>SNRZ01000001.1:902500-2201900 GCA_008729115.1 Dirofilaria repens | reverse complement strand
TGGATTGCTTTGCCGATGATCGTGAAGCATTGAGTGATTTTACAAAATATTACAATAATTCGCATTTAAGTGATGTTGCACTTTTGGTCGGTGATGAAATGTTAGACTTACATCTCCACTTAAACATGAATTTTTATAAATTTTTATGAATTCGAAAGACATTTTTTTGCCATTAGATTTTTTTGATTTGAATGTGATGGCAACGCTTATGTTTATATCAACTCGACTAATGAAAATATTTAATGTGGTGATAATCATTTGAGCAATTTAAAAAGTTTCTTTCTAAGATTGCATGGATTTTCACTGGTAAAATTTCAATTTATTTTTTAGGTATGCGGCACATAGAATAATATTAACAAAAAGTAGCGAAGTGTTTGATCAAATGCTGAGCAAGAAATGGAACGGAGATAAAAAGGTTTATTGCATTTTGCTCTTCTCTCAATTTTTTATTGCTTTAGGAAATTGTTATTTCATTTTCCAACATTTTATTTTGCTAAAAGCTATAAGATAGAAAGGAATTATTAATTTTTATAATCTGTGATAAAGCAGAAGATAAGAATATCTCGTTTACAGCTAAGTATGCAGCTGAGATAAAATTAGATGAGATTGCTTCTAAAAAAGTAAGGGCGAAATATTTCGTCTCCAATATTTATTTTGTGAAATTATCTGCGCTTCGTATTTTTTACCTTATGAACCATGTTTCATTTTGTAGTAGGTCTTACACTTGATTTCATATCGTTCTTTTTATATGAATATCATCGTTTATAGATTTATAGCAGGAAAATAATAAACAAAATTAAGGTAATTATTCCAGGAATTAGAACTTGTCGAAGACTTATCCTGTCAGCCAGTTTTTGCCGCATTTCTGCGCTTTCTATATTGTAATCATGTGTTTTTACATGCTGAAAATACGCTACCAATACTTATTCTCGCCGATAAATATAATGTTAACAGTTTGAAAAAAGTAATGTTTCTTCTTTTCCATTATATTTTTGATCTTTTTCTGCCTTAATTAAACTACATTTCAACCATTTTTTTATTCTATTTTTCTTCTTTATTTTTCGTTGTCTTCTCACACCATATTTTAATATTTGCTTTTTTTTAATTTCATCATAAGGCAGATGAAATGATATATTATTTACAATCAGTTAATAACATTTGTCATCAACATTTTGGTTCTTTTGTTGATTAATAAATATGATAGTGGATATGGCATCATGGATTTATTTTTATATATTAAAATTTCCAAAATTTGTTGCTTTATATTGAAGAAAAATCATTCTGTAAGTAACGAGACATATTGCAAAGTTCGAATATCATATGAGACAAATAAAACTATCCGGTCATTTAATCGTTTAGTATGCTAATTAAGGTCACTTTCACTTCTTACTCATAATTTTTAAATTCAAAAGACTTTTTTTCAAATTTTCTTGATGACATCTTCATTTATTAATTATCTATTTTCCTTTTTTGATGCTATTCATACCAGTTCTTATTCATACAACTATATTATCTCTCTATTCTTCTTAAATCTTACAAAAATAGGCAAGCATTTTTTTATAGAATTTCATAACAAATTATTTAGGTCTGCATTGATTACGCTGTAAATAATATATTACCGGAATTATCGACCAGGGAATTATTCCATGTGTGGTTCTCTTATGCTACAAAAGCATTCCATCAAGTATGTTTCTGTTCGTAGCAGTGCGACTTCCAAGACTGTTTAGAATGCTTTTTTGTTTCAGCCACTGATAAATGCCTGTATCAAAGTGTTAGCATGGCATTTCGAAGAGATGATAATGAGCGAAGAATGGGAAAAGGAATGGTTATCGGTGGATCGTGATCAGCTTATCGAACTCCTTAAATCCAATGATCTTGTCTTGCCAAGTAATTTTTCACTGGTAGGAATAAATTGAAAATAGTGCCGATAAATTTCGAATAAGTGGAAGCTTTTATGAAAAAAAAATCATTCAAAAATTCAATAAATTGATAATAACGGCATTAATCAACGAAATATTCCGTAAAAGAGATGATTTCGATAGATGTTGCTTTATTCTTGAAGAAAAAGGGAATATAAATTGTTTGATGTAAATCTGTAATTCAGACGAATTTCGTTTATGGGAAGCTGTGCAGAAATGGTTGACGGCATATCGAGAGTCTCCATCCCGAGAGACGCGGTAATACTGCTTTACCAATTTTGGCTTCCATTATTCCATACATAAAGTTGGTTTTTGATAGCACTGATAATTCCTTGTAAGAAATGCATTTGCTGCAAAATATTTTAAAATTTCAATTTCAATGTTCTTGAATTTGGAATCTTTTCAAATTTTAATATTTTATCGATGTTATTTTTTTATTACTAATTATTAATAATGCTTAGATTTTATAGCAGGTACTTGTAGATCGGAGTAATTAAACAAAAAATCTTATTAGTTAATTAAAAAAATAATCCCGGAGATATTTCTATGAATCAAAACATACTATTTGATATATTAAACTTTTGCTAGAAATGTTTAAAAAGTAATTTTTACCGAGTAATTTGCTGATATCAAAATAACAACTATATCCTAGCAATTAAATTCAAAAAAGAAAATAAATATTCATTGGCAATTAAATAATTAAATGTCAACGAAGATTGAGTCGTCTGAAATGGAATTTATCTGTTACTCCATGATTCAAACTATAACTATAAATGACTATCATATGATGAATGATGATAGTTTGCATGAATAAAATCAATACCCAAATAACTGAAAACAAAACACATTAAAATAATCTGCTTATTTACATGTTGAATTAGTTCTGATTTGAATCTAGAGATTTTAGAGAATGTTTTTTTTTAGATTTCCATTTATGACAGCAGATGAACTAACAATGGTTGAACGATCAACACTGGTTGAAATTCATCCAAAATTATTCCATCCACAGATTTTGCTCGCTTATAAGTTTCAAGCTCTTCCACTGGCAAGTAGAGCTAGTTGCAAGTAAGCTAGTTATTCTCTGCATTTTTTAATTTAATTTGTTTTTGAAATAAACTTCTTACCGAATTTAAGAATTAAGTTCGCAGAAATAAAAGAAAGGAACATAATGTTTCTTACTTTTGTTTGATGATTTTTTGTTATTTGAGTGTGTTTTTTTTTGCTAGTTTTCTTCCTGATATTCAGGATACACTGATAGTTGGAGTTTCCAGAAAGAATTGTTTTATTTTTGTAGTACGAAAAGTATTCCTTTTCTATTTTTGACTTATTTCTTGTCCGTTCATTTAAAAAATACCGGTTTTATCATCAAACATAAAAATTCTTGAATTTGCTTAATTCTTTTTATATCCCTACTTCAGAAATATCTGAAGTCTAATCATATCTCTTTCTTTTTATGAGGCTAAATAAATACTGTCTTGATTTCTTGGTCTTAGGGAATTCACTGGATCACAATTTATCCTACGAAATTATACAGATATAAGATGGGACAAACGTATTACAGTTCATGCTGATGAATTACGTCGCGAAAATGGTTATGACAGAAGCATTGATCAAGCCTATAACGTTCGTTAGTTTAACGAGTGTTCTATTTTTTAAATTATTTTCCTTCTCAGCTGGACCGAATTTAAACAGCTTGTTGGGACTGATAAGATCTGTATGTGCAGCAATAACGAAGAAATAATTTCATCCCTTATAGATCAATCTTCCTATTCAAACGATGTATGAAGCATCTCTGATAAAAAAAGTGTTGGATCTATAAATCCTACTGTATTTATATTATCTTAGTCCATCGATCGCATTTGCAGAAGCTTTTGCTCTTCCCACTCTCTTACAGTAATTCAAATTGTATTTATAAGGGAAGTACAATTAGTAAGACATAACAGTAAGCATTCGTATATCAAAAAATCATTTCAAATAAGCTTTCGAATTCTTTTTTAAAACAACGTTTACAGATAACCACTCGTTCATCCACTTTTCCATTGCAAGCTTGGAATTGGAAATTAAAATTAGCTAATCAGCTCGTGCCAAATTCACATGATGAATTAAGGATGTTTTTGGTCTCAGACGATATCGTCAGCCACGCTCCATCGAATATCTCATACAGATTGTTGATGAACGAAAGGTGATACGATCATTTTCATCCAAGAGAAATTTCACGAAAACAAGGTTTACTTCATTGATATATTTGAAGAGATTTAGTACATTACTTTTCTCTGTTGTTCGGACAAGTAATTTTAGTTTGATTTTTATTTAAGAAAGACTCGAATTTTTATAAACTTTTATGAATTTTAAGATTACAGTTCAGCTATTTCCAAAGCAAATTGGAAGATTAGGCTAAGTTATTTCCGCCAAATTTTTTAGTGAGATTTGCATATTCCTTTATATGTTTGCTAACTCACATTTTGTATTCATTTTTTATGCAATTCATTTCAGATATAGTGCTGATATTGAAATTGAGAAGAAGGTCGACCTCAATGAATTTTATACTGATAATTCTCCATTGCTTGTGAATGGCGAACTTCATTTACAAATAATCTTGAGACCTATTGATTAATTTTTCCAAATTAACAAATATCTTTTTTAGGAGAGAAATCAAGAATAGAAAAAGAGTAGTTTTCGTGTCACAAAATCAAAATAATTTTTTCTGGAAACTCTAATTATCAAATTTATTCTTGAGTTTC
Source organism: Dirofilaria repens (assembly GCA_008729115.1). Classification (NCBI taxonomy): domain Eukaryota; kingdom Metazoa; phylum Nematoda; class Chromadorea; order Rhabditida; family Onchocercidae; genus Dirofilaria; species Dirofilaria repens. The sequence continues at coordinate 2,197,240 of SNRZ01000001.1, read as the reverse complement.
AGAAAGGATGTCCGGATTTTTTAACGCTTTTATAAAAGATTTTGACAAAAATTTATTTGATGTTGATTTTTACTTTGAATTTTTGAATAAAAATCTTTCACTAGTTGGAATCATTACTGATAATCGGAAGCCTGAAGTGGAAATGACTATTCAATATTTATCTTGAAAAATGACGAAAATCTTACCTTGTTAATTTTACTAAGATCCAAAAGTTCATTAGTGATAGTGTTTCCAACTGATGAAGAGAGATATTGATTTAAGATTTCACATTTCGTCACTTTAACACATAACAATGGAAGTGTCATCTTTGATGATAGATCCTCATGAGGTTAGACTTCTGATTTGAAAAATGTTAGTTTTAATGCAACTGTGAAGAAATAAAAAGTCCCATCAGCAAATGGAGTGCATCTGATTTCTAATGTGAAATAATGAGATGCTGCATGGAATACGGAAGGCGAGGAAAAAAATTTTTACTTCACACTTCTTTTTTGGAAATCATAATCATAAGCATAAATGTTCTTACAGTTAGTTGCGAAAGTTTCACCTAAATTTCTTCGGAATGAATTTTCATAATGCGTATATCGCTGTCAATACTTTTTATTTGTAACACGATGGATCTCTAAATTGATTAGAAAAACCTTTTGGTAGAAATGTTCGGACGCTCAAAGACTATTCTTATTTTGACATTTTGTTCAGATATATTTTACTTTTACTTATTCATTTACTATATCCTTCGTTGCATAAGTTATAGTAATATAGTTCAATAAATCCTACTATCTACATGATTTATTGTTGTTTTGATGCACAAAATGTAATAAGCCGCGACTTATATCTATAGTTGTCATGAAGATGTGATTATATCCCGGTGCGGAACTATTAACTTGATCCCAAGAAAAATAACGGAATTGAGTTGATTGATTTCTCACTGATTCTGTTAGAACGATTATTAACTCTGGTTAGTAAAGAACACATCAGTTAAATAAGACTTAAAAAAATTTGTTATTGAATTTTTTTGTTGCAAATAAAACTCAAGTTCTTGTTAATTGCAAATGGTTAATTTGAATTCATATGGCTTAAGCATGATCAATTGAAAGCATTCTTCATAGAAATATTATATTAGCGTCGACACTGAAAAAATATTGTTTAGATTTGAAATTTGGTATCAGCAAAGCAGTTTTTTTAGAAAATAAATTTATCCAATAAATTCAACATTTAGGTTTAGAAAAAAAATCAATTGACTAAATTTCCAAAATCTTATGGTTTGTTATATTGTCACAATTAACGATTATAGTAACATTTAACTTCAAACCAATCGGAACTCGATACATGTTGTTGAAAGAACATTCGATATCTCGGGCTTATAGCATTTTCGCTACTGTTAGTTCATGCATCATTATATTACCCCGAAGAATTTAGATTAATGGAATAATAAGATAAGGTAGTGATATGATATCGACAGATGAATCAAATGCCAGTGAAAAATTTGCTTCAGTTAAATATCAAAAACTGTGAATGAACAAAAATATGAACCTAATATCTCTGCCTGTAAATGATGCAAATTATCTTGATTTTGCACAACAGGACCATATCCTTAGCTTGAAAATTAGATGCAATTTTCATTACTCTCGAAATACACGATTTCGTATAATCCACTCACAAGTAATACTCATAATCTTTGTAATTCAAATATTCTATCAATAATGATCCATGACATCGTGATGGTATCCTCTAAATAACGTTCGGGAAATGGGAAATAGAATGTTTGCATTACTTTGTTTATACTGATCATATTTCTCCTTAATTCCAATGAATTCTTAAAATCTTAAATCATCTATGAGAGAAGGACAGATTAGAATATTATATTTTTAGAAGCGAGATAAACAGGTTATCATAATTTAAACATTATTAAATATTACACATTACTTAAATGCGACATAAAGATATTTTGCAAGTATACTGTAACAAGCCAAAACATTTGATAAACGACAATGTAGCCGTTAACCATTGTACTTACAGTATAATAATAGTTCTTTAATTCAGTAGTTTCAATGTTCATATAATTATAACCATATTCAGGATAATATATATAACAACTTTTGATCACTATTTCCATTTTTAATCAGTTCTAACACACAAATTCGTTTACAACAAATGAAACAAACAATTTGCAAAAAATATGACAATTCTTAAACCTCTTCCCATCAATTTCTTTTTAAAAATATTTTACTCGGAAGTAATTATAATAATTTGTTTCCTCTGATTATCTAAATACATGATTTAATTACATGAGGTATCTCTCATCTTCATAAAACATTTCCGTAGACTTTCGAAACTGCTCGGAATCTCTGGACAAAGCTGTTCCAGTTTAGACGTATCCAAAGCACAATTTCCTTTCGTCGTAACATAGTTCAAGATATTTGTCACCTTTTGCATCTAATATCTCGTAATGATGCAAATCCGAACATACAATCTGAAATTATTTATCGATGTACAAAATCACTTGTAGATTATTCTGTAAATTTGTACAAGAAATGAATTAACCTCCTTGTAGAGTTCCAGTATCTGAGAAAAGGTGATCGGCTGGGGATTGACTAAATTCAAATTGCCACCAACACGTTTTTCCATGAGATCAATCAATGCTGGTATGCAGTCATCCAGTATTGTTATTGACACTGGAACATCGAGAATTTGCCTTAAAAATAAAACAATCAGGTAGATTAATTTACAGTTTATGTGATCACTAACAATTTGATCTGATGAATGGAATCTTCTAAAAATATGCGAAGTTAACGTAAATATAAAAAAAAAATTTTACTTGTATTCCAAAATTTTAGTCAATAGATTTCTCTCTTCGTCTAAGCAAAAATTTAATGGTAATGTTATTCGAGCATTTAAACATTCTTTGATTCCACCATGATAGTGTTGTATCATACGATCGGTAATACCTTTCACAACTGAGTATGAATTTCCGAAAAACGTTGGCAAATCTAAAACTACTCATCAACTAAAACAAATTATAGATCTGTCGCCTGTACAATAATACTTAAAATATCTACATTCAGTAACGCTAACTATATCAAATGTATCCAGTTTTTTTCAGAAATTTTCTGTTTATTCTTAACAAATACAATCTAGCATTCTCATTTTATTGCAGCATAATGAGTTGCATTTAAAAACTGATTCAATCAACATACCATCATCAGTGAAGCTTTTACCGCCTACCGGGTGCTCCTGATCATATGCAAATAAATATCCAGTCCCAACATAAGTGAAATGCAGACCTAATGTTTGACATATCTTTGCTAAAGTCATCGTTGAATATAAATTATCTCGTACATTTTCGAAAGTCTGTTTTGGTCCTCCTGAATTCCTAAGACTACTGGATGACATAGATCTTGAAAGATAAATAAAGTTAAACTAATATTTTGATGTGAAAAAATGTATCAATTTCAACAACACTAGTATTTTATAGAATTTGATAAAAATTTCTCAAATTATTTGGACCTTCTAGATATTCTATTGTTTTGAATTTACCACCATGCGTTCTTCCCGTGCAGCAGAGTACATGTGTGCTATAGATGTCATTTAATTCATCCAAAACCTAGAATGAATTAACTGCATTAAACTTTAAACCAGATTCATCATTTCTTATTTGTTGCTGAAAAAAATTAAAAAAATTAAGTTATAGACAATTCTGAAAACCATATACCTCCTTATCGCTACTTTTTCCAATTCGACATTTGGCCAGTGTGAAGAGAATGTTTCGCTCGTTCAACTTTTTACAGCACTGCTGTCCAATCCAACCTTCACCACCGTAAATGACAACATGCATTTTCTGATTCTTTTTTGGTGATGTTAATTCCGAAGCGACAACTCGCCTAATACCTAAAATTAGTATTTTCACTTGAAATTCAAATATTCTAAAGATTGAGCAACTGTCGCAAAGAAACCTCTCAAGACAAAAGAAAAAATAAGAGAAAATTCATGGAAATCGTACGGATGTCTACGGATGTTTAATAATTTTCTGATTAGTGAATATATTTCAACTGAACTTATTTGGAGATTAAAAAATGCATTTTAAAAAAGATTAAAGATTTCTGCATTTGCTGCATTTATGTCGATAATAGAATTATGAATAAAAAAAGTAGAACTGGCAAAAAAAAAAATAAAATTGCTTAATTTTGAACAAAAATCAAAAGAAGAAAAGATCTCAGATAACTAAAAATGCCAAGAAATTACCTTCTTCAAATGTTACTTTCGGTGACCAGCCAGTGTCCAGATTGATTCTGCTGTAATTGAGCAAATAGCGTAAATCATTATACGGTCGATCTAATACATCAACAAATTCCACCGGAGTTGGATTTCGTCCAAGTTGTCGGTCTACTTCTGCTTGTATAACGTGTGCAAGATCGATTACTGCACAAGATAACCAAAATAATACCGAGGTAATGTATAACTATTGTGTTATTTAGTGATAAACTAATTAAAGATATATCTAAAGTTTAAAGTACCATTCATTTCAAAATAAGTCCCAATGTTGTAAATTTTATGAATTATTCCATTTTCGACAGCTTTTCGAATGCCTTCAGCGGCATCGTCGACATACAACCATGAACGTAATTGTGTGCCACTACCTTGTACAGTAAATTTTTCAATATTTTTAGCCAATCTGATGAAGCGAGGAACTACCTAAAACAATTTTCAATTTATGTACATAAATTCATTTTTCATTGCAAATATTCAATATTTTCGAGATTTTCTACTGCCAAGGTAAGTCTAGAAATATAGTCTGAAAATTAGTTTACTCTTTATACATGAAACCTTGACATTCCACTGATTAGGTCCATAAATATTGTTCATGCGTAAAATAATGACTGGTAAGGACTCGCAGCAAATATGAATATATGATTCGCATGCTGCCTGAAATCAAACTGAAAGTTCCAATTTGTATTATACCAAAAATTTTCTCTTAATAATTGAACAAGTAATTAATAGATTGTTCATATTACCTTGGTAGCTGCATAAGGATTTCCGGGCAAAAGAAGTGCATCTTCTTCTTTACCTTTTTCATTTGCTAACAGACTAGAATCACCGTACACCTATAAGGAAATTGCAAATATTTTGCAAGGAACAAGTAGTTCAGAATAATATCTGGTTGAAAATTTTACTGTAAGGATTTGGAAGGATATGCACGAATCCCATTTGAATTTGAACTGGAATAAAAATAGAGTATATTTCTTTGATTTGATGCGAAAAAGCTAATCTTCGCAAATAATTTGGTAGTCTGTTTCTAAAATTGATAGCTATAGCTTGGATTTTCTATGACTTTTTGGATCAAAGCTCTAAAGACTAACATATTTTCTTATTATGAGAAATCAAACTCAGAAATTAAGAAAAATTGCAGGAAATGAACCTCGTCAGTACTAATATGTATGAATCTTTCAACTTTCTTGTAAGATCGAATACATTCCAAAAACTGGATATATGCAATTACATTATTTTCAATTGACTCAACGGGGTCGTCATAACATCGCGCTGAAGTGCAATCCGCAGCGAAATGTATTACAGTATCAATCTATAGTAAAAAAATCGGAAATCAGTGACTACTAAGCTTTCATACAGTTTTCTACAAAAATTCCCTGACTGCGAAATTAGAATCTGAAGGATTGCCTTGTTTTCATTCAAAATGCGCCCAATTAGTGCACAATTACGTATATCGGTTGTGATAAGCTTATATCGGGATGATTCGATTACTTCTTCATCCACATAGAACGCATCCGAATTCAAGATTAACTTATCAATGTTGACAATATTCGTTTGTGGCCAGGCTCGGTAAATATAATTCACAAAATTGGAACCAATAAAGCCGCAACCTCCAGTGACTAGTACATTACGAGGTGTGTAGATAGACATCAGCTGATAAAAGTTTCTGTAATTGAATATTATGAGACATAATGAATATACAATATTACTTGTAATAAAATCAGAAGCGCAGATGAACCCGTAGAATGAAATAGAGTAAACCTAGTTTGCTTGGTGTAAATTCTATGCAAAAAATAGATTAAATTATTTAATAAATGTAATAAGGGACTAATGTTTAACTTTTCGCAATTCAAACTAAGCAATAATAGAGCAATAAAAATTTTTTAGCTTGCGGAACGATTCACAGCATTATTAAAATAATATATGCGACCAGTGCTTTTACATAAAAAAGTCATTGATTTCGGTGCTAGGCAGATAATCATCCTAATAAGTGAAAAAGTATGAAAACTACTATTGGATTGCTACCACAAATTGCGTTATATTAAAATAGAATGATACTACCAATAATTTTATGAAACCAATATTATTGAATGATTCAGCAAACGATATCAAATCACCAAACAAATGAATGATTCAATAAGGCTTTTAAATTAAATTGCATAAAAAAATAAAACCTTCTAATTATGATATTCCGATTCATATAATCTATTTAAACTTGGTTTCATTTCCCAACTAATTTTTTCATTATCGCTATCGTTGCGATTGAATCATAATAAATTTTAATTATTTTAAAGGAAGTGCTTCCAGTATCGGAACAAAACCTTTACAAAATTCCAAGGTATGAAATGTTTGAGTTCCTCTTTGTCAGATCAATATAGAAGGAAGAACAAATGTTGATATATGTATTAAAATTCTCATTAGGCAAACAAAGATTTTGGTCCAAAAGCCTTTACTACATTAATTAGTGCAAGAAATGTCCGCATGTAATACTACAGAATGCGCTACTTGACGATAATTAACAAAATTAAAACTCAGTATACAAATGTACACAAATATATTATCTTTATAAAAAAATAAGAGGAAAGACAATATAAAACTGTATATTCTACTGATAAAGAAAAATTTTTTGAAAAAAAAAACCGAAGTACGATTTTTAAGTACTACGGGATTTGCAATCGTACAATTCGAATTTAGAAAACCTCAAAAGCTTCGAACTTTGATGTTTTGAAGCATTTTGAGCATAGGTTTAGAAAAAAAAAGGACTTCCTGAAAATGTAGGACATCCTACATCAGCAAAAAATTTGTAGTTATTCGATCATTCAAACTCTAAGACATCAATTATTCGTAACGCATTTTCCAACGGACCGCATTAAACAGATAAGGATGCGACAAATGAGTGACCTACTTTTTCTTTGAGTTGGAGCTCATGCGTGAACTCGTTGGTGAAGAGGACGAAACCAGATGATGTCATTAACAATAATAAGAACTACTTCGATGATTTTATCGCAAGGTTATAAAACAAATGGATTAAAGGATATACGAAGAAACATCATTGCATATTTTGAATATTTCATGAGAGAAAAAGTTCATGAACAATCCAATTATTGTAAAAATTAAATCAACATAAATGTAGCAGTGATAAATAAAAGATAAATAAAAAACCTAATCAAGCCATACAACATGAAACAAATCTAAACATCTTAATTGCGAAACACAAATACATACTAAAATTTAAAATCAGTTTGTTTGTTCGTGGAACAAACTGATTTTAATTTTCTGTTTGCAATTATTATTACTCTGGTTTTTCTAAGGTTAGATATCCAAAAATTATTTACTGAGTTTTCCATGTTAGCAATTACTATGAGTGTTCACTTCATAAAAAAAAAATGAATTAAAGGATATAGAAAAAATCAGATGCACTCCATTTGCTGACATTTATTGGTTTTGCTTCTGAAACGGCTTCTAATTCCAAAGTATTTGCTTTGCTTGCATTCAAAACTTGCTCTGTTAGCTGAGAATTTGAGTGATTACAAACCCTTGATCCCAATAGTATTTTTCATACTAAATGATAAAGAAACAAAAAAAAAAAAATCTCATGGAACAAGCAGAAATTTTTGTTAGAAATAAGGTGTCGCCATATATTCTATCTTGGTAATTTGAATATTACCCAAATTATCAAACTCAAAGAATGTAAAAAAAAACTTAGAAATTCTAAACAAAATGTTTGAAATTATTTAATTTAAAAATAAAACTTCACGAATTAAAGCTATAATTTACCTCAGCGCTAATAAAATGGGCGAATGCCTATTGGAATGATACGTGATAAGAAAGGTATATCCTCATTTACCGACGCCTTTCGTTCTCTCCACTGTGTGAATTCTCTATGATAAATAGGGTCGATTTGAATACTGATAAGTTAATACATATAATAACCGAAATTTAAAAGAAAACAGGATTGAAAGCAATATGCATTTCAGGCAAAGACTAGTAATTCTCTATTAGAATTATCAGTACTAGTTATGATATTGCGGCAGCAATAGCAATCTTTTTAATTGAAGTGATATAAGAAAGTTAAGAAATAATTATACTCAAATCAAATTATAATAAAAATGGATTTATAAAGTCACAATGGAAATGGAAATGATAAAATGATCCTCACATACTAATTTGTTTTCTTCGTTCTGTAATGGTACTGTATTCAATCCCGAGGATGGCAAAGTGTAACTTTTACGGTTATTTGCAGAACATTTTGCTTCTTCTGGGCTATAAAAAAAAACTTTTTTTATTTCAATAATTTGACCGCATCCGATATTAAATCCAAATTAACACAATTTTGTATTTACCACCATACTAAAAAATATCATATTTTTCAACGAAATTTCCAAAAACTGAATATTGCAGTTCCTCAACATTATAAAGTTTGAGCAGAACTTTTCAAAAGTAAATGGGAGTAAGAGAAATAAAACTGAAACCAAAATTAAATACGATAAAATCCGAAAAATAAATAGAACTTCTACATAAAATTTACATTTCATCGATTTTACAAAAACGACGAAACAGTTTTAGTAATATAAAGCAATTATACTTCTTAACGACCGACAATTGGTAATAGGAACAAATCGCTTGATAACAGACTACACTTCTATCAAATCAAAAATTTGTACACTTGCGTAAGTTACTGAGAAACCTTAAAGCTAAACCGATTTGGTGAGTATATATATATAGGTGATGTATATATATATGGTGATATATATATATATATACCGGCGTTATTTGCAATAAAGATGATATCGGCGACTTTGCGTTGGCTTTTAAAGCTTCAACTTCAGCGACTAACATATCAACCTGAAAATAATGCAGTCATGTAACTCAAATAACTCATCCTGCAACCAGTGGATTTTACTTTCTAACATAGAAATGATTACACAAAATTTTAAAGAGACTAAGCTACTGCCAAGAATATTGAACGCTAGTACAAAATCAGGAAAAAAATTACACAAAAATTTATGGATTTAGAAGATGACAAATTTTTAAATGATGGCTATTCCAGAAGAACATTTTAGGAAGCATGAAACAAAACTATTAACATTGTATTGAAGCAGAGAAATTATGAATGTTGTCGTGGAATTTGTTGAGTTGTGAGTTAATATCAACTGATAGCCAAATACCACCAGTATTTTGATATGAATCGAGTTGATGGTAGCTGAGTTGATTTTTTAAAGCACTCGATTGTTAATCGTTTATTGAAAAAGTGACCTTCGCTTAGTACCCATAGGGTTTATATGGATTAGGAAATGGGAGTGGTTTTTTAACTCTTGAGGCACCAAAAACATGAAGAACTGTCGAGATGAATTACAGTGTAAGCATTATAACTTTGTATTATTGTATATATTAATTTGTATTAATTAAAGTAGATAATTTTAGATACAAGGATAAAACTTGGAATTGTTTGGGGAAATTAACAAAGGAGGCATGGAAATAATTTAAAACATACATTAATACAAAGGGATGAATATTAGAAATATTTTAAGCATTTAGAGTATAATATATTCTATCGGTTTCCCGGCAACTGTTAATCTAAGGAATTAAATGAGTCATGATATTGGAAATATTTAGTTACAATGTGGATGAGTTGATTTATTTTATTATTTATTTAGTTGCTGGGTTATTTGGAGTCTCGCGATATTGAAATTCGCGACAAATGGTCATTAAAGTAATGATAACGATTGGTAAATTGATGAAACTAAAGTTGTTAAAGTGATCGAATTCTTAGACTACACAACAACTAAATCAAGTGAATCGATCGATATCTCCTTAACGATCATCAATATTACAAAAAAAAAAAAATTGCACTAGTGATAATCTCAACATATTATGATAAGGCTGGAAAGATAAGGCTTATTTCCTGACCTGAAAATTCCTCCATTCAAGTGTTTCATTTTATTTAGTGATAGTATTGATTACAATGTATTCTGAAGTGCTACCATAGGTTTTAAGTGGGCACATATCATATTATATGCTATTTGCATATCATATTATACTTATTTGCACATATTATAGTAATATTAAAGAAGTCTTTATATACAGTGATAAATATGCAACAGGTAAATTAATCCATAACTATTCAGTTATATCTCACGTAAATAAGTTTATTGAGGACGAAATGAGATATTATATAAGATAAATTTAAATTAATAATAAATATACTGCAGTATTTCATCTTCTCACTCATTTATCACCGATTCAAAAAAATTATTCTTTCAAAAACATTGGCATCTAATTGGTTTTACGCAAATTTCTGAATGTTCAAAGCTATATAAAGAGTTTTGGAAGAAGAGAATTCACTTCTACTATCTAAATGCTAAAACTGGCTAGCACTGAGATTCTCTTTCTTGCTTTTGTAGTCTACAGTAAAGAAATAATTTGGAATTGCTATGAAAATTATAAGGAATGTGTTGCAAAAAGTAACAAGACGGATCATGTTGATGTGGATAATGTTGAGCCTCATAATCTCATAGATTTCTGCTCCGATCATACTCAAAATATTCTTCCATGTTTATTTACAAAAGTAACTAGTATTTATCTATATGATCATATTTGATGAAACTTTTTAGAATATCTTAAACAAACTTACATTTAGCGTCTTTTGGAAAGCCGCAAAAAATAATTTCTTTCTTTTTTATTGTCAAGTTAATTAAAAATTCTCCAAATACTTTTGAAGAAGATTTATGACACTGTATGATGACGAAATTATAATTAAGTAAAAAAATGATAGAAAAAGCACATTATTTTAGAAAATATCAATACAACCAAGTTTTTTTTACAAAACTAAACCTTTTAGTTGGATCTAACAAAAGATATGTCAGTATCGATATTCTCATTTTTTCTTGCTATTTGCGAAATAGAAACTCAAAACGACAAATCAGCTACTATCGTAATTTTTTTAAAATAATAACATAATCAAATCTGAGCTAACATTTCAGTATTTTCAATAAGAGAATATGTGAATATAAAGTGAATATTGCTCCTCTCATTTTAAGCGGTTACAGCATCGACATCAATTTTGCATCTGAAATTCTTTTAAAAATGCATCAAACAAGAGAAAATGATTAGTTCCGTTTATATGTACCATTCGGCTTTATTTGTACCCTTTACTGATAACAAAAATATACCTAAAAAGAAAGAGAAAAATTGTTAGGCGAAAAAAGATTCTTAATAATACTAAATTCATTTCGCTTTAAATTTGGAAAAGGGGAATCCGAAACTGCAGTTACATTAAATATTTATAGGAAGTGCAGCAAATTTTAAGACATCTGGTGCGGCTGTATGCGTACTTTTGCGCTTACTCAAATATCATAGATTTACACCGCAATAGAAGATGCTTCCGGTATTCACTAATTTCTTATTCTTTTTAAAATGAAAAAAATCATCAATTCAATTATTTACTTTATATCTGATTATTCCTAATCAATTATTATGAAACAGTGATATAAATATCTGTTAGCTTTGCAGATATCTGATGAAGCATTGTGTTCTGAATAAACCGGATAAGAACTGCATGTTCTATCACTGTGGGAAAATACATTTTAATTTGTCAGAATCTTCTCGAGAAATTCTATTCACTCGGCAACACAATGCAACAAAGATAGTCAATTTAAGCGATCAAATGAATCAATTAGCAACCTTCAACAACGATCAAATTCGAACTACTGCTGTTGTTACTATAATAATAGCTTTCATAGATATGATACAATGAAGCAAATGTCTATTCCACAGCAACTTCTGATATGTGCAGAAGATGAAATTAAAATTTTTTTTTAGGAAGAGTAATAGGAAAATGATAATTATATTAAAGACGGAAATATACATGGAAATTTGTTAGAAATTTCTTAATTTTTCTCGAAAGTTGATTTTCACGATATTAGCGGTTTAAGAATATTCAAATGTAAGAATTTAGTGGAACAAAATGGATGGACTACTAGTGATTTTGAATAAATAGAAAGATATGAAGGAAAAGAAAGTGGAAAATGAATAAATGAACAAGGAGAAATAGAAGAATAGCTAAAATGCATTAAATTGAGTAAGAATTAAGGATGTGTTATTTAAGCTAAGCAATTAGTAGTTAATTCAAGGAATATATCGCTATCATCTATCTCTTCTGCTTTTTTTTTCTTTGTGATAAAATATAAAAATAAAATTCGATAGAAAATTTTGCCTTATAAATAAGAAAAAAACTTCGTGCAACTTGTTTGAAACTTTTGCGCCTGAGTATATTTCATAGTAATTTGAAATAATTATACTACATGCAATTAAATGCATTAAAACAGATTATATAGCATACTTATGTTTTCTCAATTTCTACTTCCCAAACACCGTTTCAAAAGAGATTAGCCCAGAAAGAAATCGACAAAAACTCTTGTGCAAAATAATACATACAATATAAGTACCGTAACAAATGGAATAAGGAAACTTAATCTGAAATGAATCGATAGTAACGATATTTGATGACAAGAAATACAGTATCTGAAAAAAACACATTTCATGAATATTTTCTATAAGAAATCTCACATTAAGATCATACAGATATCAAATTTATAGATGTTTCATTATCTGGATAGCATAAAAAGCATAGCATAAATTATATAGATGTCATACTGATTAAATTCATACTAAATTATTCAGTTACTTCTAAAATTTCTAGATGCCTTATGAGGATTTAGATAGTAAAAGAAAAAGTACTGCATTTATCATTAATTCCTGTGTTATTGCTTTAGTCTTACAGCGAAGTTTCGGTTGCTTTAAATAAAATTTCATATTCAAAAAGGTTTGTAATGCACATGAAGACTAAACACATAAAGCAAAAATGAAAATTATGTACCAGTGATTATATCTGAACTAAAAATCTTGAGATAATCATTTCCATTCGTATTTATGACAATGAGAATACTAGATAGGTTGTTAACACCTAATATGTTTTCCTCTCACAATGTTTTTATTGAAGTTAGAAACATTATCTTTGAAGATCTGATTTCTGAAGGCAATTCTCTTGAAATGTGAATAGGAAGATTTTGAATAAGAATATTTCTTAACGAGTAAGAAGTTTAATTTCTAAGATGACATTGTGTCATATAGAAATAACATGGAGAAAAAAATAAGATTTTTAAACGACGAATTTCTTGAAAAATTAAATACTTCAAGTAGAATGAATAAATCATTTATCCAGATTATTTAGACTATGTAAAAATCTATCTAAAGATAAATATTCTCAAGTCTATTAAAAAAAATTCTCAAATTTGTTAAAAAAATTAAAATTTTTTAAAACAAATTTTAAATATTAAAGATTGTCATAAATCTGAAAACGATTAAAATCGTATGAGTTTTTCCGTAATAATAAAAACTGGATTAAATAAAAATGAAAGTATGTAAATAATTTTTTTTAATGATAAATGATACCTTATGATGGAAATATAATGCTTCATTCATAATTCGTACAGTCCTCTCTGATTCCAACTTATCGTAAATTAAGAAAATAATCTGAACATTTTATCATCTCCATTCATAGCAATGTTCGTTCAAGACTAAAGTCTTCTTGTAAAAAGAAGCGGCAATGCCCTTGATGTAATATAATTTAAAAAAATGAAATTTGATTACATATTGAGAGGCAACAATCCTAGAATACAATATTTTCTGAAAATATTACTACTAAAAACATAACAACCAAAAAGTTGCTAATTCATCAGCGAAACAATCATAGGAGTTAAAGAAATGTAAGAGTAAATTTTCAAGATGAATCACTGTTAAGTCTAATTGTATGGAAGCAAAATATCGCAATAATATCTCATTACTTTCTTCTTTCTTTTCAGAATGAAATTTAGAAAGTCCAGTTTGCAGAAATAATGACAGAGGGCTTATTTCCAGACAAGAATTGAAAGTATAAAAAAATAAGAGAAAAATAACTGTTACTTTCGTTTAAAGATCAAATCAATAAATACATTCGTTTGAAATATAACAGAGTTTTTCTATTGATCCTAGAGGCATAAAAATTGTTTCATGAAAAAATTGTCGGACTATTCTATTGAAGTAAAAATATTAAATCTGTTCCATGTGTATTACATTCATTTTGACAAAGTTTTACAAAAGGCATAACAAGAACAAAAATGGGAAGGATTGAAGTTCCTTTAGATTCAGATGGTCGCTTTTATAAGTCAAATGGTCGCCTACCATGCTGCCGACTTAAATAAGTGCTATAAGATAACTGGAAAACCCTTCCATTCCCGAAAAATACTTGTAAAAGCTATTGAGAAATTAGTCATCATCATTGGAAATTAATCGTTATGCAAGTGCTTAGCGAAAAATCTGAAAACCTAATAAATACCTTACAATAATAACTAATTTCTCCTTCAGCCATAGCCTTCACTTTTTTCTAAAACTAAATCCAAAATCAGAGTTCTTTCAGGCTAAGTTTTAAATTAATCAGATACTGAATGCTCAAGGAATTTATGACAGTCCCTAATCAGAAAATTTGCTAAATTATGAGAAATGTTCGCACATTAATCAAATGAAATAATATATTTATTTACATATTGACTTCATAAATTAATTTGAGTATAAAAAAAATATAAATATCTCTAAATCGTAAGACATGAACAGCTTAATGTTTTAATAAAGGTTACTGAATGAAATATGTCTGAAAGTACTATTAATCACCTTTATTATCAATAACCAGATTCTTTTAACATATATGATTCAAAGCCTTAGCTAAAATAGGCTTGAGACATTATGTCAGAACTAAATACATTGTCGAAAAGTTTCTTTTATTCCAAATAGAAAATTATATGAAATCCATTTGATTAGGCATGAAGCTTCATTAATAATATCAGTGGAACTGGTTACAAAATCAGTAAGTACTGACTTCCAATAAATTATTCCCGAAGATGAGCAACATCATTTCAAATAAATTTCGGTAAAAATATCTTTGGAAAAAGACATCAGAAAAACAAAAGTTCCGATGAAAATTTTCCCTAAATTAGACATTCCAAAAAGAAAAATATTATTTTAATCACAAAATGAATAATAATAGCTGAGAAATTCGTCATTTTTGCTAAAAATGAAAAATGTGCTTACTGTTAAAACCCATAAATTCGACATAAGCAAAAAAACACAATTTATGTTAGTAATGAGGAAAATTTGAAGTAGTCGAGTGATTAATAATCAAGCAAAGAGAATGAATAAAAAAATCTTTCAACAATATCAGAAGATCAGAGTAAAGGCATAAAACAGAAATAAAAAAGCGAAAATATCCTTATATTATTATAGAGATTTTGAGATCTGTGAAAAAATCAACATTTTGAATTGATAAATAGTCAATTAGATGATTTTTACAGTCACAAAAAACAATGAGACAATTACAAACTACCAAATTTTTACAAATTTTCAGAGTTAGAAATTTAAGATGCATATTTAAACAAATCCAGTTTTGTGATCTAAATATCTCTGGTATTCGTTAACTGTCCGCCACTGAGCATTTCCAAGTACTACCTGAGGTCGTTTCACTTTAATGTACTCAAAAGCTACATTTGGATACCAATCATTTTTACGCATCAGATAACAAGTGACAAACATTGCGCTGCGTGTTCGACCTGCTTTGCAGTGCACATACCTAAAAGATGACCCAAATTTCTTGAAAAAAATGATATAATCTCATTCATTTTATTTTCTAATATATAATTCATATTTGAATATCCAAATGTAAATTATATGTCATTTACAGCATTTATACTACTGAACAAATTAAATCAAAATAAATAAATCATTACTTACACCGATTTACCTCGTTGTGCGATTTCGTCAACAAATTTGAGCGCTTTATCAACTGACGATCTCGATGCTGTACCTATGAAATCTACCATGGGTAATGCATAAAATTCTACACCACTTTTTCTCCATTCTTTTTCATCCATTGCTTTCCAGACAGCTTGTGTCTCATATTCTATAGTGCGATAGAAGTTTTTCGCATTAATCAAATTTTTCTGTGGCTAAGAACAATATAGCATATAAATTTAATTAATCCCATAACTAGAAATAGAAATTAAAATTAATATATCCAAGAAATCACAGAAAGCTTATTTATTCGAAAATCAAATACCTTGCGTACAGCAAATAACGGCACCAATATTCTCTTTTTCAATAAGTTCTTTTACCATGCTGCGGAATGGTAAAGCACCGAGTACGACGATATCATCAATACGATTATACCATGCCCATTTCACTGGCTGCAGATAGTTACGTAGCAAATTAAAACCCAAAGTAGGATACAGCAGCAGTCCTTCAAACATGTCTGCAATAAAGCTACAAAACTCAGTTAATATGTCTGCAAATAAATTATCGGACAGACGAACACTACCAATTACCGTTCCATAGATAGTTCATACTTATCTTGCGTCATTTAATTATTCCGGTGAAGAAACTATGATTGGGAACATGTTATACTTCATGACTCATGACATAGCTTGAAATATTATACAAAAAGCAGCCAAGAATCATAAAAGTTGCGTAAAGGCAATGAAGTATTATCTCTTATCTTATCGCTATCATAAATATGTCCTCGACTATATTTTAAAGATTCTACATATGTTTGAATTTATGATTCATAGTAACCACTCTGATTCCAATATACATTTGCGAAAACCATGAAACAGTTATTGATTTTTCACTCAATCCACCTAGAAACCAACCGACTGAAAATAGTTAAAAGAGAGATCTAACAGAAACATGATATTAAAAAGTGACCAAACAATGAAACTTAGTTATGGGCATAACTTGTTGAAAATCTTTATTGATTTTAACAAACAAGAAATTTCATAAACTAACTGCACTGAATAAAAAAACACATAGTGCATTTAAGAGAATGCAATCGTAAAATGCTCTTTTCCAATCAAAATTTTAAGCTTGTTAATGCACAATAATAATTTTACGGAAAAAATATTGAAAATTATAGAGACTATACAAATATCACGAGATCAATAGAATATATTGATATTTCTACTATTAAATAAATAGAAGAGCAAAATAAAACAATTCATATTGATGGTATTTCAATACAATCTAATCCATCCATCTGATATATTTTTTATATCAGAAAATAAAAACAAATTAAATCTTATCATCTACTGCTTTACAAATTTGCTAACTTAATCGAATTTGGAGAAAGAAAAAGAAAAAGAAAGAACAGCCGGTATATGTTATTTACAAAAAAAAAAAAAAAAAATAAAACTGACTATAAAACTAAGAAAAGATTTGACATTTTCCCACTTTCTAATACCTCAAAATTTCTAAATCTTCCAATTTTTCCACTGTGGGATTTAAATTTCAATAAAAAATTGAATTAAAAAGAAGTCAGATATGACAAAATTAAATGAATATATATGATATTCGAATAAGACATAAATTTTTAGAAAATACGAATTTTTAAAATGCTGTCAAAATTTAATAAAGAAAATTATTTGAAAGTTTTCAAAGAAAATATAATAATATATTGTATTTCTTTTTTTTGGAATATGATATCTCTTTTCTGAAATAGCAATCAATATCTATAACAATTATAAAGTATATCCTCACAAAGTTCAAAAAATCAAAGATCATCAAACATATTTGGTGGAGGATGCGCACCGAAAAATTCGTTATTTCTACCATTACTGAGTAAGCCAAATGAGGAATATTCTTCTCTGTTGTCAGCTGCTATGATCCGTTCACGATCGTTGTATTCACGAATGCCTGGAAATCGGTAATCTCGTTGTGAAGCACTAATTGCACTTCTTGATAATTCATTATCTGCAAATCTGATTAATACTGATTTGCTAACAATGCAGCTACTGGAAGAATCTGACACCAGTATGACGAGATAGTTTTGGAATGCAACATTTAAAATACATATGAAGAAAATCAGTTACAAGACAGGTAATCAGAAGTTACATAAAATCTGCAATATTATTACAAATGAACTAAAATCATTCGGTACCTATTTTAGATATTTTATAGTGCTGGTGAATCACATTAGATCTGTATAAATATCAAATTCACTAGATATTTTATAGTGCTGGTGAATCACATTAGATCTGTATAAATATCAAATTCAAGTTATATTAATTTAATGGGAAATCAGCGCTACATTTTAGTAAAAATTGAATCTAAGTAAACTATTAAATGTATTAAAATCATTTGAATTTTACCTGACTTTGCTTTCATTGCCAATTTTTCAACCCAATACTGATCCTTTTCTTCGTGACAAGCAACACGCATCATCTTATTACGCTCTGCAAATAATAATAATATAACACCGTATGCTTTGTTTTCGCTTTTGCAGGTCAGAATCTAATATATTAATGAAGAAAGCTACATAGCTTTAGGCTTTAATCCATTATTTTAACCCATTCACCCGACAGAATTCGAAAATATTAAACATGAATATCAAAATCAGGGTAAAAATTTTATTTCCAGTATTAGTGAAGAAGAAATTATATTAGGATTTCGAAATTTTAAGTTATGGAAAGATTTACCTAATGAAACACGAGCTTTCCCACCGTTAACCAATTCCACAGTTATTTCATCATCGTCAACAAATTGATCGATACCAAGTAAGTGCAATAATCGAGTTCCTAATCTAAGACAATAAAGCAAACCATTTAATCAACAAAAAAAAAGTGAAAAATTAATAAGGTGGAATAGCAAAAAAAAGATAATAAATCGAACAAAAAGCGAAATAAACTTTATATAAAAATAAATAGACAAAATACCTGAACCAAGTTCCAATAGCAAGTAAAACAATCAAGATAGGGAGGTAGATATTAATTCCTTTTGCCAGAACAGGTATTAAATCTAAATGACCCATTAACTGCAAACGATATTTTAAGTACGTATAAGAAGTATTATAAAAAAGTATGTACAAAAAACTTGTAAGATATAGAAAAATGTTCTTTTTAAAACACATTAATTAATGCAGTTTAAAAATATTTTTAAAAGGTCTTCAAAAGTATTCCCGAATCACATGTAAATTGCTTGAAAAATTAATTATGAGTAAATAATGTTTTTTCATTTTGAAAAAAAAAAATCATTGAGAAATATTTAGAATCTTATTACAACTTTGATAAGAAATAAACATATTTCTGAACAGAACTCACTTTTGTAAACTGTGTTTCCGCTGCAAATTGTGTATCTGAAGTAACATGTGAATCGAGATGAATCATTCCCAAGACATTAAGACATATTGGCGGAGTTAAACGACATAATAAACTGCAATTAATTTTGCATTTTATCAATGGTTCGTTATCACTATAATGTAACATAAACTATTGTGACAAGATCAGCATGACAGTGATTTTTCGATGAACCTTACGTAAAATATAGATCATATATTCCATATAAAAAAGCTTCTATACATACATAGTGCTAAACAATAAACTATTTTCATCAGTCATATGATGAGGGTCCAGATGATAATATCGATAAATTCGTAATTTAAACACTGTATAATATGCACAGATACAAAGATAAGATAAAATTACGGTTGCATAAATCTGGAAATTGATCAGAAAATCATTATCAATATATCAAAATCTTGTCATCATAGCTAACAGCATCCATACGAAAGTATGGATCAAAGATAGAACGAATAATGAATTCCAAAAATGTAATTAAACTGTTTAGTTAAATCAAGACATAAAGCACATTCTTTATTTCTTGCTCTTTGCTTCATATGTCAATATAAACCAGAACATGCCTTGGAAGTCTTTACCAATTTATTAAATTCATCATTAAGAAAAGAAAACCTGAATATGAAGATAATGATAAGTGTATGCAGCATGATGAACAATTACAGCTGCTAATGAAAGCCGTGGATGCATGATAAAAAAAGTACACTCATTCCACATTATGAATCCAGTCATCACATAAAAAAAAAACTCCGAAAATCTGAAAAATAATTTGGAGGTATTCTGCGTTACTGTACACTAATCAGCCTTGAGTATATTAGTTAATAATTTGCACAATCATTAAATCGCCATATAATTAATATTAATTAATAACTTACCTTCAACAAAGTTCTCTTACATAATACGTGCCATAAAAAGCAAAAATGAAATGAGGAAAAATTTGTTTGATGTCCCTTAGTTCTGGAAATGAAGATAGGAAAAAGATTTATATTCAAAAATTTATCAATAAAATATAATTAGGTTTCAAAAAATATAAAAATATTTCTCTTTCAAAGATGTAATTAATACTTGTTGTTAAGCTTTCAACAGCAAATATTAAAATCATGCATAGGTATAGCAATCTGCTTGTAGTATCTGACCTGATAAATTCGCCAGTCATCTCTGCCTGCTGAACATCTTCTAAATATAAAGCTCGAAGAATTAACGCATTCCATTGTGCCTGTCTTCTACGATAATTCTTTATAGTACTAATGACACGTTTATGCAACCGTATCTGTAAATAAAAAGCCAAAACTAATAAAGTTTTGAAAAACTGATTGAAGAAAATCTAATAATACTGAAAATAAATTAAAATTCAAAAAATAATTTGATCATTTGTTTCAAGAAATACAAGCTGATAAAGAAAATTAATGAAATTTATATCCGAATACACTCTCAAATGAGTGTGCAGAAAATACTTATTAAAACATTAAATAATTCTTTTAAATGCTCTATAATTTTCATATACTGGAATGACATGTGATTATATAGAAATTATAATAGAATAATTTTGTGAACAAATTTAGAAAAGAAAAGCAGATAGATTGTCAACTCTTAATTCTTTAGTAATATTCACTATATTGCAAAATATATTTCCGGAAAACCCAGAAAGACAAAACTTGCCAAATACTTTTCATTTGCAATTAAATCTTCACTGTTTGGTGCGATGTCAGAAGTTACTGAAAAACAGTCATTTGATACCGAAGTAATTTGTGAGACCAATTCCGATGGAAATTTTGCCATAATTGTTTGCGCATATTTTCGTAACATACGCTCAGTACATAGTAGCGACAAGACGCTTCGAGCTTCCCTGAATATCGAAATTAGTCTCACTTTTTCTTCATTAAATATATTTGCTTTCAAGCTATATAAATGATTGCTTGAATTAATTCAAAAGTAATATTTTATTCATATTTTTTGATCATTTTAAATTGAAATTGCATAATACGACAGAATCGAATGCACGTAACATACTGCAATCATTGCTTAATAACTAATAGCTAAGCCTCCGTGCAAAATCAGATTTGAATGCAAAGTGTAACTTAAAAAATAATTAATAGTGAATACGTGCTTGTATATCTCTCGAACAGCATCCTCAGCGTCATTTTTGTCCGTTGATAGTTTGTCTATATCAAAATAAGTCTTATTTAATCGATAATCTGAAATTCGAAATTTTTTGAAAAACAAATATGACCTGATATAAACAAGCTTAGCCATACATTCTATTTATCTTTATTAAATGCAAAGTCAATTTTATGTATTATTCGTTAAGCGAAGTTCCAGATACATAAAATCATGATTAAAACACATGCATTATTTAAGGTAAAAGAACAGTTCATACACAAGAATCACAAATATTGAAAATTAAGGTAGAAATGGAACGAAAAGAAAGTTACGAAAACACCTCGATTTCCCATTTGCCAGAACTGTCGTGGAACCTCAATTAGGCCATAACCTAGCAAAACCACTAACAAAAATAAACCCCAAGTGTTGGAAGCAGAAATAAGAATCACTTTCAAATGCTCTCTGAAAATATCTCTCTGTTCTACTGGAAAAATAATCAGAATAATACTGCATCTTATCAAAAAAAAAAATGTTTAAAAAAAGTATGGCAGAAAAAAAAAGTTTAGAAAGATAACGGATGTTTAAAAAATTTAATCAAATTCAAATACCAAAAAATTTTTAACTGTAAGACAGAAAACTAACACATTTAACGCCACTCCCTTCATAGCAGCATAAATCATTAACACAAGAAAAACAATAAGATACATTCCGTAATATATAGCATTGCTGTATATAGCAGATCGTAATTTACCAAATGCCGAGAAGTCACCAGCATTTGAATAACTCTGCATAAGTGGCAATATAATCCTATAAAAATTCTGAAGATATTTAAAATAAATTCAATCATAAAAGAATAAGAACAAAAATTCATCTGATCAGAAGAATGATTATGTGAACAAAAACAATCAATATAGAAAATGCATTCATTCAGTTTTGCAATACACATCAACAGAATTTTTTTTCACTATAAAAAAGTAGCACTAACCATGTCAACAGCTGCGTTGTCCAATAAACAACACGCCATAATCCAAGCAAAATATAATTCGACACAAAGCCAATTGATTTTTTACATATTAAATCTGTGGTGTTACCGATGTTTAGACCTTTTTCGGTTGATAACTGTATTTCTTTCAATAAGCAACGGTTATAAAATGTCTAAAAATCCAAACATAATATTAATATAAATATATATATAGATGAGTCTTTTGTGCACAACTGATCAAGAGTTCTGCAACACAACATAATACAAATAATGAATAAAGAGTTCTGGAACACAACGTAAACATAAATAATGAATAAATCAGATTCTAATTGCTTAAACATTTGATTAAACATTTCGCACCGATTAAACAATAAGATTTTCATAATGGTTGAATTCTGCGTGTTTACTGATCTCTTTTTTTAGTGCCGACTTAACAAAAAACAAATGAAAACTTCGAAAAAAAAACCTGAAGAATGCAAATTTAAACATAAAAATTATAATAAAAACTTACGATGGCAATATCCAATGGTAGAATAAATATAATAATAAACGAAAAGAACCAGCCAATAAGTGTTGAGACCGTTACAATGAAATGCTGCTGTCGTAAACTAGCATATCTATTCAGCAATAACAACGTCAGGAAAAATATTGCACTCACTTGTAATACTAATAAGCCGGCACTCATTTTAAAAGGTTCAGGTTTTGATTAGTAATCTAAAAACAGGGAATAATGGAAAATCAAAAAAAAAATAAAAAATAAAAAATATAATCTCAACATGTCGCAAAAAACACATTTAGAAATAAACCTCATTAAAGTACAGAAAGTTTTGAGTAACTGCAATTTCTATCACCCATAACTTCTACCACTTCTATTCCACAGAAAAATGTCAAAACCACAACTTCACGACATAGAGATCAAAATAATCGAAGCGGAAATTTTCCAGATATAGCCCTTTTCCTTATCAATTGATGTTTGGTATGAAACTGTTTGTCAGTTTAACATAAGATCCTCGCATATTTCAGATCCTCTGCCAGATTAGCCAAAATTTTACTTCCCAATGAATGATAATTCATTTAAATCAAAAAGCACAAAGAACTATTTCCACAGCAAAATTATTATTCAGCTGTAACCAAAATTATAGAATTTCGAAGCAAAAATTTTTGAAATTTTATTTCAAATGACAACTATAAATTTCATTAGACTATATAATGTTACAAAAACAGTATGAGAAATAAATTACCAGTTTGATCCAAAATTATTTGGAATTGCAACATATGTTTAAAATACTTTTGACTTTTATAAAAACGTCCCTGAAAATTCTGGACAGAAAAATCACACAATGGCAATTGAAAAATAATTATTTTTAAAAATGAAGTCAAATCATTTCGGTTATAGATTTGATATTACATAAATATACAAGCGAAAGCAGAAATGCCGAACTTGAACACCATTAAAATTTTTCCTATCGATAGAAGATATCCAAACAACCTTTAAAACAAAGAATTTAATTCGGACTAGGAATTTGCCATTAGATTTTTTGATCATATTCAAACAATAAAAAAGAATCATAGAGCATAGAGATGCTATTATCATATTCAAATTACAAAATTAAAACAATATTCGGCACAAGTTTTTCATTGCAAAGAATTTATGATATTCGCAAAATAATTCAACAGCTAATCAATATGATTCTAATTCTCTTTAGTCAGTTACTATTTATATTTCATGTAGTAATCAATAACAGTTGAAAATGTTGCGAAACCAACTGCACCTAAAGCAGCTGGTTTTAAGCCTGCACGGAGACCAATCAAACCACCAGAAATCGCTCCAGCTAAGGTACTATTTTTCCAATCATCATGTGCTCGATAGCTTTCCACCAAGCATTCGATGCCCGTAAATAAAAATCCTATAGAAGCAAAATTCTTTCCATATGAACACATTCGTAATTTAGTTTCTAACCACATTTCTTTCAGAGTTGGCTGCAAGAACGAAATTTCTTAGTATTCAGATATGTTAGATCATTTAATTGTCAACAGAATTACAACTTCAGATGCAAAACTTATATATTAATACATGCATAAACAATATGATAAGATATACTGCCAGTTATAATCATACAGATTCTTAATAGATCAAGTCATTTGGCGCTATCCAATAGCAAGAAATCTGTTTGGGCAACCTCTCGAAATTATCTGAAAAGTTTAAAGCATACGAGATGCAATAAAATTAAAGAGAAATCATACAATTTTCGTGGGACCAGCCACAACAGCCATAGACGCTTGCGAATCGACAGAAGCAGTAAATAAACCGAAAAGAATGCCAAGACCAAAACCAGCAACTGATGCGATAACCGACTTGAAAACACAGTTCTCCATCAATCGAGAAAATATCAATTCTTCACGAGTTATGTCCGGTAAAGCAAAAGTCTGAGAAAATTCTTTATTACCAGCAGCGCAATACTTAACCATCAATATAAAAATTAATACAATAGAGAATGAAACTTAACACCGCAATAAACAATCCTTTCGTTTACAATATCTTCTTGTGGAATATTTTCAGAAATATTTTTCAAAATTGATCAGTTCGTCCGCAGCAAACATTTCCAGATTTCTTTAATCATAACCTCATAATTTTTCAAGATAGATCAAGGCTCCATAACAATCAAAAGTATACATGGCAGAATGATCAGAGAACCAACCTGAAGAGGTCTTACAGGACTACGATCAGCATTCCATGGCTTATTCTTCCTTCCGATCATTTCATCCATCATTTGACAGTAAGCCGAAGGAGTGTAGCTGAAATCTTCAGCCATTTCTTTCTTCAATTCTACTGTTTCAACTTTAAATGGGCTACCGAAAGGATTTTTGAATTTCAGCATTCCTCAGGATAATTATTGAAAATCCTGAACAAATTAATCTTAAACTATCTTCTCCGATGAATCTAAGCAAGTTTAAAATCGCCAGAATTAATACAAAGGAAGACCACGGTATCTCTTCCGATATATCCTTGATCTTTTAATACAATAAACAACAAAAAAACAAAAAAATCAAAGCGTAAAACAAAGCACCACCAATTGACATTGGATTTAACGCAGTTCCAATTATGCGAACCCGTTTCCCTCTTATGTTTACTATGAATTTCAGCGCTGCGCGAAAGAATCTCTCAGTAATATATAATATAAATTGATCTAGGATTTAAAAAATTTCAGGTTAATATATGGATATATATCAAGAAAAATCTCGACAATTCATATAATGCATTTCTGGACATTATTTTCCAAAAAATTAAGAGTAAGAAGGATTGCATAGCAAAAAGGAGAATGACAAGTGTCAGGAGAAAATCCGAAGAAGAAATATCACTTCTGCTTTTTAGTTTATATTGTGTCATATATAGAATGATTATGATCATATATTCCTTTCTGGATTACATTAAAGAACATAGAAGGCAAACTGCAAGTGGAGGAATTCCATTGCATGTAGAGTCATGCAAGTTTCAGCTAAAATGTCCTAATCTTTCGCAATTAACAAATGAATGCAAAAATTTTTGAAATAAAAATTAGTTGTAATCGATTCGAACAAAACAAACCTTACACTGCATTGAGTTAAATTATTTCAAACACTGAAAATGTCTATCTGTTTACTTCAGTTGTTGAAAATGTCTGGAAGTATTCTCAATAAGCTTTTTGAAATGCAGTAAGCATGTATTTTTAAAGTAAAATAATATTTCTAATGTAAATTTTATCATTTGAATGTATTTTATCTTTTTTTGGGATTGTTTCAACAAATGATATCACTTTACAATCACAATTTTACATTATGGGTAATCAATAATATCAATAGATGATAGATGCAGCACTTTTCGCTATCACACGTAACCGTATAACAATCTCTGCAACGAGAACTCTTGATAAAGAAACCGGATTTCGTCCTCCATGCACAATGTTTCCAATGATTCAGCGTAGTGAGACACAGTTTTCGGCATCATACTATTTTTCAAATTTTCCATTCCTTTAGTTTAACTTCCAAGAATTGCCTTAGCACTGTTTAATTTGTAATGGTAGAAATAATTTCATTATATAAAAGAAAACTTGACATTAGTCATAACCGAGACATTGTTTGAGAAAATTAAAAATGAGTTGGGAAATTGTCAATTATTTATTAAAAAATTTTAAATAGAATTCACGAAACTGTTTCTGAATTATGGTGAAATAAAATTGCAGAAACATTCATTTGGACGGAGAGAAAATTAAGATAAAATAAATGTTAGCGAATGCCTTAACTGGTCGAAACTTTGGAACTTTATTCCAGTTCGATTAGATTCAGAATCCTAAAATTTAATTGTGTAACGTGAATTAAAATGTACTTTTTGAAATATGTTATTGTCAAGAAAATTTTCGATCTGTTTTTTATTTTATTATTGCTTTCAAGAATAAAATAATATAAACGAAATACAAATGCAGAAATTGGTTCATTAAGAATTCTTGAAAAGATTATTTAAAACTTCTTTCAGTAAATTTAGCTCCTCGATGCTCTGTAGAGAACAGTTCCAGTACTGATGAATCTTTTCCAATATATTGTTTTAATTTTTGAAGGTGTCGAATGCGCTTGAAACATTTCTTTGTATTTTAAGATTCGCAAAGATTTTTGCCATTTTTAAAAATTATTAGTCGTATTTTCAGCACTATGAAAATTTTGACACTTCAAATTATTTCACTTCTATGTATCGTTCAAAAAGCATTTACTGGGTATGAAGAACGTAAGATTTTGGCTGGTCCTTCAGGAAGTTTTAAATTGAAAAAAAGAATCATGTTTACTGGCTGCATTAAGACACAGCTATTCTTTATTTTATTATCGCTTCCAAGAATGTAATCGCCAACAACAATTATTTCCTCCTTTTATAATTTCTGCTTTTTCCAAACCAAAGAAATTCTCTCATTTATATTGATAAAATTTATCACACTAGAGAATTCATTAAATTAGTAATTTGAAAATTTTCTGACCTCCTTGATTTCTTGATCTAAAACGATGTCAGGATACGATCTGAGAAAATTACCACCGGATTTGAGGCCCATTACGCAACTAATTGGACTTTGGCAGTTGGAGACGAAATCCGGCCCAACTCGTGTATACGGTCCTCCTGATTTAATTGATATTGCTATTCATCCAATACCAAAATTTGGTGCTCGTGCTGCTAACCTTACGTAAGTTCGATCTTTATTAAAACAATCAGAAATAACATAAAAATCAAAACAATTCATATTCTACTAAATGTTCTCATAATTTGCTAGCAGAAGTAAACGAAGATTGAAAATATTTTGCTAGAATTATTCAGTAAATTTCAGTCGAAATATATTTTTGCCCCTTTTGCACAGATCTATATGCAGATTATATAAAACAGATTACATAAAACTTTTCGAAAGCTGCAGAAAATAGTTGTGTCGTAAGAAAATCAACACGGATAACAGTGTTCACATTTATTTGGGGACTAGAGTTTTAATATTTTATTATTAAGTTATAAAACTTTACTTCTGATTTTTTAAATTTACTTGACCTAAATCTATTTTCTGTTAATATCTTTCTTTATTTGTTTCTGATACTTCGATAAAGGATAAAGGAATGCTGCAAGGATGAAATCATTTCTAGAAAACAAGTCTTTAAAATAAAATGTAATTTTTCATCAGATATATTTTATCGAATATTTCTACAGTGCCTGCGAATGTTTTAAATTTTCAATTTCGTTAACGGAATGTTTTTAAAATTTGATTGCGTATTGACGATAAATTTTAAAAAATTTAATGCTGATAGGTCCCAAAATTTTTTTCACTGAAAATTTAAAGCAGTTATCATAGTACTAAAAATATCATAATATACTCATTAGTATTTCTCGTCTTCTTTTTTGAAATATATAGAATTCAAATCCATTCAAATATTTTTAGTTGACGACAATTCAGAACACAATGTTACTCTGATAAAGGCTGATAATTATTATTTAACTAACAAATAATATTCGCTATACACATTTTCAGCTGCTTACAAAAGCATTTGTAATTCATATGGAATTTTATACAAACAACAATGCACATCAAATAGTAGTATATATATATACTATTGCTTAATAAACATATGATCAATCACTATCAAAATAATAGTTTATGTATAGGTGTATGCGATTTGTATTTTCTGTATCAAATATCTTAGAATCCCCTCATTTTCGAAGTAAATTAAATTAATTTTATAGTACACGAGTAATTCATTTTTAGCATCAAGTGAGTTATTTTTAACAATAAATGTTAAGATCCCAGCTTACTTTACTATTTTCAGATTAACTGTATCATTGCATTTGCAACATAAAAATTAATTTGCTTCCTTGAAAGTTAATAAACTATTTGCGGCAAACATTCAATATGATATGATGAAGGGAATATGTAATACTATGATACATAAATTAATACATACAATCAATATCAATAATAAACTATTTACATATAATAATTAATAACGGAAATATACCATAAACAATTTATGAAATCGATTGGGAAAGTCTTTTTGCTCAATAATATACACTATTTCTGTTCAAAAAAAATAAATTTTATGAACTATACAGCTTACTTTCTTTAATAAACTCTTAGCACAAATTTTTCATGTCATAAGGATATTTTTGACCTTGAAATACCATATGCAATTTCAGACACACCTATTTTGATTCCCAGAAGAACACTATACGATCCGATTATGGTTTCATGCCAGTAAAAAATGCAACAAAACGAGATCCTCGCATACACATTGCATATTTGACTACTAGCAGTGAAGGTATCTAATATTATGGCAAAGTTATAATAAGAATTTTTCTGAAGATAAATCATTTAGAAAGGCGAATTCTGCAGTTGTATAAAACAGATAAATTGTCTTAATTATTTCGTTCGATTAACGATTAATCGACAACAAAATTGATCATAATCAAATGAATTCGATAATACTCAAAGAGTTTAAATATATTTTTTAAAAATATGCATCTTGTAGGTTACTCTATGATGGAACAAGGAACAGTAGTAGGCCGTAAAATCACATTCCACCTAAAACAATTTCTACGTCGAACATTTTCAGTTGGAAGCAATGGTATTGATTTGGATATTCGAGAGGTACACTTTTACAAGATAAATTTTGCTTTTTCAAATATTCCTCTTATAATCAATGCGCATGCAGCTAATTTGACTCTCGAGATTAACTTCGGCTGATAGCAGTCACGTGGATTAAAACAAATTTTTTGAAGATACAAGACATTTTTCACTTTTTTTCGCTCACTCAGTGTGCTGCTAACAGAAGCAAAAATAAAAATTGCGACGAAATATAAAAGGAAATTACTCATCTCTGCATTAACCTCGTAATCATTTCTCCGAAAGCGCGCCTACTACTTTTGAGAATTCGCATGTCTTCAACGAATGATTGCGATAATCTCTTTCTACTAATTTCGGAAGGATTTTTATTACTGACTTTGCTTTCTATCTCTTGTAAATATACCTAATTTAATTTCCAATTATAGTTCGAACGACGATTCGAGATTCTGGATTATAAACATATGATAATGAAAGTCCGTGCCGAAACATCTAGTGGAATAGAAAGCTTTTCAGCCACATATCGGAAAATTATGCCTTGAGTGTAATATTTCTATGAATTTGAAATTTCCCGAGAATAGCAATACTACTAAATTGAGAAAAATGAATAAATTTTTTAACTAACAAAAAAGAATAAATCTGTTAGCGATTTTATTAGATGCATAGCCAATCATTTGCTTTTTTAGTTGCTACATTGATTGTATTTCTTATAAGACTTGAAAATCATGAACTTATAAATGTTAGTGAAGGCTTCGAAATTAGTGAGTATTTGTGATCCTAACTGTTTCTCCTAATTCACCTATGACATTTCCATTTCTTTGAATAAGCTGTTGAAACAATCTAAAATTGGATGTTTCTATTGCCAGAAAAGATTTTTTGGTTTTTTTTTTTTTTCGTCCAATAGTATTGTGCAAGGGAAAATGAAGTTATCCATCTTTATTTCTTAAACATTTTGAAAACTTCTATTTTAAGTTTTTTTTTAAAAAAATTTTCCATCTAATTTTTTTTTTCGAAATAAATGTATAGAAAAATAATAGAGAGAAATAAGATAAGTCTTGACTTTTTGTCTGGTCTTTGATTGTTTTTAGGTTTAAGGCTAGTTAAGAATCAAAAGTTTATTTCATGAGACTGCATATGTATTCTAATTAAGAAGACTTCTTTGAGACAATCCTGATCTCGATAATTGATTTTATGAAAGCTCATAAAATTGGTGCTTATAAAATCAAAAAAAAAAAACGCATTAATTAAACAGAGCATCTATATCTGAAATATCAAAACACGATTTCCATATGGCGTATCAGCTTTGTAACACTGATCATGAACTGTCTAGAAAAGTTTAATGCCAAATTTCAGCATTTCCCTTATATTTTAAACATAGTTGAAAATATAGCCCATTTACTTTTGATAATCAAATATACCTTTTATTAAAAGCTACAATTGAAATTTTAACATTTCAGCAATTGAAATCAATAAAAATTCCCTCTGGACAGCAAATCATTTTTATCATAGCTATATGCATTCAAAATATGCATTTCCGATTTTTTAAAACTTTTTTGTCGCCAAAAATTTTCAAAAAAAATAAGATATATGACGCATTAGAAGTCTTTAATCAGTTAAAAATTAAATTTATCGTAGTTTCCATCCATTTTGGAAAATTGAAACAATAAATGTCACAAAGCAACTTTCCATTTGTTTGATTATACTGGTATAATCAATTAACAGCAATTATGTATTAAAATTTTTAATTTGAATTCCTTGTCTATATTTGGTTACATGAAATGATTCTGTCTGCCTTTCTGAAATAACTACATGGAAATTCGATAGCTGAACAGGGTTCGAGAGCACAAGGAGAATGTTTTCAATTTGTTACAGTATTTGTAGAGCATCACAGATAGAATTGAAAAACTTTTTGCACATTGCAGAGAAGTTTTGTATTTCTTTTTTTTGTAACAAAATTACCATTTTGAGCCTATATTGCCATTTTACTTACCAATCTATAAGCCTGGAGAAGATGAAGACTTCTTCACATGTTCTGCAAATAATCCATATATGATTCTATTTGGAGACTAGCCTATCATTAATCTTTCCTTTACTTAGTTTTACTCTAAAGATAATTAATTGGTATTGATTGCAAAGAACTCATAAATGAAAATAAAATGAGAGGTACTGTAGGGAATGCGAAAACTTTAATCAGTTTCGTGACTTCTTTTTTCAAATTTCTTGCATTCAGATCCCTGAAAGAATAATTTCAGATTAATTGTTAGTAAATCTAAGTATCTAATCAAGAAGACAGTATAAAAGTTAATGAGATTTAGTACTTGCTGGAATTTTATCGCAACCAACTCCAGACCACGATAAATAATATAATTATTGCTAAAGCTGTTAAATATTTTTATCGAGTCAGAGAAAATATTTATTCGATCCTAAGCAAACGCAGTAAAATGTCATTATATAATTGCTTGAAATATTGCATGTGAAAGAATGAAATAATAATTAAACAGCTATCAAATAAGAATTACTTGTCAAATTAGATTTATTTGCGAAACAAAGATATAATGAGAGCTAACTATTGCAGGCCAGAGAATTTTATTACTTTCGTATCGCATGAAATTTTTCTAAAAAAAGATGCAGAAGAAATTTGAATGTGAAAGTGAAATTGCTCAGAATTGTTGTTTAGTTTTTAAAAAATTTTCAAGTTCATTTTACATAACATGAAACATTCTAAATGGATCCTATTGAAGATTATTTCAATGAATCTCAAATTATTTAATCAAAAATCTGCTCCATTTCTGATTTTATAATTAAACTGTAACTTCCCCATCATTCTCAATAGTTCAAAGTATTCAAAGAAGTACTGAACATGCAAGCATTATTTCCTAATTTGATAATTCATATAATTTCTTTCTATCCCTCTGAATTTCTCAACCATTTTTATGGTTTGAATTACCGCCCGTTAACTGCCCAGTGATGTTGTATACTTTGAATATAATTATCATAAAATCTATCACTTCTTGATACTTTCAACAAATACGTCTTGCAATCTTCTCTAAAGTGGTGATATATTGATTTCTTTATCAAATTTAATCTCTTTATGAATTATCTTTTCAACTACCTTCGTTCTTCAACTTCAATCCAAGCATTTATTCTTGGGCATCCAATTAAAATTTTCAGATCGCATTACAATAAACTTCGTGCATGATGGCAAATAACATGATGGCATAATTCCTTTGTGAAGTTTTACTTTGTAAAGCAATCATCACTCGTCCCTGAAGAATTTTTAAGGTGCCGTACGAAATACAACAATAGAACTGCAAGGTAAAATGCAATATAATCGAATACTTGCAGAAAAAAAAGGCATCATTTCTTCCCATAAATCCTTTTTGATTAATATCCCATATCTAAAAGACATATTTTTTGAAGAATTACGATAAATCTGAAAAGAGCTGAAAGAAATTTAACGTCTAAGGCCAGAGAATTAATTAGAAATTTTTAAAGCTTAAATAGTTAACGAATTGAACGTTTTGATACTTGGAACTACAACAGGCTAGAATCTATTCATCCCCGATAATCAGAATAAGATGATGGCAAAAATAAGAAAAACAAAATCGAATAAAGCAAAAGATGAAATTATAATTAGAAATTTTTATAACTAATTTCAATATAAATTGTTAATTCCTTTGAGAACTCTTCGAGCGATATTTCGATTTTCTAATAACTGTATTAAGAGATTTTTGAAAAGAGGATAGTTCTAGTGAAGAATAATTTGAGTTTTTGTTCAAAACGATTGATAAAAATTAAGAAAAGAGATCATATAAAATTTATTGCCAATAAAGCAAGTGGTAAAGACTGTTGAAAATTGAAATTCGCAATCATGAAAAAGATATTTTTTTCGTTTAGCCTAGTCAGAGATTTATGAGGCAGCTATTGAAAAAAAAATGATGAAATATAAAATCCGACAACTGTAGTGTCCAATGATTTCCATAATATTTAGATAAACATTAAAGATTAGACAAATAATCATAAACTTGGGCTACATCTGTTCACACATATTTTGCTTGTTCAGATTTTTGGAAATTTCCCATTTTAATTTACTGGAAACAGTATAAATAATTTGAAAGCTTAGGATAGACTTCTTTTCTCATCGGGCAATGAAATAATCTTCGAAGTGTAATAATATACCTGGTCATAATGATATCACTTTTTAATGCAAATATAGATCAGAGCTCGTTTATTCTTGTTCACAATTAAGCATCCACGATAGCTTTTCAAAACTAGAAATACTATTTTGACTATTCTCAAACTTGCTTGCTAGCAATCATATAATGCTTATACTTCAATGCCAAGCGGAAGATGATAATGATAAGGTTCTCTCATCACATACAAATTTTCAAAATGGGCAAAAAAAAAAATATAAAGATTTACTTTCTATTTTAAATTTGAAAAATTTTCAAGTTTTTTCCGCTTTTTTTATCTTTTATAACTGCTAGTCTATTTATCACTGTTTTTTATCACTTGTTGCTGATATTAGAAAGAAATCAAAACATATTCGAATTACTTTAATAACGAATTTTTTATTTATCACTGTTTGCTGCTTCTGCCCATTGGATCTTTTATGCGATTTTTCCTTTAGGAAGACTATTCAGTGAGGCCTTTTTTCTAATGATATAACTTTTAAACCTATTAAGTATTTATATAAAAATCCCAAAAAATACCACGTAATAAAATGATGCCTATCTCAAATGAAAATGATCTCTTTAACAAATTCTAATTTAAATAATATCAAAAAAATATTAGCGGTGACGTCACTATTTTAATAAAATTTTGGTTTAATAAATTCATTAATTTTAAAAATTTGTTAATTACATTTTCTTCAAATCAAAAAAAAACGGTAGTTCTCATATAATATTTATGTAACATTAAATTCTAACTTGTAATTTCTCCTCATTATTATTTTTAATCTATTCAAAACATGATTTAAATATGTATGCGTATAGTTTAAATCAATTCTCTAACGATTTGTAGAGATTCAAATTCGCAGTAAATTCGCAGTAATTGAGTTACGATTTCTTTTCATCCTATTGGTGATAATCTTTCCCATAGTCGCATTGAGGATAATAATAGTAGTAATAGTTCTAAAGGAAAGAAATGGTAACTCAAGAAAAGTGATATAAAGATTTGTATCAATTTGCCAAAATATCGCCGCAATGCTGTCACTCAAAATTTGTATTCTACGCATATGGGCAAAGAACAAACAAAACGCATGGACTGAAAGACCCACAGTCATCAAAATGTCATCTCTTTTCCTTTACCGAAACCTTTCTGTATCTTTTTAACCTTCAGACCGATAAGATTCATCGTTGATAACTTTGTAATTATCAGATTATTTCTAATTCAGTATCTCTCTTATCATCTACTTTCTGCAGTTTCATTATTCGAATAAATTTGAACTAAATCTATCGATCTATTGATTCATTTCAAATTATTCAATATTAATTGTTTCATCAAAATAGAATAGGGTGTCGGTCAAAACAGCATATATTATATTGCTCTACGCCTTATGTATCAATCACTTTACGTAGTAACAAACAGGAGTATTACTGTGCAACTATTTTTATCATATCATTTGAGATAAACAAATTTGCATGATGTATCGCTTGTATATTACGAATAGATGAGGATATACTTAATAGAAATTCTCTGCTATTAATCATCCTACAAACAATTCGAGCATAGCATTGTAAAGTTCTCGCAAACTGCAATGAATCATCCTAAAATATAAATTACTAAATTTTGTGATTTTTCATTTGTTGTTGAAAATCGATCTTTCAGACTCAAAATTTCTTGGACTTGCGTTTCTGAAATTTTAAGACCGAATTTAAGATATTTTCCATACAATAATAAAACGCGAGAAGATATTCACTTTTCAGCGAGAAAACAAAAGCGATATATGCCAGATTTATCTACGTAATGTCCTGAAATAATAATATTACCACATGATGTTCATAATGTTGAAGTACACATTAATGCAATACCTAGCAGGATACACTTTGTTACTATCAAATGCTTGAACCTGAATTAACATAAATCAGAAACTCTAAACATAGAAAATTTCATGGAGATCAGATATTATTTGTTAGTTACTTGATGAGAGTACTTATGTTTCATTTCATACACAATTTATAATTGGATGCCTGGTTCCCAGGAGATCTTTTCATACAAAGCTATTATTTTTGTTTATTTGCGTTGATAAAATTTTAGCTTTGAAGCTTTCATTTTGTTCTTCAGTTCATAGAACTTATAATAATTTCTATTTCAATTTATCCTCTTAGGATGCTAACGATTTGATATTTTAGGAAGGTGAATGATGCGCTTCTTTTCTCTGTTCATTTTTTTAAAATATATTTCAAGACATAATTCTAATCGACCTTATGAATAGTGTAAAATCTACTACGCTTGATTTAAAAATATCTATAACATTAAAAAAAAACAGCCAGACCTTAAAAAAAATTATCAAATACTGTATTTTAACTTCATAATGTTTGTATATTGAATTATATTGAATTTCAAAACAATTTTTGTTGTTTAACTTTTTTATGGAGCATATAATTTTTGTGTTCGGATGATAAATGTACTGATCGCTATCAATATATTTGCCATTTCCTGTTTTTATACCGTTTATTTATTGCCGAATTTTTGAATGTACCTAGCAGAAACGCCAGCCAATTTGTATGAGTCTAGCGAACGCATTCACGGCTTAGTCCCAACATCGCAAATATGTCTTTCAAGCTCCTGATTTGATAACCTTATATATTGGTTTGTTCTATCAGACTATTTAATGAGGTGACAGCAAAAATTGTTATCTCATTGAAAATTTCAACGGTCTTTGCAAAATTCACTTCTCGAAGAAATAATGAAATTTATTTCAAATCCTCATTTTAAAGACTTTTAAAATGATTTTTTTTTGTTTTTCAATGTTTTCCATGCTAACATATGTAAATAGTAGACGACCACTGAGGACTGAGAAGTGTCGCAGCACGCGAAAGCATATCGGTCTTTTGATTACTTTCGATGAAAAATAGACGCAATTTATGATGTTTAATTTTGTTTGTTATTTATTAATAACAGAGTATATTTTTGCACCTAAACCGATCCATGGTCACTAAATCAATAGATATTACTAAACAAGTTGAACTGGCACAAGTTATATCACGTATCAAGTAAGTAAAGCTTATATCACAAAATATTTATCGCAATATTCAAGGAATGCATTCAATATGCGCAACTACATTCAATGCGATCAAATCTGTAAGTTATGTCCCTTGCACTTAGCAAAAGTTACGATGATGCATAAATTATAAGGCGCTATTTTCAGCTCAAATTTTTTGTTACGGAATAAAAGATTGAATTTACTTCATTTTCCAAACGAAAAAAGTTATCTGACTTAGTTAAGAAATTTGCGATGATTGAAACGGTAAAATTAAGTTCAAATGTTTTTATTGATTTCGCTCAAAAGACAAAGAACACATTTGTGTATGTGTATAATTCTGAAGAATTGTAATTATTTATTATAATTAAATTGACTCGCAGTGTGACATATGTTTGTTATTGTACATAAATATCATTAAGATAGTTAAAGATTATTACTTTAAGAATGATTGACCTAGAAATATATTTGGTAGAAACACCTATAAAAGTTTTAATGTCATTAATACTGATCATTGATAAAGGGAACATAGAGTTGTTGATCAGATTATACAAAGTGTAGCCTGTCATATCTCCTTTATGCTGATGACACGAAGGTTATAAAACGTTCGCTGTGTAATATGCAATAACCATGCAGTGATAATACCATAGCATATCAGATTTAATTACCAATACCTTTTCTTCGATACTTATCCTTAGAAATTGGAATCCTGGGGAGAATTTAAATAAAAGGTGAGTTATAGAGACGATTTAAAAATGACACTAATCTTTTTTTAACTTCTATGTAGACATTAAAAAAAATTTTTAGAACTATAAAGTGCTATCTGGAACTTACAATTTCTTGAAAATGCTTTTTCGAAGTACCCATTCTGGCTATGACACATAAATTTGCGACATAACTTTCTCATTAAAGTTGAGCATAACTGAGATATCTTTGTGGAATGATAAATGTCATATTTTAATATCCTTTCAGTTCTCCTTTTTCCCAATTTATGCAAAATATGACGCAAGTGGAAATGATCGCGACACTAAAGTTGGCATAACTAATCATGATCAAAAAAGATCGCAATTTCATAAAGAAGTTCCGCAGTTAACGACGTCATTTTAGCATTATTATTTTATGTGTCTGTCTAATAAGTTATTATATTCACCGTACCAATCAACTACTTTTCTCTTTCTTTAACTATTTTTATTATTTATCTACCTGTATTACTTATAAACGCTCTAACTATTGAAATCGTTCGATTCCAAACACCCAAATTTTAATATTATTTAACATTGTTGAAATGAAGAGCCCTAAGAAGATATAAACAATTCTTCACATTATTTCAAATTTTAATTTTTTAATATAAGTTGCTCGGTAAATATCATTTTCATTTTGTTCGCATATTTATCTTCAAGCATATATTGATGACTTTGATTTGAAACAGTTACATTTTGATATACAACTTAAAATACTTTTGTTTTCATCGTAAAACAATATTTTATACTATTAAAAAAGTTTAAACTAACACTTTAATGAATGTAAGAGCAAAATTCGAAAAATTTGAATAAAATAAAGGGTAATATAGAATAAATTATTAACCACTGTTTTGAAATAACAATAAATTTTTTAGTCGGATATTTTTATTGCACAGAAATATCGAATGAATGAAGTTTTGCAGTCTTGCATAATTCAAGACCATTTTGCAATAAAATACTAAGCAAATAGGTAAAAGATCTGCATCAAATGTAATTCACCAGAATTCATTCTTTTAATTTGGAATCTGTCCATGTACATCGAATACAAGATTGCAACAAGCTGTCATATCGACAGAAATTGATTAACATATATTTATGATAAGCAAAACAATAATTTGGGAAAAAGTGGTGTAACAATAAAATATCATGCAGTAGTAAATAAAAAATCTTGAAAGGTTTTCCAAAAATGGCTAATGCCTTTGAAATCAATCAAGAAAAGTAGCCTCTTAGACAAATTACTCCGGATTCCCAACTAAGTGATAACTCAATCGTTTCAAAGTTTTAAAATATCTAGCAATTCTATTTCAACTTCGCTCTAGCTCTTTAATTTAAATCTTTTTTATACCTGGCTTGGAAATAATTCCGAATTTTCAAGCAAGCAGAAAAGTTTTTATTTTTACATGGTCACATTAATTTTTATTGTGGCTCAATTGTTAATATATTTATTATGAAACATCACGCGGCGACAAGAAGTTGGAAATATTTAAATCTGACGTTATTATACCAAAATATAATATTAGCATTTCTGTCCATTGATAAATCATTTTCTATACGTTCTTTTTTCTTTCTACGTATATATATATATATATACAAATTATATAAAAATTTTATTCTACTACATATTTTGCTCATTCATACGCTTCTTGTTCTCCATGTGTGAAAATTTTCTGTTTCCTAAAAGTAGCCTTGCGAAAAATAATTAAGAAAGCGAATAAATTGTCCAATTCAGTTACACGTGTAATACGTGTATATTTTGTCCTACACTGTAGCAGCATATTCATTTTTCTTACACTTGCATCTTCGTAAATTTCAGTTATCAACCAAGCCATTAAATTTATTAAAAAAATTTGCAATGAAATTTATTTCGAATACGAAATCATTTTTTTACAGATTTTTACAAATCTATTAATTCTTTTCATTGTGCCTATTTTGTTTAATGAAAAATCGCTTAACAAACTAAACTTAATTTTTTTTTATTCTGCAACCTCAAGCAACCTCAACTCCTCTTATTATTAAAATTTATAATCTAAAAGTAATTAGATCATAGTTTGTGTTCATTAGAAATATTACTGCAGGGTGAAGACAAAAAAAAAAATCAGGAATGTGGAACAATCAGAGATAAGAGGTCAAGTGATTAATTAATATTGTGTGTGCTTCGAGATTGCTTTTGATATCTTCCTTTCTTCGTGTCTTTATCCTTCTCGGAAATTCTCCATTCCATGCTATCTATTCTACTTTATTTTTTTCTCATTATAAATAATTTTTAGCAGTAATTGATTTAATTTAGTTTTGCATTAAAAATATTGCTCATTGGAAAAAAAAGTATGGAAAAAAGTAGAAAAATGAGTGTCTTAATGCTTGGCTAACTATTCGTACAACTTTCAAAAATCACT
Organism: Dirofilaria repens; assembly: GCA_008729115.1. Taxonomy (NCBI): domain Eukaryota; kingdom Metazoa; phylum Nematoda; class Chromadorea; order Rhabditida; family Onchocercidae; genus Dirofilaria; species Dirofilaria repens. Next base: position 2,157,237 of record SNRZ01000001.1, on the reverse strand, counting down.
TGAATCAGAAGCTGAAATCAATCATTTAATAGATGCTGTAATATGAGCAGATGAAACTTGTTTCCATTAATCAGTAAGAAAAACATGGAAAGAAGGAGCAGTGAACAATGCTACCGAAGAGAAGAAAAAAAAAAGCATCATAATTTAGGAGGTAGACATTTTTTGTGATTGTTTCTCGTAAAAATAAAAGTACAACCTGGTTACTAATTATAATTAATTCGTAATGATTTTTTAATTCAATTAAATCTGAACCAAATTTTGCAACTTCAAAAATTAATCATTTAATTTTTTGATCTATCTTAACTTGTAGTAGAACATTAAATTATTCTGATCTATGGAATGCTATGACTTTTTTATTAAATTATTTGCTACCTAAATTAGTTTACCTGTAATCAGATTTGCAACCGACACCACTTTGTTTTAATATAAAATATTTTTGCTTTGTATTCAATTTGATCAAGCAATGGGACTAATTTTTGTAGATTCATTGTAATTTCATATTGTAGATTCACTATAGTTTCAATTGAAGAAATGTCATACTTCTTTCATAGTTTCTGCATCACAATGAAGTATGATACTGATATGATGTGTCCTTTATCTGTCTTCAATTTTTTTCTTCGATTTAAGCAGATATCTTAAATTAAATGAATCACAGACATTCTTTAACCATTAAAAAATGAAAATAAGCATTGTGTCGGGGTACTTAAAATCATCAAAAATACACCATGTTGCTTGTCTCGGAAGCATTTATGGCGGGGTACTTAAATAAGGTTAAGGAGTATACTTTACTTATAGGATTATAGTGGAAAGGTGAAAACGAAAGGAAGGATTAGAGGATAGGAAACAGGAATACTTCGTCTTTTTTCAGTAGCTATAATAATGTAGTAGACACGTGGAGTATCTGAAAACTGAAAAGCGCAACACTTTTTAAGAAAAGGAATCAGATTGTCGAATAATTTGCAATAGAATGATTGTCTAAAAATCCTAATATCTTCAATGTCACTTTTATTAATTATTCTGAAAAATAAATACTGACAGTTTTGTTGAATTAATGTACGATAGCATACAAATTCTGTAGCCAATTTTATTAATTATTAATTATTTCGTTTTTCAAACTTCTTTCCTAACTTTTCCAGTCTTTTGTCAAAACTGTAAGATTTAGTTATATACTTGCTAACTCTATATGTTTACTATGTGTTTATCACCTTTCTTTACGCTTAAAATGTTCTAATTTTTAAATTTTCAAAATTGATAATGCCGTATCATCAAATTTGGGTGCTAAATATATCTCGATAAGTATTGTACGTTAACCAGTGCAGTGAATCGAATTCGTTCCCTGTGACCTAAATACTATTATTTCTATAATTCTTTAAGGATTTTCAAATTATTTTTTCGCTTTTCCCGTAAATAACAAAATCAAATAGAGGTAGTGTTCTGCTATTGGTTTTCGTGATAAAGCCTTTCATCATTTGAAAGATTTATGAAAGATTTTTTTTAATGTAATAAGGAATCTCCTGTTTATAATTCAGTTTTTCCCAAATGACATGTTTTTTTTTTGTTTTCATTCACCTTTATTTTGTATCATTTCAAGGAATTTGAAACTTCTGAAAATGCTAATTAATAATTATTATTAAGGTTTAAATTTAAAAAAGCAGAAGATATTCGTTACAAATTTTCAGTTTAAAAAACTTTTTGAAATATTCTTGACCGAGAGTTTCATTTTTAAACTAACTTTAAATGAAATAGAGACGGTAAAAAAATTTCTTATTGCCTCATAAAATTTTGAAACATATTAAATTTTAATCGATATGTAATTCAGATCTACCATTTCCGCTTGTGATACTAATTTATTACATACTGAATTATAAATATGAATAGCAAATTTTGTCTGCAATTTCCTTTAAATTATTAAACATTATTCAGTGCAAATTCTCGAGAAATACATTAGCTCTTAGATTTGAAATTTCAATAGTATAGGAAAATTCTGAATTCCAAAATATTAGACCAAAGCATTGTTAACAAATTTTTATAAAAAATTTTTATTGCCCAGAAAGATGCAATAACAAATTTTAAAAATGTCTAATTAGAGTCAGCCCGATTGTTACATTTTAACATTCTATAGTATCAAAAAGAGTTTTTTCACTTGAACCACTTAAGTTCAATTATCAAGGAAGCGAAAATATCGCATTATTATTGCATGATCTCTATTTCCTGCCCATGATGATTGTTTCCAGTTTATTGCCATGGTGGTTAAATATGGATACAATTAATCCTAAAAAACAATTATTACCCAGTGTTACCGTAATCTGTGAAAGATACCAATAGAAATAATTTCGCTTATATATGTCGTGCTCGATGTAACATGAAAAACATCAGGCATTTTTTGATTACCAAGTAGTCCTTTTTCTTCCCACTCCTGTCTTTCCTTATTTTTCGATTCAAAGCTTTTTGAAATTTAGTAAAATTTAAATCTAAATGCTTTTCTTGTTTGGTAATTCCTTCGAGACAAATATTTGGGACTATGATAATTAGAAAACATTCTTGTATGCTGTATATGAATATATTGTATAAGATACAAATTTTGAAATAATATTTATTTACTTCACATTCATTGAAAAGTTTCTCTTCATATGTCCCTTAGAAATCGATTTTGATTTAAAAAATGACCATTGACAAATTTTTTATTGGAAGGAAAAGAGTGTTGTAGTTGGCAAAATACATCACTTTTATCTTACTATCACAGAAATAGTATAGAAACCTATCTTTTTGACTTTTTAAATGTTAAAGCTGAAAAATAAGCTTTCAGAAAGGCAAAAGTAAACCATCAAACAGTGCAGCTAGATTTTGACTTATATGTGCATTTGTGAATGTGCATGTACGCTATAGTGAAAATAAAGTGATGATCAATTTTAGGGATTAAAATTCTCGAGTCAATCTACATAAACATATGATTACATGATCAATTTAATAAAAATCATATTGCATTCTTCTCATATATCACTAAATAGAGCAGACTGGAAAGTTAGTAGCTAATTTTAGCTTCAACACCTGTCCTTGAATTGCCTATATTAATATAACGATGATAATTGACGATATTATCAACTGTAATAATATTAGCAAAGCTATCAAAATCATTGCTTTCTGTTCACTCTGAATTAAATAGTCAAATATAATTATCAGGATATGATATATGCAAATAAATGAATGCAATCATTTGCATACAATTGAGCTTGGATAATCTCAATAGATATTTCTTAATGTTCACTATAATTATTTAACTTTCAATTTAAAACAGATTATATAATTTTTCTGTACTGACCACATCATTGACCTTTTGCAATGTAATTATCAATGAGTAAATTAGACAGACGGTTCATACATATCATCCATTAATTATTCGTTAACAAATAATTTTTACTTATAAGATCTTGGAGGGCCGACTTTCTATTCCGACAAAGGATAAGATGGAAGAAGTATAAGAAAGAGGTACAATTAATTGAAAACTCCATATATATATATTTTCTCTCTCTCTCTCTCCTTTCTTAATTCACCCGTATATAGATCAGTACTAAATGTATGCAGAAAATCTTCCAAACTGATAATACACATTCACGAACAAAGTCGACCGTCTCTTTGATTTCCTCTCTTGTTTGCCTCTTCATATTTTTCATTGATAAGAGATAGAATAGGACTTTCTTTAATTGGAGGAAAAATACAGTGTACCAATAATGTTGAAGAATCGAAATGACGCAACTATGACAGTAATAGGAACAGTACATCAGAAACAATGCGATTACATCAAATACTGCTATTACTCTTCTTATATCTTTCCGGATTAGTACCTATCAAGCATTAGATGATACCGTTTGATGAGATGAAGTGTGAGATACAATCGGATTACTGCTACGATATTACCTGCTGCTAGTTTATGTTTGAATTAGTATAAAAATATGAAAAATTGATTTACAATCAACCAACAGATATAGTTTCCTTTGTATTTATTATTTGCAGGTATGTTTATGTTGCTGCACTTTTCCGAGTCATTTTATCAGGCACTATTATTAATCCTTATTTTCGTTACATGTATGAAATATGTTTGACTCAATTATCTGAATTTTGAGATTGGATATTTGATCCGGAAGGATGCTTTGTATATTTAGTTCTAGTTTTTGATTTATTAATATGCTGAAGCTCTAAACTCTAAATTGCCAACAATCCCGAATCGATACGATATAATACATCAAACATAAAGTGTTTCCTCAAGAGAAATGTACTACTCCAGTGACCGCTTTAAATAATTTTTTGATGTCCCAAAAATTAAAATGAAATCTCTGAAAAGTACGAAAGAAATTTTAAGCTTTCTTTAAAATGCATTTGCGATCTTTATTTCAGACGAATTGTTTAATTGACATTAAATTTCCTCATCGACAACTAAGTCGATAATTTAACTCAATTTAAATTAATTACGTTCAAATTCAGCGCCACAGTGTCTACTCCGATCGCGTGGGAAGAATCGAAAGTTGCAATTCTTTTGTTGACGGATTGGGTAGAGAGAGACAAATGGGCAAATAGAGAGAGAGGTTGTATACAGAGTGCATGAAAAAGTGATAGTTAATATCCATTTCGGACTGCTACACTAGTACTATTTGCATAAATAACTCTGTTTCGCATGTGTATTCGTGGGTGGAATAGGTGGACTGATGAGTAGGTGCATGTCGGTATCTAATGATTAATGAAGAACAGTTGAGATAAGGCGAAAGCGAATATCGAGACAAATTGGTATTTGAGCGGTTCAAAGGAGATTGATCGTGCGCGCCCTTCAAACCAGTCACACTAATAGCGGGTGATAAAAAATTAAGCTTGTCCTGTTAGAATGAGTAAAATCTAGTGATATTCGGACAAATTATTGAAATTAAGAGATTTTTGAAATTTAATTTTTCGCCTGTCCAAACTTATCAATCTTTCTCTTTCACTTCAGGTTCGAACAAAAAAAATTCTATTTTTTCTACAAGAATGATCGTCATATTGGAAATCTTGGATCATAGTCGTCGTAGTATTTTTTCAAATAAAATATCGAGGTGATAGTATTAAGATCATTGTATTATATCCACGGAATATTCTCAATAGTTAGTTGAATAATCAGTAGTTAATTGTACGAATAATTAAAAAATATTCATATTCTTATGGACCACAAAATGTTTTAACTTTTCTATGTTTGAAAACATTTGAAACACTTCAGACTTTGGTTTGTAATTTTAAACTAAATCTTCGAAACGTAATGCTAACAATAGCTAAAGAACAAATTTTCTAGGCAAACAGTTTTTTTTCATAATCCGTTTGTAATAGTGGAATTATATTTTAGCATTTTTATATCCATTAACTCTCAAACTCAACGAATTGAAAGGAATGTGACCTTAATTGATTTTGTCTATATCTGCTTAATATTGATATATTATATTTCGTTCTTCGTAATGTAGCCCCCACATACATATTTATCCAAACATTGAAGACAAAAATTGTAATTTGTTAAAAGAGCAAAAACGATTTAAATCAAATCAATATGAAATGAAATGGCAAAAACGATTTAAATCAAATCAATATGAAATGAAATGAGCTCAGAAAGATAACGCAGATTTCTCCACACTATCACTTCCGATGTATCGACATATATGTGTCATTCATCCTACGGTATATTTAATCCTACTTTGCATTATGTAAGTAAAATAGTTAATAGCATGTGTGTAATATTGCATACGATAAATTCTGTCCACTACTAATGTGGAATTATTAACGCATACGGGTAAAAATGCCTACCGTTTATTCAAAACATTATGAAATTTGTAATAAAAGTAATTAAAATTATTGAGTTTTAAGGTGTCGTTATCCAGTCTCTCGATTTATTATCCAATACAAGAACCGCGTAATAAAATACTTGGAATAATAGCCTGCTGATGGTGTCGAGACAAGTAACTTAAACAAATCCATGATGCTCCGGTAATTCATATGTTAAACAATAGCGTAATATGAGTTGCGAAATATTTTAGTAAGAGACAGATAGATGTGATGGACTGTTCCTCTTATTCGAATTTCCAAGGGAAAATTACCGTACTATCATAAAGATATTTAGTCTGGACAGGAGCAAACAATCATTGTAGACACTTTTTTCACGCAATGTGAGGAGGGTTTTGTCAGCAATAGCAGAAGAGAATCGCGATGTTTCATATGAGGACAATATGGCATGCATTACTGTACATTACTTAATTCATGATATTTGAGAAATGAGTCAATAAAATTTTTGAAATTAGAAGAATTAGCGCACGTGTTCGTGAAGATGACGATGCAAAGAACTCATGCACGTTGTACTGCAGCGTACGTTGAGTCAGTCAAGCGTGTGATGATTTCTCCTTGTTGCATCACTTTTGATAAATCCACCCATTCTTGTATTGTAATCTGATCCTCAGCGTAACGAATAACACAAATAAATTCAATAATATTGAGATTGCTCTAAGCCAATCATATTAAGGGGCGGAGCTTTGATATTGAAGTATTCGCCTCCTGCTCTATGACAAGTCATGCTGGCTGGCTGTCAAAATGTGAATCATTTCGTTGTATGTTTATGTGTATAATGTATTATGTATGTGTCTGTGTATGTATGTGAATGTTGTGTATGTATGCGTGTGTGTGTGTGTGTATATATGTGTGTATTTACGTGTGTTTTGTATGTGTGTGTGTGTGTGTGTGTGTATGTCAACCAGATTATTATAACTGTAGATGTTTTTCATGCTTTCATAAATATTTTCATGGAAATGAAAAAAGTCTGTAGAAATCCGTTCAGAGGAAGAACCACTTCGGGATGCATTGACGCAGATAGCAATATTGATTGGTTAATCAAAGATAGTTATTGTTGATGACAAGAAGATATAGAAATGATATATAGCATCATTTGTCTCAGACTTCAGCCACAGTAGCAATTTTGTAGAAGCTTGCAGAATCTTGAAGTTGTAGAAAATAAATGCCTTAAACTTTTGAACCTCCCTTTCTCTTTCCTTTTCTCTCTCTGTTTCTATGCATATATGTATATATATTTGGACTTCGCATGATTTTGTTTGACATTGTTAAGGTAAACTCAACAGTAGTAGTATTAATAACTAAGGCGATTAATCATTGTATGAAATGAGGAAATCTTTGATTTTAGTTTTGAAAAGTGCGATTATTTTTTAGTACTTTATTTAGTATTAGTTTTTTTTACTTTTTATTTCTCGCTTTTTGTTTGCCCGAAAAATATTTGAAAATTTTCTTTTACTATTTCAAAAACGATCAACTATTTATCAGCTATCTGATTTCTTTCGTCTTTCCGACGACAATGATGTTTTAATTCACTTGCTTGTTGCTTATTTTTTTTTGCAAATGTTTTCAATTTTTTTAAAAACGAATTGAAATAGAAACAATGGCTGACTAGACCGTTGGCGAAGCTAATGGAAGGGTTTATTCTTTCGCACTGAATCATAAAAGTGATTATTTCATAGAACATTTATTGAGTGATAATTCTTCACGAATTATACTGTGTTCACAGTATAATTTTATAATATCACTTCTGTTTCGTTTGTAAGAATTTGTTTTGAACTATTAGAGATATATAAAAGAATTTAACGCAAAGGACTAAACATTGTATTCATGTTCTAATAGATCCTTTCACTTCTAACGACTTTTTTGAATGTTAGTCCTATTGATTATGCGGTAAGTTTTCATGAAATGTTGTAGTTTATAATCAAAACAGATGAAAATATCATAAAGGCTGATCATATGACGCTTTACCTATGCCAGTTATAGCATTTTGACCTAAATAGCAGTCAATACTACAGTTTCGAATTAATTACAAAATTTCGCAGTAATTCTGTTGAAAATGTTTGGAAAATTTGATAAATATCTTTACTCATTTTCCCTTCCGCCTTTTCAAATAACTCTTGATTTATTTGTTCTTAAAGCATGCCAAAAAGCATAAGAAATAAAAAATTTAAAGATTTTTCAAGAAATTTTCTCTTCCTTCTTCAGATTCTTATTTCTATAGGTTTTATCCTTGTAAGCTAATAGTATTGAAATAGAATAGAACTTATCACTTTTTTTCTCCATCAGATTTTTGAAAATGCTTTACATTTCATAATAGATTGCTTGCAATGATATGAAGTGTAATTTCTTCCATTATTTTTTTTATTAATTAATTTATTTTTTATTAATATTTTACATTATTAATTATTTATTTTAATTTGAACTGGAATATACAAACGGTGATCAAGAGTAATTAGTAAATCTAAATAAGACTACTGTCGATGTAGCGCTGAATATCCTATTTATTTGATGAATGTAGATTAGATTTTGTGATTGACACTTGTTGAAAGCGAAGAAAGAGAATTTGCTACAATGTTTCAAGGTTCAAATATAATACGAATAATGTGGATGATAGCTTACAATCTAATAGACCCTTTTTGACCTTCGATTACTTTTTGCAGTGTAATAAAATCAAACAAAAAGACTATTCATGTTTGTTTGTACTGTTTACAAAAAAGTTGTCCCTATCAGAATAATCCAATCACAGAGATAAAGCACGTTCCCTTTTCTTCTGCTTCCTTTTCTCGCCATTTCAAACTAACAGGTTGCTTCTTATTTTTACCATTTTGTGTAAGAACAATTACACTTCTTTCTCTAATAACTTACTATTGCTTCTGAAAGTATAATTAAGAAATGAATTTTATTCTATAGCAGTGTCAAACAATATTATTTTGCTAAGGGATGTAGTAAAAATAGTTGGATAGAGAAAGTTAAGAAGAATAAATTAATTATATTCTCTGATCTAACTTTATTCGGAATAATCCAAAATGTCCAGAAGTAAAATGTTATTTACTTTTGATATACCTGATTTACATAATGATTAAAAAGCCAAAAATTCGAAGAAAGTTCAGGAGACAGCATCAAGTGGCACGCATTGTTAATATTTTCTATCTACTGTACTCATCGAGATTATTATTCGAAAACTATCTCAAAAGCTCATGAAAACTTTTTCAACTAAAGTCTTTATAAAACTAGGTGTGTGACATCTATGCATGAGTGCGAAGATGCGTTTTTCGATGGAAGCGATATTGTGTGGCCAAGTGGAAAACAATGATGCTATAGGGCGCAAAAGTCCTAGTGAAAGTTGTGACAACGATGCTTGTGTCAGTAACACAAGTAAATGCAAACAATCAGACAATAAGCTTTTGAGGGTAAGCAAAACATTTAACTAATTTTGATTTTTCTAAAGTATTTCGCGTATTGCAATGTATTAATAATATATTCAGTAAAGTGATATATATATAGAAATATGAGTTCGATTATTTTATTTCTGAATTATGGTAAGTTGCTTATATGAAGGAATAGCTTCAGAAATCATTGAAAATTTGGTGATAATTATGCTCTATTGTTCACTTTATCTGCGAAATTTCCAGGCAAGCGCAAGTCCAGATCGACCGGAAAGTTCATCGTTAAATAACACTAATAATAATGTAACCTCTGTTCAAGGTTCAAGTTCACGATCATCGCACTTAGTCGATGACAATTTTTTTCTGGAAAATCCTATAAGGAATAAAGCCGATGTATGTTTAGAAGCAAAATTCGGTTTTAAAAAACAAAATTTGTTTATTGGATTAATGAAAATAAATTCTCAGCTCAATATCTCTTTCATTTTATAAATAATAAATTGAATAATTTTAATTCGAATCTTCAAACGATTATTTATTTTTCTTTTTCCGGCTATTAGAAGAGAAAAAATTAGCAGTAAAATTTAGACAAAGCAAGCTTCGATAGAAATTCGTAAAGTTACCAATTCCTAGTTGTACAATTCAAGAAATTAAATGAAAAAATTTCAAAAAATATTAGGTATCGTCGAATTAGAAATTTGTAGTCCTAGTTCAAAAACTAAGAAATGTATTGGGCGGCGATAGATTTTTTATCTAGTTATCCACTTCTGCAGTATAGCTAGCAATGCAGTACTGGGTAGTTTGCGTTTATAACTACTAACGAATAGATGTGCAACTACCTGTGCTGTCTTATATTGTCTACCTAGAATAATTTTCTACCGTACTGCTTCAGCAGTTTCTATAGTTGCACCATAATTATCCTGATGATTAGAGAGGATTATCAAAGTGAAATAAATAAATCTTTCTAGAAGCTATATTGTCATTCCCTTAATGCAAATGGCTGTATATCATTTGTAGGCTTTACATATAGGTAATTTTCATAATTACCTATGAGTTTCTTTCAGTTGTTTGTTCAATCTTTTGTTTAATTTAAATCTTGCATGATGCTTTTGACATGTATAATGTTGTTATTTGATGCATTATAAAACTATTTTAAGTATCTATATTAATTTTTATGGTTTCTAATCTCTTCTATTTTAGATTCCTCAGACAGGTTGTAGTACAAAATATACGAGATATTCTAAATCAGGAAATCGAGAAGAAATTCCCAGCAATAGAAATGCTTATAATGATGAGAAAAAAGACATCATCAGATCTTCTAGATCGGTAAGTAATCAGTGATATGTTTTTCAATATACCGTATTGTTTACTAATGCACTGATTCAATCATTCTATACAAATTTTTTTATTATTGCATTGCACATATATTATGTCTACCTCTTGAATTTAGAATATGCTGAAAATTTATTGAAAACGGATAATTTCTCGTTCCAAGTAATCAATCCATATTTTGAAAAAAAAAAGAAAATTTTTATCAATTTATCACAAAGCAAATTAAAAATGGTTTCTCATTGATTTTCGATTAATCAAGCATTTAACAATTTCTTAGTTAAAGCGAAAATATTTCCGGCACAAAAAAAATGATTCTTTAAAAACTATTTTAATTGCTTTGTTTATCTGTTTAGTAATATGATTAATACTCTTTTTTATTCCAAACTTTTGAATTTAATAAATTTGTGAAATCTCTCGTGTGAATGAAGCGAACAATACTTTCGTTGAAGAAACTCAGAAGAATTTTAGACTAATCTAGAAATTCATTCAAAGCATTATTATTTCTTAGATAAAGCGAAACGAAAAATATAAAATGGTATTTTTTTTCTTATTTTTTAGCAAAGTAAAATAATGATAAGAAGGATACTGTGATTTCATTTCTTCTTCATTTTCATCATTAGAAAATATCATTCCTAAGCATTAGGTCAACTGGGTAACATTTGTCGCATTAGCAGTTGGCTTTGGTATCAAAAATGTCGTTACGCAATAGGTTCTATATTACAATACTATGGTGACGTTTATTGACGATTATCTCATACATTAAAGAAATCTATTGATTATGGATTATTTAACATTGTTAAATTGAGTTATGCGTTCCGTTTTGTTAATTACTGTTATGACTCATTTCTCTATGTTACACAATTTCATCTCTATATTTGCATATATTATTTAGCGCAGCCTTTTTTCCATTCAACTTTTCAATTTTGTTTCGCTGAAAAATTAAAGAGATTTTTTGTCTAATTCAAAATTTTCAAAGAATTTTATCATGCTCAAATTCTTTGGCGCACTTGGTTTGGTTTGGAAAATTTTAATCTGAAATTATGGCGGTATGATTTGCGGGATTAAATATTTTATTCACTTTTTTTTCGCAAAAAAATCTTGTAAAAATCTTTAGGAAGGTTCAGCATCTCCAAAATGGTCAACCAGTTTTGCCAAAGATACCAATCGACCTGGCTCGAGTTCGGACATATATCACGAACCAGTTAGTTTTAGTTCAGATGATGAAGGCCAGTGCGAAGATAATTCGAGGTATCATATAAGCGATCGATACCAAAGTTTCTAATTAATAACAGAAGAAATGTAATTGCAAAAACTAAATTTCATTTCATTTGAATATGAGACGGTTGAAATATTTTTAATAATGATTTTATCAGAAAGAATTTTGGGAAATGCGCTGATAAGTTACAATTCTGAATTCAACAGTCTATGCGAAAATGTAAATTTGCATATTTTTAAACGCAGCAAACCATTTGCTAATGAATTATTTCTGCATAGGCAGACAAGCAACCACAGCAGCAGCCGAAACAAGACCGGTGCAGCAAAACCAGCTTATTCCTACATTGCCTTAATCGCAATGGCCATTCTGAATAGTCCCGATAAGAAGTTGACTTTGTCTCAAATATGCGACTTCATTATTAACCGATTTCAGGTTTGTCTTTGCACATTTTCAGTTTTGTGAAATGTATACTGTGTGCACCGAGTGAGTGTTCGTTTCTTATAAAATATCGATGCTCAGTTTTAGCAAAAGCTTGTAAAATGCTCGATTTCATGATTATTGCAATAATAATCTTAGAAGTTTAAAAGTCTTAAATTTAGGAAAATTCAACAGATATTTTATATCTTTGGTAACAAATTAGATATCATCATTAGATATCATTTAGTAAATCCAACTACCATGTTTGATTAGATACGTTCATATATCTGTTCAAATTTTCAACTCCAATGATTTCTAAAATCAAGAAATCTGATAATTTGAAGGTGAAAATAATTCGACATGCAAAAATTTATTCCATGAATTGATAACAGTGAAACGAAGTTTGATTTTTATAGTATTATCGAGAAAAATTCCCGGCATGGCAAAATTCAATCAGACATAATCTGAGCCTAAATGACTGTTTCGTCAAAATTCCACGAGAGCCCGGAAATCCGGGAAAAGGGAATTATTGGGCATTAGACCCGAAAGCTGAAGATATGTTCGATAACGGATCATTTCTCAGACGTCGTAAAAGGTCTTCGTATTGCTTAACATTTTAAAAGCAATGATTTTTTTTTTATTGAAAATGTAAAAATGGTTGGTTGAGGATTACGGTATAAAAATGATGCTATTTAAACTGAATGATTTCTATGCTTTTACAAATCGAACAGAGTTAATTGCCGACAGATAGGCGCCGTTCCGTGAATTAGAAAGTAAACTGTGGGACAATGAGTCTTTCTGTTCAGACTATGAATTCGAATTTCCAGAGCAATAGATTAAGATTTCTACAAAAAGTTTCAATGGTTACGGTTCCCTTTTTTATTCTCAACATTTGAATAATCTGAACAGCCTTAACGCCTTTTGCAAGGAAAAAATTTCAGATTCAAGCGCCAACAACCAGAACTGGATTATCAGTCAGTCGCTTATTCGAGAGCACCATTTTTGCCCCCAGGACCTTATCTACCTTCTGCATTCCTCGGAAACCCTGGTGTCTCATCACTTCCTCGATTAACATCAATCAGACCAGCTCCATCATTATCATTTCCATCACTTGTGTCTCGTATATCTGAAAGTTTTCCATCTCGAATTCCTATTGCTAATCCACGAACATTGGTAGGGCCACCAGCTACACATGCACCATCACCTTTCCCATGCATTCCCACGGGTATATCGCCAAATACTGATCACCAAAAGTTGCTTGCTACAATAACTGCAAAAGTTATAGCATCATCGCAGAGCGATAATATTCCTACAGCTTATAAGTAAGAATATACAAGATATCATTGATATATATATATATGTTTATATATTATTATAAAGTAAATTAGCTTTTGCTAAATGTATCTCATAAATGTATAACTTTACCAGGGCTCTTTTCTTTTCATTGATGTATATAATCTCTGTTGTTCACTTATTATTGCTCATTTTTAGTCTTGATTAGTTCAGTGATCCGTGATCATTATCAACATCTATACGAAATCCAACTGAATCATCTCATTAAAAATTCTATTCTAGTTGAATTTTAGATTCAGCTTTCTAAAAATATTATTTACCTTCAAGGAGTTCATTTTAAGATAAAAGTGCATGTATAACAAAATTCCTGTCAAAGAGTTCTGTGTAACACTGACATTAGAAATCAATTTGTCAAATCTAGAGGCTTATTTGCACTAGTCTGACATATTTCCAACTGAATCATCCCACTTGCTTGTATCGTATTGTTTTTAATTTCGAGTTCTCTATTAAATGAATTTAAATACAAGTTGAAAATCATATGCCGATCTTACTGAATTGTGAACAAAGAACTATCATTTTATAACTTTCGCTCAATATTAAAGTTTACCCTTCTTTTCGTTTGCTTCCTTATTATGTTCAGATATCTGTTATAAGTAAAATTCTGCCAATGCTGAAGATTATTAAGAATTGATGAACATGAGTCGTGCGAATTCCTATCATATTATCATAAAGATAATTCTTCTTATTTGATTTTCAATAATGAAAATATTTGATTAATACAAAATGATAACTTTGTAGTTCGAAGCATTTCAATACAAAAAGCGTATAAATTTAAATTTGTTTATATCATCTTCTGTTATAAGAATGTATTCATTTGTATTAAAATGTTATGTAAGCATAATTATTTCGTTCATTTATTTGCTGATATTGTACCTATCCTGATAATAGTGGTAATTATTGAACTAAAGTATACAGTTATGAAGAAAAAATCATGCATCAGAGAATTATATCGTTTTAGAGAATTAAATTTGATAGAATTATCACTTCTTTATCTGAAAAATCGATCGTCCTTGAATAACGAACGTCTTCAAGCTGCAATGTTGAATTATCCAACTTCAGCGACATCTAATACATTTGAAATCTTCAAGTGATTTCATCTCAACTGCCAATCACTATCACTACTCTCCTTTCTCCCCACCTCTTCCTACATATCATTCTTTTCTCCAATAAATTACGATCCATCATTTCGTGGAGAATCATTGCTTTCACAGTTGTGTTTCAGACTAAAGCTTAGAACTGAACAGCTTCGGGTCATTGATCATCTTTTGCTTGGATAAATTTATTGAAACAACAATTTATTGTTGTTTTTCTAACAAATGCAAACAATCATTTTTAATATTTCTTGATTCTGGATTTCGGAAGATTTGAATCATCAGAATAGTTTCAAGATTTCTTTCGTTTATAACATTTACTTTCTCCACCTTTGACTAGAAAATTGATAAATATTTACAATGAAATATAGCATTATATGACAATAAGTTTGTTTGTATTCTAATAAACAGATAATGAGATATAATTTTATACAGAAGTTAAGAATCGATAATGTCGTTATACTTGATTCAGTGTAAATATTTACTTGTAGCCAGATACGTAAATTTGACGTAAAAATTTTCAGTACGATTAATCTGAAATTCGAAAAATTCCTAAAAATTTTAATGAAAAACGTTTCCTCAATGTTTTTCTATAATGACTTAAATAAACATTCTAAGATTGAAACCTGTTTTAAAAAGAAGGTTAAATACATAGTAATTGCATTTGATGAGTGGAAGAATTAATACTTCTGAACCGACGATCAACAGTTGTTGCTAATTTGATGTGACATAATAACAAAAATTGTTTACTTCTCTGTCTCTCTTAAAGAACCATTTCTCACTTAACTGATAGTTTACACAAATTTTAATTAATTTATCAAATAATCGTTCACAAAATTGAAATATTTACAACATCATGAATATAATGAATAGAAGTTAACTTTAACTAACTCACCCCTTTATAAGATATTTATTGAGATATATTTCAAATCTTATATATATATAGAGAGCACTGATATGTGCATTATTCTCTACCAGTTAGTAAAATTATTAATTGAAACTCGATTTGCAAAGCAAACTTTCTCTTTGTAAGGAATGGTTTAAAAGTATCGTTAAATCTCTTTTAATTTAACATTATGAGCGAACTTTTTCAAAAAAATTAACACCTGAAAAAAATCAACACATTTTGCTTCATAATTACTTTTCCGAGATGTATAGTTGTTTCATTGAAATGCCAAATCAAATTATCATTACAGTTTCTTCTTTTGTGATGTTTGATCGATGTGTTTTAATTCCATTAATATTTTGATTTGTTTAAAGAAGACAGAGAAAGTTTGTTAAGGAGCTGTAAGCATAGAATTCATCTCTTATTCCATTGTTTCATTAAGCAAACGTCTTTACGCTATGATTAGAATTAGTTTATTGCTGGAACTAATTTAAAATAGCATATATTATTTTAACTGATTCAAATGAATCTTCAGTCGAAAGCAAAAATTGACGAATATTAGAAAGAAGGTTAATTTTGCATCATTCATCCTTCTTGAAATACGACTAATCGATATCTGAAAGAATTGCAAAATTACTGCCAAATTCAACATACAAATCGGTCGCTATATCCAATTATTGATCATTAAAGCATTTTGAATGCAAAAGCAATAAAGCATTCTGAATTAATTCTTCAAATTTGTAAATCCGTTTTTCTCGAGAATCATCGATCTTTTTTCTTGCTGAACATTTAAATTCTGTAATAAATAACACTTCAAATCTTATTAAAGCAGTAATCAATTGAAGATTAGTAAAATGATAATATATTAGAATTATTACCGTTGCTGCTGCCTTACGCTTACATATGAACCTATGATTGTATACATGCAAAGAATTTACTGGATTTTTGTGATTTGCCATCTCAATTCTTATCGATGATATGTGAGAACAAATTATTGTTAGCGACATGAACAATCAAATACATATGCACCAATACACATGCACATACATACAAACAATCACTGTTAATTTACAAAAAAAAACTTTCAGAGAAAGAGGAAGAGATCAATTATTTGACGACCCATACTACATCTCAATTTTTGTTAGTATCTCTTTACCGTAAGATTTTGAAGCAATAATTTGGATCACATCAAAGAGTAGCGAAAACGCTATCTTTTAAGCAATTAGTCAGGTGTTAACAAGATCAACGGCTATTTGTGCTGTTGCATTGATTAGGCTTGGCATCTATTGTATCCCAATGATATTTATTTATATAGTAAAGTAGAACTTGTGAAATCAGAAAATGTAATGTATAACTCAGATAGAACATAAAAGAATCCATTGATTATGTCATGTCATCATGTCTTATCCTACTACTTATTAAATACTGCTTGAATGCTTTAATATTATCCGTATGAAAACTGCGAATTATGATTTTGTTCAGAACAACTTTCTCAATTTCAACAATAATTTATAAATAATGACGACTGATTGTGAAGGACATTTATATTGCAAAATCATTTTGCAATTAACGTTTTGAAAAATTTAATAATGATAGTTCATGACTCCACTTAGCATCATTATTGTTTTAAAAGATTCTCAAAAGTATTCAGTCTTACTTGATTTTTATCTTCTAATATTTCTGTATGCAAGTTCTAATAAAATATCATGAAACTATGGGATTAACTGATAAGCAATGTATATCATCCTGTCTTACGCATATGCGAGTGAGTCAGCTGTCTTTACTGCTATCATTTATCATCGTCCTTTTCGTTTCGTATACTGCTGATAAGGCAGAAAACAAGATAGAAGTTTGGCAGATTTGTCTATATTGTTCTGCATCTTCTTTTATTTAAGAACAAATTCAGGAACAAAAACATAATTCTCATTGTAGAAAAAGGACAAACGATACCGCTTCTTTTCATTCTTACCGCTAATATCTTCCCTTGTAAACTTGTTGAATATTTAAGCCGCAAAACTAACACTATTATCAGTAGAAGTTATCATTGACTTTAATGGTCAATAATATAAACATCACATTCATATTTCATTTTTTACGCTTTGATATGCGAAAAAACTGTGGGAAGAGGGAAAGCGGGAAAAAATTTTTTTTAAAAAAATTCTTTGTTATGAAATCTTACACAAAATTCCAATTTGTGCTCTGCAATCTCACACATTTGAACTAGCATATAATGGTGACAATTATTGTGTTTTATATTTTATGATCTTCTACTCCACTCAGTTTTGATAATATAAATATTTTTAGATTAATTTCTATCAGTTTTAGGCAAAAAGCAAATAGTGCAAGTATGCAAATAGTACAAGTATTAAAATACATTTATAATATGATCGTCTCAATCGAAACAGAAAAGAGAAAAGCTATATTGTTAGATTTTCAAAATGGTTTCAGACTGCAGGATATATTATGATATCTTTTCTTATCGCTAATTTCCAACACTATAGTTTGAGCATTAAAAACGGTATGCCATGCTCTTCCTTTTCAAGTGAATTTTCTTTAAAGATGAGAAAAAAAGGAGGGCAAAAAGGGTCAAATAGGGAAAAAATAATTTACAATTCACACTATCAATGAGGCAATTTGTCGCTCGTTTGTATTGTGTGAAGTTCGCAAAATCGTTTATTGCTTGCCAACAGTTGTTTAAGCCGTAATTTCTGAATGCTTCCGATAACTTCCTCATCCTATCTCCCTTCTCTCCTCCCGTATCTCCTTCATTTTTTTGTCCTATATTTTCTTCATTTTTCCGTCCTACTTCTGCGGCAACCGACCAACAAAATACTAAACAAAATAAATGTTTGCTTGTTTGGAAGATAATTCGTTGATAATTTTGCTTTTACTTAAAAACGATGAGATTCTTATATCGAAAAATGCGAGGTTGCAACTTTTATTGAAATGATTTCCTTCGAAACAGAGAAGAAAGAGAAAGGAATACAATCGTATTATTGACATGACGTTTTGTAATATTTCACTTAAAACAGTAACGATTGGCTTTTTTCCTTGCAAATCATGATGATCATCTCGTCATTAAAAGTATTGAATTGAAAAAAAATTCAATAGAAAGTCAAACGTTCAAAAATCGATGATCAGAACCGGGAAATTCCACTTTGAGATATTTATTTAACTTGTAAACTTTTCTCTTCGAGCTGATAAAACTCTTATCAGTTGCATCCGATGCTTCAATTTCAAGACGCAAACTGCTGATGCTCTTTATCAGATGCTGATTAATTTTTTTATGTAAAAAAGAATAAACTATTAAATTGAAAGAAATAAACTATTAAATTGAAAGAAGAAAATATATGATGTCATATTCCAAAAACATTTTAATTTTTTGAAAAAATATGAAGTTACAGGTCATCAAAAGTAAAAAATATACTGATATTTATAAATTTGATGTTTTCACAATGACAAATGAAGCATCAAACAGTAATTTATACGATGAAAGTGTCCAATGATAAAGTTAAAATTCTCCTCCTGTTAAATACAAGAAAATTTAGATTGCTCATCTTATGATTCGTCTCTAATGCCAAAGATTTTTTCTTATAATAAGAATAATGTCACATATTTAAATTAGTCAAATTCACTACCGTGATATGCTCTCTGCTTTATACTGAAACTTTCGATATCCCAATAATTTTTTTATATAAAGCATTCCTAATCATCATTAAATATATAATTTCACACTAAAAAATAACCAAATATGAAAGCGTATGAAATTATAAAGATCGAGATAAAAATTGAGATGCTACGCTTTACATTTTCTAGAAAAAACAAAGTATAAATAGTTTAAAGAAATTTGAAGTGATACACTTTTCGTCATAGAATCTCGAAATAAGTTTTTTTTAAAAATATAACTTGAAAAATGTGAAAAAAGAAATCTCAGGATGTGTATGAATTGAGAAAAATCTTTATTTCAATTTCACAGAATGTCATATGAATTTCAATAGAAAACTGAGAATTTCATAGAATTATAATTTCATTCTGTAAGGAAGGATCAATAAGCATAACTTTCACATGATTCTCTCTTATGATTTCAACAACTTGATGATTTCATTACAAAATGATAACGGCTTCTTAAAAAATATTTTCGAAAGATGAGCGAATTCAAGATAGAAAAATATTCCTCAAATTCATTTTGTTTTCTTTGAATCTTTATTCGAAATTAGTTCAGAAAATACAATTTCTAGATCGACTGATGGAAAAAGCTTTCACAATGAAATTCTTTATTTGAATCTATAAATTTTCTATAACTATAACTCAATTAGTAATAAATTTTGAATAAATGATTTTATTATGAGACATTCATTGAATCTTTACATAGTTTAAGGTTATGATTAATACAATTTATAAACAAATAAATATATAAATAAATATATATAATATACAATGGAGTATTCAGCATATGAAAAAAAGTTGTTTTTGGAATTATAGACAATGTTGAGATCTGAATCCAATTATTATCGTAGTCGAGATTAAAGCAGCGTTCTTAAAAACTCAGAAAAGCAATTCATGCATTCATTACATTTAATGGATTAGCTAGATAAATTCATTTATACTCTCTATTCATAGCAATTAATGGTTACGTATGCTATTTTCTCATGTAAATCTCAGTGATCTCTAATTATAAAACTATCCGATAAAAAAGTTTGGAAATTAATATGGTGCACCAACGGTGAATAACGAAAGGTGCACCTCACTTCTCATATAAATGAAATAACGAAATTTATCGATTATCGTAAAGTTAATATGACGTTTGCGTTTATTCGCTACCTCACTCTTTGGGCTCATGGTGATACTTTTTTTTTTATTTTATCAATTTGAGAAACCGAATTTGTTTTTGTTTTCCTTTTTCAATTCTTTCGAAAAATTTTAATAAAATTTGATTTCTTATTTTCTGCAGGAATAGCAAAAGTCGTAGTTCTAGCTGCAATTATGATGATAAGATTTATTTTTTTATCACCCTTGAAATTTATTTACGGAACTGTGATGAAATCAGTATTCACATAGTTTTTGGAAGTTACGAAAATTTTTAACTCAAATTTTACTATTTTCCATTCTGTTAGGCAACTTATCAGCATGAAATTATTTCCATTGGCAAAAACAAGCTCATCATGGGCGACTGTCTTCCTTAAGAAACAAGTTAATCATATAAATTTTCCTTTATATAAAAAATTATTTTAGACGAAAATGGATATATTTTGAAATAAATTTAAAAGTATTAAAGTTATATTTTTATTACTGTAAAGTATGATAATGAAGAAATAAGTTAGTGATTGAACTCATTTTTGTTAAATAAAACAACACTTGCATTGTGGTCCTATATTGTTTCAAATTTATTCGTTTGGATTGTTTGATAATCTATCTTAATTTTGTAAATATATGAATTAATTATTTACAAATCATAACCCTTTTATTTCTATCATGAATTTTGGCATGTATGGTGTTCATATATCTATTCATATTTGAATATCATCTTCGATTCATCACTCATAGCATGACATTCACGAAAATTTTGCAAAATTAAGTAGAATTTCTGATCATCAATAATTGCATGATAAATTTATTAATATTTAAAAGTTCATCAAAAATTACTACATTATGCATTACAGGGTCAAATATAACTTATTTTATAATCTTTTCGCAAAATAATGAATTATCATCCAGGTGATTTTATCTGTTCTTCATTTCAAGAAGCGAGTATTCATTCGTTTTGAAGATATATGCCAGTTAAATGTTCTTTATTTATCTTACATATTTAATAGTCCCAAAAGATGAAGTTTTAAAGTTGATTTATGAATCTTTATGCACAGATATTTTCTTATAAATTAAATTCATCTCACTTCATTTACTGCACCTATAATATTTGCTTAAACAAAATTCATGTATTTAAACAAAATTCACTTCATCTGATACCTTATAGATTAAGTTATTCCATATATTTCTATCGAAAAAAAAAAAAACAATAATGAAGACGCTTTGTTTAATAAATTATGGAGCAAATGAAAAAACTTGGCATTTAAATTAATTACTTATACAATAAAGTTTTTCTGCTGGTTACAAAAGCAAATGCGTTTCTGCATGAATTTCTCTCTCGATTTCAATTAATTTAAATGTAATCTCCCAATTTCCGATTTGTCGCTAAGCAAATTTAAATATACTAAAAGTCGTTTTGCTAGCAAAGAAGCTGTGAACATTTAAAATATAACTGGTAGAAAATACGAAATAAAAGTTGAATTTAAGGAAGAAAGTATACTTGTACATAAAACTTTCACTTTTTCAGAATTTTATATCAAACGGCCACTGATAATAACATTATTCCTTTTTATGAGATATCAGCACTATTTCCAACAGTTAATACGTTACTTTACTGTCACTGCTATCAATGTTACTTTTAACTTATGTCAACACTTCGTCATACATCAAACAAAAGAGATGAGCGCTGTCTTGCTAACTTTTCCGACTTAAACCAATCATTTCTTAGCAATTCTCTGAATTTTCCTTAGTATATTTCAATAAACTGCAATCGTCCCAGATATAAAAGTGGTATAATATTCAAATTTGAAAGTTATTGATAACATTCAGAAATGAAATTTTTTTGAACATGCTAAATTGTATACATACATTAAATACATGTCTTTTTAAGACGTCAATTTTGGTTGAGAAATAATGAGTTATTCGGCTAACCAGTCCATTATGATATGATGGACAAAAATAAAAACACCGATATCCGAATCTTGTAATTTTGAAGTGTAGTTAATTCTGTGTGCTATACTAGGTTCATTCGATTTTTCACGAAACTTGATAAAGTAAATAATGAAATTTATCATAAATGCATGTTTAACTGCAGTTTGGAATAAATTTTAATTTTTTGAGCAGGAAAAAGAAAAGCAGTCCAGCATTTCTGAAAATTAAACTGACTTCGAAAAACACGTTTAGTACAAAGTCTCCCACTCAAATTCTTATACAATTTATGATGCGGAAGTATTTTGTTATGAAATTGATTAAAATCAATAAATCAAAATAACATGAAAATTTTGAATCTTGAATATATATTAAGAATTACGAAATTTTGTAAAACTGATAATGATTCGGATAGTTGTTTTTGAAAATTTCCAACTAATTATCAAGATTTATCATTCATAAAAGAATTATGATTACGGCACGTTTTGCTGCAAAGCTTCAATTGAAAAGTATTCGACCGCTCAAGTTTCTAGATATCGGTCAATGTTATTAAAAAAAATCATTCTTATCTATATTAATATACAAATACATTACTTGCGACTATTTCTGTTGCGACATTAATTCAGAAATTAACAATAATTTCTAAAATTGGTTCAAAGTTGTGTAATATGTCGCAAAAAAAAAGTTGAATATAACTGTGAAAATAAGAACAGCCGATTTCATATACAGATTTTTTATAAAAAAAAATTTTTTCCCAAATTTATTTGAGAGTCTTCAAGTGTTATAATATCTTATTATCTCAACAATTTTTGTATTATTATATATACGACTGAAACTTCTCGATCTTCTTTTATCTCACTCTTTTACTTTTTTAACAACAGATATAAGCGAATATTTATGTTATAATTATTCCTTCCAACAACAATTTTGCCCTTTTTCTCCTTAAAATATTTTTCAAAATTTTCGAGATTCTTTCATTTCATTTTGAAAATTTTCATTTTTATGAAACCGAAAGTTCTATGAAGAACAAATTCAAGTTAACAGCTGTTCAATCTTCACTATCCATAAACAGAAAGAAGCATATTACGGGCAGATTAATCCAAATCATTCTGAAGTAGAGAATATGGGTTAATTTCAAATTAAATTTTTAAATTTTTTAAATCGAGAATTTGCCAATATAAATTATTTAAATAAAGTTAGAACAAATTCCCAAAGTCATAACTACGATAATAGGGAGAAATAAGTGATGATCGAATTCCCTCCTAATAAATGAAATTGCCTGAGTTCACACACTGCTGCCTTATTTCAACTGAATTTCCGTCTAACTACCTGAAATATGAATTTATCATTCTGTATACCATAACTTCTTCATTTCCATAAATACATCTTATTCAATTATACTTAAATAGTCCTAATTAATTATTTAAATAACTTCAACAAATAACCGTAAATAATGATAACTCAAACTGGCATCAGGAAAGAATGTCATAAAAAAAATGATCGAATAAGGAAACAATCAAGTTACTATCATTCATATTTGTGTTTTACACTGGCAAGCCATCTAAAAAGGTACAATTTTGATGAGTTTGCTAATTGATTGAATAAAATAAGCTTAAACAATAAATCATTTGTTAAGATGAGTAGTTTACCAGGTGCCTTTTTAATGCTAATCAGTTCTACTACTTTTTATGTTTAATTGAGAAGGTATCCAATAATTTGCATTATATTCACAAACAACGAGTCATAATTGGTGCCCAATTGATTTCACATGATTCGACTTTTCAGAAAAGAAAACAGAATTTCAAATAAAGTCTACGAAGTGTTAGAAAAGATTATTTTTTTTAATAGCTTTAAATTTAAGGATAGGAAGCGTTTTTTAAAATTAGCATCAAAGAATTTTTCTCAGTACTCAAAAACTTGTCTTTCAGCTAACCAAAATTATTAATTGATATCTGGAGTTCAAGTTTTGAAAAATGAAGATAAAAACCTCACTCCGACCAAATATTAAAATCAACTGTAGATGAGATGGAAAACAAAAATTAAAAAACACCGGCTTTTTTTTATTTTGTAAAATGAATAAGCAACAAGTTTTCATTAACATCATCTTCAAGACTACTGTATTATCGAGAGTCACAATAGGTAATTAGTACTAACACACCAAATAGAGTCAAAACTCTGCAAGAGAATACTGTTTAAGGTAGGTAAAATTTAGCAAATAGTGCGTAAAATTAATGCCAACTAACCATCACGTTACTTCAATTCTCATGCTTCTGAAGTTCCTACAAAATCAAACTCAGATGTTTAGTAGAGTTTGGAAGCTATTATAACTGACTGATATTTCTAGTTCAAGCAATAATAAAACAGATCATAATTATATGCTGGTTGAAATTAGTTTTGTTCCTAAAAGCTTAAAAGATAAGTGCCAAATTATCACCGAAAAAGGTAAATGTGTCCATCATTCACAATTCAGTATAGACTTGGATGCCTTTTTGCAGTGATATTTCTTTATCCAGTGTACTATTAAAACTCGTAAAATTTAAATAAAACAAATAAGGGTAGTCAATGAAACAATTTGCATAACAATAAGTTAGGAAACATATCAAAAAAGAAAAAATTTTAATAAATGCTGTATAAAATCATTTTCAAAAAAATATACATAATTAGCAATACTATCGATTTATTTCCATAGATACTGCTTAAAAAATAGAAGCGCGGGGGAAAAACAGAAAGAAAAATACAATAAGAAATACAAGAAATTGAATTTTCAATGCTCAAAAGTGATTATTTAGCTATGCAATTAACTGCTGGCAACGAGATTTTGATATATTTTCGGCAAATATTTGAAATGTTATGAGTTCCCAAGCTGTCTTCACCATTAAGAAAAGAAATGAAACCGAAATATGTTCGTAATTATTGAGAATAGATGACATGAAAAAATATCTTGAATTTTTATCGATAAAAACAATTTTTCCTTTTTATTTAATATGGATACATTTCGCTCATATTTCCGTCTTCGCCGCTTTTTAAAACAACCATACGAGACTAACAAGTAAATATGTAAAGTTTAATATGATGAATTAAAACAAATTACTATATGATGCTGTTTCATAAAGTTATTAAGGCAGAATGATATTACCTCTAGAAACTAGAAAGAGCAAATATGAAGTAATCAATTCGCATTAAATGTATTTCGATACTATAAAGAAGTACTTCACAGAGATCCAAACCTTTTCAAAATCAGTAAATCAAATTCAGCAAATCAAATTTTGGGACATCAAATCTTTCTGGATCGACTAATTTCAGGAAGTTCAAAAATACATAATCCAAAAAGTTTTCATGACATATATCTGAAACCAACTAAAAATGAAATACTGAGCATTTCACATATCCTATAATTCACTTTATTTTAATCCACTATTAAAACTGTCAGGAAATACAAATGATACATAAATGATTATCTCTACTTCGCACTACTTAAACGAATTATTCAAAATAAAAAGAGCTTTCACAGATGAATGAAGAGCTCCAAGCAATCTGCAGAGTGCTGAAAACAAGGGAACATAGAATGAAAAGATAAGTAGTATAGAAGTATAGAACTCGATTAAGCATAAATGAGTAGAAATTTGGAGATTGAAAATTAATTTGATACTGGAATTGCAAAAGACATCTAAACTTCAAAATTTTTAAGCAAGATTTCCAGAAAAACTCAATTTAATTCCCAGTTTATTACTTCCAAAATAATAATACACTGCTGATCATCAAAACAGAACCGTTAAGAAACAAAATGAATATTATGTGTAATTAAAACGATAAAGGCATGTGATCAAATGAGAAAAGCACCATATTTAGATTTTCTGATTAAGCCTCTGATAAATTTTTACAATATCAATACTGAAAAGAAATGCATAACAGGAAAAACTCTAACTTTTATCTGGAAAAATGTGGTTTCAGAATATTAAAAACGAATATGAATGAAAGTACTGCACCGTTCATAAATGGAGCTAGAACTTCAAAAGTAGCATGCCTTAAATCTTAAATTATTGGCAGTTTTCCGAACTTCAAATTATCTATCCTGAGCTAAAAAGCTAAAATATTATCTCTGAAGAAAAAAACATATCCATAGTATCGAAAAGCTGGAATCTATCTTCCCCAAAATAAGTAATTGAAACATTTTTTAAGATAATTAAAATAAAGAAAAACATAAATAAAAAATCTAGGAACATGATTTCTGGAACATTCAAAATTGCTTTGCTTTTTTGACTTCCTTTCGAAACTTTTCTTTCTAATGATGTAGAAAGAAATTAAATGGTAAAATCCAATAGGAAATCTTCCCATTCTCTGCACATCACTAATGAATTATTCAAGATCGCGAATGAAATTCATAAAGAAATGTTTGTTGATACTAACAAAATTATCGGTGCCGTAGCAATCAGTAAAGCCATGCATGATTATCGATGATCTAAATAATCCATCTAATTCTTTCCGAATCGGAAAATTTTCCTTAAACCACTTTCTTTTTTGAAGTATATGATGTAGAACTGCTGAAATTGAATAAGTAGTAAATTCATCAAATTCAATCAAATCGATTTAATAAATTGAAAATGAGTTGAAGGATTTAAAAAAAGCATTTTTTTTAAATTATGGTTGAAAAATCAGTGAGACTGAAGAAAAGTTCGATATATCAGTTGAATTCGAATATTTTATGCTGCATAATAATTAATTACCAAGATTTTCTTAAAAATTAGAAAAAAAATCTTACTCTAAAGGTATTAAATCCAATGGAACTGGAATATGTTTTGCAACTGATAAATTAGGTGAGAACGGTGGTGTAAAATCACCTTGGTCAGTTGAATTCAGCCGTGCCGAAAATATACCAGGTGGTACTAACGTTTTATGTGACCCACCTACAATATTAAAATTTTACTAATTCGAATTATTTTGAAGATGGTAGGAAAATTCAAATGTTTTCAAATTCAATAAAATAGAGATTATACCAGCAAGAAATCGACCCGCTTCAAGAGCGATATGTGGGTTTAGAATTTCTGTTTCACTATTTTGATGGCGCATATTGACATAAACAAGTAATGACGACAATTCCAATTCTTCACTGTACTGATTACGAAGTGTAACAGATCGAAAACCTGTGATAAATAAAAATTAATAAATTATAGTGCAGATATTAATTCATTCATTTTATCAAGAAGTTTATCCAGACGATACGCTTTTACTACATTGTTCAAAATCAAAAAATTTGCTTTGGCAGCTTATTATATAATTAAGTACTAACATTAAAACATATAAATTTTCAAGGAATGTAATCAATCGAAACGTGCAAATAATGACAATTTAAATTTTGAAGAAATAAAAATCATATACCAGTGCGAATGCAATCAAGTGGATACACAGCTTGCCCAATAAATGGATCCATTTTGGGTCCCATAAAATCGCCATCTTCAACGTACAAACGAAGTAACGCTATTTCTGGACAGCATACTTTAAAGCTGAATTTTTCATTCCAAACAGGGTTCAAACCATTGGAAGCTGAACTTAAACTTAAGGTTGGATTTGAACAGGAATTTATAATGTAACCGCAATAAACAACTGAATAACAAAATCGTAGTTTAAATTTCCGAAACTTCCTTCTCATATATCGACGAAAAAAACCAACCAATAGCTCGCGTTCGAATTGAGGTTGAATCAGCTGGCAAACCAATAACTTCTATAGTAACAACTGGAGAACAGATACCTCGGCTTCTATCTTTTCTCGATAAATGCTGTCCTGCTATTATCTGAATGGCATTTAAAAAATTCTGGTTTTAAAAAAAAATCACTATTTTTTTCATAACTCAAGAATAAAGTTTTGATGTTCTGGCAAAAAATGACTCTGAAATTAGATTAAATAATATCTAAAATCTTGAAATTTAAAAAAAGAACTTTCATGATTAGCAACCATAAAAAATGTGGATTTGATGCAGATTTCAATACTCGAAAAAACCCCTTTTTTGATGCATAAATGATTTTCTTGACTAAAAAATTTTAAACCTCTTAGTCCAAAATAGCATAACAATTAAATGCTTACATGAATAGTAAGAATGATTGGACAGGAAGTAGACACTACTTCGGCAGCATCTGGAGAAAACATTTCATCGATCATATAAGACGGCTTCAGTACATATCCGCACTGACCATTTGCCATAAATTTACCCTGATTTAACTGCATCGACTGAAAATATATGTTATATATTTAAATTCACATGAACCAAGGAAAAAATTTACTCATCAAAAGTGTATTCAAAGTTCAGTTGAAATTACATTCAAAATTATTATGAAAATAAAAATAAGATTCACAATTTCATATGAAGCATTGTTTTAAAAAGTAAAACAATTTTCTCAAAATCAAAAATAATAAAAAAAAATGCAACAAATCTAAAAAATAAAAATTAACTATAAACTAAATAAAATAAAATTAACATCATAAAAAACAATCACTATTAGCAAAAAAACTTCATACCATTTTTCTTTAAATTTATTGCTTATAATAGGTAAAGTTAAGAACATAATGCACTAAGAAAAGAAATTAAGAAAATTAGATAAAAATAGCAATCGATTACTTTATCCCTTCAAATGTGTTATTAAACACCAACTCTGTCACCAGTTTGGTAGTTTAGCGCAACCATATGGCATGCAGCATTCCACATAGGCACTGGATCATAATTTGTTGAAGTAACACGAGAACCTTGTGGATAAACGCGTGATAACTGACGAGAATTAAACTGAACTAAACCTCGTTCCATCAATTTCTCAAATTTTGTTTCACTGAACGAGCACATCTCATAAAAATTGCCTTGCGCTGCAACATTTTTAGCAATTTTTATCTTATTCAACAACGCTATTAAAATTCATAACTTTTTATTGAAATTCAAATGACAAAGGACTGCTGAAGTATTTCAGTAATTAAATATAAATTCATATAGCTTTCGCATTTCTATCTTTCTAAAGCATTTGATGAAGATCTAAAAGACATTAAAACTAGACAACTGAACAAAGGACGCCTCAAAATTGTTGATCCTATCGAATTTTAATATTAACATATTTTTCTTCCTCACTTGACAGATTATTTAAAAGATATTTTCATTAATTAACATTTAAAATTACATAAAACACTATATGAAACGAAGCTAAACATGTTTAAAATTTTAGATTATTTTATTTTTCAAATTTTTTCTTCACCGTTCATTTTTACGTTTAAATTCCGAAACAAGTAAACATTTATTATAACGAGATTAACAATAAGATAAAATAATATACTTGCAAATTGCGAATTGAAAGGAACTGCCTGGCAATAGACTACCAAATCAGATAATTCGGAAGCTATTCGTAAATTTTTCTCTCGTATACGTATTAAGGTATTGCGATCCACAGCTGTCCTTGTCAGTTCCAACAGGATATTTAACCAGTCCTCACGATCTTCATTTGAATTGGCTGCCAACACATATTCCTAAAAAAATTATTAAATAAATAACATTTCAAGTTGAAAAAATCAATTTATCTTTTTATCAATGCTTAAATATTAATTTTTAACTTAAATGCTTAAATATTAATTTTTAAGCAAATGTAAAACTATAAATAAAATTAATATACGCTTGGATTCCAATGCGCTGAAACACGTTTGATTTTGAATGCAAATGGTCGACCAGCAACTTCAAATGGTACTTCTTCAATCAAAGAATCGGTCAAATCGATAGTTGCATATACACCCAATTCATTCTAAAAAACTTATTGTAGGTAACTACTGAAATTGCTAGACTAGTGAAAAATATAATCATGATTCAGAAAAAGCTTTAATGATAGACGTACCTGCTGATTATTTGAAGTTTCTAGTTCAACAACATATTGAGATGGAAAAAAACCTGAATGATTACCATATTTTCCACGCCAACTATAATATAAGTTATGAAATATTTCAAATTTACATTCATCATCTCGAAAAAAAAGGTATAGTATAATTTTTCAGTACTACAGAGCGTTTCCACTAACAAAAATTTTTACCGATCGCCGTCCTTCCTCAACACATTTATCACTGCATTTGCAGGAAATGAAAGTTCGTTGGGAAGAGATCCATTATATGGCTCTATAGCTCGAACCAATATCTAAATTTAATGGATGAATAATACTAGTAAGTTTCAAGAAGTGTAAATTAGTGTAATGCAATTTATCTGAAAAAGTTAATGCAAATTTAAATATGAATTAGATAAATCTACTTTTCATTTGCTCAGCAGAAAGAAAATACTATTAGCACTATTAATAAACTGTCCTTACTAAATGTTCCGAAACATATAAATTAATTCTTATAGTCGCCTCTGTCGATGGCTTATCATTTTCATTACTGTGGATATGCATAACTTTATTAAATTTCTGAACTGCTATTCATGAACAATTTTTTTGAAATGTTTCAATCAAGAATCTTTTTCAATTTAAAATTTGATAATTTTACCAAATAGTCGCTTATTCTTTCATAAATAAAATTTCCCATCAGTTCAGAACATCGGAAACCATTCAAGACAATCTAATAAATATGATAAACTATGTTTCATCAATTAAAACCAACCCATTACCTCCTTATCGATATCCTTGAGTTCCATGTAACAACCAGGTGCCCGGTCAATGCTAAACCGTGCATCTGCATAATTAGTAATTGTATTTTCGCCTATAGGATATTTCAAACAAATTCCACGAACGAATTCTCTTGTTGAGTAATATTCAACCATTTGGTTTAAATTCTCGAAGATTGTCTGGTTGACTACAAAAATCCGACCATCCCGTTTCAAATGATAATGCCATATTTCCCCGTCAACTCTGCAAATGTAATACTAATTTCACAACTTCTAGCTTCATTAAATAGTATAATCGTAATAATTACCTTCAAGCAATACGGAAAAGAAAGCACTTCAAGATTAAAATGAAATATACCTCAGAGAAAGCACAAAAACGTTTTTATCATTAGAACTAAAACGCAGCAAAAAAGCTCCATCTTGCTGGATTGTGTTCAGCAATTCTTCAGCACGATTTCTATCTGTTTTTCCACAGAACCATCTGAACAATAAATATAAACATTTCTTATGTTTTTGAATTATATGATTCTTTTAGTTAAAAAAGTTCCACTTTCTAAAATTGATTTTCTATTTCCTTTTTGTTTTCTAGAACACAAAAAGACCTCCAAAGCAACTGAATATAAAAACAAAATTACTCAACACTTTAAATGATATTGTTCTTCACTGACTAATATTCATACTCACTATACGAATATCAATGCGTGATATATAAATAAAAAATCAAAAAATTCAAAGATGTTTTATATTTCTAACTCAAAATTCACATCATCCCAAGATGAGGACAAGGTTGTGGACATGGAATAACCAATGTTGTACTGAAATTTGGTGTCCTCAATCTTTCTTTCGTATAATGCGATATAAGTTCATAAAGTGTATCCATCTGCTTATTTTCCAAAAAATAATACTTTCTTTCGCCATTCACCATCCTGGTGCGTATTCGACAGTGATGAACCTCTTCATTATGTCTAGAATTAATATGATTCATATTTAATTTTTATTCGATTTGATCCAATGAGAAATCATTCATCATGCTAGCGCATACTCGATAATGATACACCTTCTCATTACTTAAAACTGGTTTACTTATATTTCATTTCCATTCAATTTGAATTAATAAAAAACATCCGAACGAAACTTCATCTCATTAATATCAACTATTTCGCAACAATTCCTATGAGAAGCTTTAGCAATAACCAAAGAAAAATACTGTATTCCGTATATTCTTAAAAGATCCTTACAAGAATGATAAAGAGTAGTCGCCAATGAAAATAGTTGAATCGCGAACCAAAAAAAGACCATTGCCTTTATTTCTATGTTCCAAAAGACGCATTCTTGCCGTATCCCGATCTGTTTTACCATGAAACCATTCTTCTGTAATATGCATTTCTTCTGGAGGAACACCAAAATTTGTCAAATTTGTCGCAGCATCCTGCAATGGAAATTTCTCGTTATTTCTATGTTCCAAAAGATTTCTCTTTATTTTCTTTAATTTCTCTTATTTTCTCTTTATTTCTAGTTTGTCGCAGCATCCTGCAACGGAAATTTTTTTTTCTCTTATTAGAAATAATGCCCAAAATAAAATTTATGAATTATTTCACAAAAAATTTCTCATGAAAGAATAAGTAATAATATTTCACAAAAATATCACCAGATTTTCGTCTTCCTGTGTGTTTCCGAGTGAATCTTCACGTCTCAAAATTCCTTGATTATTGATATTATTTTCGCACTGTTCCAGCATATAACATAAACGATCCGGAAATAATACAAATAAATGAGTTGTCCATTCCTAAATTTTAATATTAATTGCATAAATTGGGGTTCAAAAAATTCTTTGATTAAAGATTCACATTTAGAAGAATGTGAATCCATAGCAGTGACCAAATGTCCTAATAATTCGGATTTGCATATTCAATAATAATAAATTGCTTAGGGGAAAAATAAATAGCTAGGCACAACAATATTTTTACACATGAAAATTGTGGCAACCTACATCATTTACTGCACTTTTTAACGATAGAATTCCTCGCCGAGTAAAATTCAACGAAAGTAAGTCCTGTTCTTGGTCTGAAAAAAATAAATCAAATTGAACTTAAATTTTTTCAAACAACGCTGAAATTTCTACAAAAATTTTAAAATTGGTTCTTTTATTTAATCAGAATCATAAGTGATTGCAATGAAATATATAAATTCACGAGAAAAAAATGTTACAACTGGAATCTTTTTTGAATATAAAAAATCGAATTTTTCGGCTTTCAAACAGTTTTGAGATTTTGTACATGACAAGCATAACAGATTAATCCTTTTCAATTGTCATCAAAGCATCAACACGAATACAAGCAGAAACAGTATTAAATTTTAAAAACATTAAAATACTCCATTCCATAAAGCAAATTCAAAAAATCTACCTTCATCAATTTGCTGTAAAGAAATATCTTCACTTTCCGTCGGCAATTTCTTATGTTTTAAGATAATTTTTCGCTTCAGAGCTGCCGGAGATGGTAAACAAGTTTCTTCACGACTAACTGGAGCTGTGAGTAAATAATCTCCAAGAATTTCTCTAATTTCACGAGCAAGCAAACGTTGAACCGGTAGCGAACAATTGTTTTCAATCGAAAGAATCACTGGAAACCTGAATTCATTTACTACTGGTTTTTTAAACTTTATTTTTTAATAACACCAATATACGGCTTTGATCTTAATCAATTTAAATCAGTATCTTATGATTTCTAAAGCAAACAATTATATAAATGCTTAGATCTTTTATTATTAAGATGATACTAAAAAATACATACCGGAAGGTATTTTTGTTTTATATAATTTAACACAATTTATTTGCAAAACTTACTCGCTGTTAATAAAAGCATAATGACGAATGGTATAAAGTACATCACGCAAATTGATTTTACTAGTCATCGTATAGCCGTGGTAAATAACAATATCTTGTATTTCACCTGAACTTTTCTTTTGTCCATCCCAACAATCAACTGAAAATACAATGTTTGAAATTATATAACCGAAAACCATTTTAATGTTACGTCATCCATTACTTTAATTCACTAGCATTTCACTAATTGTATTTGAATTCTCACTAGCTTCAAAATATTTCCTATAATAAATTAAGGGAGATCAAGTCTGATGATTGTTCTACTTATCGACAAATTTGCTTTTAGCATTTATTTCATTGGTCATCATGTAATTAAAATAAACTCGATATTTTATTTTATATAAGATTTTCTTTCATCTAATCAAATACATAATTACTAATACCAATTAAATAAATAAAAACATACGTTCAACACATCTACAACCCATAAGCAAAGCGCGAGCATATGTATCCAAGGACGATTCACTCCTCAATTGATCACCAGTAAGATATCTAAAAATTATTTCAATTTTTGCAGCATTCTATGAAAATTCCTATATTAATTTATAATGTAATCAGTTTCAATTCTCTATTATAGAACGACAAGTCGTTCAGATATAATTATAAGATTTACGTGTTATGCGAAGAAGCAATCCAATAGTGACTTAATGGTCGATTCATATCATGTATAACATTCTCGTTAACAGAATCCCATAACGAATTTTCTCGAGAAAAAAGGAAATCGCAGAACTGCAAACTATATTCCTCAAATTTCTTGATATTCGATATTTTGTAAAATTTATCCCTAATATGAAAAAAAGAAATTGAAATTCTGAAATTATTATTGTTAAAATAATTATAATAAATTTCATAACAATCAATTTCACAAGTGAAATTATAAAATTCGATTGAAAAAAACCTATACTTCAGCAATGCTAAGGACCGGTTCCGGAACATCTCTATATGGATCCCATTCTCTCAAGAAACGCCTAAGAAAATCGCTAGCTCTATCACGCATCATTCCCATTTCATCCTAAAAATTTCAATTCCCTGCTGTTGTGGTAAAATATGTACTGTTATTTATGATATCAAAGTTACAGTAACCACAGATCCAAAAAGATAATCCGATGGGAAGAAATTATTAAACAAGGAAAAGAAATTGCTTGAAGATGAAAATGTTTATTGTTACTCACGTTTTGTTTATCTTTATGAAACCGCAAGAAATTATCGAAGCTAACAACAGCCGTATCATCCGAATAAGCCTCAAAATGATCTGCGAAAAACTGTAAAAGCATGAAAAATTCTAAAATTATGAAAATAATAAAGTAAAAAAAAAAACTGTAAAAGCATGAAAATTCTAAAATTATGAAAAGAATAAAAAATTGCAATAATCAAGATAGTGTCCTAAAGTTTTAGATAGAATGGATTTGATGTAATAAAATCGATGGAACACGCATTAATAAATCGATGGGACGTATAATATCAAATCAATACCGACTAGCTCAGAATCAGTTACAGAGATTCTGAACAATCTTACACAATGAACACGAATACAAGTACAATGAAAGGCAAAAGAAACTTCGACAAAGATAAGCAGGTAATATAATTGTTGAAAATACGAGATTTCGCAACTTACGGAATTAGCATGCAAAAGTTTGCGATAAGCGCTTGCGAAAGTATCATAGTACATGGTCTCCTGAAGTAAACGAAGAAGTGTTAATTAAATAGTAAAGAAGTTGCGAACTTTGATAAAAACTACAACATTAAAATTTTTTGCAACCAAATCAATAGAAAATATACTCTAATATTAATTAATGTATTTTTAAATTAATTTATTGGAAATGATTAAAGTTTCCTGAAATAAAATAACTTGCCTCACAAACCTCCTGCAGTTGTTTTGATTGCACTTTAAACTGCAAACTTATTTGTACAAAAGGCTTCATATGTTTTATCGCTATGCTGCAAATTAAGCAAATATGAAAATGATGGTAACAAACAAGATATCCTAATCTTATCAAAAAGAAAATTCATGAAAAAAATTTATTTTAAAAAATATACTAATAAAATTCTTCGCTTTGCAGAATCTATCTTTACAAATGCTTTAGTAACTTTTTCTTACAGTCTTGAATCTTGCACAGTTGTGCATATCATATCACAAATGATTTATCTTCATATTTGAATAGTGCAACATGTGACTATCGACTTTCTGACAGTGAAATAAAAAGAATTATAAGTTCACTCTTTATATATAAATACTTAAAATTTGAGCTTACCAAGGGTTTTCAAGATCATATCCAGTAATATTATAAAACTCTTTCCTGAGCCATCGTTCCGTAACGAGTGCATGGCAAGCAGAAATTGTATCGAGCATTAAGTAGTGGACACCCTGATACCACATTCGACATAAATCTTCTGTATCAACTAAAAAAATTTATCCCTTACAGTAAATCTATTTGATTTACCGTAAGGGATGAATTTTTAAATTTTGTCACAATAATGTAAATTACGTCAATCGTCATAATAGCATATGTAATTATTCTAAATTGTCAAAGCATTATGAAATATAATAGTGGATATTTCAAATGTTACATTTTCTTGTACTTCAAAATATGGTTACTCACACAGCAAAATCCAATACTGCAAAAATTAAAACTAGATGTATAACCAAGAACCAATATTCTGTCTGCATTAAACTGCTTGATTTCTTTATCCTTTTCCCACTTGTCACCGATTTTGATTTTCCCCAGTTTAAAATCAAGTGTATGTACTTCCTTCATTACTCGCAAATCTAAGCGTAGCGTTTTATTATTACCCTGAAAGAAAAACAGTA
This sequence comes from Dirofilaria repens, assembly GCA_008729115.1. Lineage (NCBI taxonomy): Eukaryota > Metazoa > Nematoda > Chromadorea > Rhabditida > Onchocercidae > Dirofilaria > Dirofilaria repens. The sequence goes on along the minus strand of SNRZ01000001.1, from coordinate 2,120,675 downwards.
TGAATTTACAAGAAAGCCAGTGTTGTAAACAATACGAGTGATTTTTTGTTCTGTGAAAATTGAAGCTCTGTAGCAAAATTTCTGATATTATTGGGATGAAACTGAATCAAAAGATTATTTTACAATAATCCCTTGGATCACATGACTTTATTTCAAATCATTACCTCAATTTTTCTTAATTTTGATTTCAATTTTCATTACAAATTACATTTTTTCAACTTCCATTACAAATGTAAGTCAAAATATTAAAACCATATATCAAGAATTTCCAGATGTTGAAAATATGAGAAATATACAACCAGGCAGAATTGAGAAACAAATGCACGAAGCATACAAAAAATTCTTAGCTGAATATCTTTAACCTTGTCAGAATTATCCAGTTTTGACAAGAATAGTTGCCTTGTTTCACGGTTATATGTAAGTTTTTTCTGTACTGGATCCCGTCGTTTTAACAATAGAAGTTTATAAACACTGTGACCTGGAAAATCAATGATTCACTTTGAATAATTAAATTAAAACGTTGTCGTATACTTAGAAAGATGCATACATTATACCTTGAAGAAATTTTCTGATATAAAAAATATTAATAATAAAACGGATGTGTACAGACTCTACCAAAAACTGCTCTAAAATCTACAACACTGGCATTTTAATAACATTAACAAAATATCATCTGTCATCTTTTATTAAATTTCATATGTCATTTTCATAAGAAGCTATTTATGGTAATGAGATAATCATCGTTACAGTTTTTAATTTAATATTTGTTTTACCGGATAAAAAAGATTACCCATTTCCATTGCATGAAATACTTTTTCCATTTCGAATTTCTTTGAGCGTAATGCTATAAGCGAACTAGTCGTAAATGGTTAAGAGATAATATTGAACATCGAAATAAAAATGCCGAATCTGTTGAGCTTTGAGATACATTTTAGCCTCTGACCAGAAATACGCCTTACAATACTATATGTAAGTATTCATTTCACATTTCAGTCTGAAATATAATTCAAGTAAAAATTTTAAAGACTGAAAAAGACATTTTGGGAATACTCCATTTCTGAATTTTGAATTCATGATTCTCCTAAATAAGAAAACGCAACTATCACTAAAGATTTATGACAATAAGATTCAAATTTCGTCAAAAAATCAGACTTAAGATTTAATACTACTGATTAATACTACTGATTTTCCAATCTGACTAAAGAAGCAGAAACTTAATCAACGAGGATCTCCATACTTAAAGGAACTCTTAAAATTTTCTTATCATTTCTTACATGAAGTTGCATAATTCTGAAACTCCAATAAATTGCATATGAATCCTTTAAATCAAAATAGGGTAACACTTATTATTTATGGATTCTAATTCAAAGTTAATAACTTATTCTTGCAGACTGTTCATCAAAATATTATCCAATCTAAACATCAACATATTTATTTCAGACTGAAATGTGAAATGAATACTTACATGTAGTATTTGTAAGGCATATTTTTCAGAAGAGTCTGTTATTATATTTTAGCGATAAAAATAATATTAAAAATTTTTGAATATTTCTAGTTTTTTAAATTTTTATTTAGATCGACTTTAATATTGTTTTTAACTGGAAGAGGATAACTGAAACTGAAAAACTTAATTAAGATGAGTGATAAAGAATTAATTGAAAATGCAATCAAATCACAAACATAGAATCATACTGTATAGCAACGTTTTCAATATTATTGATTAGCAAACAGTAAAACCCTTTAAACAGAAGTATTGCTACCTTGTTCGATTGTACAGAAATTTTCCAAATTCTCAAAGTCTTCATGATTGCATCAAATTTTTCCGTCCCCATTCATATATTAAAACAGCAAAATTCGTTGAAGTCTAAATCTTGCATAGATTTTTCTTTATTCCTTTATAAACTGCTTCCAAGATGTAATATGTTAATTTTTAGAAAATGACGAGATGAAAGAAACAACAAAAAAATTTAACGTAAGTCTATTTTATCAATACAAATAAATGACATATATTAACATGAACATTTTCCATTTCTCCAATTTATTACTTATTTGTCCGACTTTTAATTTCATTACTACCATTAACTAATCTGCTTTACATCGTCAACCAAAACCTATTAATATTCATCCGAATCTCATATAAATCCTTGCAAGTTCGAAGAAATTGCAGCGACTTTATTATACAAAAATCTTGTATTATTAAAAAATACAATGAACTGATTAATCTAAATCCAAAAACGCAATAACAGATGTAGCAGGTAGCAAGAAATTTATAGAAATGAGAAATGAGGACTAAAGAAGCAATTACTTCACGCATCAGGAAATTTCTACGAACGCGAAACAAATCACGCACTTCATCTCTTACAGTCTTCCTAATACTGAATTCAAAAATATCAGAAATCTTATCCACCTATTATTCACACTTACTTCATCTGTTTAGGAAGCGTGCAGCTACAATCAAATAGCGAGAAAATTATTTATCGACTCTTCAACCGAATACTGCAAAATACGGGAAATAAGTGGACGAAATTTAAAAGAATGAAAGCGTAACAGAAGTAACCAACCTTCGCTTTCCTGTCCCTTCTTCCCACTCATTTCATCCACTCAAATATATGATACCGAGAGCCGATTGTCGTTGTAAGAAACGAACAATTCCAAAATGAGACGAAATGATTTGCATGATGAAATGGTGCGAAGGAATGTGTGGATGTGCCAATGTCCAGTTAAAATCTGCAAGTTACTAATGTTGCTATTGCTAGAATTATCTGAAATTTCCACAAAAAATTACAATGAGATTCGCAGTGACTCGCTCGAATACGGCAGGGAAAATCGAAGAAAAATAAGAAATTTTTTTTAAATTCACTATCGTCATTTGTAATTCCTTCTTCATAATTCCAATAGATCCGAGTATTCTGCATCGGGAGATTGTCGATGATTTCTGGATAAAAACTGCCATTGTGATAATTTGTTAATGAAATTTTAGCAGATTATTTCTGTGATTGTGTTCTTGGTGATTTTTTTACCTAAGATAATATTATTTTTTGTTTGATACGAACTATCTCTAACATCATTTTTTGCCACTGTTCTTTAGTATCAAAAATCATTCCTATACATTCACTTGTAGGATTTTCGCAAAAATGAAATAAACTTCTTGCTACGAACAGAAAATATTTATATCTCTAAGAAATTATGCTTAAAGTAATGCATTAAAATTGAAAATTTCTAACGGCAGAAACTGTGATTACTACTTTTTTAAAAAGAGAAGAAATACTATGAAAACGATATTTGAATGCTCATTTCTGATCGGAATAACATCCGTTTATTTAGTTGAAATTACGTATTTGATTCAATAATTGTTCTCAGGACTTGCTGTGTCGTGTTATTCATATCTAGGCCAGTCTATTCTTCATATTCGTCTGGTTCTTTTTTCATGCCAATTTCAATAATCAAATTGAAAATTTTGTTTCTTCACTACTTCCACCCCAAATTTCATTTCTTTTAATCACAAGCTAACTAATTTATTTCTGGCGTTGACTACTTCAAACGAATAATAAAAACAGGCAGAACGGAACTTCTACTTTTTTTTCTTTCTGAATTTAAAAGTAATTTCTATATCCAATATTTCTTCCAAAAAATGTCTATAGCGCACTGTAAAAAGAAGTAAAATATAATAAAAAATTGTTTTATATGTCCACTGACCATTAATTTTGTCTCGATTAAATTACCATTTCTTGTTTCAGTATTTCCGTAGAAGTTTGGGTTATTTCGTAGGATAAGCCTATAGAATAACTCAAATACGTTAATGCCGTCTATTTCTTCGTTTTACACTTTTTTTGCTGTTTCTGTATCCTCTTTCTGTCTTATCTTATTATTTTGATAAAATTTTATTCGCTTTTATTGTAATCATATCTTCAGATAAATCCATCATGCGTCATTTATCAACGATTCATCAAAAATATTTACAAGATATTGATGGGATGTATTCGATTTTGATGTTAAGATTTTTACTCTTTTAAAAACGAATGAATAAAAAAAAAGCTCATTTCTTTGATTCCATGCTGGCAAACAATCAAATATATTAATGTTGAAGCTGGAAACAGTTTTAGGGAAGTCTTTGCTTTTCTGTGCCTTTTCATTTGTCTGATGATTCAGTTAGTAAGTTTTTATTTATTTCTTAGAAAAGGGTTTTTTTAATGCAAAAATTAAAAATAAATAAATTGCTGTTATTCCCTTGCTTTCTAGCTAATTTCTAATAAATTAGTTAAATTTAAGTATTATCAAATTCTTTCTAATTAAAAAACTCGTATGAGGATGGGCAGGACGAACTAAAGGCGGAAAGATAAATCTGGAAAGTTGTTCTTCAAGGTAGCGAGAAGCATTCATATAAATCAAATCGTTTTTTATTTGTATGCTGATATTTTGTCACAAATTTAAATAAATGCCCGAAGTAGAAATGGAAATGATAAAAAAGCTGAAACTACGAATTATTCAAATACTTAGTGGAAAAATAATAAAAAAAATATTTGCTTTACAAATAAGTAATTTCTATTTGAGGATTAGATTCATTTACGTTTCTGGATGAATTCTCAAATAAAAACTTAATTGCAAAAAAGTCAGAATAGGATTTCATTATTTAAAGAATGGTTATGAAACTGCCAGGATTTCATCGTTTAAAGAAAAAACAAAAAAAATTTGTTGACTGTTGAAGTTTTGACTTTTTTTAAAGCGAACAACTAATCTGAGCAGAAAGATTTATCGAAAACTATTACATGATTAGAGCTATCGCATTCCTTTAACATATACATATACTTTACATTTGATAAAGTAGTCTGTATTTCATCTAATTGACTATTCAATTATGTTTATATGATTACTTTCATCTTTACTATTTGCTATCCGTTTATAGATAGATTATTGCGTATAAGTATGGACTTTGAACATTTTAGATAGATATTTCAGTTTTAAATATTGGAACTTTGAAAAATTTAGTTTACATTTTGCAAAAAAGCATTTGCTTTCTACTTATGTAAATAAAAAAATTGCCTATTTACTTAATGATCTTGGTTCCTTTCCATTTTGTCAACTAATTTATGTATATGGCATGAAGCGATTAGTGAAAAAATTCGCATATATTTTTTTACACCACAGCAGTGATAGCAAAAATAACAAAACTTTTTTGCTGAAAATATATCGACAATCATTAACATTTAGGTTGAATGAAGGAGGCAATTGAACAACTAAAATTCACTATTTTAGCAAAAAATAAGGGTAGACTGTCGCTAGATAGAAATGAAAATTAAGCTTCAGATATTGTTTAGAATGGCTAATAATAATCCTTAATTTTTTAAATGGACAAAGCACTAAAATCGTTGATAATATTAGGCAAAAAACTTTTTTTTTGAAATATTTGTCATAGTAGAAGTTATTACCATTTTTATGCGTTTACCACGACTGAGATATATCTGCAGTGAATTAACAATTTATTTTGGCAATTTTTCCATTTTAAAAAAATTTAATTTAATCAAAAAATTAGTTTAAAGATCCGGTTACCATAGACTGATCAAAACTGATGTTGAAATAACTAATTATTCATATTAGCTGCATTTCAAACAATAACATATAATACTTTTAAGCTAGGATGAAATAATATTGGCTGAAGAGAGTAATTTGATGGGAAATTTTAGAACAAAGATAATTTCGAAATTTCAGTTTTTAAAATTTGAAATTTTTAAAAAGCGAGAAGTGTGTATGGAAACTTTATTGAAATTTAATTATATTATAAGATATTGTAAAACGATGTTTTGAATAAAAGACTATTTTTATATGCGAAGCAATGCTTACCATTTCCATGATATCATGATGCTTTGTAGTTTGTCCTGATTGAAATTTTTCAGAAATGATGCTGGCTGAAAAAAGTAATTCATCGCGAAAACAGGTGAATAACAGCAGTATACGAATTGCATTTTCAGTTTGCTGCATTATTTGATAATTTGCTGCATTATTTGATTACATTTTATTACTATGCGCAGAAGACATAGATGTGCCAACTGTCACTCTGTGTCATAGTATGTATCAACTTTATGCCAGATATATTGTGCTGAAAGTCTAAACAGGACAAATGAGATCAATGAAAAGAACATAGATAATACACAGATAAATAAATAATGTTGTAAACAATTCCCATTTTATTATTTGAAAAATGATAAAAATCCATTTTGATCAAAAATCCTTGACATCTAAAAAGAATGTATTTATTTTCACACTTGGTAAGATCTGCTTTTTATTTCTCATGCTTTGACAAATATGATCTTTGATTTTTCCGGATCTCATTTATCCATTATCTTGTTCGTCTTTAATGCATCAACAATTGCATCTGCACATTCATTCAATCGTTTCGGAACTCACATTGTTATTGATTCCAAATATTTTTAATTTTCAGCTCTATTATTGCTTTTCCTTCGCAAATTCATCCATCCAATAGACAATTTTAAATAAGTTTCATAATACTTTATTTCTTTAATATATTCTCTTCTCCATAATGAAAATAAAAGCATTTCCATTAGGGGTGAAGTGCTAACTACGTGATTGAATCTGATTTCTTAACGCAAATATACGAATTCTCCTGAAACTTCTCGAGAAATTCCTAGCTTTTATTTATATTTAGTCTTGCATCACTTGTCGAAAAAGTCTTCAATACTGCTAAACATCTATTCGCCGCATTTCATTACTGTCTTAAATTGTCTAAAAATAATTTTTTTGCGCATTATTAATTTAAGAAAAAATAATACGAGGCAATTAAAAATATTTGAGACTTTTGCAATTTTATTTCTCAGTGCATCTCGCTTCTTGAAATATAATATACAGTTACTATTGCTGCTGTTGATCAGTCCCTCATTTTCGTTCCTATCTTTTTCTTTCAATTTGTCTAGTAAATTATGTGTTGCATACAGAATTTTTGATCACAGATCAAGAAACTCAAAATGAATGACAGTTAATTTGTTATTTAAAAATAGCTAAACTTTAATCGCTACAGGTCTTCGCAAAATTTGTAGATTCAAATCAAATTAAGATTCAAAAAAAACTTTACAAATAGCTTCGTCTAATATTCGAATGCATCTATTGTCACTATCATAATGTCATTGACTTATTAGACAATCGACAGAATTTGGGTTGCTGGCAAAAAAAATTAATAAAATTCTTTGCACGAATCTCTGAAATGCTGCTCCCCGTCCTAAAAAGGAAAAACTATATCCATCGTAATATCAACATAGGACATTTTTTACTGCAATCTAGCAAGAAAATTCCCTATACCATTTTAAATTGCCGCGTTGGTTTCCCTAAAAAAGAACTCAACAAATTTAATTGAAGTTTAACTATTCCCGACCTACCAGAAACATTATTAGCAGCTCTAAACAACACTGTCGACATAATTTTCATCCAATTTTTTTTTTTTTTGCACACCACATATTTCTCATAGTATTATGATCCATCTTACCGCTCAAAAAAGAGCCAGCTGGAATGGTTCCTTCCAAAACAATATATATGACTCGAAGTTTTGTTGTTTTAATTGATCTAAACAATCAGCCTAAAAATAAAGTTGTTGTGCTTGGAATTTTTTCAAAACCAATTAGACAGTGCAAGATTTTTCACCTGCACATATTTCGTACCAAGTAAAAATTTAGAATTGTTTTGCAAGAGTAATTTCGAAACATTAATGGATTTTTCGAACATAAATTAACCTTGCAAAATTTTTGACAGGTAGAATTTATTTAAACATCATCATAATCATTTCCGCAGTTATCTTGGTTCGAATATTCTAAAATGCCGATTTTTAAACTTCCTTTCTTATTGTTCGAACCTTTCTTATTTCAACTTCCTTTTTAAAATGATGCATATGATTATATCAATAAAAAAGCTACTTTTAACTGATTTATTTGTTAATAGTATGAGAAACCTTTCACAATTACAAACTTCCACTTTATGAAACAATGTGTACATAAGAACTGTACAGAGTTATATCTCTAAAAACAGATAAATTCATCGCTCATAAAGCTAAATAGTTGCATGTAACTTTTACTGAAACAAAAAGCACAAAGAATAATTTTTGATACCTAAATCCCGTATAACAATAGATCAGTAAAGATAAAAAATTCGAGTCAGAAATCATATCTACATGTAAAACTTGAAGCTACATTATATCAAGATATCATTCGTATTGAAAATCTTCAGGAAAAAAAATATGAGATCAAGAAATATGTACAAAAGAGTTAAAATCAAAAACTTGCTTGAATGTACTAAATAACTAAAGTTGAAAACAATGTTTGAAAAAAAAATTTCAAGTTGCCAAAGTTACGATAAAACATAACATTCAAAGCCATATTATAAAAAGATATGAAATTCGAGATGAAAGTATTTATCAGTATATGAATTGAAGTAAAACTGAACTAGTCATAAAAGTTGAAATCCACAAAATTGTCAAATACTATTTTTTGAGATAAAAATGAAAAATCGTGCTTGGAAATCAAGACTCAAAAAATATGCAAAATTAAGCATTGCATTACGAAAAATAATAGAAAAGCTTTAACATCGCCTTTAATACTTTGAATATAATACTATACTTTTGATTACAATGTAATATAATATATTCAGTCAATATTTATCAATTCCTATTTACAATGCAGAAAAATATAAACTAGAATGGAAAGCATAATCTCCTAACTTTTCATTTTTATCTTTCTATTGTTTTCTTGCACTCTCTTTGTAGGTAAATATAGGAAAAATATAAAAATACATTCCCAATGTAAAATTCTTTAACTTGGAAAACTTTGAGTATTCCGATCGATGTTTTCAAAAATTCGATCAAGTAATTTGCTTAAACTTCGCACTTCTGGAAATGGAACTCATTGAATTATACGCATATAAGGATTAAAATAAATCAAATTAAACAAATAAAGTATTTTTTGTTAGAAAAGAAAGAATTATTTAAGCTTTCTTATTAATATCATCTGGAAGGTTCAAATCTCTTTCCAGAAAATGAAGAGAAAATGAAGAAAAAAACGGCACGGTGAATAAGACAGCAGATAAGTTTTTCGACAATCAATGCTTCGCTTCCAAATGTGTCACACAGTGCAGAAAAAAATGGATCCATCACCGCAAGCGACAACCAAAGCATCATTGTAATAATCGAACTAAAAATTAATTCTATATTTTGATTACAACAAGTTGAAACTATAAAAGAATGTTTCCTTTTCTTGAATCCATTTTCTCCAAATACAAGTCACTATAAAAATTATTAATATTAGCTATTTCTATAACTATATAATAGAGTCTACTCTAGACGGCTCTACATCGAATTCATCTGATTCGGCAAACAGCCTGGGACGTAAACCAGGTGTGAACACTTTGAAAAAACGATCCTTCGTAATGCACATTTGGCTGCCAGTGTTTAGTCTTACTTGCCGTAACCCGCCGCTTCCAATGAATACTTCCTACAAAAAGATAATTCAATTCATTCCAATTCATTTTATCACAGTAAAAGTCCAATCGACAAAACATAACGTAACATACGCTGATAATTTTTAAATCGCTCGGGTCAATAAAAAGCATCTTGCCATCGGTGGTTCCACAAAGTAGCTGTCCTTGCCGTAATGACATGGTTTGAGCATATGCTCCCAATTCTAAATCGTTTACAACTTCCCACATACGTTTATCAACACATGCTAATCGTCGATCTTCACCACACGAATATAAATAATTGCTATCTGGCTATAACATTTCCCAGAATTATAATCTGAGGTAAACAAGAAGCTTCTAGATTCATTTTTCTCGCAGAAAATCATTTAGTATGAAAAAGCTCAATATTGATGAACATAAAATTACAAAGAAATCAAAGAAAAATTGAGAAAGCAATTACCATTTGAACAAGATCGAAAACGGCACTTCGATGATACAGCATATCGGTAATTTTCTGCAACGAATTACGTGCATCCATAACGACTACTCTCCGTCCAAATGTGGAACAAACAGCTGTCGTACCATCATTTATAACACAGAGTACTGCAGAGGACATCTGAACATCACAAAGCTGCTGAAAAAAAATGAATTCATAACTTTTTCTTACTTTCACTTTTGAATTGCAAGACTTTGTTTTTTTCTTTTTATAAACTAAGTTCAATTCTGCTAAATTTATTTTTTACCTTGTATAAGTAATGAGCAGTTCAATTGTTTTAAAAATTGCAACTGAGTTTTCCAAATTTTATTAATTCACTTTTTTTTTAGTGATTTCCTTCTTATTTCATAACCTCACACGCTTTTTGTAGTTTTTACTGTGAAAACAAAAATTGAAAAAAGATTCATCTATTATAAGAATCGCAAAATAATAATGATTCGGACCGAATTCTTACATTAACATGTCCATCAACAATTTGCCATTGTTTTACATAACGATCCCAAGCACAAGAGTAAAACATATCCATATCTGCTCTGCACACACTCCATATCCATCCCTGAATACTATATGAGGCCATATAAGTCCAATTATAGCATCTTATCTAAATCTCACAGTTTATAAAAACGATAAACACAGTACCGAACACGAATTTTATGCTCGGGAAAGATATAATTAAAAAGCATTTGTTACTTTGTCACTAAGATCATGTTCAAAGCACAATTCCACACAGAAATGAACTTTACAAAATTTTTCATGGCAAAAATTTTTCAATTAACTCCAGTTTGATTCTTAAATTAAATGAATAATCATCACCTGATGAGCTTCAGAAAATTCATATAGTTTCCAATTTTCGCTCTCCATCTCGTCCTACAACAATGAACATTTCATTTACTTTAATAACATTAATAAAAACTCTTTAGAATCTATTATCTTTGATAAATTTGAATCTAAATTATCAATATTATTCCCTATTGAAATGCAGCTTCCTAGAAATTTTCGGCGAAGCGAAACCTATTGGAAAAATTAGGCTTAATCTTTACGAATGAATTAATAAAGTGTTTCTAATATTTTATTAAAAAAATATTACGGAAACAAATCATCAACTGTAAAAAAAAACAAAATGTGAATTTAAATTCATAAAGACAATTTGATGTAAAAAATTGCTAAAATTAAGAAGTTCTAACAGCTATAGCATCTACATCCCAAATAATCAACGCACGATCTCGAGCACCGGAAATACATAATTGTTTATGTGCCGACGATTTCATTAGTGTTACAGCATCAACTGTTCCATCGTGTCCTACTGCACAGATAAGTCGTTCCAATCTATCATTTAAAAAAAAATGCCAAAAATCAAAACTGAATAGCTTAAATAATTAGAGGGAAACAAAACTGCTAAATTTTCCTCTCTTGTATGGGAAAACTTATTGACACTTTTTAATCAAATTAAAAAAAAAAACCATACTTTCCACTTCTCCACCGTTCCGTTTCTTCTTCTGTTTTAGCACAATAATGCGATAATGCGGATACTGAACCGTACAACTGACAAGATGGCAATTCAACTTCAAGATTTCTCTGTAACATTTTCAAATCAAAGTTTCCAAGATTAACTTCAATCTAAAATTTCTTCGTTCCATCATAAATCAGAAGCATGCTAGGTTACTAAACTTCATATACTGATTGCTTCATAATCATCATTGGCTTTCCCCATAAAATAAAAGGATTCTACCTGTAATTTTCGTTTCCAATAGCTCTCATCAGCAATAATTGTTGCAAAGAACCGACAAGTCAGACGAACGTTCTGCCACAAATCACGACTTGGAAGATAATTCAGAATAATTAAAATTAATTCACAGGGCAAGTCGACCATTCCTGACATCTTTCATGTAGTAATATTTTTAGTATTGAACTAAAAATACAAACCATTTAAAACAAGAATAAACTCCTAATATAATTTTCTTGATGTTTAAACTTGATGAATCGAACGAATTAGGAGAAATTCAAAAAAAAGATTCGAAGCAGAAAATCAAAACAGAAAAAAAAATACGTAGAACTGATAATGTGTGCAAATGAATTATGGCGAGAAACTTATTGCCATACAATACAGTTTATCCTCTTTGAATCTTTTCTACGACTTTCTTGCTTGAGCTTAATTTTGTTGACATTTATTACACAAATATTCCTGTTGAAATCAATCAATACCTATTACCTGAATGCTAACACCGAATAAGGCAATGATCTAACAGATCATTTAATCATATAATATGTGCAGAAGTTAAGGAAATAAACGCATAGTTTCGGTTCAAATAGCCAATCAATGTTCTTTAAAAAAGAAGAAAAGATGTAGAACTTTATTCAAAATATGACAGAATATTTTATTCAAAAATATGCAGTAAAAAAAAAAGCAATAAAAATAATGAGAAATTATATCTCATTAAAAAATTACAGAGAAGGAAAATTAAAGCTACTGATATTGACTATGAGCAAGAAATAATGATTTTAAATGAACAACAGAAATTGGCTCAGGATTTCAACAAATAATTAATAATTACTATAATAAAAGTCAAATTCAGTGATTAATCAACATACGTGCCCATTTTTTTGACTGCATCTTCAACGTCAAATTCAGGTTCCCAAATAAGTTTTTCATCATGGACAACTCGACGGCGAAAAATACGTAATGGTGCGGCAAATGCTTTTTTCTAAAACAGGCAGCTAACTAATTTATTATTAAATTAAACAGCTGACGGAAAATACAATGATCAAATAAAGAAATGAAATCAATATCGTTAATGACTAAAAATATTACATAAGATCATAATCAAAAAAAGGATTGAAAAAGGATTTGATTTCAAACACAATAAATAAAATAACAAGAAACATTTAATTTGCAAAACTTGATGTGTGCATCGCAAAACGAAATAGCGAGAATAAAGAGAAAGAAAAAAAAAAGAATTTTGTAAAATATAAGCAATTGTCTTACAGTGCGCAAAATAACAAAAAAATTACTTTGTTAATCAAGTAATTTCCATCGCGATATTTAAGCATCTTATTTTCAAGCATTGTACTGACAATATCTGATGAATGTATACCAGTTTCGTTGCTTATTTCTGCAAAAACTGAGTCCTTTAAAATGTGAAAAATAATTAATGTTTCTGAGATCCTTCTTCATTTAAAGCTAGTTAAAATGCTTAACAAAAAAAAATGATTTATAATACTTTAATAACTTTACTAATCTAATTTAAATATTGATGAAGCGAAATTCGATGCCTTTGATCGAAATTGAGTTCAACTGGCGTCGTTTTCGAATATAACATATGATCACTGCTTTCCAATAGCTTCGATATGTGATTAAACCCATATCAGAAAGTGGATGCTCTGGTCCACCGATTTTCCGTTCTCGCAAAGAAAGTTTATAACCTAAAAGAATTTTAAAAGAAATTAATTTATGATGATTAAACAAAATTTTTTCTGGTACAGAATTAAGTTCGCACTGATAAAATTCATGAGAAGAATAGAAAAAAATTTACTGAGGTCGATAAGAAATTTGCCATATCCAGTTCGCTGTGATGATGGAAGTGTTAATAAGCAACTCAAGTTGTTGTTTTTGCTTGGATTTTTTTCCTTCAATAAACAGCAATTTTAAAAAAAAGCAATGATTATTTGTTGGATTTTTTAATAATTTTGAAAATAGCAATGAAAACAAACCTTAGAAAAATAGCCCAAAAGCACATAACCTTCCGCTGTATATTCCGTCAAGATATAGAACAGAAACGTTTCCACCTCATGATGAAGAGTTTTTGAAAACAGAAACAATTTAGAAAGCAAACATAGCCTTCGACAATAAGCCTAAAATAGCGCCAAAATGTTAAAAACAATTTTTATAATATTAATAAATACATAAATAACCAATGACAAGTTTTAAATAACTATTAATCTTGTATAAAGTACCTTGTATGTGTAATGAAATATGAAATGACATTCGGCGCTTTAAATATATAAGAAATCAGTTTACGCAATAAAAAATGATATAAATCAGAAAAATTTTTTAAACGGAAGTGAAGAATGCTTGAAAGTTCACGGACATAAAATTCCTATTTCTCTAAATAGATCTGCAAATCATAATTATGAAATTCCAGTAATTTCTCTATCAGAGATTTTTAAAATTAATGAACAAACAATTTCATCGATGCCATCAATTTCCCAAAACGATAGTCTATCGTCGCGATAAATTTCATTTCCTGGTGGATGTTTCCACTCACAATGAGCCTTAAAAATAAATCCCATTAATTTATCAAAAATAGTAAATAATAAATTACAGTATGATAAAACTTGGAATATTTATAAAGAAGTATGAGCTACCTGGAACTAATCTAATTTAAAATTTGGAATCAGTAATATGCTTCAAATATTAAGTGAATAAATTATGAGAAATGAGGAAGTACCGTATGCATTTCATATAACGTAGAATCTTCAAGAGCTACAAGACAGAATCGACATATGTGAACATTGGATGATTGTACAATACGTTTTGGATAAGGCGATGAATACAATGCAAGCAAACGTTCAGAACCGAATTGAATCCACTGTGTTTGAGGTGGTCTTTCTTCATCAGCATTTAAATCTTCCGATGGCTGAGATGCTAAGAATTTTTTTTTAGCAGTTGTATATCTGTAACAATGAATCAAATTTTAAACTGAAAAGAGTAAACGACTGAATTTCCATCTTGGTAGAAAGAAGGCTTCGAAAAAATTAAAGTCATTCAATCATAAATTTTTCAAATAATTTTTTTTTCAATTGTATTTGTACTTTATCTTATTTTTTAAAAGAAAGTATAACAGATTTAGTTGATGCTTCATCAGAATTTGATAACTGTATATCGTAGAACAATGAAATGTGGGATAGAAAATTTACAAATTGTAGTCAAAAGCAGTTGAATTATCTTTCATTGCTCGATGTTTTTCCGCCTTTGTTAATTGCTCAGAAGCATCCTGCTTATCATGAATAGAAATTTTAATGCCATCAACAATTTTGATATTTCTAGCTGATTCATTTTCTAAATCGCTCCGTTTTACTTTCTAAAATAACAAAATAAGTTTAACATGATCTTGATTTGTACTATTTATGAAAAATGAAAATAATGATTCATTGCAATAATATTCCTACAATCTCTGACACACAGCTAATACGAGGTATTGAGTCAAACTCTGATATTCAGTAATTTAATTGAACAGAGGGATTCAATAAGAACGACTTGATTTAAAATTAAATTTATTTAATATTTCAATGAATCATAATGTGAAAGTCACAGTAACAAATACTAGTAAAAATCCGTGCAAATAAAGAAAAAAAAGTAAAAATAACTTTTGGGTTTTTTGTAATTACTTTTTTCCTGAGTGGAAAATTTTCATTTTTAATTTGTTGCTTCATTTTTTTTTCCTTTTCTTCTTTGTGTTTCAAAAATTGACAACAAAAATCTTTCAGCTGATCATTTACCTGAAAATTCATGAACACATGATATTTTGTTTCGCTAAATAAATAAGTGTCAATAATTGGAGCAATGTCATTTTCTAATACTTGAATTACTTTATACTAACAACAGCTGGGGTACTTTAGCAAGAATTATTGTTTATGAAGTAACCACGACAACATTATCTTATAATGTGTCTTGAAAAAAAAAGCATGAAGATATACAGCATTTCGCTCAGCTTGTAATTTGACTTTCCAGAGAGACACTCTCGTGTAATCCTGCCTTAAGTGCCAGAAATATGATTTTCTCTCCGTTGATTCGTTTTCTTGTAGGGAGCTACTCGTTGAAGAGGAACATTCTGACGATTCACTGAAAAACCCAAAAGTTTGGTCAATGTCAGTTAAAGAACAGCAGTCCTCTCTATTCTTTCTATTCCTCCGTTTTTCTCCAATTCTCTGGTAGAAGATTCAAAAAACTAATATTAAAGTATTCGAAAGACCAATTCTTTTGCAAAAAAACAATAAATTTAAAATTTATTGGTTCTTTGAATCATTAAAATGCTGACGACTGAAGATTAGTGATTTTAATTATTTTGCCTTAATTTTATTTAAAAAAAATCCAGCTGCCCAAGTTGAATTAAAATATCATATGCTTTAGGCGAGTAATAAAAACTTGAGACTTAAAAACCATAATGAGAAACATTTCGCTATACATGTATTGCATTCCTGTTGTTCAACTGTACAATACAGCAGATGAATTTTTAAATAAATTTTATAGTTTCAAATTATTTATTAATTTTTCATCAATTCAAAATTTGAACAAAAAAAAATTTCTTCATAATTAATTTTAGTTTCTGTGTCTCAAATCGCTTCAAAACTTTTAAGAATTCTTATTAACAGACCTATTTCAATGTCCAAAAGGTGTTTACATTTTTCACAGAACCAACTTGAAAATGGATCACTTGGATTCATCCATGCTCCAGAATTTGGTCTGCATGTTCCATGAAAAGCTGCGTCACACGCAAAACACTGTACATTTTCTGGCTAAACCATAAAGATTATATAATCTATTTTGAGCTATACAACAATATTAATATTAAAATTGTTGACTGAGAAAAACAGCGAGCCTCATCAGTAAAGATATTATTAATCTACAGAATTCCAAACTATCAATCAATCCTTTTTTAAATCCTTTAATATTAAAATCTATTGTATTCTCCAGCGAAAATTTCAAGAATAAAAATTCACATCATATATAAATTCATTGCAACTGCAGCAATATGTACATGTCGGACACAGCCATGTGTTAGAATCGTTTTTCAAACACTAAACGTGCAGATTCTGGAGTATATCCCAAACATTCCAAGTGATCTGAACAAATCAAATTAATCTGGATTGTTGTTGATGATCACCGCTAACATTACGAACTAACATCAGGACTTTATAGAGACAAGAAAACTACAAAACTAATATATTTATAATAAATCATAGATATCTCTGATTTAAAAATTAATGTATTTGGAGATGTCCAGTTTTATTTCACGACTTCGAAGAGATGAGAAAAACGCTTGCATGGAAGCCACCTTTCTCCTCTCCTTTACTCTCCGCAAATACGAAAAAAAATTACATTTATTTTCACAAATAGAACATAACATAAAACCATCAGAATTTATTTTACATAGTCGACAGTGGTCTGTTTCTCGTAATCTAAAATAAATTGGAAAATATTAGCTTTTTTTCAAATAGATAATATATTGTAAAAATGTTCATCTTATGTTAATTGTAATTCATGAGATTACACTGATTTCTGGATTTATATAGATGACATAAATTGAACCACAAACTGTTTCTTGTATAATCCTCTGGTTTTGATTGGAGAGTATGTAGAGCAGGAGTTTTCCTTCTGTTTATATTCTCGAACTTTTGTCGGAATTTTTTCGCCCTTTTTCATAATTGTAGATGAAGCAGCAGAAATTCGTGGATTAAATCGAGCTTTCTTTGCTACTGCAATCCTGAATGATGAAAACTGATAAATACAAAAACTACGAAACTCTGATGTTACGCCACAAAAAAAACTAAGCAATCCACAATATCAGTAATAATATGAATTCCAGTAATAACGAAAAGAAAAAAATTTCGAAAAACTAAATGCATGAAAGAAACAACTATATCTCACAATACTGGTCACCATGAATCTACTTAATTTCCGTTTAATTAAAGATGAGTGTATTATTATAATTATTTAATACAATTCTGCATCCAATATGTTTTCTTATTTCCTTAAAATGATCATCTTGTCCGATTTTTCAGCAAAATTTACATGTCTAAATACTTTCAAAATTTAATCCAATTCGACTGGCCACATACCTTTGAATTTAATCCACTTCTTATAAATTTAATTAAGCTTAAAACACTATATTACCGTTTGCTTTTACTGTCGTTATTTTCGATAATTCCCGATGCAAACACAGTCCGAGAGCATAAGCTTCTTCCCTTTCCAGTTCCAAACGTTACTAACTGTTGCCTTTTTTTTGATGCTTTTGTCGCTTCTGATGTTGTTTTTCGTGTCTTCATTTCTACTGAGCAGAAAATTTTTGGAATGCAGATGTATCAGGAACACCAGTTATCAAATGTGCTACGTCGGGGTCAAAAAGCAATATAGAAAAACAGCTGATTATGATTTACATGAAATGAGACCGAAATTTCCGGCTGTTTCAAGGTTACTGTAAATTACTATCATAAACAAATTTACAATGGCCCACACTTTGTCAACCGCCTCAGTTATTCCGTGCTCATATGACGATACCTATCGCCCACAACAAGTACACCAACAACCAACTTCGTCATGCAGCAGAAACCGCGCGTTAAAAATTCTTTTAAAATATTTCACGTTCAACAAGAATTCCGAATACTATTCACAATTACGCACTCCATGAAATTTTTTGCTCATTGCAGCGTAATATTGAAATTTAAATGATTGAATGTGTGGAAGATAAGCACTGGAATGGTGAGGGATATAGCTTGGGGATGGCCAAGACCATAGAGACGTTGAAAGCCGTTATGATGGAGAGGTGATCTGATTTAATTAATGTCCTATGATGGCCATTAGTCGATATCTTAACACACTGATCAGCTATCTCTACAGATGTCCAACTGAAATAAGAAATACTAAGCTCGTGCTTCTGCTCTTGCTGCTACCGCAACTACTACTCTATTCATATTTCTCCTAATTTTTGCTGCAACGAAGTTTCTCAGGCTGGTTATTACTGATGTTGGTAATTTAACATTTTGCGATATCTGCAGGCTTTCGCATACTAAAATCGATATTAACAAATAAAAGATATTTAAAAACAAAAATTGATTTTTTTCTGATTATCCTATTATTAATTAAATAAGATTGAAATCTCCGTTTGAGAAAATATCAGCAGTAATTGAATATACCGATGTATGTCTGTTATCACAACTCTCCTCAATGTTTTTTTTTGAACTTTTCAACTCTATAATCATATTCTGTTCTCTTTTTTCCCTTATCTTTTTTAGTGATAAATTTTAGATCAGAGCAAATATGAATCTGAAGCCAACTGGCACCATCCCTCTTGGACTCTCGCATTCTCTCTTATATCTGTTTTTTATTCTTTTATTACATTTTTTGTAAGACTTTTTCACTTATTATGTTATTTGCTTTACAATTTTATACACGTATAACGTCATAGTTTATGTTTCATGTGTATTATCTTCTCGTATTAACTGAGCATCTTATTTCGTTTTCTCTTGTCTTATCAATCTGAACATCCCATTTAGTTAGAGTGAAGAAAGAATGTTGAGACTTTTCCAAGAAGTTTCAAGCAAACTGCAGTGATGTTTACAAAGATATTGCTGCTCCATCGAGCTAGATGTGAACTGCCTAACAATTCGTATCTTACTCATGCCTTTCTTTATCCTGATGGATAGTAGGAATTAATGTCCTTATTATTCTTGTAAGGACATGTTGCTGATGGTTCTTCACTAAAAATAAGCTCAGCACTTAGGATATTTGCAATAAAAATAAAAGTGTCATCTATCAGTACTTCGGATTTCCAATTGCTTCACCTTTTTTCTCTCTAATCGGATTAAAATTAACGTTGGCCTATCTTCTCGTTTTCAAAAAAGTCTTGTGTTTTTAAAAGTTTTTCTTTTCCTTTGCCTTTAATATTTTCATTTTTCCAGCTCTTTTCGTTCATAAAAAATATTTTTTGCGTCGAGATAAATATTTTTTTTGCGTCAATTTGGTCTCTTTCGTGTCGAATATGTTCTTTCGTTTGTTGTCGAATATTGCTGCCATCTTGATAGATAACATCTCGAATCATTAATTTTCTAATGTGTTTTGTAGATTATTTCTAAGATTTTCTCTTTCTTTCTTCATGTATGATTTTAAAGCTAAAAAAATCGACAGATAAAAAGCAAAACGGAGAAAAGATAAAGTACTTGGAAATTAATCCAGGTTAAAGATGACTGAATTTATAGCATAAACGCCTAGATCTTGCAGCAGGATCAAGAAGCAATCATATGACCGGACACGAGAACAGCACTAACATTTTCCAAACTTTTCATTCAGTTCCTTCCCGAATCATCATTTTTGCATGAAGTGAATTTGCATTTTATGAATCAGAAATGGTTAAATCATTGTTTAACATATGTTTGGCAGCTGCGTGTCGACATAACTTGTACGGATATCTGGCCGATTTGCCTACACCTTGCAAGCAACGTTTGCTTGAGTTCTTTAGTTCACATGATCAGGTATTTAATTGCGCTTAATGTATTTATTAAAACTTTTGATTTTTGAGTCTTGCCGATATAAGAAATGGAAATATTAGAAGTATCCAAAAACTTTAGAAGCTTCAAGATAAATTCAAATCTTAGAGTTGATTAGACCATCGTGCATTTCTTCTATCAAGAAGAGCTTTAAGGTATGTATATTCATTGACATTGTTCTCATATATCAAAACTCATCATGCTGATACTTAAGCGATTCGAATAATAAATGCTTTTTATCTAGAAGCGAGTTGTTTTTATCACAGTCAGTTGAAGAAAAGGCAGCAATCATTGTGCTGCTCTTCGATTCAAGAGATGTATCAGCGATTGATGTTTTTCCTTACATCTTCTTTTCATATGAACTGGATCTCATTTTCAGTTATTTCTATCAGAATGCGCTCAACTTGTGTCATCACCTTCGTTCGGAAAGAATCTTACAGAGTTGCGTTTTTATCTGAGCGACCAAGTGACTGATGGTGTTTTGGAAGCCATTGCTGCTCATAATCGTGCACTCCAACAAATTGCAATCATTTTTTGTCAAAACATCACTGATAAGTTAATGATTTCATTTTCTATAAATGATGCAGCATAATTCATTTTAATAAGAACATTATAATCTGATAATTTGAAAATTTGCTAAACTCCAATCGAATTTTAATTTTAATTGGATTTTACAGGTATATAAATCTTAAATATCTGCATCTTCCAGACTGGTTTAAAATTATTCTCGAATTCCATTTTAGGGTATTAGAGCAATAACAAGAGGACAGCGAAAACTCGAAAAATTGGAATTTAGAGCATTGAAGAAGCTTACATCAAATGGTCTATCACTAATAAAGTCCAGTTTCTTATACACGGTCGACCTCAGTTCTTGCATAAAGGTTCGTAAGCGTTATATATGTCCTTTAAATTTTTAGTTGTTAAATTGAAAGCAAATTTGGTTCTTGATTTGTATAGTGGTTTAGAGCGACATACTGCGCTGCTGCTTAGCGGTTCATCTCCGCGAGCCCTATGAAGATATCAGATGACGAGTCTGACTGCATTACATGTAAGGTGTAGTATTTGCCCTTACCGTGTTCTATCATGCTGATTAGAGGCATTTGTCCGAGGGCTTGTTATGGATGTAGTGAAAATCCAGAAAGGGTTGGTTATACTCTACTTTGAGGATTTATAAAGTACTAAGCAAGCGGAAGGGTGGTTCGTTTGCTTGTCTAGGTACTTTCATTCTGCTATGTATTGCTTTACTTATTTCATTTTTAATAGATTTCATAGTTCAAAACTATTTGTATTATTTCTTTCTTCTGATGAAGTCTGTTAATTTCATAGCTTCAATTCAGATCAAAAGCGATGGAATCTATCAACTTGTTTATTTGAATCGTAATATTCATTGTTTGTATTTGAATAATTGCAAAGGTTAATCTTTTTAGTAATCGAAATAAAATCAGTTTTTATATATTTTATTTTAATGTACTTTGATATTATCTCGAAGAGACCAATAGATGCCATCCTATGAATATTTGAATTCATTCTTTTACTCAAAATTTCTGTCATTGAATTTTATCGATGAAATTTCAGGTCTGAATGATCAAGCACTTTATGATATCGCTCACTATCTCGGTGAAAAATTATCTGTTTTGGAACTGGATTTTCTGCCAAATGTGGTCGATCCATCCTCTGCTTTGTTTTACTTAAGCCGTAATTGTCCAAACATTAAACGGTTATCACTCTGTCGCTTTTTCGAAGTATTTTTTAGAAAATATATTATTCATTCTTAATTCTTGTAATTTCGATATTTATTCCATGTGAGATTTACACGTTTTTTTTTTTGATTAGTAATTAAGGTATGATGCAAAGTAATTTCGTTGGTTTTGCTTTTTAAGAGCATTTTTTTGTTTAGGTTGAAACTGAGCTTTCATCAATGCCTGAGTATAGGATTGCTGGTGTAAGATTGCGTGATGTTGATCTATATGGTTTGTTTTTTTTTTGCTCTACTTGTTATATCCATTTCAATTCTTATTTTTTCCTCTGATAGTTAACAAGCACTCAGCATATAATATTTGTATAATGAGCACTGTATTGAATCAAGTCATTGCTTTACAGATGTTATCCTGAAGTTCATTTTTATCTAATTTTTCATACATTAGGTGTTTCTCATGTTGAGATTGTTGCCACCCAAATTATCTAAAATCAAACAAAATCTCTTGAATTCAGTATTTTATATATTTTCTGTAAAACTGTAATTCATGGAAAGGATTAAACTTTTATTTGTTTTAGGGAATTATTTTTTCACTTTACCTCTATTACCACCAACAGTAAGTAAGATACGGTTATCATTTTGTGGTGATGAAGATATGAATAGCTTAATCAGTCGCCTGGAGACGTTGCCTCAGCTGAAAAGTATCCATCTGCAGATGAACTGCAAAGAACCAAGTTGGGTAAGAATTTAATGATTTTGTTAATATTGCATGATCCAATTGAGAATGATCGTATGCATATCACTATAATGCACGGAAAAGTCTGTTATTTGATACTTCATTACTAGTTCCCTATCTCCCCCTTTTTTTCTTTTTCTCTCTGCTTCCCATCTCTCTTTTTCCTCACTTTTCTCTTCCTTCTTTCCCATAGAAACATTTATCCGCAATTTTTGCAGAATCGTAAAAATCAATCATCCCAAATTGAAATATCCTGAACAAAAATGATACGATAATCATTCTACATGCAGCGAAAACTACATTTTATAATTTTATTTCTAGTATGTTACATTACTGTTAAAGGCATTATGAAGCTTTTATTGACTTTCAATTAACAGTTCATTTTCAGCGATGTGTAGAAGATGCTAATACATTTTTACGTACTATCTTACCTTATATTGGAAACAAAATAACTCGACTTCATGTAAATTTTTAATTTTCCAAATGCAAATGATACATATACGTTTCAAGAAATTGTTGCCGAAATTTTATGTATAGCATTATTTCTTCTTTTAGTTTTCTGAACTTTTTGATTTTGAGTTTTCGAATCCTATTTTATTATCTTTCAAATCCGAAAAAGTTTTGCCAGACAAATTTCTCCTCTTTTTACTATTTCTTTTTAGATATCGTTGCCAATGATTATTGATGGTGTTTTTAATCTAATACAATGTCTACCAAATTTAAGTCATCTGGCACTTGATGTAAAACGTATCAATAACAAGTTGTTACGACTATTTTTTATCGGTTTGTATTTTGATTTGAGTATCGAACTACTACTGAATCCAATACAAATTCAATTTCCATTCTTCAATAAATATGTTGTCGTCTGAAAATCTCATTATCATCCTGCAATTTCTTCAAAATTTATGATACACTTTATTCTCTTCAGGTGGAGCTAATTCTCCAGGTTCAAGATTACGATCATTGAAATTGTGTCGTCTTCGAGTAACTTATAGAGATCTGTTTGCGATCGCGCGTGGCGCACATTCGATCACGGTGCATAAAATTTTTAAATTTTTTAGTCTCTCTTCAAATGCTTCTTTAATTGCGTTTAAGCTAAATTATTATTGCAATTTTCTCTTCTATATCTTCAAAATTTGGCTTTATATATATCATAGAAAAAAATGAATGGATTTTAATGTTTAGGAAATAATAAATTTTTAATTTAATAGCGTTGCAAAAGAAACATCACTAACAAATATGAATGTTACTTGTATTCTAGGATTTGGAAGTATCGCATATTTCATGTGTTGATGACCGTTTCTTGGCGCTATTAGCAGATAACTGCATTGGTTTGAAGAATATTAATTTGAATGGCTGTAGATACGTTACGGACGAAGGGCTTGCTGCATTGGCGCGGTGAATTTTGTAGAGTTCATGAATTCAACTTCCAAGTTCTTTTTTTTTACAGATTTGGAAAATATTTTTTAGAGATGCGAAATTAACTGCAGAAATTGGATGAAGAAGTTCCTACTTTTGTGTTGAACAATAACTATATCCATTAAAATTAAAATAGAAGTACAAAATTGTGTTCCCTTCAGGATAGATTTTGAATTACAAAAATATTCTAAGTCAAACTTGAAATTATATTTCAGAAAGTGTTGTTTAAAGGAAGTGCGAATTCGTGCAACGTCATGTACCGATAAGTCAATCTATTTGCTAGCACAGTTTTGTCCTGATCTTGAATGGATATCGTATGCTGATTTCAGTGGACGCCCGAAGTTCAGTGACAAAGCATTGCAGTGCCTCAAAGATTCCTGCGTGCAAAGGGTTATTTGTTGAATAAAGCAAAACAATCACATTTCCATTTACATTTGGAAAATATGACACATTATTTTCTCATTCTTACAAGCAGAATAAAATGATTCCAACTCGTATTTAACTCTTTCGCGTAAAATTTTATATGAAGCAAATCTTCATCTTCCTCCTCACAGATAGGTAAATTCTAAAAAAAGACTTGTGTAGTATTCATAACTGCCAGAAATACGATCTGTCTCTCCATTCAGATTTCATAATTTACAATAACAAAGTGGAATTATGTTGGAATCGGTTCATTTTTCACAAACTTTACAGGTTACTTTACTAAAAGGAAAAAAAAAATAAATTCGGAAACATTTGAAAAAAGAGAAAAAACCCATTATATAATAATTTATCGACCTAGAGATAAGACAAAAGAAATTTACCATTAATGTCACAGAAAGAGAGAGAGAAAAAATATTTTGCTTCACTTTCCATTATACGGAACAAAACTTCATATAATTAATAGAAAACAGTTACAAGGCTCAACATATATAAGGATGCAGAAATTGCAGAAAAAAACTACTGATGGAAAAGGAATACATCAACAATCATTAATGTGCGATCGTCGAAATATCAATATCGAATACAAGCTTGCGAAGTAAAGCTTGTCTGCTTCCACTACTATTGAACGAATTATTGCGGAGGTTGCGCACCACCATTTTCATGCGGTTCATTCCTACCACTTTCATTGCTAGAACTCCCTAGAATAATTCTGCTGATAATTTGCTCAGTGAATTTTGATATGAACCTATCTTCACTTTACAATCAAACTATGAAAGAACAAAATGTTTAGCTTGGAATTAAATAAGGATAATTTAATAACTATTTGGTAGTCATAGTAGTCCAAGATAAAAAATGGAACATAGAATCTCACCTTGACCCTGAAATTGCTGCCTCAACTGTTCAACCAAATCTGGATTGGCACTCTGCATTTGTTGAGCTAACTGAAAGTGAGCAAAAATAATAGGAATAGTGATGTTTTCGTAATGAAAATGGCATCCCAAAGTTGAGTTTTCGGAAAAGCCTATTCAAGTTCGTTAAATATTGAAATCAATTCATTTTCACTCAATATAAGGAAAACAACCTGTTGGCCGGCTTCAATAAGATTAGAAACGCCAGTGTTTGTTCCACTACCCAGAATACCAGTCATCATTTGCGACATCATATTCTGAATGTTTGGATCAGACATCAACTGTCTAGCCATGTTCATCATCGCTGGATTATTCAATAGTGCAGTCATGTCAGGCATCTGAGAACCAAACAACTGAAATAAAATGACCTTGCAGAACCTGGCAGTTGATAAATTAAACACTTGAAAAATAACGACAAAGCCTACCCCAGGACCTTGTCCCTGTTTAAATGATTCTTCCAATTCTTTCAGTTTATCTTCAGCAATTTTCAAATTGTTTTTATAGCTTTCTTGTTCTGGATCCAGTTCTAGCGCTTTCTTATATGCTTCTACAGCTTGCTCATAACGATTTTGACAAGATAATGCCAATCTGAAAAAAAGAAAAAAGAAAAAAATTCCATCTTATTCAAATTTTAATAAAGATTTGATAGATAAAATTAAATTTTACCCCATTCGTCCATAAGCTTTACTATATTTTGGATCCAAGGCTAGTGCAGCACGACAATCTTGTATTGCCAGATCATATTGTTCTAGCCGACAGTATGCTGCTGCTCTGCAAATTTTCATAAACTCTTTGAAGAAGAAACACATTACGATTAGAAAGAAGAAAAAAACCGATAATTTACACTATATTTTTCACAATCTAAATTAAAAAATTATTCAGAAGTTTGAAACAAAAATTTCCTTCCTTTAAAATTTTTTTAAATATTATGAAAGTTTCAACAATAATGTTAATTTTAACCAACAAAACATTAATATTAATAAATCACATGTCTCCGTCTACTTAATAGAGAAGTGAATTACATTCAGCATTTCCAGACCTACCGATTGCAAAAATAAGCTGGGTCTTTGTTCAGCTTAATAGCTTCATTATACTTTAACACAGCATCTTCAAACTGCGAAGATTTCATCAATGTATTTCCTTCCTCCTTTAAATTATTCGCTTTTTTGATTTCTTCCACAGTTGGTTTCGGAAAATCACCAACTCCCTGAAAACCTAATATATCGCATTTCTTGTTGAAATGTTCTATCTCTGTTTCCTCTTATAAAAAATGATGTATAACAAAGATTCGCATATAATTAAAAGACAAGTTCCTAAAAAACTCTGATGATTTATAAATTTTGATGACTTTATCTTTTTAATTCGGAGATTAGTTTAATTGAAAAATAAAGCATACATTTGGAAGACCCTCAGCTTCAACAAAGATATCCAAAAGATGTTTCGATGGTTGAAACAGGTAACTGGAATCAGTTATATCAAATGCTGTTTCAAGACATTGGATAGCCACTGAAAAAATTTTTTTCTCTAAATTTAATAGGAATCAACGGAAGATATATAATTACCAATTCTCTTAAGCTTTCAATAGTTTGTGAGAAATGTTGTAGTCAAACTTTATTTCACTGAAAAAGAATAAAAACTGAAACTGAGAAACAGTTAAAAAACTTGGTATAACAGAGAGGCATTAGTATAATAATTTTATGGTTATAGAAATAAAAAACGAAGATTCCAAATGATAAGCTATAAGGAAGCAAAACGACAACAACCTTCAATCCCTTCTATCTGATCAGTTGTGCATTGGTTACGGGAAATACGCTGACGCAAGAATTGAATGAATGAAACGACGAGATTCTTTTCATCAGTGATATCCTGTTTTTTCTGACTTGATTCCGGATTGTTTGACGCTGCATCAACTGAATCATTCATTCTCGCACTTTTAAATTTATATTCTTAAATCCTGAAAATATTTCTAACGTTTCATTTTTCTGG
Organism: Dirofilaria repens; assembly: GCA_008729115.1. NCBI lineage: Eukaryota > Metazoa > Nematoda > Chromadorea > Rhabditida > Onchocercidae > Dirofilaria > Dirofilaria repens. Next base: position 2,093,301 of record SNRZ01000001.1, on the reverse strand, counting down.
CTTTATTTATGGTTCATTTTTCAAAACTTGGAACAACGTGTATTAAAGTCTAAACAGGAACATTTCTAATGACTGCATAAAAAATAAATCTAGTACAATATTTTACATTGTTTTACAAATCATATTTGGATCAATCACCTCATAACAGAAAGAATCAGTTAAGGACAAGATAGAAGAGAAAAAGTGACAGGTAGCAACATATTCATTTAGAAAATATTACATACAATATTTCACTCATACCAAAAGACATATGTGAGCACATGTAAAACCAAACAATATGCACATAAATATTATCTCCTCTCGCAAATTACGCACCTCCGTAAATGCAATCTACCCACAATCCATTCGTATCAAGAATCTGGCAGAATGCAAATAGCACATCCCATGAGAGAAAGAAGACGTGAAGTTTCAATTGAAATTCAATATTTCATGTTGAATTCGGGGAAAGTAAAGTCATGATTGAAAGAAGCATTTTCCACGACGAAAACTGTTAATTACTAAGATGCTCTCTACGATGAGATGTATTCAAGTTTTTAAGATAAGCTTTTCATCGAGTTATTATTGAGACGAGTTGTTATTCATCGTTCGGCATAATTATGCATAGATGAACTCAGGGGATACATGGAAGAATCTCATCCTTTTTCCTAAACAAATTAAACAAAAAAAGAAAGATTGATTCCTTTAATAAACTTCTTCTATATATATATTGTGGAGAAACACTTCATTTATTTACTATACTGGAAACAGAATCGAAATGTAGAAAATTATTCAGTCGTAAAACGTAGTTTCGGTTTTTACGGTTCGAAAGCTTTTCCTCATGATTAGAAAATTGAAAGAGAACTATCATCATGGACTTTCATAATTCATAACAATGAAAATTCCTGGTTTTTGTTTCAATCTTTCATTAAATCTTTGTTTGCAACTTTTCTAACATTATTAAAAAAATATATAATAATTTTAGCAGCGACGAATAATAATAGATTACATCTTTATAAAAAGTCCTACTAATAATACAAAGATCTTTTTTAAAATAAATGCACAACAAAAAATGTAGCAGTGGACAACGCACTGTTGTTCCAAGGCGAATCATATATGCAATTACGAAAATGTCTTATGTTTTTCTCTAAGATTTTTTTACATAGAATCTAACTTATCTGAAGGAATAAAAGATGTTCAAAATTTATTGTTTTTGTATTTCTGTTTCTGCTCTTACACCATTCGAATTTAAGACTTTCTAAAATGATATTAAAAGACAAAAGATTCGGGTAATTTAAGTTCGAAAATATTTTCCGGTTTATTGTAATAACCGCATTCATTCATACGACTTGCTTCATTATTTCGCTGAAGCAATTTTTTCACAGTTCGTGATAAGTCGACTTCTTCACATTCTTGATGCATTTCTTCCACAAGTTTGTTGAAGTCTTGCGTGCGAAACTTATCCAGAATTCTTTGTGCCCGTTCCTGTATTGAAAGGCTGATATTAAAATTAGATGATATCAAAAAATAGTATTTTTCAAAGCACTAACAGATTTTTATTTCTTATTTTTCTAAACCAATGAAATTTTGTTGCAGAAAAAGAAAAGTTATAATTTAAATACTGAGTAAAATCCTTCGACTTTTCGTTCGACTTTTTTAATTAATATGATATCGCAGAATGTAAGCTTCCAAAAAAACCCATAAAATTTAGAAGAAAACACACAAATAATATACACCTGTTCTTTCTTTTCTTCTTCAACAGGATCAGTCGACGTATTCATTATCTTACGCAATTCATTAACAGATGTCGGAGGAATATCGGATTCTATAGTATTTTGATAATAAGACACTTGGAATTAATTGCAGTGAAGAAGTGGAAAAAGATGAACTAAATACTGAGGTTTCGAGTAAATCTCTACAACATTTATTTCAAATTGGTAAATGCTTTAATACAACAGTAAGAAACCAAAGAACCTTATCATTATCTGTTAAATTTTGGTTAATTAACTTTTTTTTTCAATTAAAAGCATTTTGAGCACGGAAATTCTTACTTCCGCGTATTGATGAAAAGATGTATTTTTTCGCGAAGTCTGTACAGATTCAGATGGACTCCAATCAATACTTAAATCAATCGATATTGTATTTTCTTCAATTCCACTAGTATCTATTCCATCAATATTATTCATTTTTTCAGTTTCTCTGAATGGCCAGTCTTTATTCATTATCATGTCCTCCAATACTGATGATTCTAATGCTATGTCTCTCGGAACGAATGCTAGTGTTAGATTTTTCACATCCTTACCAGTGGCCTAAAGTAAAATAAAATGATCCAAGTTACAGAAAATATTCGCTAATAATAAAACTTTAATAATAATAATTAATAATGATATAATAATAACAACGATAATAATAATATTAATAATAATAATAATAATAATAATAATAATAAATAATATATATAAGCAATCCCGAAGTATGTTTTCAAAGTTTTAAGCAATTAAAAGTAAAAAATTGCTAGACTATGTATTTTAAATGGAGCAAGAAAAAAATACAAAATAATTGCAAACGATTCACATATCCATTTCTTGCACCTTAAGCATTCGCTGACATCGTCAATATCAAAAAGAATCGTTGCATCCTCTTCAAGACAAAGTGCCGCTTGTTCTTCATCATCATCACATGCAAGCGGTGCTTTCTTAGGATTCTTTTTATCAGATTGCAATTCCGGTAAAAGGTTCAATGATGGGTGGGCTCGTAACGCCCGTTGTTTTACAATCTAAATCAAGTTACTTTTCCAGTTTTCTTGTCAAATTTATTTCTTGGGTAAAAATATGGAATTACAATTGTTCTCGAGATTTATTGGAAATTTTCATTTCCTTTTACCTTTTTACCGGAATTGCAATCTGATAATTTTTGCGAAAATGTTCTAAAACTCTAAATAATGCTTTTAGAAAAACTCCTCCCCATCTTTGCTTTCATACTTGAAGCATATGCAAAATAAATAATTAAGAAACAAATAAAAAATTACAGAAATCGAAGATCTCGAATTAATCCAAAAAAAAAAGAATTTTCCTTCAAACTTCCTGCTAATTCAGGAAATTTTCTAAATTCAGATAAACAGTTTTATTTTACGTAAAATTTCGATTTTGAATCAAAATATTTCAAAGATTTTCTATCCAGTACTCTCGCAATAAACTTATCTGCTGAACATGCTGACAAAGAGATGGTATAGCCATTAATTGACTGCTGAAGTTAAGATATTTTGCTACCAAATTATGGATAGCTATACGCTTCGCACTACTAAAACGAAACGACGATTCCAACGCCATTGATTGTAGTGCAAAAGACAACCGGAATAATTGCATCAACATCTATCAATAAATTATTACGCTGATCGCATTTTAAACAACAATGCTGAATTTAAGCTTGAACATTCTGAACAGTATAATGTAATAAATAACATCTGTATAATTGCGAATTTCTCCATTTTTTAAAGTACAATTCAGCAATAAATCTAATAATTTCTAAGGCAATCCATTAAAAGTGAATGTCTCCTAAATCAATATCTGATACATATATTTTTTACAACTATAAACCATAATCAAGAAATTAAAGAAAAAACACTCTAGCAAAGCAACTAAATCAATGAAATTTAAGCGAGTAAACTTACTTCATCAAAACCAACTTCAATGCATAGTAAAGCCATTGTGCAAAGGATTGCATCCATATGTTCGCCTTGCGTTCCATCGTCTGGTATCATCCATACGCATCTGCAAACATTCAGTGATATAAAAAATTTTTTTCTAATGATTAAAGTAATGTTCAATGCATGGTTGTAAAAAAACGAAGAGGTCCACATAATATTTACCCATCTACGATAGGACTTACTTATGGAGAGCACTAAGTAAACGAGGCGCATAGTTTCGCATGATCATTTCATCCGAACGACTACATTTCTCGAAAGTTAATTGCAAATCAGTAACATCATTGACGTAAGGTAAATGTCGTAATACTGATAAATTATCATGTCTGTAAGTAAATGCCATAATTTTGTATTCTTTTAAAAGATACGATGAAGTCAATAATATATAAGCTCTCTTTCCATATTATAAATTAGTTTTGTTATAAAGAGTTTGATAATAAAAAAGCAGCATGAAAATGTCTACAATTTGAACTTGGCATTCAATACTTGTAAGGAATAAAATAGAAGTGAGATAAACTATTTAAATAATATGAAAAACAAACAAACATTAAAAATGGAATACAAACCTATCAAGCAAGGTATGGAAAATATATTGGGTATCTAAACGAACAACAGGATCAGTAGTTAAAGCTAACCGCAACAGTGTATTTGGAAAATTATTACCAAATATTGTTGACATGAAGCCTGTTCGATATTTCGTTGCCACCTAAAAATTAAGTTTTTATCAATAATCAGTATTAAAATTGAAAATGACCTACATTAATGGGATGATATGAAAATAGAAAATTTTGAAGAATATTCTGAAACGATATGATTGCACATAAAATTAAAGCTAATTTCGAAAGTGTTTAAAACTTGTGATATACCTTGAGCAGTGTTTTTACAAGTATATGCTGCAGAAAAATATCACTTGGTTTAAGTGAATGGCTGTCTTTTCCAAGACTTGGTATGTTAGCAGATATAAAAAGCATAATTTCCACCTAAAAATTGCAAAAAAAAGCATTCGTTATGCATTTTCAGCAAAATTTTATAGTATCAATACATGTTTTGAATTCAGACTTAATCCATAATTTCTCGTGAAAAATATTCTTAATCTTTAATTCAAAAACTGCAAAGAAATATATCTAGAATATGTGAAAAAATTAAAAACTGTATAATGATATAAAGCAAGCCAACGGAACTTCGAAATTCACTTTTTATAAGAGACTAAATAACAGACTCAATTACCTTCTGATAGTCGGGTAATGCGTACGCATAATCACCCATCGTATTAATCAGCGATTCCTGATATATTTTTTCCTGATCAACCGATGGGCATTCTTCAGTTTGTTGAAATTCAACAGATCGACGTAAGTGTTTCAGTAAAGAATTGAATATACCTAGAAATGACAATTTAAAATGTTCCTTGTCTGTAACTATTTGATTTTTCTATTTCCTATTACTGTCAACAATACCTGTCTTTTATGATGTAAAAACACTTCATTAGGTGAAATTAATTCCTCAATTTTCCCAACAAAATAATTGAAAAAGTGGAAAATATGTGTATTCTGCAATTTGCATATTTGAATTAATAATTTTTTATCATTACTACGAGCGCCAGAGTACATAAGAATGTTGATCCAATTATCTATTTTTTCCATTTTTCCATAGCTTTTTCAATATGATTTAGATATCATACTTGAAATCGTGAACTGATTAGCAATTTTTATCTCATTTTTCAAAACTTCATTTGAATTCTAAAATTTTTGATCTCTGACTTTCTTTCTTGGATTTTTAAAGGACGCAAAAAATATGGAACAAATGAAAATATAAATGTAAATATCAACTTACAAATTTAAAGATTGTTATTTTTATCATTTACACTCACCTATTAAAGACGGCCCGATACTAGTACCGGCAATGGAAACAATGCTTGATAAAACAGTTGCAATGCCAATACGCACAGATGCATTCGAATTTGACATGTTTTCCAAGTGAGTTATTAAAGCCTAGAAATATCAAAAGACAAACTGAAACAATTGTTAAATGAGGAATCAAAAATAAGTCTAAATTAGGACGCGTAGATATTAAAATATCATGAAGTAATGATTACAACATAAAAAAAATTTGTAAAATTACTTGGATGACAAAACTGGGGTCTTTAACACTATACATGATAGCCCGGAATGTATAAACTGCGAACACAGGTGGGGGCTCCCATTTCTTATGTAAATCACAATGTTTCAAAACTGGATCCAGTACAGAAACTAAGCCAAAAGGCGCTTTTGCCATCAGTTCTCTACAAGATTTGAAAAAATAAATTTCAAATTTCCTTTTAATTCTTTTGCTAATATGGAAAATTAAGAATTTTATTGATGTTTGATTAATGAAATGTAAACTTTTGAAGCGGATATCAATTTGATTTACAAATTGTAAAATGGCAACCAACTGTTATTAGCAACAAAAATTGTTCTGGCATTATGATCATTGTAATCAAATGAAGCATCAAATTATTAAGCAAAAAATACTCAACAGCACTAATGTTAATGAAATAAAATATATTGAAATATACCGTAAAATTTTAAAAGTATATTAAAATATACCGTAAAAACTGGTCGGCAAGTGCCTTCGGACTATCTGCTATGCCACCTATTGCATAGGGTTGGCGATTAGTGAGAAGCGATTATTCCTTTTTCCCTTGGATTCTTCTAAAATTCCAAAACAAACAAACAGTAACAGATAATTGTATCATTATAACGCCTATATGTTTTGTGATTATTTGTTATTTATGCGAAAGATGTGCAAATAAAATCCAAAAATCAAAAAACTGATATTTATTTAAACTTTAATGATTCTATCGAAATCTTTAGTAAGAACATCGCATACCTACTGAATATCTTTGAACCATTGCTATCAAGAATGAAAATTTTTATGAAAAAATTTACCAAAATCCTCCTCTTGAAGATTAAAAAGAATCGAAGGAATAATTTTGTCCATATATTGTCTTTCCCATATACTAGTTTGCAGTGGATCGGTCGTTGATTTCCACATAACACCTACAACAAACAGTGAAATAAATTTTCTCAACAGTCAGTGAAAATAAATTAAACAATTCAAAAACTCGTGTTCAATTCGATGTCGCTTTTGCTTAGTCTTAAATAAAACTATTAAACTCTAAACCAGATTAAATCAACCTCTTAAGCCGCGTAAGCCTGCATATCGTGCATCTTTTGAAGTTTCATTGTTATTTGCATGACACATTGATGCAAACTTAGAAATAAAGAAGTCGTATTCTCGATGGTAAGCGGGAATGTTTTCTTCGATGTTCGCGAAGTTCACAAATGAATCTGTAGCCAATTTCTAAAAAATTTAAGAAAATAAATCTGACAGAAATTCTCCAAACAAAGGAGAAAAAATCTTTTATAAATTCTGATATTTGTAAAAATTACATTTACAAAAATTTGTCATTCTTCGAAACAGAATTTGGTTCGGTATCGCGTTATCATCCTAACAACGTAATATTCTCGAACTTCATTTTGCTAACAAATTTTATAAAAAATAAAAAAAGATTAAACTCAAATGTTTATAAAAGCTCAATAAAACAAAACACAGCTTTACTACTTTTCATAGAAAGCCGAGAAGCAATTTAGATAAAAGTGCAAAAATATTTATAATAACATTACGTCATTCAAAAAATTCCAAAACTCTAACTCTAAATATCCTATGGTAATCAGTAAACGGACAATCGATGTCAAGATACTAAATAATATAAATTCGTAACATTCATTATTAAAAGAAGTAAAAAATTTAACCTCCATTTGGAAGTGATTCGTCTCTAACAATTTTTGCAAATTATTTAAACTCGACCAAATTCGTGATTATTTAAACTCGACAAATCGTGACAACTTTGCAGTAACTGATCCATTGCTTCTACGGATATCTGAATTCGATATTTCACTAACTGATTTTCGAATTTTTTTCAAAAATTCAAAATTTATTCGATTCTTCTTCTTGAAAAAGGTAGCAAATCAGAAATTATAAATTATGTTTAATCTTAATATCCAAAATATTAAAATATAAAAAGCCTGCATCAATTTTTATAATACTGTTCATTTACATAATTCTGCATCCATAAAATGGTAAATGGAAAGCAAAATCTATTCAATTCAGTATGGCGCAATATTATCACATCTGTAATATAAAGAGCAGTTTTAGAACAGATAAAAATATTTGTCTAAATACTTGCATTTCTTCCCTTTCCTTCACTACCTCTCCCAAAGAATAGAAGTTTTTTGATCATTTATCAATACGAATATTCATTTGTTGCTTCAAATCTTTATTACTATCATTCTTATTAAGACATGAAATATGAAAAGATTCAATACACCTTAATTTGGTTGTATTTTTGATGATATAAATCCCTGGATAATCGTGAAACGATGTATTCTCCAATTCTATCCAACTTTTCGGGTCGTGATATTGCATAAAACGTCAGCTTTTGCATGTTTGAATTGATCAAGCCTTCAGTTAAGGAGCTAAGAAAATAAAGAATACAGAAACAAAATATATAAAATGAATTTCAACTAAATCCAAATTTGTTCAAAATTGGTAGCAGCAGATAAATTAGCCGAATGAATTATTCAATTAAATAATCTCACTTCATAAGTAAGGATGAAATAGAACGACTTTATTCTATGTTCAACTTTGTATTAAGAACTTTAATGTAATAATCACCTCGGGTAAATGGCATCGACGAGTCGTCGATATCGTGGTTTGCATGGAGCACAACAGAATATGCATGTATCCATTAACAATGACTAACAAAAATTCCTGAAAAAATTAGAGAAGTTTCTTGAAATGAATAAATTTTCGACGAATTTCTAGAATGCAATATGAAAAACAGGAGAATATTGCGATTGCACCGAAACAATTTATGGATAAATTACCCTATCGTCGTTGATCTGTCTTATTCAGCTCCAGTTATAAATCTAACGAAAAATTTTTGAACTCTGATAGGACTTAAATGCCAATGTAAAAAATGAATCAAACTTATTTAAGAAGCGGAACGATCAAACAATGAAAAATATCTATAAATAATTTCATGAAAATCATTACGTAAAGTATAAAATCTGCCTTTCATTAAAAGTTCAACAGCAATAAGAAGCAAAGAAAGGACAAGACACTATGCATCTGAAAAAGTAGGCAATATGATTCGTCATTAGTAATCCTCTTCTAATGTGTCAGTCGCACTCTCCCATTCTTTACCTATCATCAGCTTCTGTTTTTCATTTCCGCTTTTACTATTCCATTAAGAAAGGACTGAGAATGAGAATGAACGACTATTAAAATATCTTTAAGACAAAAAATCTACTACTGAAAAAAGAGTAAACTTCGAAGTGATTTTCTCCCTAACTTGCTATAAACAAAAAGCCTAATTATCGAAGAATATTCAACATTAACAGAATATACTGAAATATTTCTTGTAGTTCTTATACGATCTGTGTATCGTATAATTGTCTTTCTTTTTTTTCTGTCTCTCTCCCTCAACAACTGAGAATTTTATTGTGAATTACTCTCTACTTTTTCTTTATTCCTTCTTGGAATCGTCAAAGAAATTAGTCACTCAACGCAGTACACAAAATAAAAAAGAAACAATATAAACGTCAAGTCTCACTACATTTGTCATCCATAATCATCGATCATACGAATATACCAACTATTTCCAGAATTGTTCGGAATAAGACACAGCTTCGGTTCTTGGTGGCATTTCGTCGTAAGTTCTTTTTTAACGTTTTTTGATGATGGAGAGATGAAGGCTCAGTATTCATTTGTTAATTCTATCATTTTTTTTGTACCAGATTCGATGATATTGCATATTGCATCGTAAAATTAATGTGATCATTCATCTTATCTATCTTTGTTATCTTATTTGTATTCTTGCAATCTTTAATGCTTTTTTTTTCCTGTTCCCTTTCTCTCTCTCTCTCGTTCTCTTTCTTTTTCATATTTGAAATCATTTTTTTTTTCTCTCGGTGCCTTTCTCGTTCATAGTTCAAATCTTAACACTGTGATGTTTTCTCTTTGTATATTGGCTAGGTAATATACTTTCTGCTATTTTACTCCAATCATATTTTATTCGATCAGAGCCGATATTTCCATTGGTATCATATCAAGCAATATCCGATGTAATGTTATAGAGAATAGCGAAGTAATTTTGCTCGATTTATAAATACATTAATTGAAGATATCAAATAAACAAATTTAGATATTCGTTTTCGAGTAACATTAAAAGATGTTTTTCTCTTTACATAAATGTATATTTGAAAATGTTTCAATTAAATTAACAAAACCGAAAAGAGTTTTTGACGTAACAACTGCTTAAGCAGCTTTTTCTTTACACCTGCTTTGCATATCTATGAACAATAATAGCATATCAAATATTGAGATAAATAAATCCAATTCTTCTGCATTTGCATTTTGAATAAGCTCAATACAAAACAAATATATCTTCATATAATTGAAGCATTTGATCAGGTATTTCTATGCGAATTCATAAAGAGTAATCCTGATTTTAAACTGTTACGAAATGACTGATAATCAATTTAATCTTTCTTATGACAAACACAATTTTATTTTTATAACAGGCTTTTTAAAATAATATATTCAAAGACGAACTATATAATCCTTTTAGAATCAGTACTACGAATAGTTGCTTAATTTTAATTTCTATTCTATTCATTTTAATTTGCGAATATTTTTTAATTAATAAAAGTTCTTACTTGCCTGTTAATGCTCCCTATTTTTCAATTTTTGTCATTTAATATTTAAATTCTAAAACAATCAGAACGCAAAGCATGTTTGTTATTCTCGTTTAAATAAAATTTTGCTGAAAAAAAGTATAGTTGAAACTGAAATTTAAATAGTGAATTTACTTTGACAGTGACTTGCTGATGCAAAATGTTTAAGGATAATATGTTGTCGTCTCGAAACTATGAAAAACTATAAAAAAGATTAAATTTGGTACAAGTGAAACAAAGAAAAAAAACATTTCGTTTCAGTATGATTAGAATTTTATGCTAAATTTCAGCGAAATAATTCATTGTGACTTTGAATTTTTTGACAAACCAGATGTCTAATCGATGATTCAACCGTAGTCATCTCTTTTTTAAAAAGCATAAATTTTCTTTACTGGCTTGTTTTCAAACTTTTTGTATCTGATTTCAGTTTATCTCAGATGTTTTTTGGATTTACGATATCAAATATTTTTAAATATTATTATAACCAAAAACATTCTATCAATTTAAGAAAAAAAAGAAATTCATAAAATTGTTTAGAAAAAATGAAAAAGTTGCCTCAGCAAGTTCCAACGAGTTCAGAAGTCAGTCGTTCACTTGAGCAAGCTCTTACTGCTGGTGGAAATGAACTAAGAAATACTGAAGAAATTGTCAATTATCTCAACAACTTATGCACTACGCTTACTAACGCCAAAAAGCTTTTCGATCAAATCGGGTTCAGCGCTGTTTGTAGAAGGTATATTTTTAACTTTTAAATTGACACATTTTTTTGAGTAGTTTATAGAATTGAATATATGCGTACTAGCATGAGACGTAAATTGCTTATAAAAGATAACTAATAAAATAATTAATTTTCGTGACAGGGTTGCTAAATATGTATTGTCGGAAGTGAGTTCAATTCGTGCAGTTACATATCGCATCTTGCGAAAAGCTTCTCAGCTGCCTGATGATTTGTCAGTACTATTAAATATGAATATGGATAGTTTCGCAATAAGGTTTCAGTATTGTTTTTTAATTATCTATTTGGAATGCTAAGTTAATATGAATGAGAATATTGATACTTAACTAGAACTGAAATTTTTTAAAATACTGATTTGAATATTGTATTTCGTGTTTGCTAGATCCATCATTAATTATGAGTGTTTCTTTTACAGTAGTTTCTGTTTTTGTTTTGCATACTTGCATTTACCTTAGCCATGTGCAAACTAAAACATAGGAAATTTGATATGTGAAAGGTTTTTTTCGAAATTATGAAATAATAACAAATAAAAGTGAAATCTTAATTTTCCGTACAACTTTTCCGTACTTTCCGTACTAGAGAAATTTATTATAGGTCTCTAGAGCTCGATGCTAACAATTTTGAAGAGCGCATTGAGGCTTTAAAATTATGTACAGTGATGTTAAGTCATATGAATAAGAAGACAAAAAGTTCAGAAAATGGAATGATGAAGAAAAATTATTCGAACGCTATTTTTCCAGAAAACATTTGTCGTGCCTTAATCTCGATTGCCAATTATTTCTTTGCAATAGGACCGGATAGGATAAAAGTAGAGGAAAAGAGAGATGAGTGAGTTTTTTGGACAAAATTTATTTTCAAAATTATAAGAACTTATGTACTCATTCACGACTTTTAACATCAGAAATTATCGATCTTTGAACTTATTCAGTATATCGACAGTACAAATTGTCCATATTTCAAATTCTCTAGTTTCATTATGATTATCCAATTTCTTTAGAATTTATAATTAGCCTATTTTTTACAGAAACCTTGTACATATCTTTTTATGTATGTAAGATATATTTTTTCTGGTTTTAATAAAACAATATGGACCAATTCAGACAATTTTTCAAATCGATTAGGTTTGCTTTTAAATGAATTTCTAGGGAATAGGTCAAAATTTATTTAAGTTGAAAATTACATCTCAAATAAATTAATTAAATTATAGATTGGCATTTCCATGTTTCGCTATAATAGTTGAGCAAGCTGTTGTTGCTCCCGATCTCATTTTGAATTCTGTTGATGCAGGTATGGAAATAGTGCGTATTTTTATTTTATATATCTTTTTTGATTAAAAAACAAACTGACTTGATGTTTTGGACTTATAAATTTATAATTATAATTATTTATCTTAGTTCTTTCATCCCTGCGATTGATTCGTCTATCAGAATATTTGTAGGTTGGATTGTTGAACTTCTTACGAATGCAATATTTAATGACCATTTATCCAATCTTGTTTGCCAGATTTTGTGTGCGTGGCTTGATTCTCCGCAGTTGAGGGCACAGGCTAAATTAAGATTGGTTTTGGATGTATATCCTTAATTTATTATGATTTTTCAACTTTTTTAAATCTTAATGAGTTCCTATCGCCATCGGATTTTCAGGATTTGTAGTACTAAATCAGTAATTAAAGAAACTATTTTTCTATCTCTAATTATTGCATGTTTTTTAGCGAATTTTTGCTGTTGTAATTGAAATGGAACTTTTCGAACAAAAGAAACCGGTGGAATTGTAGGTCTTTCCCGTCGAATTTTTTGAGAATTTCACTTCTGCTAATTTCATTATGCTTATACGAGTGTTAACAAGATTTTTGCATCGGAAACATTTTTAAACATTAGAACTTAAAATTTTTTCTTATTTAAAATTTTGGTGAAAAACTATCTCGCACTGAAGGATTTATTAATTCATGAAAAATAACTCTTATGGCACATATAATATTCAGTATAATATCTTTGCAGTTTTTGCTTGATTACGATTTGCCTTATTACTTTAAGTAATAAGGCAAAAAAGTGTTTTTTGCTTTGAATTAATTTCAGTCCATTGGGCTTACTGAGGATATTTTGTTAAAGGGAGCAGCTGTCAAACGACTCTTTCCAGTTGAGAAATTTTTCGCATATATTTTTAAATCTTTTGCGTACTTGGGCTGGACTTTTTTCTTGTTTGGCGAGCGATCAAAAATTTTCGATCATTTCTGCACTAAGGTACGAATTTTCAGTAAAAATTTTCATTGGTGGATTTTTTTTAAATAATACTTTTTTTTTAATTTAAATCGATTTCCAAACTTTGAAAAATTTTTTGGTTTTTTTAATTTAAATTTTATATTGCTTCTATTCTTTAATATCAGCTCAAAAAATTCTTTTATGGTTACAAAAAATCTGAAATTCATTCAGACGCACTAATTCTTTTTATACAATACATGCTTTTTTTGAATGTTATAATTTTAAGTCACTGATAATTTCTCATTGTTTCAGCTTTCTTGATTATGTGGGATTAAATCGATCTGTGCACACGAACAGTCGCAAAATCTGTGATTTAATTATTGAATGTTGCTGTGAAGTTCTGGAACTTCCGTATTCCAAGACAAGATTTACGAATTGGCTTCACACAACATATTATTACTGTAAGTTTTTGATAAATAATATCCAATAAAATTCTCTTCAGATTATTTTATTGAAAGTGGTAACGAACAAAAGAATAAGGGCAGGTTCTGTCCATAATGGTATGAAAATTGACATACTATTTAAGCAACAAAAAAAAAATGTTTAAAAAAATAAAAGAATAAAAAAAAATTAAGAAAATAAAAATAAAAAAATAAAAAAAATTAAGAAAATAATCACGAAATGTTACCGCAATTATAAAAAAACAGAATTGGATCAGTTGCAATTTTTAGTTTCTAAATGTTATTTATTATCAAAAAGTCTTTGTGAAGGAACAGTTGTTTTATCATCGTCCAAATGGATAGTATATGTGAAGGAAATTCAATAGCTTAATAGCTAGAAATAAGTATTCAGGTTTAATGGGACTGGTAAATTCGCAGTCTGATTTACAATTCAGTGGTGGTGAAAGCGTGTGGAACAAGTTTATTTGTTTTGGTTCATCAAAAGCACTCAGTAATAAATCAATCTGATAAGACAAAAAACTTTTGAAGTTCGAAATGTATTTTATCAAAGCAAGATATAATTTATCAGAGCTTCTTATGATATTTTAAACAAAAATTCAATGAAAGATTCAATTACAGCAACGATGTTCCATCCGGATGCATGCAGGTGTTCTATACGTAATGAATTTATTCTGTCAGAGCATGAAATTTATTTAAAAGTCAACGAAGTGAGGTTTTTGAAATCATTTTAGTCACAATGAATAAAAAAAAGTGTAGAAATTCCTCTTGCTTAATATAATGTTTTATTTGTGCTGTAGAAATTAATGACATAGGAAAGTACAGTAAACAGTAATGAAAAAAATGCCTATGATATGTTTTTTATTTGTTGATTGGTGATGTAGTTTAAGTGGCCTAAAGATGAAAATAGATAACATCTACTTTAAATTGTCGATTTTAGGGAACATTAACTAATTTTTTTTTCAGCAGCATTCAAATGTTAACGATTTGTTGATGTCATTTCGTTCAGTGGTCGCTTATTTACTTATCAACGCCAACTTAATTCAGGTAGTTGTAAAACCTGCAACAATCTGAATGACGAAAAACTTTTTTCAGATTTAAAAGTTTTTTACTTTACATTCAGATTTTTTTAAACTAAACGCCAATCTAATTTTTAGTGCGTGTGTCTTTGAAACGTTAATACCAATTGCTTTAACATATATAAAATATTTTTAGACTTTATCACGAATCATATTGCAAGATCCAGATGACCCAGTGGCACTTAGAGCAACACTTTTGATGCACGATGTCTTGCTTGAAGTAATGTTGCTTTTTTTTCATTCCTGCAGATTTAAGTTTAAATAAAATGTTCATCTCCATTGGAGAGAGTAGGTCCAGCGCAGTTAGAAGAACTAATCAAAAAAAAGCTTAATATTTAGTAAAGATGATAAAATTGGTTGATTTTCATTGAAAAATTGAGCAAATATTGATATCATTTGTGGAAAAATGTGGAAAATTATTGAGAGGTTGTATTGAGTTCGATGTAATTCTCGTTTTTTTTCTTAATCTTCATGAATTATTACATATTAGCTCTTGGTTTAAAATTGCAGTTTTGTTTGGATTCGTTAATATGAATCATTGAAATATTTTATATAAAAATGCAAAATCATGATGAGTACATTCTTCAGAAAAAGCATTGTATCATTTTATTTGGAAGGATTCCTCAAGAAAGTTTTCTCAAACGACATGTTTTTTAGAGTTCGACGTGTTTACCAATGGAATGGCGACTTCGAATTCTGAGTTTGCCAGTACTTATACACAATGCTTATGAAGTAATCAGTGGAACGCATATTTCAAAAACGCATCACTTAGATGATGATGATTATAAATTGCACAAACTAATTTTTGCTTATGCTGACCAAAGGTTTATTTTTAAATCATAATTTGAAAATAATTCCCAATTTTTAATAATGGTAATATTGAAATGCATCACATAAAGGTAGAAATTGATATGAATTCTTTTTTCAAAAAAATTTTTTGTAATTTCTTACGAATAATTCAGCATTTGTTGGACGAATTTGCTGAATTTACCAACACATATTTTATTATACTATTTTGATTCCAAAAGTCTTTATGCTACAATCTATATTCTTAAACGAAAATTTTCATTTAGAAATGTTATTGTGCTTCTTAGTCGTTTGGACATCTTGAATACTATAGCATTAGCACAGAAAACACAACCAATTCCAATTACTAATCTCCAGCTTTTCGTGCAAAGTAGTTCAACTGCGGTAAGATTACATAAATCGAATTTATCGACAATGGACTTCAGCGATGAAGAAGGAGATCTCGGTAAGATGATACATTCTCTACTGGAACTATACGAACTATACGTTTTTTTTTCCGTCTTGAAAAGGCATCTTTATACTTTTGTGTATATTGACGAATATGTTTACATCATTGTGTTTTGCTTATTTTTCTTTGCGAGATCTTTTTTTTATTATTTGTTCTCGTTCGCTAAGGTGATCTCGAGACAATATTGGGGAGTTTGCTATTCAGAGCAATGGAATCTGATGAAAAACTCTGTTGGCCTATTGTTGACAAGTTGTTCCAGTTTCTTCAAAGTTATTATTCTTGCAAAGATGTTCCCATTAAATATTCTAAAAAATGTTACAGTATTTTCAGATTGGTATGCCTTTTCTTCATACATAGTTTTTTGCTGCTCGTAATAATTATATGCAAGTATTGTTAGTAAACAATTATTTCTGGATTTAATTTTATACAGAATATGATATTTTTCCATGTTTTTGCAAAGTTTAATGTCTCCAAGTCTGTACAACGTTTTTTAGATATTCAAATTTATTACTCCAGCGGAAAGCTCACTAATCAATTTTGATAACGATCGTTTTGTTATCACATGTTGCTGTCGCGCAGTACATGTTTCATTGTTGTTTGCCCCACGAGAAATACAATATAAAGAACTACTAGCAGATTTTATTAATGACTTTATAGCGAATATATCATCCGTAATTTTCATATTTCTTTGCTAGACTTGGATTTATTCAAATGCATTTTTAATATAGGCATTTTGATTGAGGAACGCAAAGAAAACTTGAAACTCTTAAAATATAGATTTTTAAAGATGCAGAACTTGAGATTCTTAAAATAAAGATTAAGGATGCATTGATAAATGGACCATTGTCTCTTAAAAATTTGGTGAATAATGGTGCAATATATTATTTTGCATTTATTGGTGCTGTATCGGCAATTGAGGAAGGAAGAAAAATGCTAGAAGCGACGCCACTGTTACAATTGTTAGTTTTTTCCTGTTATAGAAAAGAATTTGTTTAACTTTTCATTATACATAGTGTTCTTTTGCTTAGAGTTAATTTTTCAACTTACTGTACCTCAACAAAATCATTAAATACGTAGTATTTTTGTTTTTGGACATAAATCAAAAAGTATGCCGAAATATAGCAACTGATTGTTTCTACATAAGTAATCCTTCATATTTGATTTCGTCACAAATTGTGTGATCTTATTTGTTGTTATTCTTTGTTATTTGTATTTGTTATATCATAATCCCAGTTACTGCTCATTTCTTCCGTAGATATGTTATCGGTTGAATTTGGACTTAATTTCATTTATTGCACTGCTTCATAATAATTTATTTCTTTTTTATAGCTGAAACTTGACTTTCTAATAAGTTAACAACTCATTTAAATATTGTTACGTTATATCGTTGTATTTCGCTTGCATTAGTGTCCTGTGCCTCAGGCCGAAAGAATGATCTGTAGAATATAGAAATTCCTTATTTTGCATAGGTAACAAACTTATGGATGTTTTTTACTTTTTTGTAGTTGCATTTTTTGTTTAATTTTTCGATTTAACTTATTATCAGTTTAAGTCTAATTTTTCCTCATAATTGATACCATCTTTTGGTTCTGAAAAGGAACAGAACCATTTCATCAAATGCAATATTCCTAATTGAGAACATATAATCGGTTGTCGTCGGAAATTTTATTTTAAAATTCTAGAAAATTAGTTACAATTTACAATTTATTATTCATTTAAAATAAGTTTTGACTGTTTTTGGTGCTGTTCAAGTATTTTTATGAATTACGATCCAAGATCTAAAAACTCCTAACAAGCTACTAATGCATATAGAGGCATTAGTTGTAGTAATTTTAAGAGTTAGAAAGCATATTTATTTAATTTCATCTAATTCCTCTGCTTCTCTGAAATCCTTCTTGATTTTTATTTGCCCTTTACTGTATCATCCTGCCAAAATTCTGAGAAAAAAAGGATTTTTCTCTTCTTGAAACCGTATCAATCATAAATGAAAAAAAATTAGGGAAAAATGTGAAAAAATTAAGGAAAAATTATGCATAATGTACATATAAAGCAGAGTTATGGCCATTGTGAGACATAGAAACATCGCTGTATCTGGCTCAACTTCCCGAGGCACTTGTACTGTTCGCTAAGCAAAACTCCTTGTGGTAATCCAGCTGCCGGATTGCAGTATGGTCTGCAGTGTTCGTAACCAGGCTCGAATACATTGTATGCTTCACAGCATGACGTTGCATCTTGATATCCACTGGCACAAATCATCACATTACCGACTTTATTTAAAGGACATCGGCCCGTAAGTACTGCTAGTTGAATCTGAATTGAAATTGGAGATAAATTTGATGAATCTTTTATTCAATAGCTTTATTAAACCTCAAGTGAATTTATTAAAATTCTGATTATTAAATAAAATAGCTGATATCTATGACCCATGATTTTATGAAAAAATGAATTGTATTTTTGCAATGATTTCACAATTCTATTTAGCTTGATTACTTCTCATTTCATGTGACCTTATGTATTGGATAAAAGGGTCACGCACTAGAAAATATAGAAGTTCAATTCTTCAAGATTCGAAAATCTTTACTCAAATATTAACAAGCCATCTCCGTAGTAATACAATAATAAAAAATACATCCCATTTATATTAAATCGTTTTAAAGTAATTATTTATACCAAATTGAAAAAAAAATGACAAACTGTAGTTAAAGTGGCATCATAACTGCACAATGTTGCACATCCTTGGCCTAGTTCTTGACAGCATTTTTTAAATCGATCATTCGCTACTTCTTTTGTTATACATGGTTCCCAATTAGGTTGTCGAGGACACTTAATTATTTATCAAATTAAAATAAATTATTGTTTCCGGATCTTTTACGTAGTAGCGATGCTTTGCAAGTTTTCTCCGATTGATAAGTTGAGATTACTTAAGCCTGACAAATAACTTTATAAAGTTTTAATACGTATTATTTTACTCTTCTAGCCATTCATTTTCTCAAAGTTTTGTTCAGTCGTATTGGAAAAGCAGTAGTCAATTGTCGTGCTATTAAAGTAGATAGAAATGTTTTTATGAATTACTTTAGTAATAGCAGTAGGCTGTTTTCGATCATTTTTGTAGTATGTTCCTTTAATATAACTGATTGGTGCATCGATACTGTATTCCTGTGATGGCAGTAAGGTAGGCCGTTCTATCTACAAATAAATCATAAATGTGCTGCTATGAATTTTTATACAAATCATTGTCCACTACATCATGATTAAAATAAGTTAGCAAATAAAAGATAAGTTTGTTTTGGTAATTATTTTAATGAGATATCAATAAATAGTCTTAATTAAGTTCACTTTGATCCAGTAAGCAGGATTAATATCGTAATAATTATTCCTTGTTAAAGCCAGTACAGCAATTTATTATAAGAAAAAAATGATGCATGGAAAAAATGTTATTGCTGAAAGTGTTCTTAATAGATATGCATTGATTATAAAAATTTATATTAAATTATTATTATTTTTTCAATAACTCAATTGAAGAAAAACCTTTGGTGGCAGTTGAGAATGTGGAAGTGATCTAATGGCTAATGGAGGTTGTTGATTTGTTGTATAAAAGTGATATTGTGGTTGCTGCTGTTGCTGTTGAACTGGGTATGTTGGTTGTCTACTAATTGGATATACTGGAACAGCTTGTTGTTGAACTGCATAAGGTGTTAACTGTGTTTCCTTTTGATGCGGTTGTAAATATAATTGAGGCTGGGAACCGATGGCTGCATATGGTACAACTGTTTGTTCTGGAGTGAGTGCCTCTATTCTCTGTCTTTGAGGTTGAAATAAGTGTGTTTGAGTAGCTGGAAGAACATCGAATTTTTTTGGTGATCCCATTTGAGCAGGAAATTGATTTGATGATATTTGGGGTACTGTTCGGTAAATAGGAGGTGCAAATGTTACCTGCAACAATAAATCTGAAAGATTCATTTAAATTTTAATTTGATCAAAACTCAATTTCGATTTTTCATCCACTTATAAGAAAGGTTAGGTACATAAAAATATTATTTGTTTAATGATGGAAAAACGAATGAAGTGTTTGAACAACTTAATCATATCTAATCATATAATAGCATATTTTTATTTTAATTGTCTTCACTAATAAAATTTCCTTATCAAATCTATCCAGTTTCTCTCTTGATGTCAGTATTTTAAAGAAACTAATAATTTACCGTTGGAAATGTGAATGGCGGAAGTGTTGGAAAGGTAAATGTTAAAAGTGATGGAAATGTTGCAAATGCTGGATCAACCAAAGTAGTTTGTTGATTTGATACAGACAGAGAGGATGCAGTTGGAAGTTGTCTTATTGATGGAAGTTGGATTCCTGATTGAGAATGCTGTGACAAATATTGATAATGAAGTGGTAATTCCTGTGTCGATATTGGAGAGTGATGATACTGAAATATCCCGGAACCAAAAATAAAAATGCTTGGTTGCTTTACACATATACTCCATTTTTATTTCATTTTTTGGCCTAGAGCAGTATACAGATTAAGGTAGCATGGCTTTTGTTCGGGCTTCATAAGGTTTTTAATTCAAACTTGCTAAATTATTACGATCATTGCTATTCCTCAAAAATTTGTTGCTTTTAACATTTTCGGTTAGTCTTTAGTTTTTATTGTATAATCGTGTAAATTATTCCTTATTTACTTTATCCATAATATCGGAGATGTTTTTATGAAAATTTAAACTTGTGACTTACCAAGTTATACTTTGTATTATACGACGGATTTTGCAGTGGGTGCTGTGGTAATAATTGCTGGGGGTTCGTAATCCTAACTTGAGGTCGTTGCACTTTTTGGAAAATGTTAGATGTATCATTCACATACATTGATGGATATGCTTCCTAAAATGTTTTGCAGAAAATTTCGTTAAGGTTAATGAAATATTAGTAAAATCAGAATTGAAATTATTAATAAATTTCGGTATTTTGCAATATTATTCTTATATTAATTTGTGTTGTCATTGTGCAAACAATTTTATTTTGCAACATAACTACAAATTTAATATGATCCTTTTATTGCTAAGATGTGTCCCGAAACTGTGAAAAATATGCTTTTGCGAGAAAAATTTATTTTCTTTAATTGCTAGAAAAATTTATTTTAATTCTATCATTCGACTGAAGAATTTTTTACTGTGGGGTTCTAAAGTGTTAAGAAAATTATCTTTTGTCATGGAAAGGTTTTCCCAAGAAGGTTACTGATTTTCCTTTCCCAAAATTATAAAAAATTTAATCAAATTCATGTGTAAAAAAATTGCACTTCAATTTATGAAATTTCTGAACTATTAAAAGTAATGTGCCGATGATTTGCTATGCTATGAATCGGAATGATGCTAAAAAATTATAAATTTCATCCTGAAGAATCCTCAGGATTTGTCACATCTTACATCAAATTTCTTAGTTGTCTTATGAATTGATATGAGGCATGCATTAGTGAAATAACTTACAAATTGATTTGTCATTACCAGACATATTCTCATATATATTAATAATTTATTTGGCATTTTCTATACGAAATAAGACTTACCGATGCAAAAATTTTCTTCGAGCACGATCTACAAGTTTCGGGACACATCTTAGCAATAAAAGTCACTCGACAATGGTGACATCGGGCTCGTTCGCAACTTGGCAAATCTGCGCCAGCATTGCCGATGAGAATCAAACTTGTTATCGATAAAAGCACCAGGGTTACATTCATCTGTATCAGCTGTATCTATAATACATTCTCAGAAATAATGACCAATAGCAATGTTGACGCATCCGATAGAATGCGCATTATTACGCAACACGCAACTTCGTTCAATACGTAATCAAGGAAAGCGAAAGCTGGCTGCGTCAGTTATTAAGCCGTTTCTCTTAATCGCAAGCAGGAAATATTTTTTGATAGTTGAAGCTAGTATTAATGATAGAAATCTGAAATAATGTAGTTGGTACATATATATAGCAAATTTCTGCTATTCTTTTCATCATTCAAGGATGCGATTATTTGAATGCATTCACTTAAATCAACAGCACCTTCGATCACTTGCATTGCTCTATTTCCAGCCAAGAAGCTGATTCTGTTTTTGATTTTTTAACCACTTCTTATTTCTTTTCATTATCTATATTCTCAATAAATACATTGTAAGAATAAATCGTACTGGCTTACTCGTGAAATATGGCTCTTTTACTAAAGTTTACTTTTTCTGCTTACTTCACATCCATTTTAACCTAGATGCTTATAAAGTATCGATAGTTTCTTAGTCATTTCGTGATAAGATTGACACTATTACCTTTCCATTATATTGTTCAAAATATAAAAGTCATGCTATCCAACTTGTAAATTTTCAGTAACTTAAGAGTAGAAATTGTTATATTTGTTATAAGGAATAATCACAATAAGAAAAAAAATAAAGTATAATTACTATAAATTAACTGTTAAACTAATGAATATTTACGGTGCTAAAGATTCAGTTAATGAGGAAAATGAGTTGACCAAGAGATAGCATTTAAAATTTGAAGCTACCGGTGAAAATTAAAAAAGAAAAACCGCAAGAAATATAACGAATTTATTTCAATTCAAAGTTATTTACATAATTAGAAAAATACTTTGTATTAATTGAGAACGGAGCTGCTAATCAAGAAAAATCTTTTCTGTTCGGCAGTATGTTAATTCCAATTTTCCAATTGTTTTTGAATGGGATTGTCAAAAAATTGTCTTTTGCTATTTAAGTACTGGAATGTGAACGGCTCATGATTTGCAAAAAAGAATATATTTAAGAAATATGGTGTAAAGAATCCTTCCGATTCCTTTCCTGCTGAAAAATTTGGGATTGGGATTGTTTGGAAATCGAACAGATTTATTAAACATTATATTTCAATCGTACTTGATTGCTTGATCGAGAAAGTTTTTATAATATAAAGAATTTGAGGTTGGAAAGATAACTTATGTATGACGACTGATTTTACAATTAATGTTTCAAGCTTATCCTTGTTTATATTGTTTAGCAGATATATGTTAAGATTACTTTTAATTACCTAATGTTTCATGCTTTAGATGGCAACTATGAAGATTGCAAAACTTCGAATAAATTTTAATTTCTTTGAAAAAATGAAGAATAATGTTTCGAATAGGAAAGATTGCCGAAATAAAGTAGGACTAAAAACAAATGTTATGTTGTGAATTGAATATTAAAAATTGAAGTATTATGAAAGAATAATTGGAGATAAGAGAAAGTAAATCGAGAAAGAAATAAAGCAAAGATAGATGAACGTCGCGATTCCTCGTCACTTCATGTAAAATCAGGGATTAAAGCGTGTAGTGTCGGGAATTGAAATTTTGATATGAGTGGTTTCGTTTTAGCAGGCTACCGGAATTATAAAAAATGCAGAACTTGAAGAAATTAGGATAAAGAAACAATACACTAGAGAGGAAATGGAGATCAAAACTGAGTTTGCAAAGATGAACAAATATTTCGCCCACTTCTCATCTATCGAATGCTGATGATGGTCACTTACAGATATGCTGTCCACCTAAACAGGAGAAACTATAATGCGGAGAGAGAAAAGAGAAGTGAAAGAGAGATTTTCGGACAACCTATCCATCCTGAAGGGAATGGGAGAAATCGGGTTTGATTGCTGTTCTTGTTTCCATCATTAATGCATGCATACATCCATCTACATGAATGTGTTTGTAGGAGAGAATTCATCGTGGAAAACAGTCGCCCATTTCATACGCACCATATAAAATAATAAGGTGGAAAATTAAACGAATATGCGATGTGTGAACATTGTCAATCAGCTTCCCTTCCCTTTTCTCATATTTCAGATTCAATCTTGTCATCGATTCTTTTATCATTTCTTCTGAAAATCGGCAAAATCCAGCATTTTGGAAAAGAACGGCTATAGAGTCTTGATAAATAATGATAATGTCAAGGGTCAATTTTAATGTGCTATACTATAGAGAACAAACAAACCGGCTTTGCAGTTTGCATTCTGTCGTCTGTATTTCAAATGATTTAAATGTAATATCTATCTCCTACGATCACTTATACATATGTAATTAAGTCTAAACTTGAAGACATAATATTACTCATAATCAGTTTGAATAATTATTGATACAGTTTTTTTTTTACCAGTGAATTATTATCTGGACTAGATCCATAACTGAGAAAAGTTTTATTTCAATGAACTATGCTAGTAAAACGCGATGTTTCTTATTAAGATAATCCGCAAGTGAAGCAATTTACCATAGATAATGGTTTAAATCTGACTTGTGCAGTACTTACTCAACAGTAAAAATTTTATTGCATAGTGAAGAGTTAAGATTCATGATAGGGAAGGACAGAGGAGAGGAAGTTGCGTGGCTTTGAGTGAAAAGATATATGAACGAAATTGTTAAAACTGAAATACTCCTAGACGAAAGGATAGCACTTGTTTTATTCGTTGAATTCTTAATATTATATATCAATTTGCTATAGAAATATTTGTAGCTTTTATTCTTTTCCTTTTTAGTTAGCAAATAATTGGCCATATCATTTAGACCTGCATAACTATTATCAAAATTTGATTCGACTCAGCGAGTGACGACTAGATATCTAATTTGTAGACAAATTAATGGATTATCAAGAACGAATGATTAATATAACATTTCCAAAGTTAATTTTCTAGTTCGCTTTCATAGGATAATAGCATAGGAGCATTTTTAGATTATCGTTTTGCAATCGATGTTATGCGTTGAATTTGGACTGGGAGGATAGAATAAGGATTCAATCACAGCAGACACTTCAATTTTAATTCCTTAATCACCATTTAATTTTGTATTGTTAGGAATAATGACATTGCTGGAAATAACGTTTGAATCGACGATCATAAAAACTTGAAAAATTTTTTCTATTTAAAGACTTTAATAGTTATGGGAGCGAAACCACAAAAATCGGTTATTGTGCTGAGAATAAATAATTAGATTTGTTAATGGATGCAACAAAAATGTTGGAAAAACATCCCGGAAGTTAATTGTGATTGCTAACTTCTTTTAACAGGTTAAAGCATTCTGTAGGAAATTTTGAACAATCTATTCTTAAAGTAACATTCAAGAATCATCTTCCCCAGTTGATCTAACAAGAAAACGAAAAGTGCCCCAGTGATTTTTTTAATGCAGGTTACTGTCTCCGAAAATGAGCTGTAACTCTAAACATACCCATTATTATTCAATACAAATTAAGAAAAAGGAATTTCAAAGCTAAAAATTAATCCAACTTTTAAAATTTTGCAATTAAACTTACCTATTTATAGATATGAACTATTATCATACTGATAGAAATTTATTAAAAATTATATTGACAAAATAAACTGATAAAGAAAATTTTTGATAAAGAAGATAAAACTGATCATAATATATTTGCAGTAGGCAACTGTTTATTTAAACGATGAATTTTTTCGTATTTTTTATGACAATTTTTATATTGTATCTATAAATGTGCTTAATACAACACATTTCAGGTTTATAGATTTAGTGAAAAATGCAACAAATGTAGAATATGTCAAACTTATCGTCTCCTGTCTAGACTACAGTTCTGAAGATTCTCCTAATCGATATGTCCTTCAAACAGCCCTCACTTGTGCGAGCGAGGTATCTTTCTTGAAATCCAATAAAGCGATTTTAGTTTAGTGGAACGGAATGTAAAGAGCCATTAAAAGATATTCATTTATTTATTTGTACTTATTTAAACTTCACATATCGATTCCATTGTGCAAAAAAATTTATCACTTATTTATCAATAAAGCGCAAAGATGAGGAAACGAGATGAGAACAATGTATGATATTGTTAAAGATTCTTAACAGTTATGCAATAGAGTTTCTTTTCTATTAGTGGTCACGATTTTTTTTTTATTTATTTATATTTTCACAAATATGGTAATCCAAATTTCTTAAAATTTTGATGGTAATCTAAAGAGCAACAAAAATGATAGAAATATATGAAAGTTTTTCTTTTCTTTTAAATGTTTAATATAATTATTTGATTCAATTTATTATATGGACAGTCATTTTTAGGCGGGCAGGAAATGGACAACTCAATTTTTAAGCATTCTGGCATCCCACAACATTAATAATTTCTCTAGTTGGGGGGTAAAATTATTACTGGGACAACTTGCGGATTCTTCTACAAAAGTTGTCCGACATGCGTTGCGTTTATTACATCGTTGGATACCGGTATGTTAATTGATTTAATTTTTTGGAAATTCGCAAACTTTAGAAAAATTTGTCGATTTTATTGATATAATAAAAATTTATTTATTGCTTGTTCTCTTTTTATTACTTTTTCTCAGCTTTCAAGTTTTTTATTGCTAAAAAATAGATGGGAAAAATCTGAGAATTCTTTACCCGACCAATTTTTGAGAACAGAATTAAAAAATAATTTGAACTAAATAAGTGAATTTTGCATACTAATCTAAACATGTTTTCATTTCCTACAATAAGTCATTATACTATTGGAATTTTGAGTTTTAATTGATATCTCATATCTCGATGATAATTCAGAAGTCATTATTATTAATAATATTAACTTGAACTTGACGGATGCGATGCCTATTTGCAGTATTATCCAGAAGGTATTTATCTTATCAAGGACATATGTTTGGATGAATTTGGTGATGCAGGAACTTTGTTAAAAACATATCTTTTCTCCAGTGAGAGTTATGTAGAGAACAATTTTCTCGATGCCTTGTCAGCTCTGGATTACTGGAAAGAAGTTCGGATTGAGTTAATTTTCATCAATATAGTCAGAAATTTAAGGATTTTACTGAAATGAGATTTCTTTGGAAATTCGATACTAATAGCAAGGTATCAGAAATGTCATTAAATAATTTTGCATGAATAACGCAGTTGCTAGAATAATTAATTATAAAGTATATGGGAGCTTGAAGTTTTCCTTTAGATCTGCAATTATCATTCAATTTTTCAACCAGTTTGATTATTATTTGCTGTGAAATCATTAATTTTGATTGATAATCAATTCATTGTTTGTTTTTAAATGTTTCTGTTAATTTAATGAACTGTAATAACCAGTACAGTACAAATTTATTCGATATTTGCTTCCATTTTGAGATCGATATTATTTTTTATAGTTTATTATTGTAGAAATTCAATATGCGTTACGTGGAGATAGTTGATGAGGATGTAAGAGTTGCTTTGTTGGACTCGAAACGTTCAATCGATGGACGATACGCAAGGTCTTCAAATGAGCGGTTTGTTGATTAATATAATTGATTTTGCATTACTCGATTAGACTTTAGTGGCAAAAAATATGCATCACTAATGTCATCATTAATGAAATCAAAGTCTTTAATTCTATTTTTAATCTCGAGTGGAATATTTGAGCTGAATATTTGCAAGAATTTTTTTATTCGCTTGATTCATTTATTTGATCAAAAATCTTTGCGATATGATATAACATATTTTTATGAATTGTTGAGGAAAATAAAGGATATATAAGAATGAAAAAGAATAGTACTTCTTTTTGATGCTTTTTTTTTTAAAGAAACCAACCATTTTTTTTTTTATTTAAAGCATTATAATACAGAAAACTCCATCAATTTTAGTCCTGACATATTCTGTAAATACTTATTTTATGAATTAGTATTAAAAATGAGATACTCGTTTTCTACTATATATAGACAAATCCAATATGCTTTTTCACTTCTATTCTTACCATCTTTAAGCACGTAAAATCTTGTATTTTTTTAATGATAGTTTTTGCTGGCAATCTGGGTTTTGATTTTTCTTTTATTTTTTGTTGCGACATTTTTTAAATTTAGGATTGCCAAATTAGGTGTACCAATGCCAGTACATCTTTATGGACAACTAGCACGACATGACATTGGTCGTGGACTACTATTACGATCAAAAGAAGTTGAGCGTTTGCTTGATATTTTACGTGATTCGCCTTTGCCAACAAATTCTTATGAGGGATTTAAATTAAAAGGTGCGCTATATGCATTGGGACATATCGTTGCCGCTCTTGATCCGAGTAAGTTTTTTAAAATATTTTCCACTTACATAATCTAATGATTCTATATTTTTCCACTTCGCGATGGAAATCTTTTCAGGTCTTTTGCCTTCGGAAACAGTACCAATTATTTGTCGCTTTGCTGAATGTTGTCCAGTACTTAGTATCCGAGGCGCAGCCTTCTGGGTCGTTAATCTTATTGGCAACACAGAATTCGGTTAGTAAACTCAGTGGTTGATTCTATGATTAAACCTAGATTTCATCGTATGAGTAGTAAAAATTAAAATCCTTTGGTTATTTATTCTATAGCTTTAGCATAGTATTTTCAAATTAATGAGTCTTGAATCAACTTGACTGGTAAATTGTTAAAGAGAAAAAAAACCTCGTTTAAAATATTGCTACTCTTCTTTTAAAATACAGTTTTTTATATGATTGTTATACTTTTCCAGGTTCTATTTTGTTATCGTCATTAGGTTGGGAAAGTAGCAATTTTATTGTTACAAAGAACAAATCGGATATGTTACTACTAAAAGAAACTAGTATAGATATGAATAAAATTTGGATTCGATGCATCGATGAAAAGAATCCTTCACAACATGTAATAAATTTAAGCAATGCATTATGTAAATTATTTTCGGAAAAAATTAAGTCATTTCGTGTTAATTTCCTCCCACGATATCTTATAGTTATTAGATCTTTTTATTTACTATTATTTAGTAATATATTTGAAATATTCAAATTTTATTTTTCTCATATTATATTCAACATTTCAAAACCTGAAAACCTCATACTTTTATGCACTCATGCAAAAAAACCATTTCATAGAAAGCTCTTAATACCAACCTTAATAGCTTAACATTTATCGATGATCAATAGTTTCATTTATTAATGCGTTTGGATGATTTATGGTATAAATCCAGACATACTTATGCAGTAGATTCGATAATAACGAGTGATTGGGATTTTATTTTAATGCATAAGTTCGATATGAAATTTGATATGAATTGAAAGTAGAAACTTTATAATGTTTGACGGCACAACAAAGCTTGGAAACAAGACCATGATCCGTGATTTCTTATTTTATTTTCATCATACGTTTCATCAATCATTTTAATCAATTTTCGATACTTCATACAGCATTTAATGCATGATTATTCTTTCTCTAAAAGTATACCGCTGCAAATACAATTATTGTCAATTAACTAATTAGATTGTGGAATACTTTCATATGGAGAAATGAACTATTCAGTTGTAGTTTGCATGTCTCTAGATATACGACTTTGAACATAAAGTTATTTATTTAACTGTGGCAACATTAGTCCAATGGTAACGATAGTATGCGCATTAGTCCTTATTTACAATTATTTTAATGCTATTAAGGTCTACTCTTACGATCTTAGTTTGTGATTAGTCGCTTTTTAATCAAATAAATGTTGTCAATATGCCATAATTCTTAAAAGATTATCATGTTCATATCACGCCACAACGTTATAAGAAATTATTATCTTACAAAGAAATACTGATCTATTTTGCAAAACAGTTTTAGGATAGCTATGAAAAATATTTTTGTCTTGCAGACAAAAAAGAACTCCAAGATTATTTGATGATTCGTAGTCAGTTTCCTCTGCCTTCATTTCTCCTGAATAAATTACTCACTTTTAACAGTTCTCTTGTGGTTTCTAATAAAGTCAAATGATAAGGGATTATTTTTTCAATTTTGGAATTTTATTCCAAATTGATAGATGTTTCTAAAAATTTGTTTAACTGTTTTCAAAACAATAAGACCAAAATTTTTAAGTTTTAAAATATTTTTATATCTACTAGTTTTACTTCCTACAAACTGGTCTACGAGAGTTCTTCAAAATGAGTTGTAATTAGAAGGGATGAGTTCCATTCATGTTTGACGAAGTTTATGCGATATAAAAAAATTATTCTGTTTCATATAATTCAGTTTTTGTGTTTTTATGGCTTCTGGAGTCTTATGAAAAATAGACGCACAATACTTTCGAGAAAATTGGATTTGGAAATTGCTGAGTCTCGACCCGTCACTTTATCTATTCAGTCCATATCACTTCCACGCGATCCAGATTTTTTTTTAAAAGTCTGTTATAATTTTCTATTCTTTCACTATAGTTTGTGTCGTGGTATTTCCAAATTATAGAAGCTGATCTTTTTTATTATGCTAATTTATTTTAATTCAAATTCAAATCCAATGCATTTGGATTGGTTCAATAAATTGTTTTCCTTCTTCTTACTTATTATGAACTGACCAGGTTTTTACTATTATCAAAATGTCAGTCTTATATTTTTAGAAAGAATAGCTGTAATTTCAATTTTTTTATAAAATTTTGTGCTGAACTCAGTCAGTCGAGTTTACGAAAGATATTACTAATATGCAATATTTAAGAATAACAGAACTTATGAAATGTTCTAGAATATATTTGTCGTTATGTAATTTACAGAACTTATGATATGTTGTAGAATATATTTGTCGTTAAAGAATTCATCGAACATGGTTGTGATTCAGTACTTGCTAGACAGAAACATCGAATCAATAGTTGCTTCTACTGCTCATGGTCTGAGGAATATTTCGGCAGCAAAAGTTTGTTCTTTAATCTCAGATTTCATTTTTTCATATATAGTTTGTCTGCTTGCTACGTGTTATTTAGTTATCACTTATTCATTTGAGATATTGTTTAACTTTATCAAATTTACTTTAAAATTTGTAGAAATTCAACAGCTGAGATTTCTGTCTATTTTCTTACTTAAAATTCGAATCTTAAGAAAATGATTATATATCGTGTCTAAGAAAAGTACAAAAAAAATTGATGAAATTTAGTATATATATAGCTGTTTGCCTGAATCAAAATGATTTCTGTTTAATCCTTCTCTATTTGGTTAAATGGTCCTTTTGAATCCATCTCTATTCACGGTTTTTCAAATTTCTGAAATATATTCCTGTTTCATCAAGTAAGGTATGAATGCAAATAAAAATTCTTTTTCTTTAAGTAACATTTTATCATTTTTCTGATTATAGATGTCATGGAAAGTAAGGTACCAAGTGAGGCAAGAGATGAAATATTAGTGTTATTATTGAAAGGATCAAAATATTCAGTCAGATCAAAAAATTTGCTCAAGTAAGCCCCACTTCTGAAAAAAGGATTTATGTTTGGATTTTTTTTGACACAGTAATTTATTGAGAAACTAATTTTGACTTAATTCACTTAATTTTTTGGTCCAGAAAATATAGCAATGTGGTTTTTATTATTCATTAAAATCCTTTTTATTCCTCTCTAAGAAACAAAAGTACGATGGTAACGCCGCAGATATCATTTCGGAATGATAGTATGAACATGAAAGGTCCCACTTGCTTTATTCGAAATTGAATATCTGAAATTTTGAAATATTTGCTGAGCTTTACTCGATTCGGTTCTGATAATATGGAAATATAATTGGGCTTTCTAGAGATTTCTATTTTTCAGGAATTACCTATCCAACCGCAAAATCTTCTCTTCGCTTTGCCTGTATTTTGACATTCTGTTATTATTGGCACAGCGCAATTACAACGTGGAAACACGACGCTTAGTTCATGAATTATTTGCAGATGCTTTACAAAAAGCAAGTTATTTCTGTATTCAAAAATTTTTTTATTTCAAATTTTGGTAAGATTCCTATCTTTTCGCTCAGTTTCTCATCGTTAATTTCTCTCTTTAAAAAAATTTTTTTCTCTTAAAAAATCTCATTTTTAAGGATAGGTTTTACTGCATTGAAATACGAATATGATTGTAATGCATGTCTGAAAACTTCAAATCAAACATTTTTTGGCCTCAAAAATTGGTGATTCTGGTCAGAACTATTTTTATTTAATCTTGGAATCTAGTGTTGTTGTCAGAGTTTTGTCTTATCTTATTCGATGTTCTAACCGGTAACTTATTATGAAGGCTAAAAATCATAATTGCTATTATTTTCAGGTCAGTTTTCGTGAAGCTTATGTTCATAAAGCATAATAGCACATCAGCCTACCTACAAATTGATCTACCTATATCAGTGTTGATAATAACAACTGACTTCCACAAATGTCTGGATTTTAAAGAAAATTTTATATACTCGTCATATGCAAAATTCATGTATTAAAATTATTTTTTTTTCAGTTTGCTAAAAAAATTTTTTTGATATCATCAGGCTTCTTCAGTAATAACTTCACATCAGACATATAATCCAGTAAAGCACGATCGCATGATGGAAGCACTTTGTTAAATATCTATAAATATGTTGCATTGATTTTCTATCAAAATGAACTGCTTATTGATTTCTTGTATCACTTTTTGCAATTCATACTGATACAGATTGTGTTTGAAAATTCGCTTTCTAATCTGGTGTTATTGGCACAGCGCATATATTCGTTTTCTTATCACTTTTCTTGACTAACAGTTTTACCTAAGTGAAGCTAATTTGCTTTTTGGATACCTTAATGTGAGAAAATATAATTTCTTATGTTGTAAAAAAAAATAGCTACGAGAAAAAGAAATACTTCATTTCCGTTATAAAAGGAAAAAGCAAAAACATTTAACTGTTCTTTACATTGAAGTGAAGAGTTTTGTATTCATTTATATTTGAAAGCATTTGCTAATTAATAATTCATTGTAAATTTTCTAATATTTCCATTTTTAATATATTTAACAATTGATTAAAGATACAGCTCATAATTGCAAAATGCCAAATGTTTGAAATATATTTACTGAATGTTTCAGAATTTTAGCGTAAAAAAAAATTCATCAGTATGTAATTTGCATAAGATGCGTAGCACCGTCATTTTGAAAACAGAAGGAATTGCAACATAATCCTTTCTCATATTCTTATTTTGTTTTTCAAACTGATTCCAAAGATTGCGTAAAACAAAAAATCCCGTTTTTTCTTTTTTCTCATTTCTTTCATTTCAGTCTATGCAAATATAAATTTTCACTTGCATTTTCTTTATCAGACATGTGGGAAATGATAATTAACTGACAAAAATAGAATTAATCGGAATTAAATTCCACAGTTATAATTATCTATTGGAATTTCCGATTGAAATCGCAAGTGAAAAATATAAATTCACAAATACTGTGTCTAGAAAAAAGTAGAACTCTATTTCCTAAAGTTATGGCATCAGAGGTCATTAGAGGTCTATTGGATGTCCTTTATGGCATTAACCGTGTCGAAAAGTTCACTATATAAATTATAGATAGTGAAGTGTAATAAACGAGAAATGAAGTAAGAAGAAATTAAGCATTAGGCCTTCTCCACCTATAATTGATAGTTTATTTTTGACTGAAGAAACAATTTATAATGAAGAAGTGCAAAATATAACATTTGATAATGGTGATTCACATTAAATTTTTTTCCAGCTTTAAAATATGAGTAATGCAAAATATATTGATCGGTGCGGGTCTATTAAAAAGATAGAAATCTCAATTTACAAAATAAAAGGATTTAAAACTGAACATTAAAAGGAAAAACGATAAAGGTAATTAATCTCAGTAGCAAAAGATTTCATATATCCAGTTTCTTGAAAACATTATAAAACTATAAATTGTTCATAAATGTGAAGCATGATGTAGGATATAAATATAATAAAATTTTACCCGAGGGACCAATGTGCTATTTAAAATTCTAAAAATTGCAACGATAATTTTATATTTAGGAATCTTTGGTTGATATAATTCTTTAAATTTATAGTATTTAAGTTAAGTATCAAAATATCTATTGTATAAAGACAAGAAAAATGAAAAAAAAGTGCTGAGCAATTTAAAACAAGTACTTGGAGGGACATTGTCTGACTAGCCATATCAGCAGTGTAATGTTTTGATGCCTGCTTCGATCGAATGATGTCGTCGTAGTAAGGATCTATTTTGGTAATTATTGCATCAAAATTTATAATACCATTGAAGAGTGGTGCTGTAAAAATTTTATATTAAAAATTGCACTAAATTAAAATTTCACACTAACAACTATACAGATCTAAGAGCCTAAAATTACCCAGTCCTAATTATAGTTGGCACCTAACCATAAATTACTATGAAAATATGTTTATTTCAGAATTTATAAGGATAAACCAGTATGCTTTCTCAGAACATTCTTATATCCTATGGAGAAACCCTAAGTGTTTGCATTTTGTATTTCAATTATAGCCGGTAGATTTCAAATATCGAAGGTATCTACCACTATAAGTGGAAAATGGTGTTCTTGCGTGAATATCGTTACACTTATTTTTACGATTGCAAATACAAGTTGTCTGATTCACAGAATCCTCGCAAAGAAGGCTGGCTCCTACACGTATTGCAAGTAGTTCAGCACGTTGTCGTGAAAATGTTAAATCAGTAAGTTGCCAATCAGTTAATGTCAAGCAACCGGCCATATACTGATACATCGGACAATTCTTACACTGTCCTGAAATAAATAGTTATGTGAGAGAATTTTTCTATTTACTTCATGCAGAACAATTGTCCGAGTTATTTTCATTTGATTGAAATATTCATTATCATTATTTGTTTTATTAAATTGATAACTAAAGCAAATATTCATTATCATTATTTGTTTTATTAAATTGATAACTAAAACTTGATTTCTTTTAAACAGTTATTTCTTAATGCATTATATCAATATTTCATAGCTTCAATACATGTGAAACAAGGTCTTAGCAACTAAAAACTTAGTCAAATTTCAAAATATTTGTACTCTAATAATGAAGAATTAAAAAGTTTATTAACAGATATTCGCAAGCTTCTGTGATCAGAAATTCATATGCGATCTTTCGCCGGAGCACTGAACATTATTGAAGTGAATTCCTGTTTGAAAACGCATACCTTATCAGAAAACTTAAATAATTTCAAATTCAAAATTAGAAAATTTATAAAAATTAATGCAAATCTTTAAATCCACTCAGGCAAAACTGAAGATCTATAAGCTTTACTTGTAATACGAAATTTCAAATTTCGAAGAAATGAAAAATAATTGCAGGAAATGGATAGGTAGATGGGTAGTTATCATTGATAAATTTGTGTTAGAGGAATTTTTGTGATAAGATTTTTTGCGGCAATAAGATCATTTTTTAATGAAAAGTTTCTGAATTCTATTTCTTTTGTTTCTTTTATTTTTTTTACCATCATCTGATTTGAAGATAAAAATGCATGTTTTGGATTTAAAGATGCAATACAATTGGCACATGTATCTACAAAGAATTATTATCAGTGATGGAATTTGTTGTAAGGATTACTTAGGAAATTTTAAACATACTCATAAAACAGACATTGCCCGTACAAGTGCGTGAATTCGGTCCACACGTAGAATGTGAATCCCTGGCTAAAATATGCCATAATTGAATACATTGTCGACATGTAACGCTTGGAAGTTCTAGATCCAACTCGAAATCATTGGTTAGCCCAAGAAAAGATATTGCATTTTGAAGAAGAGCACAATAAACAACCAGCAAAAAAAATGTCAGCATTAACAGGACAATATTGCTCGATCTCGTAATATTTTTTTCACATCCTGTGAAAAGCTGAATTTGTCATTTCTTGTTTTTTCATAAGGTATAAAATATTTAAATATGTGAACGTCTAAATTTTACGTAAGTCATTTTAATGTTAAAAATATCTATTAAAAAAAGGATATTAAATTGTAATTCATTTTGTCTACATTATGATGCTATAACTTTGATCATCTGATTTCGCTTCAATATCTGATTTTAATATTAAACCGAAAACAGGAACCTTACAGTTTAATTTTCTCACTGGTTATGGTTATTCGTAATATTACAGTATAAGCTAAAGAAAAAGCACAATATAGTTTGTTGAAATTTTTTGAGTCATATTTCAATTTGAGATTTAACATTTCTCAAAGACTGAAAGAAAAAAGACTTGGCTTTTTTTCCGTAGACTATTAGCCAATAAATACAATGTTTATTAATTACCCATATTTTCTAACATGTATGTATTTTTTTCCTCTTCCTAATTCATCTGCAAAGTTTTATTTCGCTATAAGCAAGCTCTTTCTAATACCCGTAAATTTATCACATAACATATATTCAAATTACTATTAAATTTTTCCCACATTCTCTCTCCTTAAATGTTTTGTTACTATTTTTAGATTTCAATCCTGTGTTGAAGGCTCAACAGCAAATTAGTAGATCCGTTAATACTATAGTAGAGAAAAAGAAACTTGTCAAGACATATGAAGATAAAAGTTAGTTTCGATTGAAGTGATCGTCTAGGAAAGTTGGTTGAAATGAACTATTTCAGAAAAGCTAATTTGATTGCCCACAGACATATGAATAGACAGACAAAGCAATAAATCAATTTTCTTTCAAATGAGCAATTATTCGTTTTCATTCTGTCCCCATCATTCGTCTCACATTGATATGCAAAAAAGGAAGCCGGTACAGATTGAGAATTAATGAATTTAAAATGAGGGTTTTTAATTGGGATTAATTATGATGTAAATATATACGTTAACAAATTCATGAAATTAGTATAAGTGAAATCGTATTTATACACATAGAATGCCGATAAAATGTACTTTATAATTTTTTTAAACAGATTCTAACAAAACTAGTTCTAAGTGGTCAGATCATAGTAATTAAATCTAAATTGATTCATCTTAGTCGGCAACTAATGAAATGATGTTGATTGTGGATGTCAATTACATTACGAAGAAAACTACATTGCAAAGAAATTTGATATTATAAAACCAGATAATATATCTTTTATTAATATTAATATGAAATTTATGCTGCCTTTTTCTTAATACTATGAAAAATTCCCAAATTTTTCTCCACCCTAGGCTAAAAATGAATAATGTACTTTATAATTTTTTTAAACATTCACTTAGTCTTTAATTTCTCCAATTTCTGGAATAAAATTCTCGTACGCTCGAGCTGAAAATATTAATATCGCTAGCGCTGTCTTTCAAACGATTTCTCACAAATACAAATTCGCAATTTTCGCCTTTATTTTTTTCCCGGAAAGATCTAAAAATTTTAAAAAAATAAGTTTTAAAAAACATTTAGAGTTGCAAAAATTGGAATCAAAGTGATTTCTGTTATCAAACATTGAAAAATCAAAAAATTACGTTGTAAACTCAATGAGCTATTATGCATGCTTCTGTAACGAAATCTACAACGCTAATCAATTGATTATTACTTTGATCCATCATTGGAAATGCTATCAAATGCAGAATTAGAAAAGATTTGAATTGAAGCATATGATTTATTTTTACACTTTTTTAATTATAAAACAATTTTAACTTAAAAATATAAATATTATAAAGAAATAATTAAAATACATATATGAATATTGTAAAAATTTGAATGATTCATGATTTTTAAAAATTTACAAATGGAATTAAACCTTAGGAATAAATAAGTCTAATTTTCTTTAAATTTTCTATCCAGTTTTAATTTCTTTTCTTCTGTAATGCAAAGATCACTGCTTATTTTCATCCAACGTAGGACAAGAAAACATTGAACGAATATTCCATTTTGTGAAAACCGTTCATATAATTCCATTTCTTAAAAAAGATTACTATCAAATTAGGTAAGTATATAGACTAGGCCCAGGTTTATAGGTCTGATCAGGAACTATATAACTCTTTCTATTTCTAACATGTTCATCATATTGAATATAACGCCATCGCTAATATTCCTGCCGTGAATATCTAGATTTAAATATCATGGATATTCCATTATCGTTTTAGTGAAAACAAAAATAATTTAACAAATTTAATTCAGTCAATCAATAATGTTCAATGATATATTTCTACTGCAATACATAATATTGCAGTAGAAAAATGTAATTTAAACAAGTAATCACATTCATTCT
The DNA here is from genome assembly GCA_008729115.1 of Dirofilaria repens. Lineage (NCBI taxonomy): Eukaryota > Metazoa > Nematoda > Chromadorea > Rhabditida > Onchocercidae > Dirofilaria > Dirofilaria repens. The sequence goes on along the minus strand of SNRZ01000001.1, from coordinate 2,055,245 downwards.
TTTCTTGGCAATGCTTAGCAACCCGAAACTTCCTAAAATTAGTTTCCTTGGCTCAGATATGCATATATTGAATGAGTTTTAATAAAGGAAGCAGGGACTTTTGATCCTCAGAACTACCTATTCACATTAAATGATTTCAATGATTTCTAAGAAATCAATTCAATTAATTGCGCAATATTTGGGCATTTCAAATAAACACATCCGTGATTATATTACATATTATCAAAATTATCAGTAACTAAATGTATATGGAAAGAGAGAAGTACTCTAATTTCAAGATGCGACAAAAGTTTTTGTGAAACTAAAAAATTTCCACAAAAATCATTTGTTCTAAATGAATGAATAAAAATAATTACATTCATTATTAAGATATGTGATAATATCAGCAAATCGCAACAATATGAATTGCAAGCATTTTATAGAAATCAAAGATCATTTATAACTAACTGATATCTTAGTCGTTAAGAATAAAACTGAATGATAGAGAGACAGCAAAGTGTCTTGTGATTGCGATGCGAGAGAATTCGTGATATTTATGAGGCCATTTTATATGCATATTTTAGCATATTTATGAAATTACTTAAGTTATGAGATTGCTAAAAAAGATGTGTAGTTGCTAGCAAGCAACAAATCATAGAATAATCGATCATAGAAGATTCTATTGAATATAAATTATGCAAACATCCAAAACTTCTGCAATATGTTGAATTGTGATGTCGATCATCAAAATTTGTACTTTTTTTATTCGACAAGTCGAATTACGCAGAACTTATCGAATTAATGTATATTTAAGTAAAATACTGAAATTGCCTAGGTGCACATTCCAGGCAGTAGCAATAATTCAATAGTTGGATATCAACTTTTTTTAATTTATTTAATTCTACCCATTTGTCAACTTCCATAACGTATCCTATATCGTAATCACAAATTGTAATGAGGAAATGATAAATCAAATTTTTTTCATTTTTGCTTATTTTAAGATTACAAATGTTCACAATGATTACTAAGGAATGACTATTAGACAGATATTTTTAAGAGAGATATCCTCGGAGCATTTTCTTCAATCTCCCATGGATAGTTTTATTAAAACTATAAGTACATATGCAATTTCTGAAAAATTTGTAAAATATAATACGTTGTAATAGTTGTCAAAGTACTTTGTAGTATAGAAATAAAAGTCTTAGTAATCTCATCTTCCAATTTGCTTGTTAAATGTTGAAACTTATTTTAATTATCTGATATCACACGAAATTCACATACATTATTTAAGATAATTATAGTTGTCACAGTATCATAATGAACAAGACTTATATAATATTAATAGTGATGAAAGTTAATTGTTTGAAAGTGTCGCAACAATCACAGATTATGCAGTATTTGAAATGGAACTCATCTCTCATCTTTCTTCTGATAACTTGACCCTTTATACAATTAAAACGCATAAGAATTTTCTGTGTAATGAGAAGAAATGTTTCACAGAATTGATTTCCTACCAAAGGTGCTGACGATTCAAATTTATATTTTCAAGAACTGATATCTTCTAATGCAAATTTGTTCTAAATTAAACGAGTCTTTAGGAAAATATCGTGAATTTATTCATATATTTTCAGTTATATATATATAATTGAATGTGCTTCTAGCATAATTAAATTTGAATTCATTGACTCATTTTGGATTGCATTTTTGCACTGCAAGTAAACGCATTCAATTTACGCTTTGAAGTACTAATGAAATAACGCAAAGCTTATGTAAAGGCACTAATAGGACAGAACATTGAAAATTTACAAGATCTAACAACCTAACAGAAAAATATACGCTATTAAGATGCGAATTTATAAATGATCTGAAATTAGTCATGAATTTAGCGGGATCATGCTAGGTTCTCCTCAATGATCTTTTTGCAAAAATTAAAAAAAAAGTAAAGAAAAGAAACTGGAAGCAATAATATAAGCAAAAGAGATCAGAAAGCATAAATATTTAGAATAATAAATTGTTTACAGAAAAAAGAACTGATATTAGCAGTATGAGGACTGATATTAGCAATGCATTAATCAAGCATTAGATCATAAAGTTTCTAAATTGGAAGACTAATAAGAATTTAAATTGATATCAGATGAATGAGCAATAATATAAGTAGATTATATCACATTGTTGTAAAGAAAAACGACGAAAACTTGACTACAATACTTGTAAAATATCGAAAAAAATTGGAAGAATAATAATTAGAAAAGGCAAAGGCCAACTTAAAAGACTATGATACATCTATGCTATCCCTCTTTTCTTCCTTTCTTCGGGACTAAATGATTGTTATCAACTGAACATTGATTAAATAATGTTTAATCATCTCTTTTTACTGTGATCGAGCTTGAAAATAAAATATAAATTGGGTTTCATCCTTCATTAATGCTGTTTCTAAAAGTAGACATTTTTTTTGAATTGTGTCAACAGTTGCTACTGTTGCTACTGCTGTATTTATAAAGCAAAAGCTTATGGTGGATATTTAAAACCAGAATCGAGATCTTGCAAAAAATTACTGAGATTATTAACGTTAATTTACAAAACACATTTTCATTATTTCGATCATCAAATGAAATTATTTTCTGTTTCTCAGATTTTTGAACAATTCAGATTGAAATATTTCATTCCATTCCAAAGAAGATGTTTCGGTGTATTCGAGAGAAACAATAAATTTTCTATGGAATAATTGAATTGCAATCGATTCTATACACCTCGTTTTTTTTTTTTTTTTTTTTAGTATTGTAGTGAGAAGTCGATCGACTGATCTCTCGAGGCAATTGGTTAACTTCTTCAATATTCGTTTGCATGCACATTTTTGAATAAATAATTAATCTCCAAACATTTTAAACTACATAAAAAGCAACCGTAGAATTCTGTTCACCATACAAAAATCAAGTTGAAATAGCACAGCCAGTTGATACTTCACAAAATTATACTTTCATAAAAATATTTACACTTAGTAGTTAGAAATATTGCTTCAATGGACAAATTTGGCTTGGAATTTGCCTTTCATTGGGCAGTTGGTTGAAATGAATTTAATGCAATGAAACTGTCAAGGAATAATAAAATGCAACATTAAACATTATTATTTTCGCCTGTTGTTCTGCTTCTATTCTTCTTTATTAATTACTCCAAATGAATACTGTAAGGTAAAAATCGGATCATGAAATGATTGCTAAGACAATCATCGTGTTTTCTTAGTTGTCTTTATAATATTATTTTCTTCCGTTGATTTTTCCGAAACAAAAATACATTATGGTTCTAGAAGTCGTTCAAAATGATCAAAAATGATGATTTATTAAACATCGAAGAAAAGAAAGGAAATTAATTTTGAAGATTACAAGGAGTGTAAAAATGAGAAATTAATATTTGATATCGGCAATTTTTCAAAACCCATTCATTGCAATGATTATAAAGGAGTTAATTGTTTAGAGAGGCCAAAGAAATAATAAATTATGGTGAAACTCTGCAAAAGTTTTTTAAAAAGAGGAACTTTTTTTGACATGAAAATTTTAGCTGAAAAAAATGGCTCTTTATTTTAAAGCAATATATAATGAACAGCTATATGAAATGTAATGAATAAGTATATCAAACATTTTGCCTGGAAAACATTCCAGACAATATATGATTTCTCTCTCAAGGATTTCTCGGAGATTTCGAGGTTTATATATTACCACAGTATAATAAAAGAAAGGTCTCCTTCGAACTTCCATACAAAGAGTATATTCTATAGTTAAGAAGGGATATGTACTTGGAAGCAAGGATATATAAACTTCCCTGAAAGAATTCTGAGAAAGAATAGCTTAGTACTTAATATATCTGTTATTATGACGATAAAGCAATCAGTTTGCTAAGCAAGAAATCTCGGGCAATTGGAAAAATATCACTGAATAGAGAAGATAGGAGAAATATGTAAAATTGAAGAGCATAAAAATAGTAACCCGAACAAATTTTATATTGAAACAAATTGATTATGGCTATAAGATTGATTATAAATTCAAGAACAATTTTTACATGATGTATCGCTTGAATGATATCTTTTTCAGTAAAGCAAAAAAAATGCTATTTATAGAATGCAAAATGTAAGTAAAATGCAACAGCGATACTATAGCTGGATGGAAATAAAACTTTAGATACTACGTAAAGGCGAAACAATCAGATTAGTTGCTATTTTAATAAATATTCCATTCATTTTCTCCCGCAATTCATTAATTAATAGAGTGATCGATCAAAATGATTAGATGACTAATTAGTAGAGTGACCGATCAAAATGATTAGATGAGTAGCTTATATATGCTTCATGTTAACATAAATTTCAATTGATTTCTCAATATATTACAATACAAATACATCAAGCCATTCAATAATTTACATCTTAATTTTCTACCAATACAATTCTGAATTGGAATTTCTCAGTATATTATTAGTTTTGTTACATAATAAATGATTTCTATTATTGTGTTCATAATCGCCATCATCATTTCATAAATATGTCTTCATCTTTCTTGTATGCAGTGCCACATAAATCTTTCTTTCCATGCATAGCAATTGCAAAGTGCAGAATTTATAATAGTAAAAGGACCGCGTTAAATGTAATGGAGTAGGGACTATTATTGCTTGTACTCGTGGCTTCTAGTTAAATTTGTACCTTTATCTATCTGAGTTCAAGGCAAGAATCAACCTGGACTCAGACTTTGCATGTCATCAATTAACTCTCTCACCTTTCTTTGTAATGGACAAGAACAGAGCAACATGATGATCATCATTCTGCAAATTTGGTTGCACTTTTTTGCAAGCAAATTATTTCATTAGTGTAGTTGTTTCGAAAACTCTGTGATGCATGACGGATATTCTTAATTTTAGATTCTTTGATTTATTGCAACGATTATATCGCGCTGCACTCCAAAGTCAATGGCTTCAGATGTAATATCTATTAAAGAAGTCCGTTACTTCCACTCGTAATTTGTTTCCATCCATGGCTTGATTGCTTTTGTCTCTTCAATTTAGACAAGTATATATAATGAACTGAATCATAAATTTGAAATAGATTGGTACATAATCATCTGCCCCTTTCTCGCTCTAAATATTTTTTCTTACAAATAGCTGTTTAAAAAATTGTAGTTTCTAATTAGTCAAAATCCAATTCAAAATTACAGTTTGATATACGTGAAGACGAAGAACAGCTGGTAAAGTTACAAAATATCATCGATTTACTTGTTGCTGCCGGCTATTTTCGAGCTCGCATCAAATCAATCTCTCATTTCGATAGAGTTTGCAGATTTCGATTTTTTGATATTAAAATTTAAATCACTTTAAAATTTGAAAACAAATTATTATTTGATTTGTACAAAGTTGATTCTCATTAAGTAAAAAAATTTTTCGGTAATACGTAATTTTTGTAAACTTCCAATTTGTGAAAATTCGGGAAATTAATAGACGTTTGATTTTTCGACGATTTATTAATTCCTTTAATGAAATGAATAACGTATATAAATCTAAGAACTAAATAATTTTTAAGGAATCAGTTTTCAGATTTCTCATCATTGTATTAGATTAGAGTATTTTCACTTTTTATGAAAATCCTCATAAAATTTTTCAATCTGAATTTTCTGTTTGCATTAGAAATAATTGACGAGGGTAAAACCAAAGTTAGAATAGATTGACATTTCAGGTAGTTGGTGGAATAGTGTGGTGTATACATCATGCAGTCATACAGTTGACGTTAATCTGTTTTACTCAGAAAATGCCACCATTGGTCAGAAGATGTTAGTATGTTAAAATTATTTATTGTTACAAAGATCTCTTTCAACTCTGATTAAATTTTTAATATCCTTCAATGCCATATTGATGAAACGATGGAATGAAAACAATTTTTCTAAAGTTAGGAAGTGTTTTGGAATAGCTTCCTAATTACGAAAGTGAACATCGGATAGGATCTCCGTGCTCTTTCCTAAATTTAAACATTTTCAGAGCATTAACTGAAAAAGTAGTGGAAGTATTATCTCAGTTTAAATGTCCTTATACCATTGAACCATATCAAATTCAAGGCCTTGACTGTATCCATATCTTTCCTGTTGTTCAGGTAAATCTAATTGATTTTGGCAATTATAGATAAAAATAATGATGTCACTATTAAGTAATAACAATTGTATAAATCAAAATTTGATAGAATATCAGCAATTATTTAAGAAAGAAATAAAATATATCGATTTTATTTTTTCCTTAAATAACCGTTATATTTCAATGGCAAACGACGATGTATGAAAAATTAACTAAGCCAAAAATTTAGTGGCTTGTTAGAGAAGCTGTTCGTACAAAAGAGAAGTGTGGTGATAGTATACGAAATCATGCTATATATCAGTTCTCTCAGAGATTCTGTTTTTTAAAGGTTTTTAAATTTTTTCAATTTGTTTTCTGAAATAATTTTCATATATTTTATTTGCTGGAATTTACTTACATGCGTAGCATTCAGGATAAATACACTGAAAAACAAAGGAGTAATTTTTCAAGCAACTGCCTCAGTGTGAAAACTAGATGTCCACCACAACGTATCTATAAACGCAAGGGAGATACCAAACCATCGGATTTGCGAACCGATATTCGTTGTACTTTATTAGAATATAACTGGTTCGTTGGATCATTGAAATTAATAAGAAAATGTAGTGGTGCAACATAAATTTTTATGCCTTCAAAGTACTAATACAAGTATTAATGATTTTAATAGATGAACTAATGCAGGAAAGATGTTGCCGATGTAGTAATTCAGAAAAACGATGAATGGTTTGGAAATGGGAAAGTAAATAAAAATACGGTAGGTCTGTGGACGTTTATGTTTTCAGTTGTTAACATAATAAATCACTTAATATTGGAAGGATTGTTAGTGTGAATGCGGTTGGAAAGAATTTTTATCAATTTTTATGGAATTAAGCTCAAATAAATTAATTAGTAATGTCTTAATATAACTGAGAATATGCTCAATGAACTTCATGATCTAACAAATACAAACTGATCAACTGCGTTGCAGAAAACCGATCAACTCTTGGAACAGTTATCAGAGACAGAAATGCAACCGAGGAAACAACGGTTGTCATCGAAAATACTAGCTCAGATAATTGATGTCTCGGAACTTGGCACTGATAGGCTGAAGAAGGAGGTTTGTTATAAATCTAGTATATTTACAGATCAAATTCTTTAATTGTTTATTCATATCTTTTATTTAATTTTCTTCTGCAAATATGTTTCTAGATCGATTTTGTTCAGCGACATCAACAAATTTCTTCAAATAATATATCAATAACAGAAAAAGAATTAATGGAAGTTAGTTTTTTATTAATCGATTACGCGATTAGATTAGTCGCATAAGATCCATAGCAAATGATTATTGGTTCTTCTTAGTTTTTTATAGCTCAAAGAAGAAGAAAGGCTTTTGGACGACTCTTTAAAAAATCTCCAACAAAGAAAAGAGACCCAATCGCGAGAAATAGATGAAATCGACAAAAGAATTGCGGAATTTGAACATTTAATTAATAGCAGTAGTGTGGAGTAAGTGGAGTAAGATAAGATACTATTTATTTTTTTTTTCAGGTTCTCTTTTACCGCATTTCTGAATAATTTATGATCTTTTTTTTATGATCATTATTTTTTTTATGATTTTATGATCTTTTTTTTTTTCTTTACAGAACCGTGGAAAGATTGAAATGTCTGTTAGTTGAACATGATGAGATTTATAACCGAGAAATGGATTTCAAAGCAAACTGTCAAAATGAACTAGAGAAACTGGATGAGGTTCTTAAGCAACTAAAAGCAGTAGGCTCTGTGGAGGAAAAAGTAAAGTTTTTTGATGAATTTAACGATGCAAACCACCATAGAAACTTGATAATTTTATTGTTTCATTCAAATTAGTAGCCGTCTGTGCATATATTTAACTGTTATTTTATGTGTGCATATTCAATTGTTGTATTATTCAACTGATCTTCGAAAATTAAAAGACCGTACATTTTTTATAGGATATTGGCGAATCGTTGAAAAATTTAAGCGTAGAAGAGGAGCAATATCTAACAAATAGTCGATTAGAGTTGGCAGATTTAAATCGACAGATTGCAGCACAGCAGAGTATGCTCGATAGTGTTCCAGCGCAAACTGAAATCAGTCAATATCAACGAAGAATTATCGAACTTTATAATCAGAGTTAGTATTCGAGCAAGGTAGAAACTCTAAAAGTTATGAAGGAATAACTTTTTCAATAGATATTCATTTTTTCACCTTCAAGTTGGATTTAATCTATACTTTTGTGCTTAGCAAATATTTTCAAAGACTTTTGCGAAGGATTTTGAAATTATAGTGGCAAGTAAACATCGAGAAACGAAACAATTTTATATTTTACATAATACTTTGGTTGATATCAAAATGTTCATGAAAAAAGAAGTTGATATGCTGAACAATATCGACGACATCCAAGATTTGTAATTTTTTAGCTTTTTGTTATAAGTTTATAAATTTATTATTCGTGAATCCAAAAATTCATAAGCATTTGTTGTGATTGTTTTTTAAACCAATTTTTTTTATCGTAGAACATCAAAGCAAAATTACAAGGATTCATTTGTTGAGAATTTACAGAAAATATTGAAAGCTGTTGATGCTTCGCTTGATAAGGTTTGTTATTACTATTTAATTCGCTTCTGCATACTGATGGATATATATATATTTTATGATTAAAGCTGACGCTACGCAAAGAACTTTTACTGTATGAAAGAATAATGCTAAGATTTCTTGTGTTTAAAATTGATTGACTTTTAACTGTTCGTTTAATTTTTTTTTCATTAATTTTTGTTACTTAGCTAATATTTCCATAGGTTTCAACCAAGCAGAAAGAACTACAGCAAGAAGGGATGAGTTATATGGAGAACATCAATATTTGTTAGAAAAAGAGCGCTTGTATTACAAAACAGTTGATAATTTTAAAAATGTTAGTTTTTTTACAATTCTATAATTTGTATTTTAGGCCATTGAATAGAATTTCTTTTTTTGTCTATTTAAGATGAGATAAAGAATATATGAAAAATTGAAGCATCATTGCACGTGATTTTTTCGTTACGACATTAATGGCAATGATTTTGAAATTTGAAAATATTGGGCGAGTGATATTTGATTTTCTCTTGTCTGTTTTTTTAGTTATTGAGCTTTGATTATCCAAAATTTTCGCTGTTCTATTTCTAGCAGCTTCAAGCCGTTGTAAAAAAAATAATTTAAATTGAATTTCCAGGTAAAAATCGTTTAATTTCACGATCTTAATTATTAAGCTCTTCATTTTCTTTTTTGCAGGCCTGGCATGAAAATGAAGAGCTAAAGCGTAAATTAGAAGATGAACATTTAATTTAAATACTTGACTATTTCAAAATTGACTATTTTACAAGTTGATACTAATTTCTTCGATAAATATTTGAAATTTAAATTTGTCTGTATTAGACTTGTAAAATTGAAGTTTTTTATACATTAACTTCAATCTAATCCATATAATAGTTTTACATTTTTGTATGTCGTTAATAAATTGTTTGTATTTTCTGCATGCTTTGCGTTTTTTTTTTTTTTTTTGGAGCTCTCATTAATTATCTCGATATTCTATTTTATCAACTTATCTCTTTTCGCTTCTAGAAATTTCCAATCCAGCTTTTCTAGAAATATTAAATAGAAAATTCATTTTTTTCGATGAATGTTGTTTTGATTGTCTAAAAGCGAGTTTTTGTTTTGTCAGATTTGTCCGAGTGTATTATATCTCAAATTTGACAACTTGTTCAATACTGACAAAGAGATTGCAAAATTAAGAGTTCTTTCATGATATGTCAGATGCGTAACAATTTGGTTAGCGATAATGATCTATCACTATGCTATTAAATGTGTGATTTATCATGCGAGCAATCGAATTCAGTAAAATATGTATTATTGCCTCATAAGTGAGATTTCACTGTCATCTAGCGTATTTCTGGAAAGATGTCCACCACACAGATAAAATCAACAGCCGTCAGGGCAGTTATGGAATTCAGTGATAATTTCAAGGATTTCGCTTCAAATATGCCATGTGCATTAGGGATTGATGAAGCTGGGCGTGGACCAGTTCTTGGTCCGATGGTCTATGCATGCGCCGTCACATTAGTAAATAATGAAAATATGCTGGTGGAGATGGGTTTGTTTTTTTTTTTTTTGTTTATTGTTTTCAGTGTTTTATTATATGAATTTTTCGTGTGCAAAACACGTGAAATTAATGGTATTTGGACATAACATTATACTTCTTAGGACACTCAGTGTAATTTGTTAATTTTTATTTGTTCGCTTGGAAATCGTTGCAGATTTTTTTTATACTGCATATACTGCTTTTCGATAACTTTTGTCCTAAAACAGAAAGTTTTATCAATACTGTCTTTATTTGATTTATAAATTATTTTTAAACAGATTTTTAATCACAGGTGTTAATGATTCAAAAGTTCTGACGGAAGCAAAGCGTGAAGAGATTTTTAAGAAAATGAAAGAAAAGAGTATGTCAAAGGTTGCATTTTGCGCTTCATTTCATGTCACTTGTAGTTATTTTCTTACTTCATTGGCGAAATTTTCAATGAATAGAAGGGAATTTTATAAGACCAGCAAATAATTTAAAGGTGTACTTTGTAAAAATATTCCATATTTTGCAAAAGTCACTGTTTGATATTAGGCCAAATTGAAATGGGATTAAGTTATTTCTTCAAAGTTTTCAGTAATTTTGCTATAAATCTATAAAAAAAATATTTGGTTTTTGTTTATATTTTCAAATTAAAATAAAGCATTTTTTTATTTAAATAATTATTGATCATAGTAAAGTGTTACTATTTCAGCTGTTTGGATATGCTTGTTGTTTTGTATCGGCCCAAATGATTAGCGCTTCCATGTTACGTCGAACGAAATGTTCACTGAATAAATTATCACACGATTGTGCAACGGAATTATTGAAATTAGCAATCGCTAATAATATAAATATTGCAAAGGTTAGTCTGGAAGATTTCATTTTTTTAACTGAAATAAGTAACGAAGTATAATGATGTTATCATGGAAAAGCAATCTTAATCAAGAATTGAAATATAAGCGGCCACTGTAGAATGTTGTTTCGAAATACTTTTGAGCGTACAGAAAAAATCTTGCACACTAGTGTTCGGATTGCATTTTTAGGTTTACATAGACACAGTTGGACCAAAAGGTCCGTATCAAGCTATGTTATGCAAGAAATTCCCAGGCATTCAAATTACTGTACTAGAAAAAGCAGATGCGAAATTTCCAATTGTCGGTGCTGCTTCAATTGTTGCGAAAGTAAATTGATCTTATTTAGATTGTTTGAAATGTGTTTTACTGATTAATAATGTTATTGTTCTAAACTTTTGTTTTAAAATTTATTAAATGTTCTGTTGATGACTGTTTTGTAATTATCTATTTTGCGCTGCTAATTTGTTCCATCTTATCATTCTTGTTTAAACCTACTGTATCATTTTGATTTATAGCATCTTTTTTTCCTATGGACAACTCATTTATGATTTTTTAATTTATTCCAGATCAAGCGTGATAGAGCTTTAAGAAATTGGACGTTTCCGGAAAGGATTAATATACCGCTAAACGGATATGGGAGCGGTTATCCTGGAGGTGCAATTTTTATGCCTCAAGCTCTGATTTGCGGTTTTTCCTATTCGTACTTATAAATAGCTTTTATTTAGATCCGAATACAAAGAACTTTTTACTGGAAGCAATTGATCAAGTTTTTGGATATCCAAATTTGGTGCGATTTAGTTGGAAGACAGCTGAAAATTTGTTGGATAAAAAGGCAGTGAAATGTAAATGGTGAGTACTGTTTCAGTTATGCAAATTTTTATTGTCTTCTTTTTAAACCCTAGAAATATTTTTTACACATTAGTTCGGTGATGAATATGCAAATTTGGAAAAAACAAAGTAAAATTTTGATATTGTTATTTGATGTTACTGTGATCGAAAAACTCGTTTCTTTTTTAAAAACCAGCGAATTTTTTTGAAATTTGGAATATAGATGAATTTTTAAGGCTTCTAAGTTTTTATTTCAGGAGAAATTCGGAAAACAAATGTGGTAACACCATTACATCCTTCTTTAAACCGTGTTCCAGTGGAAAGAATCAGTTTTTCATCGATCGATGTCTTTCAAATGTTTTTAAGTGTTCAGATTTTTAGTATATATGAGAATAAAATTTATAACTGATCATTTTTACTTTGGGACAAATTAGTTTACATACATCGCATTATCTCTTATTTTATCTCAAGTTTTTAGGATTTTAGGTCTTTGTCAGCAAAACTAATCTCATGTTTAATTTTTCATTATAAGAATTATCATTTGCAAATACTACTGTATATTTAGAAATTCTTTCAATTTCATTAGAAAATTTCATTTAAACATGAGTAAGGCAAATATATATATATATGTTTAACCATGTGCATATCTTGCGTAATAGATTCATTTATATATCCATTTTTTTAATTTATTCTTGTTTAAAAAAAGTTGTCAATCTCTTAGAAAAATTTACTGCAGATTTAAAACTAGGCGATCATGTCTATTCTCTCAACAAAAAGTGCGTGAGCTTGATTTAAAAGTTGCTTTATCTGTAAAATATTTTACCAATCAAATAATTATTCTTAATAGCTTAGATATTAATGTAGAGAAGATATTTGATATGTTAAAATTTTTAAATTTTCTTCCTGTTTGATAGTTAGTAATTATAGAGATAATTTATTGCGGGCTACTAGCAATTTACATCATATAAACTTGGTCAAGTCTGTCGGTTAAATATCTTTGACATGCATAATACTCATGAATGATGCTTTAAAGAGTCTTGAAGATAAGCTATTATTATAGTTTATCACAATTTTCAGTATAAATCATGTCAGACGTAAGGCTGCATTTGTCAGAACCACTCAGCCCATTTATAACTAGATTTTTTTGGTATATCAACATCTATACTTTTTAGTCCTCTAGCACTCTTAACTCTGATGAAATTTCCCATATATCACATACTTTTGACTAATATAATCTCAGATACATGAATTTGCAGTAACTTCCTATAAATTTTTAATTATTATGGATAATAACATAAACCATTCATTACAACTATATCACTAATATTAGGATATCATCATTTTCACGTTTTTGTGACCAATGGTATAAAGATGGCTTTTAGCAATATTAAATTATCATTCCATTCTTCTAATTACGTTGATTTTTACTTTTTTTGAGTGCTAGATCTTAAAAAAAATATTTGAAAATGATATCATCGTATCAAAAAATTTGTTATCAAGAGAATTAGTGCAAAATGAAGTGAACATATTAGTCAAAATAGTTATTTTGACATAAAGACTTATACATATTAATCTCAGTTTGTTTTATTTCTCTATTCTCAGTGAAGTATTAGTAACTTGTTTTACATATATTGCATCAGTTTGGTATTTAAATTTTTTCTTTTCTCTTATATTTCATGTGTTCGTAATATTATTTATAATAACAGAAAATACACACCATTGCAACCGTTTAACTCAGGATTTTAACAAATCTTACTTATCATGTTGCAAAAAATTAAAGGATTGATAATTTTATTTAAGCTTTCCATAAATTTGTAGTGTTTCCTCACGATTTGGATATCATCAATCACTCATCAGGAAAGTGAAGAGTTCGGCAGTGATTATGAAAGCCGAAGAACAATGTTAACGTGGAAAGTATCAGTTACTTACAAAAAAAAAAAGTTTATTAGTAATTTCGATTTTTCTAAATTTTGCGTGTTTCTGAGTTGTGTGTGTTCATGAATCTCCTGCTTGAATATCTATAAATGTAGAACTTCGATGAGTTCTGATAGGACATTTCGAAGAAGAATTTTGCTGAGATGTTATAGCGCAAATTCGTAGGAATGTTTCCATACAATTGTTTGATTCTCGAATGGTGTGTGCAACGTCTATAGATACCATGATTTTAAAGTCAGTCATCCAGCTGTAGCTTATTTCTTACGCATTTTATTGTGGTTTTATTTCATAATTTGGAATTTGACTTAAATTGATTGAGTATGTTCATGATGTTATGTGTTGGCCTTTCTTCGCTTGGAACTATACTCATTAGAAATTTCTTTTAGTGTTCCCTCCAAATAGGTTACTATGAGTTGAGATTCAGAATTTTCTACTTTAAACGGTGAATATGGCTGGCATGTTTAGTAGGAAGTGAAAGAAAAATAATGAACGCAGAATATAATTTGAGTATATGTTTTCCATTACTGAAGTCTTTTACGAATAAGTTATGATATATTTCATGTATAAATAGAATTATTTTTCATACATTTAACTGCTTGAATAAATTTCAGTCCGTTATTAGAAGAAAAGTTTAAAATATGTTCAAGCTATCGTTAACAAATGTGGCCACAATTGTCTTTGTAATATATATTGTCCATTCGATGCATTCAATCTATACATTATTTCATCCACCATTGTGTCGACAAAATCAAGATGACAAGGATTGCTTGATTGTTAGTTTCATTCTCTTTCTTTTCTCATCGAAAAAACTTTCTCAGTGAAAATTTCTAATATTTGATCTTTTCTAGAATTTAACTGATATTGACTGTTTGGTTTTGGTTTTGACTGTTTAATTTCTTCGAATCATTTTCAATGAAAACTATGGGAAAAACAGGAACAGAACCTTTACTTTATATTGGGTATTCGGGGATCACTTGTAAGAGGCTCAATTTTTTTAGATTCAATTTACTGAAAAGAAAGTAAAAAAACAATAGATTTCAGCCAATGATTCAAAGGGATGCAGTAAGTGGCGAATGGCCACCATTGCAGTTTCGTATTTATGCATCCGTGAATTCTCGTGCCAAAGAAAATTACGGAAAAATCATTCATCAGATAGCATTCTTGGATATCGATGAAATTATGGAAAGAGAAGTAAGACTTGGTTCTCCTAAAAACCTAAATTATTACAAGTTTTAAAAATTTTGATTAGTCGGGAGAAAATAGCAGTTGTTTCCTCCTTAGTAATTCAATTTTTTCTTGTTTAACATAGCTGATGAAATTTTGCTTTTTATTTAGTAATTCTATTTTTTCTTCTTTAACATTAGTGATTTATTAAGATGTTTTCACGTTTCGATGCAGCAGATTCATTTTTTATTTCACTTACTTCATTAATAGTTTCATGTCAGGTGCATGTGGATCTTCCAGAACATACACGTAACAATGGCTCATTATATTTGCACTGCTTTTTGCTTCCCGCAGAACATAAGCATCAGGATCCTTATCAAGTATATATCATTTATCACGATTATGAGTGGGGTCTCAAATTTCGATAATTAGGACAATCAATAAGCCTAAAGTTTTCAATCAATAAGCCTTAAGATCCGAGATGATAAAGTTTTGCAAAAATGAATCTTAATGGCACAGTCTTTTTCTTAGTTCATTGATTATTAATCGATGATTTGGAATTGAAAATGAATAGGTTTATTTCTTTTTTTTTAATTTCATATGCAACACTGTAATTATTTCAAATTAATTAGTTCTCCAAATGGAAAACTATCATTTTAAATAAACCATATATTCACATGGTGAGATCTGAGTGCTTGCAGGCATCTTGGCAAATAATACAAACAGTTCGCATAACAACATATCAAATTCCCCAAGCGGAAACATTTCGATTGATTACAGAAGTTGAAGAGAAACGAAAGAGGAACAAAGAAACTAGTAGATCTGTAGATCAGGTTCATTTAATTTTTATTCCTTTAATAACATTTCATCAGTAGTTTTCTATTATAGTGAAATAGTTTGCGAAAATATTTAAATGATTCTTTTCTATTGAATATGAAAACTATATCAAAATTTTAAAGATTTTATTTTTATTTCTTATTACTAATAAAATTAAAAAATGGAAATTTCATTGTTTTCAGTTACGCGAAGAAAGAACTCCAGTCACACATTTTCGCAGTAAACTACCATTAACAATTGTTGCTGAATCACTTAAATTTGATTCATTTATTCTTCCTGGTGAAATCTATCAGCACATGCAGTTTTTCTATAAAGGCAATAATTGATTTTTAAATTGTTAAATTTTGTTATTAGTGATATTTTTGTATTTAATTTTTCATTAAATAATGATGTAATTTGCATTCCATGAACAAAATTTTTTTATATTGATAATTATTGCTCAATTGCACATATAATCGTAATATGTAAGTAGTTGATTAGGAAAATATTCATTATTGTTTTCAATAATCAGTTTCAACAATGTTTTATGTTAAAAGATTTTTATATTTAAAATTTTTTTTTGAATGTTTCAGAAGGTCAAACATACTACTGGCCAATATTTTATATCGATGAATTGAGTTTCCTTACCAAAGATCTAATACAGGTTGGATTCATTCTCACCTGATTTCTAGATGAAATTCTTTCCATTAATAAATTCTTTATTCAAAGTAGCGAGAAAATAAATAATTTTTTATTTGTTGAATAGATAGAACCGGAACAAAAAAGCGTCGTGATGAAGATTCAATATCGTCCGATATCCATTGGTAAGTTGCGCTTACTGGTTACTGCTCAGGCTTCTCTTGCTCAGCTAAAGCAAATGGGTTTTAGCGATAAAGATGTTGATGAGGTTAGTTATCGCTATATTCTTTTCATTGCAAATTTACTGAATCTTATGAATCCGAAAATATTTTTTTCATATATTTTATAATTTTTATTTGCTTCCAGTTATTTTGGATCTTTATAGGTAAAAGGAATATTTGTGGGCACGAATTTTTACTTCTTGGCAGTAACAATATTTGTTGCTGCTTTGCATATGTTGTTTGATATCCTTGCATTCAAAAATGACATAACGTTTTGGCGAAATCGTAAAAGTATGGTCGGTCTATCGACAAGGTTAAGAGTATTCTTGTTTTATCAAATGTGTTCCTGATGTTAAGAAAATAAGTTTCTTTAATTAAAAAACTGACGTTAGGAATTCAGAATACTGGCCAATGGGAAATAACTTGATAAAATGATAAAATCATTCCTACTCTAGTTATTTTTTTCATTAAATAAACCTTTCCTCTGCAGCTATGTTTTATTTATTTTCAGAACTGTGTTATGGCGTTCATTCAGTCAATCAGTGATATTTTTTTATCTTCTCGATGAAGAAACAAGCCTTATAGTAACAATTCCCGCTGCTGTTGGTTGTATTATTGAATATTGGAAAGTAACGAAGTCTGCCAAAGTAATGATTTTATCTGTGTATGATTTTCATTTAAAAAATTTTTCATTCTTGCATTTGAATATTTTTTATAGATTTTTTTAAGATTTTGGAAGTTAAGAAGGAAAATTTTCCATGGAAATCTATTTTTCAAAATTAGTTTATATTGTGATATTGTGGTATTCCAAGGGCGGATAAAATTATGTGTTGAACTTAGAAGTCGAAACGAAATTAACTACTATGTATTTTTGAAGTGAAATCACTATTTATCTATGTATTCATCAAATCTTATTTCACATTTATTGACAAAACCAAACCATTATGTTTGAAATTTTTTGGTTTAAGTTAAAATGCTTTGTTATTACGAAAATAAACACAGTGTGATTTTCGCTATGTTATCACAGATTTCAATTTATTGGTCAAGGGGCATACCATATTTTCGATTTGGAACTTCCACTGCAGCAGAACTAGAAACAGAATCATTTGATTCAGAAGCAATGAAATACCTCGCTTTTCTACTTATACCCTTGTGCATAGGTGGCGCCATTTATAGGTATTGCTTATGATCTGTCATCCATCTGAATATGGTGTTCTTTCAAATTCTTTCTTGCTTTGAATATTTAAAATTCCAGCACAAAATTTTGATAATTAATTATGAGCTATTCTATTCAAGTGAGATATATTTATCTTATTTCAGCTTGACATACATTCCACATAAATCATGGTATAGTTGGATAATTCAGTGTATGGCTAACGGTGTATATGCATTTGGATTTTTATTTATGCTACCACAGTTATTTGTTAATTATCGTATGAAGTCAGTTGCTCATCTTCCATGGAGAACCTTTATGTATAAGGTGAGTCATACTTATGCAATTAGCTATAAGAATGACATTCGTGTTTAGAAGATTTGTCAGTAAATATTTTTGTTGAGGAGCAAATTTTTGATGAAAAATTTGAAATACTTCAAAACAAAGTTGGAGGAGAGAAATTGATGAAGCATAATTCAGGAAAAGGAAAAAAGTTGATGTGAAAATATAGATTTAAAAGCATATAAAATCGAATTTGTGAAATTTTTTGTGTAGCAGCAATAGTATGTTTTTCATTTTTTCGTTTTTATATAGAAAATAGCTAGACCTTGCTAGGAATGTGGTCAATCTTTAAATTTTTTATATTTGAATGTAATTTTAGCTAAATGTTTTATTTTTTATTATTTCCATTTCTATGTTTTTACAAAGATATAGGCTGTTAGTTTATAAAATATTGTTTATTCATCGCCAGATTATTCAAAGTTCAAATAAGCGTCTTATGAATTTTTTTGAAAAATCTTTGAATTGTTTTAAAGTTTGCTTGTGCCCAATATGTTTGCATTTTTTTTGGTATTTGAATTCCAATTAATTCTTGTCTTGTTAGTTCCGTATGTTTTAAAAATATTGGATTTCGAAATATAAAGATGATATTAAACTAAGCAATTAATTGCAGGCATTCAATACTTTCATAGATGATATGTTTGCATTTATTATAACAATGCCGACATCTCATCGTGTTGCTTGTTTTCGTGATGATGTAGTTTTTCTCATATATCTCTACCAACGTTACCTTTATCCAGTGGACAAATCACGGATTAACGAATTTGGTGAAAGTTTCCAGGATACTGAAATTCAGAAAGCGGAATCTCCATCAACATCCGTATCATTCGCACAACCTAAATTGAAAGCAAGCAAGAAAAGTGACTGAAAAGCTGATATAATTCTTCAAACTCAAAAAATTTTTCTTTTAGCTAGTTACTTCGAGTTGTTCTTCGTTTTTTTTTTTTTTTAAATTTCATTTTTTGCAATATTTTCTTAATCGTTTTTATAAGTTATTCAAATTGTATTGTTCTGGTGCAATCATTATTTTTCCGAAAATTCAAAATTGTAATGTGCAACATTCTTTTTCAAATTCTCGTTTCTATTCTATTTACTTATTGACTTCACAAACTTTTCGAAAATTTTAAGAAATTTCTTCAGCTTTATCTCAATAATTATTTTATAATAAGAAACTAAACGGTAAACTACGCAGCCCTCCGGTAGAAATGTTACAGCTTGATTATAATGACTTTTTTTATGTTTTTTCGATTTAAAAATTGACAATAACAGATATTATTGTAATTATGATAAGTTTTAAAAATTTTGGATCAGAAGTTAGCTTAAATTAGTCTTTATTTGCATTTCGTTTCCTCTTTTAGACCATTATTTAAAATTTAATTCAAAGAAGTGAAGTTGTCGGATATGGATTATTTTGGCAGAAGACTGTTTTAGATATAATGCTAGAACTTGAAATGAGCGATGATTCAGTCATCTAGATCAAATTGAGAGTTTGTGGAAATCATCAATAGTTCCTATGAAATCTTCATGATTAAAATTAAAATGATTGATCATTAATGATTGAATAGTTTCTCGATGATTTAAAATATCGGTATTATTTTAAACGAGCGATTTTTTTTTACTCGATTGGTTTGTTTTTCAATTAAATATCGATTTCCATTGCATCTAAAAGTAATGAATATTATTGCTAATATAAAATGTTAAATGCTAAAATATTCGTTTCATATGTTGATGAAAGTGGAGTTAAAATGTGGTATAAATTCATATCAATTCCGATAATGTTTTGTGAATGGCACTGTCATTTCACGAACTTAAAATTGAGTTAAGCAGACCTTTCTCTAATTTCTGTTTTTACACCAGTATTTTCAATTTTGTATCTTTTTCTGCAATCTTTTTTCACACGCAAGAGAATCAGTTAATTATGTATATCCGAATATATTTTCTGATTTTTTTGTACAGCATTTCTAGAAAGCTTAAGTTCCATTTAAATGCACTTTGATCCGAAAATTGAACATATGAATATTTTTACAAATATGGTTAGGATGGGTTGTGTTAGAGTGCATATGCACAAATTTGTGCATATGCATACTGATTTTCGGGAATTTATAGAATTATTTTTTTTTAAGAATTTGAGTGCTGCAAGATGTGTTTGGTTGCCTTGAAATTTTATGCAGTGCTCGATGCTTTTTTAAAAGCGACTGAGTGATCTAATTTTTATTCAGAGTAAAGACGCTGATTTCTGACTGGAAAGCGAGAAATGTCTTTCCTTTTATTTTGTTTGACTATCTTGTTTCTGTCTCAATTGAAATTAATTTCTTCTTTGGATTAAGAAGAAATCCCATCCTTGTAATTCGCTAATTTATTCTAATAATTAATGACAATCATCTGTTTTGTCTACTATTATCATCTGTTTTCCTAGTGTTGTGCTATTCTTTTAACTATTCTCTGTTAAAAATTATGACTTTTTTATTTCATATTCTTATCTGATAATTTTTCGAACAAATTTTGCTTTACCCATATTGGTATTGTTTTGAATATTATGAATATATGGCCAAAGATTCCAAATAAATCATTTCAAGGGAATATAGTTCGAAACACCTAAATTTTAAAGTTTAATTGTCCTATTTCTACAAGCAGGTAGTTTAAAAATGCTCTCAGCAACCTCTAGTGTTGAAAAGGAAATGAAAATGTAAACATAAAGCATTTTTTTGCTTTGGAATTCATTAGACTTTTATTGACAAATTTGCTTATAAGACTTGAATACTGTATAAAATTCCCAACTTATGCAGTAGTATATCTATTCTAATCAGCGTCACCATTTCCATATTAAAGACTGAGTATTAGTTTGTAAGAATAAAGAAATTGACAAACCCACACTTCTCTAAAAATTGGAAGTAATAAAAGTAAATAGTTGTTTTTTTTTTTCGTTCAGGTCAATTAATACACAAAAGCTTTTTGTCTTCTCGGCCACGCTAGTTGGTCACCAATAATTTTCACAACTTCATTGAGATTTTATGAAACGTAAGCTTCTGTCAGCTGATAAAGTTTAAAGATAAGCTGATAGTGTGTAAAGCAATTTATTTTATTTCTTTTGCTTTCAGGGACAAAAGCAGTTCTCATAAAATTGTCACGTGATCGGAGAAAATCTTCCTTGGATCTTTGCTGCTCCTTTACCCTTTCCTTTTTACTTAATATCTATTTACTACTTAATATCTTCATTCTGAATTTACAACACTTTTTATGAAAATTTTTTGTGCTTTATAAAATCTTCGTCATTTCCTACAGAAACTTTTTTTGCTCGTTTACGCAATTCAATTGTAGGATAATTAGGTTAATAAATTTAGAAAAGTTGAGTTTTGAAAGAAGTGTTTCATTTTTTTGCAAATTATTTATTTCCTAGAAATTGATAAACATGGAATTATACGTACTATTTAGGTGTACCCTCTGAAAAATTTAGACTTTTAAATTATGCTTAACAGAAGGTCCGAAACCAAAATAGCATAGTCTGCTTGCCATAAACAGAACATATTAATCCTTCGCGGCAGGATAAACATTGCTATTATTTTTAGCATTTGGTAAACATTGCCACTACTTCATGGAATTAAGGTTTTGAAAGTAACATTTGTGGGCTGATCTTTCAATTAGAAATGATCTTTCTATCTCTTTTTTTCAATTCTACTCACTGCAAGATAGAAATTATTGTTTTCTTTTCTCTAAAACAATGTCCCATAATGACTAAAGATAAAAAAAGCAATTTATGAACTATGAAAAAATGTATTACAAATAAAAATGACACTTCATTGATGATATGCTGTGATAAAAGAAAGAGATGATTCTCATTTGGAAACAAAAATTTTGGAAGCAGAACGGATATTCAGAGCAACAGCGAACTTCACCCTGTCTTATTGTTAAAAAATATAGCTGATTCATTTCTTTTATTTAATATCAGTAAATTATTTTACCTTGGAACATATTTTTTACTTCCCCCTGCGTTTGAACAAATTTTGAATTTGTTAGAATGGTATTTAAAATTTATAAAATTTAAAATGGCTTATCATGATTAATCTAATCAGTGTTGTGCAGCATTAGTTTATCCTAAATTAATCAGCATTATCTTAATTATTTTCATGATTTCCTTTGTACATCATTTTAATTTATCAGATTCAGAATAAATGAACAAAAAAGAAACAATGAAAAATGGTTTTCATTGTTAGTGTTAGCTATTCCGTTTTATTGTATCATTATCATTTTGCTAGATAAATTTCGGTTCCATTTTTTGTTTTTTTTTTTTTACTGAATACGATCATTTCCAGTTATCTTTAAACGAACATTATTGTTAATGCTCTATCAGTGATAAAGTTATATGAGCTTTATTTATAGATAATTTCTTTTTTTTTATCTTTTGTAAAATCATTTGCACAGCTTTTTAATTTAGTTTTGACTAGTCTTTCTACAAATTTTTAACCTCAAGATGCAAAAAACTCAAGATACAAAAAAGAACTTTATTTTAAATCCACAATATTTTATAATATTTTAAGTTCATATATCTTATAACAAATCTAGAAAATAATTACAAACTGTTAATATTCTTCTTCGTTTTTGCCTAAGTCTAACATCAGCAAAGCAGAAATCATTAGATGAAATTTGTCAATGTTGTGATAAACATAGTCAAACATACAAAATATTTTTCTTACGAAGACAATAAGATATTCGATTTTTTAAGAATTGTTTCATGATGACTTCACTAACTTTCCTTGCATTAATCTTTGAATGATTTCAATATTGTAGCATATTTTTAAGTATCAGTCACAAACAAAAAACTCGTCTACATTTAATTCAAGTTTTGCCTAAGAAGAATTTAATTATGAAAATTCCCATTGCATGTGTCTTTAAACCCCAGCAAATATCAATTTATACGTGGAAATGTTTTGGCACTTATAAAAATAAAATATTTTTTGGTGAATGACCTCTGAGGAATTATAAAGTTTTTTTTTTTTTTTATAATACCTGCGGAACAAATTAAATAATGAGATGAAGGCATTCACGAAATAATATATTTATATAGTTAAATAGCAATACGAGAAACGAAAGTGATGCAGGATTTTAAAAATATTTTAAGGTTCTGAAATATAATTTGGATGAAGAACCGAACAATTTTTTATTAATCACAGTTTCGAAAAAAATTCAAAGTCTTTTGATTGAATGTGCTGTTGATGAAGATTTTTCTTGTTTCTCGTATCTAAATCAATTTAATCAGGACAAAGCACATTTGTATTCAGAAATTCATCCTATGCGATAGTCTTTGTATTTATTGATAAGATATGTCTGTCGAGAATGTTTAAATATAAATTTCCCATTCAAAATCCATTAATTGCTTGGCATAATTAAGCTGATAGTTGAGTTATTACACTTCTTAAATGATTTTGCAACTTTGCTAAATTGTACATTCAATGCATTTCATGGAGCAGGAAATATTTTTTTTTTTTTGCTTCTAACTCAGACGTGCAGTTCCTGGCTTGCCAGTTGCCAGTTTTCTTTGCTGAAACTACCGACTGATAAAAGTTAATCAACCAACATTTACGTTTTAATTTGCTTAGAGCTTTGAAGACATATGCAACTACCTCTGCCACACATATTTAAAATACGAGATGAGTTCTTTTTCGTTATATTTATCACTATTTCGTCTTTGATTCCTTATTTCACATGCATGTAATATCATACATTTTTTCAGTGCTTTCCTTGAAATTTTCAATAGAAAGCAATAAAAATATATTTTCAATAATTTCATGTCACTTTAAATATTAAGATAGCGAGCAAACTTGATTCCTGATGGTAATTTAGAGATTAGAGTTTACTCTTCCAAAATTACTTGTCAATCTCGCAATTGGATACACGCAACACAATAAAATTGATTCAGTCTAATAATTCACTTTTATTTGAAATAAATTTTTTGTGACATACAATTTAAAGAGATATTCTTGAAGAAATATGCTCTGAAAAATAACTCCATCAGAATTGCAATCTGAACAGAATTCTCAATTATAAACTCATTAATATTTGCTAAAATATTCGACTACGAAATGATTACCTCATGTATATATTTCTTCTTCATCACTTTTTAACAAAATTACATCTTATTTTTTCTAAAAGCAAATAGCTTTTCATTGCTTACTTTTTATGTGTTTTTTCATCAATAAAACTATCATTAAAATTGAAATGAGTTAAGAGAAAGAAAAATTTGTTTTAAATAAGATTTGCTTTCTATATTCATTTATCATTTTTTATTGCACTCTCTTTTATATATATATATATATATATATATATATATATATATATATATATGATATATCAAAACGGGGAAAAAAGCTCTTTTAAACCCCATAGAATTCTCAGAATACCAATCATTTTTTAGTTACAGTTTTTCTTCCATACCTGCAACTTTTTTTAATTTTTACAATTTCTTTCATGAAAATCTCATTTCTTAATTGAGAAAAAAGAGTCTAAATGGAGATAGAAATGAATGAAGAAAGAAGAAAAATAAAATACTATCTTTGAGATAATATTGCTTTTAAAATTAATTTATCTTTTTTAGATTAATTGTACTTCATCTTTTTTAGATTGCCCAAAAAGATGAAATATGTGCTTTCCAAATGACAATTATTTGTTTTAAAAGTGATGAGAAACGAGTGCTAAAAATTGTGGGTTAAAGTTCATTTTATTTAGAAAAATCCTCCACTCATATTCTTCGAGGATTTCAGAATTTGAACGGCTTATTGCTAAGCAATATAAAAATGCATATGTATCAAGTGTTATGTTGAGTAATTCTTCTTTTTCCTTCTCGATTGAATTGATTTGATTTCCATATTTTAAAGAAGTATGTTTCGTAACAATGCAGATTATAATTTTATCCTTCTAAAAATTTTGCATGAAAAGAAAAGAATGGAAAAATTTCTCCATAATGAATAGTTTTTCTTTCTTGAGATATTTCTTTTCACATTCACTTTTTTATGCATTCTTGCACTGATGCATTACATTTCTTCTCTTTAATTTCATCTTTCTTCAGGAAATTTAATTTTTTTACGAAGCTAAAATTCATAAATTCATTTAAGATCTAAGCATGCTTTCTTGAGCAATATCATTTGCTTTTCAGTTTTTTCTAGAAGACCTATTAAACCCTAGATTCAAAATTTTTTCAAAAACCTTGTTAATAAGACATTCCCAAATGAACTTTACTAATTTAAGTAGATTTTAATTTTGAAATATATTTATTTTGATGCATCAAATGTTACATCTTTTTGAAGGTATGAAAATTCGAGAAGCATGTCTAGAGGAATCGCTTATCCTGCCCTCAAAAAAAAATAAATTTTGACAAGATGAGATCTCTTTGTTGT
Source organism: Dirofilaria repens (assembly GCA_008729115.1). NCBI lineage: Eukaryota > Metazoa > Nematoda > Chromadorea > Rhabditida > Onchocercidae > Dirofilaria > Dirofilaria repens. The sequence continues at coordinate 2,029,740 of SNRZ01000001.1, read as the reverse complement.
TTTGGCTCTTTAAATGTCAAAAAAAGATGTGGCTTGTTTTTCTATTGCGGGAATGGAGAAATTTGCTAAAGGAGAAGGAAAGAACTTGGAAGACTATACATAAAAATCATTGACTTTCAGAAGCATCAGCAAAACTTGACTGGAAAAGCGTGCAAGTATTTATACAATTTGACTTTTCGTTACTCTCTGATTCTATTTAGACTTTCTTTAAGTAGTTCGAACCCTTGATTCCGAGAAGTTTTAGACAATAAGAAGACAGTGAAGATATTTTGAGAAGCAGAAATGAAGCATTTTAGTTATACTCTCTTGTTAATTCTACTGAAGTATCAGATGAGTTTCTTTAAGAACTCATGCAATAATAATTCTCATTATTTTTGCCTATCTTTTTCCGTTTGTCTTCTTATGTATTGATTAATGGACCAAATAGGCCCAAAATCAAATGATACCGCCAATAGTTTTAATAAATGCTATGTTTAAAGTTGTAAAGATCTTATCTGTGTAGTTAAAATTAAATAAGAATAAATGGACTTGGAGACAATAAATTTATAAATTTTCTCAAAATAATTTTTTTTAACTTCGAAACTTTTATCAATCATTTCATGCATATTAATTATATTCTTCATATATTCTTCATAGAAATAAATTTTTAACTGTTTATTTTTGATAACTTAGCCTGATTTTTATATTTGATATTTTCTTGCTCATTCAGAAATTTAGAATGGAAAATACTGTATTGAAATTAAGGCGATGATTTTCCATAGTTTTTGAATTGTAAATTGTGGGAGAATCATTTCATTGTTTAACTGACTTTATATATTTTAAAAATATTATATATGCAAGTATATAATATTAAAGTTGTTATTACATACCGCCTACATATATACTAAAATATATTATATTGTTTTTGTTCATTAGTCTTTCATTATTAGGAAAACAGTCTAGATGAGATTTCTAAAGGTTGTATTAATGACAACAATTACTCTGATGTGATTTCCAGGAAACCAATCCGTGATACTGTCACACAAAAATGTAAAGAGTGACTGGAGAATGGAAATGCCATTAGTTGAGCTGGTGATGATCAATTTTCACATTTGAAAATTTCATTTCCTCTTAATTTATAATTTCCCGATAAGTTTAATGAAATTAAGGATATCCTTCCATTTTTTATAACTAAAGGTAATTATTTTACACAGTTTTGATAACACCTAGCCATTATTTGCTCTAATTTTCTATTTTGCTAAATGTAATAAGACTGATATTTGCTCTCTTTTTTATGTTTTCTTCGCATTTTCTTTTTATGTTACTCTACGCAAGAGCATAAAAGCGATTATAAGTATCTTTAGAATCTGGGCCTTATTAGATTCATCAATGTGAATAGCCAAATTGGCTCCTTCAGTTCGTTTCATCTTTGTTTTTACTAGATTGCTTGTTTAAAAATCATTGATCTTTTAAAATCATTGATCAAGTTTTGTTAATGATTTTCGTATAAATAAAACGGAAGAAAACATAATGAACAAAGGAAAGCAAAAGCATAAAAGGAAAAAAGCATGATTATAGAGATTTATGATCCTTCACGACTTCATGCTTTTTGTATTGTAAGGTCACATGTAAATTGCGGAAAAAGCGAGATTACTTATAGCGGTTGAGTTTAGCGTATTTACTATCAAACTGATTATGATATTCGCAACTTATGCAAGTAGATAATCTTATGCGTTTGCAAAAAAAGAAAAAAATGCTGATCACGTTTATCTCGCTGCACACTCAAAATCAATCGATGCAAAAAATAGTGATTTCTGAGTTTAATTAATGGCACTTTTTTTAATTATTCGTAAGATACTGAAATGAAGAAATCGTTTAAATTAAGTATTCATCGAAGTGGAATCAGTTTGATGGTATTGAATGCATTTTTGCTAAAATTCATATAAAAATTGAATAATTAGCACAATGTATTAAATGCTTTTAATTACGTCAAATTGATTAGAATACAAATTATGTCCTTATTTTTGGCATTCTTAGACATTGGTTTTATTAAAATAAATTGAAGTTTAAACAGTTTAAGCAATGGTAAGTCATTTGTTAGTAAATCTAAAAAAATGAGAGATGCGAAAATTCGGGAAGAAAAATTTTGACATATTTCCACAATTTTTTTGTTGCTTTTTGTTTTTGAATGACTTATTGAGGTTTTCTTGTTCACAGCTATGCGAGAAATCTCTCATAACACTTGTAGCTTCTTTCCTTTAAATCAAAAGATAAAATTTTCAAATATTTTGCAACAAATATGAAAGTTTCTGGGACTTCAAGAACAATAATTAATTAATTATTGGTAGCACCATTATGCACAATATTAAAATACAATGGCAATAATAGTTGCAACAAAATATTGCTTTATGTATTTTTTTTTTCTATTCGATATGATTGAATAATATAAAAAATGTATTCTTCGGTCAATTATTTTGAATAATCTTGAAAATAATCAATTCTGCAAAAGAGAAGGATGATGAGGAAATAACTAAAAATGTTTCTTCCTCGATGCTTTAGGATGATATGACTTATCAGTTAACAATAATCTACATAAATATCGAAATTGACGAGACAATGACATTTTTTTCTTAGAAAGACAGTTCCTGAATTTCAATCAGAATGTTTTCTTATCAATTCAATGAATTTCTTACACCTTCGTCAATTTATGTTAAGAATATTAATTGGACATTATAGAGATTCTCTCGATTCAATTGTTATCATAAAGCATTGAAGGATAGGGCAGATGACAAATTCCAAATAATAAAAGAGATAGAAAGATAACAATACTTGTTATGTATTCAATTAAATCATTTCTTTCATATTTCATGCATATTAATTAATTGTTATCAGTTAAATCAAATTGCTTTTATAAGGAAGCCATGGGTTGTTTTCGCCACTGCCCATTTCCATCTATTGTTTGCATCTAGCCAAAATCAACAAAGAAGTTAATCAACAAAGAAGTGTCAGTTCATCAGTTTTTTAGAAAATTGTTTTATTAATTTATAAAGTTTGATTCTTAATGCTTGCTTATTAGATAAAGTTTCTGTCGGCTTTCGTATAAGCCCGAAAATAAACATCGTGTAATTGAAAATGAGAAAATGAATGTAACTGACAAATAAATATTTTATAACTATTCAAAATAGATATTTGTATACTATAAATTCTAAGCGCATAGATATCTGTCTTTCAGATTTAGTAGCTGTTGCTTTTAAAAAGGATGAGAATTTCTTGTAGATTACTGAATCAATTGTTTTACTCCAACTTTATCAGATTAGGAAATTGAGAAGGAATATATTATTGCAATAAAAAATAATAACATTTCTCTTTTAAATTTTATGCGTAATGTGCTCGGAAAGTGTTATTTTTAGCTCCATTTTATTCGATGATCAATGATTTCTTTTTTATCAGTTTGAAGATTTTTCAAGACAATTTTAAATTTACTTCACAAAATAAAAAATAAGGTAGACCAATGTTTTCTTCAGATACAAAGAGAAATATCGTTGGTTTTAAAGTTCAAAAAAAGATTTTTTTGTTCACATTAAATTCGAATATGATTTTTTAAGAAATGAAATGTAATAAAACATACTTCTAGTTTCTACCAATATTTGCTTGCCCAATCTTTTACTTTCGGTCTAGAAAATGATTTAAGCGATCAATTGTTTATAAATAAGAAATAGAATCAACTAATCATAAATTCGCTTAATTTTTTTTTCAGTTTTAAATGGATTGCGAAAATCGTGTAATATTGAACGTGGGAGGAATTCGACATGAAACTTATACTCATGTGCTTAAAAAAATTCCAGCGACAAGGCTGTCTAGGTTCCTCTAAATTTTTACTCTTCAAATCTATGAAAACGGAATCAATAATAAAATCATTTCTATTTAAACTCACGAACGTTTAGATTTTGATTCTTACGTATACATAAATGGATCAAAATTGGAAAGTCTTTTAAAATATCAAATTTAACTTTTAGATTGACACCGAATTTGGCAAATTATGATCCTGTTTTGAATGAATACTTTTTTGATCGTCATCCTGGTGTTTTTTCGATGATTTTAAATTATTATCGAACAGGTGGGTAATTTTTTAAATCTAAGATGCACTCAAAATTTTCAGCTATAATTTTGAAAATTTTTTACTTCGGTGCATTTTTTGTTGATTATCTCTTTCATTTCTAGGAAAGTTACATTATCCAACAAATGTATGTGGTCCATTGTTCGAAGATGAATTAGAATTCTGGGGTCTGGACGCAAATCAGGTGGAACCATGTTGCTGGATGACTTATACACAACATCGGTAGTAGTTAATAGCAAACATACAATTAATATTTACAGAATTTTATACCAAAATAATAAGTCATTCTGCAACCTTTCAAAATTTGTATCATATGTTTATAAAGTGTAAAAAAGCCTAGTATTCCATTAGCGCAGTATTAATTTATGGAGAAATTTAAAAAATTGTACTGCAGAAAATGAATACTGAATACTGAAAGTTTGCAATTTTATTAGTCATATCAAGTATATAACTTATATTTTGATATTTAACAAAATGTCAAAGCATTTGAAACGGTTTAGAGATACCCAAGAGACGCTAGCAGTTATCGAGAGCTTGGATCTGGATGCTGATCCACCAACTCAAGAAGAAACAGCGAAAAAATTTGGCTGGGAAGATGATTATTATTCAGGCAATTTGTCAAAATGGCAACAGTTGAAACCGAAAATATGGGCCTTGTTTGATGAACCTTGGTCTTCCCAATATGCCAAAGTAAGTTAAACTTATGCATCAGGCTTAAGAAAACTTTGTAAATTTCGAACAAATATGAAAAAATGTGTCATGAGAATTGTAAAATAATTTCAATCTGTTCTAAAAGGAAATAAAAGCTCTTTATTTATGATAATTTGAAATTCCTGAATTTTGACAGCGGTTTTTTCCCGATTGCTTTATTTAAATAAACAGATATAAATATCATTTGGCGTTTTTAGTTGCTTCTTTTGTACGATCTAATAATTTAAATTACTGAATGTTTTTAATTTCCAAAAGCTGTATTTGTTTTGAATTCCCTGCATGTTTCCAGTTGTCGAATGAAGTTAAGCATGCCGCATACTTGTTAAAAGCTTGCTCGGATTAAATCGAATTAAATTGCCTTCATCAAATTCAAAAATAATGAAACAAAGACGAATTTAAATTTATCCTTTATTCTTAAATTGCTATTAGGTGGAAAATTCTTGAATGCTTGCCGATACTAGGAGATAGTTCGGATGCAAGCTTTTAATAACAACTTGCTTGTCCTAGATGTGTTAATTTTCGTAATGCTTTCTAACGATTTGCCGTGTTTCCTCAACTGAATGCTGCTAGAGAAGCTTTCAGATGATTTCATGCTCTTCTATATTTTTCATCATCGCCAGTATCATGTCATTTATTCTCAAAACACATCCCGCATTCCAAATACCATCCATTACAGGTCAGCAACGTCTTGTTGAATTTAAGGAAGAAATTTAGTCATTGTTTTAGCAAAGCTAGTGGATATCAATTACAACGTATTCTACATGTTATCATAAAAATTTTAATATGAATTCAATGATATAATTTGTGATTTCTATATTTTGTGCAAAAACCTAAATATTTTCAGTGTCGTATAATCCAGAAATTGACAGCGATAATATACAATCGGTAACTACCTTCAAACAATTTACCAGTTCGCATCCCGCATTTTTCTGCATTGATTCTATATGCAACATATATTTTAGCGCTGAACTTGTTAGTGTAAAAACACTGTTCATTAATACTTCTTAAGTGATAACGACGGTACTGCAAACATAAAGATGGCGATAAGATAGCACAATTTTCATGATACGCTTTCCTGAAATTATTTCATAATTGTCTGATGAATATAAAAAAATCGCTGATGTTTGTCAGATTGGCCGTATCGAACTTCTTGGATAAAAGGCGATCCATTATTCAAAATCGTCAAATTTAACAAGTCCATCTTTACACGCTGTAATCAAGTACGCCGAACAAATTGTGAATTTATTATGTTTTCAGCAAATTTATTTCTCATCAAACAAGACAGATGCTTTTCATTTCTAAACTTTTAGATAATTCGTATGGTATTTGCGCCATCATTACAACGATTCATCAAATCATCAATAACAGTTGTCGATCTATTAGCAACAGGATCTTTTTATTTGGATTGGATAGTGACCAGTTTTATAAACGATCAATCTAATTCGGATTCTATCAATCTTCTGTCCATATTATGTGTTTTGAGGCTATTCAAGTTAACGCAACATTTCAGTGGACTTAAAATACTCATACAAACATTTAAGGCAATTTGAGAATTTTATAAATTACTTTCCTTAAAGAAACAAAACTTCTTAGTAAAAAATAAATTCCCTTATTTTTCTTTTATCATCAAAAAGTCACTTGGTGATCAAATGACTTTTATAGTCCTTTTCCAGAGTAGAAAGCGGATAGCATAGTTATTCGCCAATGAATAGAAGAATTTTCAATGATTCAGGTTAATGGTACTAAGATATAAAAGCAATATACATCACAGTGAATGATGATCTGTATTACCAATACAACTACATTACTCTAGTTTGTGTATTTGTAAAACTAAAGCGTAAATTGAGAATGCCCCTTCTAAAATGATTTTCTAATTTGCGCATTTCACGGATTTTTTTTCTATCGTAGGCATCTGCGCACGAGTTGTTATTACTGGTATTTTTCGTGCTATTAGCGATCGTTATATTCGCTGCACTTGTGTATTATGCTGAACGAATTGAAAATAATCCGCAGAATCAGTTCATTTCGATACCTGCCGGATTGTGGTGGTCAGTTTATTCGTTTCTTTTGTTTCTGTCTTTCCGCAGGTTTATTGAAGTTATTTTCAAAGACCTTTCTATTTAACGAATATATTTTCTAAAATCAAATTAACAATTCAGGGCAATTGTTACGATGTGCACAATTGGATTTGGCGACATGGTAAGCATTTGAAATTAACATTTATCTCAAAATTTTTCCTCTTGCGTTATCTCAAATTAATAAGTTGATTCCGTATGTGTCCACCATTCCAATTTATCTTATAACTAGTTCAACTAGCTATTGTCACTGATTCCTTAGCCATTTTTCTTTCCATTTGAATTAGGTGCTCTCTGTATTATCACTAAATGAATAATCTCACATATTCATATATTTCATTTTCAGGTTCCCAAAACATATTTGGGTATGTTGGTCGGTTCCTTATGTGCACTGATGGGTGTATTAACTATTGCATTACCAATGCCCGTTATCGTTGCTAATTTCTCCAATCTCTACTCTCATTCGCAAGTAATTTCTTCAATTTATAAACCTTAATGCCAAAGGTCTTAGATGCGTATGACAAAATCCATTTCCTTTGAATTCTCCAATGGATTGTCAAAAAAAGAATTTGAATTTGATATTTGCATTCATCATTGATAATTATGTAGAAATGTTCTTTATGATAATCACTACTCCATAACATATCACTTGCTGCACAATGATTGACAATTTAACAGAATCATAGCGCGTTTCATCTAAAATCTCATGACAACTCTTAGACAATATTTGATTCTGCTACTGCATAATTTTCGCTGAGCTTAATCTCGAGAGCACCAGAAAGCAGAAGTTTATTTAGAGTAAGAATGTGTCTCTCCTTATTTTTTGCAGTTGCAGTTCAAATACTAACTTTAACAGGCCCGTGCGAAATTACCGAAAAAAAGGAGACGAGTTTTGCAAGCGCATGAATCAAGAGTCACAGAAAGAAGGAAATAAGTTCTCTCATAATAAATAAGTAAATAATATTGATTTTATAAAATAAGTAAATAATACGGACTAGTTAATAATACTAATTATAAAATAAATACTGATTAATAATATTAATAATACTGATTTTTTTTTGGATTCAAGTTTTACTTTTCATATCGTTAATGTTATAAATAATCAAATTACATTATTTTATCATTTCTACTAAACTCTATACCTTGCTGAAACATCCATATAAATGATGATTAGCTCACTCAAAACATTTAATTTTTCAGAATCACTAACATTCTTGGAGCTTAATATCACTTAACGTCAAATTCAGTTCCACAGCGTGAAATCTGTGCTTCTTCGTCAAGCAATTTTTGTGTGGGAAAAGTTTGATGGTCATTCAGTGATGGATTAATACATTTTCAGAATTAATTCTCAATTCTATGTTGCCTGCATCAATTAATCAATATATCTTAGATTGCTGGATGAAAAAACTTTGTGCCACTATTCTGATACATTCCAATTTCAAAAACATTGCAACATGCTTTTCTTCCGTATCATTTATACTGCTTTGCTTACTTTGAATTTGACTTGTTTGCCGCCACTTATATGAACAGATCCGCTTGGATCTTTTCCTCATGTAAGTCCCCAATAATTGTTTTGTTTTGTTTTGAATGTTATTGAGCTATTTATCTTTTTTTCAGTTAGTGAGAGATGAAACTTGAATATACTGATAAAATATGGCTGAGGAGTTCAATTTTTTATAGGAACAAAATAAACTCACTAAGTCGATTTCGGGACCTGTCTTCAAACATAGTTAGTTTTTGGTAAACAAATTCGAACTCATAATTTCATCTTAGCTCATTTTTAACTGTTTATTTGCGATTTGCATCTTTCATATTTCTTTTTAAAAATAATGAATTTGATATTTAGAGGAACAAAATACAGGTACCATGACATCTCATCACATATTTATCCAAAGATGTCAAGTGCAATAACCATGAATAGAAAGTATGGTAGATTTATAATGAAATTTATAAAATAGAATTTATATATATGTTGATTAATTGACAAATAAATGCAAAAGAAGTGAAGAGAAAAGATTTTTTGTTTTTTGCCATCTACATTATATTCGTTATTGACATTTTGATGATGAGATATTTTCGCTAAAACCTTAAGGAAGCAGTTTAATGCGAGTTTTTTATTTCTCATATGTCACCGATTGCTTTTAAATATAAGACTTTAGTTTTCATAAAGTATCAAATGATTCGCAGAATGATGCATGTGTTTATCAGATTCTTATATATGATGCATGCCTTCATCATATCTTCAAAATAATGCATAATGCATGCGCTTATTATACTCAAATTCACTTCTAATGCACTGAGAAACTCGCAGACAAAAAGAAAAAAAACAGAAATCAATTAATTTAATTTACTGAACTGATATAGAAGCATAATGTTGATATTAAAATGTAATTATTTAATTCGTTGTAAAAATTCAAAAAATTCTGGAAAGAGAATATACTTCTGAGAAAACTGGTAAGTGTAAACTTTGATACATCCATGAGAGAGAGAGAAAGAGAGAGAGAGAGAGTACCTTCTTTGCCTTGCTATTTGCTTATTGCTTTATTGCTATTGTTTATTTGTTATTTTATTTTATTTTTTTTTTTTGAAGTAAAGAATATTTGCATTAAATCTTTCGCTTTTTTTTAAGGTTTTCAAAGAATTTTTAAGATGAACCAAAATAATTACTGCATAATTTAGTAAATGCTCACAGATCGAATCTAACAGTTTAGAAATCTTCTAAAAAATTTTTATCAAGTAGTGTTACAAACCGAAATTTAACAATTTTAGAAATCTAAAAACTTTTTATCAAAAAATAATTCTTGTTTCTTTTGTTGTAATTGCGTCTTAATGAAAGATTCTTTTAGATGGACTGAAACAGAAACATTTCACAGAGATTGAAGAATTAAATAGTACAATAAATGATTCAATCTTTTGTCCAACTGATAGCCATAAATATTAAAAACATGGATCTGATAAATGAAAATTTGTTGGAGCAGTACTGGCGAAAGTATATAATGAAATAAAACATTTGCAGGTAATTTCAGTAGTATCCGTATTTTTTGTGATCACGTCAATAATTTGTTTCTGCTTAAAGACACATCCGGATTTGCGTATTCCGGACATCGACATTGAACTCAGGAATGATTCTACTCATGCATTATTTATTACGAAAATTAACTACAAGGTAAAAACTTTCACGTGTTTAAATTACGTCAATCTCTTAATATTCATATGAAATATTCTCAACATTTTCATTTTATCGTAAAATTAAATTATAAATTTACGAAATGCATTTCAAATCATTTCATTTAGACACTAAAAAAGAATATATTGATTTTACATATTTTTTCATAACATGTACAATCCGAAAACCTGCTATATACATACAATCACTGAAAAATTCCTGATTCAGAGACAAATATCAGATTAGAAATTTTATTAAATATCACTTATTAGCTTCTTCCGTTTGAAATAAAGTCGCAGTTATGATAATGCTATTGATAGAAATAATGACATTACTATCAATAATATTATTTGATGATATGCTTTTTTTTCAAAATTTCTCATAAATAGAGCGCAACAGAAAGATTGTATAATGATGAATTATTGAATTTAATCTGGGATTCTTATTGAGTAAAAAATTTGGAAGAATTAAAATCTTATAAAATATCGACGTCTGAAACTAGCGAAGTGCATAAAAAGCAAGCATGAACTTAGCTGATCTGACATCATTTATTTTATTCTAATGATAATCAGTAGTGCAAGCTATAACTTAATTGCAATTTTTGAAATTGAAAGCGCTACTGTATTGTCTTGACATGTTAATAGATAAGAAAAAAATAATAATAATAATTTTATAATTTTAAGCAAAGCTGAGTAGTACGAAATTATCAAAAAAGAAATAAAAGTTTTTTAAGTTTGTGTTTATCAAAAAAGTTCCAGAGCACATCCAGCCTTCTTTTATATTGAGTTTATCAGTAACATATGGTTTACAATGGAATTACTCATCCGTTTCCTATTTTGTCCTAAAATATCAAAGTTTATTCGACAGCCAATCAACATTATCGGTAATTTCTGTTCAAACCTTTGCTTTCATACACATAACTAACTATTTATCATTTTCATAAGTATACAGTGTAACTGTAGATTTCTATCGAGACAGAGTTACCGGCATATTTAAAATAAAGCCGTTTAGCGGGCAGCATTGTTTTAGATTTAATAGCGACATTATCGTTTTACGTCGACTGGGCGTTGGATCGAACAATAACTAGTGCTAATCGCGATACAGTCGAATTTTTTTCCATTATTCGAATTTTGCGACTGTTCAAATTAACACAGCATTCTTCGGGACTCAAAATTCTTATTCAAACATTTAAGGCTTCTGCTCAAGTAAGTATAACTGAAATGATTTATAATAATAAATAAATAATCATGATTATAAAATATAACTGAAATGATTTTAAAAAATAATACATAAATAATCATGATTATAAAATATAACTGAAATGATTTATAAAAATAATACATAAATAATCATGATTATAAAATATAACTGAAATGATTTATAAAAATAATAAAATAAATAATCATGATTATAAAATATAACTGAAATGATTTATAAAAATAAACATAAATAATCATGATTATAAATATAACTGAAATGATTTATAAAAATAATGCATAAATAATCATGATTATAAAATATAACTGAAATGATTTATAAAAATAATACATAAAATAATCATGATTATAAAATGTAACTGAAATGATTTATAAAAATAATACATAAATAATCATGATTATAAAATATAACTGAAATGATTTATAAAAATAATACATAAATAATCATGATTATAAAATATAACTGAAATGATTTATAAAAATAATACATAAATAATCATGATTATAAAATATAACTGAAATGATTTATAAAAATAATACATAAATAATCATGATTATAAAATATAACTGAAATGATTTATAAAAATAATACATAAATAATCATGATTATAAAATATAACTGAAATGATTTATAAAAATAATACATAAATAATCATGATTATAAAATATAACTGAAATGATTTATAAAAATAATACATAAATAATCATGATTATAAAATATAACTGAAATGATTTATAAAAATAATACATAAATAATCATGATTATAAAATATAACTGAAATGATTTATAAAAATAATACATAAATAATCATGATTATAAAATATAACTGAAATGATTTATAAAAATAATACATAAATAATCATGATTATAAAATATAACTGAAATGATTTATAAAAATAATACATAAATAATCATGATTATAAAATATAACTGAAATGATTTATAAAAATAATACATAAATAATCATGATTATAAATATAACTGAAATGATTTATAAAAATAATACATAAATAATCATGATTATAAAATATAACTGAAATGATTTATAAAAATAATACATAAATAATCATGATTATAAAATATAACTGAAATGATTTATAAAAATAATACATAAATAATCATGATTATAAAATATAACTGAAATGATTTATAAAATAATACATAAATAATCATGATTATAAAATATAACTGAAATGATTTATAAAAATAATACATAAATAATCATGATTATAAAATATAACTGAAATGATTTATAAAAATAATACATAAATAATCATGATTATAAAATATAACTGAAATGATTATAAAAATAATACATAAATAATCATGATTATAAAATATAACTGAAATGATTTATAAAAATAATACATAAATAATCATGATTATAAAATATAACTGAAATGATTTATAAAAATAATACATAAATAATCATGATTATAAAATATAACTGAAATGATTTATAAAAATAATACATAAATAATCATGATTATAAAATATAACTGAAATGATTTATAAAAATAATACATAAATAATCATGATTATAAAATATAACTGAAATGATTTATAAAAATAATACATAAATAATCATGATTATAAAATATAACTGAAATGATTTATAAAAATAATACATAAATAATCATGATTATAAAATATAACTGAAATGATTTATAAAAATAATACATAAATAATCATGATTATAAAATATAACTGAAATGATTTATAAAAATAATACATAAATAATCATGATTATAAAATATAACTGAAATGATTTATAAAAATAATACATAAATAATCATGATTATAAAATATAACTGAAATGATTTATAAAAATAATACATAAATAATCATGATTATAAAATATAACTGAAATGATTTATAAAAATAATACATAAATAATCATGATTATAAAATATAACTGAAATGATTTATAAAAATAATACATAAATAATCATGATTATAAAATATAACTGAAATGATTTATAAAAATAATACATAAATAATCATGATTATAAAATATAACTGAAATGATTTATAAAAATAATACATAAATAATCATGATTATAAAATATAACTGAAATGATTTATAAAAATAATACATAAATAATCATGATTATAAAATATAACTGAAATGATTTATAAAAATAATACATAAATAATCATGATTATAAAATATAACTGAAATGATTTATAAAAATAATACATAAATAATCATGATTATAAAATATAACTGAAATGATTTATAAAAATAATACATAAATAATCATGATTATAAAATATAACTGAAATGATTTATAAAAATAATACATAAATAATCATGATTATAAAATATAACTGAAATGATTTATAAAAATAATACATAAATAATCATGATTATAAAATATAACTGAAATGATTTATAAAAATAATACATAAATAATCATGATTATAAAATATAACTGAAATGATTTATAAAAATAATACATAAATAATCATGATTATAAAATATAACTGAAATGATTTATAAAAATAATACATAAATAATCATGATTATAAAATATAACTGAAATGATTTATAAAAATAATACATAAATAATCATGATTATAAAATATAACTGAAATGATTTATAAAAATAATACATAAATAATCATGATTATAAAATATAACTGAAATGATTTATAAAAATAATACATAAATAATCATGATTATAAAATATAACTGAAATGATTTATAAAAATAATACATAAATAATCATGATTATAAAATATAACTGAAATGATTTATAAAAATAATACATAAATAATCATGATTATAAAATATAACTGAAATGATTTATAAAAATAATACATAAATAATCATGATTATAAAATATAACTGAAATGATTTATAAAAATAATACATAAATAATCATGATTATAAAATATAACTGAAATGATTTATAAAAATAATACATAAATAATCATGATTATAAAATATAACTGAAATGATTTATAAAAATAATACATAAATAATCATGATTATAAAATATAACTGAAATGATTTATAAAAATAATACATAAATAATCATGATTATAAAATATAACTGAAATGATTTATAAAAATAATACATAAATAATCATGATTATAAAATATAACTGAAATGATTTATAAAAATAATACATAAATAATCATGATTATAAAATATAACTGAAATGATTTATAAAAATAATACATAAATAATCATGATTATAAAATATAACTGAAATGATTTATAAAAATAATACATAAATAATCATGATTATAAAATATAACTGAAATGATTTATAAAAATAATACATAAATAATCATGATTATAAAATATAACTGAAATGATTTATAAAAATAATACATAAATAATCATGATTATAAAATATAACTGAAATGATTTATAAAAATAATACATAAATAATCATGATTATAAAATATAACTGAAATGATTTATAAAAATAATACATAAATAATCATGATTATAAAATATAACTGAAATGATTTATAAAAATAATACATAAATAATCATGATTATAAAATATAACTGAAATGATTTATAAAAATAATACATAAATAATCATGATTATAAAATATAACTGAAATGATTTATAAAAATAATACATAAATAATCATGATTATAAAATATAACTGAAATGATTTATAAAAATAATACATAAATAATCATGATTATAAAATATAACTGAAATGATTTATAAAAATAATACATAAATAATCATGATTATAAAATATAACTGAAATGATTTATAAAAATAATACATAAATAATCATGATTATAAAATATAACTGAAATGATTTATAAAAATAATACATAAATAATCATGATTATAAAATATAACTGAAATGATTTATAAAAATAATACATAAATAATCATGATTATAAAATATAACTGAAATGATTTATAAAAATAATACATAAATAATCATGATTATAAAATATAACTGAAATGATTTATAAAAATAATACATAAATAATCATGATTATAAAATATAACTGAAATGATTTAAAAAATAATACATAAATAATCATGATTATAAAATATAACTGAAATGATTTATAAAAATAATACATAAATAATCATGATTATAAAATATAACTGAAATGATTTATAAAAATAATACATAAATAATCATGATTATAAAATATAACTGAAATGATTTATAAAAATAATAATAAATAATCATGATTATAAAATATAACTGAAATGATTTATAAAAATAATACATAAATAATCATGATTATAAAATATAACTGAAATGATTTATAAAAATAATACATAAATAATCATGATTATAAAATATAACTGAAATGATTTATAAAAATAATACATAAATAATCATGATTATAAAATATAACTGAAATGATTTATAAAAATAATACATAAATAATCATGATTATAAAATATAACTGAAATGATTTATAAAAATAATACATAAATAATCATGATTATAAAATATAACTGAAATGATTTATAAAAATAATACATAAATAATCATGATTATAAAATATAACTGAAATGATTTATAAAAATAATACATAAATAATCATGATTATAAAATATAACTGAAATGATTTATAAAAATAATACATAAATAATCATGATTATAAAATATAACTGAAATGATTTATAAAAATAATACATAAATAATCATGATTATAAAATATAACTGAAATGATTTATAAAAATAATACATAAATAATCATGATTATAAAATATAACTGAAATGATTTATAAAAATAATACATAAATAATCATGATTATAAAATATAACTGAAATGATTTATAAAAATAATACATAAATAATCATGATTATAAAATATAACTGAAATGATTTATAAAAATAATACATAAATAATCATGATTATAAAATATAACTGAAATGATTTATAAAAATAATACATAAATAATCATGATTATAAAATATAACTGAAATGATTTATAAAAATAATAAATAAATAATCATGATTATAAAATATAACTGAAATGATTTATAAAAATAATACATAAATAATCATGATTATAAAATATAACTGAAATGATTTATAAAAATAATACATAAATAATCATGATTATAAAATATAACTGAAATGATTTATAAAAATAATACATAAATAATCATGATTATAAAATATAACTGAAATGATTTATAAAAATAATACATAAATAATCATGATTATAAAATATAACTGAAATGATTTATAAAAATAATACATAAATAATCATGATTATAAAATATAACTGAAATGATTTATAAAAATAATACATAAATAATCATGATTATAAAATATAACTGAAATGATTTATAAAAATAATACATAAATAATCATGATTATAAAATATAACTGAAATGATTTATAAAAATAATACATAAATAATCATGATTATAAAATATAACTGAAATGATTTATAAAAATAATACATAAATAATCATGATTATAAAATATAACTGAAATGATTTATAAAAATAATACATAAATAATCATGATTATAAAATATAACTGAAATGATTTATAAAAATAATACATAAATAATCATGATTATAAAATATAACTGAAATGATTTATAAAAATAATACATAAATAATCATGATTATAAATATAACTGAAATGATTTATAAAAATAATACATAAATAATCATGATTATAAAATATAACTGAAATGATTTATAAAAATAATACATAAATAATCATGATTATAAAATATAACTGAAATGATTTATAAAAATAATAATAAATAATCATGATTATAAAATATAACTGAAATGATTTATAAAAATAATACATAAATAATCATGATTATAAAATATAACTGAAATGATTTATAAAAATAATACATAAATAATCATGATTATAAAATATAACTGAAATGATTTATAAAAATAATACATAAATAATCATGATTATAAAATATAACTGAAATGATTTATAAAAATAATACATAAATAATCATGATTATAAAATATAACTGAAATGATTTATAAAAATAATAAATAAATAATCATGATTATAAAATATAACTGAAATGATTTATAAAAATAATACATAAATAATCATGATTATAAAATATAACTGAAATGATTTATAAAAATAATACATAAATAATCATGATTATAAAATATAACTGAAATGATTTATAAAAATAATACATAAATAATCATGATTATAAAATATAACTGAAATGATTTATAAAAATAATACATAAATAATCATGATTATAAAATATAACTGAAATGATTTATAAAAATAATA
This sequence comes from Dirofilaria repens, assembly GCA_008729115.1. Taxonomy (NCBI): domain Eukaryota; kingdom Metazoa; phylum Nematoda; class Chromadorea; order Rhabditida; family Onchocercidae; genus Dirofilaria; species Dirofilaria repens. The sequence goes on along the minus strand of SNRZ01000001.1, from coordinate 2,012,223 downwards.
CATAAATAATCATGATTATAAAATATAACTGAAATGATTTATAAAAATAATACATAAATAATCATGATTATAAAATATAACTGAAATGATTTATAAAAATAATACATAAATAATCATGATTATAAAATATAACTGAAATGATTTATAAAAATAATACATAAATAATCATGATTATAAAATATAACTGAAATGATTTATAAAAATAATACATAAATAATCATGATTATAAAATATAACTGAAATGATTTATAAAAATAATACATAAATAATCATGATTATAAAATATAACTGAAATGATTTATAAAATAATAAATAAATAATCATGATTATAAAATATAACTGAAATGATTTATAAAAATAATACATAAATAATCATGATTATAAAATATAACTGAAATGATTTATAAAAATAATACATAAATAATCATGATTATAAAATATAACTGAAATGATTTATAAAAATAATACATAAATAATCATGATTATAAAATATAACTGAAATGATTTATAAAAATAATACATAAATAATCATGATTATAAAATATAACTGAAATGATTTATAAAAATAATACATAAATAATCATGATTATAAAATCGATTAAATTTGTCTCATTTTTAAATTTGATCATTAAATTATATTGTAGGAATTATTGTTATTGGTGTTTTTTGTATTACTTGGAATAGTAATATTCGCAGCGCTTGTCTATTATGCGGAACGAATAGAAACAAATCCAGGCAATCAATTTCATTCCATTCCCGTCGGATTGTGGTGTGAGTATGCTATGCTTTTTCTTAAAATTTTAAGAGACAAAATTTGTTCATTTAACGCTGTCATTCATCGAACTATCGCAATCCATCGTTTATGCATCTTTAAGAACTTGAGACTTCTTCGATCAATCGATTCAAGATATAGGTTAAACTTGTCAAAGATGAAATCAAAAAATGGAATTCAGTTCTTTTGGAAATTTGTCCTATATTTACACTTATCAATTTATAGGGGCAATCATTACTATGTGTACAATTGGCTTTGGAGATATGGTAAATTTTAGTTCTACTAATTTTTCAAGTAGCAACAATTTATGGCATTCTTCTCAGTGAAAAATGTTTTGATAGAATTTGAGATAAACTTTATGAAAATCAGAAAGCTGATCGATAGCTGCATCAAATATAGAAATCAAGATTTTTAAAATATTTCCTCTCACTATTTCATTGTTGGATAAATTTGTGCAGTCTTAGTCACTTTGTTTATCAAAATTCCATTCATTTTGTCAACTATCTTTTGCTATGTTATGCATACATATCATGTAATCTTGTTTACTATAACTGAACAATAAAATTGATTTTAAAAATCAATTGTAGGTGCCAAAAACATATTTGGGTATGTTAGTTGGTTCGGTTTGCGCACTAATGGGAGTTCTGACAATTGCTCTTCCAGTTCCCGTTATCGTATCCAATTTTGCAATGTTTTATTCACATGCCCAAGCTCGGTAAAGCTTTAATTGTTTTATTTTTGTTTAATTTACGAATATTAAAATGATCTCTCTAATCCATGAATTTTGCTAATATCGTATTTTCGCGAATATTTTGAACCTAAATTCTAGATCGAAATTGCCGAAAAAACGACGTCGTATTTTACAACCGCATGAAATCAAACCAATGGTTGGGAAACTAGCAACAACAGCTTTTTTCAATAGCTTGACCAATAAAAACGTGCACATCACATTCGTCACACGTACTGGGAGCTTTGACAGCTACAGCTCCATTGCTGATATGCCCACCAGTGACCAATTTTAATACTGATTTACAATTAAGCGAAAGTAATAAAACTCATCACTCCATGAATAATAAAAATAATACTTTTAATGAGAGTAAAAACGATTAATGAACAATGATTGCTATGTTATTGTTATCACTGTTGTACATTGAAATTGTCAAATAATATTTAAAGGCATTGAGAAATTTTTATTCACCTCCAGTTTAAGGTATTAAATTTGGTAGAAATGAAAGTATGATGATGCAATAAAAAGAAGATAGGAATGAATTTGTTACGATATAAATTATGAATATCAACTATTTTTTTCAAAAACTTCTTGAATTTCGGTTTCTACCTCATAATATTATCTGAATTCAGTTCTTTTACGAAATCAAAATAGTCTACTGCTAGAAAGATTGGAATGAGGAAGAAAAAGCAATAACATTTCCGAAATAATAATAAAAAGAGAAGAAATTTTTGCATAAATTCTGACATCGACAAGGAAAAAGTAGGGTCGAAACTTTATTAGTAATAGCTGTCAACTTATTTACAAGCACAAAATTTCCTCAACACTATCTTTTTCTAAATAATGAAAATTCATTTAATTATTAAACTATTCTCCTTTTTATATCCAAGTGTGAAAATATTCACAAAAAAACTTAACTTTTATTGTTACATTATCACCATTATCACTAGTATTAAATATTGATATCATAAACAAAAATGAGATGTGATTTCAGAATCCAAATGTGTCGGGATTAAATATCTCAACTGTAACTAATATTGAGAATTTGATGCAGAGAGCTACAATAGAGAGGCCAGTATTTGTTTTTTTAGAGAGGCCAGTATTTTTTTTTTGATTTCCAGAATGGATTAAGGTTCAATTGATTTGGGTTAGAACAAAAATCATTATCTATAGCATCTTTCTATTACTGGAGATCCATTTTAATGATGAATGAAGCAAAAATGCTTCTCGTTATCAAATTTTAGACAAAAAAGAATGGTACTGAAAATGAATAGGTCAGAGATGTTGGGAGATATGCATAATATATAACTTTTTGAGAAAGATAGAAGATTGAGAAGCTGTTTATTTGCGCTTTCAAGATTCTTAGGGAAACTTTTTCTTTCGGATTTCTAATTTTTATCGGTCAGTGAAATGGGAAAAAAAATTTTATTATCATCCACAATCAACGGCATTGCGGAGGAGAAATAAATAGGATATAGCATGATATTAAATTGAATAGATATATATTCCATATAGATCATTATTCAACATGATAGGTCATTAGCTAATAATAATAAATCCCGAACAATTGATCTCGATCCACTATAGTGAATAACGCTATGCTTACAAATTTAATATCTCTTCGAGAAGGCAGGAAATTATATTCCATTGTGAATTCATAAAAATATCTACATAATGTAGACCTGAAAAGATATTCGAATTCCGAATAGTGAAGTAATTGTAAATCAATTTATATCAGGTTGATTAATGAAGAGATAATAAATCCAGCCGTACACACAAAATGAAGAAACATCTATGACAAATTGGTATCTGCTGATCATTTTATTGTTAGCAATAATCAACTAACATGTTTCCAGATGGTTTCAAAAATTCATTTTAAATATCCCAGAAATTTTTTTTTCAATCCACGAGGAATAGGATCACTATTTAGATTCTACGTCACGCTCAATTAACTCATTATCTAATTCAAACAATATGAGCTAAATACATTAAACAAAAAATTATGTTAATAGATTTTACTTTAAATATAAACTGCAAGTTGATAAAGAGTGCCGCCATTACGGAAGAAATGAGCGAATTTCAGAATATTACTGATAAAGAATGAAAGTGATAATAATGCAATAATGATAACAATAATAATAATTTTTGATAATCATGATGATAATAATAGTAAAGATGATAATAATGACAATATGTAAAAGAAAGATAAATTAAAGAATTCCAAAATATTCGGGAAGAAAAATGAATTTTCAAGTATTAACTTTCCGTTTCACTCTTTTCGTGTCATTAAGTAATTGTTTCAACATTCTTCCAAAATTGTGCAAACTGAGTGATTAATACTGGACATATGTATAGTAAATGTATAGTAAAAACTATTTTTATCAAGTTTAAGAGAATATTTAACAGTCAGAAAACTTCAATAGACATTGACAGTTACCACATTAATATGATACATTAGAAGCATAAATAAATGAAAGGAGAAAGTTTTTTAAAAGAGATAAAGTTTATTAGTATGGAAACACCGAATTAGGTATTCGAGATATTTTTGTATTCTATAAATATGGAAATCGGAAATATTGATACATGGAAAATTAGAAACATTCCCGGGTGGTAATTCCATTTTTAATTTTTGAAATCATAAATGTTACAAAAGATTGTAAATAACTTCACTGTAAAAATAATTGGTACCCATTAAAGGGATTATTTCTCATATCATTTATTTTTCCATTCACTCCGTTTTTGCCACCTTAGTTCTTCGTGAGCAGTTTATCCAACGATATTTTAATTTTGATTTTGCTTCAATTGTACTGTCTTATTATATCATCGAATTGCCTAAATTGTCTCGATAAGTTCCAATAAAATAAATCGTTTATGCCCTGACGCAACCATAGCGATTACTCAAATTAATGAATTCCGCAACAGCCAAATCGAAACATCCATTAAACATTTTTTTCAAATATATTCTTAAAATAGAAATGCTGAAGAGAATTGGGAATGATTGATAAATAATATCCATCAACTCGTGGAAATCATTTAAAAAGTCATTAGGAAAATATATTGTTTATACAGATGTTAGCTTAAAAGATGAAATTTTTAAATTCAATTATTTCGTAACTCAAATAGATTCTGTTTTGCAACATATATATAAAATAACAATATGTCGTATTTCTTTAGCACAATCACAGATAATAATATCAAATAAAAAAGATCAATTAGAATGAAAACAAAGGTTTACAATCATTCGATCTAAAATTGTGATTGAACAAAAACTGTCTAGAATAATTCATTTTTCATTTCATTTCTACAATGTTATGTGTAAGTAAAACTTTATGATTCTTTTAGTGCTCATCTCATATTTAAGTTTTATAAATTCTGAAACTTCAAATTTATGTCTTTGTAAGTAAATATTTGTTATAGATCTTCATAGTTTATTTTATTTTATATATATATGTATAATATTTTTCGATGTAAAATATTCGTATTTTTAAAGGTCTGATAAATCCCTTAAATTACTAAAAACACTGTTCAAAAAAAATTTAAATGATATTTTGAAATAAATTTGGGAGAAAAAAATTAAATATCGCTAAATGCATATATCGATATTATTGCTCGTATAATTTAAATGCATATTTTTTATTTCTTTTTTGAAGTTCTGCAAAAGAAAAAAGATATGAAGTAATTAAGTCCAGTTCTTTGATATCAAAATTATTTTTTCGCCAGATAATACCGAGAAATTCATTTCTTTCTCTTCATGAAAAGTAATACCTAAACAATTCAAATAGTGATAAATTTTTTAATTCAAACAAATTTTTTATAAAGCAAACTTCCGAATTGTTCTGTTTTTTATTGATTTGAAATTAAGCAAAAACTTCGTGCAATTTGCATTAGGTATTTTTTTGAAAAAATTTAGAAATAATTTTGAGTGCCTTACTTTCATTTAAGCAATTAAATATAAGTATCAATCTGGATGATTTCATTACTGCCCAAAAATAAAAACTACGATAGGATATCATAATCATGTTGATAGCTGCTTATTTTTTGCTGTGAGATAAATGCCTTTAAATTTTATCAACGCAAATGCAAATGGCTATAAAATAGAAGAAATTTCATAAATTTATATTATTATTAACAACATAGTTAGAAAATGAACCATTTCAAGTGAAATAGATTGTTTAATATTTGAACCATCTATTATATTACAGCAATCGAAAACACAGCAGTCCTCGTGTACCACATTTCATTACCAATGCATTTTCCATACGGTTGTAAATGATACCAGTTTGGAGCTCAAATTTATTTGATGAAGGTTAATCCGAATCGAAATCTGCTCTTTCAATTTTAAGAATATTTCAAAATACTACTATATCACATGCATTCCCAAAATTTTTTCTTTAGAATTTTTTGAAAAAAAAATGAAAAAAATTATGATAATTTGAAAAAATTATGAAAATATGAATAGTAGAAATGAGCAACAAATGTCTGTATTACATATGTCTGGAAAGCAACATAAATCATCTAAAAGTTAAGGTTGAAATTTATAAGAGATGGATTTCTTTATTAATTTCATTCGTTGCACTTCCAACGAAAATATAGATTTTTCTTCAGTGACAATATGATAATAATATCAGAAGTCTTGGACATTCCGCTAAACAGTTGATTTAATTTAAAATTGTTGATAAACGTTTAAGATGCTTTTGCAAGTTCATACTGAAATTTTCATATCAATCTAGATTTTTTCTTTAAGGAAAGCCTTTATTTAATTTTGTAGACGATTTATGCTGAGAAGAAAAATATGAAAACATGTGATATGCAAAATTTTTGCAAGCTAATTTTAAACAACACTTTCACTATGCCAAATGTTGTAACATATAAGATGAAACAGATGAAACACTTGCATTCGCTCATATCAGAATGTATTCCCTTCCGAAACAGAATCAAAATTCATTAAAATCAATCAATGCTACGACTTGATTATTCACGAAAACATTATCGGCGCACCGCGAAAAGCAATCATTTCCGGCATGAGACATCACATAAGGGTAAAGGATGAAGCGTGATACGTAATAGTGGATGAATTGAGGAGATGCTTGAAAGAATTCATATACCATTTTGATAACAGAGTGTGATCATCAGTGAATTCATTGTAGCGATCATCACAAGCCAACACTATATTTAGCTTTTAAAATCATTCATAAATTCCATTCTTTATGATACTCTTTGCCAAATTGCAGATGCCTTTTTCGTTGATTTTATCGGGTCATTATCTAATTTTTGTTAGGTCATATCCTTCATATCATTGTAGAAATATGATAATGCATTCCCTAATATTTATTTAGCCAATTCGACGAAATCGAACTCTGTCATTTTGATTAAATTTCTATCTTTTAACGTTTTTATTTTTTCATAATTATAGAATTAGACACATAATTGTGCGAATCTATTTATTGCTGTTTTATTCAAATCTTTGCCATAATTTACATATTTCTTTTGCATTTGATTTCATCTGATTTGAGCTGACTAATATGAATTCTGAATTACTGTCACACAAACTATTTACTGATAAATGAATTATTTTTCGTTTTTAATATTATTATTTTTTTTGAAAATTCGCTGCATTTAAATATCAATGACATCACAGACGAAGATCGAATTAATAACAGTTGAAATATTGAATAGACATCTGCTGAAAGATCCCTATCGTAAATATTTCAAAGATCATAGTTCGTCTTCTCATGATTTCTATCACTTAAAATGATTCTTTTTAAAAAGATAAGAAAATGGTGAACTCTGTTCAAAGCTTAGTTCTTCGTTCTCGTCTTCATTTCTTCTTCAGTACTTTTTTTTGAAAAGCACAGTTATGCTGCAAAAATGAAACAATTTGCATGATAAAAGGGAACGTATCGAATTGCTTGAAAATGTTTTCCTTGAGTGATTTTTACGTTCCTTTTTTTGAATCAAACACAAGGAAAAAAGTTTCGACTAATGGCATTTCAATGACATTTCTACAGTACCACTTTCAACTCAATTCCGAAATTATTATAATAGATTTGCTTTTCTTTTTGCTTATGAGACGAATTTGCACTTGAAGAAATTTTAAAAACTTTCTTATACATTTACTTCAGATTATATAAATATGCTAATGCAAAGATCATGATGGAAATTTTAATAGATGTATGAATGCTGGAGGGTAAGAATACTGGAATTTCGGGCGCTTGAAACATCTAAAGAATTTAAGTATCGTATTACCTTTTTTCAGCTTAAATATAATTTAATATCCAATCAGTTTTCATCTGGTAACCTTTTTCCTATTTTATTAGAATTACTTTTGAAAAGGCAAAAAAAAATTATTGACTATAAAGGATCGAAAAACGATTATGATATATCATAGCCCAGATTTTTGAAGGCAAATATTTCATGTATCTTCCAACGATTGTCATTTGGTAAAATAATTGAAAAACTTAATTAATTTTTTGATAATAAGTTTTGGACTAATGGCTTTTTTACGAGACCTTTGTTTGCTGATAAATAACGATTTCGATAAGGTGTCATAGTGATTAAGAACAAAATTTTATATTCAGGAATTTCATTATTGCATACTCAGATTTGCGAGAGGAACCATAAAAGAACGCATCGAGACCTTTCGCTCTGCATTTGCTTATTTTTGCCGTATAATTTAAAAGGCTGTGGAATGCTTAAGTGCAAGATAAAAGGAATAATTTTTGGGTTCCCTGTTTTTTTCCCAGCTTCTGATTGGTAAAAACGTATGCATCACATATAAGTTACCGTAGATTTCGATATAACAAAGAGGTATTCAGAAAGTGTACTTTATTGTAGATGAAAAGGAAAATATGCGAAAAAGCGAAAAAAGAAGGAATTAATGGCTTCTGAGCTATTTTGTGTCCACACTCTAGTAAAATACCGTCGCCTTGATTTCCCACGCGGTTCCCTCTTGCTTCATTAAGCAGTTTTCAATCAGCAAACACATTGATATTATGATTGCTATTTTTTTCATATTATCATTATCTGCTATATCGTATTTGCATGCATGATCCCTGCTTTCGATGATTTTTACTGGAGTAATTTATAAGATACTTATAATCATCTTATCATTCTTCTAATTGATATTCATATATCAAATTCAGCAAGCACTGCTATTTAATTTTTTCATTTCTTGGCTATTTACTGAGTGAATACAGCAATGCAACGAGTGCAACAATTCACAGCTTAATGAGAAAGGTAAATTAATCTTAAACGAATTTATCTGAGTAGTGATAAGTATAGCTATGAATAAGTTCGATGATCGGTAGATACTACAGCATTATTTATTTTTTATATCTGAAATCTTTTCTCCTAATCATTGCAATTCGGCATGTCTCCCATATCACTTTTCTTCCTTTTCGGTACTCATTGAATTTGAAAACTTTTTTTCATTTGAAAAAATTAACTATTTCTTCGCACCATTTTTTCAAAGAATAATATTTCAAAAGCTTCGTTACCAGAAAAAGTTTTTTTTTTCTTTTCACAGATTATACCGTAAACTGCTCTGAAAAACTAAATCAATCCACGAATCGAAAGAACACTTTCAAACAGAGCAAAAGATGCCAAGAATTTCATTTGATTTGGACAATAAGCAAGAATAAATGGATTATTTCTTCAAAATTATGCAAAGAATCGATTACAAATGTTCTTATTTCTTTGCTGCTTGTTTTGTTCAATATGAAAACAATTCAGAAAGGTCAAGGGGCGCATACCTATTTTTTGCATTTTTTATCATCCATCAAGAAGGGGATTTTTCTACAGTTTCATTCGAGAGACCTAAGTGGCTAATCAATTCTCTTGCATGATTCATAAATAGGGCTCTTGGCAAAGCATTATCCTGCACTGTACTCACCATTTTCTGGATCATCTCGCGCACCAACTATTTCTTGTACCAATCATCTGAATTTGCCGTTTACCAGACAAGGCATGCAATGAACATTTGACACACAGCAGATGTTTCATTTTCTACTTTCTCAAATGACATTTGCGCTGGAATACGGTATCTGCTTTGCAACGGGTTATGATCGGTGAAGGAGAGCTACTGGCAGCTGTATGCTACCGCTGTTATCATTGCAACACATTTTTTCTAAAAATTTCTTTAATTGTCTGAAATTTGTACTTTCCCGAGAACTTTTCAATTCGTTTTTGTATTTCTTTCTTTCTGCCTGCTCTATGGGGAGAAATCCAACAGCTTTTTAATTTCAAAACACAAAAGCTAAAATGGAATGATCCGTTTGCGAAAATCGCATCATAATTAATAGATTTCATTCTCTAATCTGATTTGAAATTAGAAACGAAAGAACAGAACTAATCAAGTACCAATCTAGTAGGATCCAAGAGATTGTTGTTGGAATCAAAAATCTTAATTATACAAATTGCTTATGGATCCTTCAGCTTTGTAATAGCAACCATTTTGTACTGCTAACTTAATGTATTTGATGGATATTGAGATTTTTTATCATGAGATGTTGGATTTCTAAAATACAAATATAAGAAAATATTTTGTTGACGAAGAAGTCACAAAAACTAATGACCTAACTAATCGGAATTCCATTATTCGAAACATCCATGAATCTAGAATTTAGCGTTTATATGTTAATGAAAGCATCTAAAGAACGATAATGAGTAACAGAATAATAAACAAATTTTATTGACTTCTGTTTCGAATTTAAAAGAATAAATAAGGCATAAATTAGAAATGGGTAAAATATGAAAGACACGTTACAAAAAAGCAAATTCAAAATTTTATGAGATCGTAACTGAAGTTTGACACTGAACTGATACTTTGCAGTAAGCGCTTTTCTTTCTAATTTTTTCGAAAATTGGCTATTCAAATATTCATCAATTTTTTTATTTTTTTCTAATATCATAATATACTTTTCCGAGAAATATTTTGTAGCTACAAATATTTAAAAATATGATGAAAAGTTTTTATCGAATGTTAAAAAATTACTCTTCCTCTGTCTCATCCCGAAAAGATTTATTCATGTTTGTTTGTTAGAATACCTTGTCTCTTAATTTTTACTCTTTGATTCGAAATTTTTTCAGTTTATTGAGAATAATAAATCGAAATTTAAACAAGTGTGATATAAGTGAAGCTATTAATTTCAAATATAAAGTTGTGCACATTGAACCATCTAACTTTTTTTGGATTTAATATGAAGTAAAAAATTCACTGCTACCTGTCTTTCTATCTCAGTTGATAAAAATCTCATAAAATTTATAAACATTGTAGTTTCAAAACAATCTCTTGAGTAACTTATGCATCTGTTTTGTTTCAGAACCACTTCTATCGCTCCTTCTATTCTCGAGACAGAAAACTGAAACAGAATTCATTCTGAAGCATCGATAGTTGCAACTATATTTTCTTGTTTTTTGTTGTACAGTTGAAATTAAAATGAAACAGATTTGGACGTTTTGTTTTCATTGTCTTATTCCCATACTTATGTTTTAGTTTAGATAAATTTCCCGTGATAAAATTCACGATAAATAATATGTGAAAGAAAAATCGTTTTGATATGAGAAGATAAGAAAAAAACGATTCGGTTGGGATAGGTTTGAGCAAAGAAAATACAAATAAAATCATTTATGTATTATTCTCGAGTATTATTTTTTTAAAGTATTACTGAATTGATAGTCACATTTTCTAAAGCATTTAAACTGATAATTTTTCAAACTCTAGAAAACATTTCATTAACTTTCATAGATCATTAAATGAATTTTAGAATCAATTTCTATGTACCATCATAAACTAATTTTTAACTTGATCAAAGAATACTTGAAAAATGGCTTTTGAATTACTGTATAAACAAACGAAAGACAGCTATGTTTTTACTATTATCGCACCAAAAAAAAATACGGTGCAGTGAGGTTTATTATAAATATCAAGATTAAATGTAATTTCTTGAAATATCCATTCCGAAAAATTTAAATAAATAAAAGAACGTTTAGCTGACAAGAGAATTTCAATTTTTTAATCATTAAAGGATTATATCTTGGGTACGAATTGACTTGGAAATTATAAAATCAAGATATTTTTGGCCGCAAAAAAAATTAAATATTATTATTTGGCAAACCATTCATTATCCTTTGTTTAATTTTGCTTTATCCAGAATTTGAAAAAATGTATTCGAAGATTATTTTTGTTTTTAAAATAGCTAAAATAGTTATTTAAATATATATGTTCTTCTAATAAACCATTTCCAATTGTCAATAATTAAAATTTTGTGTGTCATTTCTAAAAATTTTGGCTTTATTCTATTAATTTTAACGATAATGTGGTATTTGTAGCTTTAATACATTTTAGCTTTTGTTTAATTGGGAAGATAACATTTAATGTCATACGAATATGTTGGAATTGAGAATATCATTTCGCTGAATGCTTTGTTTACTGTAAAATTTAAAAGAGATTATTAAGATTAAAACTTCGATTGGTTTCAGAATGCAAAAGTCGAAAGTTGAGGATAGTTTAAGAGTAGTTGAGAAACTAATTTTAATATTAATTTGAAAGACATAGATTGAGAATAATAGATTTGATTACTAACTGTTTCGAATGCTGATATAAAATTAGCAAGTATTATTATTATTATTATTATTATTATTATTATTATTATTATTATTATTATTATTATTATTATTATTATTATTATTACTATTATTATTGTATTACTATATTGCTATATTGATAGAGTGATGGGAATAGATGTTACCATTATAATTGTTTTCGCCTGCTGAGAAAGAAAGAAATTCCAAAGAGCGTTTCAATTGCTAAATCAAAAATATAATAACAGAAGAAGAAAGAAATATTTTTAAACAATTTGTTTGTGGCATTTTCGGTACCCGAATGCACACATGCAGAGAGAGACATAAATGCACAATTGTCTTGACTATCTATTTTTCTTGTTTTTTCTTCTCATTTAAAGTAAATTATTTTCCTGTTAACAAAAGAGAAAAACATCCTGCAGCAAAAGAAGAGTAAGCTCATTTTTTATTGAGAAAACCTGCTTGCGCTACCGTGTCACATTGCTGCTATTGCTGTTGAAAATTAATTGAAAAACAAAGTCCGTATTTTTAGCTACTTTTCTCGAGTATTCCTTCTTGAAAATTTCTATTTGATTTTTAAGATGTTGATTAAAATTTGTAAAATTACATTAATATAGAGTTGATGAATTCTTGAGTTAGCATCAGGAAATGAATCAGTTTGGGGATTTCTTTAAAGGTCACTTTATGCTTCGCCCATTATTGTCTATATGTGAGAAGCATTGATGGAAATATTTCGTTAGGGACATTGGCATTTTAGGGCATTCGTTGTGAAAAGTCAGTAGTATTTTTCAAAAAGAGTGGTATGTTATATATTGTAGGAAGGATGCCAAAACTGAACAAATAATTTCCGATTTTGGTAGAATTATGATATGAATTGGACTTGTAAAGAGATAAACATATACAGTGATGGCATGTTAAGAATGTTTAATTTTTACATAGGATAGCTTCTGTCATCAGATAGACATAATTTCAGTTCAGTCGTAATCTCAAATTAGCTTTCTCCGTTCTATTTTTTTAAAAGTGTGTGTCATGTAATTTGATGATAAATTAAAATTATATTATCACTTTTTAACTAAGATTTAAGTTCCTACAGCGATTTTAATGTTCAAGCAATTTTCTAAAATTTGAGCATTTTAAATCTCAAAAAAAGGATATTGTTTCAGAAGAGAACAATACCTCTCAAATATGTGCGATAGTTCAGATGGCAGCAGTTTGGATAGAGAGAAAGAAGCTCAACTTCAGCAGGCAATCACGGCCTTTATGCAGCCACCTTTCTTCAATGATATTTGCGTACGCATCGTAACGATTGATCTAACTAAACAACATAGAAATGGTATGATTTTTTTTTCCAATTTTATCAGCATTCGGCATGAGTTTCAGATTTAATTTTGAAAATTTTAGATTTTGAAAAAGTAATGAAATTTCATATATGCTGTGAAATAAAAAATTAGAATTAGGATAGTCTGGCATGAGGAAGCGAGAAATTCATCTCGAAATAAAAGTATAAAATTTCAGAAGAACAAGTACTTGCGAATAAGTTCTTGCTGGCATTCTTTTCGCTGCGAATTCGAGAACTTATCCTCAATGGCGTTTATTCAATCGATAGAAACAACGGCATCTTACAAAATATACCAACAATTGAACTTCATCTTGGTACTATCGCTAATGCTGGACAAGCTTTTAGGGTCATCCTACGATATCTTTATACCGGAGTGCTTGCATTTGGTACTGTACATCCGTTTCAAGTAAGGCTTTTAATTTTGATGCTTGGAATACGCACTGATATTTTACTTTGATAAACTATTTTTTATGCAGAATCCGTCTTTTTTTATCAAATTATAAAATTTAATGAAAATTTTATGGGCTTGTAGGTCTTGCAAGTGTCTCGGATATGTCAAATTCCGATGGTGGAAATACAAGTGACAGAACTTGTAAAACTGTATCTATCCATTCAGTTTGGCAAAAGCAATTGTTTTATGCGACAACATAATGTCATGACTGGTAGGCATTTATTCTCAAATTTCTGTAAACTAATTTTCAGTAGCACTTGTTGACCCTCTCGTATTGATGTCTCATTTCAACCTTAAAAAGATATGCTGTTTAGAATGCTTAGAAAATTTGGCCATTTCTAATCTGTGCATTTTACGCTTTCCACTATTATAAGGAATCAGGCTGAAAAGAATTTTGGAACTTATGAAAAGCTCGTTTGATCAATTAATTTTCGTTAATATAATACAATAATTTTCGACAAAAATCAACATAAGTCAAGCTTTTAATGCTTCAAATATTCGAATATATATTATGATTAAATTTAAATTACAGTAAATTCAAACTCAATTAATTTAACGAAGCAACGGCATTACGTATCGATTCCTAAGAAAAAAGAAATTGAGAAATCTTTGAAAATTAATGTTGAAAATGATTTAATGAAGGACGAGTTGCTTAGGTGAGTATCGGACGAATACTATAAACAAATATTTTCTTTTCAAATCTTTGAAGATATTTCGTTGAATCACTTCATCTGAAACAATTGGGCAAACTGAATTCGAAGAGAAAGAATATTCTATTGTTTTGTTCCAACTTTGTGAATTTCATTATCATTACGAAACTAATTTTCCTTAGTTCAATCGAGATTACACTCGCTCTATTTTTTTTTTTTTTGTCTAGTGCATCATCGAAAGAATCAACCTCAATAGGACAAGCGGAAAATGCTGAAAGATTCAATGAATTTGTTCTTCCATCTAATGATAAAGAAGGTTGAAATTTTGTTTCATTCTAAAATCGACAAAAAATGTTAGGAAAAATATGCGTAATTTTTGTTTAAACTCAATATTAATTTTAATTGCAGTAAAAAGTGTCGAATTGAAGCTTCCAAAGAAATTTTGATAATTTCACTTTAAAAATTGAATTACCGATATATTTGATTCCAGGTTGGTGTCGTAATAAAAAGTACATCGAACAGGTAGCAAATGGTTACATGTGCACAGTATGTCACAAAGTTTACGGTCGTTACAATTCAGTATCATATCACGTTACTATATATCACCGTAATTCACCTATTAAATGTGACGAAAAAGGTTGTTCATTTAGGACACGCGAGGCACGGTACATCCACTTCCATAAATACTATCGACATCATATTCCTTTACCGGATAATATCGATTTAGGTATTTCCACTGTTTTTCACAATGTGAAAATAATCGGCATTTTTTGACTTGCCAAGTTCCATCACATGGCATGAATCAGCAGCTCTCTTGAATAATTTAAATAAGATCCTATAGTTTGATTTTTTTTTTTTGTTTTGTTGAATGCGTGATGATAAGACAGTTCAATTCGTTTCAATTTTTCACAGGTTCACGAAAGTGTCCATTTTGTCGCCATGTGTCAAAAAGTCCAGCAATGCTGGAAAAGCACATAAGCCGTCACGTGCAAGACGTAGATCGTGCTACTTCTGCTGGAATATCACGGACACATTTTCTACAATGTCCTAAAGCCATATTCAATTTTCAGTGTTCGAAGTGCAGCTATAGGTATTTTTTGAGAGAGCCTAATTTTCCTTTTAATTAAAAAATTGATTGGTAAATAAATTAACCGTTTCTTCAAAGGGTATGCATGTATCGATCCGATACTTAATCGTATAAGAGGATTTATTTGAAACAATAATATATGGTATATTATTAATACTTGAATTTTCATTGATTTTCATCATTTTAAAACTGGAGAGTTTTATGAGAATGGTTGTAATTATTTCGCGTTGAATTTTAAAACATTCCTACATAAACAGTCATATGTGAGAATTGAAATGAAATATTTTAGAGTGAAAAAAAAGAGTGGGCAAACGAAGTTGATGACGAGAAAGAAGAAAAGTATTATAATTTCTAACGCAAAATCATCGAACATTTTTATAGGGGACGGACATCGAATGACTTGGAGCGGCATAAATTATTTCTTCACAACAAAAAAACTTTCCGACGGAAACAAATTGCACCTAGCGCTGCTGCTGGTGCTGATAAAAACAGCATTTCAAATGATATTTCTGCATGGTTCGATATTTTTATCGTTAAGCTCTGAAACAGCTATAACGATCCAATCATTTTTTTAAATATAATCTTTTCAAAGTACACTGGAAAATTGTCAAAATTGCTAAAACAAGAAAAGAAAACAATAAAAATATAACTTTTACATGACTATCTGAAATCTTTGAGAAATTTCATTGGATCTATTAATTTAGGAATCATAAAGTTTTGTTGGTTGATACTGTAGAAGCAGCAAAAAAGATTGCAGAAATGAAAGCTGTCGTTTCATCAACTGCAACAGCGACATCAGAATTGGAAGCGATCTATCTTGCAGTTTCTAAAGCGTAAATTTACGTTTGAATTTAAAACATAACCAGAAATATTTTCCTTCTCAACAAAAAAAAAATCAAAGACAGTGAGAATAATCTATGCTTTAGTTTGTTTTGAAGTAAAATTAAAAATTTAATATTTGTACAAAAATAAATATATAATTTTATCAATAGATTTTCTCTTCTAGAGAAGATATTTAGAGATGAGAGCCTTATTTTTCTCATACAACTGATGATCTTCAGCAGTTTTTAAATATTATTTATTTATAGAGAATATTATTTTTGGATTGTAGGATTGAAAATCATTGTCAAAGATCATAAAATTAGGATAACTTCAAATCATTTTAATAAAAAAGTCGAATTAAAAGATCTTAGTTATAACACAGTAATCACTGATATCATTTTATTGTGTTGTATTCATTACACCGAGATGAAATGTGTTTGTCTTTTTTCTCTTATTTCTAACAAAATATTGAAAAAAAGAAGCTAAATGTATCTTATATCATCAATAAGATATTATATCTACAAGAAATATATTTTGAAAGTTTTGCAATGTATTCTATTCTTTTTATAGAACTCAACGATTAATATAATTTATCTTGAAACTTTGCTTATATGTTTATGAAGAATACTTCAAATGTATCTCATTACAGAGTAATAATAGAAGGTTATTAAGTCCACCAATAATCTTCTCTCTTGCATTAGGTTGGTATTTTTGCTTAAATCTGCTTTCTATAACAAGAAACTTTATTCTTATCGCTTCTTTTAATTCTAATCCAAATTTTAATTTTCTCTTTAAATTGATATTGAGTTTCCATTCAAAAATATTTTTGCATAAAAAAATTGTGATGCCGGAGATACTGAGATTGATGTTAAGACTTATCAGATTTATTCTGACTTAGAAATTGCAAAACCAATCGTTGAGATTCAATGCAAAGTCACATTGTTCAAGAAACTTCACGTCTTTGCAATCATCATTCTATTTTTTAAAAGCTTTTCAGACTGAAAAATCTTATCTTTACACAAATCTTCGATAAATGTGCCAGTAGTTTACTCAATCATCACTTATTTTGTCATGCTTAGAGATATGTATGAACTCACTGATCAACTACTTTTGCTCTAAAATAAAAATCAGTTGATCGTTTTTATAATTGCTAACTTCGGAAAGCAAATATTGTTCTGAACTGAATGTTCTAAATTGAAAATCTCTTCTCAGATCATTTTGAAATCTGAGTTAGGTGGAAAGTTATTGTTTGTATAAATAAATATCACACTTTACTCCTTATTTCCTACGATTGTATAGGTTTTCGCATTTTAACTTCTTTTGAGTAAATGAAGAAATATTATTTTGAAATTTTTAGTAACAGACAAGCCTATTAAAAAAAAAATTTTTATTGATTCTGCAAATTCAAGCAATCCTAGAACTTTTTATAGTTTTATCAATGGTTAGCAGGGATTTCCAAGTTTCAAAAAGTTTGTGTCATGTTTTGAAGCTTCTAAATTTACATTTGTGGATATTTCGCTTAACTAATTTAATATGTCTTCTATAAAAATTCCACAATAAATGTGTTCAGGTCATTGTTTTCATACTCATCAGGCTGTGCCACGTTATCCAATTACACTTGTACCCGCGAATTCTATAATGGTATCTATTTCAGTGAAAACAAGCTGTTTGAAAATTTTTCGTCTTATTTATCTATAACCTTTGCGATTAGGAACTGAAATTTCTATCACAGTAGATAGACAGTTATTTATTTATATTTCGAATAACATTTTTAAAATTACGTAATATATATATATAAACAGTACCTTCGGAAAGTAGTGCTGGATTAATTTCGACTTTAAAAATAAATCGATTTAAATTCCAGAAAGATTTGAAATTTGAGGATTTAGATAAATTAAAAAATTGCTAGCTACGATAGTAAATGTAATGACTGATCTACAATAATAATATTAAGCATTTGCTGTCGACATCATTAAATGCATATGTAGCAATGGATACGGATTAGTCAATTAAGCTTAAAATTATAGACAACAAAGAAATCTATGAATGCATTGCAAAAGAGTGAACAAAAGTTGAAGGAAAAGCTAGGCACATTAACGGTAAAGAAGAATGAAGAACTGAAGAGTACAGCAACAAAACAAAAATTAAAAAACTTAGAAAAACGAAAGTCATTAAAGAACGAGACTAAAACATTGAAGAAATCTAAGAAGTCGACAGACGAAAAAATATCAAAAAAGAGCAAAAAAGATTTGATGCGACGAGCGAAGTTCTACTCACAACAGCGCCCTACCATTGGAAACGTTGAAATGGTTATTGTTATAAGAATGAAATTAAAATAACAATTTTACTTGTAAGGGAAAGACAGAGCAGAAGAGGAATATCGATGATACGCATCGCACATAAAAGTTCTGTTTACAAATAAAGCACCGCGAAATATTACAACGCTTCGGGAGTTGTCTTTCGAAAAGAAATTTCAAAATATTGACGGAAAAATAATCTCAGATGAAACAGAAAAGAGCAATAAATATCATTCGTGGTTATTATCATGAAAGACAACGAATGAAATAATAGAGGACCGAGAACCCCCATTGCTTCTATTATTATCACGCAGAAATCAAACTTTTCAAATTAGCCTAGTCACTGTTTTTTTTTTTTTTTACTTTCTCAGACCAGCAATGTAAATTCAATTGGCGTAGAAAAAGGTCATATTCCCGTAAGTTTGAAAAAGACCGATAAAATAGAAAACGTAAATACCTTTCAACTTATTTTATTTCATTCGTATTCTGTTTGAGTTATTAGTCGTATTGACTATTTGATCTTTACCTGCTGACAAGGTGCATTCTTTTACTGGCTGCTTGAAGCTTCCGGGACAATGTCATCTGATTGCACTTAAAACATATTTCATATTCAAGCGATGACAAACTATTGTTGTGATATATTTTCACATCAGATGGATGAACATTATCGGCTGATTGAGACTAAACGATTAATATTAATGACAGTTAAGCAAGAGAAAATTTATATAAAATTTATAATTTATAATGCATAAAATTTACTAGGATAGAACATATCGAGATGTACACTTCCGAATCTGAAGCAAATTACATATCTTTCTGTGATGATATATCAAGCTTACTGATTGGAAGGCACGAACTGTGTAACTAACAAGTGTTAACTTGTTCATTGCTTTTAATCATCTCTAAGAAACCTATGATTATTTGTATTCTGTATGAAGTTCAACTCTGATCGTCAAATATTATTTATTTAGCCAAAGAAGAAGGAAAAGAAGATCAAAAACCAGCTGGCTAAGCATGAAGTATTTGAGAATTCGAAATTTGAAATTTCAAATTATCATTCAACTCGACTCACTACTTCAGCAACACAGTTAATTTTCCTCGTTACATTCAAATAAATTGCATGAAAGATGTTGTATTGTTAACATGTTCAAATTTCTAATGCTTTTAGATTCAGTCTTCCATTATCTCAGACTACTAGTTTATTGGAAATATGGAGAATAGAAAAGCCATGCGAGGTAAGGATTAACGGATGGCTTCAAATTTGTAAATGAAGAATTTATATTGCAGTACTCCTCTAGAAGTAAATCTGGAAAAGAAAAATGATGTGATTTTGCCGAATCTTATACCGAATGTTGTGGCTGAAAAGAAATGGAAAAATATGCCTGAAAAGGTATGTTTGCTTAAAATTTCGATTGTTTTATAATATAATAAGTTAAAAATGAAGTCGTGAACACAGTAATTATAATGAAACTACTAAATCCACAATGGCATCAAGCATCAAGAATTGTGTTCTTGTTTATTAATCCTACACTTTTCCAAATCATCAAATTTTATTTTCAGAAAAACAAAAAAATTAAAATTACATTTAGGAAGATGAAGATGACACACTATTTAATATAGATCCTATAATGCCTGATATGGATTTACCATCCCTTCATTTAAACAACAAAACAGAATAATATGATAAAATAATGGTGATAAGTTGATAATGCTAATTACTTTATTCTGTAAGCATTGTAAATAGATGAAATAACATTAAAAGCAAAGATGAATTTAGATAAATTGCTGTTTTTGAAAAATAAATATCGAGAAAATTACTAAACGTTGAAATTTACCTCTCAATGGTTGCAAAATACACAGAGAAAAGTACGCTCTTAGCTGCAGATAGCAGCTATTAAATCTAAATTTTTAATATCAAGTATGAATAATTGAAATTTTCACACACTTTGCTTCTTATTAGAAGCGACGGAATTAATGACTCGTATAAAGGACATATCTGCTTTTAGTAAGATGATAATCCGTCATGACGGCTTTTTGAGTATTCTTTAACAGTCATATTCTTGTGCGGAGATTCTTCAGTATAGAAATTATCGCAGTAGATCTGTAGAAATTTTAATATCATTCTTCTTGGTTTTTTCTAACTGTATATATTTTGAAAGCGATAAGAAAAGGCGAATCAAATTTGTAAAAAACGCATATTCTCATAAATGTATCTCTATTGAGAACTTCAACTTTAAAATCTGCTTTCTTATCGAATTTCATTGAATTTATGGACTTAATGACAAATATATTTCTTAGAATGATTTTTGCAATCAGTTTTTATAAACAGATCCATCTTTATGGCAGTCTTCCAGTTTGTTATTTTTCTCAGCCATCACTATATATTTCCTTATCAAAAGAAAATGTAATCGAACGAGATTATCAATAGACATGGCGTATTTTATCAGTTTAAGAGTGATATATGAAAAACGTCTTATCATATAATTATTTAACAGAATATAAACTCGGTGATTAATATTTAATTTTATTTATTAAATTTATTCCATAAAACATTCGAATAATAATTTGGAAGAAGTCAAAACCGTTGCACATTGTAGTTCTTAAAATTTCAGAATAAAAAGAGATAAAACAAGTAGTCCTTTATTTGAAATTTCTAATTTTATTGGGACTTTTTAGATGAATTCCACTCCCAAACAACTCTTCCAATTTACTGCCAATAATACGCAATAAGTAAAGATGCATCACAGGGAATCATTCCATTGGTACCCAACTATTTAGGAAGTACTCGTCTTTATTTATCATTTTTTCTAGTGGTGAACCATGTCTAGGCCAATCATTGTAATATACTACAATGCCATTTGTCAAATAAGCAATCCACCAAGAAAAAGTACCGGTACTCATTACTGTATGATTACAATGAATCAGTGTTGCCATATCGACTTCGCGATAACCTGATGACATGATATAGATTTCACCTTAAATAGTTATCGTTTCTAACTCTTAAGTTTCACTATGTTTGATTAGGCTTACAAATGCTATGCGAATTATTTTAAGAATTATTTGGTACCAAAGTTTCGCAAGGCTGAATAGAAAAATTAGAACTTTATCCTAGCGCATGATGCCTATTTGATCAAAACAATTTTGAAGGTATTTATGTCATTCTAATAAATTTTAAAATATCTTCAAGAAAAAGCTTAAATAAATTTGTCAATGATTCTCCAACAAATATGACCTTTACGAATATGATTGATATTTGCTTCAACCCAATGTTCATTATCAGTGCTTATTACAAATAATAGGTTTTCGAATCTTGATCTGCAATATTGTGAAAAACTAAATGTTTGCTTTACACTTAAGAATCAAACGTTGATTATGAAACTGTTGGATAACTAAGTGAATATTTGAAGTTGCAAACTCATTTACAGTCGGCCAAAATGCTATTTCATTCTTTAATAATAAATTGAATAAGTGGAGAAGGAAACAGGAGAAAATAGCTGTCCTTAATTCTTTTTGATAATAATTCGTTTATCAATTTATAATCTTCTCAATTATTTGATAAATTTTTTATCACCAATGTTTGAATAATTTCTGGATTTAAATTTCGAAAACTTTCATGTTAATATTTCTTGAAATCAAATAAAAAAATAATTCATATAAATAATGATTTACATTATATGCTGATTATTTTTAACTTTACCTGAATTACTCATCTTACTGACCTGAAATAATTCATTGCATTGATGATATAATCTTTCGTAATAGCCGTATGGCCATATTTTATATTCCGACTATTCATTGTAACGTCTATACCATGTCGTATATGTATTCCAACATATACATAATCTGTAATTGCACATATTAATCTTCTATTTGTGCGAATGTTATGAACTTCGCAAGAGGCAATTAAAAGAGTAATAAGCTATCATTATATTGCACTGTTCAACCATAATTATACAAAGTGATAAGAAGCATACCATAGAGGTCTTTAATAATATCCACTTTATCATGTTGCTTAAGATCATTGATAACTGTAGCTTCCGCATGAAATTTTTCGTTTTTGGCTTTTCGTAAATACTCATACGCCCGTTTTCTAATTTCTGGTAAGAAACTGAATTGCTTGCGAATCAAATCTTTCTGAAATCAGTTGGCTCAGCTCCAATTTATACTGACGAATAGAGACGAATAATAAAAAACATAATTAATGACAGTAACAGTAATAATAATATTATCAGTGATTGGACGTGCTACAGAAATTAAAAATTAAAAATGGTAATAGAAATTTAAAGTAAGTAAAACCATTAGATAATTAATTACGTAATTGAACATTTAATCATTAACTATTTCACATGTTATTAGATGTTTATGAAGAGAAAAAAAGGAACGAAGTTTAATAGATGGAGTATCAATTCACCTGCTGTGGATGAAAATAACGATATGATTGAAGATATCCCGAAATATATTCGAAATTTCTGTTCACGAATAGTTCTTCTACTTCTTTTCCATAATATTTGCAACATGACGAAAAATATATTGTTAAAATGTTTTCATAGCGATAAATTTGAAATTTTTTGCAAAAAAGATGCTTTTACAGATAAGCTAAAATCCTTCAAACTAACAGCAAATTGCGGCTTATTTTGGTTGTATCGTCGGATCAGTTTATCATTCAATTCATTGCTTACTATAATTGCATCCAATTTAAAACCTCGCCGTAACTTACATTTCACAGGGATAATTAATTTTGCATCATATCGTTCAGCTATTGCTCGTAAAGATGCATATTGAAACATTAAATTGCCCAATCCTAAAGTGAACTTTTTGACGGAACATATGTTGAAATTTAAACCTTATTTTAGCTTTTTTAATTTTCATTAATCAGTAATTAACATATTATTATTACGACGGGAGCAGGCAAAATTCATCAAAATTTTTAAGAATTTTAAAGCATAAAGAAAAAGTATTCATTTTAAAAGAGATTTTACGGTAAACATTTTACGATTTTACTATGCATTAACAAATAATAAAGAAGCTAATAATGGTTCTCTTCTAGTTAAATATCTTTATAGAAAGTACTGAAACAAAATTCACCTGGACTCCATGAAAAATTACTTATTAAATAACGTTTGTTTTGATCGATATCTTCTATGTTTTCAATTATTTCTATATTTGCCAAAGTCCATGGCTGATCAAATTGTACATCTTCACCTGGATTGTGAAAAGGAAATAGCAGGTAGATAAACGTTATTTCTTGTAAATCCATTAATCCCAAAACGGTTTTCACATTACTCAATTTTGCAGTTTTCTACTGCATATTCCATAATCGCTTCCAACTTACTTCTTTTTAGACACAAAAAGTGATCATTGCAAAATCTATTAAGTTGGGTCATTTTTGATTATTTAGAAAGAATTAGAAGTCGTCCTTCAAAATTCAAAAAAAAGACCTCCTTGGGGGAAAATTCGAGTTACTTGGACGACTGATAATCGATCCAAATGATTAGAATCAGTCGCACCGCTTGTTGTAGAAACTCCAATTTGTTATTAATATATAAAAGAGACGAAGTTATTGCAAATATCAACAGAATTAATCCACTTCTTATTGCTGCAAAAATTCAGATTTGTTTACGAAATTTTTTAGACATTCACTTCTTATAAATATTTGTGGGAAATTTTATCGAAGGTTTAAAAACTTCTCTAAAGAAATAAATTTTATGAATTTCGCTACTTTTTATTATCCATTTTTCTTGTGTAATGAATGTAAAAGAATATAATAAATAAAATGACCATCTTGTTATGCAAAATTTGAGGGAAATTACTATAATTTTTTATGATACAGTATATTAATGAATAGATATCAAAGCTCTGTTTTACCATATTTCTAAAATCGAAAAATAATTAATAAATGTTACTGAAAATATAAAGTTTGATACGAATTCATTCTGGTGGATGTTTAATTTTGAATTCAAAATATAAATAAGAAATCAAATTACCAAAGCAACCTTGCATTGATCAAAGCGACTGCAGGAGAATGAATGAATGAGTTTATACGAACACTAATTGATAACATACATCTTATTTCAGCTGTTACATCAGCAATGTTGACGATATGACCTCGATAATGACCTTCGGGGACATAAGGTTTAATGAAAT
The DNA here is from genome assembly GCA_008729115.1 of Dirofilaria repens. NCBI lineage: Eukaryota > Metazoa > Nematoda > Chromadorea > Rhabditida > Onchocercidae > Dirofilaria > Dirofilaria repens. Next base: position 1,987,353 of record SNRZ01000001.1, on the reverse strand, counting down.
GAACGAATTAACAAAGGCTGAGATCGTCCACTTCTCAAACATTCATGAAATATTTCAGCAGAAAAATAAGACAAAAATTGAAATGTTGGAACTCTGTATTTTCTGAATCGAAAGTACAACGATAGACATTCATTCATTCAATGTTTTTAACAGCTATGTAACCAAAAAAAAAAAATGATAGATTTACTAAGCTGCTCTCATAAAATAATACTGCATATAACATGGCAATGTTTTACATCACTGCAGTCAGTTATGATAAATTTTCATTCCTGCAAACTATTATGAATTTCTAGTAAATTTCAGGCAAATCTCAAATATGTCAGCAGGTATCTGCAATTTGCTCCTGACAGTAGCTTGCAATGATATTTTTATTATTTCGGATTTTTCCCATTTCTTCTAATACTTTTCCTAATTCATAAGACTTTGATTGTTAAGGTCTTTTAAAAATAACCCCACATCCGGTTCGATTCATTTGATTCTAAATTACTAACCATTATTGATTTTCCAACAGTCTTATTTCTGAATTCGGAGACTCAAATAAAGTCATAATAGGGACGAAGTTTATTCATATCCGCAGATTATTTTTTGATTTGCATTAATGATTGAACAGTCGCACTCCCGAGCCGTTTTCTGATAACGCTATTTTTCGTTCTCACAGTTTTTTTAATTCACTTGAGCAAGGTATACAATCATTTCTGGAAATTCATTTAACTAATCATCTAGATTTGTAAGTTTGGATAAAATTAAATAATATCACTTTTATAAAAAAATATCTGCAACATTTTTATACACAAAATTATTAAATAAGAAATAAGACATATGTCTATTTCTCTAGGGAATCTGTGTTTTATTGCGTTTTTAGAAAGAGGATAAAAATATTTTATAATTTAACAATGTTTAGAAATTTAACAGAAAAAGATTGCAATGAAATCGTGTTAGCCAATAGGGATCAAACAGTCAATACAGCTAGTAACTCAAGCAGAATTTGAATGAAATAAAAAAGATTGAATAGATCCATTCGGGAATTTCAAGCTCAATTTACTATCCGGTGCATATGCATTTATTGTCAGTAACAATCGCCAAACTTAAACAGTTTTGAAGCACATAATTATTGCATTTTTCTAATCACCCTCATATCTCACTAAATTAATCTGAAGGGAGGTGAGGAAAAGGAATAGCAGCAATCGAATATTATCGAAAAACGAAGAAAATAAAATTTCAGAAACTTCAAGCAAAATCTAAAAGGCTACATCGAATGTTAACTGGCTAACATTAAACTGATAAGGCAAAAGAAGTGGTTTCGATGAAATTGTTTTCAGATCCATATCCATCTCTATCAAATGATCAAGAAGATATTGGCCATTTAAGCTATTTCATTAATAACTTCAATATTTCTAAATTATTTAAAAAAAGCCAAGAGAAATCGATAAATGCGGACAGTTGGCATCTTCTATTCTTCAGATAATGAATATCAAGAAAAAGAATTTCTTTCTTTCCAATACGTAAGCGCATATGGCAAATTTATTCATAGTGGAAAATTTTTGCTTTTTCCATGCAAAAAGTCGTAACACTCAACTTTTTTCTTTCTTTTTCAAAAGACGAAGAGTGAGAGATTTTTATACTCTGCCATTTCATTTTATATAAAATTTTGTTTCTTTTTGATGGAGCTTGGCATGGAAGAAGGGACTGATTTCACAAGGAAATGAATTATCTGAAACATATAATATTATCACGTGTTTCAATGCAACTGATGAACTTCAAGTGAACAGCAATAATTGAAAAAAAAATATTTCAATTGAAAATTATAGCAATCAACAGGAATTCGACTGAAAGATTTAATTAGCTAATAAGCTATAAACATACAGAAATACGACCTGATGATATATTATTTAACAATGTAAAAATGGTACTAAACAAAGTTTTAATTAAAAAATTAGAATTCTACTATAACTGATGAACGAAATACAAAGAGATTCACAGTGTAGCTCAAAGTCAGAAGGCAATATGATTAATGAGTTGAATATGACTGGTATTCTTGCTGACATATTAATATCATATTTGATAGAGTCCAGTTGTGATTCTCAATCATTAAACGTTCTGAAAAGGAGATCAGATCGATATTTGCAGGAAGTGGCGAAGTGAAGCTCATTTAAAATTACAATTGATAAGATCTGATATTATTGATTGGGAAAGATGAAAAGAACAAGGAAAATAGTATGCAAAAGAAAATCAGTGAATGATAAGAATTTCATAAAATAACAGGGATTGCAAAGGTATTTCATTATTACTGAAATGATAATGTCCCATTCTCATATGGCACAGGGACTGGAATTAATAGGAAGCGTGGACTTCTTTTCTTTTATTGACGAGAATAGTTATAGCAGGTTTGGATTCAGGTTACTATTGTATAGCTAAGCTTGGACATACTTATTCCGCATACTACTTTTGTCGCATATTTTTTCTGGTTGACTATTTCAAAATGGAAATTGGTAGTTTGAGGAATCTTTTCCTTAACTTACCTCCTCTCGATTAATATGAAGATCCTTATCGGCTATCAGTGATATTATCCTTTCAACTGAGAAATAGTTTGTCCATATCAATGATTCATTACGATCTGCGGATTATAAGCATCTCGAGAAATGTTTCCTTTATGCTAGGCTATCTTTTATATTATTTTAGCAGCTTGGCCATGATCGATATCTCTTAAGATCATATATATATGTACTCATTGCTTTGCAAAGATATATTTCGTACGTTTTTATGGAATCAAATTATTTCCATCTTTTTCAATTCATCCAGTGGATGAAAAATTTAGAACCTTCGTTTCTCATAGAATTATATAAACTATATGCTCGCAGTTAGGACAAAGTAGTAGAGCTTTTCTTATAAAATTTGATCAGAATATTGAATCGCAAGTTGATTTTTCATTTAGTAAAATAGAAATAGATATAAATAATGATTTTATCAAATGATGAAAAAAAAAGATGCGAAAGATTGAATGTCTGTGTGAATGAATACTCCTTCATCATTCGCACAAAATACAGCAATTTCAGAGGGTGAATTATGCCGAGCACAGAATTTGATTTCTATCCCCTCGTTGTGGCTGTTTGTTTTTATATATTAGTCTTTGTAATTGCTGAGTTGACTCGTAAAATTGTCGACAAGTAAGTTATCAATGTCAGTATTTACATATATGCTTACTATGAATACTCCATAATCGGCAGGAACTGCCGGAAGTATATGAATATTTTAAGAGATGTTTCATTCGTCAAAATATTTCCTTTGATCCAGCAGATAAATTGTCTCTTCTTTTTGATTTTTTAAACGTTTAGTATTAATTATGATTTTCAGATATGTAACTGTTGGTTCTTTGTCGTTCTATTTTCTAATGGAAATAATAGCAACAGCACAAATGTGTACTTGCGTTTATGAAAACGGTAATAATTTTCTGCATTAAGATATGAATCTCTTGTGTTTTTTGTTGGGAAAAATTAGAAATTATAATTACACGTTGCAGCGGTGATTATTCGACATTATGGCTTGTTCGGTTTTTTTTTTCACCGTTGCTTTACTAATTTTTTCTGGCAACGTAATGAATCGAGGAGCATATGTCTCTCCATTAACACCAATTGAACTATATTATAAAGGAATGCTTCCGTTAGTTCTTTGTTTTGTTTTTAGTACTTTCCTTTCATTTAGATATTATGTAAAATTATTAGGGAAGTTAAATGACTCTATTATTCCTGTATATTTGATATTGATTAGAAAAAAATGAACAAGCTGCTAAAAACATTCTACTTATAATAATTGCAGAGCAGAAAGATTATCAGTAATAATAGTTGGCGAAATTATTGGTGGTTACTCGGCTTATCGCGTAGCACGTAACCTGTGGTACTGGTCGTTGAATCTGTCAGCTGATCATGCTTTTTTCTATGAAAATACAGTTTGTAAACTTACTTATAAGGTCGGAACTTATCAAATCGCAAATTTTGTTAAGATGTTTTATTTTTGAGCTTGCCTTCAGTTTCTGGTGAATGGAATTGGAAGACTTTTTGTGATTTTTCACACTCCATTTGTTTTTTTTTTCTGGCTGAATTTCCGCAGACATTTAAAAGGAGATGAGATTTTTATCATAGGTTATGTAAATCGGATTGAACTATTCTACATAAATATAGAATAATCTGTAAAGTAAATATACGGATTAAAACTGTTCGATATTGGGTTCAAAGGAATTCACCATAGTTCATATCTCAGTGATAAACTCAATGTTTCCAAAGTAATTTCAGTTGAATAAATATGTCTTTTGTCAGTAGCGCTCAATGAATAATATTATTTTGTTAATTTAGACATATATTTAGTTTTTTTAACAGCAAGTAAATTCGGATGGTGAGACATATCAAATTCGAGAATACAATTTCTTCATTTTAGATACCATTCATGTTCGTGCCTTCCTTCGAAGTGATTGCCTGTTTTTTAATGCGCTATATTCTTTGTCGCATTCCTGCAAATTTAAAAAAATATATGATTCCTACTATTGTATCAGCATTTCTTACATTTGGTTCGTTCTTTATGTTTGCATGAAATCTGTTAAAATCTAAGCTTTTATTATATTTTCTCAAGATAGGTTGCTAGTTTTAAAAGTTGAGTAAATGAATTTTCTTATGCAAACAATTGTGATGCAGTTGCAGGCGCAGAAAAGTGATTTTCTCAAATATTTCACAAGGAAATTTATGTTTTGGTTTAGATCATCGATTCACATTAGCTGCATTCTAATTCATGAATAAATATGTGATTGCATTTGTTTATTTGGAAATCTTTAATTCTCAAGATTTCTGCACTCAGAATTTCAAATTCTGATCTGCTTGTTGCTTATTTGGCAATTAGAATTAATTACACTGAATGGACTTGCCAACTTTTTTAGCACTACTATTTGTCGGTGTTCCTGGGCTTAATCCAACAATTGTTTCATCGCGTTTACAAGGATGTGATGGGCTAAATACTGTTTGGTTTATTCTGACGTATTGGTTTTGTCCTGTAATTGGTTGGATGTTATCGGCTTATATCGACCATTATAGAATCATAATTGCTGGGAAGAAAACAGAATAGAAAGTATGAAGGTGCATTGTATTTTTTGAAAGTTTTGATTCCAACTTAAATAATCTTGCGCTTCGTAGTTAGTATTTATAATTTATTGATTTAAAGACTAGTTATTAATACTTTTTTCTTCGTTGTGTTTCAAAATTAATATTGAATTTTTTTTCATTGATCTTTTATAGTTTTCATTTGCCAGTTTGAATTTTTCCATTTGTTAAATAAACTTATATAATTCAATACATAGAGTTTTTTACTGGTTTTTAAAAGTGTTCAAATTATCTTACAATCAGCGGAATTTTGAACTAAGAGCTAATATGAATTTTGTTGTTGCTTTTAATTCGAAATCTTCATAATTTTTTTACAATAAGAATATTGGAAATTATTTCAGAGTATTTGAATCATCGCATAATGTCCACATTTGTTATTTTGGTGATGATCTGAAATAATTTTTCTCGCTTGTTCGTACTTTGTTTTATTAGAAGAAACAAGAATTTAGTGTTTTTATAATCATTCAGGTTATGTCTGTAAATATAGCTTATATAAATGAATAATTTTGAAATATCTAATTGGCTAAATGAAATTACATCTGACAAGAATGGATGAACATCATTAGCTAATTGAATATAATAAAAAAAATTGGGAAAATTATAAAACATATCTCTCTTGAAAACACGTTTCTTATTCAGATTTCAATAGTTATTAATATTCTCTGTACCGAAAACATTGACATACGTAATACGTTGAGATGATTTAGTAAGTATGACATTTCACCATTTATAAAAAATGAAAAAAGATGTTGAAGAGAGCATATATGTATATGTATCATAATGGTCATTTCGAGAATTAGTATGATATGAAGTGATTATAAAAGCTATGGTGCTGCATCTCATTACCAGTACCAGTAGCAGTCATTAGCCGGAAAACTTCATCGCTTCCTCTTATCCTATAATATAAGAGCTTTGTTATGTATATGCTTGTGTTCCTTGCCGATTGCGACAAGTTCCTATGGATAGCTAAATTACTATGTACATTCTTATTAATGAAGTAAGCTGCTTGGTAGCACCGAAATTAATGAGATCAGTAATGATATCAGGGATTTCCTAGTTTATATTCAGATAAGAGAAAATTAGTATTCAAGCCTTATTATCATCAATGTTCGTTAGTTTTGAGCAAAGATTTTTCTATATAAAATTTCTCTATGGAATATTAGTAATTTGCGGGAGGGGAATTGAGAAAGCAATTTGCTGAAAAGCCTTTATTGATTTCACTCCTCTTTCACTACTTATTTGTTTCTTAAAAATTTTTGGAAAATTTGAATGTTTATTTTAAAATAGAATACTTCCTCATCAATTGCATCAAATAACAAATGCAACTTTTTTTTATATTAAACTTTATGTTTTTTTTTGAGTTAAGATGCAAATTTTTATTTTTTATTAAATTAATATTTTGCATCAAAAAAAATTTTTTTCAATGAATTTTTTTATATAGAATATGAAGTTAGCAAGAAAATAATTATTGTGGAATGAGAGAGAGATTTTCTCTCCGCAGTAATTAAACGAATAATTATTTTAAAACTGTCGTATTTCGAGTTAGCTTTTTCATTTTCATTTGTCCGTAAATTTAAAAAAAAACTAGTAGATTTGTCATTTATAACTTTGATAAAGACTTCGATATCTTCGGTTTACTAACTTTTCGATTTTTTATGCTATTCTCTAGTTTAGTTGGAATTAGTCCTGTAATAATTTATTTAAATTTTCAAGTTTTAAAAAATATATCCATTTTAACATCATCACTTACTGAGCAGCCAAAGAAATAGTCGTTTGAGGTATAATCTTCCGAAGAAATCATGATAACATTAAATGTTTTATCTAAATTAGTAATGGTCTTCACCAAAAGTATTGGATGACTAGTACTAATTACTGATTTGGATGATAGTGAAACGGAAATCATAAATTGAAATAGAAAATCATATTCAAGCATGATAACTGCGATGATGACAAACCAGAAGAATCTTTGATCTTTACTGGTAATTTTCAACTTAATTATAGTGCGAGGGTTGTCATCTTTTTATCACTCATTTTTCGCTATATCATACATATATGCTTTATAGGTCTTGAAATTTCTAAGCTTCATGAAATTTAGTATCTTGTATGATTATGATCTAGTGATTAACAGATGAACATTTAGTATTGCAAAGATTCAATTATAAGAAAATGCCTGAATTGAAGAATATGAAATGTGTATTTGCAGTTGAAAAAAAAAATATTTACGAACTAATCTAGCTAAGGAGTTTTTTATTTCTTGTACATTGATAGGAGAAATTAAGAGGAAACTTTTGCAGAGGTTCGCTATATAAAAAAGTGCTATCCACATTTGCATTACTTATTAAATTGAACATCTTAACTGTTTTTATTTGATTTCTTTTCATTAAATGCTTGATATACTTTGCGAAGGAACATATTTTAACACTGTTATAGAAATTATTGAAGAAAAAAAAATGAATAATTTCTAAGAGGATAAATTCGAGCAGCAAATGTCCGTTTTGAGAAATCAATAAAGGCCTAAGAACTGAATTTCTTTTTTTTGTTCTCCGTTGGTTTGAACATAAATGCAAATATCACTTCCATTGTTTATTTCCAATTAAAAAACTAACTGATAGTTAATTTCACAAGTGACATAAATTACAACTAAGATTAATCGCTTGATTATTTACTGATATATTGAAATGCTCAAAGAAATATTCTATTTTTTGGCTTTCAGGAAGAGATCACCTGACTGTTTGCAAATTTGTATTTTGCGCGAAGTTATGTTCACTTTCTCGCATTACAGGTAGAAATGCATCATCAAATTTTCATAAAAGTTCATAGAATTTATTTTTATGAAAATTATTCATCGATTTTTCCTTTTTCGCTCATAAATCATTCTTGAAAGTCATGATTTATTTTATTAGTCATAATTTCTGAAAGCAATTTAATAATGTAAATTCAATATGATTGCATGGAATATTGTTGTAAGCAAAATTTTAATTCTCCATATTTCCTAAAAGCTTAAAGTTTTCCTTTCAGCGAACGACTTACACTTAGAAATGAAAAAAATTATAAAGGATTTATTACTTCTGGCTGAAATTATTTGATCGTTTTTAAACATAGAACACTGTATTGCGGTGTCAGCATTTCGAAACAAATAGAAAAGTGGGCAAGCAAATATACCACTATAGTTTATTACGCTCCAGCTCCCATTTTTCTGCTTCATATTTCTTTTTCTGTCCTTTAAAGGTTTAAAAGATAAATAAATAATTCAGGAAAATTCTGAAACGAAGCGAAGAACATGTATTTTACTATCACTCTTAACATAACTGGCATATTTGTAATCAACACAGAATACATATCACGAACAGATCATCTAATCTTGCTGATAAGATTTATAAAATCGCTGCAGAATTCTATGAGCCTAGAAAATTTTGCAAAAACAATTCATTATTATACAAAATCAAAATATATTGATTTTTGATAATTATTTATTATCTATTTCATGGCAAAAAGGTACGTTATTATTTTCTCGAAAAATCTTTGTTAATTTAAAAAATTATGAATGTTTCCAATTCGCTTCTTCTATTTATGTTAGATTCGAATTTTCCATTCTTCTTAGAATTAATAAATTCAGTAATATTCAAGTCATTCATTTGATTCCTTTAGCTAAAATAAATTTCAATATCGTACAAACTATCATTATCGAAAGACAATTGTTCTTCTCTTCTCTTCATAAAAAATGTTCTCAGAGAAACTCTATGCAAAATAATTAGTAATGATGAAATAAAACTTTAGGTTTCTTTTTTTTTGATCTATAAATCGTTCATAGTAAAATAAGTTTGAATCGTTTGCGGATAGTCAGTTCTAAATTTTAAGCATGAATATAGTTTCATCAAATCATATTTCCACTGTAATCATATTTTGTTGGTGAAAAACCGGAACAAAAACCGGCAACTACTTATATAAATTGTTTTTGAAGTTCATGTATTTATTATACCAATTTCCAAAAACAATTCTGTTGTAAAAAATGATACTAGGATCATTGAATATGTAATTTATTTAAAGAACATCATCGATTGCTCGATTTTGCATTTAGTCCTCAATATTTCGAAATTAAAATCATTTTATTTGCCAAGTTTCTGAATTATCATTATTATTTTCAATACTAAGTTTAGTTTAACAAAGTTTTATTTCCGTAGTAGCACAAATTCATGAACATTGATCATCAAAAGTTGATGCGTGGAATATATATATAAGTGGTGCCTTTCGTTTATTCAAATTTTACATTATGTTAACATCTTAATGTTAGTGGATAATAATTTAAAAATATTCATTTATAACTAAAACTGCTTGATATTTGCATTTTTCATTTGAATCTCTTTAATAAAAAGAATATAATTGATACTAATGTACGGTACACATAATGATTTGCTATCTTCATTTATCAAAATATTTGTAATTGTTGAAAAATTTTTTTTTAATTTAAGTGTGTTAATCAATGTATGGTACACAAAATGATTTGCAATCAAATATTTGTAGTCTGAAAATTTTTTAATTTAAGTAAGTTAATAAAAAAAGTTTTTTTTTTTAATTTAAATAGTATTTCTCAAATTGTTATTTAAAGTCACAGATGATTTACACTGAAGATAGCAAAAAGAACGGAAAGAATAAAATGAAAAAGCGGTGAATATTTTTAAATTATTATCCACTAACATTAAGATGTTAACGATAAAATATTGTGTTTGAATAAAGAAGGAATGAATTAAAGTATTTTTATGATATATAAATATGATCAGAAAAAGCATAAAATTGAATATTAGTGAATTTAGAAATGAAGTTCGTCTCATTTCGCTTAATTTTTTCTCAGGCCTATAATATCAGTGATGGTTTATGATATCAATTCCTTTTCTTGTATATTATGGCGAATATTTATTGGTCACACATGCTCTAGCCTCTATATGCCCGGTTGCAGTGCTGTACCAATTTCTACGATTTCATTGATAAATGATAATGTTTTACTAATTTAAGCAAAAACCAGTAAACAGTTTTGGTAGATAATTTGCCATATAAATATTACATGAATGCCATGCAAGAGATATGCAAATATTTGTTGAATATAATACTTATCAAACACACAATCTACCAAATGCGGGAATTTTTCTAGTTGAAGTTAATAATGAAGCATTAATTTTTACATTTAAAAATAGTTAGAAAATATTTTTTGGATTCATCTCCAAGATTTCATTCATGATTATTTGCTGTTTTGATATTAATCCTCATGATTTACATATTGTGCTTCCTTTCTATAAGAAAAATTTATCATCGTATTTTTCAAAAGAATTGTCAAGAATGAAGGATGGGCACAAGAAATGGGAAATCATCCTGACTGAAGGGAAAATCATTAATGTTATAAAACAAAACTCTGTCACGAAATACATTTATTATTAAAAAATCCATTTATGACATGTACTGAACTAATATGACATTGCCTATTCTAATTTGGCGCAAATTTATATAATTTATAAAAGCTCTACGTGCTTTTATCTGTAATGAAAATTTGAAGTTTATGTATTTTTATAATAAAGGTAAATACAAATTGCTTTCCTCCTGATTGCTTAGAATTATTAACGAAATATATATTTCTATTTTTTCTAGTTGTTCAATTTTATTAGTTTTATGGAAATCCTTCCTTGAAGTCTTGAAAAGATAGTTATTTAAAAAACTACTTTTTGCTTAGAATTTTCAACTACGATGGATTGTTTCCTATGAAATTTTGAAAATTCATTCTGACACAAATATTGACGACAATCAAATTTGGCTATGATATACTCAAAGCTGACACTGTTTTTAAATTCAAATAAACTTAATTTGCCTAAAATAAAAAAAATTTATTTGAAAAGACAAAATGATTGGTTTCCGAAATTCCATATATGTAGCACTTTAGGATTCTATATTTTTAATTGAAATATCTATTGTGATGCTCCAATAGTGTTGTTTTAGAATATTTAAGAAAGGATTGTCATATACTTATTTGATGTGCACTAAGAACATTTTGCAAGGCTTTAGTCACGAAAGTTTATCTTACCGAGAAAGTTCAACTCTCTGTTTACATTTAGACAAATAAACCACACTAAAAAAATTTAGCATAAGTTTATGAATATACATTTAAGCAAAATAGGAAAGCGAGCCTTCTAGACAAAGTTACTAGAGTATAACCGGTGAATAATTATCAGTTTGCAAACAGGTAGGAAATTGGCTCACTAAATAGACTCGACGAGGTTTCGAACTCAAGTAGAAGATATGCATGTCGCAGCAAGTATTTACCAACATCATTTTTTTTTAATTTCAATCAAGTTTCTTTGAATTAAAAAATATAAATCCTTCTTGCTCTTTTGCTTTTTCATGAAAGAAATGTCTCTCTAATTCCTTTTCTAAAGAATTCCTTTTCTAAAGATTTTCCTTTCTAAAGATTTTCCTTTTTCTCTCTTTCTAATTCCTTTTCTAAAGAGAATATCCAGTAGAAATGAAGGCTACTCTTTCTAATGTATCAATTGATATGCTGCTGATTTATAATACTATCTAATTTTTCTTAAAAATAATTTATGATTGTTTCAGTTAGTGTAAACACAACTTCCGTCGACTTTTTCATTGAAAATTAAGTATGAAATATAAGAAAAATTCCTTGATGCTTCATTTTATTTCAACAAATATTCGTAGAAGGCATTTATGACTGCCACCTACATTCCTTTCTACTTAAAGGCATCAATCATAGAAGTCGCATTTTCAGATTCGCACGAAAAAACATTTTCAGAAGTAATATGATATCATTTTTAGACTGTTATGTCATACTTACTATCAAGACATTACTAAGTTATCTTTAAATCGTAAAATTTTATTTTTAAAGCATATATTTTTAGTTCAGATAGATTAAAAAAAAAATTAACCCATTGTTAATTGATTAATGTTTTATCAATATTCATTATTTATTGACTCTGAAGTTATGTTTCCGAATTTCAGTGTCTAAAATATACAATTTATAGGTGATATATTGTTCCGCTCCTTTCATATGTTACATTGAAATATAAAGCACAGGAATGCATCAACTTGAAAAATCGAAAATTAATTATTATTTTCATGATTTTTTTTTCATGAAATTTTAGGTTTCTCTGAGTGAATTTCTTATCACAAGAGTTGATAAATCACTCATGTGACTGCAATAGTGCATAGTTTACCGAGCTTTTTATCTCAAAAAAATTCAAAAGTTTCAATAAATGAAATAAAAAAACAATCTGCTAAAAGTTAGTACATTGTTTCTATCCGTAAAACTGCTAAAATCTATTCTTATTGAGAAAATAAATTTAACCCTTCCAGGCTAATAATACTTGACATATGTCATTATTATTGTCTGGAAAATAATATTTTGAATAATTGCAAGGAATTGAAGGGAAACTAATGAAACTAATATGTTCCTCCTATAGGTTAATTCCTATTTGGATATTATGAATTTTCGCTCATAAAAATTCAGAAATTTTTGGCTATTCTAATATAGATTTACCGAAAATTTAATTTTTTAATTTCTAATTCTTTGTATTATTATAAACAAACTAATTTTTATATCATTTCATATTACAGGGCACACTTCGAGTTTCTAAGAGGTTTTCAAATAAAAAAGAAAATGGAATAATTTGTTTTAGTTCAATCGCTCAATTATACATATGGAGCGGTTGGTTTCACTGTTAAGAATTATCAATAATAGGAAATATATGATAATTATATGTCATATATACATATACATATATATATATATATATATATATATATATGACATGCTATCAAATAGAGTGACACTCTTATTAAGCGATCTCAGATTAATTTATTCAATAAAATATATTTTGCAGGCACAAGACTCATTATTTTTTGCATGGCGCAATTTTTTTTTTTTTGTCAGTGATTTTACTACGCCACCAAAACATTTCATTGAATAAGTGGGATAATGATGAATAAAGCATTAGAAAATTAGCTTTTACAGGTTAAATCAAATTTTACCTATAAATTGCAAAAACTTAATAATTCTTAATTAATCAATCAATACTAGCATTTTCAGCTAACAGTTTTCAACTATTTTAATTCTATTATTATTAATATTATCTCTAATTATTATCAACATAATCATTAATATTATATTAATGAGTTAGTTGCAATAATCATTGGTAAGCAATTATTTTTGATTATCATTTTTTGATAATTCACGAAAACAATCAGAGGTAATTATTTATTTACTGTAAAGATACTTGATGAAAATTAAATATAAAATACTCATCATTTCAGTTCCTTGGCGATTTTTTAGTTCGGATATGCAACTATTTCATATTCGGATCACCTGCAAGTACCCGTTACTGTCACCTCTCTGTACATTTATGCTAATTAGAAAATTCAAATAGAATTTTATGTGATTTAAGATAAGTCAATGAAACATTATAAAATTAAAAAAGTTGCATACCATGAATCATACTTCTGTTTCAGAAATGCAGTTTTAGTGCTTTCCGTTTTTTCCTCTGTTTCTCTTCCACGTTTTTCACTCCTCGAATTATTCATTCTATTGAATAAGAAAACGAAAAAGCAGATATTAATCCTTCAGTTTATCAATCTCATCTCTCTTCTAATATTCATTGTCTTATCTTCACTTTGATGACTGAGAAAAATGATCAAAAAATCACAATTTGTCTTTTTTATTGAACTTTCATAATTTATGAGTTTTACTTCTATGCCACTAAGATCATCGCTTCAACTTCAATGAATAAATTGTGACACATTTCCGTATCAAAAATTTTCATTTCACAAATAATCCATAAAATAACAATTTTTGCATAATCTGAACATAAGACCATCACTACGATTAATACTTCCAACGTGATCCATCGTTACTGCAAATTATTGACTAATTTTTTAAAATTGTATGAAATAATTTAGAATCAAAAATTCGACAGATATATTGCTTTTCTGAAGAAGGAGCTACTATCTACGCTTTCAGGGATTTGTTATAGCCAACTTAATTTATTCAGTTTTCTTTCTGTAGTAAATTGATAATTTAAACAATAATTAAAACGGAGTCATTAATCTTTCACAAACTGCTTCTTCTTCCTTTCCTTGCCGCATTATTTGTGCTTCTTCTTTGTTACTTTTTCCTGATGAAATTCTAAAACACATTGTCCGTTCTCGCAGTAATTTTTCCACTCAAGAGAAATCATTTGTATTAATTGGAGAGCATTTTCAAAAATCTCGTAATGTCTAGTGCAAACTGAATAACGCAACTGTTTTTCTCAAGAATTTATCACAGCTTTTCATATGATATCATAAATTGATTAGATATAACTTCCAACCTTGTTAAACCTTATGTATGATCATTACTTACATTCTTTTATTTTGTTTTGCTGAAGTGTTTCAATTAGAAAACTGTCATCCCTTAGCAACCTTTATTATATTCTCTTCGTCCCTTAAATAAAATTCATGGCTGGCTAGTATTCTGTTGTAATTTACTGATATCAGAGATTTATATAACCAAATATATTCTACAGCACTACAAATTAAGTTATGTTTTTTTCCAGTAGGTTTAAAGCGTTTAGAAAATGACTCGATACTGAATGAAATCTTTTAATATGCTGAAGTTAATTTAGAATTTCAAAAGAACTTGAATAAAGTATCAACAAATATAATGACTTGAAATTAAAAAAATAATTTAAGTCCTTTGCAACAAAGATAAGAGTCATTAATAATTGTTCAGGTCCTTCTTCCAAGGATATGATATTCAGACTTTATCTTTTATCTAATCTAAACTGCATAGTTTTGTGCTTTCTGATCTTTTTTTTTTTTGCTGCGAAAATTGATGATCGATCAATGTGATGTTCACGCAATGGAAAACAGTTAACTTTTCCTCCAATCTTTCACAAACTCTTTCCGACCACTTCTCTTTCTATATTATCTCAGCTAGGCATTTTTTTTTCCATTACTGGCTGCTTATGCGAAAAGGATTTGAAATTTTAAAAATATATTCGTCAATTTTTTGAGCTTGAAGTTATGCAGATTCATTTCGTAGAATCGTCATATAGCTTTTTTTCATAAATTTATCATTAAGAATTGCATATATCATATTATTCCACTCACTGATATCAGCTGTCTGGAAGATCACCATATAGAAAATTTCTAATAGAATAAATTATATTTCAAAGACTGGTGGTTCGCTTTTTCCTGATAATGGTAGCAATCAATACAGCAATTTCGATGCCATGAAGTAGGATCTATTAGCTAATTTTATTATCATTAAATTATTACACTGCATAATTTGATAAATCTATATTATTTTAGCTATTTCCTTCTTGAATTAGTAAGTTAAAGTCATATTACACATCACTCTTTATCGAACGCAATTTTTTGCTTTGAAAGAATAATATGGTACTTCTTATTAAAAAATTTGCATTCTTTTCGTGCTGACAGTATCAGTGAATTAAATTCGAAGGGAAACAAAGTAATTGGCACAGATATTTGGCATTGGATTCTTATTTTCTCAAATTATTCACCGATCTTTTTTAATTAAGATTTTTATACTGCAGCAGTGGGTAAGATAACGAATTTTAATAAGAAAGCATTAGAATCGGTATGAGTCAGGTAGATAAGGCTTCACTATATTTATATGCTCATTTAAAATGTTGAGAGATCAAATTGATTTTTATTCGTTAGAGGATTCATTTACATCCTTCATTTGAATCAAAATAGTTCCAATAATAATAATAATAATAATAATAATAATCTTTGATTACAAATTACATACCCATGCATGGTTTTTCTTTTTTAATTATTCATAAAATTTTAAATGATTTATCGCTAATTTTGATTTCTATCCATCTGAATGCCATAAATTTTTTGGGTCATACGTTCAAAAGCTTTTTGTTTTATATTTTGTGGTAGCTTTCTGCTTTGTATTTTTTTAGATTTCGCATGTTACATCTTAAAATCATTAATTTTAAAAATTGGAAGAATATAAATTTGCTGACCAGTATGTTCTCCTGAAGACAAGAAAGTTGAGATTCTTTCTATTAAAAATTTTTTCAATGAGAAATGTCGAATAAATTATTATTATGAAATTAATTTTTCGGAGACAAGTTTTTATTTAAAACTGAGAAGAGTTTTATTTCAAATGTAAAATTTATCTTTTATCAATTAAAACAGTGAATGACCTGTTCGACAAATATGAGAAATCAAATTTGATTTAATCGTCTATTTGCATTTAATTGTTAAGTATATGCGAATGCTATCAAAATATATAAATATATTACTGACCTTTTTTGAAGTGAATTTGTGTAATATATATATATATATATATATATATATGTATATATATATATCTTCAAAGCATGCTTTTTTGATCCGATTTTAATAACAAAGAATAGAAAAAAAATTGATTGGAGCTAATGCTCATTTGATTCAGAATCTAGAAACAAATTAGTAAAGAAGATAAATTAAAGAAGTTTTATTTCAAGTCATCGCTTTTAACTTGCATAATTAAAATGTTCAGGAGAAAAATTAATTGCGAAATAATGATAAACTAGGTACTATCTCAACTCTCGAGTAATATAATACTTTAAAATAAAAACTGAGAATTACTGTTTTTTACAAAGAGAAAAGTAGAGTAATTCCTTTTTTCTTTCGATCACGAAAGAAGATATCATCATTTGATATGCTTATTTTAACAACACATATGAGCTTCTTAAACTACAGTAATGTTAAAGCAAAATCAGCACTTGATGCTTTCAGAATGCTTAATAAGTGTTCGATATTTACTACAAATTTTTAAAATAAATGCATGCCTTAGCTTATGCTATTAAAGTTTGCTAATATTTATCACTCATATCCTTACAAACCAGAGTCAGATTTAATTTTCTTTTAAAGTTTTGAGTATTCAGTTTACTGGAATCTCGTGTGCCAAAATTCTCAAAAGTTTTGTTTTATTAAAACATTTCTTGTAATTTCTGGTAATTGATCAAGTTTTGATTAGAAAATTTGAAATCACTATGTATAAGATGTTTACTGTAGAAATGGTATTCGAAAGTAATCAAGTGATTATGCAAATGTAATTAGCTAATCACGAATTAAGCATTCTAGAATCCAGCTTGTTATTTTTTTTCATATTAGAGTGGACATACAATTAAAGTTAGAACAACTTTTACGCAAATCTTAAATGCATTAATATGTATTTGTAAGATAAATAAGTATCAAAGGATTTGTACCCATCATACTTATCTCTTATATGAAAATGTTTCTTCCAAATGGAGCTTTTCTGATATTGTGAAATTTTTTAAGGCATAAATTATAAATCTTAATTCACTCTCTAAGTCTTAGGATTTTTTTAATTTCATTTCTATGTTCTTTTGTCTTATTTCTTTTTTATAAGAAAACTTGCCAGATATAAATTCAATGCTCCCAAATGAATACTTTCAATATGCTTATAATTCTATAGAGCATCAAAGTACATGCAACAGTTAAAAGTTTTGTCTTCTATTTGTGATTAAAATTATTTAAAGCAATGAAAAATGAGATGATATTTAATTTAGTCATATCTCAAAATATATAAGAAATGGTTCACGTAATGCAAGAATTGTGATGATCTCGAGAATTGTGATGATCACAAGAAAAGGTGTAAAGTTCAATGAGATTTTGATAAAGTTGTTTGAACTTCAACTATTTTCAAAGTAAAGTCTGTGAGAAATGCGATTACTGACAGCTGTTTAGCTTTGTTCTAATCTAAGTGAGAATTTTTTGGAGAAAAACAAGTATTTAATATTTTATTTTTTATATAAGCCATCAGTTTTTTTTCCTATGTTTGGATTCTTATTTCGAAATGTGATTCCTGAAAAGCTTCAGATTGGATTTCTAATCCATTTTGTGTTAAAGTGTTCCATCAGACCATGAGAGATAGATCTTCCAGATTAATCAATTAAGAATTAGCAGTTCACGGTAAATTTCATTTCTCTGAATATATAGCATTAATTTACAGTGAATTATTCCATTGGATTTAAATGCCTGCTGTTATAGTTCAAGAAAGACCAGATGATGAACTATTTAGACAGTGGCCTTCAAAACGATCCCCTAAAAGGTTTGTTCACTCACTTAACACTTGAAATTTATTTTTTCGGTTTTGAACGAAATAACAATGTCATCTATTAATTTGTTGCCATCATAAACAGCTTTTGTCTAACTTTCTTTCAATGATTCAGTATAAGTGCAATGATAATATAATTTTATTGAATCTGTTTATCTTCCGTCTTCTTCGATCATTTCTTTCTTTCATTTATCGAAAAATAGTTTGAAATCGGAATCATTTATTTCAATGTTGAAACTATAACAATATTTCTTACAAAAAAAGAAAAATAACTTGTAAGTCTTAGATAGTATATACATAGCGTCTGATAGCATACGGATAAGATTGTAAATACTTTTGGTGATCAAAAGTCTAAATAATTTATTTGTTAGGGATAAAAAAATCTAACATTATAATAAGTTTTCACTCAGATAACTGCTCTTTTAAGAATACTATATACTAAAAATACTAAAATGTTTAGTTGACGCTTTTAACTAACTTCATGTTCAGTATTCAGTGAGTGAGTGGGTTTTTGATATTAAACTAATCTTAAACGGAATTTAATATGAGTTCATCTGATTGAAATGTGCGAATAATTTCAAGCAATTGAAAAAGCCTCTAATTTGCATGTGTAATATACAATTCAAATTGGCAGCGTCTGATAGCATATGGATAAGATTGTAAATACTTTTGGTGATCAAAAGTCTGAATAATTTATTTATTAAAATAACAACATTTTTGTTGTCATTTATTAGGACCACTTTAATACCAAATCAACAATTAATAGTTTTTTGAATCTTTTTTACCTAATTTGTAATTAATTTCTACATATCATTTTTTTTTTTTTTTTTTTGTTCATTGATATTATTAAAAAATTATTAGTTTGTCATCTGATAAAAATCGTAGGCATGAAAAAATGAATCCCAAAGGTGACAAATGAATGAATCCTAATTAACTTACAAACGGTGATTTTACTAAAGATCAAGTTAGCATCAAACGATCAGAAAATCCGAATGAAAAAATTTATTGTGCCTAAAAAGTCGAAATTTATCAGAAATGTTAAATCATTATTGATAAACTTTAAATTGCATCATAAATAAGTAACTTTCATGTGCCCTTTCTTCATACTGAAAAAATTAAGATTAAAAGTTAGGATGAAGCAATATTCTTAAACGACTCATATATTCAACAATTTTTTTTTTTTTGAATAGCGGAATTCCTGTTGTTCCGATCTTTTATAAATTTAAGTGATGCATATTCGGTACTGATATCATTTAAATTATCTGTTATTCAATAGTTATGTTAGATGTTTATGCGGATAATTTTAAGCTGATAAATGCTCCTTAACCTATTTTTCACTAATATTTCATATTCATACTGAATATGTGTATTTCAGGCATTTGAACATTCACTCATTAGGTATACTTTTGTAAACGTCACAATCAACACATATATCCTAATTAGCATTTGCCGTTTTGCTTGCTCGCGTCGATATATATTACTCGTCCTATGTATATTTAATATTTAATGATATATTTTAATAAAATTTCTTGAAATTACTTTTGGCGACGTTAACAAATGGGAAAGCATCGATTTTGCAGAAAAAGGTACAAATAGTAAAGTCATTGATACAGTTTTCATACGCAAAATCAATATAGAAAGTTGACCGCAATTTGAAGCATTTTTTCTTTTTTTTGAAACAATTAGCTAATTATAAATTGATCATAAGAAAGGATCTCTGGACATTAGTTTTTTTTTTTCATACGCCGATATCAGTATTCAATACATTAGCCTATTTTTCATCTTTGGTTTTCTTGCCATCATAAATCTTATTGATAAGAAAAAAAATTTTTTTATATTGCTATTATGCCCAACACATTGAGATTTCTATTGATATCTGACCAGCGTCGACGTAATTCATCATTCTTCAAAACTTGTTTAGCATTATATATATTTTTAACTAGTGCTTGGTCAATTTTTCAATCTACTAATAAAGCTAGCTGTTCACTAAGATTGTTTGCCAATTTATTTTTAATTTCTTACTCGTTGAATTTTCAAATAGCCTGAAATAAATATTAGAAAAGTGGCAAAATAGAAGAAATAAATGATATGTCTTAATTTGACATTTTAATATGCACTAAAAGAAAGACTCTTTAGATAATTTATATAAGTTTAAATATGGACGTTTATCATACTTCCAGGCAAATAGAACATTTACTTAATGTTCATCCTGAGAAATATCGCAGTCGGAGTGACCGATCAACACGAATCTCAACACCCGTTGATCTGCATGAAATCCAATGCCATCGATCCCGTTCGGTTGATTACCTGTAAGATGATTCTATTCAAGAATAGTAAAGGAAATATGGTAGTTCCCCGTATGGGAAAATCGACCAAATTGAAAATTTGATAATTATTTTAAATTAACAAGCTTGAACTCATAATACTGTTCTTTTTAAATTTGTTCGCCTTTCAATTTTAAATTGAAAAAATTTTATCTATGTCTTGCCAATTTGTGTCAATTAACTTATTTATATGCTATATTAAGTTGTAAGTTTATATAGCAATGAGTATTTCATTCTTAATTTTCGTTTTTAAATCTTTAATTTTGTGTGTGCAAAACAAACCATTTCAAGTTTAAATTTTAATTCAAGCATAATACCCCTGATATTTTTGAATCATTTCAACGATGAATCATCATTAACTTTTGATCTCTTTCATTCTTTTTAATATCAGAAATATAATTTTCGAATCAGTTTTCGAAATTTTTCAATGAGCATAAAAAATGAGAATAGCTGATTGATTGTTTGTATAATAATAATAACGGTGCATATAATAAGGATTAAAACTGAAAAGAAACCTGGAACATTTGTCTTTCAAAAATTTTCAACGATTCGCGGAAGATTGAGTAAGTTGAACTAATTTTATGGCTTGTGATAGAATGACCTCATAAATTCAGGATTGATATTTTAATGAAATGTGACTATTCCAAGCATAAATTCGGTACTGGATAATTATGCACTTTTTAAATTGGATAACAACTAACTCTGTTAGTTCCGTAAAAATGCAATATGGAAAAGATCAGTCTATTCAATTCTTAGGACAACATACCATTCGTATTTTTGGAGTAACGTCTGTATGTGTGCATGAAATGTATGAATGTATATGTATGTATGTATAATGTATATGTATGTAAGTATGTATGTATGTATATATGTACGTGTATGTTTATGTATACGTATGTGTGTGTATGTGATATATTTGTGATATGTGTGTGCATATGTATATATATATGCATATACGTTATAGCTCTGCATGTATGTAAGCAAATGTTAGTTCTAAGTAAAGCTTAGAGATTAGACTAACGAAGAGGAAGATTATCGAAGTTCTTTTACACAAATGTCAATTATTGAACCAACTGCCGCAATTCGATGAGTACCGTTGTGTTTCATTCTTGACGACCTCTGTTATCTTCCATTTCTGTTTCCCCTTTCCCATGTTTCATTAAATTAATTTAAAGCGGAAAGATTTATTTAGAGCAAAGTGAAGCAACAAATCGTTGGTGAAATTTGCCGATGCTGAATATCCAACCAAATGATACATGATTTTTTGATTTTAAAGATTTTAACAATCATCACATTTTTAGCAAAATTAGTAATAAATATAAATATTGGTTTGATCTTCCAAAACAAGAAATTATGAAGGAAATGCTCAGAGATGAATTCCCGTATTGAATGAAGAACTGAATTTAACAGTGATAAGTTGCGAATCGTTATCTCTTTATTAGTTGTTTAAACTTTGACAAATTGATCAATAGGCTCTTTTATCTCTTCACCTTCTAATAATTTGTTTTCCGCATAAAAGCACAAAAGCTTAATGATTTGAATCAAATCGAGTAAGTCGTATTTAAAGAAATAAAAGACTTCTCGTTATCGAATTTAAAGAAAACGGACATTTGTAATTAATCTGCAGTGAAACAAAAATTTATATCACTCAGATCTGATAAATTTTTTATTCTATTATTAAATTTTTGTTCTATTAATAATTCCTTGCAAGCACTTATCATTTTAATTCAGCTTATTTAGGTGATTTAATAGCCTCGCTAATTTTATATTTAGATGATTGAATCTACCAAAAATTTTTTTCATCCATTAAAAATATTTCTTTAACTAATTTGCAGTAATAATAAATATTCCATGCCACCTATACATCAACCATTTCGTATATATAATATTTCTACAGGTCTCCTCCCATCATGGATACGTCAAACAAGGAGGTACACGAAGAAAAATCAAACGATGGATCTATTTTTCCGATGATCGCAGAAGAAGAAGTCATTCTTAAATAGTTTTCCTAAATTTAAGCCAAAATCATAGTTCAAAATCTAATTATTGAAATTTGATAATACATAAATATTTTCAGCCAAACAACATAATGTACAATGACACGTCATCGATAAAGCGAAGAGAACGTAACCTAATTACGATTAATGTTTCTGGTCTAAGGTTTCAAACTTATGAATCGACATTGAGAAGGTAAGTAAAGCATCAATTTTTAATTTATTCGTAACAATTTTTTAGAAAATCAGAGTTTGCATTATTTATTCTCACATTTAATTATAAATCTTGAAACGGCAAAATTGAGAAATTAATCAGTTCAAAAATTTTTTTCGTTATGTAGAAGTATTTTCTTTTTTTTGAAAATCTCTAAATGATGTTTTATCCAATTTCTAATATCTGTTTGAATATTTTAATGTTTCAATATCTCGTCCACGGATAATTCGTTAAGAGAGCGACTTCATCTTAATATGGAAATAAGCCTAGTGCTGTGGATATATCCATCAGAATGCTATGCAGAAGTGTTATTAAATATTTTGAAAATAACATTCACATATATAACAATGTTATTTTTTGCAGATATCCATTAACATTGCTTGGTAATTCATTTAAGAGAAGTCATTTCTGGGATCCCAAAAATAAAGAATATTTCTTCGATCGGCATCGTACAAGGCTTGTATTCTATTTCAAATTTTTCGGGGAAATTCTTTCGAAATCAGAAGAACTATTAAAAATATATCAAATCTTTGAGAAATTATTATTTCACTCTATATCATAAGAATGCAACAAATAAGTCTTTTTTAACACGATTTTTTGAAGAAGCGATTATACATTATGCATAACTTATAGCAACGAAAAACCTTTCGAAGGATAAAGCATTCATGACATTACTTATGATTTTTCAGTTTTGAATCAATACTCTATACCTACCAAAGTGGGGGTATCGTGAAAAGGCCAGAATCGGTACCAATCGATATGTTTATCAAAGAGCTCAAGTTTTTCGAAGTAAAATCATTACTTCAAAAAACTTTGGTTTTAATCAGATACTTTAATCAGATACTACTATAGCTGCAGAAAGTTAAAGACATGCATTTGGTTCAAAAGATCTTTAAAAGATTTTTAAGAGGAAAAATGGCTGTATCAGAATTTTACTCGACTTGAAAACTTTTACATGTAGAAGACATTTCAAGCAGTGAGATATGATACTGTAGATAAATTCATTTTGATTGCAGTGATTACAGTGTCGATTTTTTGTAGATGGGTGAAGAACTGATAGAGAAATTTTGGATCAGCGAAGGTTATGAGCGACCTAAAGAAATCCAGATGCCTCAAAACGTACTGCAACGGCAGTTATGGGAATTGGTAGAATATCCGGATTCCTCATTATTCGCTCGTATTTTTGCTCTTCTGTCTATTTTTGTTATTAGCATGTATGCATTTCCCGAAGTTCTATCAAATTTTTTGCAATCTTCTGAAATTCTTTTTGAAAACGTATAGTCTCTTATGAGACAATTCCAATTTCAACATATTAAACGAAGTTTTAAGTAAAGATAAAGCTACGATTGACTTAACAAAGTCAAATATTTCTGAATGGTTTAATTCGAATTTCAGTTCAATAATATCATTTTGTCTGGAAACATTACCATCGATGAAAGAAAATCCGGGTGATGTACGCGATTGGTCTAATCCATTTTTCTACATTGAGTTATTTTGCATCGTTTGGTTTACCATCGGTTAGTACTATTTTTTCTTTTTTTTGCATTCCAAGCGTTGTGATAACTGTCTAAGATTTTTTAGGGAAAAATTTTGGTTATACGAGAAATTTTTCATTTATCTTTTGAAATGTGAATTTTTCCAAGAAGTATAGAGATATATTATTTTTTTTAACCAACATGAAGGGAAATTCTGCATTTTAAGAACATTTTTATCGATGAACTAAATTAGAAAAATTTCCTTGTCATATCACATCATCATTGTTTATGCATCTGAAATAGGCAGAACCTTCATCAGTGCGAAAATCGCAGTTCGTGTCCTTTTAAAAAGCCATGTAAGCTTAGCTTTTTTTTAGCATCCATTCTATTTATGGTAATTTGCATGTCAATTATTTCTTAATATGAATTGAATTTTGGAAATTTCAATTAAAATGGAATTCTTCATTTTTTCATTCATTAAACAATAATTTCTAAAAAGACACTGAAGGGAAATATTATGTAATTTCAGAATTATTGCTACGATTTGTGAGTTGTCCAAACAAACTCAGTTTTCTCCGCTCTGTCCTCAACATTATTGACTTCATTGCTATTGCTCCTTTTTTTGGTAATTTGTTATGGTAAGTTCGGTTCATTTTAATCTCGTTTAGTCGTTTTGAAATTATGGATAGCAATCGGCAACAATTACGAGAGAGTTGCGAAGTGACTGCTAGTTAATTTCAATCACAGTATATCTTTACAAGTGAAAATTGGAGTTTAAAGTTGAATCTGATCGGAAATATCATATAAATTTCAGGATGGATTCAACTAAATCGTCGATGTCATTCGCTGTATTACGAGTTCTGCGATTAGTACGAGTATTCAGGATATTTAAGCTCAGTAGGTTAGGAACTAAGTTATTATATATCTTTTTTCATCCTTGTTGTATGTATGCATCAACGATTGTTATGGTGTTATGATCATAAAGAGATTCTATTGCAGGAAGCATCGTTGTAACTTCTTGCTAGCATTGAGCTTTAAGAATGAAATAACATGAATGAATGATCGAAAGCGAAGCTACTTTTGATGAGAGAAGAATATATTTGCAGGCATTCAGTTGGCTTGCAAATTCTTGGCAAAACATTTCGTGCTTCTATACAGGAATTTTGTCTTCTTATCTTTTTTATGGTCATTGCTTTGGTACTTTTTTCAAGCGGTGTTTATTTCGCTGAACAAAATGAACCAAATACAAAATTTACCTCAATTCCTGCTTCTTTCTGGTTTGTTTTGGTAAGCTTTGCCACCTATCATCCTTCGTGCATTAGTCATCTATATGCTGTGTATGGTTTCAGTTTAAGTAGCACTTCAAGAACATTCCTGCAGTTTTTGATAGTTCGTACCTTTATTTCAATTCATTCCAGGTTACAATGACTACAGTCGGGTGAGTTCGCATTTTTGTTGATATTTATTTATCCAAATTTCGATTTCATTAACTAACTTTTATAAAACTTATTTATTGAAGCTTTCAAGCAATGCTTAACCTTTTCAAACGACGAATTTCTGAATGTTTGAAACTAGAATTCTATTATCCGGAAAGTATCCAGAAAACTGCTTAATGGCTACTGACGTTTCCAACTTTTAGTTCATCTTCGCGAAGATTTTGCATGTTCACAGGCCATATTTACATATCGTATTCTATGTAGTTGGCTGTAATGAACAAAAAAAATTATTTTAAGTGTATTTTTTCAAGAAACGTTGAATATAAACGAAGAATAAAAAGTTCCTTTCTTGCATCTTTAAATTCTAAGGATTTCCCACAGATAGTCCGAACTTTTAATGGAATGCTTCTGATATTGTAGAAGTGCGACTGAAAATGAAAGGCATCCATTCCCATGTTCTCAAGTCAAACAATTTGTTGCGAATTTTGTAGTACTAAAACAGCTTAGACATAAGCGTTTATTTTCGTTTTTTATTATTACACAATTAAGCATTGTTTGTTCGTCTGGCGTCTGCATGCATTTTATTTTAGACTATAAAGAGGGAAACAACATGTTTCACATCATGCCCAA
Source organism: Dirofilaria repens (assembly GCA_008729115.1). Classification (NCBI taxonomy): domain Eukaryota; kingdom Metazoa; phylum Nematoda; class Chromadorea; order Rhabditida; family Onchocercidae; genus Dirofilaria; species Dirofilaria repens. The sequence goes on along the minus strand of SNRZ01000001.1, from coordinate 1,961,004 downwards.
CTGGAACTGAATCATTAAATCACAACTCTGTTATGATTTTCTTCTATAATTCTTATGGGTGTTTTGCATATATCTTTTTAACATTTGAAACATAATTTTTATTTTTCAATACTTTTAAAGTTTACAGATAATCTTGAAAATGCAAAATAACCATGGGTTTTTTTGACATCAAGTGTCAAGATTTCTTTAATTATTTATTTTGTGAGACGATATTATCAGTAAATGATTGGAATGGAATTTTAGTTTAATTGCAGTGCTTGTAAAGCGTTTATTTCCATTCTAATTGTATGTCTTCAAAAATTTCATAACTTCCCAATGTATATTTTTTGAGATATGGAGATCTAACACCTACTGGAGTTTATGGTAAATTAGTGGGTGGCCTGTGTGCATTAATTGGTGTATTGACACTTGCCCTTCCTGTGCCTATTATTGTAAGTATTTTCAATAGATAGACAAATTTTTCTAGAAATCGACAAAAAATAATGAATTATTCAAATTTTCTTGTAGTTCTAGCAAAGAAACAAAAGGTATATATAAATGTTCTGTATATTCTCTTTGTACTTTTATCAGAACTGGCTTATTGGCCTATTCATCTTGCTTTCAGGTAGCAAATTTTAAACATTTTTATCGGCAAGAAACACGGCTGGCACAAATGCGAGCATCAGTTGAAGATGATGAAACACTGTCAGAGGAATCGTCCAAGTCTCCGTGACAATTAAGTAACGAGGCGGACTGGTCAAACATTTTGTCCATCTCACAGCTTACCGCCTCGTTAATTAGTTTAACGGTGTCCACTTCATCTTCGGATAGAGAAGATTAATAATTAAACGATAAAAAATTAGTCGATTAAAACTTATTTGATTATCCACAAGTATACTTTTGACACGGGTACTGCAAAAGAGTCGAGGAGTGCTTCCTCCTCTTTCCCTCAAATCGGATTTATTTTTGTTTCATTTAGATTTCACTTCTGAAATCTAATCTTATTTTCGTTTCAGAATTTCTTCAGCTCTTTCCCTTGCTGAGAAATTATCTGTCATGAGCACTAAAAATATGTATTTAGAATATTGCAGCAAACAACGCACTCTGAAATGTGCCACTCTGCATCTGTATGTATATTTTCCTATTCTTATTGCTCATAATGTTTTTGATGAAAACTCTGCATATAGCTATTGTAATTTAATAAAATACTATTCATTTCAGTTGAAATTTTAATGAATTGAAACAGTGCAGAGGCACTATGTGAATTGTTTAAGCAATTTCCAACCAAAGGAGGAAAGACAGTACAGTAATTCCAGATTAGGGATGTATGTACCTAGAACTGGTTTAAAATCTGACTGTGCAATATACCAAACATTTATCGCATAAAAGTGTCTACGCATGATACAGTGTGAAGCACAATTTCTAAAAAAAATCGTTTTATATTCAGTGTAACAGAGAATACCATATTAAATCACAAAAAAAAAAAACTAAAATGACGAAAAAAAACTTATTTTGTTTAATTCATCGTGACTTTATTATAAGACAGTTTTGAAAGCCAACAAGACTCAAGTGCCGAACGAAAAGAGCTTTTCAAATGATCCGAATCTTCACGAACCTACTCGAAATATGTTCAAGCACAATCCATGGCACGAAAAATTGAATGGATGGAACTATTAAAGCATATTATCGAAGGCTCGAAAAACTAGAGTTATTCCTTATTTTTAACACAAAGCAAGGTTTCAAATACTCTACAATTCACCAGATGTTTAACCTTCGAAAGATAATTTCTCTCATATTATTATGATGATTTTCTTTACTGTTCCTTTAAAGATTATCATTTCTATCGAATTATTGTTGAATTAAGCATGCTGCAGTAACTGAACTGATATATTAATATAAGAAAGACAGTATCATCGACTGCAATTATTGATAAGTGCTGTAAAGAGGATAGCTCAACGGTGTTTTTTTTGGTTGCTGCTGTTGAGAGTATTTTTTCGATCCAAATCTGACAAAATACGGGAACTATCCAAGATAAAAACAGGTTTATTGGCTTACAAAAAATCATTAGCTTTTGAATCTCCCACAGAACAATAACGAAAATTTTTCTGGGTGAATGAAATTTTTCTTTATTACTAATTATAACAAGCGATGAGGAAGTTCCTATCGCAGATCTTGTAATTCCATTACAATCGAGACATAATAATGTAGAAGAACATGCTACATTACCATAAATATATTGCGCACTGCTCAGCATTCTTCTGAATTTCAAAATGACAGTACAGACAATTATCCCCAAACTATCACGACAAAATGTTATGGATAGATTTTACGGTTGGTTATGGTTGGTATGGATAGATTTGCAGAAGTTGTTTCAGATTTTCCGACGGTAGGGACAAGTCATTTTGCAGTACCTTATTTTCTGTAGGATCGGGAACATCCACTATAGAAAACTCTGATTCAGTTGAATGTGTGCCGGAATAATATTTGTCATCTGTGGTCGAAATTTGCGTGTTTGATATAAATAACGAATTCAGAACATCGTTGTCCACTACATTGTTTGTGACGAAATCAACTACTGGCTCCATTCCAGAATTTGCAGGTAATAGTTGTGAATCATTCACATCATCGACAAGGAAAACTTGCTAAAAAAATGTACTGTTCAAACTTTTTGGTCATTTAACATTCAATATTATAGTCAAGAAACGAAATCGGATAAAGAATAAAGAAATTTCTGAGAAAAATACCGTTGTGCAAAATTCGCAATAACAACAACTAACCATTCCACCGTCAAAGTTTTCCTCAACTTGTTGTTTCAATTGCATAAATTCTCTAGCTGTTAAAGTGACTTGCTGTGCATCTTCTAGTGTCGATTCATCTGCTCGCACCTCTCGCAGAAGAGTTTCATCCCTTTGTTCTGGAAATCAATATTATTAAAATTCAGTAAATTTTCGTTAAAAAAATTTTAATATATAATATCTAACTCTACATCTATTTAACTTCCAAAATAATGAAAATCCCTTTCTCTGTTTACTTGTAACGACAAGTTAACCAGTCAATAAGAATATTATTACCAAAAAATTGAAATCACATCAATAAAGCCGAGAAAATACGTTTTACTGTGCTGGAATTGTCCATGTTAAGTTTTTGATTAAATAAGTCATGTTATTGAATCAAGTTAGAAATGGACGATTTCAAAAAATTTTTTAGCTTAAGGTAATCTCATATGTGTCTTACCCAATAATGTTTGAAAAAATTAACGAAGTTTTTCGATGAAAAAAGAATACCACAACTATCCTCTTCTGCCATCAAAATATATAATTGATTATCTTGAATTTCGTCAGAATTAATCAACTGTACAATTTGTGCCGTACTTATGAATCCTCTTTCGTTTTTTTCATGTATAGTAACACTTTGTTCTCTAACATTAACCACACAATTTCGTAAATAGCCATATTCAAGCACCGGCTGATGAAAAGTTTTTCTGTGATGAATAAAACGATGCCTAAACATTAAGTTGAAAATAAACATTAGTGTTCTTTTTTCAAAAAGTAGAGTGAACCAGTATTAAACAGTTCTAATAAGTTATCAAAAAAACAAACTTGTCTTCAAAAGAGAAGTTGCAACACCACCAAGTTACTTTTCCATGATTCATATCCGCTCTAATATTAGGTAAACCTTTCACTTCAATTATCACTGAGAAGATATTTTTATTGTGTACACGTTGCATATGACGTATAAGTAATGATGGCTTTGCAGTAATTAGAGCACATTCGCTACATTTCGCTCTGAATTAAAAAAAAATAAATGACCTCGAGAAAATTCTGACAGCTTTTAGCACTAGTCAGATATATGTATATATATATATCAGATGGAAGCAAATAAAAATTTTTTAATGAATAATAATATGTTAATTCAATTTCATCCAAAAAACTTCTCTAAGATATTTGCTCACATGCATGGATTTTGATTCAATATAGAAGCATAATTTCCTTCGGAAGATTCTGCAAAATCATTTCTGGATAATATTTGTGCTTCCGTTGAACTACCATCAACATCGATAACATGAAGTTTCGGAGTATTTTTTTGTGAACTGTTACTAATATTAATGACAGGTGACTTTTCCGATCGACTGCATGATATACCGTGAACATCCTTTTTATGCTCATTGAGTTTACTCACTGATAAACATATATTACCACACCATTTGCAAACATATCTAAAAATACAAGTTAAGAAAATTTTTCTTACATATAGCACTTAAAAAATCTAAATTACTGCGATAAAATCTCCTCTTTTTATAAGTTGCAAAGTTATCGTAATTTTTTGATTTAACAATAAAAATAAAACACATAGTATTTTATTTTGATATATTATTGCTTTGATTGTTTAGCATCAGAAGATTTCAATTTTATTATTTTACTGATAATAAATTTAAAAAATAATCACTTCTGACCAAATAACAATGCAATGATGTCAATATTATGCAACTGTAGGAGATCGAAATAGTTTATACCTTTCACCACCAATTTATTCTCTATTACAGAACTAATTCTCAACTGATACATTTTAATAAGTTTGATAAATATATGAATCCATAATAGGTAAATTCAAAAAATGTGACGCTCACTTTCGTTTTCTAACGTGTAATGACTCTTTGTGTAGCATCAAATTTTTTTCATTGACAAAAACCAAATGACACTGATGGCAAGTGCAACGTGCAACATACTGCAATCATATTAATCTAAGCATTACAACCTGTAGTGTCCTTAATATTATCCAAATAAGCAATGTAAGTACTCTGAGATTAATTAAAATTAAAGGAAATATAACTCACTGAAGGTCCAAAATTTGTAAGCAATCGGCGTCTTAAGTCGTTATTTTTACGATGAGCGCGAAAATGATCCATTAAAAATTCATAATTAGCTTCAAAATCAAGACCACAAATATGACAGCTCAAATTATTCGCGTAATGTCTATCAACAACTTCGGGCTGCAGGCCTGAATTTTTTAAACGGATTAAATTTCTAAATTTTTAAAATAATCAGTACGGAGATTTGAATTTTGAGTGCTGTTCCACTTTTAGTTTCTATCCTCCGTTAACAATCTTTGAATGAAAGTGTGTAGAGGAGAAAACTTACGAGATCGTCTTACAACTTCTGTTAACATTCTCGTCTGCTTTAGTGCTTCACGTCGCTTCTTTGCTACATCTTTGAATGCTTCTCTCCTCAAAATATCGAATATCGGTTAAAAGAATACTTAAAAACTAGACTAAAGGAAGAGAGAAAAGATGTAAATTCTAAAATTGAAACACAGCTCTTGGTAGTGAATTAGGTTTTTCAGATGGACAAAATGATAATAATACCTTCTCCATTCATGATGAATCCTTGATATTTCTTCCATGACTTCAGAAAGATGTGTCTTGTGTTCCATTTCAGTATGGCGCTCCAGACCAAATGATGTCAGAAAAATACGATTGGGACAATAACGACAAGGGTACGACTCCACCTCATTCGCTACACCTGTAATTATTTTGTATCTAAATTTCTTAAACTTTACTAAAGCAGCAAACTCAGGATGAAAATCCGCATATAATCATAGCGCTGTTGTATAAATTGATCATAACTACAAAAATTTTGGCCTTGGTTAGCAGAAAGAATTCGCGATAGTCTCGATGAAGTATTATGAGTATTAGTTTATGATACTTCTAAATACTTTCCACCACTGCGGAGTGTATATCTTTGCTTTAAAAAAAAAGAAAAGAAATACTTCTCTATAAATTATGGATTTTATCAGCCGAATAAAGAAATACGATTTGAACCTGGCAGATCACAATGATGGAACATTCGTCCGTCACTAGGTAATGCAGAAAGTTCAATGGTAACATGAGATGAGCTAGCTTCTTTGTTCAGTAATATTCCATTACAAGCTTGAGCATACTGATAAATCTGCGGTCGATTGACATCGATACAGAATCGTTTCATCGGTTTCCACTGCTCTTTATTCAGATCAGTGATTCGCATCATTATTCCACCTCGAACTATGAGTCCCTCTCCAACCTCATCATCCATTTCACAATCGTTCTTAACACATTCTTTTTCTAGAAATTTACAAAAATAGTTTATTATCTATTTAAATGACAGAATCAGAATCATTTCTTTTCTTTTTTTTTATTATTGTGTGCTATTATTCGAGTTTAAAATTTCATTATTTATATTTTCATTACGACTTTGAATTATTTTAGAGAATCAATCCCAAACAATTAAACCCAAAAGAAATAATAAAGAGGACTCTTTTACCTCTTATCTTATTTTACTCCATAGCAATATGTCACGTCTATTTAAACAATATCTGCAAAACATCTCGAATTCTAATTAAAATCAACTTTCGCCCGGACGTTTTGATACTCTAAGCGAGAAGAAAAAAATATAATTGAGATAAAAAGTCCGAAAGTATACCCTTTTTGAATCCATCATTCGCAAAACGCAGTCGACCTCTAGAAATTATTCGCGGTGCTTTCTTACAATATAATTCGGAGACCTCCGTCTTTCCCATTCCCCTATCACCTGAAAATATCTGGAAGTTAGTCTAACACTATGGAACCATTGTCTCTGCATTTCAGACGAATAAAGAGCGAAAGAATGCGATAGATGTCGGCCCATGGCGAAATACCAGAGGCAAAGCAGTTTGTTAGGTAAATTTCTAATCTGTCTTTCGGGGTCTTGAAAGAAACATGTCAGCAATCAATATTTAATTCCGGAAATTTCCTCTTTGTTTTCCGAGTTTAATAGTAACAATTTTTTTATTAAAAATATTATCTTTGTAAAAATTTTTTTGCAGTTTCTGGAGATTCAGTCGAAAGACGTACTGCAGAGAAGATATTAGGAGAATGTCACAAACACCGTCGATGGAATGTCAGAAAGGGATACCACAAGCGAGATATCGCTGAATGGAATCATATAAGTCATCTAGAAGAGAGTTTGATGAACGGTGAGATTATGACATAAAACAAGAGAGACTGATATTGACTGTCTGGCAAGTGATAAGGATATCACTCGGATTAGGTAGCTCATACAAACTGTTCCTCTGCGATGTCACTTCATGTTTCTGTTTTGCACGTCCTGCCTCAAAGATTTTACATCCGTGGTAGCAAGTAAATATCTCAGATGTAAAGATGCGAGAGGTTTCAGTACTATCGAAAATGATAATAGTAATAATATAGCTACTTTAATCTCCATATCTCTACTGTATCAAATATTATGTTTGCAAATTATGTTCATGTTTTATGTGAGAGATTTCAGTTGCTAAAAATTTCGTCTTTACGGAAACAATTTGAAAAAGCTTAGATTTGGGATTTCGAAAAGGATGCGATATGCATAATCCGAATACCGATTCCGATCCCTTTGTACTTTTTCTTCTTCTGATTTGTCTCGGGATTTTATGGGAGTTCGATGTACAAATGTGGGATTTGCCTTCTTTTCTATATGAATAATTTCTGAAATATGATATCCTTTGGGTAGAATACGATTTTTCACTATATTTCACTATAATATCACAATATTTTAGGCGTAGAATAAAAAGAAATCATCTATCACTTCTTCAAGAAATGAATTTCTATGATGGGAATCGATCTCTCATTCTTCGAATCCTTTATTTAAAAAACACAAGTCTTAAGTTTTGACATCATGCCAGCACCAACAACAGTACTTGCTATAAGCGCAGATCCTATAGCTAGTCCAGTCATTGCTGGTATAGATAAAGTACTAGCAAATGTGAGTGCAGTAGCAACTGTTGATGCAACTATAAAACCCACAATTTACGATTGCATCTTTCATAAGGTGTTTTTTCTGCTTGCTCGAGGAGTTGTGCATGAATCTCACATTATCCTATCGCACATGTTTTAAATTTGTGAGCCTATTTCTTACTCCTGTTTCTGTGGTGGCGCTATTCTCTATGATTAATACCCTGATGAGAGGAAGGACTTTCATTTAAATAGCGCTCTTTTATCCATTATGCATATGATCTTATGCGATAAAGCAGTAAAGCAGTATTTATGAAGTATGCACTGGTGTAGCCTATTCGTTCTTTCTATCCTTCGGTATACAAATTAAGTCGCGACAGTAGATAACAGAAATGAAGGATTCAAATGAAGGAAAAATTGATATTTCATATATATCAGATGAAATGTGTATTGTTTGCAAAAAATTTATTGATAGAATGCTACAGACAAATCTCATCACAGTTCATCTTCTTGCAAAACTTTAAATGGTCGTCCAACAGCATCCAACTTCAGACTTGAAATCTACAAACGAATTTTTCTAATGCATTTATGTTTTTGCAACTGTGATCATCATTTATTCTCAACGGTCTAAATTCATAGCAGAGTGTAAGACTACATGATGAAACGAAGTCACCAAATTCGGATACTAAATTGCAAATTATTGTGGAATTTCTTCCACTTTTATCTTCTCGATTATAAAGCATAATAGTATCACTCCTTTATTATAACGCTATGTGCTTTTTAACAAATTTTAGAAAGTATAATAATATTAATTAATATAATGAAATCTTTATAAAACCAATTTCTTTCAATTTTTGTGCGAAATAGCATAGTTTTGAAAATTTTAAAAGTTCTTGATTAAAAGCAAAAATGTACTAAGTCATCAGGATCATCACCAAGCCATTTGTGACATGGAAATTGATAGAGTGTATGATGTATATGTTCAATGATGTATACGGAATTTAATAACCAAGGTTTGCAGTCACCCTTTTTTTCATGCCATATTTCCAATGATTTAAGTGTAGATAATGGATTTTGCTCAATTAGCAAAAACAGATCTGACTATAAGGAAAATAGACGAGAAAATGCGCTATTAACAAGATGAAAGCATATCATACATGGGGAGTTTGAAATTTAGAAGTTTGTTTGGTTATACCAAGCAAATCTCAGTAAACGTCACTGAGGACAGTGGAACAGTGAAGTATCAATTCTCCCTTGTTTCTCTTTTATGCTGACAAACTAGAAAAACTTGTCTTACATGACCTCGCTGAAATTTCTTCCGATGGCTAATTGAACATTTAAGACGCACTTTGTCCGTCTGTTTACCGTCTATGTCTGTTAACTATAAAGGATTATTTAATTTTTTTCCCAACCAATACTACAATATGCTCCAGAAATGATATAAAAATTCAATTTTTTGAATTATATCTTTAGCCAACACACCTGTACAAATATATTTGCTGTGGTTCCAGCGTTTTCTTTGCTACTTGTACGAACTACCACCGAATAAGCGCAATCAATACCCAAACCCGAATGAGATGATTCTAGCATAGCAGTCTGCCTTTTAGGTAATGTCTATTAGATGGGAAGTAAATAAAGTAAACTAATTTGAATTAAATCATATTTTCTTTCTAAATTGTTGACTATATATTCATTTCAAATTCTAGTGGAATTTTAGACTAAGTTATTGAAAATTAAAGTTAATTACTATAATGAAAGTGGAATATCAAGCAGCAAGTCTTTTCATAAACTATTTTCATAACATACATATTAGAGTGTTTGAAGCTTTTTCAATCAATGAACCAACGTTCTAAGAAGCAAAGCTGTTGCAAAATGGATAATTTTTTGCAACATGAGATATTTATGCGCTTACTGTCATTAATTCGTATGAATTTCATTTACAAATTGGATTTTTCTAGTATTGTTAGATCGAAGATAAAATTTAATAAAAACCAAAATTTTCAAAATGAAGTTTCCGAAATGGTCTACTTTGATCTCTAACTGCCTTTAATTAGTGAAAGTGACTCTTCCTGAGGAATTTTAAATTCTCGCTCGTGATAGTAAGCATCAATAGAAGCACTAAAAAACTCATTCCTTATTGCTATTCTCAATCAGTTGAAGAAGCAGATCTACAGGTTCCAGACGTCAGACATCAGAGTTTCAATAATTCTTATATCCTTATATTTAATATAAGATTCAAACGAGAATAATACGATTTTCTAAAGAGTTATATATATATAAATTGACACTGATATTTATTATACAAGCGTATTACCAACCGAAAAATATTTGTTCAATTTACCACTTAACGTATCACAATTCCATAAACGACTCTTTAGATATTTTTTATAAATTTAAACTGATTTTTTTCTTTGCTTGCTATTATTAGCTCGTTTCTTTGGATCCATAAATTGAAAGGTTTGTATAAACATTTGGCCAATTAAATTGATAGCATATATCATAAGATAGACTGAAGAAATTAAACTATTTATAAAATAGGTCAAAACAATTAATACAAGGATGATAAACTAATTTCTAAAACAAATGAAGAATATAATTTTCTTAAAAAACAGATCTTGGAATATTCTGACATTTTTCCCGGATTTTTTGAAAAAATTGCAACAAAATGAAATTTTTTAATGATCGAGTAAATCAATTTAATTTTGTCCTTTATATAATCGATTCAAACAAAGCACCACAAAATTGCTTTCACATATTCTTTCATTTCTTAATATCCATTCGGAATGGATTTAACAATACAAAAATAATCTACATGCTAATTACACAAAATGAAAAATTTCAAACATCATATCATCGTTTATCAAACATTTGGAAAAATTCTACTAAACAAATCTCAAAATCGGATAATTAATGAGCAATCAACTTTGAGATATATTCTCAATTACTGAAAGTGAATTCCATTCAAAAAATTTCAATATCTCTAAAAAATTACAATACTAAAAACATTCCCTGTTTTCACTAACTACCAATGCAGACATCACTTTTAATAATGTTTTGGAAAAATAAATTCAGCGATAATAGCGAGGTGACAAAACAAACTCACCTGAAGGAGTATTCAACTTCGAGAGAGGTTGGTAAAAAAAGAAAGTACTCTCTGAAGTTTGTCCCGATGAATCATGGCAGTAATGATCTTCTTTACCATCATCAGCATTTCTTCTTTTTTGACTTCTCTTCCTAGAAAGCATATCTGTAGCCTTTTTCATTGGTTCTGAATCCACAATATGGGCAGTTCTGGAATCATTAATATTCCTCACCAACGTCCAGCAGAATCCCCATTGTTCTACACTTGAAATTACCGTAACTCGTCTAGCTGGATGTTGTTTCGGCTCCTCACATTTCCACATAACTAAATCTGATGAGCCAATAAATAACCGCTTCCTCATAATTTCCGCGAGTTTACTTAACCGGTGATATTGCTTCTGATAAGCCGTTTCATCATTCTTGTCATGGGCATCATCTATTCTTGATTGACTTCCTACTAGTGAGGATGTGCTTTGTACAACAAATGCTAAATCATTTGTTTCTTTCGTTTCAAAAATTAAATCATTTGGTTCCGTCTCATGAATTGTTATATCAAGGAAGCAATCATAAGATTGTTCGCTTGTAGTAGCAACATTTTCGGAACCATCAATACATATAATATGATTTTGGAAGACGTTGTTATTGCTTCGCGAACGTTGCATCGTTATGGATTTATAGGATTCAAAACTTAATGAAGAATTCACAAAATCTAAATCTGGAAAATCTTCGTTCCTGTTCAAATCTTCATGATCAATTTGAGACAGTGGAAGAGTTTCCAGCGATTTTAGAGAGTTTATTGAAGCTGTCGACATAGATACATGAAATTTCCGATTGTAACTAGGTTTTTTATAATTTTTTTTATATTTTGAATACAAATTATCGGATTCCTTTGCAACGGCAACAAAAGAGATGCTGTTTTGAGATTGGCTAGCAAAATTCTGATTTCGTGGTATCACCTTCGACCTTTGTAACGAGGACATTAGATTTCCATCAGATAAAAGCAACTGTTTCGAATATGGCGGGACAAATATAAGCTCTGGAGACTCAAGAGTAATTGAACCTGCGCTAGCTACTACTGGATTTACTGAATCTGTACATCTTGACGATGTTGAAATTTCTTTTATGTTTGAACCTGAATCTTTTAGAGGTATAAGTGAATGTGCCGCTGGATTCTTCAGGAATCCATTGACAAGGACTGGCGATAGCGGTGGTATTCTCTTTATATTTATTTTCTTATACATTTGTGAAGAGCCTCTTTGCGAACATACTGATGAAATGCTTTCATTTTGTACAGTGTTTCTCTTTGTTGAATTTTCTTTCTTCATAGATTTGACATTTTTAAAACTGACTGCCAAAGAACGACAAACTTTAGGGCTATCCTTTCTCAAGCCACGGTTCGATTTCCCAGCACTTCGCAGTCGATGTCGCTGAGTATACGAATATTTAGCAAAATCGAATTTTGGCCATTCCATCTCTGGAAATGGTAATGACGGAAATGAACGTATTTAGAAAATTTCAAACAACCATTTACGAATAACTTTAAAGCAACAAGACAGTCTGTCTTGACAAAGAGAAAATTTAATCAATATTTGCTAATTTCGCTGCGAATAATCATCTAATTATTTAAAATTTAAAAAAAATCACTTTGACATCATTAAATAAACTGAAATTATTTGAACTAATACTGATCTTTTTCGGCGACAAATGCGAACTGCAAATTTTTACTTTTTAATAACCAAACAATTTCAAATATTGCATTACCAAAATGCTTGCTGTCATTAAATACGATTAACACGTCAATCAACTTAAAAAATTCTCATTTATTTAATAAATTTAAATCCTCAAAATAACGGAAACAATATTAATAAAACAAAAAAAAAACCGCTTCTTCAAAAAAATCAACTAATGGAATTTAAGGACAATGTATAAAAAACAAGGAAAAACAATGTTAATAAATTTACCATATCAAGGAACACCGTAAATGCATTGAAAGCAATGTCATTTGTATGAATAATTCTATGCATGTGCTCAGAACTAGTATTTGAATATTTCATGTTTCCTTCCAACTGAAATGATGATCCACAGCACATTTTCTACGAAAAATAGAATAACAGAATTATTTATCATATTTGTTCAGAAATCTTCTGTCAGATTACTAACACATGCATATTTATCCTCAATGAAACTTGATAAAATACAGAAAAATTGTTGGAGAATTTCAAACATTCTGGAAATTTTATAAAAAATTTGGGAAGAAAAACTTAACAAAAAAAGTTAAAAATAAATAATATCATAAGAATGAATCTAAACACAACCGAATCTATACATCAAAACTTTTTGTTTCAGCATTCTAGATGAATTTTTTTTGTGATCAACTTGTCTTACTGCAATATTCTTTTATCCTGGAAATATATTTACTTCAAATTTTATAAAATAAATTATTTATAACATGAAGTATGCAGCAAAAAAATTAAGAAGTTAATGATCAGTAAAATGTAACATGATAACATTTTTTCACCTAGATGAGACTCCGTCATAGTCGAAGTTTTAGCTACATCTTCAGAAGTAATATCATGCAGTGAAAATGAATCTGCGATAGAGGTTTTTGGAATTTCGTCCCGATCATAACTCATTTCGGTAAAAGAATGAGACACCCGTTTGTAATACACCTGTATCGGTCGCTCGAAACCTGAATTCAACTGCATTATTTCGGAAAAAAAAATTCAAAGAAAAATCCTTTGAAAAAGCAATATTAAAATGTGAAATGATACTCATCTCTCAAATTATATCATTTTTAAACGTAAATGGACAATATAAATTAGATAGAATTTTTTTTTTTTACCAATGAGATGTACAAAACAAAAATAATTAATAAGCTGTTAAATCGCACAAATCGGAAAATCAAAAACATACCTTTTGTATACGCTTTGGGAGGATCGATACGTTGACAAAAATCAAAACCATATCGACAATTAAATATTTTCGAATGCGTCTGGCATAAATTCAATTGTTTTATACATTTCATTGATGTCTTTCTAAAACTCAGAAGATTCAGACTTACGCTAAGGCACATATGGATCATCTATGCTGTTAAATTGAACAACTTATATACATATATATGGTTTTCATTTGAAAAATTTTTATTTAAAAAACTTGCTTTATTTGAAATAAATATATATAAATAAAATTTTTTTAAATATGTGTCTTTTATAATATACAATAAGCATAATTTGAAATATATATATGTAAAATATATATAAATATAAACATATATTTTATTTGGAATATATATAAATAAACCGTGTCTTTTATAATACAATAAGTATAATTCATGGAAAACTACATCATATAAATTTTATAACTTGCCGTTAATTTCGCTCGCTTTTTATAGGTTTCAAAACTTTGTGGTTCCAAGATAAAGAGACCACCAGGACGAAGATGTCGATAAACACGTTTAAAGAAGCGTTTAATTCCAATATCTCCCCAGTTCAAATGAATCCATTTAGTGATACTTAACGCCATGATAACATCATATTCTTCTTTTACCTTACAATATTTATGATTTAAGAACTATTTAAATAATTGCACGAATTTAGAGAGAAAAAGAGCACTCAAAATAATTTAATAAAACGCATCTGGTAATGACATATGCATCGCGCAGGACTCCTGGACTGTTAGCTAAGCTAAAATTTTTAGTTTTTTCTTTTTTTATAAACTTGCTTCCAAAATTTTGAGGTTTTCGAAACTAAGTACTTATTGGCCATTCCTGAACACTGTTAGAATTCTTTGGTTGAGTTTTATTCGAAACAGTAAGCAACTGATAAGAGATGACTGAAAAATTAAAATCACATACCGCATCAAGCAATTCATCTTTTTCTAGCACATAGTTTTCGCAGCGAAACCATATATTATCAGGGAATTTGATTGAAAAAGCTGTAAGCGGTGCAGAAATTGGCCCATAGCGTTGGGCAAATGATGCTGGGAAGCCCCCAACAATCTAAATATAAAATTCAAACCATCAATTAAAAAATGAAATACGATAACTCAAAAAAAAAATCCAACCTTAGTCAAAAATTAAATTCGATTATCAGTAAAACAATGGATAAGATTGCTTAATAATATTCTTTTTTTAAAGAAATATTCGAAAATTGAACAAATATATTTTAGTTTTTAAATCCCTTGTTTTTGTGCCAATTAACTTTTGTTCGAAAAATTGAAAAAAATTTCACAACAGGAATGAAAAGAGAAGTTTAATTATTTTACTTGTCTGTCGTTCAGTTTCTGACTAATATTTGAAGTTTCTGAAATATCAAAAATTTAAAAGCATACAGGTACATCTTTGTCACAATAATGACGTATATTCTTTCGAGCCACACCAACTAAGTGAGCATCAATATCAATACCGACGATGTTCCTTGGCTGATATTCTTTGGCAATTGAAAGAGTCAAGTATCCAACATTGCAACCAATATCTAAAACTGATTTCTTTGCGAACCATTCTTTCTTCAATACTTTCATCCGCGGATCATGGCCACTGCCTTTTTCAATACGACTTCCGTAATATCGAGTATAATTACCGTATCGAAATCTGCAACAGAAACTCTCATTTATTATTAAAAAGGAAAAGAAGAGAATTAGAAAAACTTGGAAGCAAATAATTCTGCTAAGTAAAAGCTCAACAACGATGATCTATATTTTTCGACACACTTATATGTTTGACACTATGTCTGTGCAATGAGCATGTTCAAAAAAAATTCTTGATCACCGAAATACTCTATACTTTTAAATATTTAAACAATCTTTTCTCGTAATGGAATTATTTTCTAGAAAATCTTAGAAAATAAATCAAAAGTTTTGATTTTCAGAACAGAAAGAGGAAAAAGTAGAGTAGGAAGAAGTTTCCATTAGAAAATTTACAAGTATTCTTACTAAGGAATAAAAAACCACCTTTAATATTAATCAGTAACTTTAAAAAAAATAGTTACTCTTTAAACAATTTTTGAATCTACTCCTCAGCATTTCGAACTTCGGACATTAATTACAAGGACGAACCTTTGGTTATTTTTTCTTTTTTCCTCTGATTTTTTCTCGTTGTCGTCTACAGTTTTTTCATCTCCTATTTTGAATATTTCAACTGTTTGCGAGTTACTTGCTTCTGCTGTTGCTCCAGATAATAGCTGCAGTTTTTCAGTGCTGTCCTGCACTTTTCGCGTTCGTTTTTCAGCCTTTTGATGCGGTAGTCTTCTAGATGAATTTCCGCAAAACTTCCTCTTTAATAAACATTTATAGATAAGCGAAATCCTCAAAAATAGGATTATATAAAACCCGGTAGAAAGAAAAATAGGACAAAAATTATAATGTAAAACATAAAACATAAACTGAAGCAGTTCAGGTTTTGTTGGTTATACTAAATAAAAACTTTTAACTTGCTAGCAAAAAATAATCAATACCACAACTGAAAGAGGTATAGGTGACACAATCGGATCTTCCTGTCTTTTTTCGTTTATACCAATAGTAATGTTCGCACGTCTTTTCGATATGCTTTCACTACTGCCTTCAACTTCTTCCCTCTCTACTAGTTTGCTATTACGCCTTTTTCTAAAACAAAATTTACTGAAAACAGATCTTGGGTTGTTTGAAATTTCAGCATTTTTTCTGGAAACACTAAGAAACAACAGTAATATTTGGTAATACATGATTAGAACATTTCAATATCATCTCTGAAATGCTACATGAATTTAATTAATAACATTTATCTTTCATTAAAATGATTCATGGTCTTATGAGGATCTACTGATCATTTTTTGCCAAAAATACGAATGTGTTTTGATTCAAATCATCATCAGAATTCCATGCAAAGAATTCGATTTAGCAATAAAAAAGACCTCCTAGCACGATTTTTGTTGACATTTCGTAGATTTAGAGGATCATGAATATTTTTCGGTATAATGATGTCGATTGGTTTTGTATTTTCTGCCTCATCAACTGGCTTCACAGATTTTAAATTTAACGGATCTTTACTGTTGCCACCATGAAGGAACGGAAAATCATCAACGGTACCCGTGTGACCAAATCGCCGTCGCTTATTCCATGGTCCACCATTTTCGAAAAAAAAAAAATCATTTAAATTTCCCATCAACTTGAATTCTATACAGACAATAACAGTGATTTTGCAGTTATAATAGAAAGACAAACTCCGTTACAACAGTAAATTTTTCAGTATCGATTTTTGGACAATACGTTATATCAAACATGACTGCTAGTAAAGTAAATCGAGTAAGTCAAAATATCTATAACATACAAAATCAAATGATGTCATAAGTAATCTACATTTTTAAGTTTTTAAGTCACCGAAGTATGACAATCTGAAAAAACTACGTTAATAATCCAAATTTATTTTATTTTATCTTCTGTTTTATAATAATAAAAAAAAAACCTCCGAAATTTTTTCGACGTTTGAATCCTCGACCAATGCGACCACCACCTCTACAATGTCCTCGCCCACGTCCACGATAAAATTTCCCCTCACAATGCATTTCATCTTCAGTTTGAACTTCAGCATCTATGCTTATTGGATGATTCGTTTTTAGTGTATCTGGCTTCGATTCACCATTAAATTCCTCCATATATTATGAATAATTACTTTCTGAAAAGCAAGCATCCATAATTTTCAGCAAAGTAAGCGAATGTAGTTAGCAATAGAAAAGAATATGAAAACATCAACAAGAAGAAACAGAAGAGCTCAGCCAAAACTCAAACAGAGAAACAAGAAGGGCATCATATCAACTATCTGATTCCCGTCAATATTATCTTTAATCAAAATCCTGAAAAAAAAAGTGAAATAAACAAAGATATACTTACTGATGTTTTTAATACCAAATAGATACAGAAATAAAGCCGTTTGATATTATGCTATCTAAATTCGTTTAAAAAATACTTGCAGCTTATCTATCTTGTTTAGGGACTGTAATAACGAAGTTTAATGTCAGTCTTTTTCAATTTTCAAAAATTCAAATTTTCTCAGCATAAAGCATTATCTATTCAAGGATTGAATTAAGTGCCGTACAAAATACATCATGAAATTTGCACTATATTTAAGTTTAAAGAATGAAAATGAAATTTATGAAAAGCTATAGGAAATTCCATAACGTAAATCCAGTGAATTTAACCAATATCAGCACTGCGGTAAAAAAGAATAATTTAAGCTAACAATAATAATCAGTATTATGGCAATTTTTTAGTTTCTAGAAATGAACCATAAAATAACGTAATATACAAAAAGTAAAAAAGTATCAATATAAAATGAAATGTAGCGGGGAAGTTTTTAACTGCCCGTATATATTATAAGTCCAATGACTTTTCAATAAATCTTAAAAAATTATAAAAATTCTCTAATGGAAGTATATAAAAGATTGAATAGTGAAGTATTTCATATTAACTGATCACTATAATGTCACATTCAAATACAAATGAACCTTTACTTTTATTTTTGAATTTAAGAAAACAGAAGAAAAATTACCTTAAATTTATAAAAAAGAACGATGATAAGAATAATCTAAATCAAAATGAAAAAATTCACACTTCCAAATTCAATTCAAATTTTGAATTTTTTAAGAGTATGCTTTGTATGCTTTTTTTGGATCAATGATGGAAGCTGTAAACTTCAGAAAGAACGGAAATGACAAAGCAATATAAGGATATTTACTTTCACCGTTACCAAAGACATATGTGTAACTCATAATGACGACTTTTTCATTTGAAATAAGAATTTTAAAATTGATGGATATAAAATCTCCCAAACTGTTGTTTAAATTATCAAAGCATAAGCAAATATTCGTCTGATTATAGAGTAGACCGAATTTAAAAAATCTAAGGAATTTTGAATTTTTTCTCATGGTTAACCGTTTTATATTACGAAAATATTAAGATCTTCAAATGATTCAAATGTCTTCCAAAAAATTTTTTGGAGACTGAAGCGTATTTCAGCAAAAAATAAATAAAAAAACAAAAGAATAAGAAATCAAAAAAGTTTGGAAGAGTACGGGTGAAAAAATATCAGAAACGATAGCAAACACGCAGTGCCACCGCTCTTGATATTTAGTAAAGTTTTAGGCATACTGTAAGACAAACTTTCAGAACAAAAAAATTACCCATATTCAAATACGCGCTATGTGCTTCGTGAGTTGTACATATATATATTCATATTGCAGATATTTTTAAAATCCCATCCCGTAAGTGAAATGAGAAGTGAGGTGGAGAATAGTGGATACTAATGCATAACATCGCCAAATAGCGGGAAGATGAAGACCAATACGGAAGAGTAAGCTCATACAAAGAAAAATCAGATAAAAACATCCAACAAATATCAAGAAACCCAACTCTCCCCACAAAACCCCGTCATCCCACGTTCACACCCATACCTGCTCATAACAACCCTCCAAACATCACTCCATCTGCCAATGATTTGTATTGCGGCTCCGATATAAACTTCGGACGGCTTGCTATGCGGTGAGCGTAATTAATCTTGCCGATGCTTTTCGTTTCCGCACTTTTGCGATTGGGTCTGGTGAATTCATTTGATGACGATATAATTTTTAGCATACTCTCGTATAAATGTTTATTAAGTAGTAGAAACTAATATCGCAATGGGGCATAATATAAAAAACATCGAAATTATTAGATAGATGGCGGAAATAAAAGGTCACTGGCTGGATCGCTCAGTAGTAACTATATTCGAAGTATTGGTCTGGCTTTTGGATTCTTCCAATAAATAAAAGATGCGCTCTTGTCCAACGAAGATTTCGAACAATAATTAAACACAAGATATATTAGGAATAGATAACATGAAGCGTTTTAAGGATTACTTGAAACTTTTAAAAGATAGCATTGTGCTCTGAACATATTCCTTATTATGCTCTGCTATCTTATGTCTGATTTCTATTGAAGTTGAGGTACTGCTTAGTGACAGCTGTATTTTACAAGCGGTTTTACAACGAAGGTTTTAATGCTGTAAATTTTTCCGTTAATGGAAAAAGGAGAGAGGGAATGAATTTGCGGTATTCGGGTTACGGTAAATTGTTTGTATATGATATGTACGATGGATATGGAATTCCCTTTCACCTCCTCCCCCTCTCTTCACGTAAT
Organism: Dirofilaria repens; assembly: GCA_008729115.1. NCBI lineage: Eukaryota > Metazoa > Nematoda > Chromadorea > Rhabditida > Onchocercidae > Dirofilaria > Dirofilaria repens. Next base: position 1,941,062 of record SNRZ01000001.1, on the reverse strand, counting down.
ATGTTTAGTCAGAGGGATTGTCCAGGACATCCACTTTTTTCTAATCATGTTCTTTCGTTTGATTAGGATTTGGAATAAACCTAATCAGAATTCAGACTTACTGCGCTGTATCTTTATCTTTCAAGACTGTTCTCATGAGGTCGCTTTGCATTTTATGGATTTCTTTTCTAAATTTCACAGATTCTTTTATTTGTGTGGAATGGCAAGTTTTTTGGCATAATTCCAAAATATTTGTCGTTCTATGCAAGTTTATGATTATTTGCTAAAAATATGATGAGTGATTTTGAAGTGAATGATGATGAAGGCAGACACTGAACGATTGATTGATGAGGAGGGGACCGAAGTTAGATGCTGAATCTGAATCACGTTACACTGAATATGGATATGTTTCTAATGAATAATTTTGCAGATCTCGACAACTAATGACGATACTCTCAGTAGTGGGAGGCAAGGGTCCTGGTCCGATCGAAGGAGAAGAACCAGAACGACCATCGAGATCCCTTTACGTTAGTTACCGTATATAAATGATGAAGCGTTTCATTCGTTAGCTGTTCCATTTAAATAGCAAGAACGGAAATGATGAAAGAAACAAAATATAACCTATTGATAAATAGTGTCAATTAAAAGCTTGCTGAGTGAAATTTTTATAATTCTGCCTTGTTGACTAAAAAATACTTGCAGCAGAGTGCGTTAACAGCAGAAGAATTGGGCTTTTTCAATGAGGTGAAAAATTTTTTGGGTAGCAGTGTGAATGAACAAATGCTCGTACAGGCAATCAAGGTTAGTTTCGGTTTCAAGTTATTTAAATATAACTAAAAGTTCAAAAGTGAGCTGTTATTCTTTTTTTTTTCAGTCAGTGAACCAGTAAATGTACTACATACAACTTAATTTCTTTATATTCAAAACTATTGCGCCATCAGCATTAGAAAGAAAAAGTCCTAATGAAACAATTGGTAGTGATGAAATACTTCTCGAGAAATTGCTGTAATCGTTTTCACCCTTATTTTTAATAAATTTATGCGTATTTGATAGTTGAATATATGTATTTTAGAGTCATGGATCTCATACGCAACCTCATTTAAGTGGTAATAACGTTTTGAACGATGTCATTAGTCTTTATTTTGATAGGATGGAATCAGCCGAAAAACCAAATAAGCAAGTCCGATTTGATGAGGTCACACCATTGTTTAATATTTGTTTAACAAATTTCATCCTATTTTTTAAAGCCTAAAATTTTGCTTGACGTCTCAATCTTTTATAGCATTTTAAAGACAAACTTAAATTTTTATCTTAAAAAATCTGTTACAATGCAAATATTACATACTACTAATCTTTAAATTTTTCTAAATCATATTTCAGTTTGTGTTTCTTTTAGCATTTAGATGTTCCTTCTCCAGCTCCATCAGTTAGTCGTCCGTATTCCTTCAATACACGTGGTACAACTATGGAGGGGCCAAAAGAAGTAATCGATCTAGCGTCGGATGAGGATAAAAGTATTCAGAAATGGGGAAGCGTACCACGAAGTGTATTGGGAAATCGAGAAGAGCAGGATGTCATTAAGTATGTTTCGAAATATTTACTGTAAAGTATTTCGTAAATATTTTATCGGTTTTTGATATTTCTGGATTGTCGTTTTGAAAAAACATTTTCTCTGTTTTTGGCTTATATGTCTTCGATGGAGATTTATTCCATGATCATGATAAGTAATTTACATTGCTTGTCATATTAATTATTACAATGCTTGATATAAAGCGCTATAGGATGAACCGTTATCGGTTTCACTACACGAATGTTACTAATTAAAAGCCTTAGTTAAGAATAGGAATTTTGCTATCCGATATTATGCTTATTTTTATAATTTCAGAGCTATTGAAGAATCTCTAAAAGATAATCAGAATATTCCTGGTTTCTCTCCTTTTGCTCAGAGAGATCCAGAAAATCCATATGAAAGACGACGATGTTTGACACCTGTAGGGTTGAAAAATATAGCAACAGCTGTTGGTTCAATGTTATTGTGCAAGTATATTTTCGATTATAATGATATGTGACAACAAACTTTTCTGTACATTTTTGAGATGACTTGCATTAAAATTAAAATACTCGAGAGTTCTGAAGCAGCAATTAATCCATGAATGAATATATCTAACTCCTTTCATTTTTTCATCTAGATTTTTTCAGACATTATTCCACATACCACGTTTCCGTCAAATGTTGTTCGATACACCAACCATTAATAGGACGAAATACATCACAGATAAATCATATTCTTGGGGAAATGAATCGTGCCAATTCAGCGAGGTATTTTTTTCATACTTTAGTTTGATAAAATATTTAAAAGTTCCCAGTTAAATTCTTCACCACTCTTTTTCTTCACACATTTTAAAATTTAGTGATCAATTTTTTTATTTCTTAACTATAGAAGTTAGGTTGAACTATGGCAGCAGTCTACCTTCTTTTTTGACCATGAGATTTTGCACAAACTGGTTCTTTTTACTGTCTTGATTTATGGAACAAAAAGAATTTGGCGAAGGTATACAGATACTGAATTTCATTGGGCATTATTTTGTATGGTTTAATGTTTTTTGCTGTTGTTTTAGATTAATATGGATGCATTAACAACCTCACTTTTAATATCTCTCCGTCAGCTTGCTGCCTGTCTTAAAGCATCGTCACGAGCATACGTTGATCCAACAAATGTGTTAAAGATAATTAACGAATTAAATACGAGTTTAAATAAAGCTGCTCCTTGCATAGGCATTCAGCAGGTTTTTTTTTTTTCAAATATATTCAATTCGAAATTGAAATATACCTTAATTGTCGTTAATGATAATACTGAAGCCATAAATTTTTTCTTCACAATTAGTAATAATAAAATGTTCAGGATGCTACCGAAATGCTTTTGCGATTGATCGAATGGCTTGAAGTAGCCTTCAGAATTGAATCAGCATCAGAAATGCAATCTCTTTACCCATCATCTTCCGGGATTTCATGTGGAGAAATTATGGATATTAATGTAAACTTATCATTTCGTCCATTTTTTTTAGGTTGACCGCAAATAAAATATTAGAACTAAATTGAAATTCGATATTTTCACTCATCATTTGTTATTAATGCAGGATGAAAATGTGGTGCCGAGTGGTTCTAGCTTGGTACGAACATTAACGCCAGATGGTGAGGCGCTTTTTCATAAATTAAGCAGTGATGATCTCAATTCGAATTCTACATTGGAACATCCATTTAATACACTTTTTCATGGCTCACATGTTGAAATTCGACCTAACGCTGGTATCGCTTCAAAAATATTCGTAAAACCATGTACTGAGTAGCTAAATGGATGCTATTATCTGTTCTTGGAATAATATAACTGTTCATCCATTTTTAATTTGTCTATTTAATTACATCTTATTCATTATGCATGTTTTTTTAATATTTATTTTATTCCGTATATTTAAGAAATCACAGTCGGAGTCTCATCACCTCTAAAATTGGCGAATTCACTACAAATGATCAATTTGGATGTTACTTACGATAACCTGTATGACTCCTTGGAAGCTTATCATCTGTCTGATGCGCCTGCGAAAGAGGTTTTATGATTTTCTTTAATGTTTTTTTCAATATCTCTTAGCGTTTTTAATAATTTTGACAATATCAAAAAAGTGGAAGAACTGTAATTATTTCTTTTGCAGTTGTGGTTTGAATTACTGCCGCCTGTAGTTATTTTTTCGTTGGTTCGATTTAGTTATAAAAATGGTCAGACGGAAAAAGTCCACAGTCAATTTCAATTTCCTCGTATTATATACATGGATCGTTATTTGTATCGAAATCGTGCATTTGTGAGTGAGAAAAGAATTGAGCGTAAATCTTTAAAGAAACGACTTGCACGTGTCAAATGTGAATTAGAAGGGTTTGTTGGTCTTACTAATAGCTACCACTGTTGTTCAATACTTTTTGCTACGTTCGATCAAATTTTTTTAAGCTGTTATTGTGTTATTTCAAAAGTTATTTAGATGTCACTTTAGACTGAATATAGCTACTTCATCCCAGTTTCTCTTAATCTGCCTATTTTTAATTGTTTAATTTTAATTTGCATAAATTTTAAGACACCTCATAATTGAATTTTTAATGAGTTATGAATACAAAAATTTACAGATGGGAGAAATTTCCAGCTGGAAGTACGAAAGCACCACTTCCATGTTTAATAGATGCTGTTATCAAATATACATCATCAGCGATAAATGGGTTGGATTTTTTAATTTAAAGTTAAAATTGTTATTCACGCTGAAATTTCTTAAATTGATTCGTTAAAAATTTTGTTATTGAATTTTTTGTTGCAAAGACTTTCTATTATTAGATTTATGTCTTTGATGGATTTGAACATATGTTTTCATATCGATAATTTATGTCTCAAATTGTTCAGATATAATTAATTCTTCTTTGAAATACTTTTAATCTTAGAGTTCTTTTTGGTTAAGCCATATTACTTAAACTGTTTTCCTTTAAAATTTTTCGTGACAATGAATGGTTTCTTTGACGTGCACTGAGTTCAACATAGGTAATCGCAGATATACTATCAGATTTTGAAATGGGTTCCATTTCAGTTTCCACCATATTTAACAATGTTGATAATTTTAGAAACATCGCCGTCAATTGTGATACTTGCAAGCAACAGCCGATGGAAGTATGTGATGAAACCTCGTCACTTTCTGTAGTATTACCTGATTGGTCGAATTCTCATTTAGGTATGGTTTCATTTTCGTTAATTTTAGTTGGATGAGAGATTTTACTTTGCATTTTTAAAATTCTTGGCAATCTAATTTTTTCTGAAAGTAATTGAATTATTGAGCATATTAAAAATATTTTTTCTATAGAAATTGTGAAATTATTTTTGTATCAGGACCAAGCGATTTAGAGGAAAAGAATGTAATGTTAGCGTATCCTTGTCTTGATAAAACAATAATTCCACCAAATGTTGACATCAATGTATTGACAAACTTCCTGCAAACACTTTCAACGAATGCTCAAAAACGAATTGATGGTACGAATAGATATTGTTTCTTCTTTCCTGAAACTTTTATGTAAATATACAAAAGAGGCGCTGGAAAAGAAATGTTAAACATTGGTCTAACAATATCTTTTATTCTATGTTATATCCCCTTACTTTTCTAAGTTATTTGCATTACCTCTTGATCTTTGCATATTTAGTGTTAAAATATTTCAGAATTACAAAAAGAGGCAAATACACTGCAAGAAAATATTGATTCGATCTTTGATGTCGATGGCATGAGAGAGGTATAGTTGTTTTCATTCGGAAACTTTTGATTGTTTTCATTTATTTATCTTCATTATTTTTAAACAGTAAAGTTATTCTTGCTTTTGTATTTCAAATGTGCGTTTGGAAAGCATAAGTTATGCTTTAATTTCTGCAGGAACCATATCATCTGCATAGCGTAATTGTCCACGAAGGTGAAGCAAATGTTGGGCATTATTGGGCCTATATAGCTAGTTCCCCGTTATGCAATGCTCAGGGCAAAGAAGTGCCGTGGCGTAAATTTAATGACAAAAGTGTTGAACCTGCAACATGGCAACAAATTGAAGAAGATTCATTTGGTTCAAGGAGAGCTTGCTCTGCATATTGCTTAGTTTACACAAGAAAGAAATGTGAAAACGAGCTGTATGGACAAGGCAAAAATTTTTCCAGATCAAACTTAATGAATTTAAAGGCTTTTAGAAATTACGAAGTTGTCAGTTATTACTTATGTGGACTGTTTCATGCAATATATAGAAAAAAACTGCAATCAACTTATTGGATAACATAAAAAAATGTTGCATCTTTAGTTGGATTGCTATAGGAATCGGTAAAACCAGTGATTCTTTGATGTTTAGAAATTATTAATTGATACCAGTCTCGCCAGATTAAGTTTTTTTCTAAAATATGTTAATTTTCGAAAGTTATTTTATATTTAGAAACTTCTAAATTCATTAAGTTCTCATTCAACAGGTTTTGATGTTACACGTAACTTCATGTAAAAGTATCATTGATCACAGAGAACTTAGTTTGGGGTTGATATGTTACAGTGAATTTGAGATTTGAGATATAATTCAGTTATTCGTTTCGTTATTGTACTGATTATTTAATCACATTTTTTTCTTTCTTTCCACATTTCTAAAAATAGACATTTTAATATACATTGTCTATAATTATAGAGCAAAAAAAGCCAGCTCAGTCCATCATCGAATTGATTGACAGTTTGCCGTGTGATCTGAAACTTGAAGTTTCCACGGATAATGCTTTATTTGATGCAGAAATGATCAAATGGGATACCGATCATCCAGCCATTATGTATGAACCTGAAAGCAAAATCCTCATCACTCCTTGCAAAGATGTGGTATTTCTTCAGATATTTGCAAAGAAATAAAGAGATTCTAGGTTAAATGTTATTCTTTTTCTCATTCTTGCTTAAAATGCATCGTGAAATCTGTACAAGAGTATTTGCAATGTCAGGATTTGATAGACATGGTATCATACAAGGGTCCAATTGATTTCGGTGCCTTGTGCAAACGACACTATGAGCATGCAGCACGATTTTTTGGATTGTTCATGTTGAAAAGGTTATTTTTACCATTGCTTCTGATAAATCAAACTTGGAGCGAATAGATTATTTGCAGTGATCTGATAAATCCTTGACTGACTTGAAGTTCGGAATATGATACAACTATTCAAGATAGTCATGCTTCTGGTTGCATAGCTTTTCTACCACATGAAATTTTATTTCCTTTTTACCCTTTCTATGATTTATTCATTAATTTGATTTTTGTAAAATACATTTTATTGCGTTATACGACTTTCTTACTATAGAGCAACTTGCAATTTACTATAATTATATTTAATATATCGATTTTATATTAGCATTTTTCTATCACCTTCAAGTTTCCTAAAGAAAACTTGATTTCAGTGCGTTAGGTGCTTTGAATGTATTGGATGATTTGTTTTTGGAACGAGATGAAAATGCATTCAGCTTGATACAAGAGGCAAGAATTAAGTTGAAGATTTTTTTTTATATCAATTAAGATGATGGTTTTTCATTTCTCAATTTTTTCTAAAATTCATCCTTCAAAAATCCTTTTGATATGATATTTTTTTTCGCAATATTAGACTGTTTTGGTAAAACAAAAAAGAAAAAAAAATGATTTCAGTTTCATTTTAGCTACTTGCAAACCACATTGGTCATTATGGAAAAAGCACAGAAAATGTCGAATGTGCTTTATATCGACAGATTAATGTATATGATCGATTGGGCATCAATATTTGGCATACCATTAAGTAATTCGCAAGATCTATTTCTGCGAATTGCTAACGTAAGATGTAAGATATGAATTGTTTGTGTTTTTAGTCAGATATATTTTTAGGTTTAATGAATTAATTTCAGTTCAGCTTCTATTTGTTTTTTGTATGAGCGATGCAAATATCTTTTTTGCTTTATTTTGATTTTTACCTCACAGTTTTTTCACCTTATTCAGTTTTTTAAAGTTTTCTATAATCGGAATTTAGGCAATATCCCAAAGTGGTATCAACTTGTGAGAAAGTTATAGAGAAGTTTATTGGAGATGATCCATCGTCAGAACTGGTCTTAAATGTAATTGCTTTTAATGCATTGAATTCTAATAAGCTTTTACAAATTTAGTCATTTTCTAAATCAAAAAAAAAAAGATGATAAACTTCTAAAATTGAAATTAAAGCAAATATATATGTGCTTTAATTTTGTCGTAAGTTCTATATAGATTTATTGCGCTTTCATTTCAGAATACGCATATCCTTTATGAAGTGTTTTGTCAAATGATAGCTGTGCTGAACGATATCGTCAAAAAAATTGACCTTTCATCAAGGTATTTAAATTTTTTGTTTTGTAAGCATCCACCCAAATAATAAAGGAAAATTCAAGCACACATGTGCTTTGTTAAACACAATATTAATTTGATTATTTTCCACAGAATCATTTAAGTTCTAAATTATTTTTGATTCTTATATCTTGAATGCTTGAAAATGGTGTTATATATCAATGTACTAGAAACATATTTTTTTAGTAAGCAGAGCAAGACCACGCTTTTTATGGACATACAGCAATCGCGTCTTCTCTGTGTTTCGATTCGAATGTTGGAGAAAATTGATATGTATGTGACAGTGAAGTCGTCCGATATAGATCAAAAGCTTTTTTTCTCTTTGGTACACAATGCCCTTCTTATTATTTATGTCTTTGTAAGTTGATCTTTCAGTTTTTATTTCTGTTTTCAGTTTTTTATATATTAGTGAAAAATGTCTAAATTTTAAATGACATTTCGTTAAGTTGATCGACTCTAGTAATAGTGAATCCATTCAGTTATGTTCAACTAAAAATTTTGCAGAGGATAAGTCAACGCCTTATTGATCATATCGGTGTTGAGTCAGATGATAGTATTCTGGCTGACAATGAAAATTTTTTGGATAAGGAATACAAAGCAATGATTGTTCGATTGCATAGAATGGGCAATGACGCCTCCGAAAGGGTGAGTGAGAATTTTGGATTTATTTATTTTTTGTGGCTTTCAACAAATCGAAATACAGTTTAAAGGAATGTTAAAAAACAAAATCGAAACTCAAAAATAAACTAAGATTTTCTTCTTTGGTGATTCAAAGAAAAAATAATAAATATCATTCGCAAAAATTTCTTATGTGCATATTTATCAAGCTTGCAGACTATCCAGTATGTCATTTCCATGTGGAATCAACTGCTGTCAAATTCGAACGGTTTACAGCGAGTGCCTTGGGTTTATCAGGTATCATTTTGTTATAAATAGCTGCTAATATTATATAATAAAAGTCAGCGCAAAAGTATGTCATATTCCACTTTATTATTTCACATTTTGTTATAATTACTGAAACATTGAAGTGCGCTGCCGATTTTTATTTATAAATTTCAGTTGAAAAATAGACATTGAAAATATAATTATGAAATAAATATAATTGTTTCGCGAAAAAGATCCTTTGTTTCTAGAAAAATCAGAGATTCAATGCATTTCTTGTTTTGATTAGTATCAAAACACCATTCAGAAGTCATATAACTAGTAGGAAGGATTTGTTTTCAATAAAAATTGCTTAAATATAGAGATGATATGTTTTTCAACCAACATTTTTAGAAAATTTTGGATGCATCAGAACAGAAAACACCATCAAATATGCCAGCACCAAAACTGAACGTGAAAGCAGGAAATTCTGGATATGATCTTTTTCTCTTGAGACAAGCAGTAAATGTCAATCTCGAAGTTAAATGCACAGATGATTTAAATATTTTAGTACGTACTGTAGTTCAAGGAAAAAGCATCATTGATAGTTGAAGTAATAATTGATAACTTATTTCTTTCGTAATAAATTCTCGAATCCCAACGCTTTTCATTTTTCCTTAAAAATAAGAATTATAATTCTTCTTTTCTATGTTTTTTTTCTTTTTTTTAATGACGAATTAATTTTTATGAGGAATTCAGAAAGTCTTTAGCGATATAATAGGATCAGTGTGGTGTATGAATTATTTTACTATGTTATATGCTTATGCTCAAATATAGAAAGTGTGTAATAACTAGTAATAAACTGAATTGTAATTGTTTTGCTTTTATTCATTCAGTGATGCTAATTTTGTTAAAATAAGGTGTCAGAAAGTTAATGTTTCTGAGATTTATTGATTGATAGACTTTGGGATAAGTGAAATTGCAACATTCTTTTTCTGCTTATTGTATTTACAATTGTTAGAAATTTATCGCTTTTTATCTATCGGTTTTATAAGCGGACAGTTACATTTTCATAATATTTGCACATGGTAAATAGCAGTTGCTTTATAGATTATATTGTTGCAGCAAAAATTATGTCAAAAGAACGAAAAACTTAGTAAGAAACAAGTTATTAATACACATTTTCGATAGTTCCAACTGGAAAATAGCAGTGGATCTCGTATTTTCTGCATTCTTTCCCGGTTAATCCATTATTTCCATTGCTATTCATCAATTTTGCATCAACATTGTATCAGTTTTTCCATTTGCGCCCGCTTGTTTTATGCCTTTCATCTAGTTTTTAAATTTCAGTATGGAGTGGTGAGAGAAGACTAACTGATTTTTGGATAACAGTTGACATTCAAAATTTTGTGGAACCTGCACTATCTTGGGACGTTTTTCAGCAAGCACTTTTTAATAAACCGTGAAAATTTTCAAACATATTTATTGTTTTTCTAAAAAATTTATTTTCATTAGGTTACCGTACTTATGTTGTCTTATATGATAAGCTGTTCGACGTTACTACATAGCTCTTTTGCATGTTTTTCGTTCATGAATTTTTGATTTATATCCTTATCTTTTATAGATTAGCAGAAGTTGCCCTAATTTCAATGATAAATGCAACTTAGCCTTATCAAATATTGAAAGTTTACACTCCATCAAACAAGGCCTTAAAATGAAACTGTTGATTTCTACTACGCTTATTACTGAAGTTGTTGTTTACCGTGCGTATATCCAAATTATTTTTTACTGACTTTGATAATTCTGATAGGCAAGATCAACTGATGTTCAAATAGGGTATTTGACTCTAATTACTGAAAAAAAGCTTTAGAAATTTTTCTTATTGGTTCTCATTTCTGAGCACAAATTCTTTTATGCTGCGGGCATGTATATTTGCTATGTACACATCTATAAGAAGTTATTTCTATCAGTAATCATATTTTTGCCGAAATAGTCATCAATGCATGTGAATAAAATGTTTCACTCTTTTATTGAATGTGAAGAAAAAAGAAATATTATTCTTCATTGAAGTATTGTAATGACTGAATAAAGGATGCAATATTTTCTTGGGCCATGTAATCCTCAAAATAGAAATGCATAAAACGTGGGAACATACAAACAATTTAAGATAAGAGGCCATACAAATGTAGTTTAAAATAGACAAAACACCGTGACTGCGAGAAATGCCAGCAAAAACCTAGAGTCAGGATATCCTTTGCTATAACTTGGAAATAAAGAAATGTAAGAGACTAAAATTATTTAGAGAGAAAGAGAAGCAAACAGAAATTATCGTATTTTCTGTTTTTCAAATGAAATTAAAAAGATTGAGATCATTCATGAATATGTGACAAAAAGCATAAATCTAGAATTTTCAAAAGTTCCATTTCATGACCAACCCTCTTCATGCAAAACAGAAAATGATTTCAGCTTATGAATTTAGTACGCAAAAATATATAAGCATATTCAATAATATTATTGTGAAGATTGCTGATCGTCAATTTCTTTAGGCAACGTTCCAGTAATAATCTTTTGTGCACCTTTTCTCTTAGCTCTAAATGTAACGTATGTATAAAGAAGGCTTCCCACAATGCTAATATTAATACCGATAAAGTTGTTCCATTCAAAGAAATAGTCGCCCGATGAGAACATTCCAACATAAGTAACAAGTAAGTTCTAAAATGTTAAGTTTTATTAAAAAGTCTGATATTAATGCTCAGAGTGCTAGCTACAGAAGGGTCACTCTTAACAGTTTAGTGTGAAAAAGAACAGCAACAATTCTGGAAATTAGCATTACATATTATACATATAAGCTAACGTCTTTCCACTTGAAGTCCTATTGGCGGATTGTTTATTGTAACACAATTTCGCATCACTTTGTTATGCGATTACACTCCTATTTATTTGGATTGTTCTCTGTATGCAAAGCATATTTATTGCTTTATACTACATAATATGCAATAATTTCCATAAAATCAAAATAAATCTTATTTTGGTTTTCGATATTCGTAAACTGTTCATTTTCTATGCTTCATAATTACGGTTTCTCTACTGAATGATTAATGAACATTGTGACTACATTTAATGTTTTCCTCAAGCGTAGTTCAGTGGAAAGTCATCACTATATAAACTGTCGTATGATTTATTAATCACAGTAGATAACTAGATTATCCTTTCATCGTACTAAATGTGTACGTAGATTCTTTTAGGAAAAATTCAAAAAGAAACAAACAGATAGGCGGAAAATTCCAAACTATTTAACTGAAGTTTGCTTAATAACAAAAGATGAGTGACTCATGATAATGAAAAAAAAAATTAAAGATAACAATAAACACTCACTTTAACTGGACCGACGCATGAAGTGGTGAGAGCGCTGTTGTAATGTGTACATAAAACGATTGAACAATTCAGCAGAAAGCCACAAACAAACGAAAACGACAAACAAACAACTACCCATATAGTCATATTTCCAGCATTTATGTATTGATGCACCTTAAAACGCAGTCTATTATTCCAATTTTTAACATATTTCATTTCAAAATCACTCTAATTTGATAAATTTATTGCTTAAATTATTGTTTTATGTATATAATATTATATTAGAAAGAGAAAGACGCCAATATCACTAATTTTGAATATTTCAGAAATAAGATATTTGTTACTGCTTGCTTTAAAATATCGCAGAAACTGCCAAGCTCTAAAGATGTTAATTTGTTTGTCAGCAGAACATCTTCGGATCGAAATTTCAAATCATTAGAAAATCAAAATCAAATTATTAAAAAAGGTTAATCACAAAGAAATAGATCAGTAACATATAAGAAATAATAAAAAAACAGCGACATACTGATAAATTAGTGATAATAAAAAGGAAACAATAAAATGGCAATAATACTGAAATAAGTTTCATCGCAAAATGAATCACATTAAGCTGCTAATTTTAATACCTTTTCAAATTCTTGATTTATCCAAGCCAAAAAAAACGCAGGAAAAATCATGAATAATGCATTATAATATAAAAGACCATATTTACCAAGCTTCTGAAATTGCTTAATCTTATAACATATCAAACGATTAAAAAAAAGTATTATATTAAAATATTAAAATCTGAAGCTTATACCTTAGCATTAAGTTTTTGCTTCATGTAAACACTATTAGCAGCTGTACAAATATCGTTGATTAAAATCATCGCATATCCCCAGACATCAAATGTTAAATCAAACCTATAAGTTGAAAAACATTGATAAATGGATTTCTCTGTGATGCTAATTTGAATTACACTAACTATACAATTTTTCCATCCTAAATGCTTTCGTAAGAAAAGTAGTTTCAATAAACCAGAGACACAATAACAAGATATTATCCATGATACATGCACTTTATCAAAATCTTGCTAACTGAACAAAAGAAAGGAGGAATTTTTTGCTCATCGTTCGTTTTTAAAAATAGCACTTAAATATAATATGCGGTAATTATCTCTACCAAGATATTTCTTAATAGCAAAACTCTGATAAATTCGTAAAAAATAATATTCCACTACATTCGATCTTTCCATACATTAAATGAACTAAAACATAAGCACAGATATAATACAGATATAATGAAAATCAAATAAACTTACACAGCTGCAATCATGGAACCTAAGATCATTAGAGCAATCGAGATTTTCACTGCATATGATGCTTTCACTCTGTAAATTAAAAATATAGAAATTTTTTAAGCTTGATTTTCAACTTTACATTTAAATCTTGTCCAAATTTTCGAGATAGAAAAAACAAAATTCTAACAGTGAAAAGCTGGTAAAGAAAAAATTTCTGCAACTCCAAATTTGACTAAGAGCAAACAGTGTCTAATGCCGATCTTCGAATAAAATAATCATTAAAACTGAAAAAACTGGAAAACTAATGCGACACATGACAATGTACACCTAATGATAATGCATACCTTATGCACATAGATCTAGACGTATAGTTATTCACTGGAAGCTGAACTGTCCGACTCTGATGCTCTAAACTTTTCTGACGTGTAAAATGTAAAAGATATGATGTAAAAAGATGTGAAAAATGAATAAAAGCTAACCCAAGTATAACATATTCCATCACCATTGTCATCAAGATTGAAAATCTACGCAACACAGTGAACATCGGAAGACTGTAGATATTAATACGATTTTAATGCAATTTGCAATATTGAAATTTGAAAATGAAAAGCAGTAATATTATAATCTATAAAACAAAAAAAAAAAAACATGCTTCATCTTTTGTGTGCCACCTAGTCCAGATATTAAATTGAGAACATAGAAGATCGGCAGCGGAAAGATCTGAAAAAGTCAAATAAAAGGAATTCAAATAACTGCTACAAATGCTCAACTAGATTTTCTAACTCCTGGGATTTTGCCAAAAGCACATAAATCACGCAAGACAATTCTACATAATAAGTTTTAAAGAATTAAATTCAATCCGTAAAAACTGTGACTTTCCAATACCTCATTAATACTTCTTCCATGGCATATTTAAAGTTCGATCTTTTATTCTTTATTTCTAAATAATCTATTATGGAATTTACTTTAAATGGAATAGATGAGTCGAACGGAGGAACTGAAACAATATCGAAAAGAGAAGCAAACCAAAGGATTATAATGATTGCTGCCATCTGTCCTAATCCAACAATTAAAAATGATGGAAATCTGGAATCCAATGAATATAAATAAGATCACTGACTATAAAAAGAAACTAATAAATTAAAAAAAAGAAACACTGTAATTTACAGCTGCCTTCATTTATTAAAATATTTGTTTAAAAACTAATAAAATAAAAGAAACCCGAAATTCGTGAGTAATATTTTATTGATAAAAACGATCAACACCGAACATATTGCATACGCCGCTGCTGCACCGATACGAATTAAAAGCGATGAATCATCCATATGAATTGTTGATCACTTAATGAAATCTTATTTGCCATACATTTTGCATAAATTCCAAATTCATATAACTTGTACGCATTCAACGAATTTCTTGTTCACATATTTCTCGCCCAATTCTTCAGAAACACAATATAAATTCCCTCAACCAAAAAAATTGTAACTATTTTTGCAATCATACCTCAAAAAAAAGTTCTGATTATTCCTATAACCACTACCGAAAAAAATTTGTAATTATTTGTATAATTTCTCCTATAAATTCGTTATAAGAAAAAATAGTGAATTAAACAAACTAACCAGTAAAAATCAATCGATTGACAAAAAATCCAAGCAATGCAACTATTTCTGCAAGATAAGAATACAAAGACTGAAATATCAAATTCCCATCGTCTTCTGGAAACAAATTCAAATCATAATATATTCAACTCTGTGAATTTCTAGAACTATTTTTGCTACATAGTTTTCAAACTTGATTTGAAATTAAAAACAGAATAAAGCCTCAACCATCAAAACAGCATGAAGTTATAAATCTAAAAAAAAAACGAAATCCTTTCAAGGATAATTTTGTTAGGAATATACCAGATATGAAATTTTTAAAAGAAAAATCCTTAATCATATGTTTTCTTTTAATTTCTTAAATATAATACTGAAATTTCATATTAAACACGTGCATTATTTATATAGAACAAATAGCCGACATGAATTTTGAAATCCATTTGACAAATTTCAAAAGTTTATTCGCGAAGTAAATAGATTTGCAAATAATAGAAGACAATGAAAACACAAGTATAAAAAATAATATTACACAGTCAGATAAAACTGAAAATTCACAATTGCAAAAAAATCTATACGAATAACAGCAATTGTTAAAACTGAAAGACTTCGAGAATACAAACGTTATACAATGAGAAAAACACTGGAATAAATTCTTCAAAATAAGTAATTTGATTAAATAAATTCTTTCAAAATAATCATGTAATCCATAATAATTTAATCGAAAAATATTGTACCTTGAGCTCTATGACTCGTAGCATACAAATTGAGGGTAAGATCATTTGATGCAATTCAAGTACTGCAATATCAGTAGCTGTTTATCAATGTTTATACTATGCAGCAGCTAGAAATGTAACAGCAAAATTTATGATATCAGAAAAAAAGGGAAGTTAAACACTTGAACTTTGGACATTCAAAGAAAAACAGTTTAACAATTTAAATTCATTGTTCTAACAATTTAATAATGCTTGAACAGAAATTCATCAGAAGGATTTGTAATTTCATGAAAAGAAGATTGTGCGGAAAAATTCAGATATGCCAGCTGGAGTAAATTATGTCCTATTAAACAAATAGATATGAATGGGTCAATATAGTTGGATCAATTTAAAAAATATGGAATCAATAAATTTTAGCTGAATTATATCTAGTAAAAAGTAAAATCTCATGATTTCCAAAAAACAAAAAATTGGTTAGATTACCATATCGAAAAAAAAGATACTATTTGAATCTATACAATTTTAACAATAATTTCAAAATATATATAAAACCAATATAGGGTGAAACTAACAATATTTTTTTTATTTTCTTCAATTGACGCACCAGAAAACACACTGTTAAAATGGCTATGTCTAAAATGATAAACAGTTTGCACAAGGTAAAAGATTACATGAATAAGAAATTCAATAAAAAATACATCATTTCAAATAAAACAAAATATTGAACATTCCTACAGGTCTTTTAGATTTTCTTCATAAATCTCATTTATGACTTTTCGAAATACAGAATAAGATCGAAAAAGTACAAAGGGAAAATCTGAAAGCTATAACCGCTGCTAGCTGAGATTTGATACCTGAACTAAATAAGGAGGGTAAAAAACAAAAAAGAAAAATTCAGTATTCGACATAGATGTTTTCTGCGATAAATTAAAATTTCAGAATTTGAAGTTATTCTATACCATATGTAAGTGATTTTTCCAGGATAAATTGGAATTCATTAAGTGAACTAATCAATTTCGACAAATAGTTTAAATAATGAGGTGTTCGTAAGAAAGATGGCTCTTCGTACATCTGTGATGTTATCGGAGTCCAAGCCATTAGTGGTAACAATCCCGACAATATATGATCTCTGGAAAAACTTATGAATTGTGTCTACATTTCACTTTCATGTAGTCTCTTGAAGAAAAGAAAAAGTTATATATCAATTATTAATTCTGAATGGATTAATAAAATTTATGAGCAGTATGAAACATTTTATAAAATAATTTTTACCGAACAGTAATTAAAATGAATAGTTGGAATTTTCCATCTTTCCCCAAAAAATTATTCGAAGAAATGCAATGAACAAGGCGGCATGCTTGCGTGATAAGAGAACGTTGCTCCCGAGTTAGCCTTTTTGCGTCTTCCATACGTATTAGGTCCCAAAACCAGACGCATACCTTCTCTGAAACAATAATAGATTAAAAATTATTGCACAATATTATCTCAGTAAGTTTATTCGTCACTTGACGTATCTGAAACGCTTTGTGGAAAATCTAGCAATCTCTTATTACCTTGGATAAAAATATTTGGAGGACTGAACTGATAAATGACACTTTTAAATTTGAAATATTTCGAAATTTTAATGCAATTTCGTGAAATATACCGATGTAATCCCATGGATAGTGTAAACGAAAAAAACGAGAAGACCAAATAGAATCCTGACGACCACATAAGAAAACAGCAACCATTACGCTAACAAAACCTTTCTCTGGTGCACAAAGTAACTGCGTCAATTCACCCCGACTACGAGCTTCCGTACTTGTATAGAAGTATTTCACCAACGCATTCACCGCTTCTCCCAGCTGCTGTTGAATTTCTGTCAAGTGTATACCTACAAATCATTTATTTTCGTTTTGGAAATAAAAATTTAACACTTCTTAAGTTTAAATTAAGAGCTCATGAATTCAGGATTTTCTGGAATTCATCAGAAAAATACTTGACACTTGCAGTCTCTGACAAATCCATATTGTAATCCAGCTCTAAAAAAATAAATATAGCTGACTTGGAGTTTCCATAATCTTCAAACTAACATATTAAATATAACAAGAAAAACATATGCTCCTAAAGAATATTCTTTAAAATATTACTTGATGACTTACGACTCGATGTTTCAGATCGATTAATACTTGGTGAACGGGAACGCGGAGGAGTTCGATTCTTTATGCTAGCTTTAAAAACACGTTCCGAAGAATATTCATCTATTACTACCTCGTTAGGATTAATCTACAATCAACAAATTTAATTTATTTAATATTCATTTTCACCGCTAAATATTCACTATTTCATTATAAGTATTTATGACAGCAAATAAATTTATAAAGTTTAAAGTTCAGATCTCCAAATTTATAAAGTTCAGAATCTCTCTGTTCTCTCAAAATCATCTTTCGCAGTCTCAAATCATCTTTCCAGTCAAAAATAAAATACAGTTTCTGATGACTACATTTTACCGCAAAACACTGGAAAACATTACCTGTGGTTCTTTTTCAGCAACAAGTAATCTTTCTAAGGAGTCATCATCGATTCCTTTACCGAACCAACGCCCACAATTAAAACGATAACTTTGTCCTGTTATTTCATTTCGCACTATAACCTATAATGAAACTCAAGCATATGATAAACTTTATAACTGATGAATTACTTTTCGGAAATCTTTAACAATAACAAAAAAAGCAAAAATCAATGAATTATGCAACTGCTTATATTATACCACAAATTTTAAAACATTTGGAAAAATAAAATATTACACATATAATCAAAAATCTTTGAAAAATAAAAATATTACGGACATAATCAAGAAACCATTTCGGAGGTGCTCCATTGGAAATATTTAAATTACCATGCCCAATTCTTAATGTTGATAATATACCAAGATTTCTATACTGAAAAATTTCGAAATAAACTTTTTTAATAAGAGATAACAACAGAAATAGTTAATTGTTCAACAAAATAATTAAACTAAGTGAAACTTGAACTAATGAAGAATTGACTTCGAATTTTCTCCATTTTAAGAAATCACAGATCATTTTACAAATCAATAATGCTGCCCAATAACAGTAAAAAAAAAAAGATTATAATAGAATAATTATGTTTGCTTACATCAAATGTGAAATCAAATATGTTCCGCTTTAGTTCGATTGGAGTTGTTGAGCACAGCGAGCCTGTGATAGTGATCCACACTGGCCATGAAATAATCGAACGAGAATTGCGATTAACTAACAAGACATGATACTGCATTTCTGAAATAATAAGTGAAACGTGAATGTAGAGAATAACGTTTGAAAACTGATAATAATACTATGGTATTATGCAAAGCATTAATTTTCGTACAAGAATAACTAAAAAATCCAAATTAAAAGTAACGATGAAATGCACTCCATGGATTATCAGGGATTTCAAAAAGCAATGTAACATACACAAGCTATACTAAGATAGTTATGCGATGCTATTCATTACTTTTCTGCATTTATTATTGTTTAAAAAAAGAATAAAATATTCAAAAATGATTTTTGACGCTCCGCTAGGATAAATGATAAGCAGCACACAAACTTTCCAGTGACTAAAGTTGATCCAAAATCTTGGTTAGCATTTATACCAGAGTACATATAAATGCATACGATTCCTAAAAAAAACAGTGAAAGTATGAGCAAATGACTTGTTTGCTTGAAAGAGTTGGTAAAACAGTTAAATTCAGCCGCATTTAGTGATAATACGTGATATAGAAATTGCTCCTTTTCATCATCACACCGTAAAAAGGCATATCGTTTATATAGCTGCCTGAAAACAAACGTTTCATATCTGAATTAGATTTAACACTACTAAATAAGGTCATGCATGTAAAAATAGATTACGTAAAAATATTTTCAAATTCCACATTTATTGATGTTTACCTCATCTGAGTGTTCACTTAGTTATCTAATTAATAAAATCTACTTCAATAGCATATTGGTTTCTAAAGTTAAAATAAGTCGAGTTTCATTACATATAGATAGCAATTCTCCAAACATAAATGTAAAATTTAAAAACTGGTTAATAATGAGACTAAACTAACTGCAAAAGATGAATGTTTCCAAGAACAGTTTTGAGGTGCTTATGAAGAAGTTTCCTTTCTAAGGCGAGTCGAACAAAGGCTCGTGCGTAACCGATATCTGTTTTGATATCTGTCATACGTAAAACATTCCTGAAACATCGTTCAACAATCCAATGTTTTTTTAAAACAAAAAAAAAAAATATCTGAACAGAAACCACGCTATTGCATTTAATGAGTTTTTCTTCTATTAACATTCTTCTAAAATATATTTTAAAGATTCTGACATACTTCAAGTCATAAGCAATATGTACAGGTAATGGTGCAAGGAATTGTCGAATATCAGGACTACCAGTTCTCGAATGATTCATCTTACGCGACGGATTACTTATATTTTTATTAACACTGCTTCCAGCTGTGGACCAGTAAGGAGTAAAATCTAGAAAATACATCATTTGATCAAATTATGAAATTTAAAAAATAAAACATTGACAAATAAAGAGAATTTTATATCTCAAGCTTGAATTAAAAAAAAAATCATGAATTAAAAAAAAGATTTGAAGCAGACATGACATAAATTTTGAGTTCAATAAAGTCTATACGCCATTGCTTTTTACTTGTGCCGAAGTAACAACGAATGCATATGTGCAAAGAAAATATAATTTGAAAGTAAAATTTCAATCATTCTTCTATACCAGCAAACAATTCTACTGTTAGAGAAGAGTTAAAAGAACCATAACCGCTGAAGCAAGCAAAGTTCCAATCTAATAAGTTAACCTGGAGAACAATCGAAATAGCTTATAGCCCTCTTTAGCAGAAGTAAAAAAGTGATCTTTCAGTTCTAATGTTTTGCAGTATAAATATAAACAGAACATACCGATGACTTTAAGTAATTCTTCACCAAAATGATACAATGATAAAAAAGTAAAACAGGTAAACACTAAAAATGGAAAATACTTTTTTTATTATGTAATTTCTCCTGCAGAAATATATCAAAAGCAAAAAGCAGGCGTTAGACGTTAGAGCAGAAGAAACACGTTTTCCTATACACTATATAGATAAATATTTAAACTAGAAAATAAATATTATTTAAAAATTTGTTAATTATTCAAAAAAATATGGCTATTAAAATTAAATATGTGATTTAGGTCTGAATGAAACACTTTATTTTATAAATTAAGTTTAGTTAGAAATAAGAGTTAGTATGGCGTAAGTTATAAGCAGAAAAGACGGATGATTTTCCTGACTTTCCTGATAATTTTCCAAAACATAAATGAATTGTTACCATCACTACCAAAATAGTATAAATCATAAGCAGAGTATAATTATCTGTGAGTAGATTTTACATGTGGATATATATCTGATATGTAGCTAAGTATCAAAATCATTCGAAAAATCAGCAAATTACAGAAATAATCACTCCGAATTCTTGATTTAAAAGTTAATTTCTACTGACAAATCAATAAACGAATATTTATCAGTAATGCAAAATATTAAGCGAAACAACTACTAGTACGATACATGCAACATTAGATCGCCGCTGATTAACTGCAAGCAAACTCAACTACGTCAAACTTGATATCATTTAAAATCTTACCATCAAAAGAATTTGCTCTATGCAAAATAGCCCCCTTCCTCGATGTCTTCTGCGATGACCTGGAACGTCCAAAAACAATCAGATTTGATGACACCTTTGCTGTTCGAGCTGGTGATTTCCAGTTTGAATATTCCACGCTGCTACTGACGCTTGAACTCAATTTATCACAAATGAAATTAGCCGCGCGAAGAATTGGAAGAGACCAGCCAGGTGTATGAGGATCATCAATATACTGCCGACGAATACTTCGTGCAAGCTCGTTAACTGAATCCTCATCCATGGCACTTACGAATGTCTTCTTTTCTTGTTTTATGTACTCTTGCTCGTTGTGTAGCTTATTTTCTATCTCAACTACACCTAGAATTGACTGAGTAGACATGATGGAAATAAAATTTCCAAAAATTGATCTTGAAATCCTATTTTTTAACAAGTGTTTTAATAAATTTTCCGCCATCTCCACTGAAATATATTGAACTTCGACAATAGCTCCATTACAGAAGCTAAAATCTAACGAGAAAAAAACGGTACAGAACGTTTAGGAATGATGTATTTAAAAAGGACTTCACATTTATTGATTAGAATTTAAGACAGAAGATGAATATGCCGACATACGGTGATAAATGATAAGGATACGATGAAGCAACTCTACTTCAAACGATGCGGGAATAGGTATTGAGATATAATTTTGGTGCTAGGTCTTTATTATCTTTCTTAAAACTCTATTTTCGAATCGCCAGATCGGTCAAACTGATATTTCATTTATCCGAATATAAACTATGTTATAAGATGCATATATCGAATAAACCCAAAGGCATTTGAAAAAGTTGACAGGCAGTGATGAAGTCTGGCAAATAAAAAAGCAGCAATTCCCTAAACAATTGTCCAAAAACTGATATACATCATTGTGCGTATCGTGTGTCATTACTGTGTGCATGTCATTTAAAGCATTATTTCACAACAAAACGCACATTTACGCCGCATATCTAAGCACCATTACGAGAACTATAAAAGTACTATAAAAGCTTCAGTCACAAAATAGATAATATAAAAATTTCTTACGCTCAAAACGACGACGGAATAGCAGCCACGCAAATGCTATAAACTGCTTCCAGTCTATTCAAATGTATAGTGGCATATTATCATATTATTTCTTGCATATATCTAATCTTCCTTATTAAACTTCAAAGGAATCAATAATCCCTAAGACTTTTCATTTCAAAAAATTAGTACATCACGATTCACAAATATTCTGACAAATACTGTTTTTAACAATGAATCGACAGTAATGTGTTTTAAAATTAGCTTATTAACACAGAAACTATCAATAATATAAATTATCAATAAATTTTTTTTCTTTAATTCAAATTATCTACGGAAATGGCTTATACAAAAATAACAATACATTTTTATCTTTGCAGTGAAGATACTTACTTGGAGTAAGTGCTGAATTTCTTTGCAAAGAACCACGAGACAATATTCCCAATTTCTCAATTTCTTGATGATGTAAAATATGAGCCCATAAAGATGATTTACCCTAAACAGTATTTTTATAAACAAATAAATAATTGGACTGCTTATTATCAACTTTCTCAATATATACTGAAAACACATTAGCAAAATTTCGCAAAAAAAAAATCAATAATAATGATATAATTGAACATTGTAATCGTTTCTAATTTTTACTTTTAATTTAAAAAATTTTTTAGCTATGAAAATTTTATATTTTGACATATACATAATTTTTGATATCTGTAAATAAATACAACAGTTTACAAAAATAAACAATAAATTTATTAAATTTCTAAACTGGTATTTTCGATTCCATTCATCAAAAATTTCTCTTTTTAGATCTTTTCTGGGACTTTTTTACAATTTTATTTGTTTAAGTCATAAATATTTTCGATTCACAGGTGAACAAGTGTATGTTATAGTTCATTAAAAATAAAAAAAAATCCGAAACTCATAATTTTACATTCTTTGATAGTCAAATGTGAATAATAATTGAGTTGGACTTCAAAATCTCATAAGGTGCTAATAAACGTTTTAATTCATTAAATGAAGTACCTGTTTATTTATTAAACCATGGGCCCAGATTCGTTCCAACAAATCACAAAATGAAGCAACTAAAGTGTTTTCTTCAAGACCATTTACAGCAGCATCGCTGTGTCCAAGCTGCAAAGCTTCTCTGCCCATTTTTTCCACAAGCATTCGTTTTGTTTATCTAAAACAATAAACTAATTTTTTTAGATTCACGTGAAAACGACTTCTTGCTTATTCTATATATATTTATCATATATTTATTGATATGTCCAACATATTTAGAACATGGAAATATTAAGCTAGTGCAACCGAATGTTCACTTTTAGTCTCTCTCAACAGCTGTTCAACAAATTTCCAGTTCTGATGTGCTATTTGCTTTGGCGTATTCGATTTATATGAGTTCTGTTTATTTGTTGATATGCTACCATCCACGTTTATACTCTGCAATAAAATAAATTTCGAAATTATTTAGTCAATACACTTATTGGAAATATCTAATAATTTCAGAAATCTACGACGATTCCAAAGACATACAAACTACATAACGATAACTCGTAAAGGTTGACCTCTAGCAACTTTGGCCGTAACCTTCGATGTCGTTGTTTCCATGGTGATGGCATTGGACTTTGCACGCAAGAACCTTCCAAAACAGCTTCATTAAGCTCCGGAAATGTACCGTCGTAAATTTTTGCTGATGTACCAGGAAGTTCATGTGGTAGAGGAACAATGTAATCAAGTGCTTCTTCACGTTTTGTTATCGTTTCTTCTATAGAAAAGTTCCGAAATGATGGAACAAACATTGACCGAAATCATCATGGCTGCTTATCATTTAATTTATTTATAACTATTGACTATTTTGTCATCTAAACTTCATTTTCTATTCCATTATGTTATATTTGGATAACATTACTTCAAATATTCTTGCCTAATTTATTCAAGGTGATCACAATTCGGTTGCAAAGACATATAGCTTCATCAAATATTCCAATGAATCAAAAAAAGATCACGTATTTGACAGAATCGAAAGCGAAAAAAACATAAACTATTAATAAGCAGGAAACTTAATGTTCGAAACTTAATGTTTTTTATAAATAAAAAAGGATTTGGCTCAAAATTACCTGAATCAAAGGATGATGGAGCCTTCTCATAAGTAGGAGTACGCACCATCTGAAGGCCGTACTTCATACGCAAAGTCTGTATTCGAATCAAAGATTTGGAGATTTTCATCTGCAGTTTCCCACTGCGAAATAATTTTTGCGTCAATAAATGAAGTGAACATCTGAAAAAAAAACGTCAAACTTATGTGCATCAAAACAATCAAATTCCAACTATGCAAATGAAGAAATTTCAGACAAATAAAATAAAACAGAAATAAAAACAAATGAAAGTAAAATAAGTTATGGAAAATAAAGAAAAAGTGAAATAAGATCTCATACCTGTGTTTCCAAAAATGCAGCCAAAAACGGTAAATTTTTATTCGGTTGATCGGAAAGAAAAGCTGCTTTATCAAAATTGGAAACTGATTCTCGACTGGCAAAATATGTCTCGAGGTCTGGACATGCAGCATTGATAACAAAATGTTCATAAGAATAAAGAAGCCATGCAAATCGATTGATAAACACTTCACGAATAGCATTATTTATTTTCATATCCTAAAGAGTTTTTACGATTCAGTATTAAATATTCAAATCTTGATCCTTAATCCTTAAATTTACACCAATAAAAAATATCGAAATTAAAAACAAATTATTTCCTTAACAAGAGAAATAATCTTTTACTACAATAAAAATACATGTAAATCGGATACTCTTTGTATTGTTTCAGCAATTTTTATCAAAAGCCTATATGAGCAAATTCTGAGACTTCAGATTACATCACTAGAAAATCTTGAGAGAAATCCACCAAACTTACTTTAAAATATTCTCTACACATTGATGAATTTGTATAAAAATCATTTGATTGTAATTCTCTCTGAATATTTTCAAATGGTATGCTAACGCCTGCACGGTGAGCAATTTCAGTAACTCTAAAAAGTTTTAAAACAATCAAGCAAAGACGATAGTCTGGACAAAGTGAGCGTACTTACATCAACAAAACAGTACATTATAATCCTAAAAATAAATTAGCAACGCTATGATATAATTACCTAGCTAAAACTTCGCTCTGTTTCAATACATCATCAAAAGGCAGTAGAGTAAGATCATTTCTTGATACCACTTGTCTGGAAGACTTATTTTTCTCTAGCATATTTGGCAATGTTTCGTCATCAAATGAACGGGACATACGTTTCCTATACCAATCATCTTTTCTTGCAGTACTCAGCTGTCTTTTCACTATTTCACTGTCCAGAACTGAATTTTGCTCTTCATATCTAAACGAAACGACTAAAATTATTACAGAAGTTTATTTTCTTGTTTTCACAAATTTTTTCCAACTTTAGATGTCATAATTACTTCATAGTCAATACTTGTCTTCTACTCTCATTATACAGCTGAGAAAAACAAATATTTCATTGCAGTTCTATCAAATTCACAAACTCAAATCCATGTTAATTGACGTCCAGAGCTGAATTTTTTTCTACATTATTAAAATCAATGCACTAATAATAGAAACATAAAACATAACCTCACAAGAACACTTGCAACTTCTCCCGCAAATTCAGCTCTATCTGGTAGTAATGGTATATCTTCTGGCATATTTAGCACACCAGAATCGATGTCTAGGACGCACATGTTGCCCTGAATTTGAGAGATTTTTTCTCAGCAAAGAATCGTTGGTTTTTTAAAATTTTTTATTCGCAAAGACGCACATCTTCAAAAGATCCGCAGCCATTACTTCAATGATATGAAAACTTAGCCTTTATAATGCGAACCTGAAAAACCTGCTCCGATATGGTGTCTTCATAACATAAGCCCATTACAAAAGGCACTGGTGCTTCCATAAACTTTAACTGCGAGTAGGGCAAAATCGGAACGTACGTAAGTTGCCAACGGAATGGAAATGCCAACGAACATAAGCTTTCAGCTACCAGCATTAAACGTTGGAAACCTACATATCATGAATACGAAAATAAATTCAGAATGATAGTTCTGAAAAATATAATGCAATAGCACAACAACATAAATCATTGAAACTACAAAAAAAATCTGAAATATAGCAAAAGAGAAAACACTAACTCCTTGAGCACAATAATATTTGATGTTCAAGAAGAAAGCATGTGAAAAGTCGAAGAAATTTATCAATAGTAAGCAAGTTGAACAACGAATTGATTGAGTGATCAAAAAAAGGCAATTCATTAGGACCTGGCCTTTGCAGAACAATATCAATATGATCTAAGCATATTTTAGCGTGCTGCCTGGAGCTGGTAATGGAACCTGAAATTATATGTGATAGTATAACTTGAACTGTAAGTATTTTATAAGCAAATTTATCTTAAATTGAGGCATCGAAGTAAGGCACAACTAATTCTATCTGAATTTGGAGAACTAATTTAAAAAATTTAAAAATGTACTGAATATAATTTCTGAACCTCGTTCAAAATCCAATATATATAACTTTCTAAAGGAAGTGGAGGAGGTTGTGCTTCTGAAGTGAAAATAGAATGAAGTGCAATCAACAGATGTTCACCGGCAGAAACAAATGGAATGCGACTAATCAAACAGATACATTTAGCCACATAGAGCCGAGAATGACTTGAATCGTAATATGAAGTTCGTTTTGTTCGATCCTGCAAGTAAACGAATTAAGCATTACAGAATTTGCATCATTAAAATGTTTATCTGGCAATTTAAATTTCTTATTATCAAAGCAAATAATTTGTTTCCGCGCTCTTAGCAACCTACTTACTATCCTCCGAGAGATTTATAAAATTTTGTGCAAACAAACCATACGATTTCCTCTAAGAAGAGTATGTGTACCACCGGAAACTATCCCGGGACGAAGATGTGAACGTTCAGTGGCTTTATCACGAGCTGTTAAGGCCCGCACGTGTTCAGTATGCAGTTGCGACATGTGCTCACATAATTTAGCATCTTTAACTTCCTAAATTCTTTTCAAAAAATAAGAATTTTATTTTTTGAAACTATGTGCTATGGAAAAACAAAGTTTAAACGAAGATTTGTAAGTTTACCAAATAACTTTTTCGAAATTTTATGCAGTTTTATTTGTTAAGTACGCGATTATTTATTCTTTACACTTAAAATGATACATACGACCCTATATATGATCAACAATTGTATCATTAAAAAAATCAGTTATTTTATTGATATTTTTATCGATTAATCTAGAATCATTGAAGAGGTTGGTCTCCATTCACTTTTAAAGATTCGTTCGAATAACAAACACAAAATACCAATGAAATCTGTTTTTAATTTACTATGAGAACATTTACTTCGAATATAGAATATAAAGCCTTAGTTCTAACGTAAGGACTCACTTCATAATAAATAAGAGCACAACCGTTAATACGTGAGCCGTCCTCACGAATATTCGCAAATGTATGCACAGCTGGAGGTGGAACATCGTTCTGTGTATGAAATTTCAAACCTTTCGGCATACAGAGCTTAAAGAACAAATTTTCATAAAAATCGGCGGTGAATAAAATAAAATATCCAAATATAATTTCACCAAATATCTCCAGAAAAAGAATATATACCCAATTCTAAACCAATTTCATTCCACGTAAGTCTGTTTTGATTTTATCCTATAAATGCTTATAACAAACCATACCAGAGCCATAACAGAGCAATACAATTAATGTATATGAAATTGGAGCTTTTTTCTATTAAATGTTCATATGTTGAAAGAAATAAAATACGTACCGAAATAATTTCGGATGGAAAAGAGTACGCGCTACGTCTTTTTGGAAAATGGTATAGAATTGAAGCAACATAAGACCGCTCTAAAGGTGGGATGTACAATAGTTCAGTAGCATTTGAGTTATTTGCCATGCCTGATTCAATCTGAAGCAATGCAGAACTAAAATCAAATAATTCAAACTTAGAAGTATATCACATACTGAATAATAAATTTAGAATATGAATTTATGTATAATATAGAACAAATTTAAAAATGTAATAATAGTAATAGCAAAAATTTACTGTATAATACTTACAATAATAGTAGTAGCAATATTTCAAAAATACTGTATAATAACAGGGAATTTTCGCTTAAGTCGTATTTAATAATTCGAAAGTAATTAACAAATTTCACGTATAATTTCAAAAATATTGAAACAGCTGCCTGAAGCGAAGCATTATTATCATGCCCAACAAGTACAAAATAGTCCACCAATGTTAGATCACTTGTAAATGATGCATGTGGTATTCTTGTTGACGTCGTCGTCTCAGGAGATACGTTTGATGTCATTATTACTTGCTAATTACGAATCTGAAGACCAGATAGTAACAAGCACTAAAATGCATTGTGATTTTCTTAATGAAATAATCTGATCATATAGGATTTTATTTATCGAAACTTTGGAATATAAGTTTGGCGAATTCATTTCAAACATTTGATATATTTATTATGAACAATCTTGTTTTCAGGCTTATTCATTAGCAGTCTCAACTTATTGATATTACATGATATTACATGAAATTATGAATTTTTTTTCCTTTAAATTACTGGTAGAAATATTATTAATCAAATTAAGAAAGATAAAAAGAATCTTCTACCATGATTCGCTATTCTGCTTCTCAAATCATATCAAATAATTCTATACTAAATTCGAAAATATCCAAAAAAGCTAATACTTGAGTCAGAACAGAGATGGCTTTGCAATGAAAGCATATAGATAACTTACAGGTATCCTCAAGTTCTCTCAACATTCTTCAGCTTTACGGAATACAACACGTGCATTTTACAAATTCTCTGAAAGTGCCGTCTACAAATTTCTGAATACTGAAGCAGTTATAAGATGTGAGTTCTGACCCACCTATTCCAATAAAAACCACTTTGCTTTTCAGTTATAAACCGTGGTGACCATTCAGCAATTCATTTTTATTATCTATCTGATCTATTATGCTTTCAAATGATCGGAGAGAAAAGAATGTTGAGTTGAATGATGGCAGGAATGGAATTGATATAAATGAATAAAACGAATCAATAGACTTGCACAACGCATGAGAACTGCTGCAACGAATAACTGAAGAGATTTCAGACAGCAGCAAAATATTAATTTCCAACATTTCTACTGCATTTTGAAATTCAAATACACCTTGCCCTGTACTTATTATTTAAAATTCTGTCAATCCATTCAACCACGTCAATCCGATACAACAGCCACCCTTTCATGTCTCATTCCATTGCAGTTTGATATAATAGCAATCCTTTCATGATCCAGTTCATCTTGGATAACACCAAAGAAATATATTATCTCAGATCACGCTATTTCAGACTGAAAAGAAATGCTACTGTCCAAATCATAATGTCCACGGATTATGACACAGTTCCAAATCCAACCACAAGCACGTATCACCACTAGATTATCATGAATATTAAAGTCATTCGAAACGGCGAGAGGTATCAATTGTTTATTTCCATCTCAATAAACTATCTCAAATTCATCAGTGCATCAATCTTATTCCCAGCTTAATCAATCTGATAAATGAGCTCATCCATAATTCATCTCCCAATGTGTTACTATGCGAATTTACTTATTTTAATTCCAAAAGAGCAAAAATATAGTGTATAATGTTGCTCCATGTATCACACAAAAACATTCAGTTAATATACTGTCAACAAAGAAGTGACATACTTTGCATTTATGAGAATAACCTATCGTTATCAGAAATTTAATGAAAGCAAAACAAAAATATTTCACAAGACAAAATAATTCGAAGCTGATAAAGCGCGATTAATGACGGTTGCATAAAATTGTTACAACTAATAAAAAAGATAAAGTTTATCGATAAGTAAATACTGACTACATTGCTCTGAATTCATTCAAATATTACTAAATGGATATGAATCTGAAATTCCAAGTCACTAAGATTTTAACTCGAAAAAAAGAGGAGAAATTGATTAATGGTCTGAACCATCAACAATCGATCAGTTTTCACTAACTCGATCATTTTATTGGGATCTGTATATAATTAAAGTGTTCAATTACTGAATGCATTAACACATTCCATGACTGAACATCTTGCAGAACAAAATGCTAAGGAGTTTCGAAGAGAACCAATAAAATAAATTTTTTTGACGAAGAGCTATGATTCTGGCTTTTACGATGTCACAGAGCAAACAAATATTATGTAAATAATGCAAAACAGAATTAACATAAGCATAAACAAGAACAATTTAATGTTAAAAAGAATTTAATGTTATTTCAACATCGTACATTTTACGAACGTGAACGACGTCTGCGATAACTGTCTACACTGCGGCTTCGAGAACGACGAGGAGAACGTCCCCTGTAACTATACAAGCATTCGATATCATAGATATCCCAATTAAAAATCTAAAAAATTCATGTAATTCAAAACTGAACTTACTATCTCGGTGCTCCTTTGGTTACAGAAAAATCAACACGAACGCGCATTCCATCAATAACAGCATCACGCAAATGATCTTTTGCCTGTAAACGAAAATTCATTTGGCAAAATTATTATCCGAATCCACTATTTCGATAAAAGATCTAACTTTGGAACAAAACAATATTAGTATAAGGAAAATTTAATAAAAAATGACTTACTCGTATTGCCTCCTTTGTAGTTTCAAAGTAAACGAAGCCAAAACCTCGCGAACGACCACTGTAACGATCATACACAAGCTGAACCGATTCAATTTCTCCATATTCGCCGAAAATTCGTTTCAAATCACGCTCAGTTGTATTGAGTGACATACCAAAAACACCGAGGCATGAACATGGCTCCGGATTGTCACGGCCGTCATTATATCGGCTTCGTCGTATTGGTGAATAACGGCTGATTCGTCGTGGCGAACGCGAACGACTGCGTCGACGAGAACGAGAGCGTCGACGAGCTGGCGACGATGGTGATCGGCTGAATATTTTTTTTGTTATCAAAAGCTCAATGTATCGAATTCGAATAATGTGGGTTAGAGAATAAAATATCTGAAGATCCGCGACATAATATCTCGGAGATGCTGTGTAATTTTTGATAATTATTATGAAACCTGAAGCTACTTTATTATTGTGTAACTGAAATAACTGAAGACAGATTACGTAGCATAAAAAGATTCTTGAGTTTACGAGCAAACTTTTGTAATAAAACACAGTCCTTTGTAATTCACCTATACAAGCACATCCCAAAATGAAATTTTAATGCTCGGGACAGTTCGATATCCAAAATTTTATACGTATTTTAAGGGCTTTATAGATAGCTGACGAGATTCTGAATACAACAAGGTAAAATGTGCTTGATTCCAATACTCGCGCAGTTTAGTTCATTCGACTCTCTCTACCAATGATCTAATAGTCAAAATCTTCCTTATAAAAAATAGGAAGAGCAAAATTTCGAGACAATAAGAAAGTTGGTAAATAGCTGCAAGTCGAATTAATGCATTTTTTGTACTGAATTCAATAGCCTCCTCTAACTTCGCTGTAATTTCAAAGATGTTTGTTTCGTAACTGGCACTTATAGAAATTCTTTGCATTGATAGAGTTCTGAATATCAATGCAATGACTGACTATGTAGACTCTTTTCACTCTTCCGAGTGAAAAGCAGAAAGTTGGCAAATATTATTAAAAGCATAGAAAAAATCTTAAATCGAATCTCCACATAATAAGAAAACAGAATTTTCGACGCCTTTAGCAGTTATTTTATAATAAAAAAGTACTAAAAAAACCTATGGAAGAGAAATAAATGGAGTTCGTTGGATTCCAAGACATCAGTCACTCATCATAACTGTCTATTCTAAAAAATTACAGCCCAGAGCCTGTATAATGCCAATTGAAAAACTTTCAAATCACTGTACAAGGAAAAAGGAGTGGAGAAGTAGGAATCTAACTACTAGCGGCATTATAAATACCACAACTGACTGTCGGTGGTAGTGTGGTGCATTGCAATTGGGTATTTGAGGATGGATGCTGAACTGTACTGATTTGAATTTGACAGCCAACTCTGAGCTTGAAACTGTGATGTTCCACTCTGAGCGCTGACAATCTTGAACTGCCTGCCTCACTGATTCATTCATTGATTCTGTTTTCATTGAGACTGTTTTTGAATTCTGTTCGCTCACAGCGTTTCAGCTGTTCTGATTTTCTCACTGCCAAAAGCATCAATTAACAATATAACATTTAAGGTTATTCCCCACTCCGTTCGGCATCTAATGAATATTAGTAAAATTAATAATAAAAACTGGATAAAAAAAGCAACTATAACAACAGGTATAAAATCGATCCGAGTGCAAAGCAGACTCTTAACTAAGACAGTACCTTCGTCGACGATATCGTGAATCACGGCTTCGTGATCGGTATCGTTTCCGTTCTTCAGGTGAGCGTGAACGACGTATGCGTCGATCAT
This sequence comes from Dirofilaria repens, assembly GCA_008729115.1. Taxonomy (NCBI): domain Eukaryota; kingdom Metazoa; phylum Nematoda; class Chromadorea; order Rhabditida; family Onchocercidae; genus Dirofilaria; species Dirofilaria repens. Next base: position 1,908,173 of record SNRZ01000001.1, on the reverse strand, counting down.
CGCGTGATCTTGAACGAGCCCGTGACGGAGACCTAGACGCTTCATGTCCACCGGATGATCGCGACGCAGCGCTGAACGTTCACGAACTGGTGATTGAGAAAGTGAATGATGAGACGACGAACGGGGTCGAGAGCCCGAAGGAGATCGGGCATGGCCATTACTCTTACCTGAGGCCATTGGTGTGCCGCTTCGACTCCGTGACGCGCTACGAGCAGGTGCTGACTCACTACGCTGAAATAGCAGATTGGTATCACTTGCAAATATAGATTCAGCTGCTAGTTATTTCCTCATTTCCCTTCCCCTCCCCTTTCCCTCCAATGCCCCCTTCTTTAGGAAAAAAGCATTGAGTAATAGCAAGAGTAACTTACATTTCCGTCACTGCTCATTTGTCCAATTTTTCTCCTTGTTAACCTAGAAATACTGACTAGATTCAAGGACATAAGTTTTCGCATGGTCACAAGTTTTTCTGCATATAAACAATTAAGAAACCATTCCCGCAAAATGTTAAGACTGCAACACAAAGAGATAATCAAACCATTAACTAGAAGTGGTAACAACCAGACCTTTGTGAACTTTAACCACAATGTAAAGAAGAACCCCCATCCCCCACGAAAAGTTCCAATGACTTCTACCGTAATACCAAGAAAATGTAGGCCTTTTGTTAAACTGTGATATCACACTAGCACGTTATGAAATGGAACATCTCAAGCTTGGAATAGTTTATCGAATTAGTGAACGAGACTTCATCCACCAGTTTTCGCTTGCAAATATTGTACTGCATTTTTACCGTAATTCTTACATTATAAGATAAAGTCGAATTAACAGGAAACGACATACTTTTTATGTTGCAGATTAATAGTTCTTCATTAATTTATATGGAAAATATATATATATATATATTATGAATTGATGAAACTATCCCCGTTAAATTTGATTAAAGTTGGTTCAACAGTTAAGAACTCAAACTATTGAACAGATCACGCCTGTATGAACGCTCGTTTGCAATTAATTTAGAACTGATCATTATTATAAGTATAATTTTTTCAAAGATGTGGCCACCAACTGTCTTTGAAATTTTGAGTAAAGTACTAAAATAATTATTATATGATATTATTACATGATAAGTTATGATTGTTTTTCTTTTGAATAAATTACACAAGAGCATTATAAATATGATAATTTATATGGTCCGATTATGAATATGGTAATTTATATGGAAAATATATATATATATATAAAGTTTTTGGATAATATTCTAAGGAAGAATAGGTGATCCAATTTTCTAAATACCTCACTAATTTGTTTCAGTATCACAAACAATGGAGAAAAGCACTGATAGAAGTATGTATAATTTTCCACTTTTTTATCTACAGTGATACTGAACAAATTCCAGACTGTGGCGGTGCTTTTTTCAGAAGAGCTAACATATCAAAGCAGAGGAAATCCCACACAAAATTGAACCACGAAAAATCAACATTGCAAAAAAGAAAAGTGTTCGCTTTTCGTTTCCTTCTTTTTTACTCACATCATTCATAATGATTGAATCTCTATATATCCCTTGCCATGGATCTGATCATCTTATTTAAAAATTCATTATAATCATATACCTAAAAAAAGAACATTAAGAGATAGTGCATCTGAACAACATGTACCGGTGAAAACATCTTATATCATCTATTCATTTTCGTTTCAGGTTTTTCGCTCTAGTGATGAAGAATAAACAAATGGAATGATAATGTCAAAATCGGTGGCATTACTCATATGAAATGTGTGACAGATTTTTCCCATACAAAATCCACAGTTCACCTCTGCAAGTAACGAGCAATTCACTGAATTTTAAACAGTTACAATCAATAATTATGTTTTCTACTTTTATGCATCTTATATTATCATGTTATTGTTTACAAATTTACAACATAATCTAGAGAAGAGTCAAAAAAATTTGATAATGCTGCAAAATGATGAAACACCTTCTGAAAGCATCAAGGAAACTAAGATATTGCTCTAATATGGTCGAGATTTATAAAAAATAGGCGCATATTCTTTTATAGTTCTGCCTAAAAATATATTCAGTTGCTTCATCGCAAGAAAGCATATATAGCATATAATAGATTAATTCTAATCAGACTATAATCGTCTTCAAAGAAATTCTTAAAATCTACGTAATGATACTGTAGCTCGCAAATAAAAAGAGATGATAAATAACTGCAGAAATAATACAGTCATAAATGATATGGATGAAATGGAAGTAAAACGATTTATCGATACTGATCAAATAAAAATAGTAACGGAAGTTTAAATGGTAAATCAATATGATGTTCGTACTATATTGGAAAATAAATCACATTTAGATGAGATCTCTGCGACAAAATGGAAAATTGCCGAATTCATTTTGGAGTTATATTCGTTCTTTACGTCAAACAGTCTTTATGGGTCTGAAACAATTTCAATCCCATGTTTGAAATAATTAAAATATCATTCTGACAACAATCAGTTTTTCATCTTAAATAAATCGAAATTGATTTAACTGAAAAGAACTGGTATACAATGAAAAAAGATGTTGTTGACAAGAGATCTATCTTGAAAATTCAGTAAACATGGAAACAGTACATACTACGCACTAATGCTATCTACATCTGAAAGTTTGTGTTTTTATACTGCTGTTAGTACTTATATTAACGCGGAGAAGAGCCATAATTTTCTATTTACATAATTCATTATGTTTATCTGACTAATCTACAACTATGCTTTTTGCTTCACTAAAATCCATAATAAACACAAAGTTAGCACCAAAAGTACCGATTCCGCATGTTAATTACTTTTGCAAACTTTTAATGATATATCTCCTGTCATTTTTCGCATCATTGTGAACCGAAATTTTCATGAAATTATTCATAAATACAAAGAATTTTTAAAATTGCATTATTACTCAAAATCAAAATAGGCTGAATATGCATTTCAATTTTATTTATGGTATAGAAATCAAGAAAATAAGATGCAAGTTGAACTGGACATGAAGTTTTTTTATAGTATAAAAATTTTAAATAATGATTTTTGAGTTACTAGTCCAAAAGTTGAAACAAGCAGTAGTCTTGCAAATATACATTATCAATCATGGATTTCTAGAAATGGCCATCTTTCTTCGGATGGAGGTAATACGAATTTGAAATCATACTCTGGTTCTTTGTCAGGCTGTTGTATTCCATTTCTACTCAACAAATCTTCAAGTAAACATTTCATAGTATCAACAAGATCAAAGTTCTTTAAGACTTTAACAATTTTTTTGCGGACAACAAGTATGATGAGTTAACAAAGTTGACGAATATGTTCTATTCGCACTTCATTAAACTTAAACCAGACTCTGAAGTCATGACATTTCACAATTAATTCATCAAGTTAACCTTAATGAGTCTCTCTTATCTAATCACTAATTGATCGAACATTCAAATCCCAATATAGCAAATCAGTTCTTTTATAAACGTACAATTTTCACTTATTAATAAAGTGAGAAATTTGGGATATCGAAGAGCAGCAGCTCTATATAATTCGTGTACATTGTCTTCAGTTATAGAATCCATTTCATCGAAGAAACCTTCCTCAAACGGGAAATAATGTTCACCGATTCGATATTCCTGACAGTTGTATTTATTCGTTGAACAAACGATGTGTTACAAGAAGTCTAATATATCTTTGAAATTCGTATTAAAGGAGTATCAAGTCTTTCAATAGGACCTACTGCTGAAGTTTTCAAGAGTTTCTAACCATTGTACATTTATCATCTCGTTATCTCGATCGAAAAACCGAAACTACTTCTTCAAATTAGAATTGCTGGTAATTTTAACAGTATTCTTGAAAATTTTTAAAGATTGATAATTATATACTTGCATGATCATGTAATAATCGAAATGCGAAAGACACCGTTGCCACTTGAAAATAGCATCTGACACACCTTCCATGAATCTCATACATGACCAGCATTGCGACTCATTTTGGTCGATTAGATTAAGTGGATAAAGATGTCTAAAAACACGAAGTATGATAAACTGATAAGTTGATCTGCCTGACTAAATAACTTTTGAGAATTAGTTTTCATGGCATGCAATCACATTCAGCGTGGAAAAAAAGAGTGTGAAAAGGTCTTTTGGTATGTTAATCTAAATAAAATAAACAAATGATAGCATGACGGCTTATCACGTAACTGATTAATAGCATCACGGAGAAAGGGAATATCACGTACCTCACTTCCTCAAAGTTTGTAACCAGATCCTCCCTCAAATGCTCCAAATTGCCCTTTGTAGAATGATATACTACACGACCATGCAGAAGTTTTGTGATTTCATCAAAATCTAGTAACAAAATGGCTGCCACATAGTACTCGTCACCAGCTGCGGGTGATGAATGTACTGTATAGCAGAGTCCATTGAATACCTTCACAAATCCACTCTGGAAGGAAAGCCATACAAATAATATTGATGAGATGGTGTGATTTGCTTATTAACTGATGTCAACTTCAGTGATTTCCTCCGTTGAATTATGGTGGCATTTTTAAAAGTCATATCATATCAGTTTGTCACTACCACTAAGAAATAACGATTTTATCTTCAACTATTATACATGATTTCTTAACGATAGAATTGATATTATTGATCTCCAGTGCCAACGGTATTTATCGTTTACAAGAAATCAACAAAAAAATTATAAACTGATATGAAAAGCAGAAGTAATTATTACTTTAACTTGTTCATGGTAACTTAATAAAAGGTGTTTTTTCATATTACTATTTCAAATAGTTTGCAATAACTTAAGAAACACTTCCATTAAACCTACCGTATTAGCTTCATGACCACGTATTAAAGCTCGACAATTTAATTCCCGTAGTTTCTCTTTTAGAGCCCTCCGGTTGAAAAAATATGATGCACCACGTTCAGAAGGTGAATATTTCGATCTGACGATTGAAAATCTTTTTGTATTACTCTCGCAGGCATTGTGAATACAACTCTAATACGAGAAGATTCTTTGATATCGCAAAATCGATGAATTTATAAGTTTATTTGTATGAAGAAAATTATGATCGATTTTTCAAGTTCATACTACACATTTTCTTTTTTGAATAATTTTATTGCGCTCAGATGCTATCTTGCTTGAAAATTCCAAGATTCTGAATTCTTGAATCACAAAAACATTGAAAGCCACTGAGATTCAAAAAAAACATACGTTATTTCCTTGGATGGATCAGACCATAAAATGTCTGTCATAATGCTTATATGAAATACATTTGTTTCTGGTGCAAGCCATGTTAATGGACGTGGTATCTGAGCGATATCTCTTCTCGATTTTATGAATTGTGAGATGCCACCATGACAAAGTAATACTTGATCTGGAATAGTTGCTATACTTAGCTTTGTTTATGTCAGTTTGTTTCTTTTATTTATTCCTGAATTAACTTATCTTTTTTCAGCGACAAAGTCTTAACTGTAATTAATCACTGATAGTAGTAATTATCATTTCGTCCTCCATGCGTCCTTTACTAATACAGTTTAAGTCCAGTCATTCGAATTTTCAATGTAAGTTTGATCATGCAGAAAAATTTTGAAGATCTACTCTAATATGCACTATTTCTACTTACCTATTTCTACTTACCTGATAATATGGCAGCAAGTGGTAAATGATCGAAAACAAAATTGATGTTAAACAATATCAAGTTTCTATCAGCGTTCGGATAACAGTACTCAATCTATAAAAACAATTCTCTTGTCAATTAATCGAGACTTCTTATGTGAATAAAAATTTGAAAACGTTAATAGCAGCTAATCGAAAAATGATATATTTAAAACATTAAGACTTATTTCACATTTTAGAATATCTTCAAATACATTAATATTCAGCGCATAAATGCACTGACGGACAGGGAATCAAATAAACAAATGAAAATAGGCATATTCAAATTGCAAGAATAAATTCACATTTCGAATTAACCCTCTTTCCTCATCTTCGTTTGCATAGCATTGACTCATCGTTTCATGATTACCGCGCAACATATACATTCGTTTCGGATAGCGTAGTTTCAGTAGGAAGAGAAATAGCAATACGGCGAGGGAATGTTTCCCACGATCGATATAGTCTCCTATCAGAAAATTTGATTGACTCTCAGTTTTTATAATTTATTTATTTTTGTAAAAGCAGTGCCGAAGAATATATCATAAGATCATTTTTTCGACTTATGTCATTGAAGAAGCCTATAGTGCAGTCGCCCATTCGAAAACTGATTTTTTGATTGCTTGAAGAATTCGAAATTTAAGGCTGTGCTTTCTTTATAGCTAACCGAGGAAAATTAAAGTTCTTTCGGTAGGCCAACCGGCATCCTTTATTCCTCTGTATAAATCATATAAGCTGCCGTGTAGATCACCAAATATAGCGACGCCGTCCGGATCATGAACATATTCCAATGTACCGCATTCTCTTAAGAGATCAACGGTTTTGTGACAAATCTGCAATAAACGAGAGTCCTCCATGTATCCATGCCTTTCTTCTTGGATAAATTGCTGTCTCAGAATATTGAATATTGGAAAGAATATTCGAAAGTAGTATGGATTTATCATATCCGATAAGGTCAATAAGATCCGTAAGCTTTGTTCTGAGCGGTCCATTTCTGCGAGTTCCAGCAATCAATAACGGTAATTCCAAAATCTCTAATTCCAGCTTTTTAAACTGCCAGTTGAAGCAAAATCTTTCAAAAAGCTACTATTATACTATTAATTTCTCTTTTCTTCGTTCTCATTTCAGAACGAAGCTCAATCATTCTTACAAAAAATAGCTTTTCTAAAGTGATCAATTCACTGAGAGGATGTTCTGGAACACCGGTAGTATTTAACATTCCATGAATAAGCTGATCAACTTCCTCTTGCTGTAACGGTGGGCACGGCAAAGTATGCTGAATTACCGAATTTCGGGGCATTTGTTTTAGTATTGAAATTCTGCAAGACTTCCTTTTTCATTTAAAACTATAAAAGTTTACAATAGTTTCAAGTTTAAAATTTTGTTTGTTTCTTTCTAATTTTATTAGTCCTCACATTTATCTTTTCATATTTGCTTCAATTTATTGATTATGTGTTTTAAAAATTCATATTTAAATTCATATTATAATTTCAAGCTTAATTTGTGATCTATTCCTCCGGCCTGGACAATTCAAAAATCAAAATTGTTGGACATTAAAATACAGCGAGGAATTAATGTTTTAAATAAATACGACTTTAATTTATTACTGAACAATCCATCTGTAACAGGAAATTATTTGCCATAAATAAATACGATTTTAATATTTCACTAAGCAATCCATCTGCAAAGAGTAGCAAATAGTCTACCACCATTGATCGCATTGAAAACATAACCTTTTAAATGAATTTGAAATGAATGTTAGAACTAAACCGCTCAGTACAATGAACAACTACTAGAAATAAATCATTTAATGGAATTACTTTTTTTAATAAACCTGAAATCAACTTCAAATATTTGAATATTCTTGCAGTAGAGAAATTTATGAAAGGAAGTACTGCCTTTCAATTCTTTATTTCACTAAATTCATGGATCACCTTATGCAATATTTCAAATTAGTTTTGATTGGCGAGAGAAACTAGAATGAGTACTAATTAGCTGGGGAAGATTGGCAATACTTCCCACGCAAATTAATAAAACTTCTGCCATCTAGTTTCAGACTCATTCCATAAGTTCATTTTAAGCCGAACGATATTTCGCGGTCAATCGCAAAGAGTCATACGTAATCACTAGAGTTGTCTTTCGGTGATTTCTCAATGTTTTCGTTACTTCAAGCTGATCTTTTTAATTCATCGTAATATATAAATTCAGCAATAGCACACGGAACTGAATAAAAATAACATGTGATTGTATAACTATTACAGCATGATGATATCTTCTGATTAATAAAAGGAAATCGTTGAAACGTCTTGTTTGCAACTGTCGACGTCACGTCATATGTCGTTTTCATTGTCATTGTTGGGTAAATTACTTTCTATTATTTACATATAATTCAACGATATATGTTTTTCTATTACTTATGTCATATATGACCAGCAGTCTTTGCATGCTTTCCGGATATTTATTCATTTGTCTTTCTTACGATAAATTGATAAAAACAGAATTAAATATATCATATACTGTGGAATTTTCTTTTATTAGTAGTGACACTGCATTTTGTCTTGAGATTTTTGAAATGAGGCAACTATATCACAATATAATTTATAAATTTTCATGGATTCAGGGACATTTTTATTGTCACTGCTTCTGGCTGGTTATTTTTCTCGAAAGTATGGATTACCTCCTCCAGCACCTAAAATTGCTGCTGTCGATTTGGGCACAACATTTTCATCCATTGGTATATATCAGGCTGTCACTGGGGCAATAGATATAATTGCTGATGAAACAGGGCGACGAAGTATCCCAAGTGTTGTTGCATTTTTGTAAGTTTTTGGTACTCACTTTTATTATTTTTCGAACTGCTAGTAAATTTTGTTCACTTTCATTTTTTAGTATTATTTAAATATCACAGGCCGAATGGTACAGTATTAGTGGGTTCAAGAGCTGTTGAACAACAGGAACGCAATCCTTTGCGAACAATATATGATGCTAAACGTTTCATCGGCAGAAAATTGTTTGAAGATGATCCACAATTTCAAGTAACATTTGGTGTAACTACTTATAAAAAATATAAATATTCCGTTTATGCTCAATTTTAAACGTATTTGTTACTTTCATTATATCATTATGTATTTTCCAAGACATTGCGAAAAAGAGCTCAGAAATAAGTGTAAGCCAAAAGAATTAATCCGAATTATAACTAAAAAATATATTAAAGAAACATTCAGAATTCTGGAAATTATGTTGCGATTATTTCTAAAATGTGAAAATCTTCAACTCAAAGTGTGTGTTTTGTTTTTGGAAGTTTTTTTTGTAGATTGATAGGAGGCGATATCCATTTAAAATTGAATTAGACGCAGAAGGACGAGCATTCTTTGTCATACCATTGGAAAATAATGTTATCAAGTAAGTTTACAGAGACGGAAATTTCTATAAATCCATATCTGTTATATGAAGTGAAAAGAAATTTGTTATTTGAAGTGATTTATCTTTCACGAAATTTAGATTGCTAGATCAGAACTAGAAGATTTACATCAAACGTTTCATTTTTTCAGGAAAATAAAACCAGAAGAGATTGGCGCCATAATAATAAGTCATCTCCGAAAAGCAGCCGAGAAGAAATATAAGACACAAATTGTTCGGGCAGTTATTTCTGTTCCAGCTGAATTCAATGATGAACAGCGGAATGCTACTTCACTAGCTGTTGAAAAAGCAGGTCTGTTATCAATCACAGGGAAAATATGATCATGTAACACTTTACTTTATTTTTTTTTTTTAGGAATGGAAAGTCAGCGTGTAATTAGTGAACCAACCGCAGCTGCTCTTGCTTACGGTTTACATAAGAAAAAAAACATTGAATACATTGTTGTAGTTGATCTGGGTAAGTTTTTGTTTTTGTATTTTTATGATACACAACTTTTCGCAACATAAAATCCAAGAATGTCATACGATTTTTGGCATTCATTCTCATTACATTGTTTCGAGATACATTTTAACCTGTTTTCCTCATATCTTTGATTCGTTATTTTATTTTACTATGCCTTAATAAATAGCACTTATGTTAAGGAGGCGGTACATTAGATGTCTCGATCTTGTGGTTGCAAGGAGGCATATTTGTGACTATAGCGATGGCTGGTAATAATAGACTTGGCGGCCAAGATTTTAATGATCGTGTTGTAAATCATTTGTTGCAGGTTAATGCATTGTTTTTGTGTAATTCCATATCTTAGTAATTGTGACTTCTGGTAACTTTGAAATTAAAACACATGGACGTTTTATCTAAACAACATCTATATTCGGATTTCGCGTGTTTAACTAAGTTGAAGCTAACACTGATTTTTTTATGAAGTTGGAATATGATAATTGTGTCCTTGATATGCGTTATTAATTTACAGCATATTGAAAGGAATTATGGCAAGGTAATCGATAATACAGAAGATATCCAACTGTTGCGCCTTGCAGTTGAAATTGCTAAAATTCAACTTACTACACTTCCTGTCACTAACATTCATTTAAATTTACGATCAATTGGAGAGATGCATTACAGAGTAATTATTATAAGGTTTTGAAATTATTTAAAATTAAAACTTCTGAAGGTTTTTTATTAGAAAAGGAAATTAAAGAATAAAATCTTTGTTCTCAGCTTACGCGTGATAATTTCGAATATTTGAATGAAGACTTGTTTGAAAGTATCACAGAACCAATAGAAGCAGCTTTAAATGACGCTGAAATAAAGGCATCCGATATTGACGAAATTGTATTGGTTGGTGGTTCAACTCGCATCCCGCGTGTGCGTTCCGTTGTTGGTCGTTTTTTCAGGTAAATTCTTCGATTATTGAAATCCACGCATTATTACAGTGTATTGAACGAATGAGATTAGAGCAAGAAAAAGGAAAACTTAAACACAAATTATTATATGGGTATGAAATAGAAGGATAAGAAATGGCGCACTGGATATTTTATCCGATACCTATATAAATTCAGTGAGTCATGCTTAACTTTCCATCTTTATTTCGAATAAATCACTCAAAATTCGAAACATTGATCTTCGCATTTGATTATTTTTAGCAAGGCACCAAATCATGGTGTTGATCCAGAATTAGCTGTTGTAACTGGTGCTTCCGTACAGGCTGGTGTTATTGGTGGTGGTTGGCCTCTTCAGGTTTGTCTTAAATAGAATATATCTCGGACTGACTACATAGCAAACTTGCTGTTTGATTTTGCAGATTCAGTTTTCACTTATCGTTATTGATTTGCAAAAAGACGTTCAGTTTGCTCCCTAATACATGAAAAGCGTACTAATTATATTTGTCTTCGTTAGAGAATAACCAATTTTCTTAAAAATTTTTTATGAATGTCCATGAGAAGTTTAATATTTAGGTATCTGCTATAGAACTGCCGGTTAAACGCAGGAAGCATCACATTTTCAGAGAACAGAAGAAAGTAAATCAAACTGCTAAACGTTCTCAAGATAAGAAATCATGATATTAGAAACACGTGTCTTAAAGATGCACGGTTTAGAATGAAGATGCATTATTCGTTGAGCTTACAGATTTTCTGAGTTTGCAAAAATTACGGAGATTATTTTTTCTTAGGTTTTGATTAAAGGATGATCTTGATAAAACAGTTTCGAGTTTTAGTTTTTCATGAATTTTGTTATTTTGCTGTTTGATGTGTATGAAAAAAAAACAATCTATTATAAAGCCTTAACGTTTATTTTATGAATGATTAATTTGCTTATTAAAGTTTATGTAAAAGAAACATATATAACGGTTTGAATAAATTTTTATGTGGGAAATTTTTATAATTTATAGATGGTGTATAGATATGATCGTACACAGACCTCCAACACGCTGTAGTCATTTCATTTGTACCTGTGTCATTTTTTTTTTTCAGTTTTAAGTTCCTTTCTGTATTAAATTTATAATTCTGATTATACATGACGATAATCAATTTTGGTCAAAAATCTCTATTTTGAGCTAATGTGGGTATTCAAAAAAAATCAAAATTCTTTCCGAAGAAAAAATACCAAGTTTGTTTTTCTTCATCTATGGTTTTGATTTGATTTCTTTTCTTTTTTAGTTTTAGTTTTTTAGTTTTTTAGTTTGTATTTAGATGATTTGGTATAAGCATAGATGTAATTTTAGATTTATCTTTTCGACCATTTTTGTTGAGATTCTTTTGAGAGCTACTATTTGCAATAACCTATTCATCAACGCATATAAAAATTAAATTTTTATGGGAATACTGGACTATTCTTTTGGAATTTCTAAATGCCTTTTGAAAATGAGTAAAATTTAATATGAGTAATTTTATGATTCTTACTTTATGGAGTCAAGTGACCAAAGATTTCGTGCAATATCAAGTTGTGTAGTTTATTCCATATCTTTTTATCTGTGATATTAGTCTTGCAGGTGTTTGTTAGTTAATTAATTCAATAATCTGTCATATTGTTTGTGAAATAAACTATAAATATTAAATGTTGCATACCAAATATACGGGAACTTGTTATTTTGCTTATTTAGAATAAATATTTGGAACGATTTAAATTATGATTTCACTACATTCATCTTATAAAGAAATGATTAGATTAATTAAATGATTACTGAAAGCGAAATAAGTGTATTGTGCAATTACTGAAAATGAAATATGATGTGTACTATCATTTGATAGCGATCTTATTGTGTCTTGTATATTTAGTTGAACTGTGTTAAATTTTGTAACGGCTTTTTCATCAGTTGCATACGTTGTTGTATAGATATTAGCTCTGTGTAGTATTGTTTGAAGAGGGAGTTTTTCCTACTTTTTACTGACTTTTATTTCTTTGATGCAAATAATGAATTGAGGAGATCAATGAGAAAGCAACATTACCGGTGTTTTTGTTCAGTTCATATAATAGATTTAGTCAAATTCAGAAGATCAAATATAATATTTATCGATGGCTAACTCAGAAAATAACACTGAGTGGATTGCAAAGAAAAATGACAGTATAGATAGCGAAGAAATGCGAGAATTGCCGCAGAAGAAATTTTATCGGCAAAGAGCTCATGCAAATCCGATTAGTGATCATGAATTCGATTATCCAATTTTTCCCGAGCAGTAAGTGAATTGCGGATTTATTGCTGGTTTATTTTGAACTTATTAATTAAGCTCACTGTGGAGCATCAACGGGTATGTAATACTGTCCACATGCCATGTTGATAATATATTAATATCCCAATAATATTCAGCGATCAGCTTATTTTTTTCTGATTGATTAAATTATTCTTTTTAAAGATTGATTTTGAATGAGATTAATACGAAGAAGAAGATACTTATTTATGCATTATTCAGAAAAATTGGTTAACTCTATTTAGAGCGTTTTATTGAGCGTTCTATTAAATTTTATGGTTTAAAATTAATTCGGATAAGATGAAGCTATTTCATATGGATGGAATGATTAGCATTGTGTTTGTTGGTATGGTTATCATTTTCCAATGGAAGGAATTTTATCACCAGTATAAGAAATTGATTTTTAAGAATGGATTGGACGACGTATTTTGGCGATTTCAGCGAAGGACGTCAAGTAGAATTTGTTGATGTTGGTTGTGGCTATGGAGGTTTGCTGATTAAACTTTCTGCTTTATATCCAGAAACTCTAATGGTTGGATTGGAAATTCGAGTCAAAGTATGTAAGTTATCAAATGTGGTAGTAACTAAACTATTCCCTTTCAAACTAGCTGAGCAATGCGTAGACAAATTTTTTTAATTTTATGATTGTCAAAAATTAAAATTTTTAGATAAGAAGTATAAAGATCCGAGAGTATTTTATTTTTCTACTGATTCCAAAAAACTGAACGAAATGAATTTGTTGTGTATTTATTGATTTTTGGTGATCTTTTTTCAAGTAATCTTGAAATCTTTTCGCTAAAACTGTTCTAACTTAAAGGTTAGTGACTACGTACAAGATAAAATTCATGCACTGCGCTTGCGAGAACCAGGGAATTATCGAAATGTGGCATGCCTTCGTACAAACGCAATGAAATATTTACCGAATTACTTTCGTCGACATCAACTGACTAAGATGTTTTTTCTTTATCCAGATCCGCATTTTAAGAAAGCGAAACATAAGTGGCGAATTATTACACCAACTTTAATTGCTGAATATGCTTATGTTTTGAAACCAGGAGGTAACAATTAACTTGAAATGCAAGTGATTATTTGATTTAACTCGAACTTTTTTGGCCAATATTTCATTTTCAACAGTAACAACAAACAAGTTTTGGCTGCATTAAGCTCCACAAAATCATAAATCACAAGGCATTTGAGTTCATTTTATATTAATAAAAGATGCAGTATATCATTAACTTGTGGTTTCTATTAGTTTCGTATCTATTAATTATCTTTACACATTCGGATAAATTATGTTAGAGATATATTAAAGTGCCGTTAATAAATGAAAAAATGCCGTTTTCAATTTTTGAGATCTATGGTGACCATAAGTTCCTGATTCATAATTCAAATATTAGATTTCGATCTTATTTAGTGAAACTGTATGTCGGTAATCTTATTTTTCGCTAAAAGTAGAAAATGAAACCATGAGACTTTTGAACCATTATTAAGTGAAAATTAAATTGCATTTTTGAGGATTGATTTATACGATAACTGATGTTGAAGAATTGCACATTTGGATGGTGAAACATCTGTCTGCTCATCCTTTATTTGAACGTTTAACTGACTTCGCAATGAAAACGGACTTGATTGTGGAAATGCTTTACGATAGCACAGAAGAAGGACAAAAGGTAACTCGTAATGAAGGATCGAAGTGGCCTGCTGTATTTAGACGCTTACCTGATCCTGATTTATCACCATTATAATAATTATCAGTACAAGGTAGGTTTTGCAATATGCCTCATTATTTGTTGATATGTTATATTTCCTCTTGAAGTTTGGCTAACCGATTCAGTATCTGGAAGAAAGTTTAAAATAAGTATTTATATATGTGCATTTTTACATTCTGCTGTTTTGCCGAAAATAATTATCTTTTTATTTCATGTGGAATTTATGGGTACTTATTGAAAAAGCTGTGACATGTTGAACTAAACATCGAAAATACTTTGGTTTCATAATTTGTTCTTGTTTTGTCGTTACTATTACTATTCTTTTTGATTGCTTTGTTACAAAAATGATTCATATATATTTGAACTTGTTGAAATAAAGGTGAATTTTACGAGACGAATTGTATTTTCAGTAATCAGTGATAACTATATTTCGATTTATATTCTTGATACTTTGCTTTTGGAAAATATAAAAATTGTTTTTTAATTATTTGTAATTGTTTGCAGAATTAATGAGCGGAACGTGCGAGTCTGTCCATTATAGTTCACTTCATGAAACTCGTATGTTTACATTTCGAATTTTCTATTGAAAAAAAAGAGAAAAACTTTTGTTTTATTCTATATTCATATTCGAAAATGTTTAAATAAAAGAATATTTCTGTTTGTAACAGAATGCCACACTGTGAAAGATTGGCTGATTGGCATTGGTGCATTGATTGGTTCAGCGTTACTTGGATATTACATTGGCGTGCATCTGTCAAAAAGAAAAGCCCGTGTCAACAATAAAATCAAACTTGCTAACGATAAAGTGGTTTTTTTCTCGAATTAAGTCGTTAAAATTACAATTGAAATCACTGATATATTAAATCGAATGATTTAAAATGACCATCATTAGCCGCTTACCAAGTTGTTGAAAGGAAAATTGTTTATCGTTAACATCGCAAATGAATGATGCAGTATATTGGCATACAATTTTTTTAGTATCCTAACTTTGATAGTAACGTATCAAAGAAACTCATTTAAAAAAATACCTACTTAAGGTGGTCGAAACGATTGATTTAGAAGACATTGGTGAACAGAAAGTATTCTGTCGATGCTGGAAGAGTAGCAGTGTTAGTTTTCAATATGTTAATTTACTGAAATGAATATATTACACATATATTCATCGTCCGATCACACCATTTAGCCAACAGTTTCTCACACAACTTTTTTCCTAGCAATAAAAAAGTTTTCTACTGCTTGAAAAAAAAAAAAGAACTGCTTGATGTTGTTATATTCTGGTTATTGAATCATTTCCAAGCAGAATACAGGAGATATAAAATTCATAAAGTGCCGAGGATCAAGCATCTGAATTTTAATGCGTTTTGATGCTCTATCTTCATATAATTAAAGCGAGAGAAATTAATAGGAATCGTTAGCCGACCGAACAAATTAAATTCGTTAGCCATAGTTTCGTAAAAGATGATCCAGACAGTTTCAGTTGTTGAACATCAGTTTATATTTAGTAAAATATTGCACGATAAATTTTATGGAATAGTTTTTTCTGTGGTATTGATTACAAAAATGAATTTTTATAAGTGGAGCAGCAATGTTTTGAAATTAAAACGAAAACAATTTCTAAGATAGAAATGCTCTAGTTTTTTCGTATTTCAATGATTTATATTTTTTTTATACTAACTACTCTTTGGTTTTATCAGTTAGTCTTTTACGTAATACCAATCACTTTTTAATCCTTGGCTCAGGATTATGTTTTGAGATAGCGACTCGATAATTCTTTGTTTTATAGAAGATATTATATAATTTTGATGGGCACATTATTGTAGTGGCCTTATTGTGATGGAAGTCATAATAAGCACAATGAAGTCATTGGCGATAATGTAGGACCGCTGATCGTGAAGAAGACCCGAGCATAAGGAAATCCGTCAGTGAATTCTCCGTGTTTCAGTATATTTCATTAAATTGTTATGATTTTTAACCTTGTATGTTCGGCGATTACTATTATTAGTTATGAGTATAAACAAATATTATCATATGTCAATTTGCTCACTCTTCACATTCGATTTAAACTCTGAAACTGGGATTCATGTTATACAATTTCGTACGTATTGAATTGCTGTCCATGTAGTGTGATAGGAACGAATTTGATCAAGACATTATAACGTTATGATGACATATATATTTAAGTCAAGAGCAGAAAATCACTTGATAGGAAATTATAAGACAAAAATTCTCCAGATCTGGCTTCTTCGTGCGTAGACCAACTGTATTATCACTTATTGCCGTAAAGGCCTGGAAGACATTACCCATTTCATTGTGACTCCCAAATTGAGCGGCACTGATGATCAAATTTGAATAAATGGCTCTCTCGAAAATGAATAGTCAAATTTGAATAAATGGTTATCTCGAGAATGGGTAGGGAGTACAATCTGATTGTGGAAGTGTTCGAAACGAGGGGTGTCGTAATTTGCAGGAGAGAGGTTTTATGGTGAAATTTGCTATATGAATTATCAGAGTTCAATTGCTTATTGATATGCCTTAGTCTATTCGAAAGTTAACCATGGTCCCTTGATATTATCGTGGTTGTTCCAAGATTTTTTGCATCTCAAAATTCATAAAAATATCGTATTGTTCTGTGAAGTCTCATGTACATGTCTGCATGGTTGTCGCTTATTATTTGCTCACTAGGACCTGAATTAGGTTTCTTCGCTAATTTTATATTAATATGAGAGTTCAAATGATTAATTGCTTCAATTTCGATAGAATTTACTTATGATAGATCATCGCAAATTTATTCTTTTTACAATCCTTTATAAAATGACATTTATATTATATGCAACTCTTCGGATTAATCTAACTATATAGATGACTCTTATTTCGACAAAATATATATTGCTTGCGGATACATGATACGTGAAACAAATAAATTAAATAATACCAATTATAAGTAAAGCGGAATTTCGATAAAATTAAATTTTTTTTTGTGATTGGGGTCTCGGAAATTTTAATCAGTAATTTGATATTTGAAATACATTCATTATCAAGCGGATAATTAGTTTTACTATAATTTATCAAGATCTTATTTTCTTTCTTTCCTTAATGTTTTTTAAAAATATATGAAAGGATTTGGTATGTTGCTATATAATTAATAATTTATTTAATTTTCAGAAACAAAAATTATTAACCATTCACACTCTTCCACTGCAAAACATGGATTCTGGAGAAATGAGCGCACTGCAAAATTATAGTCGAATCGAGAAAATTGGCGAAGGTATTTTTCTAAAATTTGTCATCATGCATTTACTAAAAGTGTTTGATTCTTCACTACCGCATGTTTATGGATGGTGATTTAGTTGCATGCCACACATGGAAATTCTGGTAATTATGAGACTATACGCTTGACATGATACTTGGTTGATCAAATCTATTATATTATTATGATAAACCGAATTGATTCCTTTTGATTTCCCTGAATTTCTGTTTAGTTATATTGACACTATCCAAAACAGCTTTTACCGTCTCCCTTAGTTTATAGTTCAGTGTTTAAAAAGCATATGATTCTTTTCGGTTTAAAATCACAAAGACGAATTTTTATAAAGATATCAAATATTTTTCCAAAATATTGCCAGGAACATATGGAGTCGTTTATAAAGGTATAGATAAGCGATCAGGAAAGATGGTTGCGATGAAAAAGATTCGTTTAGAAAATGAAGATGAAGGTGTACCAGCAACAGCCATTCGAGAAATTTCACTGCTTCGTGAATTAACACATCCAAACATCGTTGCGTTAGTCTTTCATTGATATGTATATTCTCTGGTTGCTTTGTTTGAAAAATTGGGAGAAAAAATAAGGAAATAAGATACATTTTGACAGAGTTTATGGACAGAAAATAGTTTTTCGTGGATATTTCAATAGTGGACTGAAATCCATTATTACCGAAGTAATTTAATCTATATTTTAATCGATATTTTATATTTCCAGTCTTGAAGAAACCGTGCTTGAAGAAAATCGATTATATCTAATTTTTGAATTTCTGCATATGGATTTGAAGAAATACATCGACACAGTTCCTGACAGCGAGCTGATGGATAAAGCAATAGTTAATAAGCTTTTTGCAATTTCCTTTCATAAGTTAAGCAAGAAGGAAACTATGTATTTGTATTAGTGGTTGTGATATTCTAATGAATGAATATAATGATAAATTATTAATTGGTTTATTGCAGCAAAAATCTTATTTATATCAAATATTGCAAGCTATTTGTTTCTGCCACCAGAGGCGTGTTCTCCATCGTGATTTAAAACCACAGAATTTACTGGTAGACCAAAACGGTGCCATCAAGCTTGCAGATTTCGGTCTTGCAAGAGCTATTGGTATTCCAATAAGGGCTTATACTCATGAAGTATGTTATTTCATTTTTAATTTTTACTTTAATAGGCGAAAAATTTGTGGTGGAAAAGATTCTTCCATTGTAGTGTACTAAATTGTCCTGTTCAATAGATTGTCACTTTGTGGTATCGAGCTCCTGAAGTTCTTCTTGGCGCAACTCGTTATTCGATGGGAGTTGACATATGGAGTATCGGATGCATTGCTGCTGAAATAGCTACAAAAGTGCCATTATTCCAGGGTGATTCAGAAATTGATCAGATTTTCCGCATTTTTCGGTTCGTTTTCTTTATTTATGTTGGTTTCTTTAGCTATTCATTTCTACTTTTTTTCTTTTAGAATAATGTCGACTCCTACCGAAGATATTTGGCACGGAGTTACTCAACTTCCAGATTTCAAGATGTCATTTCCTCAGTGGAAGGAAGATGGCCTCCATAAAATTCTTGACAGTTACATGGATCCCGAAGGCATCGAAATTTTGCGCGTAAGGATTACTCAACAGGAGTTTGAATATTTAGAAACTTCGGATTTTAATAATTTGTTTTAGATGAAAATTACGCTGAATTTTACATTTATTATAATTTTTTACAGGATATGCTTATTTACGATCCAGCACAACGGATCTCAGCAAAGAAATTATTAAAAAATCCTTACTTTGATGATGTTGATCGAGCGAAACTTCCAGCTGGTGATTATGACGGAACCTTGGTTTTGCCACCTCGATATGTGTGATTCATTTTAGCTTAACAAATTGTGCTTTCTCTTTGCAATGAATTGTTTAATGGTAAAAAATTAAATATATGCTATAAAAAATTTTATATTTATAAAAGTTTCGACTTATTTGAAAAAAATGATTGCCATAAATATCCATTATGTTTATTACTTCAATTTTTCTTCAATGAATTGCAAATATCATTTATTGTCGTTTTTTCTCTTAAATAAATGAGTTTTTTTGAAAAGTCCTTTCGTTCATTTTTATCCGTGTTTTATCAATGGGACAATGCCAAATATATCACAAATTATTAAAAATATTGATTGCAATTGTTACATATTTATATATCGGGGAAATTTTCAAGCAGGAAGCCTTTTCCAAATTTGATGGAGTTTATAGAGCATAATTTCATACTTCAGGTTTGTTCGTAAATGTAACAGGAACGATGTACGAAATGCAGTGAGGGGAAGTGATGCATGTTCTCATATGTATATGACGAAATAATCGAAATATTTTATAACATAAATATGTCGAGGTAACCAAGACATTCCTGTTATATAAATATTTCGGAATAAATAAGTGGTTCTTTACATAAACCAAAAATCATTTCCTTATAAATTAGCTTTTATAATCATGCGACTCATCTAAATTCAACAAATGAACAGGAATTAAGGAATTTCTGTTATTTGAACGAGACGTAAAGCATAAAAGTTTTCAAGAAATAATTTTTGATAAATTAAATATACATTTGGCATTCTAATTCTTGCACACTTGTCTGAGAAAATATTTGAAATAACTATCAAAAAACCATTTTCTTGGTTTGCACAGCAGCAAAAAATATTTTCTTGAATGCTTACTTTAGAAGTTATTATTTATATTGCTGCTTCCAATGCAATTAAAATCCAATGTCGATTTCTGTTACCAATTGTACCTATATCCCTTATCAGAGGACAGAAAAAACAGATAATTATCTTTGCAATGTTGACTTCGTTTGAAATATTGAATTTTAATTGTGTTGTTCATATAATCATGTCGCGGCCAATAGAATGGATGTCTATTTTTACATTAGTTTTAAATGATAGTACTTAATGCAGCTCAGAGCTAATTGACATTCAATACTATTCAAACAAATTTCCATTAGTTTTGTACGATGATGCATTGACTAATTAGAACTGCATTTGTTAGCAAGATATTTATTATATCGAAGAGTAACTATTTTAAGCAGAATAATCTAAACGACTACTTGTCCAATCCATCTAGCTATTTTTACGAATCATCAAATAGCTAGTTATATCCTATATTAATATGGCCATACTCACACCAATCGATTTTAAAATTATTATTGTTGTTGCATTTCCCACTGCCAAAATTGCACCATTAAGCGGATGAAACTTAGCGAAGTCTTTATATGCGTAATTATCATATCAAACAAAAAAAACATTTTTATGAATTATCACTATGAGAAGGAGTCATCATCATGAATAAATTGTTTTATAGTATTGTGCAAATGTAGATTTAAATAAGTTGAACTATCAAAATGAACTGATTTTTTTAATGTGTTTTTTATTAGCACAGTAGTGTATATGATCTCAAACTCGGTTAATTAAATCTGAACCAGTAATATAATAATAATTGATATCAACAATGTTAGATTAATGTAAATTAATATAAATTATTTCAGTATCAAATCCTTTATAAATATGCTACTGTCATCAATGTACCGTCTTTCATCATGATATGGAACCGCAAAATCGCATTCATACTTATGATACTATCGAATCAGTTTTATAATAACTGTGCATCCTAAAACCTTCGAAGTACTATTTTTCCCTATATCGATGCCGAAAACGCAGTCATCAAGCTTATTTCATCTGTTTGCTTAAGGAAATAATCTATTCCTTTATTATTAAATCCCAATCTATTGATTATTCCTTCGTCAGAAATTCTCGTTTTTTTTGTTTCGTATTGAGGGTGCTTAATCACATACCAGCCTCGACAAATCTGCTTATACGTCTTCTATGAGTCGTGTGCATCGTATGACTAATTTGAAATATGTGATTAACTGACCTACTTCAGTTTTCTTTCAGAACAAAAAAAAAAGTTTCGAAAAGCATTGCGAGAAAGAAATATCATCAAGAGCAACGATAGATTCACGCATCTGATATTTTATAAAATTGGAACATGGAACATTCGAGTAAAAAGAAGTTAATGGTATGACAAACCCATAGAACACTGATGGGCACGGTCGGCAGTGTATTTGTCAATTATCCTTCCTTTTAAATCATATTATTTTGGATGAAATATTATTTTTCTTTGTTGAATGTATTAAAATGTAAGAATGAGCATTTAAATTGCTTCCTAAAACTTCTCGATACATACTAACAATTAATATGTAGAATATTGGATGCATATTTGCTGAAATGGTCATAAAACATATTTTCTTGCATGCAGTCTCATCAATAAACCATCAAGGAGCAATATTTCCATTTCCGATTGTTTTTTTCCCTTTTCACTTTTGCTTGATAAAGGAAATAAAATTTATGACATTTCACTAATATGTTTTAATTACAGAATTTCAAAATTTCAAAAGAATCTTAAATTTATTTATTAACATCTTTCCCAAAATCACTAATTAAAGGTACTTATCCAAGTATTTAACATCGTTTTTATCGGATAACTATCTGTAATATAATGATTTTCATTGTATTGCTGTTACCACTTAAATAAGAGAAATGAAAATGATATCAGAACTATCATATTACACAGTTATTGTATTTTCCGTTGTGAAAATGAGTGCCTTGGTAGTTTACTCATCCCATATATGTTATCTCCAACTAGCATACATCATAGAACTGAAACATTTCTGTTATTCGATATGAATCATCCAAATGATTAATCTTGACTACGATGGTACGCTATAAATGCGAATCCGATCTTGAAAAAAATTTTACGAATTGCCCTGAAGGACTGAAGTACTCAGTTACCAGTGGGTAATATTAAAGAAGCATGAATTTTATTTTTATAAAACTAAAATTTTTTTTAAAAAATTTATTAAAACTATTTTTTTAAAAAATAGTTTATACTGGAGAAACCATTTAAACTAAAGGTGTATCTATCTATCTATCTATCTATCTATATATCTGTGTATATATATATACAGATATACGTATCTATCTGTCTATATATATGACTTTGTGTAATACTTCCATTTCATTTGAAATAAATTCCATTCTTGAAATTGAATGCTTTGGAAATCTACAAACGTAGTTTTGATAGGCAATGTATTTTGTTTGGATCATCCGTCGCATTAGTCTGTTGCAATAATCGACGATGATTTTGCTGCTGCATTGTGATAGAAGAACGCAATATATAATCCTTCCACATGTTGAAATTTTTGATTTTAAATTTCTCAGTGATCGATTCTTTTAACAAAGACTGAACATGCACAATTATCTATGATCGATGAATTGTGTCCATTTATAATTAATAACAATTAGTAGTATGTTCTCTCTCTCTCCCTCTCTCTTTCTCTCTATGATTTCTCGGCACCATAACATCTTGTCATTGCGGGAGATAGATACTACAGTGGAAGAGAATGCTTCGGAGCGATCATTGACCTTCAATGTAAACCAGTGTTGGGTCGCTACATTCATTCTACAGTTATTGTCTCCTTTTGTGTTGCCAATTGAGAATCATTTGGCATTCAGAATGTGCTACAGCTTGTGCTGGAGTACGTATCATGAATCACATATTATTTCTCCATTTCATATTCATAAATATAACTGATAGCAGATGGCTCTCACTTTTTTTCCATACATTCCTCTTCGGAATCTACGGCAAACTTATAAAAGTTTGTTTAAATATCTGAAATAAAAATCAAGGAGTAGGGTTTCTAGAATCTTATAAAAAATAAATTTTGTTGTCATGTTAGAGATCAGTACAAATTAAACTCCTCACCGGTTATAATATTGATTATTAGAATATTTCAATTTAAAAAGCAGAAACAGTTATACAGTTGTTCTGCTGATTTTTGAATTTCAGAATAGGCTAAACCGAATCGCTGCCGAATAATATCAGTTGATGTTGTTGACCAGAATCGTTTTGAAATATTTTAATAATACTTCATATCTAACGTCAAAATAATTCGATAACACTTCGATAAAACAAAAGCTAGTGATATCATAAATGATAAATATGTCAACTGTATTAGAGAAGATCCTCTTTTTGTGCCCGGAATTGCTTATCACTTTCTGATTATTGTTTAGGATAGAGAAAAATGTCTTATGGCTAATTCGTATCTGCCAAATGATAAAACATAATTATGGTTTTGAAGCGCAATTGCCCTAAAAAAGATTCTGATGCATGTAATTGATGCTTTCATTGTAATGAGAATTCCCTCTCTCTCTCGCTTCTCTTGTCTCTCATTTCATCGCTCTTCTCTTCCCTTTATACCAGCAGCGTCTGTCTCACATCATTTGTTATGCTACATCTATCACCTTTAATTATTTCTAGTAACTGGCCTCATCCCATGTGTTAAGAGTAGTAATCATAGCATCAAATGTATACTATCGAAAATGCGTTGCAATTTGAGTCGTTCATTGTTGCAATTGAATAATCCTGCACTTTTTTAAAACTTTTTTCTTTTTTGGGTATCATCATACGCAGCTGCAACAGGCGTAAATCTTGTTACAGAATTATTAGAATTATTTGTTGAATTCGATTATTTGATAATTTTTTTTGCGAGAAAATTTTCATTGCAAGTTTTCTTTTTGATACAGATAATTTGTGTTACAATGTGTTAATATTCTTCAAACTAGGAAATATTGTCTATGAAGAAATTTTATTGAAATATGGGATTATTTGATGGTAGAAAACTTTGTTGAAAATAGAATACGCATGATATCAGCAAACTGAGCTTTAAAGACGAGAAAATAAATAGGATCACTGCAAGTTAGAGGGTTTTTTCGGAAATTTTAGTGAAATGTAATTTTCATTTCACGTCCAGTAATTAATCAAAACTAGAAAATTTGTCCTAAGTTAATAAGTTTTTGCAAAATCCTTGCATTTATTATCTGCTGTTTTCACTAAATCTAAATGGAGATAGCAGGGAAAAAAATTTTGAAAATGTTCAAAAAATATTCAATTTCTGTGAGAAATATAATGATTCATTCATTTCGATTTATATGCTATCAATGCTATATGAGGAATTTCAACTTAAGATGCTGCTAATTACTGAAAAATATTTCAGCGAATGCCAAAATCACGACAGTTCACCTACTGTTGTTTTGCTAATAATATTCGTTATCTTATCTTGATACTGTTAATTGCTTGTCTAAGTATTTTGTTTGCAAATATTATTCTCTATAGTATTGCTGTGATATACGATGATTACCAGGTTGTTTACTTTCATCATTTTATTATTTTCACTTTTCATTATTTCATTCATATTTAAATCTCTTTTCATTTCCTTGTTATAGATGTAACTTTATTTTCGCTAACCGTTAGATAATCAACAGAAATTGGTATCAAATCTGGTTGCCGAATGGCTCGGTCATTTAAAATAAGCGTTATAAGGAAATCTATTCAAACTAAGTTCCTTATAGTAGATCAGTAATCTGAACACTTTTAAAATATTAAATGAATGAGTTTCTAACTACATTGATATTTATAATTCCGCGTTTTTAAGAAGAAATCTGATTTTTATGATAAATTTAACTAATCTTAATTGAATGATATCGAAGCAATCCGAAATTAGTTTTTGGCCGCAATTGAATTCCTTAATAACAATTTTGATATTTGATTATTAAGCCTTGAAGACATTTGAATTATGCTCGAAAACTTAATTTTACAAAACTTTTGCATTCAAGTAGAAGTAGTTCAGTATCTTCAAATTTTAGAACAAGTATCTGAAACGGATTACGTTTTATTTCAAGCAGTTATCATCCAAAAATTTTTCTTATTTTTTAAAAAGTTAATAAAAAGCGAATGCTGTTAATAATCCTTTATCATCATCAGAAATCATTTAATTTGTCAAATTATTTTATGAGATATGAAAACATTTATTACTTTCCATTTTGCAGGATACCCAGCTGTGGAAGCAAATGCATTTAACACAGCAAACTTCTGCGAAAAAAAGTGCATATTTCCTTTTTTATAATTGTAATTTTGAGTCTGATATTCCCACCACCAATTTATTAAATGCATAATGAAGTCCTTCTCCTCCATTTGATAGCTAAAACTGATAGAAATACAGCAGTAACTGGCATCTTACACGAAAGAATTGGAAATTGGCTCTTAATATATGTTAGATGAAGCACCACTTTTTATATCTATTTTTCAGAACGACTTTTACAAAACGATACTGACGCGAACAATTTGAACAACACAGATGCGAGGAGAGATCTGGACGAAATATTGAAAATAACAAATTTCAATTTCAGTGGAACTGACGAGTCATATTTAAGTATTTTTTTTGTTCATAAAACTTCATTTGAACTCTTTATCGTCTATTTTTTCAAGAAGTATGTATTTTTAGGGAATTGGCTGTTAAAATATCTTTATTTTCTTCAGCTTTATGTTGCAGTTTCAAGTACTTTTTTTTTAGCGAACAATTTAACATATGTTGCTAAGAATTTGTTTTCAAATACAGTTGTAAATGATGAAGGAACAACAAATACAATGACGATCAGGTGAATATTTTTATTTTTTTATAGGTTACTTGTAATAATTATTGAAAAAATGAGGTTTTGAGATCTTTAGATTAAATTGAACTAATATTTCATTTTTATAGCTTTCTTTCTGGATTGAATGAAATAGATCTCTCAATTTTTCACAAGCATAAGGATAGCGAACGTAAGTTTTCTAGCTTATTTTATTGTTTTCAACCACTTTTTAAAAAACCTGTCCAAAATATTTCCAAAGTAGAAAAAATCCATAGGTTCTTTTGAAATTTATGTGCTTCATGAAATGTTTTCTCATGTTTTGAATAGTTATTTTTCTTCTAGAACTAACCTATAAAAATGGCTTACAATCTGATAAGGACAGGAAATCTTTAAAATGGGATGGCAATTTGAAAGGTGATAGTGGAAAAACAAGACAGGAAACTGAAATGTCAGTCCGCTTTTAGTTTAAATAAATTTAATAACATAAAACATGAAATATTTTGCCAAGTTTTTGTCTTCATAGTGTAATAACTAATAGAGAAATGAATTAATTGAATTAGGTGATTTGGTGAGCTAGTACTCAGGTTCATGCCTAACGAATCAATACTAGGTTACTCTGAATAGAAAAATTAGGTAGTTTTGTATTAATATTCTTCACTTAAAAACAATATAATATTCTGCTTACTATAAAATTTAAAGATTAGTTTTATAATAGATTCATTCTAAATGCATTTTAAGAGAAGATATTACACATGTAACACTGGAGAAAAGAATACAACACTTTTTGGTTTGGACTGCTCCTGGCATTGGAATGTTTTGCGGATCTTTCTTTACTTGTTGGTTGCTTCGGTCATTTGGCAGTGGTCGGTTTTTTGCTGTTATGATGACAGTATCAGCTATTGCAACTGCATTACTTATCATGGCTCCTCAAATTAAATACGGTAATTATAGCTTTATGTATTTTTTTTACACACAATTTTAGTTTTCATGAGGTTTAAAGTAGAGTCAGTGTTTATAAGAATGTTTACAAAAATGCAGATATTCACAACTCATTCATGATTTTTATCTCAAAATTATTTGTAGTTCAGGACGATATTTAGCAGCTTGCATGCGATTTATCCAGGGTTTGGCCTTCTCCAGCGTTTTCCCCATGATTAGTATAGTGACGGCAAATTGGGGAACTCTCAAACATCAGTTTCTGTTTTTAGTCTGTTGTACATGTTTCATTCAGGTTAGCTTCTATTAGCTTCTTTAGATCTTAATTTTATATTTTAGAAATCTCCAAAATTCAAAAATAGTACTGAAACATAATAGGAGATATTTCCAAAAATTTTATCAACACAAGAGTGCTATTTGTCTATCAGATAAAGCCATCGTACAGGAAAAGATAAATTGTTGATGTCCTAAAAGACGTTTTGAATATTGATTGTTTAAACATCTTTCAAGATTTATTCATTATTCAATCGCAATACTGAAAGAGGAAAAAATGATCTGAGTGGCCAGGTTCTAGTAGTAGCAATAGTATATATCTAAAAAGGACGTTAAGATTATTTTTCTTATAAAGGAGTATATAGTATTGTTTCTGCATTAGATGACAAAATTTTTATGAAGTTACAGCTGGCACCTTTAATTAGTTGGCCTATTTCGTCTTATATATTCGCTCGTGATTATCGAATACCATTTCTCATCCATGCAGCAGTAACTTGTTTATTAGCGTTGGTTTGGCTAGTAATTTTTCGAGAAAGACCACAATATCATTTTTCAGTAAATGGACTGGAACTAAACAAAATAGTGACTGGAAAAATTAAGGTTTACATTGCATTCAGGAAATTTACTCTTATCATTCCTTAGTAACTAAGACATTCTATAAAGGATGACAGTGTTGAAGTGCTTTTGAATCCATAAAATGTGCACACTAATGTCCAAAACCTTTACGTTTAGTGACAAAAATGAGTAATAATTATATCATTGTTGTAAGTTTTATTAAATGAAGTAAAACTGATTTAAATTGTTCCATTATTAAAGTCTGTCGATTTTTATAGACCGAACATAATCGAGTTTTGGTCGAGAATCCATGTGGATCGTTGTTTGTGTCGTTTCCGGTTTGGGCTATTTGGATTGCCGCATGTGGATATTTTTTTGTGGTATCAGTTGCTGTTCAATTTTTGCCGCTGTATTGTTTGCTGATTGTTCGCGAAACTCGCGCTGATTCTTCTCTCTTAGCTGCTGTGCCTTTTTTATTCATGGTATGAGAATTAATATATTTTTATACATACTAAATGAAGTGATGATTTCTTCAATTAATAATCTATGTTATTATTTGATTGAAGGAACAATGAATTTTGCCGAAACCAATTTTTAAATGACAAATCATATTTGTTAATTTACTATTGCTTTTTCTTTCCAGTTTATAATGACGCAACTTCATGGATTATGGTATCGTTTAGCGAAGCTTTTTAGTGAGAAGATGTCAATACTGGTATTCAACACTATCTCTTTTATTATTTGTTCATTGATTTTCATTTTTCTTGCAATATTTCCTCCTAGCGACACATTTAATCACAGGTAATTTCAGTTTTGTGCTTTTTCTTGTATCTTTATAAATGACTTCAATGTTTGCACAGTACGTTGTTAATGGCTAGAACTTTTTAATAACAAAATTTGCATAATTTTATGTCTGTTAATTTTGTAATTTTTAATATTACTTTATCTATATTTATGGGCATCATATAATATTTAAACTTTCTGATTTCAGTATCGTTGCGGCATTCACTTTGATTCTCTGTATTCTAACATTTTCTGTTTACGGATTTTATCGTAGCGCAGTGTTAGTGGGCCGTTTTTTTGGACAATTTATTATTTCCTATATTCGGTTTTTTATGGATTTGCATTTTTCTTCACAGCTGCTGCTATTGTTTTTTTTGTAGAAGAAAAGTCGGTTCTTCAATCTTAAATAGTAATTAGATGACCAGTATTATTTTTTTTTTTTGATGAATGATATTTGTTTATCGCATCATTTCAAATATCAGTGCACTATTCAAAATTCTAATTTTGTATTGAATTATTTTTCTTTATCGGCAGAGAAAGTCACACTACATCTCTACATCTATCATTTTTATAAAATTTGAGCAAGATCTCCCTTACTTTGTTTTTTGTTTTTACTGAACGATTATAGTAATTTTTAGTAATGCTGATGAGTGGCGAGTGATATTTTTGATGTTAGCAGCATTTCTACTCATTTCTGCTGCTGTATTTGGAATATTTGGAAGCGCATCACCTGAAGAATGGTCAAAGAATAGTTGGGATCCTTCAGCCGCACGTCCGATGATTACGTTTGACCAGATCGATTATCACGTAGATGAATGCGGCATTTTAGAAATGAGAATTTTGAAATGATCCGACATCTTTTCTATTTACTCTGTACATTTTGTAAAAAAACGTCAGTTAATGTTCGATTTTACTTTTTTTTCATATTCCATCTCAGTAAATTAAACATAGGGCGTTTGTTTCAATCCTTGAAAATTGTAAATTCTTTATTGCTGTTTATGGTTTTTTTTTTTCCGAAGAAGAAGATGAAAGCGTTTAAAGTTAAAAATAAGATGCAGGATTATAAATTCAATTATTGTTAGAAAAATGGGATATACTTGGTGGTCGATTGTCACCATTATGTTATCTACTGGCATTGGTTCAGTGTATGCAGAAACTCCAGTTCCTGTTAATTTTACAATTATTCTTGTTGAAACGGTCAAAAATTTCCAGTTAAGAGGTTAACAACTATATCAGTTTATTGAAAATTTTGAAATTTTAATGCTGTTATAGATTTAAGAAGGAAATGTGAATGCTAAATTATCCGCAGAGGCTCATCGTTTATAATTCACTTCACAGGAATGATTAATCATAGATTAGATACGTGCGTGGTTTGCAGGACGATTGTTTGCTTTACACGTTTCATATATTGTGTTAGGATCCTTGTCGGTTTTGTTTATGATCGGTTTATCAGTAGTGCTACTTTCCGAACATCAGTGGTGTAAGTGCTCCAAAATTCAACAAGAACTATTCTTTCTTGGATTTTTTTATTTTTGTAAAATTTTGGAGAAAACAAATTTAATAGATTATAAAGTCGTTTAAGGTTATTTGGTGCATCACAATTTATTAGTGATGATCGATTTAATTAAGTTTCGTTATTTTAAATTAGTGACTTCTGGATTCTGTGATAGATGTAATATTTACAGTGCATTGCTAGTAGACTTCCAGGTAAACACAAAGATGAAGAAGATGCAAAAACAATGGAACTTGTACCGCATAACATTTTCAAAGCGCATTAATCAAACATTTAATACATCTACTCATTGAATTCGGTATTCGGATTCCGAATTATAGTAGTATGGGACATGAATGCCGAAGTAAAAGAGTAGATGCTGCACTGTAATTTTCATTCAAATAATGCCTTATATTTTGATGAAGCGTGTAGTATTTACGAAATCCTACCTACCATATTTCTTTTTAGAGGATCATCTATGCTAATTAATATTCATTTGTTTTTCCAAGCAAAAGTCCATTATGTTTCAGAAGCAGTCAAATTCATCAATATATTGGAGTTATAATCCTTTTTTTAATATATTTTTTATACGATAAATTTTTTGCATATTGAACGTCGTTTACTTTTGACTAAAATTAACATTAAATTCGTAATGACCGATATGACCGGTCTCTTTGAAGTTTCTACTTACGAAAAAAAATTAGTTCACTTTTGAACTTTTAATGAACTTATTGTTAATTTTTGCAGTATTTATGAAATCCATTAGTATTGGAACTGTTGAATAATATTGGACTAAATCATTCATTATCCATCATTCGTTTGTAATCAATGATTTGTTGCGATGCATTTATATTCTCCTGCATATTAGTATCTTGTCATTGCTTTGATAATTCTTCATATTTCTTTTAAGAGGAAGGGAACACTAATTTCTTGTTTACCAAATGTCCTTTAAGCATGCTTAATTTGATTTGAAAGTTCAAAATTTACAGATTTAGGCTCAAAGTTTTCGAAGTTTACAACTTAACTTTATATCATGGAGTTCTTGAATCACTGCATTCATAAAATTTTTCAGAAATAGGATTGATAGGATATCGAAAAAAGTAAAGGGAGAAAAGTTGCGGAGGTAATTCGGGTCAGGAAAATACTTGCCGCAGAGTATTCCGATCTTCTGAATTCTGCTGCATTAGGATTTCGCAGTTCCACATGGTTTATTTCTTGCTTTATCCTTGAACAATTCGTTTTTTGGAATGAAAATATTGCTACAATGTTTTCCTTTTGTTTTTCATTGCTTTGTATTTCGGAGATTCGTTAAAATATATTTCGCGACACATCGAGAACTTTTGAGTATAATATTCATTTCCAGAAATTCTTCTTTTCTCTTTTTATCCGTCATATATGCTTTTTCAAATATTTTTTTGAAAATAATTCGATTTGTAAGAATTTCTTTTTTTTTAATTTTAGAGTATCTGCCTTCGTTAAAAAAAAATGATATTGTGAAGACACTTATCTTAAATTTTTGCTTTATCTCTCTTCAAAAATCTATTGCGGCTGCCTAATCTATAAATCATTGATGGTAGCTTGTATCAGTCATAAAGCCGCATTTTGTTTTATCGTTAGACTGGAAAAAGATAATAATAGTATTTTCCAAGGAATATTAAAACTTTTGATTAACAAATTTCGAATTTTGACTCTACAAATTTAATCTTGAAACTTATACCATTTATTTTTAAGAAACTTTCAATCTTTAATATGTAGAATAGCTGATTTCATAACTTTTGAAATGATTTAAAGTCCTCGCAAAATTCGTTCGAATTATATTATAACACAATACCATAACTTTATGGTATTGAGATTTGTATTAGGTTACCTATAAAGTGGTAACGAATTTTACACTTATATCATTCAATGGAAAGGAACAAATGAATTTTATCAAAATTTTTTTCTCATTCTTGAGCTCAAAAAAAGAAATAACTAATAAAGTTTCAAGTGCGAATGATGAAACGTTACATTTTCGTACACAAAAATTCTTATTTTAAGAATCAAACGTTTTTTGAAAGATTGCATCAATGCATCTATTAAGTGAAGAAGGACGAAATGCTTCCTTATTCAAATCGTTTCTGTGTAAATCATTTTTCTAATGCTTAATAATACAGCAAAAGCTGCTTGTAGGGCCAGTAGTATTAAATAAAAAGTAATTAATCTTGATATATTTCATTGTGTGTTATGGTTTGCGGTCCAAATTATTCGAAAAAAATAAGCTTTAAATTTATTATTTATAGCAAAGAAACAAATTGTTTATTAATAGTGATTAACTTGTTAGCTCGCGTTTAAAACAGCCATTCAATAGTATGACAATGTTAATAGAAGTAATAATTTTCCTCGAATACTTGATAACCAGAACTTTGACTTATGGCCGAGATAGAATTTTCATGCAATGTATAAATTTTCATTATTTGTTCAATTTCATTAGTTAATAATAAGTTAGTGGATTATTATTGCTTTTTTGGCGCATAGCTTTTATAATTCAACGCAGTTCTTCTATCCTAAAGAAATTATATAGGAATGTTCATCGAATACGAGTTACATTTTTTTATTAAATATAATAAATTCCAGTTGCTGTCATTCTTCTGAAAACTGGTTTTAAAAATATTCGTTAATACAGAAGCAACAAGAGAAAATCTTTATGACATCGATGTTTGGAAGTGTTCATTTAGCTTATCGGAAATATATTTTGCTGAAACGTGAAATGAGATTTATTCTCTTAATTTGTATATAATCAAACGATATTAATTAGCACTGATTGTAGTGTTCCATATTGAGTAAACAATGTTACTGACTGTTATTATTTAAATTTACGTGGAAGAGAAATTATTTTTAATTTCATTCTATAATTACTGAGCAGACCTTCCTTTATTTTCCTATATACTAATTAGCTGTATATAATCGTTTTTGATCGAAAAATATAGAGTGATCCTGAAATGAATTGTCTTATTCAGTAGTAATGCTTTCCTGAATAAAAATTTGTCAGCCGTTGAGATTTAAGAGTAAGAATTCACATTTAATATTTTAATAAAAATGATTTAACCTATGAACTTTTTTCATTTTATTATGATTTTATCAACATCCTCCTTTCTAATTAAAAAATTAACATTCCTATGAAATGTTTGACGGTCATCAAACAATATCTGTTATTCTGTTTCATTCAACACAGTATCTTTGATGAATTGTGTATGATATCTGTTATACAAATTCTGACTAGTGATTTGAAATGGAAATGACATAGACAAATTTCTTTCCCGTTTCACTATATTCGATAGCTTGTTTCATTCCAGTCATCCATTTCTATCATAATAAACTTCAATACATAACTCTCGTTTTTCATGTTAAAAAAATGTTTTCTTATTTCATTTCTGATTTATTCCTTTTTTCGGTTCATCTTTTCACAAAGAGAATTGAAAATTTGAAGTTTCCAATAGGTTGACTTCCTTATGCTCTATGTCATTTCTTTCATCATTAAACAAATGAAGAGGGAGGAAAAGAGAGAGAGAAAGATAGAGAGAGGGAGGGAAAGGGAGAGGGAGAGGGAAAATCAGATCTATTGGAGACTTCAGAATTTCAATTTCTCTTGCGTGGCAAAGTTTTTGCAGATCTTCACTCTCTGATTCTCTTTTAATCTAATTTTATTTTTATATATTGGAATGATAAATTGATGAGCATTTCACTCGATTTCAAATTCATTGTTTCATTGTGGGATAAATTTTCAGATTCGAAACTAATTCATTAATAACATTTGCTTCCCTTCTAAACATTATATTATTATCATGTCATGCTATTTCTTATCTGTTTCACAAGATGTGTGGATAGCGGATCTAGACTCTCTAGAAATTTTAGATATGAGGCGATAAGATGTTGATTGGAAAATTCGAAGCATCTTCAAGATCTTTTCAAATATCTTAATTAAATTTTTTTCGAAATTACAGAATTTATCTATTTTTTTGCGCCGATGTTAAAGCGTTGTAGGATTGAATTTGATCATTTTATTGTTTGTAAATAGTTGAAAACCAAATTAATATAATATTACTGCCCATTATTTTATTAGTTGGTTTCATCATTCGAATATCACTGAAATTATATATTGATTATTTCAAATAATGATATCATCAGGATTTCTGAGTTTTTTGAGATTTCGAAGTTCACTAATAGAAAAGAAATTTTTTTTTTTTTGTTTTTTTTATAGACGACTGACGTTAATTTAACAATCACAATAGTTCTTTTAATTATTTTTATACCACTTTCATTCTCAGAACTGCTTTTGGAAAAAACATCTATTCATAATATACAGAAAACTGAACGAACTTTGAAAGAAGTAATTTTTATTTGGTTTTCTTGAATTGTTACTGAAATCTTCAAAATTTTCGATTTTTTAAAATACGATTATTTGAGTAAACAAATAATTCTCAGGAGGTAAGCAACACATCAGTTCCGAAACTTACCAAAAAGTGTTTGATCACTTTCTTCAAATAGAAACTTTCTATCATCTTTAATTTTTCTATTCCTTTGTTGGACAGATGCTCCGTGTCATTTTAGATGCAAGTAATATATTAATTCTGTGGACAAACTTGTGGTTAATTGGAGGTATTTAAAATTAGAATACAGTAGAATAAACTTTTTTTATGAAATGTGAAAGAAAGAAGTAGTAATTAAACCAAAAAAACTGACCTAAAGCATGCCCTTATCTTTTTTTGCTTGGAAGAGTCTAAATCATTTGAAACGCCAGATTTTCTCTCTTGGATAACTAACTACAGTTCTTGGCTTCCGAACAGCTTACTTTATATTTTAGAGGGAAGATTTTTAAAATCTTATGGCAACGAATAAAATAATATTTTGCTACTTGTATCACTGCGTCGTCGATGTCCATGTTTTTAAATGTACATAACAATTTGTACAATTCGCATTTCACCTCGGACATCCCATCTCAATTTTCGAAGCATGTGACGAGCATGCAACATAGCATCATGTGCTAACAGTTACAAGTTGTAAGACTTGAAAAAATAAGGTGGGAGTGGTCGCGATATCGGAGAACGCACATTAATTATGGGGATGATACAGTTGCTTAATATATGCAATATAGTATTCAATACACATAAGCAAGTGGAAGGATTTATTTTCGATAAACTATAGCACTGGAAAATAATTTGAAAAGAGTGAAATAGTTGATGAGGTGATAGAGATCACAACAGTGTAAAAAACAGCCCACAATTTTTTGTTGAAGTTATGCTGACAGCCGTTAATGGTTTTTGGACTAAATAATGATTTTATACATATTTTCATTACAGGAATTTCGAGTATCTACAAGTTAGAGATGTAACTTAATGTATGCATCCCTATATGCATGCATCGCTGCATGTATGCGCTGTAAAGAAACGCGTTGATTTTTGCATATACTCAGTCACTTCCTTAATTTCATCACTTTTTTGTAGGTTTAGTTTCCGATATTATTTTTAAAATCGTTCTTGCAACTCATTTGCAAATCATGTGTGATTTTCTATTCGATGTTACACTGGTGTTGATGTTGTACTGTTTATAGATTTTATAGGCTTTTATGCGCCCTTTCCTTCTCTGAATCACTAAATAAATCAAAAACAAGTTTTTGATAATAAGAAATGTATTATGAATAATTTATATTGCAGCAGACATTTAATATAATACATAATATTTAATGATTTCAAATTTAGCGATACTGGTGTATCTTTCTTCTATATTTTACTGTCTTTTAGTGTCAGAGTAATCAAAATACATCATTTACAAGCTTACTGCATTTTTATCCATAACCTAATTTCATTCACTGGATCTTATTCACTGGAAAATTTGCCTTGCGCTATCTAATAGATGACAGAAGCGGAAAAGTACCCGTTACATCGTGCTGCATTTTTCAACGATACACAGTCGATTGCACGGCTCATTAATGGTATTTTAATTTATTTATTTTCAGTTTCGTAATAAATCATAGTAATAAATATTTCGATTCTTTGTTTATCCAATAACTGTTGATTTGTTGGTTTTAATGTATTTTTTTCGTGGTTTTTTGGATATAGTTAATATTTAATGAGTTCTAAATAAAATAATTTTTGAAATAGGTTCACTTTTTCAGGTGCAGACCTTAATTTACAAGATCGCCAAGGTAATACAGCCTTACATATTTCCACGAATGCTCGGACACAAAGGTTTGTGAAATATTTATGTTTCCTTTTTTGCATCTACCTAATATAAGTACTTATGCTTTCAAGATGACACTTTTTCCATTGCTTTATACATATAGGTAGATTTTCAGAGGCAACAGTACTTCTGCTTGCTCATAACGCTCCAGTAAAATCGAAAAATAAGGACGGCTGGAATAGTTTGATGGAAGCAATAAGCTACGGTGACCGACAAATAAGTAAATTTATTTCCCATCATTTGCTTCGCTATTATCTCAGTTTCTCATTATCGTACTTTATCATATCACCTATTATGCTGTCTCTGCTTTTTTATGATTGCATTACAATATCTTTTCAGTTCAAAAATTTTTATTTGAATGTTGATGCGATTATAATTTATGCCTGGATTTATTCCTTTTTAAATGCTGGTGTAAATGTTAGTGAAAATTATTAGTTATTTTAAATCAATCAGATACAGCGAAAAATGGAGTCATATCGCTCTTTGAATAAAATTCAAAAACAAGATATGAATTCTTAATCCTCTATCCAAGTTAGATATATGTTGGACTACTTTTCTAGCTGAAACTCATGGTCTTATTAATAGAGATTCTTCATATTTTTGTATATTTCCAGTTACAGTTATGTTGCGTAAATTAAAAGCACAATCACGAGAAAATATGACAGCTCGAAAGCCTCATTTACTCAAGATGCTGTCTGAGTTTGATGATTTCTATTTGGAATTGAAATGGGACTTTCAAAGTTGGCGTAAGTTTCTAACAGTCTTAGCTTTTTTCTTCAGTTAGTTCTTTTTATCGAGAACTGTCAGTATTATTCGTATAATAACATCACAGTCGTTAGACTTTTCAAATGATCTTTCAATCGCATGTAAAAAGAATGAAGTGCAAAATAGCGTTTGTTAAATTATAAAGCTGCAGATCTCATAAGTCAAAGACAGAATTATATATGTAATTGCAAAAAATTCTTCCTATTATCTTAAAATTTTAGTTCCTTTGCTCACGAAAATACTTCCGTCAGATGTATGCAAAATATATAAATATGGAACAAACCTAAGGTTGGACACAACGCTTGTTGATTTGAATGATCGAACCTGGGAACGAGGCAATATATCTTTCATTTTTGCATCAGATCCGAATCGCTCGAAGCATCAACTTTCGATTTTAGACCATGAGGCTAAGGTTTCTTTATGTCAAAAATTTTTTCCGAAAAACTTACTGATCTTATTTGCATATTAGATTATTCGTTTTTTTTTCAGCTTCCAATATTATAGTATTTGAGGTGTTCCAACTTATAAGGCATGAGGAATCAGAGGCTGAATTGGATGAACAAATTGATGTTTTAATGTCGTCTGATATAGTAAGCGCTCAGATATCTACAAAACCAATAACCTTTGAAAGAGCAATAAGTGGTTGGATTTTCAAGCACGAAAAATTAGTTACATTTTTTTATTGTTAAATTTAATTCAATCTCAATTTCTTTCAGATTTTCATCTTCGAAGTTATATATTGAAATATTTCATACTATCTTCAGCAAATAATTCTTTTCTGATATATGTACGATTTTGCAGGAACAAGTGGGTGATTATAATGCTGTTTATTATACTGTGGAGGGTATATCACTAATTACTCGTAAACGGTTAGCTTTTGTCTAAAATTTCCTTAAAATATGTTAGCTAATGTTTGCCAAAAAGAATATATTTATGGTGGTAGGTTTTATTTTTCTTTTATTTACTCCAGTATTCATTTCGATGAATAGCGCATTTATTCAGCAATGAAATGCTGAAAAAAAAATCAAAGGAAACAAAATTATCTAGTTGAGTCGTTCAGTTATTTCAAGAGTTAAATTTATAATTTGAAAATTTTTCGTTCCATATAACTTTTTGAACGCAATGCAGAAGGGAACACTTGACAGCAGAAGACATCAGGAAGAACAAGACATTCTTGCAAAATCTAGCGATAGGATCGCTGATGGCAGAAGATGAATTTATAGTATGTTAAAGGCATATTATAGTAAAGTTTGTTGTTTCGCAATTGTGTTAATTTTTCTAGTGTACTTGCCGAGTGCTGAATAAAGTGATTGATGTGCAGTGATAATACAGGAAATAATTGAAATTTATTTCAGTGTTGCATGTAACGCATTAATGTCAAAGTTTTCAAACCGAAGAACTCTACGGTATTAATTTCAGAGCCTTCAACACCGGAAAAGTCTACCTCCACCACAAAAAATAGCAGCGACATGGGATGAATATATTAGTGCTGCAGCTGGTCATGCACCTTCTTTAGGACGAACTCAAGTTGTTAAGCAGACTACAAAGAAATTCAAAGCTCTTGTTGCAATGGTGAAAATCTTTTTTATTAATAATGCCAGTATCATATAAGATTTTGTGAATTATTTTCGAAAATTTTCATGTTTCTCTTGTATTAAGAAAAATGGAGTAAGAAAATAAAACAAGCAGACACATTTTAATGATCGTTTTTATTTGACAAATTAAATTCACTGATAGTGAATGAAATTCCGAAAGAAATGTATGCACTTTTTAATAAAAAAAGTTCAACAATTTTCTCGCCTAGGTTTATAATTTTTAAAAATTTATAATTTTTAAACATATAATTTTTAAACAGTTGGTAGAGCGTTTTTAAAAAATCAAAAGATATCTGCAGTGCCAATGTATCTTATTTTTCCTCATATTATGATTATTGAAATCGTGATTTTTTTCGAACTGTTGCTGATTCTATTTCTTTTTGAGCAAATTTTTTTGAAAAACATCAAAATTTTCCAGGCTGAAGATTTTCCGCTTTCCATTGGTATTTTATTGGATATTCTTGAAATTGTTGCACCTTTCAAGCACTTCGATAAACTGCGGTGTTTTTGTAATGTAAAGCTGCCATCTGGTTTTCCAGTTCGAGTTGGTAAATATTTCTGAAATTCAAAAATTTGCATTAAAGTAAGTTATTTCCATCCTTTTCTGTGAATTATTTGTTTATAATTTATGATCTTTTATTTCAGAAATTCCTATATTGCCAACAATATCAGCGAAAGTTACATTCCAGAAATTTATGTTCCGCAATGATTTAACATCAAAAATGTTTAAAATACCGAAATCGTATCGAGAAGATGCTAATCGTTTTCCGGACCTTTAGTTGTGACATTTAAAATTGCAAACATTATTATTTTAGATATTCGCTAGATTGCTTTTCTTTTTTGATCTTCATCCAGTTCAGAAGAGTTTCTATAAATCTGCGTGTTGCATAATTCTTCAGATATACAAATTTTCTGTGCATTTTCTTCTTTTTTATTTTATCGTTTTATGTTCTTTATAATTGTAATATGCATATCCAAACTTTCCGCTCATGAAACTCCCTGAAAGGTTGATATAGCCAGCAGGACAGTAGCTATGGAAGTTGGGAACCGCTAAGGAGTGTGTAATAATTCACCTATCAATATATATGTATGAGGGCTACTGGATAGTGTTATTAATTTCTTCATCACTTTTAAAATGAAGTTAAAGAATTAAATCGTGAGTAGACCTATTCAAATCAACATTGTTCTCTATTTCTTTTGCTGAAATCAGCAAAAAAGTTTAAGGCATGGGAAAAATTTTAACTGTTTTCTTGTTTTTAGAATTTTGTTCTCCTTATTATTTAAATTCGAGCTTGCGATCTTTGATTTGCTCAAGATTTTATGGCCTTATGATACATATTTCATTAGTTTGACTAAATTTGGCTTCATTTTAATAATATAAAAAAATTAAGTTTAAATAGCTTAAATATTTAAAACGATGTTTCGTTTTTAAATTTATAAACATTTTAAAGACAGACTGTAATTTTGTGTATTATTTACTGATATCATTTTTTGATCAGTGATTTGGAAATTTAAGAAAAAAGTATTATATACTTGGTTCATTGCTGCATGCAAAATAATGCAGTGAATTCTGATGATCCAGTGAAATAATGAAGTCATGAATCTCTTTTATACACAACATGTTGAAGTTAAAGTACAGCATCTTTGTATTGTTGAATCTAATGTTGTTTTGAATTTGACTTAATCCTAAGCTAATTTTAAATTGATGTTGGATAATGTTTTTTAAATATTTCCAGCAGATAATTTGCATTTTGATTAATCTGTTCAGTTGCCTATTGTGATATTGAAATAACATTTAATAAAATTTTCTGTGATTTGAGAACTATTTGAAGGAGCATTTTTGGATAAAGTTAAATACTTGAGTTTATAATCAGATGTAATCGTAAGTGATCCAAGACGATTATAAATATTTCCAACAGAATAGTTGCATTTTGATCATTCGTTCAATTGCGCTAAGCTGAACTAGAACTACATTTGTATTTTTGAAGATTATCAATTTCAGCTGCCGTAGATCTCGCTTGACCAATTGCTTATCATCAATCTGCGATATTCCTCAGCTCATCAAATCTCTGATATTCCTCAACTGATCAAAATTCCCGAATCTTAGTAAGGTATTCAAATTGAATAGAAATCGCCAATCAGTATGTTTATTTTTTCTTTTTTTTTTTTTTTTTTGGAATTAATGATTAACGAATCCAAGCATTATTTACTCAAAAAAGAAAATGTTTTCCTAACGAAAAAGGAGTATTTTGAAATTGAGAGAAGCTAAAATTCAAATAGTTTAAGACAAAGAAAAATTGTACGACGATCGAATGAATGGCTTCTACAGGACATGTCAATGAGTTAAATTACCGGTCAATGATGATCGGAATTTTAAGCGTTATATTTTTGAAAAATGGCGAAAATGGTTTGTGCTATTTGCGACATCCAAATGGAGTGATTATCGTGACATTGTATAAAAATCAAATGAATTGGTACGGAAGCGGATCAGAGAAATCGATTGGCACATGAAGAAAAATAAAGGAATTGATCGGAGTAAGCAGAAAGTTAGCGGCAAAGCGAAAAAGGTAATTTTTTATTGGTAGTATTTCCTGTGTTTACACATACGATCATTATTTTCATGCCTCTGTTCCTTATTATATCATATCAGTTCAAAATTGTAATGATGAAAAAGGGATAAGAACGTATGAAAAAAAATGTTTTTGATCGAATACCATTATTGCATGCAGGGTGGATTAGCATTATTGCCGGATACAAAACTTTGTATTGTGCATTGCGAAGATGGTACTGAATATATATTGCGTGCAGGTGTTAGAGCTCTTTTAATTGAAATCAATGAACGGCTTCTAGAAGATCCTAATCTAATGCGTTCTGCTGCTGAAAATCAAGGTTACATAGCAATAATCATACCTTACTCCAATGAGCGAAAGCAGCCTCCGCAAGCTTTTGCCGAAGAAGACACTGATAACAAATAAGATGAAGGTAAAATCTTTATTCCTTATTTGTATTAAGTAAACGTTTCGTAAATTCTATCAAGCAAAATGTCATTTTTACAGTATGAAAGAATGCTTCGTGACTTTATTTTATTAAGTTTTAATGGTTTTGATATTGCGTATCAGTTTGTACTATCCCAGACCTAGATAATGAAAAGCTCATCTTATTTTTCCATTTTAGTTTTCACTGAAATATCAGCACTGATCATATTTGTGTATTAGTACTCTGTTAGTGTCGAGGCTGGATGAATTTAACTTTAATTCATACAAAACTTTCAATCTTCTTTTTTTTTATTATTTATTTATATTATTTTGTCGATATTGTTTCAAGACTAGGTATCAAACTTTTATCAAATTTGTAGAATACAATGTTATCAAATTTGTAAAAAACATAAGTTTTGAAAAGACTATCTCACACCTCAAACCATATTTTATTCTGTTATTTTATTGTTCAAATTGGTTGTACCAATTATTTTCAATAATTAGTAATCTACTGTAATAATTTATTACTTTCAGAAGCTGGTTGAAGAAATTTATTACCTTCAGAAGTTGATTGAAAAAACAGCGTACCATCGCCATTTTTTCATCGATGGTTAGTGGGAAAATGTTCTTTATTATAAAACTTTTATATATCAATGTAAATGAAATTGGGATTGCTTTTTCATTGATATTTATGCAGATATGTTGTATATATAAATTGCCTACTGTACAGAACAGAGGCAATAGAAGTTTAATATATTGAACGAATAAAATACGCATTCCTTTACCGTCTGCAAAAACATTTGTTGCATTGCTTTACGGGACGAGGAAAGATTAAAAGATTACATCGATGGCAGATTAAGAAGGTATTGTTATTAGATTTTATTTATAATGTATTTGATGTTGCATTGCTACTTTGTCAGAGAATCGTTCCTTTTCCGAGTCATCACTAAAGTAATTATAATCTATACAGAAGAAAAATTTTATTCAAATTTTTATTTTATCAGTTAATGTTAGAATATCAAAAGAATATCGGGCATCGCTTAACATGCTGCAAAAACAGTTGATGTCTATCTGCTGGGATAAAAATATATTAAAATATCAGAATAACCAAGATAGAATCTTGTTGAATTGGTTCCAGAATTTTCCTCTCATCGAAAAGTTAAAGTTTATAAAATGAATGTGTAAGTAAGTGGTATGCTTTAGAACTGAAAAGATTAAAAGAGGGTTTTATATATTAAGTAATTATTAGTTGAGGCAATTTTAATTTTTTGGCTTGAAAGAGCTAAATTTAAAGGTTTCTATCACAAAAAATTGAAAATGAGATAATATGGAGAAGGAGGAAATTTTTTTACCTATTTAAAAAAAAAAAATTCAATTGAGATCAAAAATTGTTGAAAGGTAAAATAAAATTCATTTTTGTGGAATTCAGAACCTGTTCAAAATGTTCCGATGCTTTCATCTGAAAATTTTCCGCAGATATATTATGGTCATAAGTCATCGCCATTATTATCTCACTTCATCTTAATTTGTGCAGACTGTATTTGTTTTTTGATTCATTTCCAAAAAAAGAAAACAGAATAACAACATGAAAAATTCTTTTCGATTTCTAAACTTCGAAAAATTGTGGTGCCATATGTGATGACTTTGTTGTGTAGTACATTTATTAACATTAAATCACATTTTATTATTCCAGTCTTTTCACCTGCTATGATTTCTAAAATAGGACTAAGATATTCGTATGATCGATTGCAGTGGTAACGATTGTTATCTATAATGTTTGTTGCATCTATCCTTCACCTACCTATGTCCACTTTGATTAAAGTAAATTCGCAGAGAAATATCCTATATCCTAATAATGACCATCAATGGCCAGCAGGTTAGCTCATTGCTTATTTTGTTTTCTCCGCTTGATATATTAGAAAAAATTGGATTCAATGGGTGATAAATCCACAGCTAAATCATTTTTAAAACTTTTTCCCTGTCCGGTTTTACATTATCTTATCGTCTTTTCCAATATGTCGATTTAACAAACGATATGCTTCTGTTTTTATCATTTTATTCGTTCGCTTTCATATACTCCCTCGTTTTGATTATAAAAAATTTATAGAAGCCTCCGTTGGTTTTGTTTCAATCAACTGTTAACAACTCAGTAACGCCGAACCCTTGCTTATAAATGAATTGAACTGAATTGAATTGATGAAAAAGTTTACATTCAAAGCCATTAATTTAATTTTAAACTTTTCTTATTGTCATTTTCTTAATTTACTTGCTGTAGGCAGTGTAACTTTCAAAAAAAAGAATGAGAAATGTAAGAAAAAAATAATAAAAATATTTCACTAAAATCTTTAACATTTAACACAAAAACTAAATATTTCCACTTAAAAATAAGTAAAATATTCAAACGTTGAATACGATTGAAAGATAGATTCGATCCAATTTTTTTATTATTAATTAAAATTGATACTTCATATGTGTTTCCACATATAATAATCTTGAAAGTATCAGTAAGAGACTTTGATTTGCTAAAATTAAATAGCATCTGCTCCAGATCTACATTAGATGCAAGCTGTGACTCATTCGGAGTGTTATCAATCAATTCAGTCTGTTCAAATAATATTAAAATGAAAAATATATCATAACAAATTCCAATTTATTTTGTAATGGAAAGTAATTTCTTATAATTAGAGTTTAGCTTGTCAGAGAATCCCACCTGAAGACGCGAATGATATATATCCTATTTAATAACGACAGATGAATAGCTAATATTATTTATACGAGTTCCCCTATTTATTCAGCAAAAATAAA
Source organism: Dirofilaria repens (assembly GCA_008729115.1). NCBI lineage: Eukaryota > Metazoa > Nematoda > Chromadorea > Rhabditida > Onchocercidae > Dirofilaria > Dirofilaria repens. Next base: position 1,863,554 of record SNRZ01000001.1, on the reverse strand, counting down.
TCTTGTTTTTCTCCTATATAATAATGTAATAAGTCTTCAGTTAGGACTGTCAATTAAACTGACTTTGTATAAGTGGTGTAAACAACATAAGTCAATAATGAACTAATTCATGATGATCTTGTAGTTTTAAAAACTTTTTAGATTTGTCCCATTTAAAATTTGTTTAATTAAACTGTGTTCTGATAAGCTGCAATGTCACCTAATTATGCTCATATTTCTAATGAATTGAGAAATGATGCAAAAATTTCCGGAATTTATGGAATCCAATTATAAAACTAATTCAATATAAAGTATGTATATGTCATTTTCGATTAATGATACCTCAGTTATTATCGATGACTCTATTCACATTGCATGCAAATTATGATTTTTAATTATTAATCCAAGTTAGATCATGCGATAAACTATGTTAAATATGTCATCAAATATGAACATTTCGCAGTTTGTTATATATGAAACTCGAGTCAATATTTTTGAAATGTCCATTTTTTGTGTAGATTTTATATTTTGGAAATGGAACGAACTGCCTGCCAAAAATCTTAACTTAAACTTATGATTTGATCCGAATAATTATCTTATGAATTTCAATTTTCGAATAACTAACAATTACATTCTTTATCTTAATAAATCAATAAATAACATCATAAACATTTGTCAACAAATTCAGATATTCAGATACTAAATATAAAATTTACTAGAGAATATCTCATTTTATTATAATAAAAGCTTCCCTATTAATTTAAATTAAGCATGGTTTTAATAACAGACCGGTTGAAAACAGTTTCATGTATCATGGGCTCGGTAAAATCTCCCGTAGAAGTCAGAAACCATACAAAAAGATTGGAAAGGAATTGTCGCATCAGTTTATAAATGTTCTATTCTCGTTAATAAAATTTCAGTTAAATTTTTTCTGCTTCTGTTTAAATATTGCTCGAAATTCCCGGGATATCACATAAATATGCAAAAAATATTGTAAAGATTGGAGTGATATTACTGTTCAAAATGAATGCGTTGATATTTTCATAAAATTTCAACAACTGTTATGGTCCCTAATGTGCAGTGTTAAAATATTTACATTATCAGATTTTCACTCATTTACATTCAGTTAGATAATTTGATTTTTTTCAGATTTTTAGAATTTGAATTTCTGCAAAAAATGTTATTAGTAATGTTCATATGAATGACATTCATCATTGACACTCTCGAACTATTTCCCATCAAAGGCGAAAGGTTTAGTTTTAACGGATAAGATCCTTAATTTCATCATTTTCGAATATTTTCCCTGATACCTTCATCTCTACATATTTTCCTATGATTCTCGATACAGTTTTACGTTGAATAGAGCATCATTTGCTCATTGCAGAAAGTACAATGCCAAATAAATAATTACATAAAAAACAAATAAATTGATAAATGAATGGATGAAACGGTATTGTGACATTGAAAATGACTAATTTAACTTTACCGTTCATTTCGTTCAATCGTTAAAAAAATCAAATTTTTCACATTCCCAAAATTCAAAACGTCCACCATTTTGTAGCAGATAGTATTAATGATGGCAGTGCATGCATTTATCTGAAAATAATGCGATGAATGACGTGGCCGCTTTTATTTATAATAAATATTGAAGATAGTCAAATAAAGAAAGAATTTTGATGATAAACAGCTCTATGATATTGCTAGTGAATGATGAGCCCTAACCAATATATCATTTGAAATCTTAACCAATGAAAAATGCCTTTCTTATCAAAATTTCTATTAATTCTTATCAAAAATTTTTCTTTCACATAAACATCTAGTAATTTCATGTGTAAATTTGACTCGAAATTAATTAATTATTATCCTTGAAAATTCCGTACGATAATTTATCACATAGTGTGTCAACATTATGATAACTATTTCATCGTGCAAAGTTCATATGCAGATTAATTCTCCAACAAAGACTAATCTGATATTAAATTTCAGGTCATCAAAAAAAATCATAATTTACAATAAAGTGGAAGTTTAGAGTGATTGGAAAATTTAGAAATGTCATTTTACGACAGATAATGAATATTTTCAGTGAAACATGTTTTAGAGTTACATTTCAATCACAAGATTCTAATTAAGATAAATATGCGAGCATTCGATTGTAAATTCCACTCACTCAATTCTCGTAAAAAAGTCTTAAAAAAAAAATGAAACTCGATAAAAAAAATACTGATCCTTCTATTTCTTCTATCATCTTCCTTTTACTAGTTATTGTGAATCAAATTTTTCATAAAAAATGAAAAATTTCTGATAAAAAAATCCATTGAAAAAATATGTTTGTATTAATAGATAACAGAAAAACTTCAAAAATTTAAGAAGAAAATTTCAAAAAAAAATGTTCTATTAAAAAATGTTTATTAATCTAATAGTTGAAAGTGTCTTTCATTCTAAAATACTTGGTTTGTTGCCGATTTTTTCATTTGTTTTATGGAATAATAATTTTAAAATTAAATATAATAGTTCTGAATGATTGGTTTATTGATTATCGGTCATATTTGTCGAATCATACTTAAGTTATTAGACTAGTGTGTAAATGTTATTCATGAAATTATATTTGATAAGTGCTTCTTCAGAAGACAATCTATAACCAAAAATTTCAAAGTACACGAATTTTTGATCTTAATCAACAGATATTGAACGCATTTGAAAGTAAAAAAGAACAGCAATGAAACTGATCAATTAAATACTATTTGATCGATCTGTGACTTTAATCTTAGTTTACTACTTAGTTCAAGAGTTTTTCAAAAAATTTTGTTTAAATCTTGCCATCAGTTTTGTATGATAGTATAAATACAAAATCTTTCATTAGTTACTATCTTTGATATACGATATTTTTCTTCAACAAAGTTTTAAGTTTTGTGAAATCGCCGAGAACTAAATTTCATGGCAATTCCATCATGAAATTAACAAATCAATGCACTAAATTTTTTATTACATGTTTAGTGGTTAAATCGGATTAAGTAGCATTTTATAGACATTCCAGAAGAATTCTTCATAAATATTTGGGAAGTGAATGATTGAGACAATTTTGTTTGGACGAATTGACAAAGAATTTTTCTAAAATTTTAAAAATCCCTTAATTTATTAAAAATTGTAAAAATTGTTGAAAATTTAATTTTTTGAATTATTACGGAAGCTAACATGAAGTACTGTGGGCCAAAAGTACTGAAAACAATTAGATAATTTAAACTTCGAGTAAATCGAAAAGTTGTTTATTTATCTATGAGCTTAATAAGACAGTTAAACAAACAAAGTGAGTTGGTCATCGAGTGAATTGACCAATAGTTACTTCAAACAAAATAGAGTCAGTGGTAGCATATTGAAACGATTACTTATTTTATTTTATTCTTAAAATTATTACCAAATTTTAAAATTAAATTTTGTTTGAAGAAATCCATTTCTTTATTATTATTATGGATAATCGTTAGATTAATAGTGGCTACTTAGTGGTCATTTACACTTATGGGTCACTTATACCATTCATTCACCAAAGCAAGAATCTTTGTTAAAAAATTGGAATCTTATATGAGCTGTTTCAAAAAGAAGCATATATAGTAGTAGTAAGTTGTTTACGTATAATTGTTCGATCTTTAGACTAAATGAACGTCATCCATCAGTCAAATGAAGTGTTCTACTGATCGAGCGATAATTTGAAACAGTAAACAGTGTAGCTGCTTCTTAGTCATGCGATACGTAGGTAAAAGGTCGACTCAATAAAACAATCGATTTTTTTAAGATATTTTTCTCTTCAAATTTTTTCATCAAACTCCTCGCCTTGGTAAACTGTCATTACAGTAATGACACAGTGAGACAATGAGCAAGAGAACTTGAATATTCAGCACATTGAGAAGGCAGGTTCATTCTATAAATAGGCATCTGTAAACTCCCTTTGATATCATTTGAACTGCATTTGTACCTGTAGAACAGCTCCTTTCTAATTCAGGTCATATTTAACAATAAAGAATGTTTACTTCACCATTCCAACTATTACTTTGTTTCATTTATTTGGTTAGCTCCAGAACAGTCGTACTTAGAGTTCCTGATATGATCTCTGATTTTCCATACGAAACTGCTGGTTAGTTTCAACATATTTTAAATTCGTTACACATTATTCTATTATTAATTAAATTCCAAAGTAACAGCTTGTTAAAAATTTGTTGTTCAGAGTTTGAAGCATTAGATTCCAGATATTCTTTGCACCAAGTGTTGAAAATAAATTTCGAATGTTTTTTAATTTGTAAGATTATCATCATCTTTTAAAACTTTCATTTGAAATTAAAAAGTTCTCGTAAAAACGAAGATTTTTACATTCTTTAGTTCTGCCACCAATGTTATTTCTTACACTTTTTTCTTGATATCTTCAACCACTTCTGTTTTCATTCACTTATTTTCGAAATCAGAGGAACAGTTTGCTCGATCAGATCAAAATGATGATAATAGGCTATCGTTTGCCGAATTTCTTCGTCTGGATTTACCTTATGAAATGATGAAGAAGTATGAGTTCGAAGAAATTGATAAGAATCGTTAGTTTTCCTTCTAATCACATTTTTTAAAGTTTTTGAATAGCTTATTAAACCAGTGGAATGTAAGTTCTTGATATTATCAATACAAATATAATTTAATAATGATAATTTAATGGACATATTCTTAAATAATACAGGTTTTTGCTAATTCTTTATTACTTGTAGCAATTTTGAAGCCAATCCTTTGGGAAATTTGAAAAAAAATTGTCAAGATTTATATTTTGTTTTGTGAAAACGTATGAATGAAAAGAGATAATAGAATCTGAGCCAAAAATCTTTAAACTCGAAAAAATTGATCTCGTCTTATGTATCTTTCAAGATACCTACCAATTATCCTAGCAACGAAATTTATGCTACATCTATAAATCTATGCGTTTCACAGAGGAAGGAATGACGTAAACGCGTAAGCATACTTGAACATATCTCATTTCTTGTGTTAGTACTTATTAATCATAGATGATGGATTCGTTTCACGTGGTGAATATGATGCTAAGGAAAATGTGGAGCAGAAGGAAGTTGATGAGAGGCGAGCACAATATTTTGGTCGAATTTATAAAGTATTAAAACACCTGAATTTCATTTTAATTAGGAGTTACTTATAAATTGAATACCAATAAAAGCAATTTGTTTTATAATCTTTTGAAAATCTTCAAAAAAAACTAATAACTTAAATTATATCCATTTTTCATTTCTATATCATATTTGATAGAAAAAGTTGAATCATTTTGCGAGGAATAAACTGAATAAAAACTTACCAACATTTCGTGTTGATCTAAAATATTGTTTATCGATAGATTTTTGCTTCAAATTTAGTTGTATAGAAAAAAGAAAATAAAAATCATGCTACATTTCAAAAAAGGTAAATTTATGAAAATTTCTAGTCATAAATAAAAAAGGAATTCCTCGCAGTGATTCATGTAATAATTCATGTAGTAATATTTAAGAGTTCACGAAATTCAACGCAGCAATTCATTAAATTAAAAGGAGAAAGAATTATAGGAATTCGATCAGAATTTCGACTCGAAACTGAATATCAACGAAGTGAAAAATATCTTGGCCCAACGATATGCTCTGAAACCTCGCTCTAATTTTCAATCGATATTTGACTCATTCAATACCAATCATGATGGCGGACTGGACTTGCTTGGTTAGTTCTTTTCTTTTTCTTTTGTAAAAACTTTACACAAAATTTTGTCTTTTTGCAATTACAGAATAAAATACGCAAGGAACATTTCATACACAAAAGTGAATGTTTCAAAGCTATGGAAAAACCCAAGATGGCATCATTTTTTACTTTAATGAAATAAGTTTAAGCAGTACAATTACTAAGGAATCTCATGAAATTTTTTTCATTACGAATGTTCGTGCTAATTGAGCAATATTTTTCAATGAGAAATTTTTAAAGCATTGAGGAAATATTAATTTCGTCAGTGATTGGATAAAGATTATTTCATAAAACTAAAAATTATCTTCCAGAATCATTGAAACTTTTTCTTATATTTCTCCTCCGGATTAGTATTGCATCGGAGAATTTAAATTAATTGATTGATTGTATTGTCTTTCTTTTTCAGTGCCTTCTTTCCTTTAATTTTTTTTTTCTCAAAAATCGGTCACTGAAGAATTCGACGAATTTTTCATAAAAGATTATTTTTTAATATTAAACAAGGAATTTTTAAGAAAATAACTTTCATTTACTCTCTAAATTTTAGTCTTTCCATTTCTTCATCTTGGTTCTCTCTTTTATAAATGCAATGAAATTTAAAAAAAGCTTAAGCAATCTGAAAGACACAATTATATTACTGGAATGGACATTTATACTTTATTGTTCATATATAATAAGATAATTATTTTGTAGGGTAAATATATAAAAGCAAGTTATAAACACATTTATGATAGCGAAATTTAATTGATTGGTAATGAAAATTTAACTCTGTTGAAAACCCATCATTATTTGATTTTGAAAGCAAAAATTAAAGTTAATCACATGAAAATTTTTACAGTTCAAGAAATAAAATCCAGTATTTCTATCGCTAGCTTATGATTTTGCTTCATAGGTGAGTTGCGCGGTTGAAGTATTCAAAGTTTCAGAATATATCAAATTCGATAGTAACATGCCATTTGAAGAAATGGATCCATTGGGTGATGATTCAGTATCTTCAGAGAAATTTGCTAAAAAAAAGCTACTGACGCAGAAATCAAAATCAATGGCCAAAATTTAAAAAAATAAAAGAACGTTAAGTATTCAGTGCTGCAGATATCTGCAAATATTTCGTTGAAATCTCGCATAAGAATCAAATTCAGGTTTTATTCTACCTTATCAATTATTCTTTCTTTCGTCATTTTCAGAATAATAAATTTCTATCTTATCATTTGTATATATTATGTAATATAACGATTTGTATGTTCTATTTTTTATCTGCAGGAAGATGGAAAGAATGATTTTATCATTGCTGATATTATTTTCTATAAATTTTCTGGATTTTTCTTCGAAATTGTCTTCATTCGTCAGCTAAATTTTTTTGTTTTAAAATGCTCATGTTCAGTGTTTCATTGCGGATAATAAATTTTCTTTGAAGAAAATTTTGCTGCATTTTAGGTTGAAACAAAGTTCTTAAAGAATAGAAATTTTGAAAAAGTAAATTTGAAAAATAAAAATTTCCATTGCTCAAGTCTGTTGATTTGGAACAATTATTTTATTAATAAAGAAACTGTAGAAAACTTTAGCAAAACCTTCAGCATTGCACATCAAAGCAGAATTCAAGAGAAATATGTTTAAAGTCCCAACTATCTCGTGGTTAGTGGTTTTGAAAAAAGTCGAAATAAAAATTAGTAAAAAACATTATTTGTTTAACATATTTTGAAAAATTGTTTGTTTTGAATGCTACTTTTTAACATGTAATATAGCTATCTTTATAACTTTCTTTGTAATCCTTGTACGGATTATATTATTCTACGATTCGATAAAATGCTAAGGAGTTGGAAAATATTTATTTCATAAAGTTTTTTATTATTCTTCTGATATGTACCAGCAGAAGGACGTGAGAAAGTAATAAAATTAAAAACATTTCTACGAATTTTTTTGCTAATATGAAATAAATACTCGGTGTATCAGTGATAAAAAAACGTTCTTTTTTTAAATAATCTAAAGAAATATAAACTCAGGCAATATTAATACGAAAGTAATTACTAAGCCAATAAAGTTTTGATCAAAAATCCAAAAAAGGAGTTGGTGTTTTTTCCGAATTAAGGAAAATGAAATTTAAGATCAGTAAGTTTCTAAATTGAATTCAAATAAATATGAATAATCGATAGAAAATCGAAGATGTTGTATCCAAACGAGAATATAATCTTATTATTTTATTGCCTCAATAAAAGCAAAATTATAATCTTTCAAAAGAATTCAGGCTTGAAGTTTTTTTAGAAACAATCTAACACAACTTCATTGATTTCCATCTACTTCATTTCCTTTATGCAATTATCTCTATTTATTGTTTTCTGTTCATGATTTTTTTCTCTATCTCTTAAATAAAATTACTTTAAAATTATTTTTTAAATTATTAAAATCAAGTTTATCATTAACAAATAATTTCGATAAAATATTTACGATCAATCTATCTGTAAGACTTAAAATTTATGTTATGGTGAATCGATTTGTAGAGTAGCTATGATAATAATAATTCTTCAATTTACCTAACCAAAAATGTTCATTTTTTACTAATTTTCATCAATTCACACTTTCTCCGATAGGAATTCATTAAACCATTTTATTCTCCGAAAGTGATGAATTGAAATGAAAATTTTAAAATGCTATTCTTACTGGTATATGTTTTCATCATTTATGGTGATAATAATATTCTTACTGATAAAACATAATTAGAAAAAGGAATGGAAGAAAAAAGCAACGAGAGTTCAAGAATGAATTTAATTCTGTACAAATACTGTTCAATGATGTATCTGTGTGATACGATTCGAATTTCATTTCAAAACAACGAAGCAACTAAAATAGCAACAGTAGGCAATCAGTCAATACTAACACAAAAGTTTATTTCGATTTGTCTGCTGTTTTGTCAAACCTATTAGATGATCAGTATGATTTTATTCGTTTATCAATTTCTCGTGTCAATCATCCTCGCCTGATCTGTAGCTCTGTCTTAACTAAACAGTACTGAGTTATCAAAATATTCTTTCAAATCCGTTAATTTTTTGTTATCACTGAAAATATAAATCTAATAATCGCAATTAGTTGAATAAATTTTTTCCAAATAGAATTTTAAAATGTTTGAATTTTCATGCTGGAAGTTCTTACCTTAAATTGCTTGAAAAAATAAAAAGATGAAGCCAATGTGACTGCAGATGTTATCCACTAAATCCTGCATTAAAATATTGTTGATATTTTTGAAATGCATAAGTTTCACTTTATTCATTATTAACTTACTAACAGAAGTGTAAACAAAAGAGGAAAGTGAAAGATGGAAATGAACGGCATATCACAAAAGACATCTGTGATAATATATTGCATACTCTTCAGACAATATACAACAATTAGCTAAAGTTATTTGTATTCTAAATAAACCATTGAAACGAGAATAAACAAATGTTCGAACAATAGATAAAAGGACGCCACGAGCATCTTCGAGCATATTATCAGCTCACCTGAAAAGGCTATAGACTATCTATCAGTTTTGCAACATTTTCTACATAATTTTATCTAAAATTTTTGTGAGTAGGAAGCACAAATGATGAATGCAGTCATTGCTAATGCAACAATTGCAATAAATAAGGAGAATGTTAATGGTGTCATGCATGTAGCATTACGATCGTCGATCAGTGGTGTTAGAATCACAGGATGTTCACATCGCAACTGCGTCCGATGTCGCAAATCTTGTGATAATGCTGCATTCTAAAAATTTTCTCAAAATTAGGTTTAAAAAAAACATTAATCGAAATTCATTTATGTAAAACACGAAATTCATTGTTTTTGAAATTCTACTACACTTACATATTAGTACATTCGATTTAATTAAAACTATTGTTGGAGTTGGAAGCAAAGTTTGTCAAAATTCTGCAAGCTTAGCATCACAGAACGGGATATTGCAGTAATTCAGATTCAGTGAAGTTTGTTTTTTGTTATAATAGGACACGAATTTTCTGCTGAATGAAATTTCTTTACTTATTTTTCTTGCAAGATAATAATTTTAATTAAGTCTTAAATTTTGTTCTTGAATAGTTCACATTTTTAAGGATGCTTGTTGAAAAAAAAAAATAAAAACTTTGCATATAACTGAATCATTAAGAAGAAGCAGTGAAGATTCTAAGTTCACCTGTACATAACATTTAAGTTGAAATAAAATATGTTTTGATCTACGTGGAACAGAATCTCTTGAAACTCTGCATAAAATCATATACTTTCGAGCGGTTCAGGTGAGATAGGATTTCATTTAGTTTGATAACATTAACAACACTTTGTGATGTTAAAAAAAATAATCTTGATTTTCCATAGTAATTGCCTGTGATTTTTTCAAAATAACTTTAAATTTTTATGAAATTAATTGAATGAAAATTAATGGACAAAATGAAGAATATTTACTACTCACTATTTAACTGTAATCGGTAGTTTGTAGAAACAATTGGTAGCCGGAACAAGTGATTTAATTCGGAAATTTCTATTAAAAATTTCTAATACTGCGTGGATATTAAATAAAATTTGTAATATGATATATTCCTTTTTTTACCATCAAGAAATAATATCTGAAGACAATTTAGAAGTGGAACAAATTATTTCGGGCCATTATTCCGTTTCTATCAAAACATTTCTTCATTTTCCTCAAATTAAACTTTGAGTCTAAAAAAAAATGATTGAATTCACTGAATTCTACCTCATCAATGATAATATCCAGTATATTGACATCAGTTCTTACATCCATTGTAGCATCATAATCAGCAGCTCTCTTTTTCAATAACCTCAACTGTGATGATGTGATTTCTGATTTAATTTCTGCTGCACGATTTACTCTGAAATCATGCTGGATTGCACCGAATCCTTCTGGTTCGGAACATATCGGTCGTTCGCAATCAGCATTCGGCTCTTTGATTGTGATTGTTACTTGGCATTGATAAAAAAGCTGTGATCGATCGGCATACTTATATACGTGAGCTTCTTGTCCAGCCGTTAAGTCGGTAGGATATTCTAAGTTGTTTAGCAGATATTTATCTAAAGCACACCCTTCATCATTTATGATTTGCACCGTATCACCATTGCCATCATCAACGAAACATGAATGTACTAGTGCGCAAAATGTATCCACAATTTCTGATTCACAAGTCCACTTATGGTATATTGGTTGACCAACTATTGCAAATTGAACCGGTTGTCCAGTTGGACCACCATCCAAAAGCTGCAATTCAATGGCTCGAAAGGATATCATTATAAAAAGATGTATTTTAATAAGCATTAATTATTTAATGGAATCATTCGACCAATGATTATCAGAAGTGAAAATTGGAAGATTCTCAAATAACAATATTCTCGACATGCTCAATGCACAATTTTTTGGAATTGAAAAATCTCAAAAATGAAGGAATCTGAAAATTGGGAAAAAAAAGGGAAGGAGATTCTGCTTTCTTCAAGAAAAAAATTATTCACTTATATTATTCATATATACTTAAATTTAACGATTAATTGAAGATGAGAATAGATCTGCTCTTCATGTATTCCTCTCTTGTTTTCTGATTTGATCTTTTTATACTTATGCTGATTGAAAATGAACAGAAGACAAATAACCTCATATCTGCAAACTGGCATTGGAACCACTTGAGTGTGGAAACCTGTCGTAATTTCAGATACTTCAATATGCGTGCTAACTGTTTTATCGGCTTCCATATAAAAACATTCTACTCGATATGCGCGATCAACTTTAGTGATGAACAATGGATGAAATGAGATGACAATCGTAGTTGTGACAAAGACGCCACGTGGGTTCAATGATCTCGTACGTGCTACGTTACACGTGTCGAACGAAAGTTCGATTCCTGTTACCTGACGACCAATTTCATCTGATCGGCATTCTTGTTGGTCATACAGGCCTTTTACATAAATGTGTCCTAGATAACAAAAGTTTAATTGTTATCGATATATACAATGATTGAGAAGAATTTTGAACTATGTTTGTGGATGGAGAAAAGAAATTTAAAATCAGTTTATATATCTGTAAGCTATGAGAATGAAATGAGCGAAAAAAAGATAGTATAAATTTCTTCGTTATTATTTTGAGGAGATTAAATTGAAAATCCTTTCAATATTATATAGATTGTATCTTCGTATCTTTATTCGTCCTCCATTAATTCGCATTCATCTTCAAATGATTCACAGTTAAAACTACGTCCTATGATCGAACGCACATGAAAGTAAGAAGTGAAATGTGACAACAATCCACGGTATAAATCTCGCTCTTCCTAATTATCTATATATCTCTTAGACTAACAGACTAGACAAGTATTCGATTGATTCCACTAAAATCCAGAAGCATAAAAAAATTAACTGAAATCTACTATTTTATTCATCAATTCTTTTTAATGAAGAATAAATCGATCAGTTGTATATTAGTTTTATCCAATTTTTAATGAACCAATCGAAAAAATTGCCGATTAATTCTTAAAATTAATAAATGATTTATAGTTTAATAAATAAGAACTAGGCTCTTTCTTAAACGTACTTTTGGAAACTCAACTACATCAGTTTAACTAAATCAATCAAATTCAGATATTTAATTCACTTAAATTTAGAATTCTAAACTTGTTGCACAGAAAAAAAAAGAGATAATAGGATTAAAATATAAAAGTACAAAGTAACTGCACCAATACTACGATTTTCGTAATTGTACCAATACAACGATAATCGTTATTGCAATTCTGAATCATAGTAAATTTTATAATTTAAACATAAACCGTCAAATGGATTCCTTGTGTTGAAATTAACAGTTATTGATGTTGGACCACATTCGATTTCAGGCTCACCCTCAACAGCATTGTCGATTGGAATAGCACGGGTTGGATTTATAGGTAATAATAATATCAGCAACAGTGTAAATATGCAACTGGAAAATATCACTTTTGCCATTATCTAAACAAGGATAAGGATGTGATACGTGATACTTGCAACTGCTTCATAATATTTCCTGTGGATAGTTTCTTTTATATATAGAATTTCATGCCGATTCGACGCTGGTTGAATGAAGAAAGTGAGGTCGCCGCAGGGAGTTGACCCGTCTTTTTCTTTTTCTCCCTTTCATCTTGGTTTGTTTCCAATTTAATAAAGATTTCTTTTTTGGAAAACAAAAATGACAATATTACCCTAAAACAATGCAAGTTTTCTTTTCCTCAAATATGATTCCCTCGATGCTGCCAAAGCGTCAGGATAATTTCCGTGAACGCAGTACCATTTCATTTCTTTGAATATTATGCGATGCGTTCCCCTTCTCTCTCTCTCTCTTTTCAAAGTTTTCCAATCAAAACCAGCGAAAACTTGGAAAATTTGATGAAATTTTGCCGATAAGTTTGGTGAAATTCTGCCGATCATTCTCAATGAATGGATACTGTTATATTATTTTTATTTAACAAAAAATTTTTCTAATTTTGAGATAAAACTTTTAATTGGAGCTGAGGATTCGTTTTTATTGATTGTTCCATTAAAGATTTCATTTCGCTTGAAATTTCACGTTTTTCTACTAGTAAACTCAGTAAATTGTTCATGAAATTTATTCACAATTTTCACAGGCATTCATATTTTTCGCTGAGTTCAAAATTTTTTGAATTTTTATTTTAAAGAATTTCCATTTGTTAAGGGATCTAATTAATGACTATTGCGCATGCTTCGTTGAACAATCAATGTTCATCATATTGATACGTTATCAATGTTGTTACCTTTAGCTGATATAAGAATTCCTCGTTAAAATATCACAGTTCGTTTAATGAATTTTTTCAATGATTTCACCTCCCATTTCTCATTTTTCAAAAAAGTGTAAAGTTATGGAACAGTCATTTAACATCATGAAATGTGCTATGGATATATAATAGATTTGTATAAGATGAATTATCGTCAACTACCGGTACAGTGATAGTGATATTTTCGGAATCATAGAATTAGTGGAAGAAATCGAAGAGAGAAATGATATGTTGAACTTTTAATAAAATTAGTGATACTAAATCTATCAAATGTTGAAATCAAATTTATGCTATATTTTAGGGTTTATGAAATTAATCAGATTAAATCAATGATTCAAATAATAGCTTGCTAAAATTAATGTTTTAAATTTGATATGAACGAAAAAATAACTGATATAGCCACTGCTTAATTAAGGACTGTAATTAAATGTGAAACAATCCAAGCCTAGTGAAATCATCTACTTAAATGGTGAGAAGTACCAAATATTCAATAGCAATAAATCAGACAAAAGTTAAATTAAACTTATAAATTAAATAACTGTTGCATAAGTTCGCGAAAATTATATTGTCGCAAATATTAAATTGAAATCCGCTTATACTTCTCTGATTTTCCCATTTGGCATTATCGATCACATATTAATATATTTTTTCTATGTTTCATCCTTCAGGATTTACATACTTCTTCCTGGATTGTGTACTTGTAGAATATTTTTTAATATCTACCATTCCATTTATTTCTTTGTAGAATCAGTTTATGTACGTTATTTCCAAAGACAATTTCTCCCATTTACCGCATAAAATGTTCAGATTGATGGAAGCATAAAAATTTTCTATTTGTAGAGCCTTGAAATAATCTTTGATCTCAACTGACAAATGTATCTTGTGGCTATTATAAATCTGTCGTTATTTCATGCAAAGTAACATTAGTTTCACTGCGAAAGGCATTTCATTGTGCAAGCAACAATTGAATAACAAATTTTTGACAATTCCTAGTATTACATAATTTTAATCTTTGCTTCTCTTCAAAGCTGGAAGTGATGTTGTTTAAAAACCAATCTACAGTGTGGATAGTGAGTGACAAAGTGATCAAACTGATCATCGAAATACCGACCATCTTTTTTGAAAACGATATTGACATGTGTTATCTATATTGACTGCATCATTACATCATTTATACCATTTACGTATTGAAAACATATATATAAACATATTTGAAAACACTTTTTTTATGATTAATTAAAATTGAAGTCAACTGATTTCTTCAAGTGATATGAGACATATTATTAATAATGCTATGATTAAATATCATGAAAAACTAAGAAACGATATGAATGGAAAAGAATCTGAAAGAAAATACGTAAATCTAATTTCTAATTTCTCTCCATTTAATGAAAAATTCATCATAATAATAGATTATGCAAATTAAGAAATTCATTATTCGATCATGATTTTAAAACATTTAGAGCATCTTATAATATCATAGCATTCAGTAAAAATTATCAAGTTTCAATTGGTCTATTTATATAAAACATATTTGATTAATTGAGCTTTAACAGCATGTCTAAATAAGCTTTTTTCAAGAAGATTGAAGTCAGAAAAATTCCTAAAATTTTTTTTGCTAAATAGTGGTGGATCAGCCTTTAATGAATGTTAAAAGCTGATCGATCAATCGATCTTGATTTCAAATTATTTCAGATGTTTACTGCATACGGAACAATTCGATATCAGCTGAATATCTTATTTAAACAAACAATACATTTATTTTTTATCTTTAATTCTTTGACTTAAAAAAAATTTTTACTAAATCTGCGTAATATTATGATTAATAATCTTCTCCACATGATGTTGCTGATAAGCAAATTTTATCGACAATGAGAATATAAAATGCGTAAATTTTTATTTGTAGTACATTCTTGTTTTTATATTATTTTCAATTCGGTTTCGAGAAAATTGATACCCACTAGCCGTTTGCTAGGAATACATTCGAAAGTTAGCTTTTTCATTTGTAATGATTTTGACTATCTCAGTAACAAATTTTCTTACATTAGGGATTGCTATGCAATTGTACAATAGGAACAGGCAAAATTTTATACGTTCACAAATTTAATGAGAAATATTAGACGAAAAAGAAAGCATGGATAGCGTTCTTTTGATAATTTAGAATCAAATGAGCTTACCTCAATTCCAGTTTTTCGAATCTTTTAATACTGCAAGCAAGAAAATTTCATTTTTCGAATTTTCTCAATTTAATAAAACTTCAAAATTTCCAATAAAGAACAACGAAAACAGAGGAAAAAAAAATGGGCAGTGCGTATGAAGCAATCGGTCTAGCGGAAAATACTGCGGAACCACCTGAAGAAACAAAAAATCAAGCAGAGATTGATGGTGCAGTTGGTAAATTAAATATATGCTTTAATTATGAATAAATTTGAATTGCTATAAATGAGAAGGAGAAAACATGGATTTGATGTGGTTTATAGGTATTTATCGAGTTCCACCTTTTTCTGATGATCAAGAAAGTAAATCTTCCTTGTCTATCTTTTACAATTTTCTGAATCTCTTATGTTTGCTCTTTGACGGAGATATTGAAATGATATTGGAAAAAAAGCCATTCTATGGATTGATGTGATAATAAACCTAATATTTCTTTGATTCATATTTACATTTTGAAATTAATTTTTCCAATATCATATTATTTCTCTAAAAAATTCCAATGCTATATATGGTGCATGGGGATGCAATATAACATAATAATCTGATTCGTTTGCAGTTGAACAAACAACCCAAAAAGCAGAAAATAAAAATAGATCTTTTTCAGGTACATGATTTGATTCACGAATAGGGAATATTGTTGATTACACATCAGTATTAATTAGATTATAGATCAATAATTAAATATCAATTAGAAATATCAATGTAGATTTAGTTTGTACTACATTGACTTTTTAATTCATTTAAATAAAATTTGCTTAATAATTTTTTTAATGCGACCATTGGTACATAAGATAGCAATCATACGAATATTTTGAATCATATTTTGCGTTATAAGTTGGTTTGGTAGGGATAGATTTCCTGAGCATAAGATAAATAATCAATAAAAAAGGTAAATTACATGGGCTCGTTAAATTGCTTTCTATTTTTTAAAAACAAGCAGGCAAATGTGGCTGGTCAATTAAAGCAATTGTTTTGATATCTATATTCATGCCCTTAATGGTCGTGTTTTTTTTTATTGCTGGAGTTGGATTCGGTAAAATATGGAAGTCAGGTTAACGGGTCAGATTCAAATTTTTTTTCTAAAATTACTACAAATACCGGAAAATTTTGGTTCAACAATTTCACAGCCAAAATTAAGTAACTGCAAATTTCATTATTAAATTTTCTATGTTTTTTCCTGATTGGCAGATAATGAATTTTCGTAGATCTCGCTGATAAAGTTCATTCACAAATAAATCATTTTTCTGCGTTAACAGTTTAAATTACTTCAAGTTTTATTGCAATCTCATTTTGCAAATTTTCATTATTTTCAGATTACTCCTTCGTATTTACAGTCATCAAATCATTCGGTGGAAAAAAATCTGAAAATCAACAAAAATTTAAATCCAAATTATTTGTTTTAAAGAGAAAAAGATGAAATTATTCGTGTTCATGCGCCATTAGATGATTGAATATGAATCAGAAATTGCTTGAAGGAAGATTATAGCTCTAGCAACACCATGATGAATTGAATAGGAAACTGTGATGTTTTATCCTGCCACCATTGAAATAAATTAAATGAATTTGATTTCAAATTTGTAAAGTCAAAGGACAAAAATGCTTAAGTAGGGTTCAAACCTTTGCTATGTAGGTACAAAGGAGCTATCGCTAGCTCTTCAAGCACTCCAACCTGACTTTTGCCGATCCATAAACTGAACAACTTATTTCATCATACTTATGGAATAAATCTTATCCTTTATCGCTTTCCCATCGCAGCGTGTTACGAAAAATCGCAAGTCGTGAAGCACAAGATCATTGATTCAACATTGAACAACATTCACTGGTCATACTATTGAAATTGATATTTAATGAATCTATAATCCTTTAGTAACACATGCATTTCCAGACCGATGCCGATGTTTAAAGAATCATTTAATTGTTGAATAATATTTGCAATATGCAGAAATGTTCTCCAATCGAAAAACTGGCTTTCACTGGGAAATTATTCTAACTTTCACTTTAAGTGACAAATGCTTGAACTGAAATAACATCTTCCTTTTAAAATCTTATTCTCTTTCATCCGATATTCCATAATTTATTGAAAGTTAATCGTAATCCTATGCTATTTAATAAAAAATCCTAAAGTTTGTTTTTAATTCAATCTCTTCAAGAAAAAATAGTAAATTGAGGAAGTGGTTATCTATTTCTGTCACTAAAAAATGTCTTTGTTACTATATTGACGAAAGCATTAACGAATATACATTCAGTAAACATAATATGTGTAAACTTGAAGCCAAGAAATGTAAGCATATTTTGATATTTTGCAACATCTAATTATGAAACTTCAAACTCAATCATTGAAAAGCATGTTACTGAAAAATACTGGAGAAGGAATTTCACACAATTACAAATATATTTATTTTAGACGAATCAACAAAATTAACGATACAATTTGCATTACCAATTGCAACCCTACTTGCTGCTAATCAAGGTTTCTTACTACATTTTAAGATTCAAGGATAACTATATGTAGATGCAAATGTATGAGAATGAAAATCAAGTAGCAAAGTCAAATATTTGCACGATAGTCGAGAATCACAATGTACAAGAAAGATTGACAGATATGAATCGCTACGGTATATTCATCAAAAAATTGCAAGCTTTCTGGAAAAAACAGATATTGCGCCGATATTCCCTAGAGGGTACGATTGGAGGATTTTATAATTAAATCTAAATTTCTTTTTTTTCAAATAAAGTTAATTGTAGCGTGAGAATATTTCACGAACCAATAATATTACCAATATAGTGATTTACTATCTTATACAATCCGAACATCATAACGAAAATATGGTTAAAGCGACTTTGCGCGCTGAGTTCTCGCAGGTCAACTTCAGAAAACTTGCTTCTTCTTATTCTTATTGTATTCTCTGATACAATATTAAAACTACTTAGGTAATTTTAGAAAACTAAATCAGCGCAAAGTCCAGAAATCCTGTAAGTGAGTAAAACTGGATGTGGCTGCAGATGCATGAACTTTATTCAAACAAAATATTATCATAGTTGTACCAACAATACAGTAAAACTCATTTTAATTTCTAGAATAGTTCTGAAAAATTCTTCTCCCTTCAATATTTTTTTCATTTTTTGGTTCTTTTTTTAGAAAAAATCATTTTATTTCTTTTTTAAAAAAAATCACGTTAGTCATGTGTACTTAAAAAATTTGATAACTGGAATCGACTGATATAACAGCAGCCAATGTATGAAAACAAAAATCAAACAAAATTAAATATTTCATGTCAACGATTTTATAGGTGTTCTCATACGAAGCTTAAATATTATCTTTATTATCAAAACATGCTCAATAGCAATAAAACAGAAACAATCATTCATGGAAAAAATAAACTTAAACATGCGTTGCATGCAAATTTCTGTTCATTTATGGAGCCGAAACTTTTGGATGCTTGGAACCGCGCATGTAAGCATCTAATTCTCGATCCAGTTCTTCACTCGTCACTTGCGGCTTCCGAGATGTATTCCTCAATCGACCAAAGCCACCATTCCTTTTCATCAGCAAGTTATTGCTACCAAACCGAACACTACCTCTCGCTCCTCGTTTTATTATTCGGCCCTAAAATTATCACTTCTCAATCATAAGTCTTCATTCCTAAAACGAATATAGCTCTGAAATTATTTAAATAGAAGTCTTCCAACTCTCGCTTTATTAAATTTTTGAACTTAATATGGTAATTTGAAAAGAACCCAAAATTTAATCAATGAAGGTTATAAAACAATTGCCAATCAAAACTTTAATCAAAGGATCGACTTTAAACAAACTAACTTGTGAAACACCTCTCATAAAATCATTCTTCGTTAAAACGAACAAATCCATCACTTTCCCTAAATAATTCGAATCACTAAATAAATAAAATATAACTAATAATTAAATGAAATTAAATGATTTCTATTGTAAACATTATTCCTGCAAAAATCCTCAACTACTGTAGTAGATTAAAAAGAACTAAACTATCATGCAGTAGATATATAGCTGTTACGGGATAACTTAGGGTTCAGCAATATTACCTATACTATTTTTCATTACATAGTAGTAAAAATCTTTGATGAAATTGATAAAGCATATTCGTTATATTTTCAGAGCCATCACATGTCAAATATTATTTAAAAAAATTAAAGAAAACCTATAACAGATATTTATGAATTTAAAAAAACTCAAGACTGAATTCTTTTAATAGAATAATATGCGACGAGAATGGGCACACAATTATAATATGATGGCAGCAAGCTAATGAACTTATCTCGATCTCAGGGAAGACTAAAGTTATTTCTCACCATCTAATCTTACTCCGGTAAACTGCCTCTTCAATTTCATGCCATCTTCAAATCTCTTGAATATCACAACAGCAGTACCAGATGGGCTACCATCTGGTTCATACTGCACAGCAACATCCTCATATGGATGCTCTGCAAACAATTCCTGAAATAAGATGTAAAAGAATAGCAATTTCTTAGTAAGAAGAGAAATTTATTATATTGGCATTGACACATCATACTTACTTACCTGAAGTAATGAATACAGAAATACTTCTTTAGAAAGTCATATTAAAAGTAAAGGTTTAATTTAAAAACTATCAAACTAACCTGTAGATCTGTCGTGGTGACCATTGGCCCTAGATTTGAAATGTTTACAATACATACGTTGATATCGCGTTTGAGATTGTTTAGACGAAAATTTCCTTTCGGACGCTAAAATGCAAGAGCCCTTAACGCAAAAGAAAATAAATATGTAAAATTCACTTCAAAACTCATATTTAAATATTTCAAAAAAAAAACCCCACAAAATGAATAAAATAAGCAAAATCACAAAATGATTACTCGACTGGTGACTATTGGGATTCGACGCACGCCATCGCGAAAACCACGTATACCTCCTTCACGCTTAACAGCACCTGGACGTCGGTTAGTGCGGAACTTAGGACCACCACGTGCAATAATTTCGTCGAGTGAAAGACTAATCAAATCATTCACAGACATTATTTTTTATAGTTCGGTAGTAAGATAGTAAAAGATACAGTAATGTTGACCAGGAAAACTGCAAAATCACAATTTGTTTAATGATCAAAACTTCAATTCGAGACCTATACAAGAATAATCTTTTGTTGTTACCAATATACTACTACTACTATTACAATATAGGGAAGTATCGGCCAAAATATTTCTCCAAGGATATCATCAACTATCAATTTCGCAACAAATTCTTTAAATACAGCCTCTGTTAGCAAAATATCATTTAGTATTTGGCAAGTTCAAAAAATTCTTTGAATAACATAAATTGTTAATACAACCATGAGTATTTAGGGAACGATATGTAAACAAATAATTCCAACAAACAAAGTCTGATTTTCAATCATATTCACGCACATGCATAATAGAACTTTTTAACATTACGAGATTCTACTATTACTTAGCATAAATGTATTAGTTATTTAACAGTCAAGACAGTTCGAATTTGAACCAATCCTTACGCCTTTTCTATTTCTATGAATAGTTATTACTAAGAGAAGTATTTTGTTTGCATAATTTCTTTGATTTTGCTTTTAAGTAATAAATTTCAATAACTTATGCAGCAATTTTATTGCGACATTACCAGTACTCATTATATCTAAAGTGTAAACTTTACACCAACACTGTGCGAAACATTATGTTTGATGTAAATCAACAAATTAAAATTGATAATCGAGACATCTGACCATAACAAGCCTAGTCAGAAGATAATACCCAAGCGACATCGAAAATTATTTTTGATGGCTTTAAAATGAATTCAGGATATCTCCCAAGGCGATATGCGCCGAAAGTCTCAGGCCACAAAATAATACGCAAAATTATGAATTACAAACAGGACTCCCATCTCAAAAATCGACAATTACAGTATAGGAAATATCCTAAAGGGATATATCACATCAATTGCAGCTTTACACACAATTAATTATAATAAACTGCATTTCTTTGATTCTATGAGCGTAATTTAGAAAAACATTGCATATCATGATAAAAGTACATAATATCAGGATGAAATTGTGTAATGATTAGAAAGAGTTGGAGATTTTATGATTTGTGAGACAGTGTATTTTTAGAGGTTTAGAAATCAACGGAGCATATCGAAAATGGAAGAAGTATGGTAGTTGGAGGAAGTAAAAATGAATTGTAATTCTGAGATTAGGTTGCATGAAATTCATGGCCTTCGCTTGTTTACTCTCGAATAACCTCTAGTGTTATCAGATTCTTATGTGAGACTGAGAGAGGTAGCCAGCAGTCCTCAGTGTTGACTCATCCTTTCCTATTCCTACAATTTCGGACATCGAAGATTGCTGCAGAGAGAAAAAGAAACTTATGCGCAAATGTTCTTGAAATTCCTCTTATTTATATGCAAACATTCTTTACAGACTTTTTTCTTCCGGATTGGTCTCTTCATGCGGTAGTATCTCCAACTATAGATGCTAACAAAAGCTAATTTCCAGAATCCAAGAAGAATAGTGTTTCTTAGAAATTGCATAGGAAAATCCTAATAGGCTTATTCTATATTCATTAGGGTTACACAAGTGTTGATCCAAACAATAGACAATTTTCATTGATCTAAACTGAATTTAACTTAAGATAAAATCCTGATTCTGGTTGAATTTGCCATGAATTCTATTAAGCTGAGTCATACTGAACTGAAATGAACTATATTGAAACAATTTGTTTTATTCGCTACCCATTTTTGAATAATAGCTGTGTCCATTCTGAACAATTAAAACAACAGATAAATAAGACAAAAACGAGTAATTTTTTTATATCAATGCTATAAATGATCATTTTCACTCCAGCACTGCACTTTATCAAGCGGATTCTTTAGTCAAATAGTAACCTGAAATGGATATGTTAAATGCGTATCGGTCTATTTTCATTTGGCATGATCTTTAATTGAATAGTGTTGTAAAATTTCTCCTTTAAAGCATAACTTTTTGAAATGTGAGTTTTTGATATCAATTGAAGAAAAATAAACGTGCATGTTAGCACTTTGAAATTTATTCATATTTTTATAATTTGTTATCTTTTATAGTATCTATTTACAATGGAAAAGATGACGAATGAAATCACTGAACCTGTATAAGAAGCATGAGAAAAGAGAAGCCAAGCAAGGTCCAATCCAGAATATTGCTTGCATTTGTAGAGGTACGAAATCGCACTCAATGCTGCTGCCATAACTTGCTAATGCAAATGCAAGTAAAGGATTCCATCCAATTGTTGAATTCAATAGACTGTAAGTGAAATTAGTATAATAGAATGAAGAGAATGTTTAATTACCATTTCTCCATCCTTTTTTCTCAACGGATGATGGAGAAGCATGTTTAGTCCCACTAATCTCACTAATGTACTGTCTTCTCACTTTTCTTAACCTTTTTTATTTCATTTCTAAAAGAAATGTAATTAAGAATTTATTGAAAAGTTACAAATTCAGCGTAGTTTCTAACTACTCCTAAGCATTTTTCTTTCTTTTTTTTTTGACAAAACCAACCACAGCAATGATGAAACAAACACAGCCGCAGCAACAGAGAGAGGACTGTCTCCAGGTCGTGCCAAAGCTGTTAACCCAGAACCTGTTCGTATAGTTATGAGGAGATGGGTAATAACAACTAGCAAAGTACCAATAAACTGAGAAACGATCTGCAACTTATCATTTATTCAAATAACTATGCTCGTATTCTAGTAAAATTGTGATTCATGATCTCCAGATATTATAAGAAATAATTTTTCAGTGAAAATTTCCTGAACCATTTGAGAATTAATTAGAAAGGTGAAGAAAAAAATTCGTCCTTCACTTTCTTTGAATTCCGAGTGAGTATATAGTGATAGAATTGATTTATCAGTGCCGGATAAAAGAGTTGAATCAAATTTGGATTTTTCAAGATTGCAAACGAATAAAAAATCAACTGCGTGATATTTAACGATCATGGAATCTAATTTTTATTAACTGACAACTTGAGCGTGATGCTTACTAAATGATACGTAGCACCGACACGATCAGTAGTAATATCAGGTATGATTGTGGGCATCTGCAATTCTGAATCACCAGATCGAAATGCCTGCAAAAAAAAACGAACCAGTTAGTCGGTGTATGAACACTTATATCAAATTGCTATAATTAATAAAACAAAAAACTCTAATTATTAGTTACCGAAAAAGCAGCAATAGCAATTATAGAGGCAAGTATCTGCATGACGAGCATAGCACAACACATTGGCCAAGCAGTAGTAAGGGCAAAGAATTCAGCCAAGGTAATCATCGGATTCAAATGAACACTGCAAATGAATAAGCGGTTGAAGAAAAAATTTCTCAAATACAATAATTTTTTCACATCAATTTGTATTTGATTATTCATCTTCAGCATGGAAGATTTTTTCAAGGTTTATAATATTCCCTGAGAATCTATCTTCATTTTTTATTTTAATTCTTTTTTTTTGCTTTCCTCTTTCTTCACATTTCAGCTTTAGTTTTTTACTCAAAATTTCTTAAACTGATATTTTCTTAACTGAATTATAATACATTATATTGTAATAAACTTGTATAATGATATTAAATATGTATAATCAGACTGAAATGAATGAATTTTAGAAAAAGAAATAAGAGGGCAAGTCAACTTTTGGTATAATTCCGTAAAATTAGTATAAGTATATGAAAAGACCAATCGTTTCACCGAGAACTTATCGATGAACTTTGATAAGTAGTGCCTTATATAACTTTTGCGATTCAGTAAAATCAATCTGTTTCAACAAGTTGAGATTTATAAAATTTTTCTGAAAAAATTTTTCACTTTTGGGGTATATTATTTTTGTTCATTGAAGTTACATGTAAAGTGATTTTGGCTTAGCCACTGAAAGACATGTAATGAGTAAACAGCAGTTTTTTTAAATTTCGCTTTATTAGAAAGGTGATGATTAGTTTTTGAAAATAAAAAAATAAATTTTGAAATTTTTTGGAACAAGTCTTCAACCTTTAAGTGAAAAATTGATCTAATCGCATGAAAAAAATTAAGACAAAAAAAAATTTAGATAAACGATGTTTTGCGAGTATGCATCTTTTATCTTACTTAGAATTACTTACTGTTATATCAATAACATGATCTTGATAAAGAGATTTCTGGACAAGAATTTCTCAAAGATAATGCATACGAATCACTTCATGAAAACTTACTTTGATAAAATTCATTTCATGGAAATTTCGTTCTACAAAAATTCTTATTTTCAGATTATTTTCAACTTGTAAAAAAGTTCAAATGATTAAAAAATTTACGTTTTAAAAGCCATGACCATTACAAACATAATCACTGAATCAGTAAGTGCTTGTAAAATGATTCGCTCGGTACTGGGTGATATGATATGCACTGATAACTCATTTTCCATCACTTTTCCCATAAAAATAGATAAAAAAGCGGCAACAAATTCTGCTGCGCATGGACGAATTATATGATTGAAGCAATTTATCTGCAAGTTTTACTAATTGATGCAAAATGAAAATTTATTTTGACAGAGAAGTTGTACCACCAAAGTAAAAAGATGCAGGAAATAGGAAAGATTAAAAATATGACAAGTTTTTCCCTGCAGAGAATCTTTTAAGTGTTATTTACAATTTGCTTCATGCGTAATGTTCAAATTTTCATCGTATTGATTTAATTGTCTTTAATAGTTCATTTTTCTCTTCAGTATTCCAGTATTCAAAATTGAGGATATTCATCTATCATCAGTTTGCATCAATCTGCCGTTCATGAAAGAATAAGAACAAACCTTATGATCCATATGATTGTGATGATACTGTACAGTAGTTGGTGTGTAGTAACTATTATATTTGATGTTATTACTATTCCTCAGAGTACTTTTTACCTCGAAATTATTATTCCTTCCATTTTCATTCACATTCTGCTGTTTGTTATCACGCTCTTTTCTACTCATTGTTGCATAAAGATTCTTCTTAGAGATCGGTGATTGAAGCAATGAAGAATGATATTCGAAATCATCGTAAAACAGGGAATCCATTAGCAGTAAATCGTAAGATTTTAAGAAATGAAATTATGGCAAGTAACAATCGACATTATATAAAGAGAAGTGAAAAGTGAACAGAAATTAATTTCGGATTTTTTATATTTTCTAATTAATATTCGAAATTTGATAAAATTAATAGTCAAAAATAGAAAAGTATTGATGTGGCGAATAAATGCAAATGGTTAGAGCAAACACACCTGAAACGACAAGAATTTAATTTTTTCGTTTTTGCAAAACAGATTTGGGATTCCTCAAGACAATTTATATCTTGCAATTCATCCAAAAAATTAGAACTAGAAATTAAGAAACGTAAATCAAATTTTGGAGATTATTCAAATCCTTAGTTGATTGGAATTATTAAATCATTAGGGAATGAAAAGCTTAGATACAGAGATCTCAAATAGTCTATAAATATTTAATAAAAAACAAACAAGACTCTGAATTATTCAACAAAAAAATATATTGATACATTTGTAAATCTGTTCTTAATACTTCGATTACAAATTAAAAATTGGGTATGAAGTGTTTGTAACGGAATTTCTGAATTAAATAATGAAATTGAAGATAAGAATTAATGAAAAATGGTGCTGAATTAACTAAAACACATGTTCCTTGGAGTTGTTAGCAGCAAATTATGGGACGCCCAAGGCTATTTCAAAATTCCCATTGTAACAATGTTGAAGAGCCAATAATCGTCTCCTCCTATAACTTTACATTAGACTTTACTACACATAAATAGTACTTCGTGGGCTTCGCTGTGTAGGAATTTTAAAAAAAAGTGCCAGCAAACGAGCGTTTAGTTTAATTTAGTTGTTTATGCTTCTGGTAATTTTAGAAAATTTTAAACTTTTTTATGTCACTTATTTTAAATGGAAGTTGCAAGGAGAAAAGTTCAGATTATAAATTATCATCTACTATGATATTTTACTTTTGCTTTTTTAGATAGCAAAGCAAATGTCAGGGCATGATGATCGTCATAAATTTAGTATCTAGAAAAAGACGGAGAAGTGATGATAATGATGATGAAAGAAAGCTCGGATATAATAGAAGAAATATAAAATGACATCTAAAGATTTCTTTAAAAAAACATACGTTCAGTGAAAAAATGAAAATTGAAAATTTTAATATAAAATATAATTAATTAATGCTAAATTAAACTTGCAATAAAGCAAGAATCGATTATCTAGATTGATGATCATTCATCTCTAATGTTAATAAACAAAACTATGTTACTTTTCTAATTTTGCTATCTAACAGATGAATGAATCTTTCCGCCCTCATTAATAATTGCTTGGGAAGGTTTTGAAAGTAATAATATTTTTATAATGATAGCTAGCAAAAAGATTTTATTACAGTTCGTTTGCTGACTTCTGTATTTCTACAGTCGTTTCTTTAATATCCACTCTCTTCATTTCCTTCTCTCCTTTCTCAATATTACTAAAAGGTGCAACTTGATATTTCTAGGAAAGCTCGTATATCGAGCAAAAGAAATACAATCGAAATTACCACAAAAATTCGCTAAAGTTATAGTTATAAATATAGATGCAACAAGTTTTCTTGTAAATTTCATCCCATGGCAGTTTTATTTTGCTTTATCATCGTCATCTCTATTGTTACTTCATAACATTCGCAATGTTGGTTTTGACCAATTTTGATTCCAAAATCTAATAAATTCAAGAAATTCACTGAATTCATAAGGAACTCTAACTTATGTAATCGTCAGTCTCAAAATTTTTAGCTAGAAAATTAAACAGTATATATTGCAGAATCTATAAGGTTCTGAGCAACAAACTTTGACACACTATTCTGCGTGAGTCTTCGCAAACAATACATTGGTTTTTGAACACAGAAGCACCCCGAAGAATGGCGTAACTTCGTGTTGTTAGAATCTCTTTCTTTCCATGGAATGACCACTTCAAAGACCTATTTTATTGGCTGCTAAGTGCTAGATTATTGGTTTGCTAATTGTCATGCATTACATTAATAATTATTCTTAATTGATTGTCGAATGTTTATCACCAAACATTCATACTATATAATATTTTAGGTTTTTACGATAAGCTCAATATGCAATGTATAAGCATTATGCAATTCAAAATGATAACTACGATGATAAGACACAAGAAAGTGCGTGGATCAGTCAGTTTACTTTATCTTTCCGAACCTAATCATTTTAACAATCACGAAGCATGCATAACTTGTTTCTCTTTTTAAAAAATCTTCCTATGAGTAACATCCCATAACACGTAATGTTCATTGAGACTAACGTATGGTCAAATATTCTCACTTCCATTAAGAATTGTTCTTTCTTTTAATCTCTTATTATTTCAAAACTTCTCTTAGTATTTCAAAACAATATTTTTTAGCTGCAAACTTTCGCAGATTTCATGTGACCATTATCTGACAACAGTGGCGTCTTTTGTTTATTTGTTCCGTCTTGTAGTTTATTCTTCTGTTTACGAATGTGAACAACGCGGGAATGAAGGCGCGCAGAGTTGACTCTCTCACGAGAAGATTGAGTGATTTGGTTAGTTCTTCTAGACAGCTGGTATTACTGATATTTTGTTATCAACAAAAGGATAAGATCTAACCTAAGTCTGTTGCAGGATGAATCAGCGGATGAGGACAAACTCCTGAGAGATGACTTGGACAGTGCCGAGAAATTGATTTTCGATTTCGAGGCTTATCCCATGCATAGCAATGACAAAGAAGGCCTTATCAATCTGCTAACACAGGCAGATTTTAACTTTTTTCATTTACATATGCGAAAATTTAGTTCTAAATTTGCTTTTAGTAAAAGAATCAAACTAAAGCATTTAGACGCTATGTTATTTGTTTTTAAAACAAATGATTTAATTGATTGTTTTTCTGTTCTATCAAATGGAAATACGGAAATTTTTATTTTCTGCATTAAATCATAGTTCATGCTATATCATCAACAATAAATTCCATTCCATACTGTCCTCATTTCACGTAAACCATATAGATTTTTTTCAAATATAATGAATGACTTCGTTTTTTTATATCACAGTAGAGAAAAATATCGTGGAATCGTTGTATATATATATGTATAAATATATATATTGTTTGTTTGTAGATCTTTCTTCGTGCAAATGTTGATGTGGAACAAATGGCAGATATCTTAGTGACACAGTCGCCATTTGGCTGTGTTTATCGGGTATATCTCTTTATTGTTAGTAAAAGCTGCATCCTTTTCAAATCATTTTTTCATTCCTATTTTGTAAATAAAATTTATTTGAAAATACCGAGACTATCCAACTCCAGCATCTTTTTATCAATTATTCGAATGAGAACTTGGATAATAAAATTTTCGAATTGTTGAAAAGTTTTCAGCCTGCTGAGGAATTTATGGATGAAGATGATAAAAATGTTGTGTATGGTATGCTATCTATGTTGGAATTGGGAAGAGATCAGGTTTTTACTTGTATTTTTAATATATTGAAACACTTCAATTGACTTAAATGTTTCACTCAGTTATTTTTATTTTTGTGCTAATTATATACTGATGTTTGGAAATCACTGACGTGTTTTATTGCAGAAATTCCAAACTGATATTTGGACTTTATTGAAAGCAAAAGCACAAAAATATTCCATTGATAGGAAAATATTATCTATTTTGGATAACTTGTCGACTGCCGATTCGGGTGTTCGTGTTGGTTTGTTAATTAATGAAAGATTGCTCCATTTTCCTGCGACAATTGCTTCTCCTGCCTTCAAATCATTAGCGTATGTTGCTTTTCTTATTTCATTTCTAGAAAATTTTCCGGCTATTGTCATAGTTTTCCCACTTTTTTCATCTTTGGTTTGTAAAACTAATTTTTCTCCCTACTATAGCATTAAAAATTCGTATATTTTTCAGTTATGATTTTCCTCCAAAATTTATGATAATTTGTCGTGTTTAAGAAATTTTTAATTCTCTAAATTCTTAGAAATAAATCAATTAAATCAGAAAATATTTATCCTTTAGGTATGAGTTAACTCCAACGAAATATGCAGTATATGATGCAGGGTGTATTGTTACAATAATTTTTGGTGTTTTCATCTCGCCTAAATTTTCGTTTCATTCGGTGGTCATGTTGATTGTCTAAAAAAATTTGACATCTCACATTACAAAAATTTCAAAAACCATTGAGGCATCCAATTAAATTTTTTAGCCAAATATAGAAAATATATTCGTTGATTTCAGCGTTCATATATATATATATTTTTTTTAATTTCTCCTTTTAGAAATGATTTAAAAAAGTCTGGCTCACAGTATTGCTTTTCTCATATTGTTTTGATTTTGAAAATTCGGATAGCAGACAGCGATAATAACAAAAAACAAAATGGAACAAGTGCTTCTTATACATCGAACAACAGAAAACGGTTAACTAAAACGCAAAAAAAGCGCATTGCAACAAGCGCAATTACCAATGCGATGGTTATTTATGATAATCGTGAAGAAGAGCTTCTATTTCAGGTATAGATTACAATCATAAATTAGCTGACTTTTTTTTGAAACCAAATTCCAATTTGATGTGTTTCTGATATCCCTATTTTTTCCAATTGTTTAAAGTGTTCTGGATTTGCTATTTTGCGGAATGTTTATTTAGGACATTATGGAATTTTTTTCGAAGCCAAAATTTCATGATGTTCATATTTATGGTTTCGTTTTTTTTTTTTTTTTTTTGTTTCGTTGATTTCAGGATGACTTGCAATTTGACTATTTCCAGTATCCAGTTCAATCAGATGTAGAAAAAGATTCCAAATTTAGTTCAATTGTACTGAAAGGTATCACTTATAGACCTTATAGGCGTGTTTGCTTGCTTGATAATAACTCATTTCATCGGTACATTGAACGTGTTAGTTTAGCAGAAGAGCTTTGATTAACGACTATTCCCTTTAATGATGTTCCGTTTCTCACTGGGAACTTCATTTACATAATCTTTTGTTGAATTGAAAAAAATATCGTTTGATATATATAATGTTCTTACGAAAATTATTTTTTTAATTTCGAAATGTGTTTCCTGTCTAGATTTTGAATAGAATAAATATTTTGTTGATTTGTTATGATATAAAACTTATCAAAGTGTCACAGTTTGTTATGTAAGAAATTGATTGTTATTATTCCTGAATTACTGCAAAAAACGGAAATTCTTATTGTATTCAAATATCTATTGATGATGAGACATATTCTGAACATTCAGCGTCGCTGATAGATATTAAAGTTTGAAAATTTCTGATACAAGAGTTTTTCAGCATAGTTCTGTTCAAGACGAGCAGTTCTGTTTAAATGGGAACCATAATTATCTGGATTCCAATCTCGACTGAACAGCAAAGGCATTAGTTTGAAATGATTAAAAATGTAGTGACATGCAAATTGAAACATAGAAGATCGTAGATGGGGGCGGTGGTTACTACATTGTGTTTTAATTTATTATCCCTTTTCAAGAAACCTCTTTAATAAGCTTTAAATTAGTGATGAGGATTCATAGCTTGATGGGAGTATCACTATTCTAGGAATGATATATTGCAATATTGCTGGGTTTAATTAGTCAGAGAAAGTGTAGTTCCCATTAGAAGGAAAGATGAATGAATCAAGAAGTCCAGCTTCTTGCATCAATATCTTCAGTTGTTTGGCAAGAGTCAATTTATATCTAACAGTTGATATAGGTAAAGTAATATATCGGGATCAGTGTTCCAGGAGAATTCAAGAGCACAAAAACTAATAAAATTAGTAGTGATACGTTATCTTATCTTCCACGACGAGAACGAGTTAAAGTTGTAAGTCTATCGGTCTGAAGCGAAAAGACACAGAGAAAAGGAATTCGAGTGTTCAAAAGAAAATCAGCAGCATAGGAACAGCGAAAGCATTCACAACATAGAGCTCAATAAACTGAGTTCGGGAAGTATCCAGAAATATGAATCAAAAAGCAACTGCAGTGCAAGTGTCGAGTTCTCGGGAATCGAATATTCTGGACAATATTTCGTACAAGAAAAAACACAGATCAGCCATCATCGATATGGTTGAATTTCATATCTTACGAATTCCGAGTAGTTCATCATTTTATAATTAAAGCATGCAAACTTATTATATCAGTATATTTTGACAATTGTTCAAATAAAATCAAACTTGATGGGAAAAATATATTAACAGTATTGTGGTGCAGACATTTCATTCATGACCAGATCGTGACCTCTTACCTAAATTTATTCCGTTTCTACTAAGTTACATAAATGCATGTGTATTGATCAGAAGATTAGTACAATGTGGAATGGGAGGAGTAGGACTCTGCTATCAGTGATTTCGCAGAGCAATTTCAGTTCATCAGTTTTGAACCAAAGGAATTACTTTTCCATAGCCATACTTCTTGAACTTGAAATTTAGTAGCATTACTAAACGCCGCTGATGGCACTTCTTCCAGTTTGTTTATTTTCTTTCATTTTGTAATAATTATTTAACATTAACAAAATTTATAAACGACTGAAGAATTAGAAAAATCTCTAACGATCGCAGTATTGACTCTGTTACTCTCAAATATGTTATTATTCTTAAATATACTATATTATACCCCGTTACTCTCAAATATGTTTTATTCTTAAATATACTATATTATACCCCGTTACTCTCAAATATGTTATTATTCTTAAATATACTATATTATACCCCGTTACTCTCAAATATGTTTTATTCTTAAATATACTATATTATACCCCGTTACTCTCAAATATGTTTTATTCTTAAATACACTATATCATACCCCGTTACTCTCAAATATGTCATATTCTACTCCGTTCTGAAATTTTTACTCTGACGTTTCGAAGTTCTGTCCTTTCTGCTTTAAAGTTTCCATATTACAATGAGATTATTGTTTTCCTGTGAATATTCTCCAAAATTTTATCAAAAATATTTAGAATTGTTTCATTTATTGTTATTGAATATTCTCTTTCATAGAATTTTCCAAATTTCTTTTTATGCAGATTTTGAATTTAAAAGGAAGAAAACATACTGTGAGAGAAATTCACAGAATGAAGAAAGGTATCATCACATCTCTTGCTTTTCATTTGAAATACTGAACTTAGTCATCACCAATCAACTGTACACATTGGTTCTCTTCACTAAAGTTTGATTTCAACTACAACTGTTCCGAAACAATTTCCACTGCATTGAACAGGAATGAAGCATTTATGAGATTACGAAGAATAAGAAGGTGTTAATAATACATAAGTTAATAATACAATATGTTGTTGTAAAATATTGAAAATTCATCGAAAATTAATATCATTTTTTTGCTCACTTTTTAAAAGTAATATCAATTATTTCAAAAGTCTCATTTTAAATCAGAATAGCTCGGAATAAAAGTTTCTCACAATTGATAATTTGAATCAACTATTGTAAGATTTCTTGCAAATTTTTTTGTGATAGTGCGGTGATAATTTTTTTTTAATAATTTTAAGAAGTTTTCCATAATTTATTGAAATTAAAGTGTGGAAGGCAAGTATACAATCTTCGGGCTTCTTCGATCGTGATACAACGCGTGGCTAGAAATTATTTGCATTATACGGTAAAATATAATGAAAGCATTTTAAAATGATGCAACAGCAGACATTTAAAAATATTTTTGCCAAATTTGACAGAAATTTCGTGAAAAAATAATTAATGAAATCTTCGAATTTCATTACGGTAAAAGAATGCATAAGACAGATTACTGAATAAAGATAAATTTCTATGCTTCACATATCAGTCAGCCTCAATGCTCATGTAATCAACTTTCATTGATACGTATGCTTATGTAATTGAAATTAAATTAACCTGTCGAATCAGTAATATTATCACATTCTGTGACTGCATGAATGGATGGCAATCCCACTGGACAAGCATTCATTCGAGGAGTGCAATGTTCCGCCATTGCCACTAAATTTGTTATCATATTTTTCTTATAGATTCAAATAATTTCATTGTGTGTGTAGTTGCTTCATCTAATAATATCAAATTTTTGTATTCAACTTCACATTATCAAAATAATATTATCTTAAATCAAATGTGTAGCTTATGTCAGGTATGTCTTGAATTAGATAGCTTTAAAAAAAGAATTTATAGTTTGCACTGAAATTTCCATCAAATTTACCTGGAACCTGTAAAGTAACCGTCTGTGCAGGGATTTGGAAGGGCAAAACAAATTGTTGTGTTTGCGGTATCATGTGTTGAACAGAAGGTACAACCATCATCTGTGTTTGTAGCATTGGTACCTGTTGTACCGCAGACAAATACTGTGACGATACCATTGGTTCCGGTATGTGTTGTACTTGTTGCACTATTTGACCTGGTTGCTCAATAGTTCGAATGACGTAAACAGGTGGTATAGTGGGCTGATGTGTTCCCACTCTCACCTGTTGAGTTAACATTTGTTGTTGTAGCGAGCTTAGAACTTGCATGAACTGCTGCTGGTTTTCTATGATGATTTGGCCAGGTATTTGTGCGGGTACTGATTGAACTGGTTGCTGGATGAGGAAATATTTCGAGGCTGGCGGCTGCGTTATCATAAATGGTTGTTGGTGAACATTTATAGCACTACTGAGGACAGTTTGCATTCCAGTTGCTGTCTGACTACACGGTGCTTTTGGGCCATCGCAAGGGCACAATGGTCGAGGTACTGTTTGTAAGCAATAATCCGGTATACACCGGCAGTTCTGGCACTGAAAATAAGTCATTAAAAATTTTCTGCTAATCAAGAACATGTAACTACAAAAAATGCTACAATATAAGTGCCGAAAAGTGAATTAATTTGAATGATAATACCTTCGAATATTCTTCTGACATTTAACTGTAATCATACTTTCTTCTATTAAAGAGATTGATCAACAGAAACACAGATATAAGCTTTGTAAGCTAAACGTTACATGCATTATTATAACATTCAATAATCATAATTTTTTACTATTAATTTCTAAAATTCAATCTGTATTATTGCAATTTATAAAATAATTATGTGAAAATATAAGAATTCTATTTCAAATATCTGATGAATTATTATATGATAGAGCACGAAGAAAATTTTACCTTCTAAAAGTCGATTAATCTCTATCTTTAGATAAAGTAATTATTGTTACCAGTGGTAAGAGAAAAATGAATACCTGTAGAATGAAAGCTTGATTGCTAATAGTTATAATTACAATAATAGTAAGAGACGCAAGACAGTGATTAAACATCGTAAAATATATTACTACTTTTCTCCGTGGCGCTGCGGAAAAAAAAGAAGAGAACGTTATTCTTGTTCTGTTAGCAGTAGTGAAAATAAATTTTCAATGGACAGACCGATTTATAAGCATTGATATAAAGGGGAAGGTGGTAGAGATGCTATTACTCACCGGACAGCGAAAATACCACGATTTGAATATATTTCAAGAGTGATATCATTTGAAATAGTTACTATTTATTTTACATCAATTTCTCCTTCCATAATATATAGCAAGAAGGGATAGTCATTTTTGTGTGATAGATAAGGATCGTTTAATGAAGACAGGTGCAAGACAGGTACGTGAATTTTTTTTTATTTCTCCTTTCACAAATAATAATAATTATAAGGATTTCACGACAATAATTGGTGCCTGAGGTAAGCTTTCAGTCTGTTGCTAATAAATGAGATAGAAGTGATAAACGATTGTTAGATAAAATCTTCTATTGAGTATTGTAGCATGAAATGCAAAAAAGAGCTTTTTTAACTTCAGATATTTCTAAAAACAATAATCATAAGTGCAGCGAGAATAGTGATCAATTGTTTTTACTTTTTTCAAATTCGAATTCTGAAAAGCAAATATTTGAAAAGCGATGAAATATGGCAGCTCCAAATTAAGATTTATATAATGCTTCGAGAAACACAGTTCTTATATAACTTCCCTTAATGCGAAAAAATTTATTGTACTGTATAATTCTATTCCAGAATGGTCGCCACTGCAATGATTTCTAAAATTTTGATATTGATATTGGTAACTTTAGGTATTGAATTTGGTCAAATTGTCACTATCTAAACTAAAATAACTAGTAAACGAAATAAAAAATTGCAAATTCAGTCATACTACAAAAGTTAATGTCCTCTATGATTACAGATTACAAATTACACTTATTTTGTTTTCGGTGTAACGGATTTGAATCCTCATAATTAGGTTGAATTTTCTATTTCTAGATGAACATTGAAAACAAATTATGAAAAAGTTGAACTGAATGCTTTAAGGCTGTTCAACAATTGAGGATAGTATTAGTGATGCACGATGTACTCCGAATGTACGTTCCATCAAATCATATTTCATTAAATTGAATATTCATTTTTCTTTTTTTTGATATTCAGTTTATTAATTTGAGAAGTACCTTCCATAGGAACTTAATTTAGTCCATTTTCCTTAATTAAAGAAGAAAAATTCAAAGTGAAATTTTCTTTTCCTTTAAATATGTCTTTCTTATAAATAAGACCAGACAATCATATCATAATTATCTTCGCCTAATCCGGTACAACTATAATTTTTAAATCTTAGTCTAAAACCTGACTTCTGATGAGTAGGAAGAATCCAATAACTTATTACATAGACTTTAAAGATTTTAATATCCTCTTTTCTTTTAATTTTGAACTAATTTTTAAAGATAATGATGCCATTTTGTTGGTGGGCAATTGATTTGGTAATGGCAACTCAATATCATCTTTACCGGAATGGAATGTCAAGTTTGCTGGAGCATAATATATATCAGATGTGTAATACCGCCGTTTCCGGGACTTATGGTTTATCATTTATGAATGTTACCACAAATATTCCCTACATGTCAGCATATTTTTAACTTTTTTCTTAAAAGGATTCTGAAAACATTGAAGCTTTTTCCTTCTAGCTAATTTTTTTGAAAGAGCTGTGAAATTCATATGGAATTTCAAATATCTAAAAATATATAACTACTGAATTGAGTTTTATCTAGGATACTATGAATAAATACACTAAAATTCGAAGCAAAATACTTCAGCAATGTCAAAATGATTACTCGCGTGTTGCAAATGATTATCAATCAATTCTGTTTACTTATTTTGTAAAATAAAATAATGTCCGGGGATTTATAGGAATTTTACATGAGTTATATTTTAGTAATTTGAAAAAGGAAAGCAGAGAAGTTAAAATTGAAGAACGGCAAAAAATTCTCGTCGAAGTTATATATTATTGTTGCAAATCATGTGAACATTATGAAGTACATTGCAATAAACTCTAACTGAAATCATACCAAATTCTATTATTGTTTACACTCTTACAAATTTGAGAATTTTCCTACCTCATTGTTACTTGAATTGATTTTAATAACAAAACTGTTTTTTTTATTGCAATCATTTTTCTTTCGTAATATGCAATAATAATCTTGTTTGTAAATAGATTTAAATATTGCAGAATAAAACAAGTGAAGAAATAATCGAAGATCTTGTCACGGAATTTTACAAGCGTCGTCTTATAAATTCAAACGATATCGTAGCAAAGACATTTGAGAAAGATTCTGATTACTGCATTGATGCTTATAGTGAGAAAGAAGTAAATTGATTTTTGAGTTAGAATTTCTAAACGATTTTAAATAGTTCGAAATCAAAAGTAATCATCGTATGACGAATGACCTGAATCGAATACTGGCATTCCGAATTGATTTGCTAAGAAAGTTGTAATGTTCAGCAGAAGACGATTGGCGTATCATGCATATTTATGCTTGATGTAAACACTCCAGCGAAAGTACATGTTGGTGCAATGCACTGGAATACGATAGATTTTACGATGCAATCATCGGAACGTGAAAATGTATGTTCATTGAAGTAACGATAAAAGAGCGAAGTGATCAGAATATGAAATGAAACTTCATATTTTCTAGTAATTCTGATTATTCTCAACCTGACTTGGATTAAAGCTTAAAAGGTCAATAAGATTTCTCTCAACAAGAAATCAATAATGCATTTTAATGCATTTTAAACAAAAAAATTCTGCTTTTCTGATTAGTCTTTCTCTTTGCATATTGACATTTTTACTAATTTTTAAGTATTTTCAAATGTAACACTATTTCTTAAAATGTTCCTCAAAATTTTCAGACATCATTAGTAGCCTTGGCATTGCAAGGCCATTTTTGTTTAAAATATAATGTTGCACAAATTCCGGAAGGCAAATGTATCCGATACTCATCGATACGTGAATACTTTGTACTCTGTTGTTGTTATGAGAGACCTGAACTTTGTGCATATACAATATCTAATAAATCGATGAATAATGTGAAAGTTAATCGTGAGATATGGCTATCAAATTTAGAAATTCGCAATTCGCTTTTAGCTAATGAATTGAATACAGATGTATATGATATGCCAATAAGCTCTTGGACGTATCGTGATTTCATCTACAGTAAACCAACGATGTTTGGTAAGCTATACTGATACCAATGATAGCGATACAACATTACAACAGTAATTACACTAAATGATGAACCAGAAGTTTTTTCAAGCGCTAAATTCATTATTATCGCATCCGAAAAGATAATCATTTCCATAGTAATTGATACCAAAATAAAATCTCTCATTCATTCGCAATAATTATCGCATGTACGTCGATAAAATTCACAAAATTTTAGTTAACAAGTATACTTTTATGAAAAATTTTGTCTTTTTTAGCCTCTTCATCACTACCTAATAGTCATTCTCGAATTTCCTAATTTTTTAATTTTCTAGTAGAAAAAATCTTTTTTTGAATTCTACAGAATTCTGCACTGAAAAGCTGAACAAAATTGTCTTTAAAATATTGAGGTCATTTAATTTTACAGCATTTTAGCGTCAAGAATATTGTTAATATTAAAAAGTGTAGTAATTTCATGCGCTTTAACAGATTCAATTTAAATGCAAAAATTCTCCAGAAAATAGATTATCATAAAAAAATCATATACTTTTCGAGGTTATCAGAAAGCACTTTCGACGAGTCATAACATCCCACTTTGGCATTGTGCAGTTGGTCGGTTCACAGTTTACAGTAATAAAAATATTAGTGCTTCTAAGAAACTTGAAAGTTTGGAGCGAGAATTGCTACCACATCGTACTCAGCATTGCATTGCTGATTTTTGGATCGAATTCAAGCACGGCCAAACAGAAAGGTATTATTTTCAATTTGTGTTTCTTTATTTTTTTTTGCTTTCAATTTTATTTTTGAATCAATATTCATGATCGTATTAATGCTATGAGTAAATAGCGTTGCTCCTTCTTTTTCGCATTGCTAAAGTATTACCGGAAAAAGAATCTTACGAGAAAAACTTTTTATATTATTGATTGAGCCGATTCCCTCTAAATCTCAAACTGATATTGATTGATTCATTTGTTTTTGCTGTATAAAAGTGATCTTCTTGCTTGCTTAAAGTTTAATATTAAACATTAAATATGTTTTATCAGTCATCGAAACTTGTGAAAGTTTTTAAAGACAGACAGCATTTGCAGAGTCCAATTTCAGAAAATGTATTACAGACAAATAAAGAATAATTCCCAATAAATTGAAAAAATTCAGTTTTATGCTTTACATAAGCAAATCAGATCTAATATTACAGATCTAGTTGTCAAGAATTCAAAATCTGTATCAGTATCACAAGAATCGCTTTGCTGCAAAATAATTTCTAGCAAAAATCTTCTCAAGGATTTCATCAAAGCTTTCATTTGACATATGTTTATTGATATAAAAATTGGGAATTTTTAAGAAAAACGATAGTTCAAAAATATGCATTTTGTCAAAAACTTGCAAATATTTTAGCATAATTTTCGAAGCAAAAGAAGATGCAAAAAGCAGATGTAATTCAATTGAAAGCATTTTTTGTCAGTTAGTTGGACCGGAATGTCTCAATGATTTGTTACACATATCGCATATCCAAGCCCAATATCGGTGCTGTTGCAATCGCGGAAATTTATGCAATCACTGGGGCAATAATAATCAAGCTAAAAGCAAATATCAAATTGGTCTA
Source organism: Dirofilaria repens (assembly GCA_008729115.1). Taxonomy (NCBI): domain Eukaryota; kingdom Metazoa; phylum Nematoda; class Chromadorea; order Rhabditida; family Onchocercidae; genus Dirofilaria; species Dirofilaria repens. Next base: position 1,823,781 of record SNRZ01000001.1, on the reverse strand, counting down.
AGACCGCAAGATTTACAAAAGTTAGATTATTTCAGTTTTTAAGGTTCTAATTTCTTGAAAACTATTCAAAATTAAATTGGGATTTTAAATTCAAACTTATTTTCGAGACTTTTTTTTATTTTTATGACATCATTGAATACATAATATATGGATTGAAATTAGATCTGTAAAAATTATATATGAAGTGAAATTGACCACAACATTAAAAATCAAACCATAAGAATTATTTAAATTTTTTGGAGAGATTTGTCTTTAACAGATTTCATAAGACGATTATAATTGCAGAAATTTTAAAATTAATTTGACGAATCCATTTTAGCGTTATATTTCAATGTCACATCGGAGCTATAGCCTATTTGACTCAGATTTTCATGAAAAGTACTAAGAATGATTTATCAGAAAGTAAGTTCTAATAATTTCAAAAATGGAAGAAAGAAAAGTTTATCGAAGATTAGATATTGTCTCTTTCTTGTTGATGAATATTCCACAACAAATTATTACTGGAATCAGCACATTTTGTAATTGCAGTATGTTGGAGATCATTTGATTTCCATTTCGAACAAGAAATCCTCATGATTGATGGAGTCTCTTATCAGCAAGACATTATTTACCGAGTAGCACTTCAAAAATTCCCTGCTCAGTAAGTTCGATTTTTGAAAAAACCAAGAAGGGTAACCATTCTTGTAAAAGTGTAATTGGAACTTGAAATGATTATTCTTAGAAAGTTATTCACTATTTTTTGAAACAGAACTTTTTTAGAAACTGCAAAGACTTGAAAAAAGTTCATTTGCTGATTTACTCGCCATTGATTTAGTAATAAATTTTGATTTGAGTTTTCGAAAATTTGGTCAATCGAAGTTATGAATAAGTTTTTCATTATTTAAAGTCTATCCTTTATAGAAAATTAGTTTGTGAAATATTGCATGTGTTTCCACTACGACCACAGAATTGTCATCGAGAGGATTACATACATCAATCTATCACTTATCAGTTTTTCAAGTGTGAATGCAAGCAGCAAATAGAATATTTCAATTTTTTCGTAGACTTACTTTTCAATTATCAGATGAAACAGAAACAAGTTGTATGGAATCGAAAATTCTATTTATCATCAGAAAAACATAATTCAAATTTCAGTGAAGCTTCTACAAAATTTTCAAACTGTTAACTTTTGAACCAAAAAATGTCTATAGTAAAATTGGTGATTTCAGCATGAAGCGAATGTCATTCTCATAGTTGATTAACATTTCTGTGATAACTTCAAATTGTTTTGCTTTATTTATCAATTAGTCAAACTGTCAATTCATTTTGAATTTTGAGTTTTCATTTTGAGTATGCCGGCAAATACTTCGCACTTTTTCTGAATTCTTGAAAGTAAAAACGGAAAATACTTCTTATTTTTTTGAGAATACGTTAAATATTTCGGCAAAAAATTATGTAATCACTTATTACTTTCCCATTAATAACGAGGAATTTTATCAATTTTCAAAGACGAAAATACTGCAAAATTCCGATACATCTCGTTCACCTAATAGAAGCTTGGCTTTATTCATTTCTCTTTTTAATTTATTTGTAATTTTTCTGCAGAAAACCTGTGATGAAAATATGACTAATTATTTTGAACAATACAAAGATGTTCTTATAAGACCAAGTTGCTACGAAGTGTATAATAAAAGTCGATCATTAGTAATGGATTTGTATTCATTCAGTCGGCATATCAATTTTACTGATATTTTAGTCACTAAAGTGGTAAGTCTTAATTTCATCAAAGTATGGTATTTTCTAAACTCAAGATTTTATATGAACGCTTGAATTTACTTTCGATATGACGAATATTTCAAACATCGTATAATAATAATCAGAGTACAATGATCAATGATCACAAGTAGTTTTTTTAACTTTCCCCGAAATGAATTTGGTCTTCAGAAGAAGTTTCTCAGTGCTTGGAAGTTTTTCACTGCTTGCTTACTATCATTAATATTACAAACCTGATATTATTCTCAAAACTATATAATTTTATAAAAATATAAGTTAACAATTTTTCTAATATCTTGATCCTATTTATCACTTCTTTTTGCCATAATCTGGCATACGTAGAATAATTTCACTTTCAGGTAACAAATAGTACTCCCATTTGCATCACTTTTGTCAAAATCACCAGAGATAATATTTCGTTTGGTATACATTCATTACGTCCGGTAAAAACTGCTTCTGAAGTTGACAGTTCGAGACGTTTTATGATGTTTGTACGTGATCGAGCTATTACATTTGTACAGCGATGTCAATCGAATTTAACCAAACCATGTAATGGTCAGATTAAGCTGTTTTTCTTTCAGAACTTCAATTTAGTTTTAGAAAACTTGAAAATTCAATAGCTTAATGTGATAGCTTCAATAAACATAAGCCATTTAATAGCGTATTATTAAAGATAAATTATTCAAGTTAAAATTAAAAAAAGAAGAAAAAGTTAAAGGAAGTTTCGATAATTCTGAGATCAGAAGTTTCTTTTAGATTTCGAAAATCTTATCGAACATTTGTTACCGATGGCGATACATCACTATGCAGGAGATAGAGAACCTTCTGGTTATTCTAAATGTTTTATCACAGATGATTTAGAGCGAATAAATTGTGAAACGAATTTGGGATGTTTCGATTTTCATTCTCTTGGCGGTGTGAGACAAGTAAGAATCTTATTTATTCCATATCTTCAGAACAAATGATAATTAAAAATTTAAATATTTTTACTTCGAAACTTCGCAATTAATTATTACACAAATTAATTGCTGCAGCATTATTTTGAATTTTACCAAAGAAGCTAAAATTAGAAATTCGAAAAAATAATTTCAATATTTCTGAAGCTGGAAAAGCCACTAACACTTTACGTTTATTTCATTTGGCTCTGTCCTTAAACTATTTAGTTAAATGAAAAATTATTTTTTTTCAAAAAACAATATTCCTATATCCTTTAATTGTCTCTGAAATTTCTAAAAAAAATTGCTGTATCCTCTACGTTCACTTTCTCACTTACATCTGTTGCACTATTATTTTAAGCGTGGATGTATCGACCAAATACCGAGATTAATAGGAGAAAGACCAGAGTTAGCGACACTGAATTATTGTATGCATGCGAAAATATGGCGATCTCGATCATATATCTGTAGCGCTATACGTAATATCACACATCCTCATGCAAATACTCTCAGTGGAGTGCTATGCTGTTGCAAAAGAATTTGTCCGTTAAGGTAATGAATCAATTTATTTTCATTTTAATTATTGAGAAAAATATGCATTAGAGCTTGAATAAGTCCGTGCCAAATTTATGAACTTATTACATTAATTTAAAATATTTCAAAAGTGTACAGTTTTTATAAATTTAGATCAATGACTGAGCATTTGAGCTAAGCAAAATTTAACACCAATATATGAAGTATATCACTTGAATAGTTCTTCTAATATAAATCGATTCACTAACAGACAGGAATTTTTCAAATTATCTGAAAACTAAATTTTCAGCAACCAAGCACGATCACCGACAAATAGTGATATGGGCTTCAATATTTTTGAGTCTGTTTTCCGAAAGCTTTCATCGTCCATCCATTCTGAATTTACCTCTCACTAATCATCTATCAATACTTCCGATACTTTTTGTGCATGCATTGATGTCAAAATATATGATAAACCTTAAGCTTGGTTCAACATGAAGAGAGCGTGCTCGTGTCATTGTCGGAGTTAAGTATTTTGAGTTCTGAAAAGTAATATGAATATAATCTGCAAATTTATTAAAAAAAAAATCTTGTTTTGAAGAAGATAGACAGCGTAATCAATCTTTTTGTTATTTTTTTAACTTAAAATTTAAAATGAAAAGAAAGTGAGAAATTGAATGGCTGAATTTCGAAGTTAACAAAAAATCAACTTCTGCACTTGCATTATCGCCTCGGAAATCGGAACTTTGTCTCGATCCAAATGAAGCTCTGTTCTCTTCAAAATTATTCCCGGATATGCATTTCTTAAAAAAAAAACTAGTTCGAAAGCGGTTGCCTTTCGTATTCCTCTTACTGTAACCAATGATAATTTATTGTCCTTTCCTGTTCTGTTTCGGATTTGAGTTTTATTTTGCAATCTTAATCAAATCATCTCTATCTTATGTTATTTCAAAATTCCCTAATAAAATCAAATCATTTTTTCAGGAGCAGTAGTTTTCAGCTTCTTGATTGTAACAGAAAAGAAAAAGGATTACCTGTTTTCTGTAACAGCAAAGAAAATATAAAATAATCACAATAGCAGTAACTGCAATAACTGCAACAATGTCCATCTTTGATAAACTACTTCACTTTTAGACGGGCAGAAAAATAATCACTTCCATTAAATCTTTTTGATATAAATGCTATCCGGAGTATCTAGCCGGAAATTTTTCAAAAAAATTGTAGAATGAACAGCAGAAATATCTCTATTTCTGTCACTGCATGCTTTTGTATCTAACGTGAACGGTTGTTTTACAAGTGTACTGTTATGCAGTCTCCATTATCAGCGAATGATAATGATCAACAAAGTGTGGATGGTAATGATGGTGGGTTGTTAATGATACTTTTGCTTTTTGAAAGAAATCGATGTTTGGAAAAGCGTGTTTTCAAATAATTTTCAGGTCGAAGTGTACATCTGATATACTCAGAATACGATTCTGCTCCGTCGGAAACCGAAATTGAGGTAATCGAAGGAGCCGAACATTATTGGTGGCAAAGCTCAAAATCGAGTAAGTATGATACTTCGTATGTAATCATATATAATATTTTTCTTTCCAATAATTCCACATCTTTCGTCATAATATGTGCAATGATTTGCAGCAGCTGATGATATTCATTTCTATTACAATCATGCTCCACATCGAACCAATAATTATTGCTCGCCGCGATGCAAATATTTAAATGACCTCTTAATTTAGCGTTTTAATTTAATAATAGTTTGCATTGAGAATTTTATCTTAAGTTTAAATTTCTGACTTCTGACATAGATTTTAAAAAAATCAAAAATTTAAAATGAATCCATTCCAAAAAAAGAAAACTCTTTCGACATAGTTCCTTTAAGATTATAAAAAAGAAAATTTAAACAAAATTTTTCGAAAATTAGAAATCCATAAGACCTTGACATCTTAACAATAGCTAATATCTAATATTCAAAAAGAAAAGAAAAGCATTGGAATACCAAAAAATCCTAATATCAAAAGCAGGTAATCCAAAAATCACATTCAGATGACAATTCAATCATTAATTATTCATAACTTAAATGCTTGTCAATGGCTGTTAGATTACTGTAGTAATTTTATCGTATGGAAAATATTTGTTTGCGTAATGAGCAAATTTTAAGATGGAAGAGAAGTATGCTTCGTTTACTCCGATTATGATGAGCCATCGTCCGAGACGACTGTTGAAATGAGCAAATTATTTTGCGATAACAGAACCAGTGGTTTGTTAAACGATTTGCATTGCGAGTTTATCTACATGGCTTGAGCGTCATACTAATTAATAAAGTATTTTGGTGAAGTTATCTAATCCAAAATGACATTTTTATAGTTTATAGGAAGTCATAAAAAATTAATATCAATTTTCCAAAAAGGGACTGTTTCAGGCCGCGAAGTTCGTTTAATTTACTCTGACTACGATGAACCTCCATCAGAAACAGATGTTGAATATGATGGGCGTCTGTGGTGCTCCATTTTTGGTTAGCGTCCATGTTTTGTTCTCTGTCCTTCATATATTGCTAAAAATGCGATTCTATTCTGCACTTTTGCTCGTCAAAAAATTGCAGTGTTATTTTTAGGAAATCCGACATTTTGGAAAATTCAAGATAAGGTGCGATCTGTTTATTTCTATTGCGAATAAAAAAATTTTATGAATATTTTTCTAGCGCTACTGTGTGTTTTACATTACATATTATCTATAAATAAATAAAATGAAACTTCTATTGAAACTTCAGAAATACAAAATTATAGATAAATAGTCTAATGATAATATATGGTAAACATAATTCTAGGTCGTGAATTGCATTTAATTTATTCCGATTATACAGAACCGAAATCCGAAGCAGTTGTTGAAATTGATTGTGACACTCAATTCGAAATTGTCAAATCCAGTAATTATCTAGAATCATGGCTAATTTTTGCCAAGAAAATGTTTTTATTAATATGGAAAAATTGAGAGAAAAGTATGGAATTTAAAAATGATGGAAGGTTTCAATATGAATCAGTAAGCATCGGTATTACAGATGGCTTCGGAAACTTCAATGGAAAGCCGAACATAGGTAAACTTGTTTGACAATTAAATGTGCATCAATGCATTTGAAATATATACTTAAAATTCATTAGAATAAGAAAGGAAAGAAAATCTGAAATTTACAGCAAAGCGTAAATGCTTCGTCTCAGAGTTTAAAATATCAAATTTAAGGCGGAAAAAGTTAATGCACGCGTAATCTGTCCGCTTTACCGGTTTGAAAGAATTTCGATGTATTTATGTTGATGCTTTCTTGTTTAATTACAATGTCAATAGATGGATCGTACTATAGCTGAAAATAGGATAACAATAAATTCATCAATTTAAATATTTGGTGAATTATGCTAACTAATTATTTTGAGAAGTTTGAAATTCTTGATATTAGATATATTTTAGACTTTCATTTTTATTTCATATATTTTCATCATTTTGTTTTTTGTTCTTGCATGTCTTTTGTAGCGCGTCATTTATAGTCAAACGATATTGTCACAGTTATGATATTGTAGAACAGTTAGATAAATTATTATGCTAGAATTGTGTGAATAATATTGTCACATAATGCGATTGTCATATGATGAGATCTAACGAACGGAATTGTGTGAAGAAATTATTTTAAAAATGAAGTAATGGATAGTTTTGTTAAGTGAAATGCAAAGTTTCAAATGAAATTAATGAAAGATAATTATATTCTGCAGGAGGAGAAATATCATGGAGTACCGATAATGTCTCAAGCAGTGATAATCATTCCACTATTTCAAGCGATATTTATACACGTAAAAAAAATTCTACAACTTAATATTATTATACTATTATGTTGATTATGTGAAAATTTTCAGACAGTTTTAAATTTAGGGCGTCCACCGGATTTCTGCTCTGTTCACATTACTGATTCTCTAGAATTTATTGGAGAAAGTAAGATTTTCAATATCCGATGTATTCTTTTTACAGATCCTTCAAAATTTTTAGTGAATAATTTCTCTTGATTTCAATCAAAATTTCGAAATAATTCTTCTTTATACCTTTTACTACTTCGCTATCACCAAATGCAATCTAATCGACTTCGAGCATTGAATATTTTTTCGAAATAAAAACAATACTATCTGATAGAGACTTGATAAGTTGCTTTTTGAAAACAGAAGATGGAATTGATAAAGTGTTCGAATTAATTTAATGAATAATAATTTATCTCTTTCCTTTTAAAATATCCATTATAGCCTGAATAACTATGTTAAAAAAAAAACCCGAAACGATCAATAATGGATCAGTGCTATTTTCATCAGCTGATAATGTGTTAATGATAAATCGTTAGCTGCATAACAATTAGGAGAAATAAGAGATTATTAACACGTTATATGCTCATTTTTCTGACATATCATTCATTAAATTCATTCTTATGCTTATATGAATTCAACAAATGATTCAAGGGTCGATTTCAGTACAGAAAACTGTAATGCCAGTACAGTATCTTGACGTGGAACAGTTACTTGAATTCATGGATAATAGTAAGTTTGACCCAGACAATACGATCTCTTTCTGTGTATTCTAGCCAATCAGTTAATTTTGTTAATGTTGTTATGAGACTTGTCGATTGTTCAAATTATTTGCTTTTTGTGTATTTTAGATGCTAACGAGAATTCTGTCTTTGAATATTTTGAAGGACAGGAATTGAATACAGGTATTATTTGCTTAATTCGAACATTTTGATCTATTTTCGAGAAGCATTGTCTAAGCTTAGAATTAATAAACTGGTACTTTTTTATAGTTTCATCTCAGTCAATAATTTTTTATGAAATGTGTTTTAAAATTTTATGAAATATTAACGAATATTAACGTTATGTATGTATGTGGCGTCATAAATTTCAACCTACCAATTTTCCAAGATACTGCTTGTATTATGACAAATAAGAACAAAAAATTCGAGAATGATGATTGTTGCAGCAAAAGATGACTTAGTGGTATCATCAAATTCGACTCACTGTGACACAATAATGGAAAATACATTTGTATTAGATCATAATGTCTCTTCGAATTATGGTTAACTTATCCGTTATACTTAAATTTATTTATAAACCAAAAGATATCATGGAAGAAAGCAGTAGCATTGAATACACAGATACATACCAGCTTAATATTCATTAATTAATTAATGAGCACTTCAGTACTTCACAATCCTTTCAAAGATCATTACATAGAATCATCATCCTGTAATCTGATTCTCACAGAATGTCATTGTCCTGTCCTGATATCAGAGAGATAATTTTGTTTTTTGTTTCTTAAGCATGATAATTACTGTACATAATCATCTTATTTTCAGCCAGTTTCGAAACGATCTAAATGCTGAGTATCAATTTGTAATTAAATGATTGAATAAAATTTATGTATCTTTGAGGTCACTGCTGAACTCACTCTCAAAAAATTTATTAATAGATCATTGTATCACTTCCAATTTTAATTTTCACTTCCTACGCATTCCAATCACGTATCGAGTCATCAGTTTGAATAATGGCTCATCAACGGTCAATTAAACTTCAGTTTATACTCCAACCGCTAAAACTGGTGGCTTAGCAAATTGCATATAGCATATATATTGATTGCTGCGTTGGAAGAGTGATAACATCCTTTTAAAGATATATCAAAATACACTGAGGTACTGGGACACTGTATTCTTGAAAAGGTTGGATGATAAAACAGACAAAAGATGAGAAGAGATGACTGGAGAAATGAGTAGTAATAATTCTTGTCGCTAATTTCTATGTCCACTATAAAAATTGAGATTTACCTTCAATGCACTGTCTGCTGATTTATTAAACAAATTCAAAGCGATAAAAAAGAAGGCAAAGCAGAGAGGAGCACGATACAGTTACAGTGAAATGGAATAGAATAGAATAGAACAATATTCGAAGATAATGACAGAAATGAGGAATGACCACATTATTTATAGGGAAATTATATTCTTTACTTGTTTATTCATACACTCACACTTATTTATTCGTATAATTCATGCACTTTACTTGTTTTTCCCATATCCAGGATTCATTCATATGGTAAATGGAGCATCGGCCGCTGTACTGAAATGTAGACACGGTTGTTTCGCACTCTTTGATTATTTGTCCATATAATTTCGTGATTAATTTTGGGCCTGAATAGTTTTTTTAACTATCTTGTCCAATATTGGTTTTTTCCCAAGTATTTCGAGCTATTTTCATAGTTTGTGGTGCTGTACCAATTACTTTATAGTTACGCTCAGTGAATCGATTTTTAATGTGATCTTTGGCGAATATTTCACATCGTTCTATGATGTTATACTATTTTTTTGCTTAAATCCAGTTTTATTGCAGTCATGAACCATTATGAGTCAAAGTTATATGACAATATTCCATTATCAATACATCCTGCTACAGAAACAGGTATTTACATTATTTGTGTATTTCTCTTGTATATATGAAAAGCCGATTGCGCTTTCATTTTATAGGAAGAAAAATTCAAAATTATGAGATAAGATTTATTAGACTAATATTAGTTAGCCTGATTTCGTTATCCCATCGATTTTTAAATAAAAATATACTTGTGTACTTACTGAGTGATAAAAACTTCTAGGATTTATTTAAGTAAGAACAAACAAATGAACATTTTAAAGAGAGGAACAGTTATTAGTTATTGTTTTAACATTTTCGAGCTCTCGTATGTTTCGATTTCTTAATGGTTTATTTTCCTTATTTGTTTAGTTTTTTATTTTTTATGGATTGTATATTATTACAATATTTTTTTACATTCTTGTTGTTTAGATAAATGATACTGATTACGTTTCTATCTATTCTGCTATATGAAACAAGGTGCAGCACATTTTGTTCAAATCGTCAGCTGAATAAATTAAAGTTTATTTTGTAGGAATTTCACTTAGCAGTAATCGAAGGCATTACTTGAAGTGTAACGATTATCTTGAATGTGTATCACTGGTGAGTATTACTGAGCTAACAGAAAGGGAGACAAAGTTTTGCTTCTTTTGACCTGGTGAAATATGAGTTAATAAAAAGGACAATGAAGAAATGGACAAAGTTAACATTATTTGGCCTTATTAGGCAAAATATTCTTTGCACTTTTTCATGACTTTTTTAGCTGTTGGTATCACAACAACTCCTTCTAAAATGAATCATCAAATTATTTTTCTGTTCGTAAATCTCCTTTTTCAGAATGAAATTTCGAAGCCTCGGCAAAATGATTCCTGGACTACATATTTTAAAGATGGAAAAAGAAAAATTGATTATGTCCTGGCCTATGAATGTAACGAAGTGGATGGTGAAGAAGAATCCAGCAATATAAATGATGTAGAAAATATATCGTTTTGAAATCAATTATATTTTTTAGCGATTCAATTTTTTTTATTTTTTTAGAATTTATAATCATTTAACTTTTAATATGCCATGTAAGTTAAGATCATGAGAGGGAGGATATTTCCTCGAAAAATTGTCGGAATAGTTTCTGAAAAAAATCAACTTCAAAAACTATCTTATATGGCATTGTTATAGAGCTCTCACATAAGATCGAAGAAAGAGAAAAAAGTAAATAAGCGCTTGCAGTACGAAACAAATTTAAAGCAACTGGGATTAGAACTGGAGTACGTTGAAGGAAAGGTATGGTTCGCATCATATAATCTTTAGTTCAAAGTAATTTTATTGTGTTATAAATGTTCCGAAGTATTTAGTGTTGACAGTAGATAAATAAATGATTTGCAACTTCGATTTAATTTCTGAGCTTATTGCAGTGATTAGACTAAGGAATGAATTGATAATTTATTCTGAAATTTTAAATGTTTAGCGCATATTATTTGGAAAGATCTTATGTGAGATTTTCTTAGTTGGAATTTTCTATGATTCTTCGAGCCGGAAATGAGGTGTCATTTACTGAAAATTCGATATCAGTAAAGCAAACAAGCTGTTTTTAAAAAAAAATGATTCATCATTTCTTTAAAGAATCGTATTATCTAGACAGTTTTTGAAACATATGGTTTTCAGTATTGCAAAAGGACTCACTTTGTATTGGTTCATGCACCATTTTCGCTGCTAATGAAGCAAGCTGAAAATGTTTGTTTAAAAATGCCAGTACTGCAATGCGATGTGAAAGTTGGTTTATTTTCATTATGCTCAAATTAACATCACATTGATTTGATTGGATTAAAATTCCAACTAATCTCACATAAGTTGGATAAATTGGATTTGGTTGGATAAATAATTTTGTTAAAAGGATATAAATGGATTTGCAAGCAAATACTTGAAGCGAGAAAAACTTGAGCATTTAAAAAAATCAGGTTTCTGACTTAAAATATATAAAGAATTTTGAATGCTAGTGAAGGCATCGTTTACGGTAATGCTCCAAAATATTAATTTCTCTTTTTCAGGGACGAACTATTTTAGAAGGGATATTGGATAAATTTATGAAAAGATTTCGTTTTTTAACATTTGATGAAAAAACGAATGAACGGTTAAAAGAACCAAATTATTTTACAGCTCCTTTCGTGGCTGCTTATTTAGAATGGTGTGCTTTTTAATTTTTGTTTGGAATTTCTGCCATAAAATTTGCATTAGTGATACCTGATAGGAATTATTATTGATTCCAGATGTATAAAAAACAGAAATAAGCTGTTCAGAATGATTGCGCCAAATATAAGATCTATTGTAGTAAGTAGAGTAGTTGTGTCGTAGTTTCCGATCTATACAATTTTGTATTTTTTGGCGTATGTGTGAATTATATGATTTGTTTATATGTTATTTTACAGTTATGTTGGTCACGAAAATCCGGATACATTCTTTGACGATTCGGAACGAAGTCGGTTAGTATATGATTTGTTGATTCGGACTAGATACGATACATATGACGCCGAAAAATATCGTGTTGGCATACAGCGTTTGATCAAGAATGGTACATATACTTCAGCTTTCCCGCTACATGAGGTAACATTAATATTTGATTATTTCTGATGCAAAATTTCATTACTTATCATCTTGATAAAAATGATTGATAGTTGATGCATTTCATTCTCTATCTTTTATTCATGATTGGATGTATACTGTATATGGCAATAATTTTTGCTACTTTCTAATTTTTTTCATAGGAATGTGAGTGGAATGAATATAATGCTGATAGAAATACTGATCGTGAATTTTTGTATTGGAATTGGGCTCGTATTACAAACATTTACAAGTATCAACCACTTTCTTTAATAAAGTATGTCAACATTTTTTTATTCAATTTCCGTTTGTTTTTATTAGGAAATTTCTAATATTACCTTTGTATCTTTTCCGCGGTTTCCATATCGAAATTATATACATATTTTTTTGATTCGAGAACCATATTTGATTAATGCAGTGAATTGATATGCTACATCAGATGGATTTTTAATAGTAAAGATTATCCATGTAAAGTTATTGGGCTAATGAATGCCTTTGTGGTGGTCTGAAATTACTTCTGAGAGTTTTAATAGCAAGAAAATCTGTTGGATGCTGATAGAAATATCTGTCGTGCATTTTTTTTTTACACGTTGACAGAAATTCCGATTGTGAATATTGCAGAAAATATTTTGGTTCAAAAGTTGGATGGTATTTTACATGGTTAGGTTACTATTCGAAAGTTTTAGTATTCGCATCTATTATCGGCGTTTTATGTTTTACTTATGGCATATCAACAATTTCAGAGGATATTCCGAGGTCACTTATATTAAAATTTTCAATTAGAATCTTTATAACCATATATATATTTACCTATTAATCTTTTTTATCAAATTTTCGAAATTATTTCTTTCGAAGATAGCGCAGAAGCACTTGTTGGCACTTTTTATGCTCAATGAAGTTCTTTTTTAAACTTTGTTTTTTTTAATTATTTGGTAGGTTAATGTCTAAATTGATGGAACATGAATTTCGCAGTTACAGAGTGTCTTTCGTTTTAGTTGGTAGGGAAGTTAATTAGCTGGTAACATCAGGAAATATATTTGCAAGACTGATTAGAAATTGAAAAGATTGTGAATATTTATAATCAAAACAGAAAACATTTATTATGCTTGAATTTATATTTCTGAAATTTATCGATGTTTTGTCTATTAAAGAATTTTAAGCCCTAATTGAATTTAAGACCTAAAATTTCTTACATTCATAACCGCATTTTGCTATTTCAGTAATGATATTTGTGGTAGTGATGGAATTGGTGCTAAAGTGATATTATGTCCAACGTGTGACAAATACTGCGATTATACTCGACTTAATTCCAGCTGCATATATTCAAAGGTATTGTCTTTATTTTTTTTATATTATTTAAGAAAGCAAGTTGCTAAACGTTTTCTGAAGCCAGGTAGGACAATACTTTTTTATATTTAAATTTCTCTTTACGTTTTCATTTTGCTTTTTTCTCTTTTTTTTTTTTGCTTAATTTTAAACAGTTGGAAACATGCTTTGCTGTTTATATGTTTGTTTGAATTTATTTTTGCCTACATTTTAATATATCTGCAAATGATTCTCGGTAATTGAGGTCATCTTTTTTTTCAATTTATTACTTATTGTAATTTATTATTATGTTGTAGCTATCATATGTGTTTGATAATACGTCAACCGTTATATTTGCTGCCATGATGAGTATATTTGCAACGCTCTTTCTGGAGGGATGGAAGAGATATCATGCAGAAGTGGCATGGAAATGGGGTCTGCTTGATTTTGAAGTCGATGAGGTTGTTTGTACATCTTTCTCTGAAAGTAATAGTAAATATTCACATTGATAATAAAATTGTAGATTTTGATTCTCTGCAGGCTCTTAGCTCAAAATATATAAATACGTTATTGTTATAATCCAGAACTCTACTATTTCTAAACCAGTAATGTTTCGGCAGCTTGTGTAAAAATGTTAACTTTGGTATAATAAATGTTATTCATACTTTCTAACCATGGGATAAACCTTGTGTTCTGCAAAATTTTTCTTTGTCAAACTCTGCTTTCTTTTTTTATTATGCGTAACACTTCAAGTTTTACTTTTCCTCTCATTTTTTAATAATAGTTGTAATCTCTCTTCTCAGTTCACTCAGAACATGAAAAATTTTTAACTTTCATCTCAGTTTTCCTCGTTAACTAGATTATTCAGTTCAGGAAACAGTCAGGCCTGAATATCAATTACGTGTTGAAAAAGCCAAAACAATGCGCATCAATCCAGTTACGCAGCAGCTGGAACCATACTTGACATTTACTTACAGGTTTCTGCATTTGATCGGATCCGGTGTAACTGTTTTGTTTTTTGTGAGTTTAATAATTTCAGTAATCTGTATAAATTGTTTCGGTCGGGTCTTTTTTTGTTTTAAAAAGTGTTAAAATATGAGAGCTTTTTTGTTGAAGACCGAATAACAATCAAGTTCTACATTTTATTGTGTACAGCTATGAGGTAGAATAAATAGCATGAAACAATATTATTTTTTTTTCAAGTTATTTTGTGAAATTTTGAATCATTTATTTCATATTTGCAGCTGTTTCTCGTGATAGCATTCGTTATTGGTGTCATAATCTATCGAATCATATTTTCTCAAGTTCTTTATCGGATAGATAAAATGGAACCATATGCAAATCTCCTTACATTCACTACAGCTGCCATATTGAATTTAGTAGTTATTTTAGCAATGAGCTATGTATGTTTGAAAACATCGTTTTATGCAATGTAGTGAAAGTACTGAATAATTGCTGGGTAAATCAAAATTGTACCAATAGTATTAGACTGTATGAAATTTCTATTCATAATGTGCGATTTAAGCTAAAAAATTATATAATGGAAATACATTAATATCAAGAGATCATCAGGTTTGAAATTTTAAGTAGTATTCTAAAATTTTTTTCTGATTTAAGTGGTTTTCAACATCGTAAAATGAAGTTATCGGTTATGGACTTTCATTGTTTCATTGTTTGTTTTCAGCTTTATTCATATTTAGCGCTGAAATTAACAGACTGGGAGTGTCCAAGGACACAACTTGAATTCGATAACAGCTATACATTTAAAGTTTATTTGTTTCAATTTATCAACTACTACTCGTCTATCTTCTATATTGCTTTTGTAAAGGGCAAGTATGTTTTGAAATTTTATAAATTATATTAGGTACCACATAAATCAAAATTACATCAGTACTGTTAATTTATCGTGTTTGATGCTACTGTCTTGTTAATATTTACTTTGGTGATGCATTATATTTATTGATTTATTTATAACGAATGTTTCAGATTGAATATGAAATCTTTTTTCGACTAAATCATGTCGTAATAGGAAATATTTTTTTCAGATTTAATTAAAGCTATTTTTGAACTTTTCCTTTAACCGTTGTTTATTTTCTGAACTCTTTTCTGAACTGAACTTTATTTTCCTTTAACCATTTGTTTTCGGATTCTCCATCGTTTTTTGATTGTTTTTATTATTACTTAGTCGCGGCACTGAAAGGATGTTGAGTTATCATTTAAATGCTTACACATCTTCAGTTAATCCGCACTGTTCGTGATTTGATTCACTTTGTTTAAAACGATCAATCTTTGTTTTTGAGAGAATTTTTTTCGCACTTAACTATTTCATATTGCAATCATTTCTAAAATTCGACATACATTTTACTCTATTTTATGCGGAATTTTTAAAATCTCGATTTGTGGACTTTTATTTTCAAGATTTCTTAGCTTTTATAACGGATAATTTCAATAGCTTTGTTGTGGATATCTCTTATTGTTAGAAGTTTAGCTTTTTTTCATGATGAATGATCAGTAGGTTTCTTATGCGTCGCAGTCTTCTGTCAACATAAATTGGTCGGCGACAAACATGTCGGAAGGATAGCGAATATTTTAATGTTATCTCTCAGTTACAATTTGATAGCGATATTTGTATGTGATATTCTACCAACAAATCTATAAGCATTTTTGACCATTTTATAAGTGGGATTTTATAGTTTGTCGAGCGTACCTGGACGACACTATTTTGGTCTTCGGCCAGAAGAATGCGATCCAGCTGGTTGTATGGTCGAACTTGTAATACAGTTAGCAATTATCATGTGCGGCAAACAGTTCTGGAATGGTATTGTGGAATTTGCATGGCCGTAAGTAAAATATTATTAAGATTCTATTCAAACATTACAGAACTTTCTAAATCAGTTAAAAGTTAAAATCTTTTTCTTATTGAATGATATTTCTTTTCAGAGTAGTTATGACTTGGTTACGCTCGTTACGATTATTAGAAACTAAAAAGCAACGAGACGAAAGAACAAAGTATGAATTGGTCAAAAAGTTGAATGGAAGAAATAGAATTGCTAGGTGGGAGCAAGATTATATACTCAATCCTGCACATGAACAATTCTTATTTGATGAATATTTGGAGATGGGTTAGTTTCTAATTGCAATTTAAAATTTTAAAGCGTTGTAATTTTTAGAAAAAAAGCCTGTCCGAAAATTTAAACAGAAAATGCCATAGTTAATACCTTATTGTAGACATTTTATTTAGTTCTCTCATTATCTGATTAAAAAATAAAATTTTCTGATTCTTTGCAGTGCTTTTTTAGCATTGAAGAAAAATGCACCTTCTGTTACATCATTTGTAAATGAGGGAACCTTTTTTGGTGCTTATTTCTTGAACAAAAAAAAAATCTTTTTTTTTTAAATTAAAAAGATTAGCATTTTTACAAGAAAGGACTTTTTCAGTGATACAATTTGGTTTTGTGACTCTTTTCGTGTCAGCATTCCCACTTGCACCACTTTTCGCTTTTTTGAATAATATTTTTGAAATTCGAGTTGATGCATACAAATATGTAGTTGCAACTCGACGTCCAATGCCGGAGCGAGCACGTGATATTGGCATTTGGTTGCCTATTTTAAGCATGATTAGCAGAATAGCAGTTCTTGTTAATGTAAGTTTTATTGTCTATTCAGTAAAGATTTCAATTTGAAATTTAAGACGTATTATTGAAAAAAAAAATCGCTCTATTGTCTTGTCTAATTGAAGTTGTATTGAGATGTTTGGGAAGAAACATATAGATTGATTAGATCTTCGTTCCTTAATTTTACTGTAGAATTTTTTTTTCCTTTAAAGGCTTGTATCATAGCATTTACGAGTGATTTCATACCTCGTTTTGTTTATCGGTTTGTATACATGCATGATGAATTGTATGGATATGTGAACAATTCACTTTCCTTTTATGATTCATCTGGAATTTTTGTCAAATGGAGCGAATTCAAAAATCATAATATTACTATTTGTAGGTTAGTTTTTGAAATAGTATTTCTTTCCATGATTTGTATATTCATTTTTAAAAATATGACGTTAAATGTTTGCTTTTAGACAGTTAAGGAAAAAAGCAAAATAACATAATTTTTTTTTGTTCGAAAAGTTTCTGGACTAGAGCTGTTCCTTTGGCTATACAAAAATTATCACCACCATAAACTGGATATATGTTTAAATAAGAAAATAACATTTGTTTATGCTGAGAATCTTGCTCACTGTCTTACGTATTTTGTTGCTAGAAATTGAAAACTATAACAATTTATTATTCATCAGATTCCGTGACTATAGAAAGCCACCTTGTACTATTGGTCCACTAACAAACTGTGATGATGACTATGGTTTCACAATGCAATGGTGGATTGTTTTTACTTTTCGTTTAGCATTTGTTCTTATTTTCGAGGCAAGTTGTTCTTTCCTCTTTTGCTATCTTTAATATATAATAAATTATTATCAACTGTAATAATTTATCTTGATTTGAGTTGAATAACATAGAATTCGGAACGAAATAATTAATGAACCGAGGACTACGAAGATAGCTACCAACATTAATTTTTGTTCTGTCTTTATAACAAAAATTAACAATGACAATACTAATTATTTCTTTTTTTTTCTTTGCGTCCGAGAAAAAATTCTGTTCACTTTCGTTTGAAATCGATCATTCTTTTTGTTCATAAATATAAAGTTAATAATATGTTCTTCGTATAAAAAAAGTTGTAAAGAAGTTAAGAAGGTACTAATTACTTAAATAATGACTTTGTTTAACTATTTCCTCAAGTAATAATACAACTGGAATAGAAATAATTAAAGGGTAATGATATTGTCAAACGATTGAAAAAATTACCTGTGAAATGATGGTTATTACTTATTTTAAAAATTCGTAATTAAATCTCGAATCTTCTCTAGACTTTTTTTCAGCATTAACTTGTTTTGTTTTATTATTTTAAATGTTTAATACTCCATTTTATTGCTACTTCCGCAGTCATTTTTTCAAATTTCTTTTCCAGTAATAAGGTCAGCTTCTATTAGTCAATACGGAAATGACGTAATTTTTAATTTGGTAGTCTTTTAGATGTGATTGAATTAGAATCACACGTTATATTTTTATGATCAAAATATTTTAAGCATTTGGTGGCAATGGTGAAAGCTGTTATTTCCTATGTGATACCCAATATTCCAACGAGTATTTTCATTCAACTTCAACGGCAACGTTTCCTCGCACGACAGGCTCGGATTTCAGATATTACCTCAGCGGCCAGCGCTGAAAATGACCTAAAGACAAACCAAAATAAAGTTAAAAAGAAGGTAATCATTAGTCTTTATTTATTTCACTAGTGAGGCAAATGTTTTTATAACTTTTATAGCTCATTAAAGAGATGTGAGAGAAATAACAGTTCGTATTGAGCGCTTACTGTTTTTGGTGAAATGTTTCTTCTTTAATTATTTGCAGTCAGATGAACTGTGCGCAGAACGAGCCGGTCTTTCAACCAGGAAAGTTAAAAAACGATCAAGCATTAGCTAAAAGATTTATGTGATAATTATGACAGAAAAATAGTCGTATATACTAAAGTTTGATAGATTCAGACGAGCCTTATATATAATTTTAGTTTCGAAATATCGTTTTACATTTGGCTTTTGAAAAATATTATTTTCTTTTTGCAAAGAAAATTTCATTTCTTCTAATCAAAAATACAATCTCTTATAAATTTACTGAGCTTGATCTTGAGAAAAAACTATGTAATTTGCTAATGTTGTTGTTCGGAAGATATTTCTGTTCAGTCAGTTTAATACAACTAATGTTAACAATTTGTCAAGTTTTTTTTATTCCATGAGAAAATAGAAGTTGATAATTTAGAACTTTTTCATCTTTCAGTTATTGATGCATTTCGTTAATTTTTATTTCTTTAGTTTTAATTGTGCTGTTCTATTTGTTTTATTGTTTTCCATGTTTCATATCTCTATATTTATACGCTGTAATCTAATTATCTTTTAGAAAATAAGAGTATCTGATTCATTTTACTGCTCTTTCCATTTATCATGCTATTTGATTAATATAGCTATATAGTCATGGCGCTATCACCAGTTGTCACATTTTCACTTTTCTAACCTTCGATATTATTTTTTCACTATTAAATTTCAGCCTTAGTTTTTCGATTTTATTACATCAAAACTTTGCTGTTTTGCTCAGATAATTTTTTATATATACTTATGAGTTTTTCAGCTAATCGGGTTTATGGAGAATGAATGTTTCCTTAAATTTCTATAGAACAGTAACTTTATTTTTTGCACGGCTTCCATATTTTCTTGTTATTGGAATAAAACTATAGTGAAGCTTGTTCTTTATATATTTCATTTCAAATTATTTTTGGACTCAAATTTAGAAATCAGTTGTATGTGCAGCTTTCATGTTAATTATTTGATGCAAGCTAAATAATGAAGAGAACACTTTTAATTATGTTGAATGGTAGGTTGTTGGAAATCCACATTGTAATTATGTAAAATACCAGACAATGCTTGTGATTTCTGAGATTAAGTTAGTTTACTTATGCTATTCGGTATTAGTAAAATAATTTAACTGAAGTGGAAAGAAATTAGTGAAATTCGACTTGGTACTGGAAGCTTATCAATTTATAATAAAGTGATGTTTGGATGTTAGAAATCTTACTAATGAAGTGGTAACTGTTTGTTACATAGGATTCTTAACAATAATTAGTTTTTTTTGCTAAGTACTCAAATACTTTTTTTGTGGGATTTTGCTTATTGAATAACTTTATCATTGGACAGTCATGCAAGTTCTGTGTATAGTAAATAACTTTCTTTTATTACTGATTCTAATTGTAGAGGAATTGTACTTCGACCTTCTTTTTCTAAACTATATTGCAGAGTTTTTTTATTTCTTTATTTTTTGAGATTATTATGTCTCCACATATCATAATCATTAATTGATAGATCATTATCAACTTTAACTCTTGTACAGTGTCCAATTTGTATCTGTCTACTGATATATTTTATTCCATTACATGCTTCCCACACATTTGAAGATAAATCGGAAGTTAGTATGACTGTAAGTGAGATGTAAAATTTTGAATTAATTTATTGGTCATTAATGGCAGACAAATTGATTCAATCATTAATGAGACGCAGCTATGACTGAATTGTTAGTAAAGGCTTCCAATATTTTCAACAATTGTTGCTCAGCTAAAACATTAGTCTATCGTTTTCACCGTAGGTAAGGAAGCTTTTTAGTATTCATATCCAACAATGTTTTAAAGCATAAGATGAAATTGTTATTTCAAATTAACAATCAAATTCTATTTCGTATCGTTGATCATACACAACTCTAGGGCCTATCGAGATCCTTGTCATGAAGTATAAATAAATATCGTATAAGTGAGTTGAAGAAATGTAGATGTTCAAAACGAACGCTATCAAGTTGGATATGATAAATAACTAACAGCATAATGACAGGAAACTATAAAATAATTTCAGTATGCAAAACAAAGACATTCAATTATATGTCATTTAAGGAAAACCAACATCGTTACAAGATCTGAACATTTGCTTCTCAAACTAAAGTATTCGTGATGCTAAATGTTCTAGTTCTTTATTTATGCTCAGTTAACAATAACAAGTTGAAATAAATCAGTGAAAACAAATATCCATAAAAGAATGGAATGGCTGATAAGATTTACATGGATTAAGTTAAGTTTTTATTTTAGTGATATCAGTGAATGTGCATGTGCCCACGGAAAGACAAATTTTTTTGTTTACATGTCCGTTTTTGTCTTTTCTTTTTACTAAAGCAAACATATCATGCTGTTTTTCGCATCTTTTTGTAGATACTTTATCCAAATCGTTCTTCACGAATAATTTATGCCTGGCAAGTATTGTACATATTTGATCGAGATACTAATAAACAAAGGAAGGAACGGTGGAATTAGATAAGTAGATAGATGTATGAAACTGAAGTGGACCAAGCCGTTTAAAATCATCAATTGTCACGGAATGTATAAGTGTATTTATTTATCCATAAACATATACATACATACATATATAGCCATAAAATATAGGCAGACAAGGAGAAGATATGGCCACTTAATGTTTGATGTATCACTGCCTCTCGAAATTTCCAAATCTTCAATCAAACATGATCAGGATACTTTTCATCATTATTATTTAATAGAATTCCAAAGATTATAGCATTACGACAAATGCCACAACATTCTTTCTCACCATGTATTACCTCATTATTCATATCAGTTTCATTTCTTAGTGATAGCTTTTTTCAGCGTCATTGTTGAATAACCAAAAAAGATTCCTTTTTATTAGAAAAATCTACCGAGTGTAATAGAGGTAACTCTTAAAATTTCATTTGTAGGTAAATAGACATAACAACATTTTATGCTGTTAGTATTATCATATCCAACTTGATAGCGTTCGTTTTGAACATCTACATTTCTTCAACTCACTTATACGATATTTATTTATACTTCATGACAAGGATCTCGATAGGCCTAGAGTTGTGTATGATCAACGATACGAAATAGAATTTGATTGTTAATTTGAAATAACAATTTCATCTTATGCTTTAAAACATTGTTGGATATGAATACTAAAAAGCTTCCTTACCTACGGTGAAAACGATAGACTAATGTTTTAGCTGAGCAACAATTGTTGAAAATATTGGAAGCCTTTACTAACAATTCAGTCATAGCTGCGTCTCATTAATGATTGAATCAATTTGTCTGCCATTAATGACCAATAAATTAATTCAAAATTTTACATCTCACTTACAGTCATACTAACTTCCGATTTATCTTCAAATGTGTGGGAAGCATGTGTGGGAAGCATGTAATGGAAAAAATATATCAGTAGACAGATACAAATTGGACACTGTACAAGAGTTAAAGTTGATAATGATCTATCAATTAATGATTATGATAGCTGAGAAGACAATAATTCTAAAATCAATTTCTTTCAATCTTCAGTTAGTATTTTTTGGTATAAAGTTTCTATCTCAGTCACTCTTAATGAGAAATTTACAGATGCAGCCAGACTTATTGCTCAATTCTCTATACTGGACTGATATGATCGAGTCAGTTATTCAGTTAGTCAATTAGTTAAAAAGTTTATTTTCTATAACTCTTTTTCAGCACGTATATATATGTATAAATATATACATATATATGTCTGTCTGTGTGTCGTACGGCTTATTTTTCAGAACTTGAACCTGCGTCAAGTACTTTCCACAATTAACAATGGTAAAGTATTTTCAAAGCTAGACTGAATGTTGATTCGATTCAACAGTATTATCATTTCATTTCAATACATTGAAGAGAGGCACATTGCCGAATTCTAACTCGTCGTGGAAATTTTATGTAAATAGTAAAATGGCAATGTTGATGGCGATGGAAAAGATGAAGATGATGATGACAGTGAGGGATGGAACAACAGCTCTGCCTATTTATATTTCCTATTTTGAAAAAAAAAAATCTTTGACTTTTTTAGTTATATGAAAAATGAGCCAAAGTATTTAATTTGAAGATTTGTTAAAATCTTCAAATTATGTTTCAGAATCTTTGTTTTTTTATACATAAAGGAGGATATGAATGAAGTAATGATAGAGATCTTTAGTTCATATTCTGATATGTTTGTATAAAATGTTTCATCGGGAAAATTTTTTCTCGAAACATTTTTCTTTAGTGACTGAAATGTTGCTCTAAATTGAGAATCTCTATTTTAAGGAATGAAATATTCTTAACATATAAAATTTGCATAATTTTTGTTCCGCTCTGAATCAAAATTGCGTTTTGATCATTTAAAGAGATAGGAAGGTAAACGAGTTCATCACATAACTATAAATAAGATATTTCACTGATTTTTTCACTGAAATCATCTTTTATTGTTTGAAAGACAAAAAATAATATCTTATCATTTCTTGTAAACAGAACAATAATAATCATCATTTTTTGTCATTTACTATTCATCCATTTCTGTTGTTTTTTTATACTCATTGTCACTACCAAATTCACTCTGATCTTTCCTATAAGAAGTGAAAATTTGTAATTTAAATATGTTTCAAACTACTGATTATCTAATATCACCTTTTGTTGAGTCATGTGCTCAGAATGTATTCTAAGCAAGAAACAAATTCTGAAATAAGCCTATTTATTTCTTTTTCTATTGAAATATCAATTTCAATTTAATAGTCGTTTGAAATCACTGCTCGATGCCCGCGACTAGTCTAAAAATATTTTCAATACCCATTCTTTGCTTAAAAAATATTTGTGACAAATTTATGAACAATGCGATAAGCTCCATAAATAGAAAATTTAAAATGAGATAAATAAAAAGAAAGAAGTGAAGCAAGAAAGAAATGAATAAATGAAAAAGGTGAATGAAGACAATAACATAAAGATGGAACACAGATTCGCAAATTGAACCAATGGCAGGATATAGTTAATTAGCATTTTGATGGCACATTAAATAGTAATTCAGGATGGGCGATAAATATACAAGCAGCCGGTGTGCGTTGAGAGTCATGCTGATTGTTTTATGAAAAATTCATCACTTTGACAGCAGGTATTGCGATATGGCATGAAGCATGTCAACTTTTAGTCAATTATAGGAGCAGGATAGCTTTTCCGGCAATAACTGGCTGTGGTTGACTGAATTGACCAAAAGCTAAGCCTTAATCTAAGGATTGTTTTAAGAGCAACCTATATTATTACATCATCATCTTCCTATCCTTATGAACAATGAATGCGTGATCAACTTATTCCATCTTCTAAAGTTAATTATCTCAATACGTATATACATCTATATATACACACACACAAACACATACAAAGCATGCATACACACACATACACATACAAATTACTATTTTGTTGTAACCAACGGCAATTAGACTAATCTTAGCTAGATGTCCTGATACATCTTATCGGGAAAAATGAACCTTCTCTGTTAATATGAAAGCTAATTATTGATGACAAAACACATATATATATATAAATCATTTCTGGAAGAAGTATTTGGAATCCGAAAAATACTTAATTCTTTTTCAGGGGGTTTTAGCTTATTTATTGTAGGAGTAACAAAAAAAAAAGAATGAAATTTTTTTTCATTTTTTTTTTTGAACAAATTTTTGACATGAACAAATTTTTGTTTACCTGTACAGGAAGTCTACCGGATTGTTTGTCGAAATCGTAAAAAAAAAATTTTACAGATTCTCACCAAGGAATCAAAAATTAGAGAAGTAAAATAATAGAATCCCATCAGCCTTTGCTTCTATATAATGAATGAAACAGGCACAATTTTACTCCAAACTTCTATACCCATCAATATTCATTTGTTTTCAATGCTAAGCATTTCATTATTATCCATTCGGTCACTCAATGATCATTCTACCTATCAACGTGATTATAACATAACATAGGAAGGGTACACAGATATATAGTAGATATTGTTAGAGGGAAGAAAACTAGAAAAAAGTGTTAGAGTGGAAATAATTTGATTGCTGCAAGGAGATTTCATTTTACTTAGCTTATTTGGATTACTTTTCAACATCATTTTCTTCTCCATCAACTTGCATATCTAAATGTCAAATACCGTAATCCACAGGCAGAAAAATGAAGGATACATTATATACTCACCCACCCACCATCCATCCATATCACAACACACACATACAAAGTGATTGATAGCTAGATAGATAAATGGATGAGAAGAAAAGAAGGAAGGAAATGAGAGAACGATGGAGAAGTAAGTAACTTGCCGGATGCGCTGATTGCCGCAAGGAAGTAGAGGATGGCGGAGGAAGGTGAGGAAGAAGCAGCCGCATAGCCCTTCACCGATGATGACAACATCTATCCGCAGGCGGAGTTGGCAGATGATTTGAGTAGGCAGTATAACTGCTCCTCTCTTCCGCCTCCGCATCCTTCTATTGCCTGTCAACCTAGACGGATGAGATGAGTCTTACTCCATCTACTCCACCACTCACTCATTCAGCTGTCCCATCACTAGCCAGTTGCGATACCTCTCCCACATCTCATCCTTGCCTATCTATTTCTCGCTCCTCTGCAATGTGACATAGTATAATCTCACATACAGTATACCATAAATGATGTTGATTTACGATGTTCGAGGTGAACAAATACCAAAGATCTGAAAAGTTAAGTCATCTTTACAGATCACACATCCTTTGACAGTTAAAATTTTTTTCTGAAATGAAAGTTTCGGAATAAATTTAAATTTTTCTAAGAAACTTTAACCATTGCTGCTTTTTATTATCGCATACTTTGATTTTTATCTTTTCTGCCTGAAAAAAATATCTAGAACCTGATCCTTGAATTTTTCAGAAGTCTACTACAATCTACGAATTAGACACCAGTAATATCATGAATCAATTCAGTAGTTTTCTTAACATAGCTTAGCTATTTCTTAATATTATCCTGAAGCATTTTTAATAT
Organism: Dirofilaria repens; assembly: GCA_008729115.1. Taxonomy (NCBI): domain Eukaryota; kingdom Metazoa; phylum Nematoda; class Chromadorea; order Rhabditida; family Onchocercidae; genus Dirofilaria; species Dirofilaria repens. The sequence continues at coordinate 1,797,785 of SNRZ01000001.1, read as the reverse complement.
ATCAAATTTGTTAACCATTTATTATTTTTTGATTCTTCAATGTACCGAAACTTTAAGGAAGCTTAGATTTCTTAATTCTACAATGCATTATTTTTGTTCTTTGCTTTATAAAATTTTGATGCACGAATTCCAACTTCGCAACCATAAGAATCAAATAATTTTGTAGATTCTGAAGTGTTAGTGTTAAAAATTTTAAAATTTCGTATTTCAAGATTTAAAAAAAATCAAAAAAAATGCAATTTGATATTTTCCCGTTTTTTTTAGGATTTCGTCTATGTCGGAAAATTTTTTGACTTATAAACTCTTTGCAGGGAAGTGTCGGAGATGAGTTTGGATGCAAATTTTTTGCGGTTAGTAGAAGTTCGACAGAACGATGACCACACGAGTTCATTGTGGACAAGAGGAAAACTTGAGCCTGGCTTATTAATTGGTGTTCTTGATAAGGTTATTTTTTTATGTCTAAATAATTTTAATTTTTTATATTCAGATTGCATAGTTTTTATTAATATTTTCAGTAATTAGTCACTGCCGTCTTATCTTGGATTTTTGGAACTAGTTTTAAATAAAATTGTAATATGTATCTATCATAAATAACACTTCCAGTTGCATCAACAAATAGAAATATATTTTGCTTGGCACAAATACTACAGAATTTAGCAATTCTTCGATCTCTTCATGGTTGTTATTGTTCTTATCTGATGCTATAATAGAAATTTATGAATAGTTCAGCTCAAGTTTCAATGTAGATTATACTAAATTTTAAATTTTTAATGCATTTGTAGTATTCTGACTTAATAATTTAAGTATATATCTAATTGATCTATTTCACGTTAATATTGATCTTTCCCTTATGTCAGTTGGATTCTTTTTTTCGCCTTTATATCAATTTGATTTTTTTTTAAATTGATTATAAAATGTTAATCATTCTCAGTTATTTTTAGTGATGCTCTCAAATAGATTATGCAAAATTTTTTTTTCAAAATCCAGAAATGTCTATAAAAATATAAAGAATGTTTCATAAGCAGTAATGGAATGCGTAATTTAGCAGCTGTTCGCCACCCATACCGTTTTTGGATTTCGTTCCGCATTCTGAGGTGCTTCGAAGGGTAAGAAGGAACATCCATAGCTTTCTTCTCTTCTTTTTCCTTTTCTTCTCCTCTGTGCTCCTCATTTGGGAACGAACCGATATTTTACTATTGTTATGATATATTAACATGCATAAATTATAATATTGCTTACTGAAAAGACCACCCGCAAGAACGATTCTTTTCCTGTACCACTCGGGACTTCGTCAAAAATAAATCGAATATCTATTAATTATCAGAAATGAAGCAATGAATGAACGCAGCAATCCCAATTTCTTTTTCCCCTCAGATATCTTATAAATGCGGTTGTGGATACGGTGAAATCTGTTCATTTTCATTCAGCTAATTTATTCTCAGTTGTTTTGCGGCTCAAATTTCATATATAGGGGGAAACAGTAAAATAGTTGTAATTCATTAATTATATTTTTGAGAATCGTTAAATAACGAAACTTTCCATCTTTGACAAATATCTGATTTATTATCTTGCTTGGATTTCTGTTGTAAGATCTCTCAGCTTAAGAAAATTCACCGAAGTCTGATATCTATAGGTTTTAAATTATTAAAAATCTATACATATTTCTATAGTTCTCTTCCTTTTATCTGGAAATTTAATTTCCAATAAATAAATCGAATCTCTTAATCTGCCTACTGCTTTTAAGATTTCATTTATGCTCTAAATTCTTATCAATTAAAGAAAAAAGAAAAATACATGCTATATTTTAAGTAGTCTATAACACGAAGATATCAAAGAAATGGTTTTCAAAGAGCTAGGAAGAAAATAGGTATCTTAATCAAGAATCCAAAAAAGTTTTGGAGTACTTAGATATCAAATTTTAAGCATAATACTGATTTAAAAACATAGCACGCATTTGTTGCATAACTTTTGTTAACTTTTGAAAAAATACTTGCAAATGATTATATTGCATTTCCGTCTACCTTTCTACCTATTGTACATGTGAAATCTCTTAGAAACTTGTGAATATCATGCAGTTTGCATGTTGCATTCTAGCTTCTCCTGCTTGGTAGGGATATGCTTGATATGCTTCAGCTCAATAATGATACATTACATGGGAAATTGAGATATAATCTGCTTGCATCGTAAAGCTGCCATTTATGGCTCGTTTGCAAATCAATCAACCACTCATTAATTGCATATTTGGCATATAATTTGATGATTTAGCTAGAATCTAGAATCTAAAAATGAATTATTTTATAGACGATATGTAGAATGATTCTCAATAAGCTTCTTTTGTTTCCCTGAATTTTTTCAGAAAATCAAAAAAAAGCCTGAAAAACAAGAGATTGTCATTAAAAAACGACTAAGCTATCAAGTTACGGACCTTAATAACATCTAATAATTCATCAAACTAGTTACATAATTATTCAATGCATATTCAATTTAAATGGCTATGGCAGTCTACGGTAGTATTTATCTCCTTTGGGCTTGATTAGTTGTTAATTTTCAAATTAAAACATAAAATTCGCCGTAAAAATTGCGAACATTCACTGCAAAATCTCTAATGATAGCTGGACGCATAATTGCTGTTTATTCGTTTTCAAGTATCAATGCTGATGATAAGGAGATAGATGCATGTGGATACGGTAGCTACATTTGATAACGAGGAAAGAATGAAAATATCGAAGAGTTGTCATGGGCTACTAAGGACAGGAAGAACTAACTCTTTATCCAACGAATTTTATCATAAAAGGGAATAAGGAGAATGGAGGAGAAGAGGAAGACAGAAGAGGTAGAGCGTGACTGGATACTTCCGAAGAAAGGCTTCGTCATTGCTGCTCTTTTTCGATATCTTTCTAAGCAAGTCATGATTCTTTTCAATATTTTCCTTCAGTAGTCGATTTTACAAATTGCTCTGTGCAGCTATTATCAAGTTGCTAAAGCTTATAGAAATTTATTGCAAATGATATGTTTTAGGTAAAAGAGATCTAGAGATGTGATGTACTGGGATTGCTCAGCTTTGAAAGGCTGACAGCAGAATATGGGACAGGCCTAACTTAATCATATAGCAGCTACCTTGGAGATAAGCACAGGACAGACATGAAATATTGAATTTAACTGTGAATTGAAACAATTATAAAAAGAGCAATTAAGGGTAATTACTTCATCAGCACTGCATCTAACGTTACCGTTCAATATAATTTCATTTTGCTATTACCATCATTCCACTATCTTCATCATAATTATAATGATCAGTATTGGATGAGTCATTTTCATCTTCAACATATTACCATCACCTTCAGCATTATCTATCTATTAATGCTATCGGTGATACTTCGATTTCTGTAGTATCGCTGTCCCATTTCATTTTGCAAATCTTCTAATCCATTTATATTACATAATATTAACGTTAGCAATTATGATTAAATGAAGCCTTAGGAGTTCGCAAACTAATGATGCTCATTTCACGATTTATATTCTAATGCACTAACAAGAGATTCTTGCTTTAAGTGACTATCCATTATGTTGTCCAAAGCTCTCTTCAAACTACAATTGTATGGCAGATACGAATTTATTAAATATATTTTTAATAAGTTTAGCCGATAAACTGTTATTCATATGATGAAAGACCCTATCATCTCTCCGTTCTTTACAGATTTTATTTTTAAGAGGCTAAGATCACAAGAATATTTGACTCAGACCGTTGTATAGGATTAAAAACTCCAATGAAACATTGGTATTCGGCATTATCGTTTTGCTGTATATTTCTAATTTTAAAATACATAAATGAACAATAATATTTCATACCATAAAATGTGTGAAAGAACAAATAAAAATAAAATGCGAAATTGCTGATATTCATAGCTTATCATATATAATCAATGAAAAAAAGCAAAATTTTGTGGTATCTAAAACAACTAAAATTGTACAGAAACAGTATTCCTAAACTAACTCAATTCCAGGATTAGGAATCCAAATAAATTTTTGCTTGCTCAAGCAATGTATAATATGAGAAATTATATTCTTTGAAATTTCAAGCTGAAGATTTCTATTTTAAAATCAATTTGACAAAAATCAATCACTTCAGGGAGGAGAAAATGATGCCAATGCGTTGCTCTTACTCAATTTGATTCGTCCATTATCAAATTCTGAAAATAATTTCAACGTACTGGTACGATCTGTTCAACAAAAAGTAAGATAGTATTGATCTCATCTTTTAAATTTATTATGAAATAATATTATTGAGAAAATGCTTTTTTATTAAAACATTTTTCTGATTATGCTCATTTGATCAATTAATATATTTGTCAGAAATAAAATTCTTTCACTGAAACTAATTGGTTCAAATTTAATTTTTCGCCAGTTCGTTTCAAGTTTTTCACGAACCTTAAAAGATTCATATAATAATAATCAATAACATTAAACTAAAAAAAATAAAAAATAGAAATAACCTTCTGAAACACCAAAAAACCGCATAGGATCAGTGAAGACAATGGCGATGTCGAATAAGTGGCTAACAAAAATCATAAGATTTTCATATGATTAAATTAGTCAATTTTTTTTTGTGAATCTTCTAGAAAAATATGAATTAAAAGATTCTGTTCCTAATTCTTGATAGTGAGTAGTAGCATCAAAAGAATAGTAAGTGAAGAGTTCACAAAAATTGATGATGACCTACATGTCCAGGTATTATCCTGCTTTCTATTTTCCGGCAGTGTGGATAAAGTGTTTGCAATATCTTAATTAATGATGCAAGAATAAGGCATTTTTAATGAACTTACATAAATCATCCTTTATAATATTTTAATCAATAGTAACACTAAAAAATCGAATGTCTATGGTTTTTTATTCCATTTATAAATAACTTTACTAAGTAATTTCATCCTTGCTAGGCCTATGATATCTATTTCTCTTAAATATCTTAGATAATTTACTGACTCCAATGGATTGATCTATAGATTGATTGTGCAAGAGGAATTACATAAAAAAAGCAGCAGGTTGAATAAAACCAGTAATGACAATGATGATTGAAAGAGATGTATAGCGTAAATCAGCAAAAAATATAATGTATCAATTTTGAATTCGATGATTGCAAAATCCAGAAGCTTAAGAAACCACCATTTCTTAGTGAAGTCATATTAAAGAAATTGATGAAAATTTAGAAAGACATTAGCAATGACTTGATAACACATTCATTCCAACTCTTTTGATTGAGCTATCTGATTTGGCCCCACCTAATAGTCAATCTCGATCGAACTCCATCTGAGGTTCATATTTTACCTTCATAAATAAGAAATACTTGCTTACTTACTTACTTATAGATATGTTTTATGCACATATTTCTATAATCTTTTATGTATACATATGAATACAGACAAGCATGTTGCTCCATTAATAAAATGTCAATATGAGACATTAAAATGGTTCTATTCAAGGAGATAAGGGAATTGGATGATGCAGGAGAGCAGCTTGCTTGGATTCCCAGGTGAGCAATCATCTCCATCTCAGAATCCAACAGTTCTTAAATGAGTAAAGGAAACATGTATACCTAGCCCAAAAAGCACCTGTCCTGCGGTGACCTTCCAGAAAGTCTACTCTTGCAAAGGAAAGGAAATCTACTTCCTGTCCTTATGCATGCATCCAACAAACAATCACTCTCCTTCTTCTTTTCTTAACGAGCAAACAGCAACATATGTCTTCCGCTTCATTGCAAACAATGTAATTAATTGTTCCACGAGGTGAGATCCCGAAAAGAAGTACCAATCATCGTTATTAGCTACCTTCTTTCTATACACGGTAATAGCATTCTCCTAAAGGATCTTCATTCTTTCCTCTCAATTCTTCATAAATTCTCCAAGGGAACTTCTTCATTCACTTTACTTTTTTAACTCATTTCTCTCGCACCTATAGGCCAGTCAGTTAATTAATAATTCAATAAATCTTATATTGAAAAAAGTTACGATAAGCCAAAGAGCTAAACATGAATTCTTGCTCACAATGCAAAGGGAAAAGGATAGATTATCAGTGCTAGTTTTTCAAGCATCTTCTGAAATAATTTGTTTTAAAAATAATTAACAGTAAATTGGGAGTAATTATTTCAACTGAAATTAGAAGCGTGAGTTTATGCGTCTTCTGTCGTTGTTAAGATTTCTTTTCTATTTACATATATTTAAATTGACTTGTTGATTGTTTTTACTTGGATTAGTTGTTGCTCTGACCTTTTCTTTATTTTCTTTTTTTTTATGATACTTTCGAAAGGTTCATTACAACGAATTATCTTTGTTTAGAGCTTTTGTCTTATTATTAATTATTTCTATTATTTTCTTAGTTTTAATATAATATAATATAAGAAAGATTGTTGCTTTTGTAAATTTGCTAATTTGCAGATATGCTTGCAAACGTCTCGCGAAATTGAAGTCAATGAACGTTTGATAGCAGATCAACAGATTGAGATTGAGCAACATTTGCATGACAATAGTAGTGATAATAATGGAGACGATGACGAAGACATGGTTGCAAAGGACTACTCATACGTACAAAAACGTATCTCACGGAAGCCTATCATCTTCTCATCACTTTCGCTAGCACCATCACCATCATCATCATCATCATCATTATCCAGTACATCCAGAACAACAGAAAAAATAGCTATAGTACATTCTACTGTAACCACTTCTAATAGTACTGATAACATCACCATTACCAGCACTGCTCAGCAACAATTACGGCAACAATACTCAGCAAGGTAAACCTATTTAATTTGTACCTATCATTCATTCTTCATCTCCGGTGCTTAGAGTAACGGAGAGCTTAACATCAGGAGCATACAGAATCTGGGAGAGTCGCTAATTAGTCGAATTCTATTTAATTAACGAGCTAATTAGAAGATAAGTTCAAAATAAGTTTTTTATTTCAGTTTATTGTTTTACTTCACCAATATCGATTATGGCTTTTCTAATGCCAAATGATATCATTGATTTGACGATTATAAGCAATAAGGGGATATTTAATATTAATTAAAATTTGACGATCAATTTTATATTGAGATATCAGTTAACTTAGAAACAGTTGGAATTTTCAGTGTACTAAAACAAGAAAAATTACGCATTGTTGTACTAATTCTTTAAATTTAATTTTGTCGCTTAAAATTTTTTTGTTGGGAAGAAACGACCAATTCAATTAAAGTAGTGTTTCATTTCAATATTATAATCCTAAAATTCCGTTTATCAGGAGCAAAGAAATGAATTTTTTAAAATTTTCTTTTAAAAAATCTGTTTTTCTGATCTGTGGTATCATTTTGAAATTGACGAAGTTCAAGTGAACCGGAAGCAGAAAGAAAATTTTAAAAATTGATAAGAAAATTAGGTGATGGGGGCAATCACAATGAGAAATAAAAAATATATTGTAAAAAATATATTTGAAAGAATATTACAGAAATAAATAATATTTCTGTTTCTTTTTTGAAAAGTGGGAACAAATTTTTAAAATTTTGACTTTTTTAATTAAGTTTTTAGTTCCAAAATACTCTGCTTTTGGATTTTAAGTGAAGTTTGTTCGAACTTAATGATTCCTATGTGCTCATTATTATGATAACTTTATATGCATGAATTCTGATTATCGAAGAAAAAAAATTTTTTTTCAAGGATAAATTAGAATGATTTATGAAGTTTGACAATGTGAAATTAAGTTCACAATTTCTCTTGGCCGGACATTGTGAATTTGGTAAAACTGATACTTACATTTTTGGAAGCAGGAAATATGAGACGCTTTAAATTGAGTAATTGAAACAGTGTGTTATGAAACTTTCTATTAGAAATCAAGACTTCTTATTTATTCATTTTGATATAGTAATTCTTTTTGGATGCTTTAGACTGAAGGATTATTTTTGATTGACTAGTACAGTCGAATAACATGGAAGAATCATTGATATCGCATCATAGTTTTATAGTAACTCTTAGTGATTCTCATAAGAAAAACTATTTAAAATCCCATCGCTTTTATCGACTATTCCATCAATTTCCGCTCCGTCTCATCCTTGCAAACTGGTAATACTTCGGAACACAGCATTGGAAAGAAAGTTTGTGGATTTGCAGGCAGTGATAAAAGAGATATACGGAGTAGCAACCGTTGATCGTTTTGTAGCAACAATCGCAGAAAAAATAGTAGGAGTAACGTAAGGGCAATAATTTTCACTTTCGATGATTGTCCTAATGACCCATATTACGCCATGCATACTCTCTCACCACTCGATCCTTACTTTTCCACTTTTTCCCCAGGGGATGAACGAAGAACTGCCCCTGTTTGGGATTGAACTCGAATTTTACCCTTTGCCTCTTGTCCTCCATACTAATGCGATACGACCTGCCGATGGCAATGTTCAAATTTCGTGATGTAGAAATATGTGAATGTGAGAGCACATCTTAGAAATATGGAAGAGATGAGGAAATTTAAAAGGACGAAAGTGAAAATTGTCATTTTTGCAGTGCTGAACAACAACAGTCGTCATCTACACAACATTATCAAGCAGCTGTAGCCTATCAGTGTCAACTTTGCCCCAAAAGCTTCTCGTCCGCAAGGTGACCAAATGAAAGCAATTCACTTATTTGTTATTCAAATTCTCTAGAAATACCATTAAAATTTATTATATTGCATACATATTTGTTAATCTCCATTTTTTTCGCTTCAAATAAAATATTAAATGTTTATTTACTTTGTTACTTCCCAAGATAACCTGCTGTAATAACAAAGCATCTCTGCAAATTTTAATAATAATTCCACGTATTTTATGTTATTTATGAAGATAATTAATAGCTGACTTTTCTCTCTGATAAGATTTTTCTGGCGAATTTGAAATGTCCATGCTTTTAAGTTATCAGTTTTTTTACTATAAGATAACTTTTTATAAAATAAAAGCGCTCTCTCTCAATGTATTTTTCTTCTAGTGTGCTACAACATGTCTAAAATAGACAAGCTTAGTAAATCACAGTATGTAATAGTAAATAAATTCAATAGTTTTATTGAGTCTTGATTTATTTTTATTTCAAACAATTTAATAAATAGTAACTAAAAAGAAAGAATTCATTTTTAGCTTGAATTCTCAGAGAAATTCAGAAATTGGAGCAGATGAAATGTAAAGACTGCAATTAAATTTATTAACTTATCTCAAGTTTAAACGTAAAAACTCGATGTCGCTAAGTGATATGTCGTCTAATTTTATATGTATATTAATAGAGAAAGTGAAAAACATCTTAAGGTAGTAGAAAGATTCCCAAATTTTCATCTCTAGTTCATCAAATCTATTATTTTAAATTTCATCATTCAGTAATATTTCTGAAAACTTTAAATGATCGCTGCATCACTTGAATTACATCGTTATGTCCAGGATTTATTATAATATAACATAATAAATATATCACTGATATATATTGATATTGTGTTTCGCTTTTTAAGCAGTTTACGCAATGCGAAATGTTTCAACATTGTTACATAATGATTACTGTAGCATTTAGAATTTCTTTATCGATCCAATTAATACCTTGGATGACAGTTGCTTAAAAAAGATCTATTTATGTATGTTAACACTGCATAAGCTGAAATATATCTATTTGTAGCACTTTCATTCTTCTGGCCGATCAATGCATTTTGTGTGGCTAATTTTAAAATTCTTACTGTTAAATAGTACTGGATTTGGTGATTTTGTTTTTACCTGAATTTAATGACAAAGTTTAAAACTTTTATTGTAAATAATTCTATTTGTTGATTTGTGCATTTATTTCATTTTATTTTCATTTAGCGGTCTCAAGCAACACAGTCATATTCACTGCAGTTCAAAACCTTTCCGGTGTCACATTTGCGATAAAGCATACACACAATTTTCCAATCTTTGTCGTCACAAAAGAATTCATCTGGTCAGTCTTTCTTATAATTCAGATTTATAAATACTAAGTTTGCAAAGTTTTAAAAAATGAAATATTTTTCAATTTTGATAAAGACAATTTTTTCTGAAAACCATCTGCTCAAGAATACCGAGTTAATTTGCATATAAGTGTAGTTAAAATTTCAAGAATTATCTTTGAAATTTTGCAGTTATTGAATTTCAACTATGCCATTTACATATTGAAAGTATATTTACGGGAAATTAAAACTGATCGCAATAATAATATTAGACAGTAGCTAATATAACAAGCAGAATACAATAAATTTTGTGGATATTTGGGAGAAAAGTGAATTTGAATTGTGTTTAAAGCAAAGGAAAGCAAAATATTGATTAATATCATTGAAACTCCTTTCATGCATTTCATTGGTTAAATTGCAAATATTTCAAACTCCGTAAATCTTGAAAATTTTATTTTGAAATTTCCAAAAGTTCTACAATCCTTTTACCAACTTTAATCAAAAATTTTTGGACAATGTATGCCTTTCTTTGCGAAGCTTCTAGAGAAATATCGCAATGTCAGAGAATAATGATTTTTTTCAAAATAGCTTAACAAAATCCGAAATTTAGGAAAGTTAAAAAATGATCGAATATCAAAAATCGATATTTGCTTTCAGGAAGGATGGCAGTGTCAGTACTGTAGCGCCTCGTTAGCCAGTCAATCAGCGCTTATAAGGCATAGGTCCATATGCGAGCCACAGATGACCGCACTTAGCGCCTTTTATAAGCCTATTGGTAAGTTTTTTCAGCCAGGCGCCAATACTTTTAGACTTCACGAAATTCAAAAACCATATCTAGTCAGTTTCTTATCGGATTGATGTGATTTGAATTTCCGAATATTTTGCATGCTTCTTTTCTTCTTTTCACTTGTAGTAGTTTGCGTGATTTGAATGAGAGTTGCTGGAATAGAAAGGGAGAGAGAGAGAAAAAGAAAGAGAGAAGAAATAGTTAGGGGAAAAGTTTTTTTGGACGTAATAAGTATGGATAATTGGGAAAAGTGGTTCACTAAATTATGAACAATTTCTTTTCATTTTTATTTCGTTGACAATATCTGACAATAATGTAATCTCCTTTTTCTTTATCCTTCATCTTCCCGTCAATTTCTCTTCTTTTTGATTCTTTTCTCTTTGCTCCTAGGAATCTCTTTGTTTCTCAATTCCAACCATGCACCCAAATATTAAATCTTAGTTTATAACCAATATAATTAGTGAATTTTTCTGGATACAGCTCTCTCTCGAGAAAAATGTGTAATGGTCTGAACTAGAAAGATGTCAAAATATCGAAAAAGAAGTATTAGAAACTTTCTAATATTAGTCGCTATCATAGCGCTGATGCAAGCAGAAGAAGGTGTCGTGGAAGTTTTTCGATCTTGTTTTGCACAAATGATAGAAGTTTATTGATTGACGGGTTTACTGATTATTCTTCGTATACGTTATAAAGCAAACAACTATTCAAAAATATCTAGTAAAGTCAACAATTATCCGAAAATATTACTAGTTGATTGGTCTTTGGATTTTCTTTTTCTTTTCGTTATTGTTCAAATGAAGAACTGCTCCTGGAATCTTTTTTGAGAGTTTCTTTGAGCGATGGAATGGTCGTTGCGATCGTTCTGTTTTCAACAGCCTGATCCTTCTGATTGATTCTGATTGAGAGATCTTCATATTATGAAAGTTTGTTTACTCTATAAATATAACACAACACCATTTACAATATGTTAACTTGTGGCGCTAAGAGGATAAATTTACAATACGTCAACTTTAGTACAAAAGAATATTGCTTTCTACTTCTCAACCATAGCATAATTTACAATATATTAACATAAAGGAAAGGGAGACATTTGGTTATACTACCAAGATATTTCTATAATACAGAATCTTTGATTATTTCATTATCATTTACACTCTAAAGAATATTTCGATTTTTTCGATAACAAGCACGGCCAACGTGGGAATGATTTCTCTCAATCTTCTAATTCTCCATAATTCACTTGCGAAGAAAAAGTGTGAGTTGAGTAAATATTAGACCTCTTCTCTTTTCTATGCCCTCATTTTATCAATCGAAGATTAAATATTGAAGTGATTTTAACAGCAACACAGCCTTCACTGCTCACAGTACCATCGCATTATTGGTCTCGACTTTTACAAATTGCATCCACTCAACAGCAGCAGCAACAGCAGCAGCAGCAACAACAACAACAACAACAACAACAACAACAACAACAACAACAACAACAACAACAACAACAACAACAACAACAACAACAACAACAGCAACAACAACAACAACAACAACAACAGCAGCAACAACAACAACACCAACAAAAACAACACCAACAACAACAACAACAGCAGCAACAACAACAACAGCAATATTCACAAACAGTACCAGTTTCAGTTCCCACAATTGCAAGTGCCCTATTTCCATGGAATGATGAGTACCATACTATCAACGGTTCTGATGGTGAAAGCTCTCCTGGAAGCAGGTAATTTAACCCATCCCAATTAATCTCAATTTCAATTTTTAAATTTCTATTTCGTAATAGTGGTAATCAAATCATAGTTGACCTAGAATTTCTAGTGATCTAAATTTTTTGAGAATTTTTTTAACTTTCGAAAAGAAATGAGAATGTCATTTAATTTCAACAAAATTGCATTAATTTAATTTAAGCTGATTTTGATTTCAAATTCATCCAAAATTTAAGTCCATCCAAATTGTTCAAACTTTTAGGCAATCAAATTTCACGTACATTTATTTTAGTGAACAGTTATCGGATCCATCGCCGACTGAACAAAAGTACAGTCCACATGATTCAAGTGATGATGGTTCGCTAGGTGATTTTGAATTAACTCCTCTAGATCTGTCCATGAAAGCATCTGGAGTTGGGACAGTAACAACAATGACGATGTTAAGTACAACTACTCCTCAAGTTGAAGATAAAGTTGTGGTAACAGAGCAATCGAATAGTGACAAAGATGAAAAAAATATCAAAAATGAAAATAATGAAGTATGTCCAGAATCAGGAAGCCAAAAAGGCGGCACAAGGATGGAGCATGAAAATCTGGCTGTATTAACGGAATCGTCAATGCTGCCCAAAAATCTCGGCAAATTGGACTTAACTCCAACAGTGAATCCTTTTTCCTCCACTGCTTTCATGCAAATGCTTCGTCGTCCATTCACTTACCCAATTGTCGCTACGTCTGCAGCAGCGCCAGCAACTAGTCGTTTGAATCCTTATACACACCACTCGGTACCATTAGCTCCTTTACTCTCAAAAACTGCACGTGATCGGTATACATGCAAATTTTGCGCCAAAGTTTTTCCACGTAGCGCAAATTTAACACGACACCTCCGAACGCACACCGGTGAACAACCTTACAAGGTAAAACTTTATGACTATGGTTCATAATTTTGTTAATTTCTTGTTTGTACTTTTTTATTGAATGTTACATGATTCATTCGATCAAACTGATACAACAACTTCATTGATAGCGTTACCATAACCAATGGATAATTAGTAATAAGGTGCTCTATTAATAAATTATTAGGTGTTAGGTTAAGTTGCAGCGACACATGTTCCAGCAAATAGTTTTTAAATTTCAGAAGGTATTCAAATTGTAATCTTATTTCGACTCTGTTGCGTTGGGTTTTTCATGAATTTGTCTATTTGCAAACTTAATAAATCATTTCAATTTTTCTGCAAACAGTTGCAGAAAAACAAGATAGTGGAATTTTATCATAACTTGTAAAATCATTTTTTTGCTAGAAAGTTTATTTTTTCATAAGATTATTAAGTTATTGATAGGACAAACTGCTCAGATATTCATTTAGTTCACATTAATCAGTCAGTTAATACGGATTTCAAGAAGTTAAAAATGATAATCTGAAAAATTTATCACAAAAGTTATTGAATGTGCAATACTTAATTAATGACTTATTTGTTCAAATGAATTGATTGAGGATTGAGAATGCCTTTGAGGATGCATCCACTAAAGATTCTGGATAGATACATTGCTTTATCGAAGGAATTCACTCATGGCAAGAGAGAGAATCATGAACATGTTTTTATTGATATTTATTTCTAAACTCGCCTTCCTGCAGGCATTGCGGAACCTTCAGTTTTTCCATTCATTCATTTCCGAGGGTCATATGTTCTTACGAATCAGCATCAGGTAGAGTGGAAATACGGTGTGAAAGTGAAAATTTTTAGCACATGCGGGGTCAATCAGACCTATATTCTCTTCTCTTTTCTTGCTACTTTTAGAAACCGGTTTTGCAGTAATGTCCGCTGGCGTAATCGTTGTTTTTCGTTTTCCCATGAAATAATAAATGAAATCAAATCGAGACTGATTTATCTCAGAGGTTGGCAATATAACATCAATCCATTTTTTTCAATGAGGTTTTTTCTTGCAAACTCTTTGCTGGAAATGTATGAATGGGAGGTGAAAGGAATTATGCAAATTTTCAACTTATTGATATTATTTTTCGAATGCTTATTAGTAATGTGCAATTATTCAAAAATGTATGCATATTCTTTTTACATTATTTTTGTGATATTTCCATTTTCTTTTCATGGATATGTTCTATTATCCGGTGTTAGGATTCATTTCCCGACGTGTAACAATAAGAACACAGGTGTGAATATCCCTGAGTGTTCAATTATTACTGTGATATTTAAGTTATGCGGAAATTTACTTCTGTTCAGTGAAGCTTTGAAGTTTTTTTTTCTTTTAATTTAGGTATCATAATTGTTGAACACATCCATGGCATATATATTTTCTTGTATATATATCCAACATGGGACTTTTTAATCAGTTACAAGTAGTCATCGAATAAAGACGACATCATTAAAAAATTGTGCTCTGTAAATCAATCAAATCATCCAAACTGTTAAACTACCAATCAGATTACCATTCTCACTGCTTTTATTTATAAGCCTAAACAATTATTTCTCCCTCTAAAATGTGATTTATTTGTAAAATATTTTAAATAATACTCTATATTATTATCATTTTTTTTTAGTGTCAATATTGCGACCGGTCATTTTCAATCAGCTCAAATCTCCAGCGACATGTTCGTAACATACATAACAAGGAGAAACCATTCAGGTAATGGTAATAAGAGCTTGAGAAGATTTGTCTAATTATGAACAAAATTTTATTCTTCATTTATCAGAATCATTCATTCATTTACCACTTAGATATATGATATCCGCAGTTGCAACTTAATTCAACCATCGTGTTGATTACAATTTAAAATGTTATCACTCATCACCCATTTCTATCATTCTGTATCATGTTGACTGAAATTTATCATTTTTATAATACTAATACCTTTATCACTTCTATCGACAATAATCTTTGAGAATATGCAATCGCACAATTGCAGTAGCGGAAAACTGCAAGAAATTTATTGGTTTCTCTCAAATTTGACCACTATTATTTAAAACATTTTCGTTGTCTAGTCTCTTCTTATGAAAAAGCATCTGCAGTCACGTTCATCTTCTGCATTTTCATCTATTATCACAGTCTACAGTTCTCTATCTAATACTGATCACTTCATTTTAATGATGGTTTTAGAGACTTGTTATTACAGATGTGATCGCTGTGATCGTCGCTTTGGGCAGCAAACGAATCTAGATCGGCATACTAAGAAACATGAAACAAACGGTACTTTGACGATTGCTGCCGCGGCTGGAGCTGTACCAATTCGCCGGGAATCATTGACCGCACCAATAACACCAATACGAACAGCTGCTGTTGCATTACCATTCTCGGCTCAAAGCCTTTTCTCCCAGCTAACACCATCGATCCAGCCCATTTTTTAAAAATGTCTCATATTTTAAAACCCTTGAAGTCTGAAGTTCCAAACATTTAAATCCTCTCATTGTATACACCAAATTTTTACAGTTTCCTTTTGAACTATTAATTAATATCGTCAATGTTATTATTAAAATACCCATTCTTTATTTATTCAAAACGAAAAACGAAATAGATGTGATCTGATCTAATTGATTGGAGAAGTCCCATACCCAGCATATTTTTTCAGCATAACGTATTTAGAATGGATTTTTAAACTACTTTAAATACTGCTGAAGAACATAACGGATGATACTTTCCTGTATAGAGATTTTTCCATTTCTTTCTAAATTCATTTAATTTATCAAATTTTTACATACACATATTACATATATGTTCAGTCTTTCCAGTGATTAGAAAACACAAATGGATTAGATGTGCTGTATTCACTTTGAATTAATAATAAACAGCACGGTATTTCTGCATATGGTTTAAAAATACATTTTTTGCGTCAGCGATACAAACGAATACCAATATATCAATTTGCAGAAATTTTTAACAATAAAAATAAACAGTTCAAATTTCATGCAGATATGTAACAATATAATGAAATCTCCGGAACTTCCGTGGGATTGTCTGCCAGTTTCTACATCCAAAGACTAAAAATTATGCGATAGAGTGAATCCATGGATTTCATTAATGTCCCAGCTGAAGACGAAAATCTTTGATGCACTTGATTACTTACATCATCAGTTCCACTGCGAATTGACGTACGATTTTGTATTTACATTTTTTAGCACTTCCCATGATCCCGCATTTTTATTTATGTAAGAAAATCTTCTTAATGAATCATTATAGACATAAGCGATTCTTAAAAAGTTTTTTTCAGAAAACAGTTTAAACTTTTTAGTTCAATCAAAAGTCATATTTTCCAAACTAGCACTGCTATGTAATTCAATTTGAGTAAAAGTTACTTTTCATTTATTGCATTGAATCTGAACGTTACATCACTTATTCTAACTTCTAAAACTGTTTTCCTCTTTTTGAAAATTTAAAACTACAGAAAGAAATAACTGTTAGGAATGTATAGTAACATGGAATGATAAATATAATTTAGATCTATTTAATACAAATAGTACTTTAGTGTAGTAAACTGCAAATGATAACTTCTTTAAATTATGTAAATATAATATAGACTACAAACTGAGACAACTTATTGTTTTTAGAGAAACATAAGGCTTTTTTTCTTCACATTATCCAAGATCGGTGCCACAATTTTCCAGACATTTTCGGAAATTTCTTCAACAGACAAGGAGCCATCCACTATCTTAAATCGGATGGCTGACGAAATTGTTGTCATTATTTGGTAAAAAATTTTTTAGTACGGAAATTCTTTGATCTTTGCATAGCATATCTACCCTAACTTCATTCAAAATCAAAGAAAAAAATAGTTCGTTTAATTTAACTTACTTTCCATAGATCTCTATCTTCAACGGCTAATCTTTTCATGATATCATCAACTTTTTTCTGAAAACTACCACAATCGAAACGTTCATCACCAAATCCCTTCCTTTTTTGCACTTCTTCGAATGAAAGATTGAAATATATAACACAATCAGGTCTTAATTCACCCATATCAGCCAGTTTTGCCCACTCTACTGTTATGTTATCAGCTCCTTAATTATAATAAATGACGTAATCAAGAATAAAGTATAAGATTTTTTTAGAAAACCATATTTGCTCGATTAATATTTTCAACTAAGTTAACTTCCTCAAATGTTATAAAAATTTTGATAGGCTAATATACAAATAAAAGTAGCGAGAATACCTTTCGCAAGAGTATAAGCAATGCCTGAATAAGCATATCGGTCAACGATTAAATGTGTTCCTTGAAGCAGTTTTTTCACCATTAAGGGCATAAGTGCTTGTCGATTTGCTGCAAACACTAGATGCGCTTCTTTAGGTTCCATTTCGACTTCCTTTTCAAATAACAGTCAATAAATTTACCTAAGTCGCTTGAACGATCTAAAACAATCAATTATTACCCATTATTACACTCTGACCAAAGAAAACTACAGCAATGGCTTACAAGTCTCACGAGATGTAAAAATGGTAAAATGTTGTACCGGGAAATGAAATCAACTCTGCATCGTCTCCCGTGTCTTTGATACGTTGCACCAGTTTTTTGGATTGTAGACTTTTGCCAGTTTTGTCGCATCCTTCAAACACGATGAATGAACCACGTAGGCGTGATCCCATTTCATATAACTTTTGGAATCAATCGTTTACTTATATCACTATAACTATTCACTGTAAGAAAATATATTACATAATGACAACAAACTATCATTACCAATAAATAAATAAAACGCCATCTATCGCACATACAAACTCATCATTATTACCGAATAATGCTTTTGCAAACCCCATCTTGTAATGAAGCACTTGGGGATACAAACCTTCTTAACATTGATATTCAGAGCACTTACCAAAACCACCAATAGAAAGGGAAATCGAGTGGAAAAATTAAGGTATTGAAAAAATAAATAAAAAATAATAAATAAATAACGTGATCATGAATAAAAAATAAAACGAGCTCATTCTTTTGATTGTCGCAAAGGAGAAATAGAAAAAATCCAAAAATTTTTTCATGTTTAATTATAACACTTTTACTTGCCTGCACTGACTGTAATCAGTCTGAATAACGGGATTTGTTCAAATTGGAAATATATATATTTCAGTTTATGTAGAGCAATATATATACAAGCAGTCTTAGAAAAACTAAAAAATCTTATTTTATAAAATAGCAAATAACAAGACTGTAGACATAAAAATTAAGAAAATCCGAAATCTTGGTAAAGGACCTAACAAAATCTAAGCAAAACTTTATTGTGACTCGAAAAAATCCAAACTTCATAAAATGTATTCAAGAAAAATCAAGAATGACAAATAATGCAATTAAATAAAATAAAATTTTAATGACAAAATAACTAAAAAAATCAGAAATCTATCTATTGCATATCACCAATGGTATTTCGCAGCAGAAGCCGGAATCTCTTCATAGAAAAGCACTATTCCCAACAGATACGCAAAAAAGAACGAAACGCAAGAAAAATCGCGGCTGAAAAATATAGAGCGATATATGGTTTCACTGCAACAAATATTGAACGAATCACTAAATAGATCATTTGATACAGTAAACTAAAATTTTCTGTAGCATAAGAAAAACGAAAAAAGGAATCGATATTACAACTACTTGCTATTTGAGGTACACGCCAAACAGTAATCCTTATTTAAAAGTTGACTTCTGTGGACGCTCAGTCCTTAGCAAAGATAATCGTGTTTTCATCAATGTATTTTAATAAGATCTTTAACATGTCATCAATCCAAGTGCTCACTGAGAAGAACTAACAAAAACTTTCTGTGACTGTAAGCTTATTTTACAGCGGAAATCACTGTATGTATATTATATATATACAGTATTTGTGCCCCAAGTGATCAGAAAGTAAAATCCAACCAAATTAATAAGATAATGATCGAAATAGTAATGTTCGAATCTGTAAAAAGTTTTCACGGCACCATTTGTAATACCTCCAATTGATTTATCACGACGTGAAAACCATGAACGTAGGTCGCATAATTTCACATCCATCAATTTTATGTCTTCTGAAACCAATTTCAGATTCGTAAAACTGATATTCCGCTTTATTAAAAATTCCTATCATCTTATTCTGAATTCTATTACAAATAAAGATTGGCCCTGAAACTGTGTTGAGATTTAGAAAAATAAGCATACGCTTAGTTCCATAATATCGCCAAGGACAGTAGGGACCGTGAACGCGATAATTATACTCTTTATCCTGCACGCCAATCTCGAAGCGATTAATCACTCGATTGTACAAGTATACCCATACACGTTCCCAAAGACGGCAATAAGGTCGATAAATATAAACATCCCAATATAAATCATTGTGAATTTTTGTGCCAGGCGGTAATGGTGGGACGAATGGTCGGAAATACTTCGTTACCGGGATTTTAGTTGCCATTGAACTTGAAAAAAGAATAAGATAAGAATTAAATTATATAATTTCACTGAAACTCCTTAAACAATTCAAAATAACCCCAATATTTAAAATCATTCAACATATACAATTTGTTGGTGAATTCACATATTTTTGAAAAAATAAACTCATAATTGATGTTTTGTGGAGTGCAATGTAGTATGCTAAATAATAATTCCTGTATATGAAAGATGTCTCATTATACTGATAAAGTCGTCTTGTCCATTCATCAATACAATTACAAAGAGATACTAATGTTTCCACTTGACTGCTGCAAAACAACATAATAAAAACTACTTCCACAGCTTCAAATCTACGAACACCACCTTGAAGAAAATTATCGCCTAATCGATATAGTCATCTCTGAATTAGTAAAACTACAATTGTCAATACTGCGCTTCCGGACTCAAGCAATTATTGCAGCTCACAATACAAATTGATGGCAACAATTTATCAACAAAAAAAAGAAAAAAAAACAATAAACTGGAATAAAACAGTAAATAGTACAAAACAGAAAATAGACATCAACTATATGATTGAAATAAATCAGAAGAAAATGGGCTGAAAGAAGTGCATATAGACATTATTAGAAGACGAGAAAGTGTGATACAGTTATCAGAAGTTTCAGTAATTATGATATTTAACTTGAAAAAATGATAATTTTTAAAATCATAAATATTTAAAAAAGAAACATATCATAAGAGATTCGATTTTAAACAAATCATGCTATCCCCGAAGTACCTCTAGTGTCCCATTCAGGGCATTCAACCACGCACTGCAAAGTTCCTTCGTGTCCGCAGATAGTAGCACCCTAAAAAAAAATAACGAACGTCGCTCCCACTCATTTTTTCAATATCGTTTTTCCATATATGTACATACACTGATAATCAAAGTAACTTGATAAGCGTACCGTTTCTTTTCTATAACAGAGGGTGATTTGGGAACCAGAAGGTCAACAGTGAAAGCATTTGGACGTGAACAGATTTCATGAGGTGCATGGTTGATTTCTTTGTCTGTACATTTCGAAAGATCCATACACGCAAGAGATGGCTGAAATGCAACTCATGTGACAAAAATATCTTTGAAACTTTATAACACTGCTGTGGAATCTTCGATTACATTAAAAAAACCTTTTCGGAAGCTTCGTCATCAGGATATTTCCAAAACTGAACTACACCACAACGAAGAACAGCCCAGTATCTAGCCCATGACCCCAATCCAGCTATTATTTGATACATAGTCTGAAATATATTGCTAAAGACTCATTAAAAATTATTGTAAGCGGAAGTTTAAAGAATTTAATTCCTACCATTATCATGACTTATAACCTACCAAAAATCCTCGGAAATTGATTTCAATTGTAGGAGGAAGTGTCGTGCAACGAGATTCGACCTCAATTGTTCCTTCCAATGGATAAACCGCTCCATCCAAGTAGAATTTTTGCATACCAATAGTGTCCCTATTCAAACAGATATGTCCACAGCATGTGAATTCTGAGGAGCCCACAACTGATTCATTACCGCATGTTTTTTTGGCTAGAAATTAAATTCTAAAATACCAAAAACTTGAAAATGGCAACAGCGAGTTTTATAAATTATTTTAGAACTAACACGGACTCAACAACGACTTTGCTTTATTCTTCAGCACGCTGCATGAATAATCATCCGAGCGACGATTTTCATTGACTTTCTAAAAATTTACTAATTCTTAACAGAATAAAAAAGTGCAATATCGGTAACAGGATGAAAAAAGATTGTCTGATCCAAGACTGTAATGATGCTGAAGTCAAAAAAGAGACACATATCATTATGAAAAAAGTGTTAGCTAGATCAATATGAATTATCAGAAAACTAAAACTTCAAGATCAAAAGTGCTGGACAAGAGATTGTTTTCAGCGTTATGTTTTTCGGTTTTTTTTTTCTTTTTTTTTTCTAGCAGACGATAATACTTGAGCGTAATACATAGATGTTTTAAAAAACTGCAAACGCTATTATAAGCAAACAAATATAAATTATTGTTACCAAAGCGTAAATTTCCAACAATACTGTAAAATCGACCGGTAGATTTGTAAAGCGAATTTGATCAGAAAAATGAACTTTGCTAATACGTAAAGCTCGTGTATCCATTAACGTAACTGTTTGCGTAGCTTCCACTTGTTCATCAGTTTTCAAAAGAATGACAAAAGCATACGAAATATCTAGATAAAGATAATTTTGTTCATTTCAAGAAATTCAATATACGATTCCAAGGGGAAGAGAAGTCAAATTGGTCATGATCATAAATGGTTACAGCATATTTTTGAAATTACAAAAATCTCCGCTTTACTTTATAAACTTACTTTCATCAATATTACGAATACAAAAATTGCGATTGAGATAAACATTAATTGATGTAAGGTCGATAGCTCCACGCATGCGTTTCGGCAGTGATGATTCTTTTACAAGTCGACGTGTTTTCAAACGTTGGATTTCGTTTTGCAATGCCAAAAGCCGTTCGCGTGCCAGTAACAAACCACGCTGAGCGCTCAGCTGTAATTATGTCACAAAACATCTGCGTGAATTTCTATTCAAAAACGTTTTTTAAAGATTTCAAGAATTTCTGTAGAACAAAAGATATAAAAATATTATAACAATTTATTTCAAGAACTGTTAATATGAAGATAATAGCAGTCAGACTCACAAATAAGCGTTCTTCACATATAAAAGAATGAACTAGCCTCAACGAGAGTCCCATTAAAACCATTATTCTTCTTACAATGTGTTAATGCCAACGATGCTTGTGCAATCTGACCCTCTTGGATCATTATTTCTTGTTTTATTGTCTATAGAGCATACTTAATATATTAAAGATTTAACAAGGATCATTTTTCATAATAAAGAAATGATAAAATTTAAGCAGCAATACATAAATCCAGAAAAAACTTCATTAAATAACAAATGCTATCTAGGAGGTGCGCTAGTATCAAAGATTGGAGCAACTATAATTCAAATAAACGTATATACTTTTACTGGAATTCAACCAAAATCAGAAGTTACAAGCATTACTTGTAATTCAATATCTGATTGTTGCAGCTGAACGATTTCATGTGCTGTCGAAGCAGTAATTGAGGATATGTCACTTCGATTAAGCATATGGCTTGTAGAAGTATACATATGACTATTAGTTGCTGGTGAACCATCAAGAGGAGTGGAAGTAGCCATTGGATCTGCTGCAATCATCTGAGTTCCACATGTGGCATTTTTTGTCTGGAAATAGTGATTTCTGATTCTTACAATTATTTTAATTACGAGCAGGTACTGGTGAATATGCTTCAAGGAACATCAGTATGCGAATTAAAATTATCAGTATCGATAAACTGATATTAGTCAAAAATGTCACATCCGTGAAAGCCATTCATAAAGTCGTCCTTAATCTAAATTTCCAAAAAAATCACATCCCGAAACAGTTTTTAAATATCAAAATAAACTTACTATTGGATTTTTATGTTCATAAGTTGCTGATCGTTCACCAGCAGATGGAAGTGGAGAATAAATAACTGAAGAGAAACGAACAGGGATATCACCATTTGATGATTTATGGTACTCTCCTTCCAAATCATGATATAATGAAGTCTAGATGAGTTTTTATAAAGATCATCAGTAGTTCACGTACATAGATAAAAGTAGTTCACATAAATATGATAAAAAATGAATAATGTGGTGAAAAGTTTATTTCTCTACAAGACATATAATTTATATAATAAGTAAAATACTTTACATCTCTGTGATGCCTAATTTCAATAAATGTAAAAATGTAGAACTTATCAAAAAACAGAATAGCTAACTTTTGCGTGTGGCGATGCTGGTTTTCCCAGAGATTCATGCGAACAGTGTTGACCAGGAATTGCTAGCGACTCCGTCTATAACAAATTTGGTCAAGATTTAAGTTAATTAGATCATAGCGAATTATCCATGATATGCTCAGTCTGAAATTCAGTCAAAACAGACCTTGTTGACGAAATCAAATGCTTTTTCCACTTCAGCAACATGATCCATAACTTCGCTATCAAGTCGTTCCACATAAGAATCTATAGAAATCACGAAATCATAATATAAAGTTTATATAGTGGGTTTCAATATCATCTAAGGAATGAAAGTGAATAACACAAAGACTGTTACGTTTTTGGTCAGTAATAAGAGCCATGTGATAGCTCGACTGTACTGCAGGACTGCAATTCATTTGACGAACTTGCGGAGCATAAGATGCATCCGGACTGAAGATCTACAATGTAGCTTACAATCAATATAGTATATATTGATGATTAATGCATATATTATTGTAATATACTCTCAGTATGCTAAGTCTCGATTTAAATATTTCAGCACATCATGACTTGTATTTAATAGAGAATAAAAAATTTTTTTGACAAATGTTATCAGTTAATGATTAATGCCTTTCCTTTCCAGAACATTTAGCATCAACGAGAACAGGAAAATATGGATTTCTGAAAAAATTATTTCCACTCATTCATTCTTTTCATCTAGTGAAGTGTGTAAATCTTTTACCTCATTCGGCATTCTATTGTAGTTGCTATCGTAGCGTTTCAGACTAATTATTCCCTGGAAAATAAATTTCAAATAGCAAAAAAGAATCTAAATTTCCTAAACATTATCATTGTATCTACATTAAAAAGCCATGCCTAAATACACTCATATTAAACAAAAATAATGAATAAAAAAAGAGAAACTTTGTGCAATCCCAGTTCGTATTGTTGCTGATCCCAAATGTTAGTGCAGCTCGTGCTATTATACGGTAAATTCTGCGAGGGACTTTCACGAACTACACACTCATTCCAATCATCTGATCGTAGTGAAGGTGACATTGCAATACTACAAACACTGTAGTTCAATACAAGAGCATACTGAACAGTTTGATTGCTTTGATAATTGATAAACGCCCCATATTTTTTGATAACATGTTTATGACATACTGTAAGCGTCGTTTCTGATGCGTTGGTTTTCGTGGTGTTATGTCAGTTTGAAGTGTTCGTGATGAATTTCGATACTTATTCGGAGTCGATACCGATTCAAATCTAGAAATCGATACCAATTCAAGTAAAAAGTCAAGTCTATGTACAAAATAACAAAATTAATATAATAAAGAAAAAAAAGAAAAGATGCAAATCTAACCGATTCACAATGTTGCGTACGTTATGTGTTTGAATAATTTGCTTGTCTCTTACAAATGGTTTCTCAAATCCATTTCTTTTGCATGAAATTGTGAGATCTAAATGAATTTCATTCATATTTATCTAAGTTTTATTTAGTTATGAACCATTATTGTCTAAAATTTCAATCTTTCTAAATTGGAAAACAAAAAAAAGATCAAATGAGTAGAATTAAGTTTCTGAAAAGCATTAGATAAAACAAACCCCGGAAAAGTTCCCTGATATTGAATTCAGTCTCTCGGTGACAGGTTTCATTGATAATGTTCGAAGGAACTGACTTACCACGCCGTTGCAAATGATCCATCTCTCGCAACATTTCTATGCTCGCTGCATCATTCATCGTCTCAAACATTGATGCCAGTTTACGTGTTTGTCCTCTTGGTAAACGGTCGCTATAATACATACGGTGAACAGAACATTATGCTATTTCTGATTACAAATTTTATCTTTAATATCAGAATCACCCGAAACACTAAGAACAAAAAATAAGAAGTATTCTCGTATATCATTCATTATATCTGAACTTCGAATAAGCATGAACAGTCAGAAAAATATTTTTTTGTGAATACCATGACAGTTCCTGGTAAACTAATTTAAAATGAAGCATGCAACATAAATTAATATATTAATATGTTATAGTAGCGTCGCTTTTTAAGACCGAGTTTTAAATGAGATATCACTGGTTTAAAAAATTATTGCACTTCAGATTTTGGTCGATTTAAATAATTGATATATATAATACAGATTTTATATATGACTGAACAAAAAATCACCAAAAACATTATAGCGACATTTTGCTTTGTATCTTCCTACAAATTTAAAATTCAACTGCTGAATTCTTGCGAACAAAAAGTAATCTGATTTGAGAAAGTCATAAATCTATGGAATTTCTATAAAAGAGATATTGCGACAAAATAATTGTAGTTATTAGAAGACTAACTAATACTTTTATATCAAAAAGATTATCTGATCTATATTTAACGAAGCATACCGAATTGTTGAACGGCCATCGCTACTTGATTTCTGTGCAGTTTCTTCACAGTCGTTTTCGTGGTAATTTTTTCGCTTCAAAAGATTTTCCTGCGGTTTTTCCTGGTCTATGCATTCATATTGCTGTTTCTCTGCCATTGCTGTTTTTTTCTTTATCTTAAATATACAGTTTCTCTAGCTTATGTAAATTCATTTATAAGCAATATTTATTAATAGTAACAAAGATTGGCCGGTAAAACTGTGCATTTTACTTCAAAAAAAGTATCATTCAAGCACTTTATACTTAGAAACTTGAGATGCATGGCAACAAAATAATGATGTCATAATATCAAGTATCACTAATTTGAGAACAATTCAATGAAAGATTCACTTAACAAAAGCCAATTATCTTCAGGTAGTAGAAGTGAGTTTGTCTCAAATGAAAATAACCTCAAATCCGACTGACAAATTTTTTTTTAATCGATAATGGAGCATCATTTCTATCAGTAAAATCACTCAACCCTTGGTTTTCTAAAAAACAGAAAAGGAAAACTAGCTACGAGACCTAGTATTCATTAACTTACAGAAACGATATACTGTAATTCCATACAAAATAAAAGAAAAATGAAATGTTAGATATAATTTTAAATTTTAAGAAAACGAACTGCGAAGCTTTGAAAATTCGAAATTTTTTGTAGCGATTTTGAATCACCAGGTGGTGTTGAATAAAAGCTGTTCAGTACTTCCCGAGTGAAAAATCGATTTTGACTTCCACTGTTATTCAAACGTCGCTTTAGCATTACATTCAGCACAGAAACTGCTTTATCCGTGTCCTGAGATAGAAAAACAATTAAAATATTAAAATGAGAAATATCCGACCTCGGCAGTATTATTCGATTTCGAAATATAAGTTTACCTCCTGTGATTGAGTCACTATCGGTTCTTTAGTTTGAGGATATTGATATCTGTGTACAGTAGCCATCTGCTCATCTTCAATTTTTGGATTTTTTGCATTTTCATATTTGAAATGATAAGTACCATTCGGAAAACATTGCATTTCCAAATGAGGTACTGGATAAATGATAGTATGCTCAGTGACAAAGAATTGTTTTTTTAATTCGTTTTTGGATAATTCCTGGAAAAGACTAATTATGATAAAAAGCTAGAAAAAAAAATTTCTGGAAAAGGAAAAAGGAACAAGGAGAATTCTGAATTAAATACTTAAAAAAAATTTACAAGCTTCGTCCAGGAACAAGATCATCATTTATATAAAGGAAGCAAAGTAAAAGCTAAAAATAAAATTAAAACACTGAAGCTGGTGCTTTTGCCTTTTAAGAAAAACAATTTTTTATTATTGTAAGTGCTGATAATTTATCATTCTTCATTTCGTTTTATTAAATATGTAAGAAAAATTAGTAGATGCAGCAAAACGTGGAATTCTTTAAAACAAGAACTGCAAAACCAATCTGTAATTTTTATGTTTTTATTATTTATGATGAGCACGGTAATATACAATACGACCTTTGTATTTTGTTCAACATTTGCTTTGCATGCGACATATTCTTCACGCTTAATTTGTGTTTGATTGAAATCACATTCTGGCATGTTTTCGGTGTTTGGTAGCATCAGATAATCCAATAATGTGTCCTTTAAAGTTTTTCAGATTTTAAAAAGATTGTCGAAAGAAATTCCTCCCTTAAAAATTTATTTCTGTTAAAAAATTGGGTCTTAAATGTATTCTGGCATATTTAAACTTCAAAGTTTCAGATTTTTTGCTTACCCCTTCTGTTGCAATATCATTGTTTTTCGATGTTGATGTATGCAAATCTGTTGAAGAGGAAATATAGCCCTAGAAATTATATTTATGTAACACATATAACTACATTTTCAATTTAAAAAGTTTCTTACTTAAATCACTGACCCATGAACGAAAATCATTAAAATTTTTGTTGCTATGTTCAGATGGGAGTGAAAGGTTAGACGGCTCTTCAGTTAACGATATGCAATCACGCGATTTTCTTAGTGGTATTTTCTGACGTTTTGATGTCAGCAATATTTCAGACTGAAAAAATTTGGATAACAAAATATCCATTTTTCCAGTACAAGAAACAATTATCTTATTTCAATAGCTAATTTATGAAGAACTCGGATTCTCACGAGAATCTAATTCTCATTATATGAAGGATTAAAAAGGAAGCATTAACATTGTCGATATGATAAATTTAAGGCATTTATTGTTAGACTGCAATACTTTTAAACCTAACGCGATTATGGTGGCTATATTTCGATAAGAATCTAGTGCCCGAAGTCGACAAATCGTTTTCTGAGATTGAGACAACCTAAAAACTAGATAAATATTTGACCGGAAGGTATCAATCAAAATTTCAAATGCAGAGAAAAATAGTTTAGAGGGAAATGTCGAAATACATCTATTTACTTTCTCATTATCAACTCCAGCGTTCATATTCTCACTCATCGTTAAGACTGCAGCACGATTACAATTTTGCTAAAAATAGAGATGATACTGTTTTTTTATTTTGCGTTTTAAGTTTTGCTCTTCAATCTAATACTTCATATGTAGTTTTTTACAAATTCCCATATCAGCTTTCTTTTCATAATTCATTTGAAATTTTAGGCAAAAATCGAATAAATTTATATAAGAAAAAATTCACGAAAAAATAGTCAAGTGATGAATGTGGTATCATTTTGTTACGCAAAAATTTTTAGCAAACCGCAGAAAGAGAAAGACTTCTCCATCTTGGCGTGAAGCGTGAATTAATACATGCTTCATCATGTACAGTAACGAGATAGTCATCAGAAGCTCGATATATTCCATTATTTAAATCCTGAAAAGCAGTAAAGTCAGATTTTCTGCTCAAAAAAAAGTTTTAAATATTATTGTTTTAATTAACTCCTCCTTTCTCCACCTGGCCACCGAAATTTATATACTTATCGAAAGTTTGTGTCTAGATAATTTCAATTTTTGTATAAAAACTGCTATTTTCAATCAGGATTTATATTTCTTTCAGGGACCTATTTCAACTATAAATATTAGCTTCACAATTTCAAGATTTTATGAAGAATCACAAAAAAACAATGCCTTATTTATTTACAGATGATACCTTGTTTTGTGAACATCGAATCTCTTCAAATTTGCAGATATTTTAAATAAATTATCGGAGCTACCATTTATTTTAATGATCTTTAAACAAAAAAAACCTAATTTCAGAACGAAAAAAAATCAGGAGAATCTGAATTCTACGACTCTTTGTACTACATTTAATTATATTTAGTTAAATAAGACAGTTGATAAAGAACGCACAAAACGTGAACATTTTGGTCTTATTTTTGGAATATCCACAGGACAACAAATCACAACAATTAGCAAAAGTTTTGTTTCTATGTACTTCGATGAACATGTTGTTTTTGAAACAGGAAGAGATTTTCCATGACAACTCTCAAACTGTTCGCTTTATTTAGTTCAACAATACTAAAATTTATCTTATTTTCTAAGTGGAAAGAATCTTGAAAAAAAATTTTTTTTGACTCAATAACTTCTTCAATGTTTCATATATTAAATATAGCGGTGATACTCTTCTTTGCACAAATTAATAAAAACATAAGGATTACTTCAATGTATAAATTTTTCCCTTGATAGGAAACTTGAATCTCCTGTTAAAATCTCTAACTCATCGGTTGATTAAAAAACGCAATAAAATTGCAGAACATACATCTTGATCTAATTATTTCTTAATCTTATTTATATTAATAATATTAATAATTAAAAGAAATTATAAAAGAGCAACCACAATTTTTTTAAACTTAATTAAAATAACTGTACAAGTAAAAGGACGATATATGCTTATGTTTATGCCGCCCGTAATAATAACTTGATCTGTGTCTGACTTAAAATAAGTTATTTGTAATCTCAGTAGAAATAGTACTGTAATGTTTGAAACAGCAATGATATATGTCAACCAAACTCAATTTTGCTTTTGAACTATCTCGTCCTTAATACAAAAATGTTCATTTGATGCAGAAATAAATTTTTGTCCAAAGAAATTCAAAATTCGAGTAATATTTAGATTAGAGTTTACATAAAAAAGGAATAAAAAAAATCATTCTGGAGATTAATCGTAATTATTTTACAAGAATAAAGAAAGAAACAATTTATTATCCTATTATGAAGATTTTTGGCGATATTGCAGTATTTCTTGGCTTCGAATTTTGGGATTTATCAAAATGTAGATGAAACTGCAAACACTAATACATATGTTGAATATTCTGATAGATATATTTCGCGTAGTGAACTAGTAGTTTAGAATCAATATCCATATGATTGCAAAAATCATTATTGTTTGATAATTGAGGGTCATTTCCATACTTTTCGCTTACATAATGTACTAACAACAATTAATAGAACGCTTCTCAACATCATATGATCACAATAGTGAAGCAGATCATCAATTCAATCTGCTGTAATTTAAACAAGGATAGAGCATGCAAAAAATATCTCTTGTTAAATTTTTTGAATATTTTCTCGTATGTTGTGAATGAAGATATTCTGTAGTAAAAGGGAAATGGCCAAAGCACTTCAAAATTGATTTTGTGTTTACAATATTATTTATCAGTAAAGAATGACTCACTTCACTGCGAATACTTAATAATGTCTCACTTCGATGTGGGAATAAATATGGTTGATCATTGCCACAACAAATTTCTTTGGCGATATTACTTTTCTGAACACAGTCAAATTTATTTGTTACTCATAAGCTTACTACTAAAAAATTATCAGTTTAATCAACAACTGCTCGATACAAAATTTCTGGACTATAACGACACATCATAAAGTTTTCTATAGCATCGTTTTATCACCTAAAGCTGCAGTATTAAACAGATCAACTTAAAAAAAGCGAAAACAGAGATGTATTAGAATTCAAAGATTTTAAATTTATATTTTTAGGTACTCAAATGGTATGATTGGCCATATTCGTCCTTTAATTTGATGCCTTGCTTGATTGATCTAATTAGTCGGAATTGTCTATTTTATAGATTATGACCAGTAATACACTTTACGAAGAGTCTAAATCTAAGCATTTTGTTTGAAAAGCAAAAAAATTTTGAAACCTCATCAGCTGTAATTGTAATTTGACTATTCGCTGCAGATTTGATTTCAATTTCAGTCGCATCAATTTCCGCAAAATTCTGAAATCAATCTCAATATTATTCTCACCTTTTTTTATACTTGTTCTTAACTTCATATACTGCCACAATTTATCTCATAGCTTTCGTAGATTCGCCAATTGTACGACAAACATCGATCTCTAAGTAAATAAACTCTGTCATTCAAGTGATTAAAAACATTCACAGTTTTAATAATGAATGAACTAACGACATCAATTAAAGGTGACATTTCTCGGTTATTTTTTCGTATCTCAGATGAAATTTTCATGTCTTCATAAATTATTTCCTTATTTTTTGTTGTTTCTTGCCGTGGAAAATTTACCACAGTGGGCTGAAAAGAAAAATGTGATAAGTCATGACAAGATTTGCGACATTACATCCAATCATTATTTGTGTTATCTGATATAATCATAGGCATATGCTGCATGTTTTAAATACGGATTGTACTAATGCACATCATCTAATGATGGTCATTTGCAATCATAAGATCTTCTTCAGAATCGATGGTCATATCTGAAACTATTATCGTTTAGCTTCTAGAAATATGCTGCTGGGAGAAAAGATGGAAGTCAATACAAGATTCAACTAAAGCTTTAACTGTCTCTATTCATATTTACTATTAAAATTTGTGGCATTCTACAAAAAAACATACCGTATATTCTGTAACCGATGGACAAAAAATCTTATTCATTTCACAATACTGAAATTTTAAAACTTTCGATACGACAAAAATTTGAAATGAAAACAGATGAAACGATTACTTCCAAAAAGTAATTCTAAAGCA
This sequence comes from Dirofilaria repens, assembly GCA_008729115.1. NCBI lineage: Eukaryota > Metazoa > Nematoda > Chromadorea > Rhabditida > Onchocercidae > Dirofilaria > Dirofilaria repens. Next base: position 1,765,810 of record SNRZ01000001.1, on the reverse strand, counting down.
GAATTGCAAAATCGTCGAAAAAATACGACCAAGATATTCAAAAAAGAAGATAAAAGAGTTAAATCAATCAAATTGTAACTTCTCAGTCACAAGATTTTTTTCAAAAATAATATTTCCGCGACTGCGACGTTCACTTCCACACTTATACTTATAGCCGTTGTATATATAGCTGTACCTTCCAAACCACTAAAATCCTGAACACTGTTTTTTGTTATTTACATATGATAATTAAATTTCTCAAACGAGAAAATAGTTTAAGATCTGAATAACTAAGAAAATTTTCTTAGATGAAATATATTTGAAATTTGTAAATAAATGAAACTGTTGAATATTTATTTTGAATTTATTATGTTAATGAAAATGGAATTTAAATGAATCTTTGAAAAACTGATAAAAACTTATATGACCACGTCTTCTACCAATTTTGAAACTCTTACAGGAACTTAATAATAAATACAACTAAAACCAACAAAAAAAATGCAAGAAAATCCCATTATCCTCACTCATCAAGGTGAAATCTTACATAAGTTCTTATTCTCGTTTACCGACAGAATAAATTTTATACGAATCCCTCCCTTTTCAACGGAGGATTTAAAATTAATCTTATTGGAAAACCCCAGAAATATATAACATATCCAGTTCTTACATCTCGCATAAATACACTGCAAGCCTAAAAAAATAAAAATCGATGAACAGAGAATGGAATGGATCAGCCTACGTGATTTATGCAAGAACTGGCAGCACATCTTTGGCACTTTCGTTTGCAATGTATCTGGAGGTAATGGTAGTTTTTGGATGGCCTTCCTGGAATATTTCGGGTTGTACAGAATTCTTCGTCATCCCAAATTGAGATCTCTAAATATTCTCCAGTTTTAGGTAAATGAAAAAAGAAGGAACTGGTAGAAAGTTATGTATATGATTAATCCTTTACTAATTTCAAAATTTTCTGCAAGGACGAAGGTTCTGCTCTTCAGTCACGTGAAAAGAAGATTTCACGCAACATCTTTACCTAATTCACCAGAAGAAGCATTTTATCAAACGAAATTCCTCAAGTCACTGACAGCAAAAAAGATTCAAAGTCTTCCATTCCACTGACCGGAAGAAGAAATTTCATACAAAGTGTTCTATCTCAGAAGATTCTTTGCAAGAGGAATTCTGGAATATAAATGTAGCTCTTATCTTTCTTAGAAATACACGACAAATTCTAGTATACTTAACAAAGCAGTTTGATGTGATTTATGCAAGAATTATTCAGCGACTTCCCTGAATGTTTGAAAAAATTATTGAATTTTCGAATAGAACCTCCAAGATATTTCAGTTTAGCGTTTGAGAACGAATCAGAAAAATATAACATGTTCTGGTTAAGAGCTAAAAATGAATCTTTCGTTGTGACCTAAGTAAAAAACCAATCTAAGTAATTCTGGTGTTTAACAGAAACGATGTAACACTAACACTACTTTTATTTTTCCAACGATCACCTCTTTTCTTTTTCTAATGGATAAAAATAAACCTTAGTTCACTTGCCATTAAAAAATAAATTGATTTCAGGAATAGAAGGAAAACGTTACTAGATTTTATAAAAACTGAAGCGTATGACTACCGATTAATTATGAAATTCTTTATGAAGTAAGAAGTGTTAAATATGACATTATCTCGAAAAATAATCTGACTTAATTTATTCATATCTCCAAAATTCAACAACCTACCAGCTGATCTGTTTCATAAAAAACAAAAAATGAAACATTTGCCTATTTGCTTTCCACTGCAAATGCTTCGCATTTTTATTTTTACTAGTGTATAATACTTCCAAGTGGATTGATTTTGTTTAATTACATTTATTAAAAGATCCGAAAGCGGTCAGGGAAGTTGATATCTTCGATATTTCAAGTTCATAAGAGAAAACAGAGAATTTTTTTCCGATGTTCTCCATTTAATTCTGATGCTTCTTAATCTTTCTATCATAAGAGGAGAACTTTTCATCTCTTCTCACTTATTCTTAAAAGTTTTCGATGTTTAGTCCTTCATCTTCACTTCAAAGACACAAGAGTGATAAAGATATCGAGAGATAGCTATTCATAGAACAGTGAAAGAATAGAATTGGATGGTTTTGTTGTTATGAATTAGTGGCTACTGTAACGCTATCAGTTAAGCTGTCAGCTATTAGGCAGAACAAATTATCTTGTATTTGTAATAAATAGAAAAGAGCATTACAATTGGCTTTAATTTGTGTCCTTCAGTTTGTCAAGATGTTTAAAGTGGTGATGACGATGGAGGAATTTTCGACTTATATACGGGAGGGGATATATTCACTTCGTTTCGTTGTTCTGCTGTTAACACTTATCATCCTTGTACTCATTATCGTGCAAATATGTGAAAATTTATATTCATTTATACGCTTGGCGCGACAAAATGTCAATTTTTAAAATTGCTTTTAACTGCTCTTTTTTGCGATAAATCTTTTCTTTTTTCTCTATGTAATAATTTTATTTGAGACTGATAATGGTGATGCGTGAATGAATAATAAGGAGATAATATAAAGCTTACAATATTATTAACTATAATCTCAAAGAATACTTTAAAAGCCTTTAGTTGGAAGTAGCGCTATTATCATTATTAAAACCTAAATTAGTATTCTTACTGTACACAATACTTTTCATCTCTTTTCTGCTTTGTTCATTTCTTTCATACACTACATCAATTGGCCATAATGATTATTCAGAAATTTAAGCTTATACCAATACCTTCCAATTTTCGAGATCTTTCATTTCGAATTATTTTTTTTTTTTTTTTTTTCACTGGCATAATGTCTAAGGACAATTATTATTTCTCGCTGGATGAAATGGAAGAGATAGATGATATAGGATGCAAAGTAATCTAACCCTACAAAAACATCTTTTACTCCATTACTATTTATACAGATATATTTATATATGTCGTTTATTTCAATACTGTGATCTTTTCCAGTTGAAAAACAATGAATATAGCTCGACAGGATTCATTATAAAAAGTGCCAATGAATTTAGAAAAAAGCATTCGGAAAAAATAAGTCGAAGAAGAGAAGGGTTGTCCTTTTGCTGTTTCTTCGAATATTTCAGTTATTTCTTTGAGAAACAACAATCATAGTCTAGGAAAAAGGTTCTTCGCTTAAATTTCAGAAAAACATGTTTGAGACAAATGTCATGACCGTAGAAAAAGTTTTTTTTTCTATTTTCATCGAGAAATATTAAAGAAAGAAGAAAAAAGTTGTCGCTCAATTTTCATCATTCAGTGAAGAAAGTAAAGCAAAAAATTGCAATAAAGAGATATTTGATGAAGTAAACATTTACCTTTGTGCCAGCATATTTATGATAATTTTATATAAAATTTTATAAAATTTGGAAGTTCCATATATCATTTTCTTAAAATGTGATATTAAGAAATCAACGAAAATACTGAAATCATCATCGTTTTCACCACCTCTCGTTCCATTCGGTCCATTAAATTGTCCGAGGAAATCATTAGAAAAAAATTTTCTTATACCGAAGCATATCAGTAAGTTTATGATTCATTACCACTTTGGGATTTTGAACATTGACTTGCCAGCAAGGTACTAATTCTCGGAATTTTAAACTGCTCATTCTGAAGATATTGATTTTCGAACAGGAACAAATTTTATTGCAAGTGAACAAGAGATATTTTTTTATTTAAATATTTTTGAGCTTCTATTTAGAGTTAAAAATTCATCAGTGGACTGTATTCGACCAAAATCTTTTTTGTTCCAATATTTTTTCTTTATCAATCGAGTATTTTAAGTTGTTCAAAACAAATAAAAATATGTTTGTATTTAAAGTGAACTTTTATATGATCAAGTGATTTTGAAATCATCTTCGGAAGAATTGTTCTTTGTGAACTCTAAGGATTTTCTTTTTGATTACTGCTCATTTGCTTACTCAGTAAATTATAATTTTATTTTTTGTAACAAAAAAATAGTAATCAACTAATAAGCTTTTCAATTACAGCAAATGAAAGAGCGGACGAAGAAAATTCAAAGCAATTATTAGCAGTAATAATCAATTCACCTAGTAAGGAAGGTAAAAGAAACTTTTAAGTTTACTAGCAGTACTCATAAAAATGCAAACAGACCCAGAATTATTAATTATTCGATATTTCAATGGAATTCGAGGTAAATCATTTAGAAATGCTGTTTGTTTTTCTTCGAAGTAATTTGATTCTTTTTAGACTATACTCAAATCATAACTGATCCAACGATGTCGTCAAGGTTAGCATTTTCCAACGATTTGTAATTGTTTTTATTATCAAGAACTACAATTCCTGATTAGTGTTATCATTTTTTATTTCTAATTTTGGCCTATCAGGTTGTTAAACCGATTTATCAAATTACCAAAATTTGTTTGGCAAAACATATTACTTAATTGTTTGGCAAAACATGTTTCTTAATCTTATTTAATGCTTATTAAAGAGTAAGATAATAACTCTCAAGTATTACAGAACGCTATTAGTCTAATTTCATAGTATCATATATTTTGCTAGTCTTCATAATATAACCTGGTGATATCATAACTGAACTAATATTATTAGTTATCTTAACCTTTGTTTCAATTGTGCTTTGGTACCAAAATTAATTTTCAGTAATGAATGAAAGACGAAGAAGTCAGCAAAGATGGCCAAGCAGATAAATCTCGTATTTTCCTATGATCACGTAGTTATATATAATTCATTTGTTTTTAATTTTCATTAGAAACTGATATCAGTTTCGTAGTTTTTTTTTTGAATAAAAATAAAATGAAGTTTAGTAAAAGGTTTTCTAACAATTAAAGACAGAAGAGGAAGATTATCAATTTTTTACTATACGTATTCTTAGATACAAGAAAAATTGGTAAGATAATTTATCAAAATAGAAAATTTTCCCAATTTCTAAACGATTTTACTTCTATTGGTTTCTAGATAATAAATATTAAGAAAGGAGGAAACCATTCAAATGGGACTCTTCGAAAACGATAACATACTAGATTTTTCCAGGTGATCTCGCCTTGAATATCTTTTAACCGTAAGAATCGAATATAGTTTCGCTCTAATAACTTTTCTGTATCATCTATCATCACATTTTCCATCATTCTGAAACGAAGTAGACGCAATTTTGTTGTTAATTACTTGGAATTAATATTTTGTGATGAGATAAATAATGCATAATACCAATCTGGTTCATATACGTCGTTACTTCAGTTATATTGGATTACGGTCGTTTTTGGAAGATTATTTCATTGTATCGGTTGCACAGTAGTCTTTTCTTTTGGAGTCATTTTATTAATGTTTTCAGTCCAGGGCAAAGACCATAGCTATCTTGTAGCATAAGAGCTTGACCCTTAGCATATTGATTGAGACCAATTAAAGAAAATAATTAGTATCATTATACGAGAATCCCTTATTCATAAAGGTTCTCTTGAATCACTTACCTCTGTGCTAATTCCAATCCAAAATCACATTTATTTTATTACGAATTGCTCTTTAGTTTAAATACCACACTTCTTACTTTGAACTTATATCAATCATCTTTTCTAATAGCTCTTATAGCCTTAAAAAGCAAATGGTCTCTATATTTTGCTACTTTACTAAACAGATCTGCCTTTTTATCTTTGTCTATAACACTTAATACCATTTGGATTTCAGGATCATCATCAAATTTATACTTATTTTAAAAAACTTCTAACTTTTCTTGAATCTTTCCTTTAAATCTTTCCACGGCCAACAGATTTCATATTTGTTGTCCTTTATGACTGCTTTGTTTGAACTGTTCTCGCCATCATGCACATTGTTCTTGGATACCGATTAACTCTTTTTTTTCAGAAATAATCATTTTTGAAAAAAATAATCATTTCCAGAAATAGTCATTTTTGAATTTCTGGTAAAAATAGTTATTTGGATAAAATTGATTTTAACAAGATATCATCTCTCAAGTTCAATTTGATATTCGTTAAAACTATTGACCATGTTGTTATGATCACTTCCTGTTATCATCGGTCTAAGCCGTATTAATTAAATAGACGATTTCATACTGTAGATCTCATTTGTAGACATAAAGTCAAGAAAGAGGATCCAACAAGTATGTCGACTTGCTTCCAACATCCTCTTAATTCATCTAGTTGTTATTGACTTATCATACGCCGTAGATCATACGGAATTTATTTAATCAGCTCACTACACGAATTACCAACTTCATGAACATTGTTCAGTGAAAAAATTCTTGGAAAATATTTCTAGAAGGAATATCATAGCATAAATGTATTCGTAGTAGGAGGTGTTTGGTAAGATATATTCAGTAATTTCAGAATTCCATTCTGAAATTCTTAGCAGTGAGAAATAGAACGCAATGACAATAGAGAGATTACTGGAAGAAGTGAATTTAAGATTCAATTCTGAATCCTAATTTACATCTATTTTTTTCTAAATTGTAGCTGTTCTTAAATTTATTGGAAGATTTAAAGTAAAAACTGAGTTGAAGAGCTTGTTCAGTGCCACTCTCTATTTCAGCCGAAAGTTAGTCGGAGGGAAACGAAAATTGCAGATAAAAGAAAAATAAATTATAGAAAAATAGATGGTGTTCAGAATCAAGAGTCTTACAGCCATAATTTACAACGGAACTTACAAATAGTATTTTGTAATATCTAATTTAATTAGAAACAAAACTCCGGGAAACTAATTTAAATTAATTAGGACAAAATCTCGAAGGAACTAAAAAGTAGAGCAGGACTTCCAAATCAGTAACAGGACGGATTGAATTTAAGTCTCCGCAATTTATCGAATCCCAGTGGAAAAATCAGGATTCAATTCCAACTCTTACTCTTGCTCGATAAAATATTTAGCATTTCACAGAGGATGATTATATCTACGAATATAGAGAAACTGCAACACTACAGAAATATGTCATCGATTTGTCCTCATGTAAAATTTTTATTTGACTCAAATATATCCTAAATCAGTCCGATGTAGATAAAAAATGGACAACAGATTGTTGGTTTTAAACTATCTATTTCGCTTTGAAAACCTCCACATTATCTCTTTTAAACATAAACTATAAGCCCATGCATCATAAATTTCATAATGGTTTTGTGAATTGCCACAAATGAAAATCCATTGGAAAAAGTAGAGAACGATTGGTAAAAAACAGTAACCTCGTATAACGAAGTGTATAAATAAACATTAAACACACTGTAGTGAATGGTTTAAAAAGTTTACACCTTACTCTAATATTAGTTCCCAATATTATTCATCAGAAAAGCGACTAAACTGCTTTTACATTGCATAACTAATTTCCCGGAGTTAGAATTAAAATGCGCAAAATTTTGAGTATGACTAATTTAACCTAGACTTCAGTAACGCTCATTTCTAACAAGGAGAAATATTTACATGAGAAAAAGAGAGAAAGATTGTAACTGGAATTTAATAAGGACGTGAAGGTATTTGCGGTCGATCTGGTATCCTCGGCGGTACACCGTTTTGAGCCGCTGAATTGTTATGCACTCGACTGAAATGAAAATAAATGTTTATTAATATGCTTCGGGAGAAATTTAATGCAAAACAAATTATCTACTTTACAGTTTGCTGCTTTAAATCAAATTTAATAAATTATCCTTATTACTCTATCCGATTGCACGGCACATAACATTTATATTCACAAGTCATGCACCAAGATGATAAGCAGATTTAATGATTCATAACACCAATTATCATAATATTAATCATTTGAGATACCCGTCTATTAAATTTCCGATAGCATAAAACTATCATCCATTTATTTAGCTAGGAAGGATTATTTTTACGGAATATTGGGAAAATTTATGGATTTCAAACGTTTTCGATTTAACTTTCTTGTTTATTGGTTCATTTATATGGATCTTATGTGATCACTCTTCGTACAGCATTCAACAGAACAAATAGATTAGAAGAATTCAACAATTTAAACCCCATTAAATTATGCAGACAAAAATTAAATAATTTTTTTCAATTTCATGCAGGATATATCAGCAAACAATGCATGAATTTCAATATGTTTAGTAGTGAAAAAGTGATTAGCCTATATTATTAGAACAACCACAGTCACTATATTATATTATAAACCAAACAACAGCAATGCCATCGTAGTTTCGGATTAAAAACTAAACAAAAGCAAAACGTAACATGCATCTAACTCTATTAATAATAGGTTAAAAAATACTAATCATTTACCCTTCGGTGAATTATTTTGGACGCCTAAATGATTCCATAAATTTAAAGTTTTAATGACATAAGTATTAAGTAAAAAAAATAATTACAGAATATTAGTTTCTCAAAATTTCCAAAAATTATTAATTAGCAATTATAAAAAAGCATTTCGCAATCTCATTTAGGGTAGTTTAAAACAAGATGCTCTAAATATTTTACACGAATGAGAGGTATATTAATTTCACATTTAGTCATATCAAATACACTACTTGACTGTTCGGTACAGAAAAAAATTTTCCAAAAATATATCAAAAATCCTAACTGACATGACAAAAAGCATAACTTTCGACAAAAGGATATTTCGCGATTTTTCCAACATTATCTAAAAGAGTTAAACTTAAAGAAATTTAAAGAGGCTGATGCGAAACAATTTTTTACAGTTACTTATCTATAAATGTATTCTACAATTAATACACTTACATAGGTAATAACGGAGCAGGAAGACCACTCGGTGGTCCAGGTAATGGGCGATTCGTAAGTGAAGCGTTCTGAACACTCCCCGTTGGTCGTGGTGGCATTGAAGCTGGACGCTGCGCAGTTAATCCACCACCATTCCAGGTCGCGGTATCGGTGATGGTCCGTTGGATCTGAAATTAGAGATTTCTTCCCCACGACTTGAAGTAATGAACTATATTTTCAAGCAAAAAAATGAAACCTAATGGATAATTCTCACTAAAGTTGGTTACGGCCGGAGTTTTTTTAAGCCTACTTGTAAGTTACCTTTCAGATAATCTAATACATAAGTATTGATAATTATAGTTTCTAACTCTAAAGTTTTTACTCGTAGTTGGACAAAACTTTGGAACTTGAATATCGAAGGAAAGCGCTTCAAATCTTTCGATCAATTTTAGTCGATCTGCTAACTTCCTCTACATGACGAATGATTATGATCCTATAGCAAATAGTACTGGAGTTTCTTCTTGAATTTTCGGCATGTTTGGATATTTGCTTCAATTTCTTTGCATAAAGTAAAATTTTTCTTACCTTGGCAATTGACTGACTGGCTTATTAAATTGCTAATATTTGCCGAAATTATTCTTTCTTTAAATTTGAATGAGACATATTTCGTATAACATAAGATCATATTGTGCTGATCTCTGCAGTAGAAACATAAACATTTTCCTTCGTTTACAATTGCTTGCTGCATATTCAGTCTGAAGGCAGTACTGCATGCATTATTTTTTTAAGATATTTAATTCATTGCTGAATATTGGATAATATGGATATTCGTTATTCCAATAGTCTTGTTGCAAAGTGCACAACGTCTTTTATTCTTACTAACTTTTTTTGAATTAATAGTCGATTCAAGGTTTTTTCGTTGGCCAATTTGGATTGCTTTTACTATGAACAAGGCAAGGTTCTTCTCTGGTACTAGGTTTTGTGTTTTGTTGTGTTTGTTTCATAATTTGTTGCTCATTAAAAGTTTGGCTCCTATTTATTTCTTCATTTCTTCGAATTAATCTCAAAAAGTTGTCGCAAGTTGTCAATAGTCCAGCTTTCTCTTTCTACTTTTAATTGATAGACCTTACCTAAGACCCATAGTGGTAATCTACTTTATGGTTATTTCAGTACTAGAATGTTCTATGTTGTCACTTGTTTCTACAGTTGTCGAAAAATTTTTTTCATCGTTTCGATAATTGATTTCCATTTTTATTGTTTCATTTGATAGAGTGGAATTCATTAAACGATTTCTTTATTGTAATAGGTTTGCCATATTTCTCGATTAAAATCTATCTGACTAATTTATAGTTTTCTGGGGCGACGTCATAGTCTCTAATAGATTGTAGAGCTTTTCCTCTGTGGCATGAAATCAAATAACTAAGTTTTTGGATATTTGCTATTTCCTGTATGCTGCGTTGAAGCTATTCCAGAATTCACGCTACATTTTCGAATCTCCTGTTAAAAGTGATAAAGGCAACTATGATAGATTTATCGTCGAGTAGTACTCATCTGGTGTCTTTTGGACTTAAATGCCGTAGCGCTCATTCAAAGTCATTATAATTAATATGAACTGCAAGCAGTGACCGCATCTTTGCACTCTTTGTCATGTTTAAAATACCTTATTTATCATTTATCATTATTTCATGTTGGTCATCTTCCTTCTTCGTGGATGATGTGATTTTTTTTATAAAAATCCATCCGCTTTTGGTTGATCGATTGGAGTATGTCAGTGTATAGTTCGAAGTGTTTAATTTCATTTCTGATAATTCGTTTTTAGTTTCATATTGCTGCCATTCTTCATCTTGTTATAAATTCGATATAGTGGCGTTAAATCGAGTTCTTTAACATCCTCGAGGAGTTTTAATATTCTTTTAATTGCTAGTTTAACGGATTTGGCTCGTGAAATCGACACTGTGAAATCGACACCGTATCTCATTTCGTACACCAAAAAGTTTATAATGTTTTGAAATTTTCTGATTAATTAGCTGTGTGACAGATAACAATTTATGAAGATTTAATCTTTATCAGAGAAAGCTGTGAGGACAATTCCTTTGATTAGCCGAGACGAGTGACAGATTAATAATTGAATAAAATAAACAGACAAGTACCAGAAATTAGCGCCAGTGAGAAATTAGCGTCCCAAATTACTTATATATATTGCTGTATTTCTGGATTCCTATATATGGCATATTACAAAGGTTGTGTTAATATTAAAACAACTAAGCAAAGAAATGAGAAGGAATATTTTTTTTAACAAAGAGATGATAAGTGGGATTAGATGATATAAGATTAAACATCTGAATAGGTAAATTAGATATATTTGGATTAGTTTTCTTGGGATGAGAGAAGTATGTTTAAATGGACATTAACAATATAACAAGGGTGAGAAAGAACGTTTTCCACAAAGGGATGACAAATAGAATTTCTTAAACTGTAGACAATCATTTACAATGATGAATCAGTCATTGTTTAGAAACACAATATTTGATTTATAACTATAAATATTTCCGGTTTTCCTGACAAACTTTTCATAATTCGAGTCATTTCTCTGACTAATACTTATAAAGTTTTTTAATTTCAATGATATTGGTTACCGCAAATATGAAGTTAGATGATAAGTAGCACATCCATTTATCCATCTATCCATGTATTGTACGTTCGATCGCTAAATTGTGTCGATTTATTTCTGGTATGGGGTCATCCTCAAATTCGGACACCAATTTGCAGAAGGAAGAAAAGTCGATGATCAAATAAACGACACATTTTCAAGTTATCACGAGGTCTCTGTTATCAGTGCTTTCATAGTTGACCGCTGATGCTAATTTTATCATTTCTTTTATTTGCTCTGACAATTTCTTCATCAGCATTCATTCTGTAAGCACTTTTTATTGTTCGAAATAAAAGTTAATTGCAGATACAGGGTTTAAAAATTTATTTGGGAATGACGAAATCTGTTAAGAAAAAATCCTCGTTTATTGTATACTGCCAAAAACAGTCAATTTAAACGTGGTTTTAATATGTAATGTCGTAATGTTCTAAGGATATGTTAAGTCCTTATGTTCTAAATTTCGTCCAATTGTCATACTGAAATAAAAAACATCCTTAGCCATTCTTCACATTGTTGGTGGACTGCATTTCTTTTCTAGGGATGCAGCTTCACGCATAAGAAGATCAACTTCATATGGGAATAAAAAAATTTGCAATAAAGTTATATCCGAATTAGTACAGTCCAGATTAAAGAAACGGTATGGTGAGTTAATATTGAAGATTTGTTATTTATCAATATTACTGAAATTTATGCCAGGTATTTAATGATCTTTCAAATATGTCTAAATCATATAATAGATCCGTTTTGATTATTGCGTACTTTTCTTGTTGTATTAATTCATCATGCAAATATTTTTGAGCTGAATGATTTCCTAAAATTATGGAGCTAACAACATATTTGGTTTTAGTGTTTTCTAAAAGATTTTTTAGCATTAATATTCTAATTTTAGAAATGTTATTTTCTGAGGGAAGTGAAATCTATTATTTTTCTCAGTTCAATTACATAAGCTACTTCAGTACTAAATGAGCATAAATGGTATACTACGACTCTGTCGTGGTCATTTCGGGATCCATTCCATCTTTTCAAAAGCGATCAGAAATTCCTGATTGTAAAGTTCGTTTTTTGTTGTCTCATCGTTTAAAAATGAATCTCTGAATTCATTAATTTATTAGCAAATTTTCTTTCATTTTCTGTGAATACATATATCATTTCTTTTTATGAAAAACATTCGCTCAATCTATCAGTTACCATATATTCTTGAAATTTGGATTTTAATCATGGTTCCATTTCATACGTTTGTATCAGTATATCATCTGTGAACCTACCAATTCTTTTATTACTTAAACATCACTGAAGAGATTCTCATTTTTCAAGGAATATTCTGCGGCAGGCTTTTGAAAAATGGTCAAATTCATCAAAAGGCGCTCTTATATTTAAAGATCTTTCTCCACCAGAACGAACTATAGGAAGTACTATCACAGATTTTGATGTTCTGTTTGCTAAATATGCTCACGGTGATAAGGAATCCTTTGATGGGTTCGGTGGTATCGTAGCTCATTCGGGATATCCGTTGGAGGGTATCATACATTTCGATGGCTCTGAATATTGGTCCGTCGACGGACGTAACGGTCTTGATCTTCGATACGTTCGTTTTCTTCTTTTTATGCTTTAGTTTCAACTTCATTTCAAGCATTATTGACCGCAAAAAGAGAAAAAATTAATTGCTTCTACTTTCTAATTTAGATCTCAATTTGAAATTTTAGATCTTTAGGCTAAATCCCTTATATCGTGCATTCTTTTTAGGTTGCCCTTCACGAAATTGGACACGCGCTTGGACTTAGACACTCCAATGATCCAAAAGCTATTATGCATCCTTATTACAGGTTTGAAAATAAATTTCAAATTTTTAGTTTCTCTATTTTTAAAGCAAATTTAAAAGCTTTTAATACATTTTTCTTATAGTGACCAGTTGAAAGAAGGTTTTGAACTCGGCGAAGATGATGTCCTAGGTATCAGGAAGCTTTATGGAACTTCTTAAAAAAATGGAATATATCAAGTCAGCAAATCTTTAACCTAATTATTTTCTGGTTAATTTAAGCTTTATGGAAATTTTTTAGTTTTGGATTCAACTTTACATAATGATGAAATTTCCAGATACCTTTTCACAGCAATCAAATTCTGAGAACAGTAATTTGCATTTCGTTCTCTAGCTTTCTTAAAAATGGTGATTTTGAGAGTATTTGCAAAAGAAGACGATAAGCAACGCTTTCTTATGATTTGTGATATGCGAATTCCGAAATCGTTCTCAGAAGAAATCGTTTCTCAAAGCAGAAAAAGATGATGTAAATTTCCTTTCTGAGTTCTAGAAAAATGAGTGAGAAAAAATCATATCAGAATTGTTTTTGATGTTCATTTTTCTTCATTATGTAAAGTTGAATCCAAAATAGCATTATACATCAAAACTCTATTAGGCATAACAAATGTAATGTAATTTTTGTGAATAAACTATGCTTTTCATATGAAATCAAGGATAGTTTCTCATTCTTGCAATACATTTCCATTGATTTCAGGTAGAATTCCATCCTCTGTAAGAATGGAATTCATTTTAAATGTACTTCATGTAATTTTCAATGAAACATTTTTCAATCCGGTACTAATTATACTCGTATTATATGTAGCAAAAATAATACATGAATTATATATGCAATTTGTATACTTTCATGTCTGTTTCCTATCCTTTGGTAAAATACTGATATCTCTTTACTCATCCATTTAATAAACATTCAACATACTTAAATTTTGTGCGACTTCTTTGTACGATATTTTGGGCATCATTTCACTAATCGAAATATCATAAATTATCAAAAGATGGATAGAAATAAGCGAGGAATAGTTCTTTATGAGTTAACCTTGAAGAAAATTTACGTAGAAGCCTGCTTAGTTAGTGCCATCTCAATATACAACAATCATTCTTTAAGACATCAATGCCTCTGAGAAACATCCTATGAACATCTTATAAAAATGAAATTTTTTCTTACCGAATTCATCCTGAACTACTCATATTGCACGAATCGGAATGATTAGTCGTACTTTTATCCATTTCTGTTGTGAAAGTTTTTGTTGAGATTTCGAGGTTTGATTTGATGGAATTTGAAGTGAGCGAGTCGTTTTTATAATCACTGTTTGAGTTTTTGTTGGTGGATGTGATGACAGGGTTTGTGTCACTTGCGATACGGTTTTTCTTCGGTTGGTGATTGCAATAAGTCACCACTTTGATTTATGCTTAAACTTGAGTAATTAAACCAACGCTTTATTTGACTCAATAGAAATATGAATACGAACAATGAAATCAATTATCAACGAAAAATGTAATGAATGAAAAGTAAAGATCAATAAAATGAGATGATGGTCCAAAAAGGAAAACGAAGAACCAAGATCCCTTTTATCAAAATGTTTTTATATATATTTTTTCATAATTGGACGGTACAAAAAATAATTGAAATCAATTATTGAATAAAAATTAAATATTCATTTATGACTTGACTGAAACAAGAAAGTCTGGATATATGATAAGATATAGATAAGCGATAATTTTACAATTCGTTTGAAGACAGTTTATAGTAAGATCTTTAGTCTTACTACGGATAAAAAGTTGACAGATATGAGAAGTGACTGTTAGAAAATTTCCGAAGCAGTAAAGGTAATTGCTTTTTAGGAATTAATCATATAAATAATGCTCCTTACCAATCGAATTACAATTCTTATAACAAGACCACAACTTAGTTAATTTATTAAAAAGATATTCTTTGTCTTAACATTTTATATTACAAACAAAATTCGGATTTCTGAATAATTTCATCGATATCGCCACATCATAAACTATGATTATTAGTCGGTAAGCTTCCAAATCCATAATCGCTTATTTTAAAAACTCGAAAATCTTTGGAAAGCTTCAGTCTTTAGATTTATTAATTATTGTTAACACCAAAGGCAGTTTGTGTTTATAAACATTCCTTGGATTTTTAATTCCGCATAATATATTATTTCATGAAATTCAGCTCTCTAGAAACGAATCATTCTGTGTAAAAATTTATTCAAAATTTTCAATAATCTACTTTTATCATTTGCAGTTCGTTAATTGATTGCATAGTGCAGTGATATACAATAGCGGTATCTGACAGATGTTTATCGAGTATTTCATCCGCCACAGCAAGTAGTAAAGAAATACAGCGCATTATGTCGAAATACTTTGAAGTTATATACCACTGTTAAGCTTGCCGATGAATGTGTTCTACAATATTATGGATATTGCTGTAATTTTCCTGCAATTCCTTCCAATTGGTTCCTATATATATTTATTTTTGACCATTATGTCGAAATACTTTGAATTATATACCATTGATTCAATTTTCGGTGAAAGGCCTTATATCTTTATTCATTGAAGAAAAGACTCACAGAAAGATCATGCCTTAGAAATGGATAAGACAAGATTTTTACGTATTCATAAATCAACAAAATGTTCCCAAATCGACGTGTAGAATTAAATGTCCGCATGATCCACGATTTACAAACATTGATATTATTGTTCCTAATAAATTTCGGAATGACCTACTTTTTATATGACGAAATAGTTTTTAAAAGAAGTGGAACATTGTGAACAAAGTTTGCAAGATTCCCTTCTCATATGGAAGCGTAATTTTTTTTTTAAATGAATGTGTTAAGTAAAAGTTTTAATTTTTTAGGAGAAACATAATAACACTGACATGAGCAAATAACCAATTTGATAAAATTGATAAAACAACCAATTCGATATTTATCATTCGAAGCAGTTTCCGCTTTCTCTACTATTTTTCGGCGATTTAATATTTCGCGAAAAATTTTTCTCTATTAAACATTCTCTTTCTTTTTCAGGTTTAAAATTTAGATTAGAATTATAGTACACAATTATATTCGTTATATATATGCATTCTAGAACAATAAGAAGCTTGCACATCAAATATGATAATCACCAACTGAATTATAATCAGAGAGTGGAGCTCGATGAAGGTTATTGAATGCATGCTTGTATATATATATGTATGTATATATGTTTTTTTGTGTTTAATTAAAAGAACTTAGCGTTGTTTTAATAATAGTATTGCTTTCTTTTTTTCTACATTAAGACTATTCTAAGAGGCATATGCGATATTTCTGAGAAAATTGTTGCTTGCAAAACTATCTTTATTCGTCAGATTTAAAAATAACAATCAAACACAATGCTATTCATAAAAATTTAACACAAGGCTGAAGTAAATAATTTCCTATTATAAGAAGGCCGTACATTTTATATTGATTTTATCGTCAATAAATGTGATTTTTATTCTTTTTTTTTCACTCACACATAATTGAAACCAGTTGTATTTAATTATGTATAAGTCATCTGAAGCAAAAGACTGATGAAAACTTTACAAATCTCACAACTGCGATTATTTTGGAGAAAAATAATCCAGCAATAGTTAGAACAGGTATTGAAATGAAAAATTAACTGAAATTGGTTTCAAGAATCGGATCATCTGTAAAGTACGAAGAAGGTTCCAGTGAGTATCATTCTTTGAATGTTAATCTGTTGAAATTCTTTGCTTATGGTTTAGATCTATAATTGCTTGTGATTAGTTTATGTTCAAAATTCCATATGTTCGATATTTAAAAAAAATGAGTGAATTTAATAGGTCAATTATCATGGTGATTATGAAATTTGTAAATTAGGAGTAAATGATATGTGAGATTACTAATGAACGCTATCATTTGGTCAGATTTTGCGCTGTTTGCAGTATAAGGTTTGTTTCGGTATCTTATGACTCTGGCTGAGCGATGCTTGCTATTTATCAACTCATAGGTTACTTCATCTTTCTGAAATCTTGCTATATCCATTTTTCGTCCATCGATCTTTTTTATGATCCATTTATAATTAGTTCACTGACTTCAGCGGAATCAAAGAAAAAGGAATTTCGTTGGGAATGACAACGTTTTGTTCAGTAGAAGGACTGATAAGATAATGCGAATGAAAGCAAATGTGGATGAGAATGCAAATTTCCTTTTAAAACACATAATATCTTTTATGTTCATTGAACATTTTATTCATTTTTTAAAATGATTTTCTTCTTCTGAGCTTCATATTTCTTGAGATATACTCAAAAACTATCGTATTTTACAGAAATTTAATGATAAAGTGGGAAGTTGCTCAGTTTTGGAAACATTATAAGATTATCACATTTATAATTATTGTCTTCATGGGAAATCATGTTTGGACAATAATAATGTAAAAATTTGTTAGCTTGAATTTCCTCACGAAAAAATTATTATTAATAGAAATAAATTGTTGATCAGTCATCTAGGGCTTCATTTCCCCATATTTGGTTTTGTCTTTTTAAAATGAAAGAATTGATTTCGCGATCTAAGTCGCAATGGCTGAAGAGGAAATATTAATTTATACTGTCTGTGTCAAATCGAATCATTTTCTTTGATTTGTTAGAGATACTAAGTCCAGGTCACTCTTCAATTAAAATAATAATAATAGTAGCAGAAATAGCAAGCAGATATTTTTATTGAAATAGAATGCAACTGGCTTTACCGTAGTACGAAAGATTTAGTGATCTTGTTATACATGTACTTCGAAAATGAAACTGGATATGATATTGATGCAGGAGTATTCACATTTATGAGAAGTATCAAAAGTATGAACATATTGGAGAAAGATGACAAGAAGTTGTCGTTTCATCTGAATATTTTGTTAATGATTTGACATTTTGATGTCATATAAGCAGGAAAATATGAAATAAGATCAGTTTTTCTCTCGTTATTTTAGTTCCTTTTATTCTTCCATTTTTTTCAGTTATAGATGATCGAAGTATAGCAGAATCCTGCTTTGCCTTTATAAAAAGAATTCAACTTTCTTAAAAAAGATCCTCTGCTCCAGTAATGATTTATTGTCAGAATACTGGCAAGCTCTTCTTTTACCTTTTCAGCATTTATTGTACTGAAAAATTTTAGCATTTAATATTTCATTGTGTGCCTCTTGGAAATTTCTGTCTTTCCCACATTTCCTCACCATCATACTTTTATATTAACACATTTTTCTATACATATACTATTTATTTGAATATAGATTTGAAAATTTTTTGTCATTCCAGAATTGAAAAGTTGAAAAGATCCTCACAAGGAAGTAATTGAGTAGATCTGAAATATTAAGAAGAATACTCACCTGCTATGCCGAGAAACTGAAATGCTGAAAGTCAATAATGTGACATTTAGTAAGGTGCCGTTTATTTAGCCAGGATTTCATGGCGAGCTGCGTGAAAAGTAGTTGAGTAGCTGTCGATATTGTGATTTGGATGTATGAGAAGCCAATAAAAGTGTTTTTGTTCGTTGAAGTTGAAGGATTTCGCGATCTGTGTCTGGTCGTGTAAATATTGAGATCAGAATTTGATCTGAATAGAATTGATGAACGTTGGTGAGCTCGTCTTAAATGTTGCATTCTGCTTGCAGCAACAAACTTAGGCCTTTTGTAATTTGTATTTTATTTGAGATGATGGGCTTATTTGGACGGGAGAAAAAATTCGACATGAAGGAAGCCGTTCGTGAACTGCAACGGAAAATGCGAACTGAATTGCGACAGCTCGATCGCCAGATTCATGCAATTGAACGAGAAGAAATGAAGGTTACTCTGTTGTTTAAATCTTATATAAAGTTTTTGTCGAGTTCTCTTCAAACGTTATTTTCGTTTATGCCATGTATTATTATATCATTTTTTACAAAGTGAAAATTGAAGCATTCACGAATAAAAGAATGGCTTTAGGTCAAAAAGCAGATAAAAGAGTCAGCGAAAAAAGGTGATCGAGATGTATGTGTTGTACTTGCAAAATCTATTTTACAATCAAGAAAAGTAAGTTATATTATCTTGCAGATAGGAATTCATGAAAATAGCTCAGTTCGAATTATTTGTAATCAGAAATTCAGATCTGAACATTAATGAATGTGATCACTTCCACTGGACGCAATACATTAATCATCCGCGATTCTTTATTGATTTTTCTATTCGCTCATATATTCTTTCATAGAAACAGTTTTTTGGATTGACAAATGCTTTTTGGAAAATATCCTTTTCTTATGCTATTGTCTAAAATAGAATATTTTATTAAATAACTGCATATTAATCACTCCTAGTTTAAATTAGTTTTTAAAGTTGATCTTGGTTATTTAGATTAAATTTTTAGTCAACTTTTGGATTTTTAGATGAATTTTTATTTCCAGATTTGAAGTTTATTTAACCGGAAATTTTTTTTCGAGGCAGTATCAAAAATCCATGGAACAAAGGCGCAAATCAATTCGGTCGTTATGGGAATGCAGCAGCAACTTGCTACGGTTCGCATGGCAGGTTCATTGCAACAATCTACTGATGTAATGAGAAATATGCAGCAACTAGTGAAGGTTAGAGCTTAGTTTCAGAAGTAACAAACAGATTTGATTAAGATATTTTATTGTTAGATTAAGATTATAATTTGAGGTAAATCCTGAAATAAACGGTAAAGCATATGCTGTCATATCGCCAGTTTATGAATATGGTTGCAATTGTTGCGAAGAGAATTATTTGTATTTGGGGGGTTCTCAAGGTCTCAGCGTAGGTTTGACTGAACAGAAAGATCGAAGGCTTGTTTAAATTGAATTTTGGGACATCGAACTTTATCTTGGTGATACAAATTGAACAAAAAATTGTATTAACTTTTGGTAACAGTCGATACTCGGCTAATACAGTAGGGTTTATATGTATTAGGAAGTAGTAGTGGCTTTCATTAAACATACAAATGGTTGTTAATTCACATACAGAAAGAAAGCTAGTTGCAGTATAAGCATTATAACAATAGAAGATTAAAGCTGTAGATAAAGATGCGTATCTAGGCAAAGATATGAATTTAGTTAACAATGAAAGAATGGGAAATAAATTTGAGGAATGTAGAATTAGTTGAATGATTTATAGTGAGAAATTTGTCTAGTTATTCGTTTGGTATTGAGCTCTTTGGAGTCTCGCGATATTGAAATTCGCGACAGCATTTGTCCATCATTAGTATCACTTAAGAATGATAACCAAAATCGGGATATAAAATAAGATTTAGTGTACAACCTAAATGCAACAATAAAATATAAATTATATCATAAATTTAAGGTGCCGGAAATAATGTCAACAATGCGTGAGCTTTCGAAAGAAATGATGAAGATAGGTATTATAGATGAAATGATTGAGGAAACTATGGAGTCAGTGGAACCAGAAGAACTTGAAGAAGAAGCGCAGGTTTATTACATCATTTTCAATGTGGGCACTTGGAATTTCGGTTATGTTTGAGCGAATAGATTTAAAATCTTGCATTAGAAAATTTCTTATTTTTTTTGCAGTGCTTGAGTTTTCGAAGTAAATGATGAAAATAAATGTTATAGATAAAAGGGATTCTTTTCTTAAAAACATCTGTTTGGTGTGAAGTTGCATTATTATTCCTTTTATGTCAACGTAGCATATTAACAATCAGAAAGCCTTAAAATTCCAATTTTATTGTTGAAATTAAGGAAAATAATAATATAACATCACATTAAACAGAATTTGAGTTAAGATAAACGGAATTATTTGTAGGACATTCTGGATATCTTTTTATTTGCTTTATGAGTTTGAGCGTATTTTTCATATCCAACAAACCAAAGACTATTGCAGGAAGAAGTAGATCGGATATTATACGAAATTACTGCCGGTGAATTGGGTAAAGCACCATCTGCTGTGAAGGACACACTTGCGGTGGAATCAGAAAGCATACTGGCGGGAACTGAAGCACATGCTGTTGATTATGATGAAATGCGTGCTAGGTTAGAGTTTCTCAAAAATTGACTTAGGAAAAGATTAAAATAAATTTCCCGCTTTATGTATAACTTCTTATTCATAACATTTAGTTTAATTGCTATATCAAGCTTGTGCTTTTTAACAGCATTTTTAAATAAATAGTATATCACATGAATTTAAAAGAAAGTGAAAAGCTGATATCATTGTTTTGAATTAAGAAATAAAAAATGTTATGATGCTAGACAATATCTTTTGGCCGCTAATAGCGAATTAAAAAAATAGATTATATTTATTTCTCCTAATATAATTTGTTTTTCAAATTTGAAGCAGTTTTGACTTAAATATCATATGTTTGATGAGTACGAAACTAGTATATAAACGTCGTTTGATTTAAATATTTTCAATGATTTTAGCTATTCTTTGATTAGAGAATATCATCCGTAATGATACTCGAGTAAGCGTTTGTTATTAGTTATAGTTGCGCAACTGTGTCTTATTGTAAAAGTAACAGTTATTGAATAGAAATGTGAAGTGTTATTTATTCAGTTTTTATTATCATGAAATGCAGCATTCTCAGAGTTACTTCCCTCGATTTAACATAATAGTAATTGATTGATATTTTATGTATTAAACTATCATGTATTATATAATTGTAAATATTGATCAGGTACGCTGTGTTTACGCAAATAAACTTATCTGTCTGTTGGCCTACTGAAGGTACGCTAGATTGATGAAGTAGGAAGGTATGAAGAATAAATTTGAGAAATTGACGTATTTTGTTGTTAGTAGTTTTGAAATTAATGATATTTTAAAGAATAAGGGATATAGGAAAGATAATTTAAAAAAGACTCTATTATTTGTTTTTCAAAGCTTTCAATATTTATTGTATTTCTCAATTCGTTCATTGTTCAATCAATTCGCAACAATTATTAGATCTCAGTTGTAGTGCTTAAAATTATAGTTTCATAACTGTATTGCGGTAGGTTTGGTGTGGGTAATTTTTTCGAAAAGTCGTTGCGGTCAAAATTTATTTCTCATTCTTGTGACAATTTCTTTTCCTATGTTTTATAAAAGCAAAGGAAGATTTATTGTAATTCTTAGCACCATTGGACATAAAGAGTGGGTTTCACCTACTCGGATCGATTGTTTAAATTCCATTCAAACAATTTGTTCTGAAATATTGTGATGTAAAACAAAGAAGGATTTTCTTAAGGTTGTAGCGTTTTGGATATGTAAAGTTTGAGCTTCAGGTGATGGGATTGCATACATATAGTTTTTTAAGCCAAAAATATATGTATATTCTCAAGTTTAGTTTTCGACTGGAGAAATAAATAATTAGTTTCTAAATTTTTTCCAAATTTCCAGTTATTGCTTTTCTATTGAAACAGAGTGGGTGCATGACAAACTTGCTGTTTCGTATTGGGATATATCACAGACAAATATGGCCGTGTTTAATAGTGTTTAACGCTTGTTTTCAATAAAAAAATTCTGCTAGCTTTAATTTGTTTACTAAGTGATGCTAGCCAGAAAACAAACTCGAAAGAAGATTATTTGCAATATCAAAAATACATTTGTCCAAAAATAGCGAAGAATTGTACGGCTGATAATTCAAGTGCATGTACTGAGATAACTCGAAGACACCTTAGATTTTGATAATGACCAACTGTATGCAGCCGTAGAAGTTATTTCTTTTACTGTTCGCGAGAAGTTGCCAAAATTTGATGTCGATTAATTTGCAGCTATTCGGACTGGAAGCAAACTGAAAAAATGATTATTGATTGAATACATCATGAGCTACTGATCGCATCTTGAAATCGAATTGATTGATACGACAGCAACGAAGTGCAACAATTTTTCGATGGATTTATAAGGTTATTATGAAAAATGAGAAATAAAACATAAGTTTGATGATGATGATCCGGCGTTGGATTGAGAGGAGAAATTAAGACAATATTTCCCGTAGCCGAATTTGCATTCTGTAAAATTTACAGCAAAGAAGATTATTACTATGATGACTTATTGACGCAAATTTACAGCAGTTTTTTAAACCAAAAGACAAAAGAAGTGTTGGCGAGAGTAAAAAAATATACCCAGCAAATTGATAAAATGTTTGAAAACTACATAACTGTAAAAAAAAGAATAGAAATACACTTAGCGGACAGTGCCTGACCGGGCATTAGAGAGCAAACTGCTTTGAAGTTGAATGAGTTTCATTGCTAAATTCCGCTTAACGTGTTGGATGCACTTGAAAATTGCAATGTTTGAAACATCGGACGCTGTTTCTTATTCTTGTAGAACGTCAATATGTTTGAGAGATACACTGATAGGAAGATATATTAAATGTTTGCACTATTTTTTTTTGAAAAGTGGAAAGTGTATTTTCATTGTGGACTATATTATAAAACTGGTTTATGTATAATATCATTTTCAAGCTATAAATAAGTTCAGTTTGAAAAAACTTGGTGCAGACTTTGAAAACAAAAATTGGGAAGTTTGGTCATTTACAGATATCTAACTATAAAACCGAACGGTAAAATTGTCTTAAAATAGTGAGAGTGTTCGGAACAGGGCATCTTCATTGTGTGATTGATGTATTGGATCGTAATATTACATTATGCCGAACTAACGATATTGTTGGAGGGGGAAGACAAAAGTTACCTATATTAAATCGTGAGATTCTGAATCCGAAAATTTTAATTCCTAGAATCCTTTTTTGCTCAGCGGAATCATGATTAATAAATCTGGAGTCCATTGCAGCAACACGAAGAATTCTGATTCATAAGTAAAATGATTTTCCAAATTTTGATGACATAATTGATGATACAATGTTTATTTGCTCATTATGTTCGATTTCAAAAATTTCATTTTTGCATAATATTGCCAGCTTATTAATCATATTAGTTTCAGTGTGATTACCATTTCTTAGTCTTCTTTAATTAATTAATTATTAATTTTTTTCAATAAATATCACAATTCTTTTCTAAAATATAAATTTCTTGAAGTATTAACCTTCTCAAAGCACATTCGTGTAATGTCTAAATGTAGTCGGAGATTGGCTTGGATTCATCGTTTCATATGTTCAAATAGTTAAGGAGTGTGGTATTTTAAGTAATATTCAAATTCATTGTTAAGTACTGATATAACTTTTAAGTAATATTCAAATTCATTGTTAAGTACTGATATAACAATCGAGTATTTATAATGACAATTGAAAGTCTTGTGCATGAATTCGCTTTTAATTCCTACTTCTTTATTCTCATACTTTCCCGTGAAATGTGAGTATTCTATTGACTGCAACATTGTTGCTAATAGATTGAGATGATATCATCTTTAATTATCATGCATCTATTTGCATTTGATGTAGATGCAAGCCATCTCTATGCATTTTTCATCTATGTTATTATTTGTTTGACTTCTAAATGAAGCAAATGAAAATAATTGAATTAATGGTATCGGAAGCACACTAAGAAGTCGTGTAAACATCCATATTGATACTCGAGTAAGCGTTTGCTATTAATTATAGTTGCGTAACAGTATCCTACTGTAAACGTAATAATTACTGTATAGAAAAGCTGCGAAGTGTTATTTACTCGATTTTTGCTGTTATTATGAAATGCAGCATTAATTTCATCAATATATCATCTATTATTGCAGCAGAGTTCCTTTTGACATCCAACTTCTCCAATTTCTTGATTTATACCTTAAGCTATTGTTGCTTTAGTTACTGCTATTCTTTTATCATAACGTAATTCATAATTTATTATAACATGTAAATATAAAATAATTAACTCAAGACTCAGAGATTAGTCCCATTGATTTAACAAAACAATAATAAGCAGATATAATAAGAAGGCATGATAGTGGTACACGTGAAGAGTAGAGAGATATATTACATTTCGAAAAATGAGTTGAAATGGTATGATGAGATTGGAAGAAGGAAGAGTTTCTGTATTCTCAGTCTGGAAGATAGATTCATCTCTCCCTTTCGTCGTCTCTGCATTGCACATCCTATAACTTTTGGCATATGTACAAAGGGTATTTTCGTTTGTATTGATTTTAAAAAAAATTGTTTTGTAAAATAGAGGAAGAGAGGACGAGCAGAGGCATAAGATATATGATGCCATACGATGCAATGCGATGGGATGATGCTGAAAGAATGGAAGAATGACAGTGATCCTCATTCAAGATTGCTGTTGCTGTGTTAGGCTGATAGTGTTCCTCCTATTATTTATTTCTATTCCGATGAATCATTCATCTTGTCAAAAAAGTTTTATTATTTTTTATTTACTTTCTTTATGTTCAAAGTGAGTCACATAATCCTATCAATTCCCGGAGCTATACAGTTGTTCATCTGATACTTTCTCATTTATTTGTTTATTACTGAAGCCTGGAAGAATAGCACTTGTCCTCCATAGTTCTAATTCGGAGCCTGTTTGGTTGATATTATTAACATGTTAGTAAATCATCCCTTGTACTTGTCAAAATAGTCCAGTCATCTGTTTTTTTTTTTTGTTTTTTTTTTTTTATAATTGCAATATAGCATAAAGGCATTAAAATTTTTATGACTTCGAAAGAATTATCTTTATTATCAGATTATGAGATGACGCAAACTTCTGTTTTGAGGAATTGGCTATCTTAATCCTATTAACTATGGATATTGGTTGTAAAAATTTCACTTACTTTCATTTTCTTAGTTTGAAAAAATTCAATACAATTGCTCTCTCCACTTTGCATTATCAAATTTATTATATCTATTTAAAAAAACGAATAAGCCTCTCATATTTTTTTTCCTTCAGTTATACATCCTTGAGAAACACTTATTATTTATTTGGGAAAACTTTTTAGGCAACGGTAATGGCCGAACACAGTTTTTATGCGGTAGGACATGGCAAAAAACCAGGTGTGTATGAAAAGTGGTCAGATGTGCAAGAGCAGGCTTGTTTTTGTCACTTTTCACTATTCAAAACATTCTACATGGTTTTTTTCTAAGTACAGATTTTTTTACTGACTTTAAATAGTTGTAGCGAATGTTAAACTGAAAAGTTAAGGCAGGGAATAGGAGATATTCAGAATCAATTGATTTTTTTTTTGTCGAATTGGAACTACTGATATGCCTTTTCTGAACTAACATTATTTCGTACTCTAATTCCATCTTCATTATCGTTGATAAATTTCCGCAATTCCCATAACTAGATTCATTCAGTGTTCCAGATAAAAGATTTTCCCCAGCCAGTTTATAAGAAATTTGCTACAAAAGAGGAAGCCGAAGAATATGTAAAAGCCCGACGACCAGAAAAAATTTCATGTGAGTTGTCATGTTAACTGTCAGTTTCATTTCAACATTTATTTTTCAAATGTTACAATATCTTGTGTGTTGGAAGATTTCTGGGCGTAAAATATCCTTTCAGAATAGTTTTTCGTCATTTAATACTGCATGAATTTTATATATTCTTGATTTATAAGTTTCAAAGATTAGTTCAGTGATAGCGACAATGAATACTTTTCAATGTTTTATGCATTTAAAACAATTTCAGTGGAAGTGGATGAGAAAGCGGATAAATTTTATGCAATTGCTCGTGGAAAAGTTGTAGGGATATTTACAGATTACAATGAAGTTAAGAATCATGTAAGAGAAATATTGCACTGTTTTTTGATTATTTAAATTGAATGAAAATTTTTTTCTACATCTTTCCCAGTAGAAATTTGAAAAATTTATTTAGTTCGACTTATTTGTAATTGTTCCATATAACAAATTTCCAGATAGCCGATTATCCTCAGCCATTGTATAAGAAAATTCGAGAAACTGGATGAAGCAAAAGCTTATTATAAGAAATATTCGAATGGAGAAAAGGATGGTAATCCAAAAGGTTTTGTTTTTCTTACATTTTTTGATTACGTTTTGGGATCACTGTAATAGCTGTTTCAGAATACTCTACGATTGCTTCAGAAAAGTGTGATACTCTCAATTTACCGAAATCCTTAAAAAATAATTTGTCATTATATATTCGGTCCTAATGAGAAGAATAATTATATAAGTCCTTATGGAGTCAGTATTACTAAATGACATTCAAACGGTATGGATCATTAAGCTTCTAATATTGCGAAGGAAGCATGTATTGCAACCAAAAGTGGTCAAAGTGGACGACACAGAAAGAAATAGGAAAGAACAAGGAGAAATCAAGATGATTTAATAATATCATGTCAAAATGATGTTAAATCGAGCATGTAATTAGTAATTTCAGAATCAAAAGCACATAATACACCAGCGGATAACAATGAGAAGGAAATAAAAGAGACGGAAAATACGGAAGAGAAAAAAGAGGCGAGGATAACATCGATTCTTGCTTGATTAATATACACACAATTAATGTTTTCTATGTTCTCTTCGTTCTTGGAGCAATGTGTTGTTATTGTATCTGATTTAATTTCAGAAGTAGATCTGTTGTATTTCTGCAAATTTTAGCACACTAACAAAGAACCAGTATTCTACGCTGTTGCACATGGCCATAAAACTGGTGTATTTAAAACATGGGAAGAATGCCAGGAAGCAACGAAGGATTTTAAAAACCCTAATTTTAAGAAATTCGACAATGAAGAAGATGCGAACTTGTTTGTTAAAGGCAGAAATATTAAGGAAGCAGGTATCATTTTAATTCATTTGTCATAAGAGATTCATCGAAAGCAAATTGTATTCGTTTTCAATTGTTTGTTTTGATTATTTCCCCATTTTAAAAATGTTTCAAAATCATAGAAGATCGTAAGAGGGCTCATAGTCCAGATGATGTCGCAGATGATGTTGAGGAGAAATCAGCGAAAAAAGAAACTAAAACAAATGCCTGAAAAGAGGAATTATTAATCCTGCGATTATTTTATCTCCATGTATTGTTTTCTGTTTCCTATGGATTTTGTTGACATTTTTGTTTAGTAAGAGTTTTTTTCTGGCTGTAAAGGTAATAATGAAGTTTTCTAATTTGAAAGGGTTTTTACTGCAAGTTTTGTAATTTATTAGTGGAAATTGATGACATTCTTATTCTTGTAATATTGTTAATTTTATTTTTTTCGTTCATTTGTGTATAGCTTTATTTTTTAATATATTCTTATTGTTCTTACTATTCCTTTATGCCCCTTCATAAACACATTTACTTTTTATTCGTTTTTTATCAAAAATTGATTAATCCTGCGACCAGGTTTTGACATCGACCGGCACTTACATTTTTATTCTTGACGCAGTTTCTTTATTCTTCTCTTATTTACACTTTTCTTCTTTCTTTGAATTGTTTTATACTGTTACATTTGGTGGTGATTTATTACTACACTTTGATTGTTAGATAAATTTTTTGCTAAAATTTCAATCCTTTCGTGATATTACATAATTTACTCTAGTATGATAATAGCTAACATATTGTGTTGCTGTTAATCCAGTTCAAAAATTCCACTAAAATCGTTTAAGATTAATTAATTGGAGTGGTGAGGAATAAATGATTGATCTTTCTATTCAGGCTAAAAAGGTTTTAATTATACAGAAATTTTGGTATGAATAAATTATGATCGGAAATAATTTGAATTTTTGTAATCGAAGTTCTAAAATTGGGCATTTTTTGGGGCTTTTCAGAATCGGGCGTTTAATAATTGAAAAATGCTCTTTGAACGACCTTATTTAAATTTTTTTTATGTTGCTATTTATTACGAGAACTAGGAATGAAAACTGGTTATTATGCTGTTGTTCGAGGTCGCTGTGTTGGAATCTACAAAACTTGGCTGGAATGTGAAAGACAAGTAAAAGGATATCGAAATGCCAGGCTAGTTTTTCAATCTGAATTGTTAAAATGGTATGGCATTAACGATTATAGTGTTTGTGTTGTGTTAAAACATAGCAAAATTCTTTTCCAACAACTTCTGATCCTAGCTAAATGGCTGAGTAGCTATAACATTGCTTACATTCTTAGCCTACAATAAAACTTGCAAACATTCTTTTCTAAAAATAGATCAAAATACTGACATTAATTTTAGGTATAAAAATTCGGTACACAAAGTGATGCGCTCGCTTTCATTTTACAAAATAATGTTGCTGGGCATACAGGTATGTGAACTTCAAATGTATTCGTAAAGCATTCACAAAATCTTCCGTGGCTTAAAGGGAACAGAATAGTATCGAGAAGCAGGCAAACGAAATCTTTTGTATTAAATCCATACTCAGAGACGTAGACTGTTATGAAAAAAATATGCTCTAACACATGTTTACTATATTCTTACAATCTTCCATTATAAAATTAAGAGTTGGCAGTATAAGAAAATCAGATAAGAGAATTATATTTGCTTTTATCGAATAGGAAATGGAAAAAGTTCACAATCTGAACTACCTTCAACAACCGCATTGCAGAAATCACCTTGGTATGCTTTGTTATTATTATATTATTGTCTAGATCTTGAATATTAGTTAATAATATTTGCATCGCTGAAATTGAAGGTTTTAGAAATTTTTAGCAAACTATTATCTTGCTAGTTTATTTTATTTGATGGAAGATCAGGTGTCAAATATCAATAAATTGATAAACTAAAAACTAAGAAATTTGATTATGATAATCGTCGGTTATTTCAAGGGACAAATGAAAGCTGGAAAACAAGAGTTATGGTACTTTAGAGAAACGCTCGAATATCTGTGCTAAATATTAATAAAACAGCTGGGTTATCCCTGTGCTATTTCAAGGCATGACTGTCATGAGAATAGCACACTCCTCCAACACTTACAACCGTTTTTATATCATGAATGGATTTGCGGAAAATGAATATCATGATTTTTTAGCTCGCAGTTAGCTTCTCAAGAGCAGAATATGTGGAGAAAGTCCCTGTTGTTTATACAGATGGTGCATGTTTTTCCAACGGTAGTTTTGAAGCTGCCGCTGGAATTGGAATTTATTGGGCGAACAGCACGTTGATAATATTTCTGAACCACTTCTTGATGGACCATTTACAAATAACAGAGCTGAGCTTACAGCAGTCATAAGGGCTATACAAACGGTACTCTGCATCTCCAGGATTTCAGTTTTGTTTTATTTTTATAGTGAGGAATGAAAATCTGTTATTCATTTGAATCAGAAGACTAGAATTTGTACGGACAATAAGCTGTTGAATTCATCGTTTGAATTCTAAATTTCAGAAGAAAAAGTAGTGTTTGCCTCATTTTTTTCAGGCAATTCAACGAGGATATCAACAGCTTATTGTCCGTACAGATTCCAATCTTCTGATTCAAACGATAAATTCATGGATACATCGCTGGCGAAAGAACGGTTGGAGAACATCAAATGGTATGGCTGTCAAGAATCAAGAACTCATTATTCAGCTAGATAGTTTGGTAAAGAATATAAATGTCAGTATATATTTTAAAAATATCAAAATACTATTAGCACTAAAATGTGAATTAATACATGTGTATTCCGATTGAATTAAACTGTTATAATAGTATACTACTATGTGTTTATCACGAAATAGTACCAATTGGAAACGACAAATTTCACATTCTGTTTAGAACTCAGGTACATTTTAAAATCACAAACTAAATTTGTTGCGTTAATGTTAGCTCAGTAACACAAATACTAAGATAAATCTATATATATATATATGTACTATTCTTTCTCCATTCCTTTTTTCCAAAATTACATGTTAGCACTAAAAAACGAAATAACGATGAGACAACAAAGTGATATGGACTTGTGAACATATGGAGCAATGATGAACACATGGTTGCTATCAGGCTTACACGATTGGACAATTCATTGTGGCAGAAACTACATGAATATTTTTTTAGTTTATTTCATAAAAGTGAACTTTAAAAATCCAAGACATTCGTACTGTAATCAAACTTATAATGTTATTAGCTAGTGATATGACTGGAAGTTCTAAAAAATTGCCGAAATCGCATGTGCATTCGACTCACATCATTCCAGGTACGTTTCGAACATGTTTTTGGACATATGGGAATATTTGGAAACGAAAAAGCAGACCAACTTGCCCGAGAAGGTGCAGCTCGCTACCGCCAAATGAAATTCTAATGATAGAAGTGTAACAAAAGTTTAATAATGACTTACTGACTTTATTATACCTTTTCTTATATGACATATTCTCTTCTAAAATTAAGCTCTGCAATGTCTGTTACTGTTGAATCAAAAAACTCACTTCAGTAACATACATCGATATTCCTAAACAGTCTTAAAAATTAAGGATATGGCAATAACAGAGATATATGCTGAGATTTCCAACTCAGTTTATATCACTAACTCCTGTTTCGGATTTACTTTTTTCTTGGATATTTCAGTCATCAACTATTTTTTGCCACAAATAAGTTGAACAAAGATGGAACTGTAAAAAGCAAATTATAGTATGTCTTATAGAATAAAATGGATATTTTATTTATAAGGAATATGACGAAGATTAAAGTCTTTCGACATAAAACAACATTTGAATTTCCTAAATTATTCAGCATTTGCTATGTATTTTTGTACTAATAAAAGTTTTTTAAACAAAGTGTATGTTTTCCTTATTGAAGACTAGCAACAACGCAAGGAAGTCTTCTGTATCCATTTGCCTTGCACGTTTTGATGCGAAACCACTTTTTGTAATAATGCGTTCCACTTTTTCTTTCATGCTGAATTGAATTCCGGTTTCCTAAAAGTGGATTTCTAAGTCATAACTGCTTAGACAGAATTTCTTAGCAAGACAATATTTGACTTAGAAGTGACGAAAATTTTTAGACCTTATAACTTTTTTCATTGGTAAAATCAACATACTTTATTTTTGATACTGCAGAGAGCCTTATAGCTCTTTTCCAGTGAGTCACACACCTGATTATTTCTAAACAGCGACAGTAAAGTTTTATTTTTTCTAAGGAAAATAATTCTAAGCAATTGTCCCATTCCTGAAAATTTTAGCAGAATGATATGTGAGCTGGACGACGATGTTTACTTTAGTCACTTATGAAGTTTCCAATTTTAAAGCTTTGCGCATTACTTTGCATTGAGGTATGAAATAGATGTAAATACAAAATCGTATTTTCCAAATGTAAGGAATCATATTTTCATACATTTCATAATTCTCATCAAACGAAGTTAATTGCTGATGGAACTTTATAAGTGATATTTTTTATTATCTTCTATAAATTTCCAATTTCTCATCTTCCCGTCAGTAATATCAAGAGGAATTATTTACTGTGAAATGCAACATCTTGTATAAAGTTTCCTACGTTGGATGTTTTTGAAACTACAACAATAACGAATGAAACATTAACAACGAAATATGCATTAAAAATAAGAGCAGGACTGTATTAAATACACCATCACGTACTGATGCACAGCATAATGCATTATCTTATTCTCCTATGCATTATCAAATTATGATTTTCATTTTATATATAAAATAATTTCTAGATTTTAGAGAAAAATCAACCTGAAAATTGATTTGAGGAGGA
This sequence comes from Dirofilaria repens, assembly GCA_008729115.1. Lineage (NCBI taxonomy): Eukaryota > Metazoa > Nematoda > Chromadorea > Rhabditida > Onchocercidae > Dirofilaria > Dirofilaria repens. The sequence goes on along the minus strand of SNRZ01000001.1, from coordinate 1,733,242 downwards.
GGATTTTTAGGTGCGATACGTACGACAGCTGAATCAACTTTTGGTGGAGGCCTAAATTCTGTACGTTTTACCTTCATCAAATGTTCCACCTAAAAAAGTTTTAATTATCAATGTAAATAATACAAGACTCCTCATTTTAGTAAAACTTGGAAAAAGTTAAGTTACTGTAAAATGAAATAATTTCAGAAAATTTAATCATGGGGAAAAATAGTTTCGAAGAAACGTAACACAAATGCTTATCTGTGCAAGGAATTGGACATTCACACTCAATCGACAGTATAATTTACTGCCAGGTTTTGCTAATAATCGATCTGCGAACTCTTTCTGGAACATTAGTATGGCGTACCTGAAGCACATTAAGAAACTATGAAATGAATTCTAAGAACTGAAAAAACTGAAACTGTGCGCCAAACTTTAATCCTAGAACTGGAATTATTTGTAACAGTTTAGTTCCAAAAAAAGTCATATTTTAATTCTATCTCTGATAAAATATATGTTGAAAAAAAGCTCTGTTTATTTTTCGATTTTAAGATCTAGTGTTTTAAAAATTACCGAGGCAAAGGTCGTTGTAATAATAATCTAAATATAAAAAGCGATGAGATTTGATATGGCAAATTAGCAACACACACATCAAAAAAAGGCCATTCCATTTTTGCCACATCTTCTTGTCTTACTTCTAATTTTTGCTGATGCAACCTGTAAGCACAGAATGATGTACAAATTATATCAACCAGTTTTATATATAAAATAATTGGAAAAAAAATGTATAAAAAATCTAAAACAATAATGCATCAGATGATATTGTAAGGAGAATCGCTCACGTTCCAATTACTCGTTTTTTCAGTTCAGCGACCATTCTTCGATCAATTTCGCACGCAATCACCTTTTTAGCTCTTTCCATAAGTGCAACTGTCAAATTCCCAGTACCAGATCCAACTTCAAAAACAGTATCCGTTGTTTTGATTGACGACTGAAAAAGTAGTTAGAATAATTTTTCAAAACAGCTTTCTAAACACAAAAACATATCGTAAATACGACGCTAATTTTATTTCTTTTTTCTTCCGCAATAAATTTCCTTTTATAAAGAATCACAAAAAAGATTTCTATAGTTTTATGTAAGGAACATTTTATTTTTCTCAGCATTAGATCCTGATTCATTCTAGTTCAGTTTTAATTTTATAACTGATTTTCTGAAAAACATTTGGTACAGAGACACATAAACAGAACTTTAAACAAGTTTTCAAAATTAAAAAGCGGAATTTCAAAATACACCTAAACGCATTAGTTGAAGGCATACCTTTTCAATAATAGCATTAATAATTCCGGGATTCTTTAAAATGTGCTGTCCACGATCCGTATTGAATGGAAAGGCTATAATACGAAAATAACAGATTTTTACATACTACTCCATTTCAGCAGAACTGTTGAAATGATACTTTTTGTAAATCTCACCTTGCATGTTACTATTTCTCTTTGGTGCATTTTTTTTCTTTAATTTAGTTTTACCCATAATCACTGAAATAAGATACAATTTAAATTAAGTTAAAATAAACTGTTTTATTAGCAAAAAAAACTGCAACTGAAGGAAATTCCTCTCAACCCATACAAAACTTTTTGGATTTAAATCCATTTATCTCTTCAGGCAAACAAAGATCTCTTTTAACAGTTGGGAATAAACAAATTGATCTTTCTTTTTACAGGAAAATCTATTAAAAATAGATATTACATTTTAAATCTATTAAACACCCCATTATCTCTGCTAATCTCATTTCTCAGAGAATATCAACTACATATGATACGGATTACCCACAAATATTATATTCAAGAGATACTTTGATATATTAATTTTCGGAATATGCAATTCCCGTTACTTCTAGGACTATTCTCTCCTATGTCTAATCTCCCATACTTAACAGTAATCAACTGTATCCACTCGAAACAGCGCCCTGCAAAGATCTACACAAACAAATCATCTAACTGAACAATCATCCCCATCCCCTCTAAAACGGTTTGCTTCATCTAGGGTAGCGGTGGATGACGACGATAATTATTGGTCGTAATTAACGATCACTGTGATCATTATATTCTCACTCGTGGATTGTTTCAAGGTATGCCCGATTTATTGATAGCTAATAGAGATGATTTTATTTCTAGAGTCATTTTCTAAGCTAACTGACGAGAGAGAGAATCTGAAAGAATTCATACTGTTTGTTGTCACTTGTGAATATCATCTGGATGTCATACATTCATCCTTCCATCTTCCTGAAAAGACTGAATATATACTATCGGCGGATGAATATGTTACTGACATATTTGCAATTACATTATTAATTCCTAAGAAAAAAATATTAAATGCTAATTAAATATTATTATTAGGTATTATTCTCTGGTTATTATATTTACATTAATGTAATCCTATTTGTGATTTTATCGAGTAATTAGAAGCAGAAAGTTTGAAAGCAGATAATGCTGTCATTGTAATGAAAATAACTTATTGCAGGGAATAGAAGTGTGACGAAAGTGAAAATTACGGTTTATTTAACCATTGACTACATTGATTTTTTTCCAAAATAAAGAATGCAACAGAAAAAAAACTCTCACCGCAACTTTACATTGGATGTTATTGAGCTTCGAGAATGGTGCTTTTAGTAAGTGCTAATCACTTTTTTTTTTTTTGATCCTGATGTGGTAATCCAATTAATTTCCTAAATTTCAGAAATGGAATGTCAAACAATAAGATACTACTGCTCATCAATATTCACATCAACAGATTTCTTTAAATAATCTTCAGTCGCTTATTTTGATACCATCTCTTATTTTTTTAATTTTTCAATCTCTTATTTTGATTTCATTAAGATGCAGCATTCAGTATAATATGTTTCTGGGAAGCATTTGAAAGACTTGTAAAAGCAGTGAATATAGTAAATATGATGACGAATAAAACCATCTAAATTTCGTCTAATTTAACTTGCATAATAAAATCAATCGAAACATATTATTTGCAAGATGATTTTTTAAAAGTAGAACTTATTCGCCTCGGTTCCATTTAAATCAAATGTTAAGATGTTCAGTACGATATATTTTCCTCATGATAACGTCAATCCATAGACGGTTTTATGTGGATCCTAGGAATCTTATCATTTAATCCATTAAACCATTCTATTCAATTTATCTTTTAATTAAGTATTTCTCTCCTCCTAATATTTTTACTCTTCAATCATCATTCGACTTAATCGTTTTAAACTATCTATTGTTGATACTTTTGATTTGTGTACTATAAAATGATATTTCTGCTGTTAACCTTTAGAAATTTTAACTATTTGTTTAAATTAGTAATAAATCAAGGAAAAAATGATATTTATGAAAGCAAAAGATGTTTCAAACTTATTGTCGGGTGATTAGTTGATAATTCGGAACAAATTATCCCTATTATCAGTCAATCTGAGACAATATTAAATTTAAAATCCAGATAAGCGTTTCGATTTCGGGTTGATGAAAAAATTTTATGGAGATATTATTAAACTGAAGTAACTGTACAAATGTGTTTTGAGGATTTGATTGATAGATTTTAAAAGATTTATCTTCTCTCTCATAATTTGATATATGGGAGAATTATTTATGACTTTTAACGATATAAATAAACTTTATTACTAATGAGACTATGGAAATTTGTTCCTGATCTATTTTGAACGAATATTAGTCTATTTAATGTTGAGAAAAAATTTATCCATTTTAGTTCTTTCTTTCTCTTTTCTTCATAATTGAAGGATAGAATTCTCTTCTTTATTTGTTGTTGATTGGAGGTTGCTGCTAACTAGAAATTGATCGTTTTTGGCTACTGTTGACCCTCTTTTTCCATCAGAGAAGTTATATTCTGATCGCTGATTTCTATCACGTGCAGCTTATTTGTTAGATATTCCATAAAGTTAACTTCGCAAATGTCACTTACTTACTTCCTATTTTTACACCGATCTCTGTTTTAGTAAAATAGCATTTTTTGATGTTTTGTTACCAAATGACGGAATACTCAATTTCTCATTTTCTTTTCTTCGAAGTTTTAGTCGATTAACCAAATTTATTGAGATAAATAATAACTGTGACCCTATATCGAATAGTTCTAATGCTTTCGTCTGAATTTTAGGAACTTCTGAATTTATGACGCTAATTTGTTCGTACAGAAATAAAGTTATTTTATCATCTTGTCGTCTTTGATCAGCTACTGTGCTATTCTTTATCGCCTCTAGTTTTTTTTTTTTTCGAAAATCTCTCGAAATCGTCAATTACTGACTTAGATTCTGCATTTCTTTCCTTTCTGTTAATGAAGATTTGACTGCTAGTCATCTCTGCTTTTGTTATGACTACTCTTCCCAGAAACTGTTAGAGTTTATTGACCAGCCATTGCTTTTGTTCCTCCTTTTATTGTTGATATGCAGTATCCAAACAGTCATCTACTTTCATTAAAAATTTTTATGTTGTAACTGTCGAAGTTTCCTTTCATTCACCTCGACAGTCAGTTTTCATTCTCTATCATTTTTCCTGATAGAATGTTATTTGTTATAGAGCGACTTCTGATGATGAATGGCTCTTTAGATTTCCCTGTCAAAACTTTTCTTATAATATTCTAGTTTTTTGGAGCAATATCGTAGCCTTTTTGAGTTTGTAAGGCATCAATTTTTAAATAGGACATTAGATAATTCAGTTTTTTAATGTCTGATATTTTTCGGAGACATACTGCAATATCAGAACTGCTCCAAAATTCTGTTCATAACCTCGGATCACATTGCATGTTGGTAGTGGTAATTGAAATAAATTTACTGCCATATCGGAAGCTAATTTGGATGATTCTTGTTGACGGATCAGCTCTCTACTTCAGTATTTTTGACTTAACCGATGAAAAGTTAGCTTGATATCATTCTTATACATAGAAAGAAATAGAATTATTTTAGCCTCTTCACTATCACATGTTAAACTACAAATATCTTTGTCCCCGTCGGTTATCTGTGCAAATTTCTCTTCCTCTTCATTTCTTCTTGATGGACTCGATAAAGTCTTGATATACTCCAACCATGTTTTGCTAGTTAATTCCAAAGCTTCAACATATAATTTGAGACGTGTGGTCGTTCCTCAACAGTTGGTGCTGGACAGCGCTTATACGTCCAGAATCTGATAGCCCCCTTAGGTTTGCTTAGTAACAGTTATTATAAGCTAACTTGCAAGATTTTCCTGATTTGGATTCAATAGAGCTGCTTAATAATTTCAAGAAAAATAAATTGATACAACAAATTTTGTGTTTGATTTTGAGATGATTTGAAAAGAGCAAAAATTGAGGAATTGAGCATTAAGATAATAAAATAATGATGACAGATAATACATCCAATAAATTTATAATGAAATTTTTTTTAGTTTGGAATCACCAACTAGAAGTCTGAACCTAGAAGCAGATCAAGATATTGAGATTACTAGCGCAGCTGGAGAAATCCAACTATCATCTCTTCTTGACATTACCATAAATTCCAAACAAGTCAATAATTGCTAATAATCAAATATTCACAAGCATTTTGATTATAAGAGCAGATATAACGCCTCGTAGCAACACAATGTTGAAAAAATATTCATTTCAGTTCTTTCTGTGTTCTTCAGAATTAGAAGATATAATCCTTTTCATTATTTATTGTTGATTGGAGATTACTGCTAGTTAGAAATTCGTCATTTTTATTTTTGCGATGTGGCTAGATCAATAGTAGGTTTTATTTGGATTTATACATTATCATAACACAATGCTGCAGTTATACAATGATTACAGTGTCGTATCTTCTTTTCGGCTTTGTCATTCTCATTTTGCTTCACCAATACTGTTGTTCGTCCCGTTGAACTGTGACTGTCGAATAGAATTTGAATTGTCATTGAACTCTTCGAGTAACTTTTCAAGGAACTAACTTGAGGTCTGAAATTTTTCTCTCTTAAATTCTTCGGAGTTTCTCCTCTGTATGTTTCATCCGACATGTCGCCTTTTGATTGGATGATCTTACATTGTTGACCAATAAATCGAGTGCTTCGACAGTAACATCTTTATCCTTTCTTTACAATTATTTACCTTATCGCCATTTGATTTTTTAACATTCCTATTTATACACAACTAATTACATCTTTTGGTTTCGCCATTCAGTGCGTTTTGCTTAATAACAAAATTAAAGAAAATACTGATTACGTCATGTAATTATCGAAATATATATATATATTTGTTTTTTAGTTTTATCGGTTTGCAGTGACTTCTAACTATTGTATTAGATCAGTTTATCACAAAGTGATCTTATAAGTTGATATAAGATTTATATCGCATGTTTTTATATGTCTCATTTATTTCGCATCTTTTCACTTCCTGATTGAGTGTAGGATCATATATGTATTTTTTTCAAACAACATTTCTCAGTCTACTACTGTTTGTGTTGATGAAGTGATGTAATATATCATTCATGTCACTGTTATCATCTCCTCTGCTTAACCAACACCAACTGTTGAGGGACGACAATTGTTGTCTGAATTTTCAAATCGCAAAGATCTACGCCGACCAAAGTAACGATAACATTGTGTAAAAGGATGAAGTTTGAGAAACAACTAAAGAGCGAATTGTAATGATAAAATGATATAGCAGAGAGATGAGCTAGAGAAGGGTCGAAATATATATTTGAAATATGCCCGTTTCTTATCTTACTCAGTCATATGCAACTAATGCTGCATTCCATCAACTTCCGTTTCATTGCATTCTCACCTTAAAACATATTGTTCTTCATCATATAACAGGTGACATTACTTCTTTTGAATCAATATTAGCTTCCATTGAATAAGTTAACTCATTTACTGTTAATTCGAAATTATTGTATTATTTAATTTCAAATATTTTGATTCCTTTTAAACGATCAGATGTTCGCTCAATAATATTCCTATCTGATAGCAGTGCTTTTCTGCTCTTATTTGAATAGTGTAAAAACTGGGTACAACCAACATAATGAAATACCAACACTTCCAATACAGTTAAATACCGAAATACTTGTCATATAAAAAAAAAAATTAAAATACAGAAATACTTGATACTCTAAAATTTGTCTTTGATATCATCAATCATATTTATACTTTGGATGAGGAATGATTTAGTTTTTTTTTCAATTTTTGCATCCAGACGATCTTCAAAATAAAAATAGTGCCGTTTTGGAACTTTCCATGATCCGAGCAATAAATCCTAAGACGAGAAGATTGTAGAAATGTGTGAATATTATTTGATGATATCATTTCTATAGTATATTGTCCCACAAAATCGAAATGAATTGCTTAAATTATCGATGTCTTTTATAATATAATATTACAAAAACTTTCATATGAATAAGTAAGTATTTTCAGATGAATACCGATGTGACCAGTCGTCTTCCCCTGTATCAACGGACTGATGAACCCGTTTGGGATCGCAGTGGCTATAATTTCCATCGTTCACCTTCCTCGTTACAAAGTGCTATGGTACCGCCATATTCAACTGCTGTTATTCATTCTGCTATTAAACCATCTTCTGCATCTGATATTTACAGGTTTATACATATATATGCATGCATACATTACTACTATTTCATAAAATCTGATATTCAGATTGCAATTTGAAATAGCAATAAACAATATTTACATAAGACAACATATCTCAGAAGTTTTATCGAGAAGATATGTTATATTCATTTATTTGTCGGTTGAGATCAGTGATACAAATCACTAAGAGATTAACTGTCAGGTGATTAAATGGAAAGATTTAATAACAATAGGCAAATAATATTTTTTGGCTATCCAAATGGCAAGCACTAGAAGTTTAGCTGCTTGGGAGAGAACCGCCATAAATGAAATATCTAATTCCATGTCAGAATATGTGGCTGAGAATAAACCAAAATTTCTAATAGATTTGGTAGGAAATAAATACTTCCATTATTAAAATTAATCTATAATTAAATCAATCTATAATTAACTTCAACAGTTGAAGTACGGGACAGATGTAACATTTATGATTTTAGAGTTGGTGTTTATGGCTGGCGAAAGCGATGTTTGTATTGTTTCATTTGCGCGCTTACCGTTGCCGTCATATTGAATTTAGCATTAACTATATGGATTATATCTGTCCTCGACATTTCGACGGTATACTTTCTTCTTTGAAAATACTACTCGTTATCTGTTTTCCAATCTCTTAAGAATGGTGCATTTCTTATACTTGTCCCGCCAATCATAGAAAGTAAAATAAGCAATCATAAATATGCAGATATTATATATCACCAATGTGAACAAATTTTATTTTCCTTCATGCATAATATTATTTCATCGTTGTAGACCGGAATGGGTACAATGAAGATTGAAGATGATAGTATTCAAATTATGGGTGAAGCGCAGTTTGATCGTCCTATTCATTTTGCAGAACTTTCTACGGCAGATGTTTCAACTTATATCTCTTGTTTCACATAACGTTTAAAAATTTTCGAATAACAGAATAACAGCTCATTACTAATGTAAATCTCTTTTTTTAAATTCCCGTCAGATTCATAATTTAGAATTCAGTAGTTTCATTGCGGAAATGAAAGAAATTAAGCATTTGATGAAATTATAGAATGAAGCATTAACAATCGATTCATACCGCGGTGTTTTCATAAAAGCTCGAAATATTTCTGGACATCAAACTGCCATGATCAATATGTATCAAGATGGACGTATGGAGGCAGTGTGTGATCGTTTTGAAATTTATGATAATTCTCGAAAATTGCTGTTCTTTGCTGAATCAAACGAAATTGGCCTTAAACTTGAAAATCTTCGGATACTTGGTATGCTACATAAATTTGAAGTTGTTATTTTGAAACTCTTTTCAAAGAACAAATATTTCATTACTTATTACTGGCTGATTTGATAGCCTTAATTTAATTTATCGAAGAAAGAAGATAAAAAATTAGGACATTTAGCACTTTTGCGCATTTAGCAATTTCAGATGATGGTGGAAGTGTTTTTGAAGGAGCCATACAGACAGCGCTTATACGTCCAGAAACTGATAGCCCCCTTAGGTTTGCTTAGTAACAGTTATTATAAGCTAACTTGCAAGATTTTCTTGATTTGGATTCAATAGAGCTGCTTAATAATTTCAAGAAAAATAAACTGATATAACAAATTTTGTGTTTGATTTTGAGATGATTTGAAAAGAGCAAAAATTGAGGAATTGAGCATTAAGATAATAAAATAATGATGACAGATAATACATCCAATAAATTTATAATGAAATTTTTTTTAGTTTGGAATCACCAACTAGAAGTCTGAACCTAGAAGCAGATCAAGATATTGAGATTACTAGCGCAGCTGGAGAAATCCAACTATCATCTCTTCTTGACATTACCATAAATTCCAAACAGGTCAATTATTGCTAATAATCAAACATTCACAAGCATAATTCTCATCAGTTAGTCTTGCATGAATTAACTCTTTCCATTGCGACGATTAGATTTCGCTTGATTTTATCTTCAGGATGTGGGAATGTTGCAGGGGTGAAGTTCGTTTTGAATCAAACAGTATAATCATGCCTCGATTACCGAGAAGTGAAGCTCGAGGGAGTGCACAATATCAGTTGTGCGTATGTCAAAATGGACTACTATTTATAGCCATAGTTGGAGCTGACTGTCGAGCAGATCGAGGCATTTGCAGTTAACAACTCAGAAGCAAACTAGGACTTCAAATCTCCCTTCAACGAATAATTCAGCCATTCTAATCATGATGTACTCATTTAGCCATTCTAGTCATGATGTTCATTCCGATGTGCTCACTGTATTTACATTATTATTATTTTCTGTTCGTTTTTACTGATAACCTCTTAAAACATTGGCAATAAATCAAGGATTAAAATTGTTGCTCATAAAAGAAAATATCTGGACTTGACATAATGCTCTAGGAGGAAACATTATTCTTCAGTTACGGGATTCAAATTAACGAACAAGGTTATCTTCTTTGCCACTAATGAGACAAACATCTTCATGTTAACGAACCCACTATGACGTCATATATCATTGCCGTAATCCTTCTTTTACCAAAATATTATGGATGGATTAATGAACTCTTCTACTACATGTTCTCCAATACATGATAGATCGAGAAGGGATTGGTTTGATTTAGGATGATCTCATTGCTCATTAGTATGACACTTGGGTCCGTAATATATGGGTTCCTGGGTATATTGCAGGATGAAAAGTGCTCGCATACAGCCTTTGAATAGGCAAAATATTTTCGCAGGGAAATATGTCCTTCTTTTGGCTCGCTGCATTCGTTCCCAGCATTCACCTTCGTTCTCATTCGCATCTGAAAAGGCCAACAAACATGGAGTGCCACTTCTTGTCGTCTATATCTACCAAGCAGGCAATTTTCTTCACATTTTATAAGTGTTAATAGATAATGATTTAATATAATTTTAATTATAAGTTCAACTAGATAATGATTTAATATGATTTTAAAGCGTTGCTCACGTTTGCAGAGCTATATTTCATTAATTTTTAATATGTTAACCATTTGTTGCAGATCGGCATAATTTGGCACAACGAAAATTTCTTTTAGAAGGATTGAATTGTTTAAAAAATACTCTATCGTGTTTGCATGTACCTTTGTCAGTTGTGAAGGCAGGCAATAATGAGGAAGCCACAGAAATTATTTTGAAATTATCTGAGGTAGCCTGCGAAGTAGTTACAGATGCTGCTTATTTGCGTGAAGATCGCAACTTTGATGAAAATCTTAATGATAAGTTTGTAATGAAGAGTCGCAGATTCACACAAGTTGAAGGAAATGTCACCATACCCGCGACAGTTAATATTTACTTTACTTTTTCTCTATAGAATTTTTTTATCAATTTTTCCTCTTTAATAACTTTTTTATTACTCACTACAATTTCTTTAAAAGGTTATTAAGGGAATTACTGAATTCTTTCATGTCTATGATTTTATTTGAAAAAAAAAGTGAGTAATAAAATTTAAAAATAAACGATTTAGGTCTTGTGTAATAAGCCAGCTTATAATGCTAGCACAATTCGGAAAATAGCGTGGCATATCCTTGACGATTTCCTTCTTGAAGAATGGAATGTTACTCCGAAAATTTATTGTGAATCATGGGAAAAGTACATAATTATGACGTTTCATTAATATTGATAATAGACAAACCGGAGAATATAATGAACAAACGCAAAACTCGTGCTTTCTTATACATTGCAGAATATTGAAAATTTTCGTTCATGTCAAATAATAAATAAATTAATAATCCAAACAACTGCCACAAGAATTAAGGAACATGCTCCGACCAAAGATATGACTATTTTTCATATTTTACTGATATTTCAGTATATTGGAGTATTCCTTAGGATGCATAGACATTTCATTGGAGTATATTAGAGCTGTTGATGATTGCAAAACAAGCAGTGAATTAGAAGGTGGAGAAGTTGCTGCGCGCCGTGTTTTGAACTATTTCATTGCTAATAGTCTAAGCTCATATGACAAAGAAAGGTTTGTTTCTTTTTTTCCATTCTCAGAATTTGAAAAGAATTTGAGAATTTTAGTATGAATCTCGTTTTTCTTTTTTTTTTCGGTTTTTGATTATGTCGAATTTCCATGTCAGGAATATCCCGAACAGTAGAAAGCAGAGTTTCTCTCACCTTATATCCACTTTGGCATGTTGAGTCCAATTATGATCGTTACAGAAGTAAAACAGTCTAAAGCACCAAAATCTGCTAAAGGTAATTCTTCCTACAAATGGAAAATAAATTAAACGCATGTGATAAAGAAAAATTTGTCTCCAACTTTTTTTTATTATTGACAGAAGAAAATTTTGAGGGTTTTAAATTTCCTAAATAATGTTTTCATATGATAATTATATGATAACGCTGTCTTCATTTTTCAGACTTAATTCTTGCACTTCAGATGCATTTTTGGAAGAACTAGTTATTCGACGTGAGCTGGCGCATAATTTTGTTTACTACTACAGAACTACTTATGATACAGTATGGTTTAATTTAAGATAAAAATGGTTTTTAGTTGATAATGGTAGCTCATTTGTATACCATATCTAATTCGTTGCAGTTTGATTGCTTACCAGAATGGGTAAAGAAAACGATGAATGAGCATCGTCTTGATAAACGGGAATATATTTATAATTACAAAGAGTTAGAAGAAGGATGTACTCATGATATTTATTGGAATGCAGCACAATTTGAACTTGTTTTCACTCATAAAGTATCAATTTCTTTTCAATTATATTTTTATAAGACAGTGAAACCACGAAATTCTTCACCGCTGCTACAAAATTAGTGTTTAGAGCTCGTTATTTTTAATTAGTTAATTTCATCTTCTATAGAGGTAATTAAAAATTACATTGTCTATATAAATTTGAAAATTACATTGTAAATTTTCTTTCGTAGATGTCAGGTTATCTTCGTATGTATTGGGCGAAAAAAGTGATTGAATGGTCTCCTGATTATGAATCCGCTTATGCTTTTCTTATTGAACAGAATGACAAATATGAATTGGACGGACGTGATCCCAATGGCTACTGTGGCGTCATGTGGAATTTTGGTATGCACGATCGGGCTCATTCGGTATATATCATCTTCTTATGATTGTAAACAATTTCACGCAAATATTTTCATTAAGCGAAAAGAACATCAATAATTTTTTGTTCATTCAGCTCCTCTAGAACTCTTGCCTGAATTTTTTTTTCAGAATAGACCCGTGTTTGGAATGATTCGTTATATGTGTGCAGATGGAATACGAAGAAAGTTTCGAAATCATATTGATGAGTACGTGAATATTAACTACAAACGTGCTGGTCGTGCAGTAGAACTAAGAAATCATTCACAAATCAAAACGATAGCAGCTTCAAGAAATTTTGAGCCGAAATTGAAGAGAAGATGTAAAAGAAATAATTAACATCTGAAATTTTTTATTTTTTTATCAAGAAATAATTAATATCTGAAATTTTATTTCCTTGCAAGATAATATTACCATTGCCCGTTTTTCTTCATTTAAGATCTTCATAAATTTCCTGTCTATATGGTTGCTACAGATAGCACACTTAAACCAGTATCATATGTTGCCTCTTTTTGAAGGCAGCAGTTTTATGTATAGTAATGTAATTGCTTATAATTAGTACATCTTATCGTAATTTAATTGCTCATGTAATATATATCTTAAATATTAGCTTTTTTTGATTTCATTATTATTAATAATCTTTCATCATTCAATAATTTTTTTGTTTGGGAATTTGCATTATTATCCAACTTTTATAAGAGATAATTTTTACATTATTATAAATGGTTTCGCTTTATGTTACTCAAAGTCCTTCTGTTTTATTTTCCTTTAGTTGTTATTTGTAAGGACTTCATTTAGTTTTTTTTTTTCTATTTTTTAATGAATTAAAAATTAAATCTGCTGTTAATGCATGATTATATACGTTTGAAGTAAGTTGCATTTATCTTATCTTTCCTGTTTCCTAAAATTAGATAGTTGGACAGCCAAAAATGATTTCAACGGTAGATCTCGTTTCGAATCCCGCTAAATTTAAAAAGATTTAATTTTCGAAGATTTGATCTAATATATAATGCATTTCGATGGAAAACTTGTATTTTTTTAATACTCATTTAATGCCGGAGTTTGCACTTTTTAATGTTCAGTTAACGTGGCAGTCTTTGAGAAATCTAGTGAAGTGTTTTATTTCGAGTTATGTCTGAACGTCATCATGATCCACATGTTTTAAATGCTGAGAAACCACTACGAATACCGTATCACAAGCCAGGATCAAAACTAGCTATTTCATGGAACAGATTGCTGTATAGTGCACGTTATGTAAGTCGGCATTGGAAGGATCGCGTACTTGTGAAGGCAGTTGCTGCCCTATTTGCCTATACTTTTGGGTTTGTTTTTTACTAGAGAAGGATTTGAATTTTTGAGTTTTAATCATCAATGTATATGGTATAATTATTCGCTTTTTCGAATTTATTTCTTTTTATTGTTAGGTCCTCATTTAGTAAACCTTTTGCTTCATGAAGATTTTTTTGAAACTTTGGGTACAAATTTGATGTATTAAAAATTTATTCAAAAATTGATTACAGGTTATATGTTTTTATTAAGAAGTACTATGGCGGTGAACATCCGCTGAATCGTTATCAGTGGAGGCAGATGAAGAAGAGTGGCAGATTAAGCGAGGAAATGTTGCGTAAAGAAGAAGTTGTTCAAAACTACATGAAAACACGATTTGATAGGATATATGAGAAAGAGCCAGCTTATTCCATACGAAGGCAAGGTCCACCTGGAGTGATATAAATCTTCATAAGTCACTTAAGATGTAAGGTATATCATTAGTGAGAATTCAAATAAGATTTAACAAATAGGAAAAAGCTTCAGAAGAGATATCTTTAAATAAGGATTTTTATAAGATATACGGAACTATCTTTACAAATGAAACTTTCTGAAAATGCAGTTTCTTATGATTCTTTTGTAGTAGTGAAATGCATGGAACTTTCGTGAATATTTAATCGACCTGGCATAGAATCCTATTCAGTCTATAACTTTCAAACTTATTTTAATCCGTGATTTTGAACTGATATGAAAATTTCAATTTTTGACAAAAGTCGCTTTTGTTGCCACTGAAATAGTCAGCTGGTTCAGCCTTTTTAAAAAATATTTGATTCATATGTTTGTTTCGATAGAGTGGCCGTATATTTTCTACATTATCCGTGTGTGATTGTGTTTTTCTTTTTGCTTTGTTAATTGTAGTTGCCTTGTTTGTGTTATGCATTAGGATTGGATTCCCATTTTAATTACTTTTTATCGGAAGAGTTTTTTGTGATGAAGGACAGATGAATCTTGGCAGGAAATTTTATTTAACGAACGATTTATTCCTCTACTTTATAAATAAAATTAGGTGGTCTTACATTTATATTTAAAGATGATCGCTTGGTTGTGCAGAGATGAATCAGCTGAGTTGGACTAAATTGTCGAAGACAAAAGCACCGACTGAAATCTTGCGTTAAACATTCCACTTGACTGCGAGAAGTTTCTGTTTATCGGTGTACTTGCTTTGTAGTGGAAAGTGGCGTACTGTACACATTAACTGTATGAAAGCTTTAGTTATCGGAACAAAGACTGAAAGATGGATGATATTTTAAACAAGCACAAAGCTTTGGTGATTCCACAATTTCCCACACAATTAGCATAGATTCTAGTATATTTAAACTGTATATAAGCTTAATTAGCAGATCGAAAGATAGAAGAACGAAGGATCTCCATGCTGAGATTTAGAGAAATTGATTCATTTGTTTGAGAAGTAGTATGAACTTCTATTATGCAAAATTCTTCGATTACTTCGTCATTCTTATAACAAAACATTCTATAATATTTTTGGATTTTCCCACAGCTTGTTTTTAAATATACAAATATCATCGAGTTTAATTAGAAATATTTCAATAGCTTTTAAAATTATGCTTTAAATTATTGGCAACTGCAAACTATTCGCACGTAGCATCTTGAAATAAAGTGAGGCTTAAAACTTCATTGATTAATCAAGTTCTTTTTCCATGAGGAATTCATTTCCGTATTTGGCAATATGCTTTTTTTATTTCCTCATTAAAATTTGGTTGACCAAGTCATTAATTATTATAAAAAAGTTGCACGAATTAAAATGGTTTGATCAAAAAACTAATTAAATAGAAGTGGATGTACCTCTCCAATTCGTGGGACTTGATCTTCAGGAATTGAACTCTCCTTTGAATATAGCTTTCAATTTATTTTTTTTTAATTTTGGTCCTTGCATTTTGAATATCAAAAAATGTATTATCAAATTCGCTATGAATCATCTACGGATGATAATCCTTTCGAATAAGTATAAAACGAAAAGATATAATTCTCATCAGTTAAACTGTAGTCTTTTCCTGTAAAAAAAAGGGTAATATAAATAGATCTTATTTCAGTTTTGGATTCCGTTTCGTGGAAGACTAGCTAAAACTACTATACCTGGTTTCTTTTTTTCTCTGAGCCTAAGAAATAAGATTGGCTTCTGCGAGCATGATAGATCTATGTATATATATTATAAAGTTTCTGTGTGATTTTAGCGGCAGCGGTGCCATTTAACTTAATTTGTAATGTTGTAGACCGTATTTAAAACAAAATCATGCATACTTTAAATAAGTGTCAAGTGTCGCTGATACCTCTGTCGAAATAGGGTGTACCAGATTTCCAAAAATTTCGTTTTTTGCAATGTTCAAATTTTTACAGTTCTCTTAACCATTTTATAATGGAAACTATGACAAGTTCGAGTTTTCGTCCTTTTTTTATCAATGAATACTACAAGTCATAAAAAAATAATAATAAATAATTAAGTTATCAGAAAGAAATTATATAATCAATTCTTCGCCTTCATTAGCCAACATGGCTATAAGTTTCTTCCTGCAACAGTAGCAGTGAGACGAAAGCATATATATAGTAGCTATGCTTATCAGAAGATTGGGCGTATTTATTACAAATGCTGATAAACGAAAAAGGGGACATTGGAGGTGCTAATAGGAATAGTTTATGTTCGATCAATTCCTTGTTCTGCACAATATCGAGTGCGGCAGCTCGATCCTTCATCGTTGTATATAGCTGAAATAATCTGATAATCCGATAGGAAATTCCTTGAATGAATTTCTTCTAAATTTTCAACAAAATATGATTTAATCGATTTTTACAAGTAGCATATTGCAAAGTTGTTTTCCCAATAAATACTATAGGAGTTTCTCAAATCAATGTATTTCGATTCCCAAGCAATGAATTACTTAATTTAAAGTTTTATTTATATTCCTACATATTCATTCCAAATTCTAAGATTTCTTCAAAGAATTTTACTTGTAAAATGCAAAATGCTCTATGTACAAATCAGAATCTTTCTTATAGCTCGGGTTGGTCTTTGACGTTCGCTTGACAGCCAGAATTGAGGAAGTGATTAAGATTACTTATCATATGATTGGACCCTCATAACGTTAATTAAACATCCAAAACATTTCGAGATTGGTAAGATTTGATCTACATATTCCTAGATTGTATTTAATTATATTTATTTTATATTAATTATTCCTATGTTTTACGGTAACAAAAAAGCATATTTAAATTTAATCATTTAACATCGCTTCCAACGGATTTGTTCATAACATAAAGAGCCAATACCTAAATTTCAACCTCAACATTGAAGTCAAGCTAAACTTAAAAGTTTTTATAGATTTTTTATCGCTTATCAAAGCAAAAAATATGTTCGAAGATTTAGAAATTTTTTAAATCAAGATCAATATACACAAGAAAAGTGTATTATCCAGAAAAAAAAAACATGGCTTTTCAATTAACTTTGATTGCTCTTCTTTGATTCTCTCTTCTCGAACGCTATCCTGTTTTCTTGAATATCGTTACTTGGCTTTAAATCTTTCTTACTTCCTGAAATTCATTCAGTCTCGGCAAATCTAAGTTCACAATTCATCTTTTCTCAATTACTTAGGCGTGAATTATAAAATAGGAAACAGATCATTTGCAATAAGTATAGAATCTTTGCAAAAATTTTAAAAATGAAAAATTTCAAATATCGATTTCATCACCGGATCATTAAGATTTGCTGAACTTTTTGATTTGTTTCTAGAAAATTATATATTTTTGTCTTGAAAAAATTATAAGTGATGGGAGCATAAATTTTATAATAAATAGCATTATTCTTAAAAAATAAATTTTTTCATTTTAAAAGTCAAAATTCAAGAGCGATCAATTTCAGAAAATATAACTTCGCGATTGAAAAGATTTGCATATGATAACTATAACTATATTTATTTAAGCAAAGCATCGACACCACAAGAGATGATTGTGGAAGGTCGCCGATTAGATCGCTATACCTGGTCGTGATTACGTGACAGGATGTATGATGTTTTACTGAATTATAAACAGCAGCATCAGATATATTTATAAGAGCAAAGTAAAAAGCCATCATTTTCTAGGACTCTAAGTAACACCGAAAAATATGAACGGAAGGGTAGAATGGACCAGCGACTTTCAACTTCACTGCTCTCGCGTTTTTCCATAGAGAACAGCTATTTTACAACTCTTCTCTTCCACATCTCGCGATCTTTTTTTAAATAGCTTCAGTGCTTCAAAGGACTTTTTTAACAATGACATTTCCATGTTGATCACTAACCATACAAGAAGCTAAGAAGATTGTTGCTTTTAAAATTATTATCTTCCTTGCATCATTTTCTCGAAGATCGATACATTTCTTTTATCCGTCCATACTACTACAGGTCTTTTAAGTATGTTAAGCGAAATTAGGTGAACGAAAACATTTATGGCGCTATTCTTCCGCTATTTCCTTTAGCTTTCAGCTTTGCAACCATACTTTCCCTACAAAACTTTTGTTCCCGATAAGTGCTTATCAATGTGTATTTATTCCGAGAAGATGAAATTTTAATTTTCCGTATAATCTTGTTTTCTTTATTTAGTCCAATGCCATATTTTCTGTTAACAAGTTGAGTTATGGGATCTCAAAACAAAATTATGCAATCTGCCCGAATATCATTCTGTTACAAAGGAGTGAATTCTGCTTATGTATAGTAAAGAAATTAAACGACATTCTATTCATGATTTTAAAGTGAATTCAAAAAATATCCGTTATATTATATATAAATTAACATGCATTAAAAGAATGAACAACAAATTTTTTTTTTTTGAGATTAAATTTAACTTTTTATTTTTTTTTAAATTTTTTTTTGTTTTAAATAATTTTAAATAAAACTTTAAATAGTTTTTTAAGTTTAAAAACTTTAAATAGTTTTTTTTTTTAAATGTTTTAAATTAAATCTTTTTGTTTTAAATAGATTTGTTGTTTATTTCACTCATATTTAACTGATCTACTTTTTAATAATTGTGCAGTGAAAAAACTGTACTACATTTTCACGATCATTTATGAAAAATTGAAAAAATACAAAATATATACCGGGACTCAAAGACGAGGCAATAATCTTATTTTATTATCAGTGAGAGTTTTTACTTATTCATCAATCTTTTAATTAACTGGCCATAATATGTACCAAAAGTTTCTCTATTATGATTTACAATACGTATAAAACTTGCAATAAGGGCTGAAAGTTCGGGATGTATTATTGATAAACCGGGTGGAAGTCGCTGCTGATAAAATGGTACTCGATTTGAGATCATTGAAAGAATGAAGTTATGAATCCTGTTGCCTAAAGGAAAAAAGAGTTTCAATTGAATAATGCGTTCTCCACTTCAAAAATATAACTGGTAGTGGAGAATCAAAATTCAAAGAATGTAAGATTGGAAATTTGAAACTGAAACCGAAATTTAAGAAAAGAGAGATCAAAACTTACGGACAAGTATCCGGATATGATTTGCATAATCCCTAATTTGCAAAATTTGTTCTTTCAATTCAGTGGATCCTTTCTTAGTCCAATTAATGCTCAATGTTTTGCAACATTTCGATATTCTATCATTACAAAGAACTGATATTGCTTCAAGACGATCCATTAAATTACTAAAATCTTTTGGATTTATATAATTTAAAATTTAATTCCGATCAATAAAGACAAATTTCCAGGAAGAAGGATAATAAGATTAACCTTTTATCGATATCATCAGTGATAACAATGACATCTTTTTTCAAATTTGTTTTGAAATCTTTAGTTTGAGTTACATCTTTTCCAGCAAGATTGCAGGAAATTAATACACAACTGGTACATACGATTAACTGTAGATATTTCATAGCTATATTCTCCAATCGTGAACGATCAATCTAAAAAATTCCGACTGAAACAATTAGCACAATAACGAACAAAGAAAAATATATTATTTCTCATAAATAATTATAAACGTTGATAAAATTAATAACATTTTATATCGCAAATTAATCAGTTTTAACTGTTGTTTGAAGACTAATTCAAATTATTACTGAAAAAAATTTATAAAAAAACTTTAAAAAATTGCGGCGAAAACAATTATTTCAGAATTACACAATTTAATATGAGAGAATACTTTGAATATTATCACTGATAAATAAATCTTGACATGCTTTTTTAGAAATTTTTTTTCAAGCGAACGACATTTCTTACCGACCTCTTCTGTTAATTAATTGATTTTTTATATATCGAATTTGATATGATTGTGAAAACTTAAATTTTCAATGTTCGAAATACTATTTTAAAAATTGTTCAAAAAAATCAGTTTTTTTTTGCTTGAAATTGACGGAAACATGCATTCAATTTTCACAACTCTTTAAGCAAATTAATTTACATCATTTGAATAACAAATAAATAAAAAAGACAGTACCTTAAGAGTTTCCGGATAGGCATTCTGGAAATTCCATTCTAGCAATTCCATATACGCACAACTTATTATACCATTGACTTCATTGTTATTCAAATCCTGTAAAACTAAACTGATGGATTTTTTTTAACCATATCTTAAACTTCTAGAAAACGGGAAAGAAGATGAAAATATATAAACATCTTGAAATCAAATGCACATTTACTTCGAAACTTTTCTTAGTCGATGGTCCATCCGTATTATCCATACTTATATGTCTACACAACCATTCCATTGTTGACAGTTCAAATTCTGAAATTATAACAATTATATCTAAAAAACAGAATGAAAAATCATTGAAGCATTTAATATTCGCCAAGTTTCTATCATGAAAATAATGAATAATAGAAACGGCGTAGATCTAAGCACTACAATTTTTTTTTCTTCGCATATTTTAAAGACAAAAATTTGATAGCAAATAATTCTAAGGACCTGGATTCTTGTCCAACAGCATCATAAATTGTGTCCTTTCGTACTCAGCTGAATGCTTTTCAAGAACAGATCGATTAAATTGTACAAAAAAGTTAGCCATATCTAACTTCATTAAGTCCAGAAGTTCACATACACCTCTGCAAAACTTCATTACACCATAACATTTCTTTATCTCAATTAAACTGCATCTGTATTTTAAAAATAAACTTACTTCAACATATCTACATTATCAGTCTTCTTACGCAAATCATTCACAAGTTCGTCTCTTGCTGGTGCACAGAGTCTGCTTAAGAGCTCAACAATACTTTCAAATAATTGACGGACGTCCAAACACTTGTTTTCAGCTTGTTGTTTTAACAAATTAATATCTAGCATGCATTCTATTTCAGAACGTAAACGAACGTGTTGTTGCGTCAACAAATCCAAATATCATCTATATATGAAATCATAAGTCAATACGCAGAACTGGGGTGATGCAATTTAAAAAACTCATATTTGAAGCAGGTGAATTGCTGCTTTTACCTCAATAACAATCTTCTCGACTGTTCTCGGATTTGTAATAGATTACGAAGTTGTAAGCTCTAAGTCATAAAATATTCTATAATTTGTTGAAACATTATGCTATAATTAGTACTATAAATTTTTTAATAATAACAGTAATGACTTTTTTTTACTTTTAGTAGTAATTTTAATAAGCTATTTCTTCTCTTTGTACTCATATACATAACTATAAAGACATCCTTCCATAAGTGCCAAGACAATAGCTGAAACATATTCAATGCATATAAATATAACCTTTTTGATATCTTCAAGCAAAATCAAAGCGTAGGAATAATCTGGCGGTATTCGAGTAAGATCTTCACGCAGTTTATCCCAATAAGCTTTTTTCATACAATCTTCTACTGTTTTTTGTACTAAATCCGCTGAATTTCTCTGGATAACAAATTCGGGATTGAGCGCAATCTCATGTACCAGTGCCATATTCTCCAGTGCTGCTGACATCTTCATTAATTCATCCATACTCACAAATTTAACTGGTGAAGCACCTACAAAACAATGCATTCCACAAATAAATTTTAAAAGAGAAATATAACGGATGATTCTTTCCCTCTTATATAGAGGTAAATGTCACAAGATGCCTTAAAAGCAATTCAAACGAAAAATTTAGGTTTTGTAATGAAACTAAATTTAGAACTTCTTATTCCGGAATCGTTTAAAATGAAAAAAACCTTTGAACAGTTCAACAATGAACAGTTCAAAAACTTTTTTCTTCACAATGAAAAAAAAAAACTGACATCTTTTTGAAAACACTATGTCAAAAATCTTACCAGCTACCCAAGTAGGTAGATCAGCCGTGTTGTTAATGGGAATATTAAGGCTACTTCTCTTGCGCTTAGTACCGTTATCAGTTGACATATCCTCCAACAGAACAGCAGAATGCAAAGTGTCTATTTTCGAGTCATCATTTGCACAATGATTAGTTTCAACTTCATTTCCTTCATCTTTACTTGACATTCTTCGAAAAGCTCATTAAAAACAAACTGAAATTTCCAGCAAAAAATCTCATGTTTAAGAAACAGTTTGACATATCTAATTTAAAGGCAAACTACACAACATTATCAAGTTTCATGCAAATCAGATGATAGAATTCAAATAGAAATCTGAAACGGCAGGAAATAATGAAGGTAATTTAGGAATTAGCTAAAATAGGATAAAATTCATATGAGGAGATAATCATAAATTCGCAATTGGCTGCTAGCTTAACTGAAGATTAACTAATTGATAGACAAAAATTAATACAAAAAAAAAAGCTCTTGAATTGTTTTCTCCGCCTCAACTTTTTTACTGGTACTATATGAGGAACTTTTTGGGTCAAAAGGTCGACCAAGGGTAATAAGACAATGATATAAGACCTAATAAGAAATTTAGCAAAATATACGATTTTCAGATTGTTTATGCTTGCAAATTTTATCAAGTTCATGAATTCAAATGTTTCTCTCAAACTATTCTCTCTCCCTCTTTCTCTCTCTCTGAACGTTAAATCATTCTTCTGAAATCTTCTGAACTCGCGTCTTATAACTACCCAGAACAATATCATCTAATCTCTCCCTGTGCTTACTGAAATGTATGAAATACCTGACCTTCTTTTTCGATGAGCTTCATGATTTCATCGAATGGAACGCGTTAAACTTAAAAGCATCAAGAAATAAAAGGAGTGATTAATTCGTGAGGCTGTTGAAAGAGTTTGGATATTTTGGGGGAAGTATCTTGTTGAATTGATTGCATTTCGAAGTGCTAAAAAATACTTATCTCTTATCATACTGAAGAATTGAAGTAAGGCGGTTGTCGCCTCTAAAGTAATGAATTTTGAATTGAGCAATACGAGACGTACGTTTATTATACCTTTTTCATTGGCTCTTTATTTATTTCCATTTCACATAGGTCTTGTACTATAACATATATTCTTTTTTGTTTTCACGGTCAACTAATCTGTTGACGATACATTCACAACTAGCCTTGTTACGCTAAATTTCAAATGAATGTGACATTTCAGTGGTGCTTTTCAAATGTCACAGTAAATCATTCTTTTTCCTTTGAAACAATATAAAACATGAAATATTTTGTGAAAAGTCAAACTTATCAGCAGTAATCATGTATCATTTATTGCACCACAATCTTTTGCAGCAGGCTTTTTAATTTGATGGGATGTGACAAGAGGAATTAATATTTCTATAATGAATAACATAAAATGCAATACATTCATATACAATCACAGTTAATCTTTTCATTCTCTTGATCTTTAAAGCTAGTTCATGTTTCAATTTTCAGAAATTGGTATTGGATTGACATTATTCGGCGTAACATTCTTCACACTTGGTATTATTCTCTTTCTAGATGGAGCATTACTTGCTATTGGAAATGTTAGTTTATTTATTTCGAATCATTTTTTAAACATTTAAGTATAAAAGCTCAGATGATTAACACATTTCATATCATTTCAGCTATTATTTATAAGTGGTTTAATATTGGTAATAGGAATTCAGCGAACAGTGGCATTCTTTTTTCAAAGGCATAAAATCAAGGCATCTTCGTTATTTCTCGGTGGTATTATCATTGTATTAATTGGTTGGCCATTGTTGGGAATCATTGCCGAAATTTGGGGCTTTTTTCTTTTGTTCGGGCAAGTTTTTTTTTGTAATTTTCCTCTCAGTTCCTTACAAGTCAATTTTTCTTCATTCGTTTACTTCATGAATCTAATTTTAATCTCTATTAAATTCTGCATGTACGTATTTTACTTTAGTTTTCCCTTAATTTTAGATTTTTCCTACTTCCACAATATATTTGTATATTTGAGACTTATGAGAGACTGAACTGAACATGTTACATCTTGACTTAAAGCTATAGAATTCTTTTACTTATCGGTGATTTTTGTCATATTTTTGCCTTCTCGCTTTATATATCAGAAACTGCAAGCTATTTCATTTTTTCATTTTTTCTGTTTTTAGATTTCAAGTAGAGTGTACATTGCATTCTCAAATTACTTATGCAAATTGTTGCTGATTTTAGTGGCTTTTTACCAGTTGCCACAAATTTCCTTCGACAACTTCCTATTATTGGTAATATTTTATGCTTACCAGGAATATCGCAGGTTATTTTTTTCTTTTTTTGAGAAATTGAACGATTTCCACTCCGTTAGTTGTGTTAAAAAATGTGTCATGTAACCATCATTTTGATTGAAATCAGATCTAAAATTTCATGCATGTTTATTGGGTTGAGACCTTCCTTTTAATCTTTGCTATTTTAATCATTGATAGAAACCTGCTTTTCAGAAACTTGCTTTTATTTTTTGTTCAAACAGGCCTTTACAGGTTTTGGATCGTTTAGTTCCCGAAAGTCGTTATCCGGTTTAAATTTATCTAAGTGCAATATGTAATATGTTTCTTCAATCTCATTATGAGAAAATTATATTTTTATGGGAGTGGAACTATTCAGAATTCAATCTTGACAAAGAAATTTCGGAAAAAGAATGTTACAATTTCTTAGTTTTCGTTTGTTATTTATATTTACAGCTTAGGTGCCATCAAATTTTTTAATTTGCTTTTGCCGAATACTTTTTATATTCAAAATTTCAGTAAATAATATAGGAATTTTTTTAATTTTTTTATTTCTGGAAGTTCTATTCGTAAAATTTTATGATCATTTTTTGATTTAAATTTTGATATATATTTTATTTGCTCTTTAAGCGTCCAGCAATTTCTTTAGGCACACACTTTTTAGTTTGTACAATAAATAAATTTTAGACGGTTTCTTCATTTTTCTGTGATTGTTTTGTTGAATAAAGTTAACTGATTGACTTTCTAACATATGCTATGAATAAACTTTTAATTTTTTGTTAGGTTCGCATAAGATTTTTTGGAAAATGTGTATTTACCACTTTTTTACCAACTTTTTCTATTCAATAGATAAAGTCTTTATCAGTCACAATAACAAGCAATAGCCATTTTTAATATCTTTCCTCGATTAAACTAGAGAAGCAAAAAAGAACAATTAACATTTGTCGCTAGAGTTTATTCTAGCATTATATATTTTTATTTGCGGTATAATATTATCTGATATCAAATCTAAGAAATGAGCGATATGGGATGAGTTACAATCCTCAAAAAACAATTTAATAATTTCCTAATGTATTCTCATCACTGGTTGTTGTGCTGTTCTGCATTATGAAAAAAAAGATAGAAGTATTAAGTCTTCAGTTCATTTCAGTATTATTTTTTCTGAAATATTTAATCTAGGCTATAAATTTTGCGAACAAGTGGACAATAAATTTTTGTAGAGTTTCTGTCTGGAACTATGACATATCTGAGACAAAACTTCAAGGAAATAAAGAATGCCAATTTTATAATATTTATATGCTAAATTTATAATCCACTTGCAAAATAGCCGTGTCATATATAAACATATGTATTTTTGTCTTGAAATATATGTATGTTTATTTATTGATTTATATGACAATTTTTTTGACGTCATTGATCTGTAATTTTTAAATGAGAATATGTTGGGAAAATTGCTGAATTTCATGCATATAACGTTGATCTAAGCGGAATACTTATTAAAGAATATATTTGAAAAAAATATAAACTTCTGAATAACCTGAAGCAGAGAAGGCTTTAATTTATGCATAAATAGCCGATAATAATTTCTATGACGAAATTTCTGGTTCTTTAAATGATTAACTGTATATATCGTTTTCAAGCGTATTTTTTTTTGCCTCGAAAATATATGAGGTAGTCGATTTCATAATTTTAATAACTTAAGTGATGGCTTCAGACAAGAATTGAGTTTGCGTAGAAGATTGGGAGTTTTCAATTCAGCTATTGTTTAAACGAATTTTGAGAAAGAAGGTTTTTCTTTTTGTTTTGAGAAGTTAAATCCTTCTGTTTATAATCTATTATCACTCTTACTGAGATTCAATTATTCTATTTATCAATGTAATAGTTTTAAAAATCACCAAATGCTAATGTTGGAGTCAGATATATTTTTTATTTCAGTGATAATATTTAATACATTTATCAGATTGGGAAGTGACAAGAATGGGATTTCACAAGGTACTTAGGGAAGGTGATTGTTGAAGCGAAATATGAGCACAAAGAAGATGATAAAATTTCATTCTCGAATTTTGAGAAAGAAAGAGTTTTTCTTTTTGTTTTGAGAAGTTGGATCCTTCTGTTTATAATCTTCAGTGAACATTCTTAATAGAAGAATCGAAATGATTTATTTTTTTTTTTTAAAAATGAAATCCCATATTTGTAGACCATTTCCCTCCTCCGTAGATGGGTGATTGCTTTGATACTGCTCCTTACTTTTTCGAATTTGGCTAAAAGAAACGAAAATTTCCACATTTTTTAGGATTTCGAAGTTTCAATTTCTGCTAAGTTATAGTTTCCCCCAACTTACATCTAAAGATAAATTATCATAAGAAAGTGAAAATTATTCAGTGAATTATATAATGTTAAAGCAAAATAGTGATATGAGAGAAAAGCCGAAAAAAAATGAGAATAAAGCTGGCAAAGAAGTGAACAAAAAAAAATCGAAAATTTGAAATATCTTTGGATTCAGCGTAATTTAATATGACCGAATGAGCAATGCATTTTCGAGAGATAAGTCGGATAAGATGAAATCAAATTGATTTGTTTAATTGCCTCAACTACAGTAAAAGCAAAGCAGATCAAATCATTGAGTCTAATCTAATTAGTATAGTGTAGTTTCATTCGTTTACATTATGTGCAAATGAATTAAAAAAATAAGAAAAGCAGTATGTAAATAAAGTAGGATCAAATAGAATTGAATTAGACCAAATGGATAAGCAAAATTGGATTTGGAAGAAGTCAAGGAAATATAGAATTCCTACAAGACTAATTTTGATGTGTGGATATTAAGGAAGCAAATGTTATTTGTTCACTCTTTTCATTCTGAAATATGTGAAGGTTACATACACAGCCACTCTTTCCCGAAAGATGTCGTCATTGGAAGCATCATCAATTTGTTCCAAAAAGGGAAGAGCATACCGGGCCATTTGCTTATACTCCATTAATTTATTTCAATCATTGATTTATCTCCATTTATTTCAATCATTGCTGATCAGTTGTGGGATACAAGATAAAGAATATGGATGTTTAAGGTCTAGCAGCTTGAAAAATGTTTGGGTCCATCTATCCAATTATATTGTTTCAATAGATCAGTAGATGAAGGAATCATTTTTCAAAATTGCATTTCGTATGGAAATATGTCCCTAATAGTACGTATCACGGAGTTTGGCATAAACCCAACGAAAACTTCAGTATTCCTGATTTTTTTTTCAAACTTCAGCGTTTTCATCCATCAACGTTATGGGCTACTCATTGCAATTAACGAAGCAGTATTGAGGATTAATAAATGAACATAATGAAATTGAAAGTTCAACTGTCGCATAAAAAATGTTTTCGGATAAAATTGCTCTGCTAAATTCAACTTTCCCTTTTTTCTTCTCCCTCCAATCAGCATTTTATCCACAAATATTTTTCATCAATAAGATTGGATTTAAACTTTTAACTGTTCTTGTTTTCGATAACCTCAATTTTTACTTATTTGTTAACCACTCTCAAACTTTTCAGTTTTTTCCTC
This sequence comes from Dirofilaria repens, assembly GCA_008729115.1. Lineage (NCBI taxonomy): Eukaryota > Metazoa > Nematoda > Chromadorea > Rhabditida > Onchocercidae > Dirofilaria > Dirofilaria repens. The sequence continues at coordinate 1,705,235 of SNRZ01000001.1, read as the reverse complement.
TCAAAGTTTTTCTAGCGTAAACAAAATATTTTCGTGTAAAGTTAATGTTTGCTTAATGTTTGTTCCTTGTTCTTGGATTCTTTTCTAAATTATTCTTGGCTTAATTTTCGATTTGTAATTAGCGCAGACAAACGAGTACCTAAAATTTTTTAAGAAGTCAATGATATATTGTTCCACGTTGATGAAAGCCGGTGACTCTGCTCTTTCGAACCTTCCTTTTGAGAATTTGTCAATATGCAGTTGTATTTAACATTGAATTCGATTAATAACACTATGATAGTGGAATAGTGGACTTCCTGTTATATAACATTTGTTATTGAAGCTGGCAAAATTTTTCAACTTAAATTCATCGAAAATGTCACTACCCCTTAGTAATTGGAATATTTGTTCATTTCAGTAGGTTTGAAACGATACTTCGACAATTCCTTAATATTTTTTGATATTTTTTCTTTCCTGGTACGTATCCACAATTCCTTAATTTTTTTGATATTTCTTTCCTGGTACGTATCTCTGAATGCTTTTTTCAGATAACTGAATCTTTGATTCTCTCCTTTTGCTATTGCTTGATTTACATTACGACTTATTTCCAGTCTGAATCTGAATTACGATCAATGTTTATTGCCTTCAGCTGAATATTTCTTGATAGCAAAACACTGACTACTCAATAAACAAACAATATATACTATAACTTCCTTCGGCTCAATGCTATTTAAGAAACTAAGACTGAGATTGGATGTCGGTGGTTCATCATCGTATTGCATTTGTAGTAATATTCGTTTTCTATTTCTTCTCTTCTCTCTCAAACATTCGATAAGTTAGAGAAAATGGGAATAAACGATAGAAACCGGTGTTCTCCTCACTACCTGGTACGGAAACTTTGAATTGGGATAAATTACTTCCCTGCTAGATATAATATAACTCGTTATAGTTTGAAAAGATATAGCTTCTGAATTGACTCATAGGCAATTATTTCTGCGATATTTTGAATGAATGAAATAGACATGACAAGCAGTGGATCTAATTCCCTGTTGGTCACAATGGAAGTCTTTGATGTCAAAATGTCGCAGCGATTTCCCACGACCTTAGTGCTTACGGGAAAAGCGGAAATTTTCGAAGAATGCATTTTGGAATGATGTATGACGGGGAAAAATCTCTTTTTAATAAAATCAAGAAGGCATATTCCCAGGTGTGTCGAAAACAAAACACTTTTTTAGCATACGATGTGCTCCAGTAACAACATACTAGCTCTCTCTATGATTACTAATACCGCTTTCTTAGTCTCCGTCCTTTGCAAATATCGATCATTCCTGCTATGCTTGTACAATTTATTCATTTACTTATAAGTACGTTACTTACTAACTCGGTGACAAACCTTATTGCTTACCTTCTCTTCTTTCCTTCCTTGTCCTCGATGACCTCCTGAATTCATTTTTTTCATCTTCAGTTCAATTCTTGTAAACTTTTGCTGTTAACATTTTCAGCTATCAATGCAGTGCATAATATTCATCCAATTTAGACTATTTCACTACTCAAATTGCGAAATATTTCTCAAATAGATAACAACCTATTAATTCTTCAGAGACTTTTTCAACATTAAATTTAATGCATGCTGCGCAAATTTAGTATTTCGAAAACATTAAGATGTCGTCTCTACTATATTCATCATCTCTACTGTCCTGAAAAATTAATCATGAAAAATAGCGAGCTGGAATATCATGCGATAATTCTACTAATAAAATATGGATGAAGAAAAGAGAGATATTCGAATCCGATGACGAATATCACTATCTCTCAATTTAATTACTTACAAATTTCGTCTTCAATTTCTTTTAAAGCTTTCCTAAACCGATCTTCTGGAGCTATTCTCTACAAGAAAGTGCGAAAATCCCTATAAGAAAAAAAACTTAAGTGAAAATTTCATACTTTGTTGACAAAATAAAGTACTTGCTAAAAGATGTTGACAGTGAATTCCAGTCTTTGATGACGTAAAAAATAAATTGACAGAAAATTTTAAGAGTCCTTCTATATCGATTTTAAAATTATATTTTGCTGATGAATAGCTTTTTGCTTAAAAGGTGTATCCGTCTTTGTCGTCGAATCTAACTCCTTTTCTGCGCTATTTCCCGTCATTAAACAGTCCTATTTGATTAATAAGTAATTTCTTTCTCGGTTTCATCTTCCAAATGGATTACATTCAGTGTGTTTTAAAAAGATCGAAAAAAGAATAGCTATTTATTGCAAATTAAGCCGGAAAAGTTTGTTCATTAATTCTCGCACTATATATGCTCTCGATATCATTTCGTTATTCTTGTCATAGGTTACGTAAATTGCTAGAATGCACCGCAAAAAAAATACATTCCAGCAAGTAAAATAACAGTAAATATACGCTGCTTATTTATCTATCAATTAACATTAAAAACACAAATTACATTCAATGCCAATGTTGCCAGCTTGCTGTTGTCGCACAATGATATTTGCATAGAGTGTAAGTTTCAAATTTTGCATATTTATTCGATTAAGCGATTCAAATTAATTACAGGAAAGATATATTGACGGTTAGATATGAGTAATCTTTGTAATGTGTCTTTACTGCATTTAAGCCTTAACTCTACTATACAACTTAAGTTCTTAGGCTCATAATTTTTGTTATCTTCGAAATTAGTGGCAAGCATCACTGTCGCTTCGAGGAAAACAACAAAATATATCAGAATTCGACAGAATTTTAATACTTACTGAAATTTAAGTAAACAACTATCGGAAAATAACCTGTGAGATCGTGAAATCATATTGCAGAATTTCATTCTGTCTTCAGAATGAGATTTTAATTATAATTTGAGGGGAAAATAATAAACCTTTTTATTTTTAAAGAAATTGAACGATTGCGTCAAGCAATATACTTACTCGCAAATTCTCCTTAATTGCAAAATTTAAATTTTAGTTATTGAGCAGCTTTTCTGAGAAATAATTTGAAAATCTAGTTGAATAAAATTGCTACTTATATCCAACTTTTAAATGCCAAGTAAATTTAAATTTTTTTTAATTAAGTAATCGAAGATGTAAAGTTCTTGATTAAATCCCCTTCCTTGCAGTAATATCGCAATCATTCTTATCATTCTAATTGAAGCGACTCATTTTTCTTTATTTGTTAATTCCTGTAATATTTTTTAGTATTCAAACGGTAATTTTTTTTGAAAAACTGCAATATGCAGAAATTATTCGGTCTACATTTACAAATTTTTCACATACAGAAGAAGTGCTGAATTATAGAAAGACATGAATCTGATTTATTTATTTTAACTTATTATGAATTCGAATTTTGCTAACTTTGAATTCATTCAACACATCTTTTTTTTCCGCTCATGAAAATATATTATTAGCAAACTGATTAGCTCTGTAGGCTAAAAAGAAAAAAATATGTAATTGAAAAAACAACTGACAGATATTAGTTATCCTGAAAAGGAAGTATTTGATTAATCGTGTAATAAAATTTTAAACAACATCCGAAATGTGCGAAATGTAGTGTGATTGAGTACCGATTTATTTACAAATTTAAATAAAATTCATTAAATAATTAAAGAATTGAAATATATCAACAACTAGGAGAACATGAAGAGAATAATCTTAAGAATTGCATCAATGAGTATAGCAGTAATTATGAAGCAGTTGAAGAAATACTGCTTTCACATAAATTTATTTTTTCATTTTGGGAGAAATGCTGTGAAAAGAAATTTTGTCTCTTCTCTTTTATTCGTCTATAATTAGAAGATGCTGCGTGAATCGATATTTGACTGGAAATGTTGTACTACTAGATGTCTAATGAATAGTCCTATTTTTGAAAATTGATTATCATTATGAAACATTGGGATCTTGCAAACGATCGCAGGAATTTTAGCATTGAGTATGCTCTAGTATTTTAATATCTATCCATTGTAGTGATCATATTCTGCATCCATTTCATAATTTCTCACTTATTTCATAATAACTTAACACTAGTAAGTGTATATGAAGACGATCATCTATAAAAGCAAAAGTTTTTCCAATTTATTGGATAAAGTTAAAAAATATAAAAATGTCTATCGAGACATTCTGTAGATATCATATCTTCTCAAGTTCTTCAGATTCTTTCCCTCTCTTTGTTCACCATATTACTCATTTTCCATTCATTCCAATATGTTTAGCAGTTTCATTAACCAAACATCTCGTTTGTTCAATTCATCTCAAAAAGTTTGTTTCTTTTGATATACTATATCAAATCTGTTCATCTCACATAATAACATCAGGCAACTTTTTAAGCACTTTCACAATTTTAAGGTCTTATCACGAAAAATGAAATTCATACAAATTATTAATGCATTTCTGTTATTACCAATTCTTTTTCTTATTTGATAAACTACATTTATTCCTATAAATCATTGTTTTTTGGATATATCTACTACCAGTAGCATAAGATGCTTTTCAGTTTTCTCCGTCTGATAAAAATATTGCATCATTGATGAATCAATGGCAATATATTAAGATTCAAACATAAAGTTTGAAATATCTGAATTCGGACTCGGAGAAAAAAATATTGAAAATATAGTGAACATTTTTAAAACACTTACTCTTACATTTTCACAGATGAACTGATTGGCAAAACGATATCCGACTTTGAATATTGATGAGGTACTTATGCAGAGGAAGAATTGCTGTAAGGTATGTTTTCTTGCATGAGAGTCCTTTAGATACAATTTGCTTGTTCTGTCATTTTATATACTTTTGATTAGTATTTCAAGTCGGAAAAGTTATCTTTTGATGAGGTCAGAAAAAATCTTTAGAAACAGATATTCATCAATATAAATATCTCGACATACTTTGAAATCTGTATGCATATATTCATAAATATTTGAATACTTTCTTATCTGATTGCTTTCATTCTGCTATGCTCTGCTGACTGTTTAATAAAGAAAATAGTAAAGAACTCTACCGGTACCATTAGTTTGGATAACTGCGCTTTGACTAGTGCCATAGTTTGGATAATCTGCGCCTTGAAAAGTAAGTTTTTAGTTGTTCATAAACTTTTTATTTTCACTTTAATTATTCATATAAAATTTGAGTTGCTGCCAAAAAAAATTTCTACATTTTCATTTTTGCCCTTCTTCAAATGCAACAATTTTTCCTTTTAATCCCTTTCACCTTTTTATTATATTTCTTTTACACGATGCCATATTAAAGTTTGATCTTTCCCCTATCTCGTGTCATTTTTTTTCAGCATTCTTTTCTCTACACATCATTATATTATTATATCAGAGAAAACTTTGAAATAAACGATTTTGTACTATTTTTTATTGACTAAAAATTGATTAGGTCAATTTTCCCGAGAAAAAGTTGAATTTCTATAGTGAGAAATGAAATGTGGTAAAAAATATTCTCGCGAATTGCGGTTTCCCCAGACCGCAAAAATTTAAAAAAATCGATTGACTCTACCATAGTTTATGGAAATATCAGTGAGTAGAATCCCGCTGTCTGCTCAACCGAAAAATTATAGGGAGTATTAATTGTATCTCTTCAGACTTCAACGAATAAAAAAATTTTGTTCCTTTCAATAAAAAGTTGCTCTTTGAAATCGCTTTTTGAAAGTTATCCTTTCCGTCTGAAATGAATAAGTGAAAATCTCATGCAAGCAAAACTTTCAATTAAATATAATGAAAAGATAGAAATTTCATTCTCTTTTCAATACATCTTCAGATGAGATTGAATTAGTCTGCAGAAGGATTCAATGATTACAAATCATTCTTCGGTATAAAAATTTCAATATGATGATAATATTAGACTGCGACTATGAATTTTACTGATCTTTTTGATAATCCATCTATTTATGAATTAAATTAACAACTAATCAATATTTTGGTAATTCCGCTCTCATGAGTATTTTCCCATGTAATATTTAGTACGTTATCAGTGATGAAAAGTAATTTTGAAATTTTCATTTTTTAGTTGAAATTTTATGTATCTTTTTTGCGAAAAAAATTCTAGACTAATAGGAAGATTAACTGTGCAATAATATCAATAAGTCTTAAAGATTTATGATAAATTGTGGAATAAAATGAAAAACTTATAAGACCACTTAATATTTGCTTATTAAATATGATAAAAAATATCCTTTCATCTTTGCTTTCATAGAAGAAAAAAAAATCTGCGAAAATCGATGGTGTTTGTAAGGTGTGCAATAAGTGTGCAATAATGCTGCAGCTGCAACTGTCTTTCAATCTTCATCAAATTTTGGTCAAGAAGTGCTAATCCTTTCTTTAAATATGATTTTAGTCAAAGGATACTAATAAGAGAAAAGTAATGTATCAGTTGTTTGCTTAAACTAATAAAAAAAGCAATAAGTTTGAAAATATTTGAAAATAGTATTTCTGAGTTCAAATTTTAGCCGAACATCTCATTTGACTAATTATTGCGCTGTTGTTGCCAAACTGTTAGAAGTATCTTTGATTCAGGAAGTAAGGTGTAGTGAAGATGGCAGCTGCTATCAAAATCTATTCTTTCCGTTGTTTTTATAAATCATTATAATCTTTGATATTGAATTCCTAAATTTCTTTATTTAAAAAATTTGAAAACATTTCAAGCTGTCTTAAAATGATTCTACTTACTTTTTTTACTTCAAATTACTCCATTTTTACATTCTTCATTCCATTCTATTATTTAATCGGAATCAAGTTGTTTGAAGATGTATTATTAATTTATTTTTTTAAATTTGATGTTTATAAAAACAGTTGAAGAAAAGTTTCGAGATAATATTCTGTATTAATAAGTTGGCGAAAGGCGAACTAATAAGTGGTATTCGGAGATTCAAAAGAAAGATTGGAAAAGTCATAGCAAATGAAATTCATTTTTGATGCGCATTAAGCTTTCGATGAATTTCAAAATTTAGATCTTATTTTGTTTTCTTATGCCGAAGTTATGCTTCTTTTAGCCGTACGGAGATTCTTCTGCAATATTTTGAATTTTGAAGTATATTTACTTTTTCATGCTTATTCAAGTTTTAAACAGCGAACCTTAAATATTATATATCAATTTTTATTTCTGAAACGTTTAGAACGTTTAAAACATTAATTGTACAAAAAAGATCTTTTTAAATTATGCTGTGCTAATTTTGCTGCAGGAATTTGACAGAAATTTTTTAAATTAAAAATAAGATTGTTTGGCGCATTTAAAATGTGAAAACTTAAAATGAAATATTTTATCAACACAATATAACAAGGCAACACAATGAAAAGTATGCTGTTTTCACTAACTGCTTAAAACTTTTATATTTTTTGAGAAAGAATTTATAATTATTGGCTGTATTTATACCTCATAGGTATCTCATTTATCACTAAAATTTATTGAGCATAATGAACTATTTCTTTACTACTCACATCTTAATTATTAGCAACAACAAATTAAATTGCAGTGGAAGTAGAAATATTGTACACATTGATAATGTAATTCTTTTTTTATAATGTAATCCATTATTTGAATTATTTGTCTGCTTAAATGATATACAAATTATTAGTTTTTATACTGTATTCAATGCAGCATATTTAATTAGCGATATTAGAACCTCAAAATGATAATAGAAAGTAGAGCTTTCGTAGATTCGACAATAATTTCCCAAATAGACATCAGTCAATGCAAATGTACGGTGATGATAGATGAGATGTCACATTTGTTTCTTAGATTTATGTCAAAAAAAGGGAAACATGATGGATTGATAAGATAATCAGTATACAATATCATTTTAGATTATTATCATTAGATAACATATTAACATGCATCATCAAATAATAGCATTGATAGGACTGATTATTAAAGAATACTGCCTGCTTGGAATGTAATTGTAACTGAGCAGTTGTTGAAAAATAATTAGTCGTTCATCATTTTTCAAAGATGAATTTTTTTTCTCCATCTGTTACACCACAGTTTATAATTTTCAAGCATTTCTTCTGCTTATCCGCTAAACCATTGATGCTTATGCTTTTGAAGTATAGCTTGAACGCTTTCTTGGCTTATCGAAATATTTAAAAATTATTGCGTGATGTCCAAAGATCACAATATAACAGTCGAATTTATTGGCCAGTATTTGAAGTAAATGCATAAGCAAAGTGCGAGTATCTACTCTGAAGTCAACAGAACACATTTATCCATCATTCATTCGTTAGTTTTGTCAAGTATTTGCTACGACGCCATTCTGCTAGTCAATTTAGTTCAGCTGTTTGGATATTTTGGTTTGAATTTAAGCTTATCAAAATCATTCCTGTTAACTGTCAAACTCATCATCATCGAGAATTTCGTGTAGCAAACAGGAAGCAAATGAGTCCTGACTCATACTATTCATCGACTTGTTAGAATGATTATAATTAATTAATTAATAGCAAAGTTTGTCACTGAACATAAAAAGTATAGGATTTTGATGAAATAAGAATAACAGAGTATTATTTCTCTTTAAAGCACACTTATCTCATATATAAATCCTGAATTGATTATTCATTAATTTGGCAGCACTTATCATGCATGAAAATACCAGTGATTGAGTTCACTTTTATGTAGTGTCTCTGAAGATTTGACAGTCCCGTTTTTTAAACGTAATTACGAGTTTCAGATTTTCGAGCGCTCATAATCTGATCGCTATTGTCCGAAAATTAAATTCTGACAAAAATTTGCTTCAAACTGCACCTACTGACATCTTGCATTCGCGGTGAATCAACAAACAATCATACAAGGAGTAAATCCGGAAAATGTAACAGCAATGATTTGGACATGAATTCAGCACTTTTATCATTACCAGGCCCAGTCAATCAAGCCAGCCAAACATTGCCTTTAAAGCAAAAGCAAAAACGCTTGATGCCTCATTCAATCCTTAAGGAAAATCCTTCTAAACAACTCGTAGGTTATTTTTCTGAAATTGCAAACTGTACTTCGTGCAATATTAATGCAAAAACCTGATTTAAAAAATTATTTTTGCATTTATAACGGCAAAGCTATTTCTAAATTACGAATTTATATCTGCAGGCATTCAATAGAACAATCAACTTATAACTCTTTACATATTTAAAGCATAATCGCTATTGCCATTAATCAGTGAATCTATATTTTACTACAGTACTATCTATAATTGAATGATTATTAGAATTTACGTTAACAGAACTGCATAATTAATCTAAAATAGTTAATTTATATACTTAATTGTATTGTATGACTTTATTCTTATAATATTGCAGTAATTTTATTTGGTCAATTAGCAATACAACTTAAAAAGGAATGTAGTAATCTTGAAACAAAATCTAATGTGCTGAATGAGTTCGAAAATATGATTGAATACCTGTTGTATTTTTGTAAATGAATCTCTACATTGATAGTCATATTTGCTATATCATTCCACAAACCGTTTCAGGGGCAAGTTTTTTTTAATTCTGTGTAATCTTGAAAGTAACACTTTCATTAATTTCCCAAAGATTCATTTTTCAACTAAATTCTCAAAAATAATAATTCATTTCTATAATAATTCATCTGAGTTTAATTCCATTAGCAATATAATATCCATGAGATGGTGATCTATAAACACAATAAGTATATTTTTAAATTCACAACTAGGCTGCACTTTTTCTTGCTTTTATTTCAAAATATTAATTCCTTTTCCTAATATCTCGTTTAATATTTATTCCATCGTAAAAGCTGAAGAAAAAGCAAATGATTCGTCTTCTTACTTTCAACAAAAAGTACTTTGGGCTTTATATATTTCAAAGTTAAATTTCACCATCTTATCTACGAATGCTTTTATGTTGAAGACAAAATTATTTCTTTTATTATTCTTTTTTAAAATTCAGAATGCAAATAAAAAGAATAATGAAAATATAGCAGATTTGGAATACATGCAAATTGATTATCAAACAGCTAATCTTAGCATCAATTCTAATCTGTAAAAAATATTTTCTATTATTAATTACATTCTGATAAATTTTGATATAGGAAAATTGTAAAATTGCTATGGCTATTGTTTGTTTCCTACTATTTAATTGACAAATAGAATTTGTAATTTTTAAATTTCAGTCCGAAATGTTTCGAATAATTTTATTTTCGTTGAATTTAAGTCTTCTTTTATCTTCATTTTCATTAGCTTCTGAGATGAACGAATAAATTTGACAAAAGTGGCATAGCATGAATATATGTTACGACTATGTTCAAAATTTGAGATCAATAAATTTTTGAACTGCCATTCTTGAACGACTGCTCACTGTCTCCATTCGTACATCATCCATTTTGCTTTGAAAACATAGAGAGCAGTACCATATCACATAATGAAAAGAAACTTCATAAAATTCGCTTAATAACAGTAAATAAAATTGGATTTAAACTTCTCTGTAGATTACAAAATTCTAAAAACGGAATGGTTGTGCTCTTCTGTTTTCCGATATGGATGAAATCATTTTCATAAATGATAGCAAGGAATAGGGAAATACAAAAGTGAAATTTAATGAAGTGAAATAAAAAATCTAAAAGTAGGCCTAATAGCTCCACAATGTTTTTTATTAAAATTAAAAACGATAAACCTCTTTTTGTGCTAATAAAAAGATAGAGAAATCCCACTTATGGTGACATATCGTTTTCTTTGATTTGATATTATGCAATCAATAAAGAGGCAAAAAAATAATGGCAGAGAGAAGATTTTTAGTTTACTTTTTCGGCCGATATTTTACTCACTGCATTTCTGTCTAATGAAATTGAGTAAATTGCTAAAAGATATATCCTTTCCTCTTGCAATAATATCTCATTATGGAAAGGTTTTTCATTATATTTTTGTTAAGTAAATTTTGTCGAAATTATTTGATGGAAGGAATAGTTTGGGACGATTAATTCTATATGAAAATGCTATGTGATATACAAGATCGAAATGAAAATTCTTGATACTTTTTAGCAATCGGTAAAACTTTTAACAAAAAAAAAAAGATTATCAAAAGAGTGAAACTTATTTAAGTAAGCCAATTTGCATTTTTTTTTGAAAGTTATTGTCAATAAACAATATCTATTATCACTATTACTATAATCATTTAAGATTCAAACCGTTTATGGATTAAAATTTTTGCAATAAATCAAAGAAATTTGTTACTTTTTATATAAGAATCAAAACAGAATGTGTTATTATACGACAAAAAAATGGAAAAATAACTAACATTTCATGAAGGAAATCATAAAGTTTGATAACGACTTAATTTTTTTAATGATGTTGGAAATAGTTTAATTACAGCCGTAATTGTAGCGATAATATTTATATTGATTTTACTGCGAACTTTATTTTTAATTATTAGCTCTTCTATGGGTATCTGTTATCGAAATTTTTCCCTTTTAACTTATCGGTTAATCCCTCTCTGGTTTTTTTTAAATAATTAATTTATGATTCATCCACTCATTTCTCCCTTTTTTTCCCTCATGACACCTGATTTTCTCGTTATAAATTTGTTCAAATATATTCGATAGAGCTTCTTCACTCAGACATTACTTTCGAAATAAGCCTAGTTCTAAATTAATAAGAAAAGTCAACTCATTAATTCTCAAGGTAAAAAATTATTTATAATTCCCAAGTTAAAAATATGAATGACATGAAAATTTTTGTAATTTGTAACGGAACTGATGGTGGTGTATTGCAAATTCTCGGATTACTATTTCTACTTTGACAATCTCAAAATTTATTCGAAACAAACAGCAAGTTTTGAACTATTCAAATGACATTGGTAAGAAAATTGCCATAGATCCCAATATATTCACAGCGGTAAAATGAAAGCTGTGAAACGAGGCTCAGGATAATTATTAAAGCAATAATACTTAAATATACAGTCAAACATTCATCTAATCACAAATTTGTTGATCAGTCCATTAATAAGCATTTGTTGATAGTTCATCTTGTCATTTCACATTTAATCGATTTAATATCATAAAAGTGCCACAAACGAATTGGCTATTTAGTTATTTAGGTTTAGTTGTTGTTAGTTCTTGAATAGTCGTCACTCAAAGAATATTTATTTATCATGATAACAATATGAATTTTATTGAAAGGCTAACAAATTTTTTGCTCAATCTTTCATGCATATTTATTTATATTTTTTCTCCATCCGAAACTCAGCTTCTTTTAGTGATTAGTATAATTGTAAGTTATCCTACTTTTTAATTCATGCCAACTCTTGTTGTAGTATTGTTTACTACGAACTGATGAATAATAATAAAATAATTTTGTTGGGTGCAGACAATACTTAGTTGAAATCATGCTCATGTCAGAAACAAATAAATTCCTCCTGAGATTCTAAAGCTCATGATGAAGTTTCATTCGTGTTGCTTAGCTAAAATTACTCAATCATGAGATTCCCGAGTCCCAGTGTTTTGCCATCTAAATGGTCAACTCTTGCCATTCATAGCATCTCGTGATACTTCTACTGTTCCTTCTTACATGAATTTTTGGAATTTTGTTAAATATGTCAATAAATTAAGGCCATCAACGGTATAGAAGTCTCGTTCGTTGAACTCTTTCCTTCTCCCGCTACTCTCTATACCTAATACTCCTACTTTCACCAATTATTTCCTTTCATTATGTAGAAAATATTCAATAACAATAAACACATACACATACACACATATAATACACATACACATATAAATAATATACACATGCATATATATATTATATATATATATATATATATATACACACACACACATACACATAAGATATATATATATGTACAAACACACTGACATACACATTATATATATATATATATATATGGATAAATGCATAAAAACAAATCTGGACCACTGTGTAGTTTTATTTGTCGTTGTTTTTATGACTCAAAGCGGAAATGGGATCAAAATGATTTTTGAATTGTCAAGTTATTCACTGATCTCTTTACAGACAACAATTTCAGCGGATTCCATTTTTGAAGGTAAGGATGGAAGCGTTGGATGGAACAACCATTCTATGGAATTTGATTAATTGATATTAATAATAATAGTGCTTATAATAACTCTCACATCAATTAATTGGCTTCTTCCATTTCACCTGTTGATAATTTCGATCAAACTTTTTGCTGAAACGTTGTCTGTGTTAGTGCATTCATTAATTTTATCTAATTAATTCGTCACTGATGATTCTGTTGAGTTATTTCTTTTTTAACAGATTTTGAAAAGGCCAATAATCAGTGGTTTCGACAACAGGTTAATGGTATTGGTTAATGTCAGGAATTCAAATCGCAAATTTGTAGGAAACTCGTCGAAGTCGGCGATTGACAGACGGAAGTGGCAATCTATCACCAATCAACATATCTACCAATACTCGAGTGTCGTTCAATCAGTCTACTATACCGACAGGTTTATTTTCATTATATGATTATACCTATCTGTGTTTCTTAATTATTTCACTAGTTTATCGCTATATGAAACAGTACTTATTGGATTTTTTTCTTAAAGCCTGATATTTATCGTTATGTATCTACCCGATGTACTTCATCTACACTTACCTATTGATATTTGATATACATAACAGCAAAAGCACACAATTTATACTTGTTGTGAAAATTGGCGGAGTTACCTGTCTTAGTGCAATTTATACATTATGCGTAAATTTATCCATTTCAAAAAACTAAAACTCTTATACTTTTATTATCATTTTTAGATGCCTCATTTGAAAGGATATAATTGAATGCTTGTATTCTTGAAGCAGAATGCATAGTGTTTCATTCATTTGAAGTTTGTCGGCATTTTTCTCATTAACACACTAATCAATCGAATTATTTCTCAATGAATTAATGATGAATTCGTGAAATAAAAAGCCAAATAAATAATAAATAAATGGTAGAATGATACATAGTTAAGTTAAGTAATATATGAATAAATTAAATCATTTAATTTAGTAGCAATTCATTTGTCGACTACATAATTAGAATTTATCTTATTCACATATATCAAATGATCAAATCGAATTACTCCAACATTTATTAATGATAAAAACACGTGTATTCATTTGCAGTATTAAAAACTAATGCAGTGTTTTATTTCAGTACAACTTGAATTACAAACAGGTTCAAGCAGTTCATCAGTGTTTGGCAGACTGGCTGCCATCGGAGACAGCGATCCACAGAAAACAAGCACTCTACGCCAAAGACGAACTTCTCTTCCTGTCAGTTCGAATGCTTTCGCCGCCAGCAGATCTGTCGTAAGTTAGACTTAATTTGAACATCCTATCAAATATCATTCAATTCCCTGCTCAATTTAATGACAGTTGTTATTTTTCAAGCCTCCTTAACAGAATACCAGCAAGAGTTTATTTTCATGATTAATATCATTAGTTTTTCAATCTGCGCAAAATCTTTTGCAAATAAGAACTGTTTTTTTCTCTTGAAACTCAGGCTTATTACTTGAATTGAAATTGAATTTCATTTAATGAAACTAGTAAAAGCACTGGAATCCTTGAAATCCTTCAATGAAAAGAAATAAATTTTTGAACAAAAAATTCCAATTTCAAGTTTCCTTCACAAATTTTAAAAAAAATATTTTTTCATTCGGAAATATAAAAATTTATATCTTACTCATAAGTGGTAATTTGCATCAAAATGTTATCTCTAGATTAGCAGGAATGTTGAATTAATTTCGTAATGATAATTTAAAATATTAAAAGCGAATTTTTTTGCAAAGCTTGTTTTTTTTTCATCCCGGGTTGAGAATTTCGAAATGTTTTTTTTTTCTCGTACTACTGTTGCATATGATACTAAGCATATAGATCCTGATAAAATATATTAATTTTTCTTTTGATTTCCGCTTTAAATTGATTTCCGAATACTTTTAAGAGAGAAAAGTTCTTTCTTTTTCACTAAAGCATCTTTTTGATTTTAGTACAGTTTTTTGATTTTTCAAATATAATACAGATGTATTTGTAGTGAAGCATCACCCATTTTTCTTTTCAGCAACAAAGTAACCTGACAGAAGCTCGTGGACTTGTGGCAGAAATGCTGGCCAACAAAGATTTACCGCCAACAGTTATTTCAGGGCTAAAAGCAGTAGCCACTTTGCTGAACCCACAACCAGTTCGTTTCCTCCTCAAAATTTTATAATTTCTGCACCAAAAATCTTCGAACTTTTCACTAAAATAAATTTCTAATAAAAAAAAAATTCTGCAACATGTTTGAGCTTTTCTAAAATTTCCATATGTATGAAAATTGCCACAATTCAATCAGAGTTTTCCAGTATTTGGCAAGTATTTTTTTTTCGTATTCAAATTCAAAATTAACGCTGCCAACAATTGCAATCTTCTGTGCATTTTTCCTGCGACATTTCATAACCAAACTCAGCTATATTTGTGTATAAATATCATTTATACAATGAGCCAAAGCATGCTCATTTTTTATTGCCTTGTCCTATTGCTCTTACAATAGTTTATTTGAAGTGCAGTACTTTTACAAGCTTAATTCATCTGGTGATACACTGCAGGAATAAGTGCTAATGATCTGATATGTGTGTGTGTGTATGTGTATGTGTGCGTGTGTATGTGTGTGCGTATATGTGTGTGTGTGTGTGTGTGTGTGTGTGTGTGTGTGTGTGTGTGTGTGTGTGTGTGTGTGTGTGTGTGTGTGTGTGTGTGTGTGTGCATATTGCCTATATGCACATAACTGTGCATGTGCATAATATATCTCTACATAATCTGAATAGGCAACATATGTATGTATCGACTTGTGATTTCCAAAAAATAAAAAGAATGATTTTATTATTTTTCGTTCACATTGTTGTTAACATGAAGTATCTGCAATTTTACAGCCATCAATTAATTTACACTTCGATTTTGGTCTTCCGATGGTTGTAGAGAATCCGTACAGTGGTGAACAACTTGTTGTTGCTTCGGTTAGTTTTTCATAATAGGATCGCTTTCAAGGAATTCCAGGAATATATGCAATAGATCATCTCAGGTATCTGCTACATTGCTTTTTGCATTGGCAATTCTTTCACTGTGCATTTTTTATATGTCTTACGCCATAATTTCAGTACTCTCTTTCTCAACTGATATGAACTTTGCAAAAGAAAATTTTGCGTGCCTATCAATCTTCTCGTTAATTATTTCATATGGTTAACACCAATATTGAATTTTGAAAAAATTGACGATAATTTATAAATATGTGTGTTATCGCTGGAAGAAAAAGAAAAAAGTTTTGAAGAATATCAGATGAAGAATCTGAATATTTTTTTGAGTTATAGACTTCATAGAAATATGAAGGAATATAAAGTAATAGACTTCATATTCCTGTCTTGCATTTTTTAATTGTTTATAGAATGAATTGAAAAAATAAGTTTTATATTTGTGGACTTGTAAAAATAACACTAATTAATCACATTACTCAGTTATTACGCATTGGAGAGACGAATTAAAAATTTTTCTTGAATGTGATTGAGAGATGCTAATTCTTTTGCATATATGTTTTTTCTTTTCTAAAACTTTTCCTCAAGTTTGAATACGAAAATTCAAATTAAAATAATACGTAATGATATACCGTACTTTACGAAAATTCATTCTGATTTCTGTAGAATATCTATATTTCTAATGGGCCTTATTTAATTTTAAAATAAGGTAAATAAATAAAAAAGAATAATAAGAGAAACATGGGAATAAATGTTATTACATTGCTTTTTTCAAAGATGAAATACTCAAGAATAAACCAACTTTGTTCTGAATATTTCATCAAAATTTATAATCGAAAAAAATGAACCGGAAACCAATCAAAAATTTTTATTTTTATTATTTCTCTATTTCTTATAAATAAATGATTGCCTTATTTATAGAGAAATGATTTGCTAAATGATTTTTATTTGCGGTCATTAATTGAGTGAAAGAAACTTGAAGCCTGAAATCTCGTAAGTGCCAAGAAAAAAATTGAAGCTATGATTGATAAGGATATCAAACACATTCATATAATCTTTAGTATTTCTATTTGCTTGCATCACTTATGCGGAGATTACATTTGTTTCTATGTTTATAAATTTTCCAGAGATTGAACATCATATATTTGTCCTGAAATCTAATTAATCTTGTTAAACAACAATTTATTTCGTATATGATAAGTCAAATTTCCTATTTTTGTCTCTGCTATAAATAAAAAAAGCGTGTCTCAAAATCTGCATTGTACCGGCTTCAGTACTTTGAAATTCACAGTTCTCGCTAGAGGGAAAGCTCTGTTAGTTCTATTCATATTTTTAAAACACAAAATTATATTCGGCATTTTAAAATAATGGACAGAAGTTGTGTTTGAAATCTCACTGTTTTGATTTTCTTCGAAGCTTTCTCTAACAAATAAAATTGCTATTAACTAATGCGGATTTCATGTTCTGTGATATTATAGGATTATTACATATTGATCTAACATTATCATAGTTAGATCAATTTAAGAGAGTTTTACAAGCTGGTCGAGTATTAATTTTTAAAGTTGAAGAAGCTAGGGAAAGAACTTATTGTTACACGTTCTATGTACTACCTATTAATATTGCATGCAATACTTCTGTGATTGTTAACCAAGGTATTCACTTTCGATATGTATTATATAAAAAAGAAATTCAAGTTTTTTTTGGTGTTAATATTTCTTTTTTCATTTATACCGTTATGCAGTCTATTACTTTACATAAATTGTTTTCAGCCAGAATTAAAATTTTATTAATTAACTCTACGAGATTATATTTTGCTAATTAGATTTAAATTTTATTAAAAAAATTAAAAATATAATTTCGAATATACCTTTAGAAGTTTTTAGTTAAAAAAGAAGCTATATTTTTATATAAAATTTAATTTTTTTTACTTTTTATTTCGCGTCATTTATTTCTTAAACTAAAACATATATATAATATAATTTTTTGAATGACACACTAACTCATCATACGCAAGGAATATCAAAAAGATTTCCAGTTTCTAATTAATAGTTAATATATTCCTGAAGATGTTGGGAAGGAGAAGTGTGGTACTTTTTTCCAGATTTATATATACGTTGGAGATACAAACTTGTCATTTCCAAACCTGTCATGTCTCTTTCACAGCTCTTTTATAAAATAGTAAGAGACGAGATAGATGCTGTTATATTATAGTCTTAATTTGGTAATAATTAGGTAATAATTTCACAATCCCAAATATCGTCAGAACGCAGTGATTTCATTATCATATCATTTATCACACAATGAATCATAATTTTTGCATTTCGTAGGAAGTTATGAGATCAAATGCTTTGTTATCAATCACTTATTCAGTTTCGAAATAGTTGAATTGTTGTTATCAATCACCCTATTCAATTTCTTTTTATTGATTGATTACAATATTTCATTTTTGCACTAATGAAATATAACTAATTAATGTGGTGTCCTTGCAATGGTAACCTTTGGTATTTGATGTTGCATCTTTATCTCATTTGTTAACGAATTCATATATAAAAGCTAGTTACGAATAATGGTATCAGTGATTAATTTTTCTGAAAGAAAATTAGATTTAAAAAAAAAAACTAAAATTTATTTTTTGTTTATATATCGTCGAAAGCTATTTTTCCTTATTGATAATCATAATTTTTTATTTTTTCAATGACTGCAATTCGTGGATTTCGAGAAAACTTATAGAAATTCTGTGTTTGAGATATATGCATAAAATATATGTGCATGAATATGTTTGTATGACCTGATGATAATATTGAAATTGTTTGTTGAATGAAATGAGCTAGGATTTTGAGCAGGATGACTACAGATGAAAGATTAGAATTTTGTTGCACATAAATATTATACTGATCACCGCTTTAAGATAGTAATTATTTTCACAGAAATTCCGTTATCGAAAGGAAAATTGTAAATGAAAAGATCCTGCTATTGTCATTTAATGCCATCTATTCCTTCAATATTTTTTTTCCTCTGCAGTCATTGCAACATGTAAATTGATATAATATTGAATGTTCAATGTTCCTTTCATTCATAAATAATTTTATTTTTCAATTGATATCACTATAATGAGGAAAGAATGCTCTCATTGCAAATTATTACGTTTTTTAAACTTTTAATTATTATGAAACTACTGGTGTGAAAAAACTACGCCTCTGAATTTCGCTGGCAAAAGTTTATATATGGGTTGCAAATCAAGAAACTGCATCCTTCTCTTTGCCAAAAAAATTAAACTAGAAGATTGATTAGGTGATGAAAATGTATTCATCAGAGATCGATATTAACGATTTGCTGAATTTTTGAACTATGATCTTTTTATGAGATTTGATTCTAGAATTGTCTATGAGGTAAAATTTCTATGTTATGATATTCAGCATTCCTAATACATTCATGCTATGACGACGTGAAAAAAAAAGAAGACAGGTTAAGAAAAAAAAAAAGTTTCAGAAACCAACAAATTGTGTTCTTAATCATTAGCATATACTTTCATGCTTATTATTTCTTTCATTTTTCTTCATTTCAATCATAAAAATTCAAAATTTTATTGGATCCATTTGTTAGCGATCCTTCAAAGATTAACTAATTTCGTTCAGCTCGGAAGTTTGAGCTGTTTTACTACTGACTTCGCAAAAACAAATTTCTCGCACAATCTGAATTCATTATTCAAGAGGATGGGAAATTTCGATTTTTAAAAGTAAATAATTTTTTCAAATGATTAGTTTGATCATTCTTCTCATTGCATGCATTAGTGGTTCATTTATCATATTTCCCTCTGTTCTAAATGAACGGACTGTTTCCTTTATAGTTGTGAATCATAGAGTAAAGTATAGAAGAAGAAGAGTAAGACGGATAATAGGAGCTCGAAGTTTCATGTCCTTTCTGTCTTGTTTATATTTATTATTAAGTTAAAATTTTTTTTCCAAAGACGGACGAGAGAGCAGCAGAAGGACTGAGCATAATAGTTTGCGATACTTTCGTGTAAACGAGTCACTCTGTGCCGCTACTTTCCATTTATCAGTATTGTTGAAATTTCTCTTTCCTATATTTTCCTATCCTGGAAGATTAGTTTATTGAGCAAGCAGCAGAAGCTGGTTTACTAGAAGGTTATCAGTAGTACCAAAAAGATATCAGCAGTCCTCTTATATTGGGAGAGTACGATTAGTTTAATAAATCAAATGATAGTTCAGCAATATTTGAGTCTTCACCATAAAATAATTAAGTAAATTAAAAGTAAAACATGAAAATAAATGAAAATGAAAAGAAAAAAGGAGGACGAGAAGAGTGGTAAAATTATCAGCAAGCTTACATACCTAGTAGACAGCAGTAGACTCTTTATCAGCTCTTATTATCTTTCTCGCCTTATTATTATTATTGTCATTGAAAGAAGTGGGTTATTTTTTGGCATCAAGATATCATGCAATGATTATCTCTTGCGAATAATAATAGCAGTAATAATAGTAATAAATAATCGAAATCAGTAATCAGTAGCAATAATAATAAAATTACTGCTACTATTCATAATGATGATGAGATGCCTAGCAACTTGTCACATTAATCAGCATTAATGATAGAATGCCTAGCAACTTATCATTTCTTCATCTAATTAATAACTTATTCTTATGTTCTTTAGAACAAATGATCAATATACTAGCATATGATTATAGCGATTAATATGACGAGAACAGAATAATTGTCCTCATTCTCGATGAATTTTTGCTTTGCTTTTTTTGAATAATATTTATTACAGTAATGAATATTACATTACATAATTAATATTACATTTCCTAACATAGCATCTCCGCATTTCATCCTTTTGTTCCCCTTCATTTCTTCATCTTATTTTCCTGTGGAGATTTGGAAAGCTTCCGTCATAAGGTTGCTATCTATCGGTTTGTGTTGCCATTATTTGAGCTTCACTACTTCTTTCAACTTCATTTTCTACGTAAAGATTCGACCCATATTTAGTTGCTACTGCTAATGCTTTTGGTATTTGTAATCTCATATATTTTTCTAAAAATATTATTTTCACAAATTCGTCTGAAGATCTCATGAAATTAAAGTTGCTATTTCCGAGAATTACTAACTCTTGTATATGAGATTTATAATATAGCAAGGCTTCAAAATAATGATTCAAAAGATATAGCAAAACTTCGAAATAATGATTCAGAAGATAAGTTGAAAATTTTTTCGTAAAATGATGTCATGTTACTATCATAATACTTAATACCTATACTTATGGAATTTAGCTAATATTTATTATAGAAATTATTGGTGAAACTCATTTGATAACTAATATATAAGGCTTTATTTATAATCATTTCTACGCAAAATATGAGTTTTAACTATCAGCAGCAGTGTCTTTAGACTATATAATCATAATCTTTGAACTCTTCTGAATAAAAGCTTTGCCTTGCTATCAGAAAAGCTATCGTATACAGAATATAGCCTACATAACACCCACAAATCTACCTGTGTATCATGAACTTCATTTCTCTTGCAATAAATATCTGAGAAATGAAACTTATTAGTGTTAACGGAGCTTTATTTTTCATAAAATCATATTAACGCCATGGGCAATAATATCTATTATTTAACTTTGCAATACGCGGTAAAGTGATTAATTCAAAAAAGATTAATTACTTATTGAAAGTGAATTTTTTAAGTGCTCCACAAAGAGTAATACTAAAAAAATATACTGCATACAGTAGGTGAGAGACTAAAACTGTATTGTAAATATTAGTTTTAAAATAGCATTAGCAATATATTGATTACTGATATTCATGTTGCACCATTTCTTGATAATAATAACGTTTTTTGTTCAGTTCATTTTGAAATGTGAAAAAAACTAGGAATTGTGTTATGAACATAGAGTTTAATGATTTCTATTCACTTTGCTTGTTTTTAAATTTGATCCTCAATATTTGCTAATCTTCTTCAGGAAGGAAATTCAATATTATATATGTCAGAAACATTCTTAACAGCTGCTAGTTAATACCTTATTGGTTTGATTGATTTTCTGTTTTTCAATGTGATATAACTATTATTGATGCTGATCTGGATATTCATATTTTTACCTAAAGTGGAATGTAACTGGAATAGTAAAATTTCGTCTAGTTCAAACTGTAAATCTCAGGGACGAATTCCAAGTATTGCAAAGCTTACTAATCTGAAAATAATCATTAGACAAGAATTTTTTTAACTTGAATTTTTTGAAATCCTTCCTGAAAATTCGAAAATGTCATCAATCTCAACTGAAACCTCCAGAAACGAAGCTATGAATGATAATAATCGGCTGAATCGTTCTCTAAATAATCTATACAACAGGAAGATAACGATGATCCGAAGCTGTTCTGAGGTGGCACCACGAGTAAGTCATTCTTCTGGCCCGATCAGTTGGGACATTCAGGGTCGGCTGTTTCAAGTGAAATGCCACTTATTGGAGAATGTCGTTACTGTGATCAAAGTTGTCGCTGTTCTTGCTGTCCATGCTGCAATCATCTTATCATAGTTTATGCGCCGGTCTGTTCCAAAATTTTTTTAAAAAAAATATTGAAGTTGAATTTTTTTTTCATATTTAATGCTCTGTTTTCAGATATTTATTTTTAAATTTTTTTATTTTAATTTTCAATTTTGCATTAGTTTCATGCTTTGTTTGAAAACGTTGCATCTATGGTATGCTTTCTTCACTTTGTTTCTTTAAGTTAAACTTATTTTAAAATGGAGTAATTGGATCGACCAAAATCCATAAGAAGAGTTATGATTGAAATTTAAATTTGCAGTTCAACAAAGAATAAATATGACGTTATTTACCAGTATTTTATTAAATGTTAAATTGGCTTCGTGAAATTATATAGTTGTAATTTACTTAAAAAAAATTAGAATCTCACTTTATAGTTTTATATAATCCAAATCCAGTGCTTATGCGGATATAATTGTAAGTAAGTCTACTTCAGTATAAGAAAGTTTCTTTCTTAATAATTTCTCTTGCCATTAAATTCTATTATCTTATTTCTATTTCATTGACAAATATAGTAAGGATTTGATACATAATTTCTTTGTGCATTTTTTTGAACAAATGCAAATTTTATGACGCTTTTTCCCAATATTATTAAAGGCATAACAAAATGGTAAAAAAAAGAAACCCCATAGATAGATAACTTTACTTAGTAATCCGAAAATTTAAGATTTTTATATTTAAAAACAGTTTCAAACTAAAGTCTTTATATTCCAACTCAATTTTCTCATTTTTATCTTATATTATTTTATTATTGTTTTGATTAGTGACGTGGTCTTTCTAATTTCACTATGATTGTCAATTGTCAGCTGATGATGAATAATACTGTCAAATGTATAGTATCCGGATTTCGGAATACTGCAATTTCTCTTTTTCTTCATAATAACAGATAAGATGAAAATCCATTTTTTTAATCATTTCATCTGAAAAAATATAAAATCCAAGCCATTATTTACCTTGGTTAAACCCTACTGGCTTATCTAATAAAATTTTTGTCCAAAAATAAATAATTTTCTCTAACCTTTCAATATCATCTCATAATGATTGACAAGATCGATGGGAAGCATTCAAGTGAAAATTATCTTTGTCCACAAATGAGGCATTGACATCATCCTACGACTGCAATATTTGCCAGTAGCCATTATTATAAGTATACAATTTTTGATATCTTTTATTTTACATACTTTTTGATATCCCTTGATTCACAAAGAATCTATGCCTCATTTCCCATTCATCAGAAGTGCTGAGAAAATGAGATTGAGCTCTGCCTGAAACGAAGTCACAGATTCAATGAATGAATAATGAAGAGGTAAAGCTAAACAGTAAAAATTCACTTTTTAAAGAATGAAATGAAATGCGACATCAGTGGAATAGATGGAGAAGAATCGAAAAGACTAAAATTTGGTGGAAGAAGGACATCAGTTAACCCAACTATTTTAAATCAATATTTGATTTTTATTACTTCATTTTCTCTTTTCGCATTCCATATTTTTCCCTCATTGTCGAGATACTAGAAATTATATGCAACCAGCTATTGCGCAAATTTGTTGAGTTGATTTGATTAAGTTTATAAGGATGTTGTTTAGTGGAAGATAAGAGAATTCTCCTGTTTGATTACCTGAATTTGATAACAGGGAAGTTTCTCCTTGATTGAATTCAATTGTCAATTTGAGTTATGGCTACTTATTGTAGCGATGATTAGTTGTGAGGTTGACTATTGGTTGCGTCAGGGAATAAACGATTTATTTTATTGGAACTTATCGAGACAATTTAGGCAATTCGATGATATAATAAGACAGTACAATTGAAGCAAAATCAAAATTAAAATAGCATAACTAAAGGCAGCGAAGGTGTACTAGAGTGTGGTATGGCATGATATTCCTAATGGCCAATTACTCCTTTTATACTGACTGTTTGCAATTTTCTAGTAGTATTATGATCTTGACGATCGAAAATGAAATTGTTGGTTGACAAATATTTCTAAATTTCCAATAACTAGTATTAAAAGTTTTTAAAGTTATTTATGGTATTAGAAATATTTAATTATTTTAATTACTTAATGTCTTATAATAATTAATAATTTATATGAAATGATCGATAGTTAAAGATATTTATAGAATTTAATGCGTTTTTATGATTGTAAAACTGGCGAGCTGACTGATGATTAAAAATTTTTACAAAATTTAAGATAATTCACATAATTTTAAAAACTGATAATTGAAAATAATTTTGTATTACAAATTACCTTTTATTTCCAAAATATTCACATAATACAATATATCTTGATTATATCAATAATTTATATTATGAAGTATTTTCATTATCCCGACACTAGCATTAAAAGAATATGATTAATTGGTAATTGATTAGAAAATCGGGCGAATTATATTCTAATCAGTTTTCAAATCACCTGAAATGATCGTTGCGAAAGTTATTGCGAAAGCCGTAGTGTATTGCACCTTTCCAACTTTCTGAGATATTGTCTGAGTGCATTTCTGTTGGTTTATTACAATTCACTTTTTCATAATACTTTCTTTGTTGAGTATCATCTTCTTCTTTTTGTATTCCTAGAGAATGTTTCCTTGCTTTGAATTATTTTTATTCATCATTTAGATAATTGATTAGGGCTAAACAAGGAATCGAACTTTTTATACTAACAAACATAATTTTCTGCTTTTTTAAGTTTGAAGATATTTAACATTTTAGGAGAAAGAAAAATTCTTTAGTCTGTTTGAGATGCTTATTGAATGATTGTTTTTCAAGCGCAAAACTTTAAATTTTTTGAAGTTCGAAAAGTTTTTCCGGTCATTTTACTTTTCAAGCATTTCTGCTTTTGATGTTGACGCAATAAATTTTTGAAATTCTAGGTTCATTTTACAAAATTTAATTTGTCTTCCACTCGCTAGTTGATAAAGTAGAAGCGATAAAGATGAATTAGGTTTAGATTTTAATAAGTAGAACTAAGCGCCATATAAAGATATTAATATGAACATGCTGGACATAAGAAATCCGAAATCTGAGCAAGAGTAATTGACGCGAGTACGTTATGAGAGAGCAAGGATGAATCCAAAAAATAAGTGGATTGATTTATTGTTTAATGGAAGAACGAAAACTATGATACGTTAAATCTGAGAAATCAATGCTGCTATGCATGATTGTTAGATCTGAGATATGAAGGATTGTTTATCAGTAAGCCAGAAAAGAGAAGAAATTGAAATAAATTAAAGGGATTGATTTTAACACGAAGCATAGACATTAAAAGTATTACGTTAGAATTTATCATTATTCGATTGTTATCCAATGATTTTATAATTCAAACTCTTCCTCACATAAAAAGCATTTCTTCCATATCTTATCGATAAATAGAGATTCAAAATTAAGGCTTTTTCAAAATTATTTCCATTCTTTGCAGAAAAGGAGAAATAATCGTTATTATTATTATTATTAGTACTATTATTATTATTGTTATTATTATTATTATTATTATTATTATTATTTTTATTATTTTATTATTATATTATTATTATTATTATTATTATTATTATATTATTATTATTATTATTATTATTATTATTATTATTATTATTATTATTATTATTTTTATTATTATTATTATTTGTTATTATTATTATTATTATTATTATTTGTTATTATTATTTGTTATTGAGTTAGCAATACTTCATTTGCTGAAATTCACACTTCTTTCGGATTATATTTTTGTTTAATGCTGCTTTGTCGGAGAGAATTTTACGTTGTAGAAAGTCATCCTTAAGTGCTTGAATTCTAAATTGTGATAGAGAAATGATCGTAAAATTATTATACAAATGATAGCAATAAACGTAATCATTTTATTATCTCATCTAAATTTTAGGCAATTTCTATATTCAGATAAAACTTTGGGTGGTTGATTGTGAATCATCCTTTGTTCCAGATTGAAAACTTATTAAAACGTTTAATTTTAGTTGAGTTATCCCATCTCCATTATATATGCTTAATTTAGATACCAGAAAACTTTCTGTGGTGCCAAAGAGGATATTTTCTTGGAAGAGCTATACATGAGATGACATGAAAAAAAATAATATCCGTAATAGTCCGTTATTTTGCTTTACGAGCTATGCATTTGTTATGCTGAGAGAATAAATTTTCGAATTCAAATAATTTTCAAATATTTTAAAATTAACTCTCTCTGAATTGTTTAATCGGCTATTTCTCTCTTGGCTCCAGCTATTTACGTGTGCTAATCGTTTCTCTTTGATATTTATTCTTCTCCTTCTCCTTGTTTATTTCTTATCTTATCTTATCTTACCATTTACTTGTTATAATTATCAAATTTTCGTTTTTCTTTTCGGACATTTGTTGCCATCGGCAAAGATAATTTTGTATCCTTCACATATTATTCATCCACACTCATAGTTACTTATAGTTAATAATAATAATTTACTTAATAAGAAGCTCGATACTGTCTGCGTCTAGATATTCTCGTTTTAATGATATGGTGTGATGAATTTTATATAATAATATAGTTTGCTTAAGCAATGTTTAAATATAAAATGAAAAAATGTATTTTATTTTTTTTATAAAAATTAGCAGTCTGTATATACAGATTGAATCTCGATATCATGACATGCATCGCAAATCATTTGCGACCCGTTTTACAGTGAGATTAGAGTTGAATGGATAGCTTAAACAAAATGCTATCTTATGGATCAATACAGAATTGTTAACCATCTCGAGAATCAATACAGATATATGTTTAAATGAATCCCATTGAAATCTCCCATAATTGTTTTCAAAATTCTTATTTTCATTGATTGTAGATAGAAAGCCTTTCTTTCTTTATCATAAGTATACTAATGCTCATCAGTCGCGCTTATGGAAAACTGTTTAATCAACTCTGTTATCATTCTCTATCAACGTCTTTTATCTGACCTGTTACTTTGTTTTCTTTTATTCTATAATTAATTTATTTTTGTATTTATAAATTCTCTTGCTGTATATGTAAGGTATAGATTTTAAAATGTGGCTTCTTTATTCTTTACATTCTTCTTTTCAACAGCATTTTAGAGAGATATCCTTGTTTATTAATTCAAATATATTATTTTTGCTTAAACTGTCGATATTGCAAATGATACTTCTTCATCTCTCAAATCTTCACTGGTATCTTTCCCAAACATTGTCCAGTCCTAAATATTCGTTATTTGCAAGAAACAGTTGAAAACTTTTCGGGCTGTTTTTTACTGTTAATAGTAAATAATCATATCATTTTTCTGTGTTAATTTCGATGGATTGTTTTGAAAGATTTTTTGAAGTTTGGCCAACTTGAGGTTTTGTAATTGAATTAGAAGTGAGTATATTAGTTTTTTAAGAAGTTTTAGGTAAAAAATATATCAAAAAATTAGATTGAAGCAAATTTTTTGAATTCTTATAATTTTTAAATTTCATTTTTTTTTCTAGGCTTCAAAGCCACGTCTTTCAAGTATTACATTCTCGACGGTAACGAGTGCTACCGGATTACCAACAATTGCTGCTGAGCCTTCTAGGCCTCGATCAAGCAGGTTAGCAAAAAGCTTTGTTCTTTGTGGAAATTCTTTGAAATCTTTGCTGTTAAATAATATTTTTGATTATAATGGCACTTTATTGTTTGGCACATCGCTTATTCAAATAAATCATAGTTACAGTTTTTTTGCTTGATGATTAGATCGAAGTCAAAAAAATCTGAAGTCGCAGTTTCTTCTCGGCAATCGATTAGAATTAATTAGGTGTTTTAATGCAGATCTGGAACTGGTAATAATTTAATTTCAACAAAATATCATTTTTTGGGAAATTAAATCGAATTTTATAGCTATTGGAAGCAACCGGATCGTGAAGGCTGTAAAGGTAGTTCTAGTCCGGATAATAAGCATTACTTTCAGCCACAAACATCTAGTGCACCTGTAGCCGCTACTAGCACACTAATCGGTAAATTATTTTCATTTTGTTCATTTAATTTTCACTAATTGAATAATTATTCGGATTTTTTCAATGAATTTATTTATAGATGAAAAGCGACAGGAAGATGTCTTATTGATTAGAACTTCCAGAAATAATCAAAACACACAGGATGCTGAAATTGATGTGAATGTTGTTCCCTGCTCTAGGTATTTTTGTAAAATTTTATTTTTTTATTTGAATTTACGTAAATCGATAATTTGGACCGTACGTTTTTGTATATAATATCGAGTGAAAAAATTCATGTTGGCATATCATCGAATTGATTTAAAAGTTCTTTAAACTAAAATTGGACATTATTATTATAAGATTTGAGAAAATTATCCCGATTTTTCGAATATTTAGACAGAAATAAAATTTTTTACAGCTTGGAACAAATTGAGGGCTCTGTGATATGCACAGCAGACGGTACAACTTATAGTTGCGAAGAATTGAATTCAGATGATGACTTGCTTAGGATCGCGGAATGGAGTTTTCCTATTTTCCATTTTGCTGAGCGACATCCGACAACTATACTTAGCAGGGTTTGAACTAATTTTAAATTTTCTTCAGTTGGCGAGATCAAAACTTTCATACTAGGGAATTTCTGCTTGAGCGGTCATTAAATTTCGTGAAGGATTAAGACTGAAACATGAATCTTGATTGGTCATTCATTCTCATGACGTTTGTATCCTATTTTGTAAAATTTAAACATAAAATAATCATTTATATCATGAAGTCGTAATACAGTATTTGTTTTTCAGATAGCGTATTCCATATTCAAAGAACACGGCCTTTTCCGGATTTTCAAACTGTCATCAAACAAATTTTTTAATTTCTTTCATTCACTGGAATGCGGGTATTGGGATATTCCTTGTAAGCATTTATAATATATTTCTCTGACAAATTAATTTTTTTTTAATTTTATGAATATTTAAAAATATATGATACTTGCTTGTATTTTCCAGATTACAAATTTGCAGATCACAATCGCATACATGCAGCAGACGTATTACATGGATGTTATTATTTGACATGTCATCCAGTTTGTGCGTTCCTCGGTACACCGGCTAGTCCTGAATCTTCATTGTCTATTTCTGATAACTCTCCATTACCTCTCTCAGGTAGTATGAGTACACTTGAGGTAAGTCCTGTAGTATTTTTCGACAGTTTCCTAATTTCAATAACTTGCAAGCACTTGAACTTGAAGCTCTATCAGCATAATTGAAGCACATGATAACCAGCAAATTATTGATAGTTGTTTTGAAATTTGTAGGAATTGTCATCATAATACTAAAAAATTGTTTTATAATTATATAACATATTTGCATATATAATATATAAATAAATATATGCTCATAAAGAAAAGAATATATGTTTATTTTTTTATTTAAATTTATTTTCATTTAGTCTACATCTTTAAGAAACAATGAATTAAAAAACAATGAAAATGAATTAAAAGAAACAAAAACAATGAATTGTTTATGAATAATTAAGAAACGAATATATTTCACAGAACAGTTATTTTTTATAATTCAAAAATATGATTTTTTTTTCCAGCTTATGGCTTTATTTACTGCGGCAGCAATGCATGATTACGATCATCCTGGCCGTACAAATGCATTTCTCGTTGCAGCTGAAGATAAAAAGGTTTGTTTTGGTTTTCAAAGTTCAATTTTTATTTTAAAGTGGAGATTAAAAAGTACTCATTTTCATTGCGGACAGTTGCATCCTACCCACTGTTTACATTTAAATTCTCTCAAATGCGGAAATTTCTTTTTATTGTATCAAGCCAGTGGTAAAAATTTACGTATTTTTCGATTTATTCTAATTGCATTATTCCATTTTCTTTTTTATTTTATTCATCAGTAAAATGTTTTTTATATTGTTTTCGGGAAATTTTCTTTTCGTTTGAGCAAATTTTTTTACAATTATAAATGAAGAAAAATGACAATGCTTGTAGTGATACCTTCGTTAGTTGAGATGCAATCGTAAAAAATTATCAGTAGGTTTCATTTACATTGAGCGAGCGATCGTTATCTGTTTTATTAACGTGCATAATTGTTTCACCTTGGAAAAGCAATGAAATAATCTTTTTCGGCAACGAAAAATTTCTAGCGGAACCAGAATAGTGATTTGAAGCATATATATTCAACATCTGTAGAATTTGTGACAGTTTGAAAGAATAAAATCTTTTAACTTTTTCATCGGAACAAATTGGTTTGGTGAATGAATAATGATGGGAGCACGAGAGAAATTAATAATTGTACTAATGGTGATGATAATTCTAAAATGATTTGATGGTCGACTTTTTTCTTTGTTGTGTCTCTTAGTCTTCCATCTGAAATATCAGTTAGATTTGGAAATTTTTCTTGATTGGGAAAGGAACTAGTATTTAAGATAAATTTTCCAATTCATTTATTTTAATACTTCAGTTTATGATACACTTATTATTGTTAGTTAACGGATAAGCAAATATTATTTTTTTAAGAATTATTAGCAATTAATTGATTATGCTATTTTCTAATTAAATAAAAAAATAAAAAAACAAAAAAGCTCAAAAATAAAAATGAAAAAATTTAAACTGATTCAGATGGAATCTGAATTTTCAATGTTTCAATTTTAGTGAGATGCAATTCAAAATTTACAAAAATTGATTGATTGTAAGCAATATGTTTTAGGCTATCTTATATAATGATCGCTCAGTATTAGAAAATCATCATGCTGCTGAATCATGGCGTCTTCTGTCGAAACCAAAGAATTCTTTTATTGAAACATTGGATGCCGCCGAAATGAAACGATTCAGGTAATTTGATGGTTGTTTATGTTCTTTAGTTATTAATAAATTTGTTACATGACGACAAGTAATTTTAAGTTGAACTTTGCGCAATTTATAGCTGCTTGCAATAAACACAATTAAATTGCCAAATTATATTCACCTACCATCTACTCTGAAATTAATCTGCAATTATTATTATTATTATTATTATAGCATTGCATATTCAAGGAATAATATTACTAAACTATTATGTCAGTCATCATCTGAAAAAGATGAATTTTGTATTTTTCTTACAGATATCTGGTACTAGAATATATTCTCGCTACGGATCTCAAGTTGCATTTTGATATCATAATGCAGTTTAATGAAAAGGCATCAGATATGGATTTTAAGTAATGAATCAGATCGTGTGATCGTTTCACAGATGCTCATCAAATTTGCTGATATCAACAGTCCTTCCAAACCATATTCACTTCATCGTCAATGGACCGATCGTATTTGTGAAGAATTTTATGGTCAGGTATGTGTTTGAAATAAGTAACTGCTAGTTCTCATTCTTTCAATAATGTTTACAAATCTCTGTACACGAATAATTGGTGTAAAGAAATTTTTTATGTAAAAAAAAATTATCCTCCAAACAGCGAATATTGTAAAGTGTTGTAAATGGACTTACCTTTAGTTGATATTTGGCATTTTTTTTATAGATTGAGAGATCTTAGATTTATTCCAGGGCGATGAGGAGAAAAGACGTGGTATGGCGGTATCACCATATATGGACCGGAATGATCCGGCAGTTGCTAAATTACAGGATTCATTCATTTCTCATATAGTTAGTCCATTAGCTGTTGCACTGAATGAAGCAGGTCTGTTGCCGATTTTGCCAGGTCTGGAAGAGCCTGAATTAATCATCAATTTGAAGCACAACCATCAGAAATGGCTGCACGAATTAGAGGAACATATGGCTTCCACGAAAGCCATGGAATCAGTCACTATTATACCTGCAACTGGTCAGCCATCTTCAATGTCACTAAAAACATCTAACTCTATTATCGTCGAAGAGGTATTATACTGCTTGTATTTATTTCTTCGAATATTTCAGATTTTTTCATTTCCTGCTATATCCATCCCATTTCTCTCTCATTTCCCTTATTTATATCTATCATTTGGTAAAAGATGAGATTATAATATGTTATGTAGGCTAAAAGGGCTTCTAGCAAATTACAGTAATCAAAAATAATATGAAAAATAAATTTGTTTAGATAGTTTTTATTTAAAATTTGCAGACTAGCAACGAGGAACAGAATAGCGAGTCGGATAGCAGAGGTTGCGAAAACGAGAATGGATATTAACCAAGCATACTGAGGTAGCTTTTTCCACTTCATGATGATCATTTTTTTATTATTTAATTATTTTCCGTAATTTCATGTGGCGAATAGTTTTTTCATGGCATAAAAACTTTTGAAGCCTTTTCTTTTATTCTGCAACTCTACAAGTTTTTTTTGAATTTATTTCCCTTTCCTGCTTAATATCCCTCTCAAAAATTAATTATTCACAAAAAATTTTAAAGTTTAATGATTTCAGTAATATTAATTTTGTGGCGGCGGTTTGAAACAACATATGTCTTGATCGTTTTTATCGCTGCTGCTATTATTTCTTTGGTATATTTTGTCCTCAGATGTATTCGCTTTATACCAATTGACTTTATTGGGAATAAATTGATCTTTTAAATAATACTTCTCGATAGTTCTCTTTTAAATTTTCGGTTTGCTTCTCTCATCAAATCACTGTGGAATTTCTTTATGAATAATATCACTTCATAGCAAAATTTGTTAGAATATAATTATTCCGGGTGGAAGATGGCTTGTTTTAAATAATGAAGATTATAAGTAATGTTACTGTGCTTTGCTAATTACTGTACGTATAAAGTTGAGAATCGAATAAGTAACTTTGATATTAAATAAGGAATAAAAAGTTTTAGTGCTTCCATCTTTAATTTACAGAAAAACATCATATAATTTATTTGCCCCGGAAGCTCTAATATCAAATGTGATGATAGCAAGTTATTTGCTTTAAAATTCGCCCTTTTCGAAACAATCATTTTTCATGATTTAAATTTCAATCGATTTCTTCAAATTTCGTCATTCATTTTGGTCTAAATAATGAAACTATTGAAAAAAAAAAAAAACTAGGTTTTTTGCAAATCGCTCCAAACTTGAAGAAGGAAAAGCTCAGATTATTCCATTTTGAGAATGAAAAGAAAACGCAAGTTTTAAGCTTAATTACAAATGTGACTTTTAGATAGAACCAAAAAGATGAATATTTCTGGTTGTTCCTTGCTAGGCTTTAAAATAGTTGGGCTGTTGAAAAATTGTTGAGGTACTGGGAATAAATTTAAGTAGAAAATTAGCAATGGAAAAGTGATTTTTTTAATGAGATTTCATAAGCAGTTCTTTCCAGTGTTATTCGTCTAAGTAATTTTATTATCTCTATTAAATTGAAGTGATTAAAAATCATCGCACTATAGAATTTCTTCTATTGTTTTCTCCGCTATTGTCTGAATTTTCATTTTTCATTGTTATTTCCAAAGCACTTTTCAACCATGCTTCTCAGTATTGATTCTTTTTTTTGTAAGCGTCAATTCATCGTATCACATTTTAATGGTGTTGATTTAGTATTAATATATTAAATATGTCGTTTTAACTTGTTAAGAAATATTCTATTTTATCAGTTGACTGTTCTTATTAGTATAATCCTGAATTTCCTTAAATTAATATCATTAGGATTGGCATGTGTTTATCATATTAATGACTGTCTCTGTGGCAAACTGTATCGCTTTCAATTACAGTTTCAAGCCAATTTTTGTTACTGAATTTACCCAGCGATTCTTGGGAAAGGTTATAGAAATTGACTGACTTACGAGATTCATGGTGTTGAATTTTGGCTGAATTTTCCATCTTTTTGCATATGCAGTTATTGAATATTGTACTTTGCTGCACTTTTACCTTTAATTCATTTGTTTCATCAAAATTTTCAAGTATTTTTTATACTCGTGGAGTTTGTGATTGAAATAAATTTCATGAAATTCTGTCATATTTGTCGATTAACAAAAAGTATTCAAATCAGTGGCAGAAGTAATGTGATATCCCAAAATAACACAAAATAGAAATTTTTCTGAAGAAAATTTTTACTTTGAAAGTTTCTCATCCTAATTTTGTTCCCTAAAAAAGAAAAGTAAAAAGTGAAAAGGACATTAAAAGTTATAGTTTTACTGGAAAACTGTCAATAAAATTTACTTAATGAGGACAAAAACCCATTTGATCTGATAAAAAAGAACTTAGTTGAGTTAATTTGTTAAAAACAACAGCAACAATGATAATGATAACAACAACAATAATAAAAGTAACAACAATTATGGTTTTTCAGTGAAATTATCAAATTGGCATATTAGAATCGCGAAAATGTCTGGAAACATACCTGAATTGCTTAATGTTTTGCAAATGATTGATATTACAGTGTAAAATTATAACATCGATTACAATGTTTATTTTCAAAATGGTTCCCCTCACTACTTCAAATCTGAACTTGAAGTTTTTAAATTTTAGGACTGTCAATCTGCATAATTATTGTAGAAGGATGGGAGACAATTCAATATATCTTCTATAGGAAGAGCTCGAGAAAAATCGACGAAATATTTATAATCAAAATACTGGCGTCATGTATCAATCAGCCCCCTTGGCGGCATAATTGTTAAATTTTTCTTGGTTCACACTTTCCATCTTTTGACTATAGAAACGACTACGATACTTTCTTAATTTATTGAAAATAATTGAATAAGCTAAATCTAGCGCTAACATGTGATGGCAGGTTGATATACGCCAAAAAAATAAAAAATAAAAAAATTGTTATGGCTTTCTTCAAGCAGTATTAACAGTCTAAGCCATAAAAATGATACTGATGAATGGAAGTGATAAACAAAGGATAAAATGACGAGTGATACAAAGAGTCAACATTATGACATTTGTTGCGAACTGTAACAGATTCATACCATATGATATGGAATTAGTGCATAGATTGTCTTAATGGCATAGCTAAAAATACTGTGATAAATCTGAGTAAAGAGGCCGAATAAGATGAAGTGTTAAATTCCGCGATTTGGACTTATGACCTATAAACAACATATGGCTGTACATATAGATATATATGTGTGTGTGTGTATATATATATATGTATGTGTCTGTTTGTGCTCAAAATTGATATCACTAACATGTATCAAATTTGAGTTCAAGCCTTCGAGTTCCCCAGCACCTTTGTTGCCTCTGCAGAGAGCATAAGAAGTCTGCTTCGCTCTCTATTTCTCTTCCTTTCTTTTTTATTTCCTATGTGCGTATTCTCATCGTATTTTCTACATTTGCTATCAAATTGTTCCTAGATCGATCGGGTAGAACGAAGGAGCGAGCAAAGGCTACGCAGCAACCATTTCCGATTCGTAGCATCGAAGTGCTTCGTTCTGGTGACGTCATTCTCGTTAAAGTCATTTCCATTTGAAGTCTTCGTTGTCTGACCAAGTTATCTCTTTCTGGATAAATCATTTTATATAATGAGAGGATGGCTTAATGATACCGGGGACTATTATATTCGAGGGAACATTTGACAGCTCTTGGTGTGGGATGATTTGGCATTGTATAAAATGTGAAATTTTTGAAATAACTAAAGCTCATCCAGTAGTTGCCTTGCTGCATAGTTTTCATGTTTTATTTTTGTGGTAAGTGGTTTTTTTTCAGAACTGCTCTAGAAAATATTGCATTGGAATTTTTATAGATTTTATACATAACAACTGATAAATGACTAGCATCTGAAATGGGTTGTGGAATCAGAGAAAACTAGAAATTCTGTCAGCTTGTATCGATTTCTGAGATCATCGCCATTGAATCGATTTACTTTCTCTCTTGATAACAATAGCTATGTACGGAAGAGGACTGAAATCCAATGGAACTGATAATTCGTGGTTCTACCATTGAGGCACTTGAGGCAACCGAAGGATTTCGAAACAACATTAGAGACACATGTTAATGGGTCATTTATTTATTCCATATTTACTGCAATTGCAAATGATGCTACTCATTGGGGTAAAAATATTTCGAACTGGTGGGAATGAAAATACCCGAGTGATTTCAATTGTGGAACAATTTGAAGACGACACTTTATGGGAGTTCCACTCCAAGTCAGTACGACGTGCGCAAGTTTCGAAGAAAACTTGGAATGAATATGTAAAATATAAAGGTAAATAGCGCATAATGATCTTTACACATATGGAGTTGGTACAATCGCTGAATTTATTCAGTGAAATAAATCAGTAATATTCTTAATTTTTAAATAAGTTATAGTAAATAACTATTATTATAATGAATGTTTAAATCAGTTGATACCATGAAGTCATATATGACTTTTCCTATTTCTTTCTTCAGAACAAACATGTCGATTGGAAGTTGAAAAAGATGCAGTTGAAAAGGATGCAGAATCAAAAGCGAGAGGCTATCTGAACTGGGAAGAAATGGTTTTCCACAAAAGTTTACGATTAAAGTAAATCCTGGTGTTATATAATTATTGTGGTTTAGCGTAACAGATAAACTTTTGGCTAATACTTGCCACAGATCTTGAAGTACGAATATGTATTTAATAATATACAATATAATTTTAGATTATTGCCGGGCTTCACAACCAATGACGCTTTATCATACGAAGACGCAGTCATGTTATCAAACGTAGATAGTCGACTGCTTTCACCAGAACCGGAATCGCTTTGCAAGATTGGTATAATTGATGATAGCGATCAAATTGAAATCGCTGAGAAAAGTCGTTTCGAAGATACTTTGATAAGTCGGTAAGTTATTTTTCTTTAATTCGAATTTCTTCTCTGAAATTCACTGTTTCGTTTCCTTGCTCCTAATTTATTTGCGTGTTTTTCTTTTCGCAGTTCAGTTACATTTAAATTTAAAATTGTTAGATTAACTTTGTTCTAAGCATAGAAAAAGTGCTCCAAAATTGTATTGAGAATGGCGTCTTGGAAAGCATAATAATCTTATATAAGTTCTAACAAATTTTATATATTCTCTTATGGTATCTTGATTGATACTGATCTCGACAGAATATTGATTTCTACTTGTATCAGCAATCATATTTTATTTACCGAGTATTTTTAGCTCTATTCATATGTCGTAAAATGCGCTAGCATCCACTTTATCTTATGGTACAAAAAAAGTTAAAATGAACGTATGAATTTTGAAAATTTTATTATGCAATTCTGCTTTCTTATAGTTATAAATTTTCTTGTATTCATGATTTTGCTATAGAAAACAAGATTTCCCCGTTTTTCTTTTCGACTGCTTCAAGTACAAAATTTGTTGGTTGCTGAGAAGTAAAAAATGTGAAGAATTCAAGTTGTGCTGACCGCTTTAAGAGGACAAATTGAAAATTGGATTGCTACTAGATTTTTTGTTGCTATAATTTGATGAAATAAGTAATATTGCAGGTTTAAGGTTAAGTTTTTATTTAAAAAAATGACTTTCTGTTGCATTTGATACATACAGTTAATATTGCCATCTTTATTTTTTTTTTTGTTTGCAAGCTATCATTTTCCTGCCCATGACAGTTGGATATTATTTTGCCTTGGCATTTCATTTATGAAATTGCCGCATGTTTCATCTGAAAGTTATGTTTCTTGCAGATAATTTCGAATATAAAAAGCCAATTACAGACTGTTTTAATTGCTTATAGATTGTTTCGGAAAGAAATACGGGAATCGGAACAAGGAAACTCGGAACACTAAGCATGACCAGCTGTCTGATTTTTAAACTCATTTTGACTTGTTCATAACAAAAAGAACTTGGACGATTTATACGAATCAAAATTAATTTGTTTAGGAATTTTACATAAATTTTTCGAAAATTGAAATCATAAATTTGCTTATTTATTGTGTGTAAATGTATATCAATCTATTTCTTACAGAAGAAAATTTCCAAAACTTCTTAAAGTGATTACTTTATAAGCATTTTTTCTCTGATAATTAATCATCGATATACCTTTGAGACTATTTGTTCCAAATTAAAGAAATCAACTAAAGAATTTTTTTTTTTTGAAAAAGCTGAATACATTAGTTATAAAACAAATCATAATTATACAACCTTTTCTGTTTATACTTGCTTTGTTTAAACTAAATTACTATTAAGCAACTTTCATGGATTTTTCGTCAGTATTGATCTATGCGTTTGCTGTGAATTGTTATTTAATATGTATTTTTATTTGCTTACAGTTATATACTTGTTTATTTTTTCATTTTTGTATACCTCTCGGGTAGTCATATTTTTACCTCTCTGGTTTAGCAGTGTTTATTATTTATTTATTATTTATTCTTTCTTATGTCTTTCATAATATATTTACAGTTGACTAGTTTTACAATACAACGTCATTATCTTGTTAGATCATGCTAAACAGATCTTGAAAAAATTTAAGATTTGTTTATCTATTTTTTAAAACATTCTGTAAAAAGACTTGTCTAATTATATATATATATATATATATATTGATCTGTTCTTATCTCAGTGCATGCCTTTCCTCCTAATTCTTATATTCTTTATATGTGAAGGTGTGTAGTGACGAAATGTGCTGGTAGAAAATAAAAAATTCGAGATAGAAAAATGTCTTGAAAAAGTTTTTGATTACAGAAGAGCGGAAGAGGTGGAGTGAAATTTTCTTTCATTACGTTAATCTTAATTATACCTAACTATATCCATAATTTTATTTGATATTTTTGTATGTTGCAGAATCTTTGCTGTGCCAATTTTCGACAACGATTACGACTATTAAATAGCATTTCGAAGCATATCATGCAAATTCATTTATAATAATAATTCCTGGCGATAATTTGATGAGGAATAATTACTGTTTATGTATTTAAGTGAATCGAAATAAATTCGTTATAAGTGTAGTGTCTCTTCATTCTTTTCCAGTTGTCTAAAAGTTTGAATTAAAATTATATCACATATTATCATTTATTTGCTCTTTGTGTGGAAATCTTTCCAACATTTATGGTGGGATCAAGTTGATGAATGAATAATAATGATTGTGAATCATTATTATTTGGTTATGTATATTTTATAATTAATTTGTACTCCCGAGTTGCTTCTATTACTTTTATTTCTTGTATTGTTTGAGAGCACGTTTCAAATATCTGTTTTTGAATGCATAGTAATAATGGTGAGCATTAAATGCTTCAAATTACTCATAATAAAACCATCACATTGATGACAGATGATTGAAATTGAAGAAATTCTGAAATTATAATGATTTAAAATGATTTTATGCTAACCAAAAAAGAAGAGCTAAGTGCTTCGAAACTATTCTGCTTAGATATTTTAATTTCAAAATTTTTCCCATGTTAAATTGTTTCATGTATAGTATTGCAGTTGATATAATTCTTGCTCATCCTTGTTTCATTGTTTAATCTGTAAAGTTCCAGTTGGTGATTTAATTATTATTTTCTATGCTATATTTTTAAAACCCTTTGTTAAGAATTACTAAATTGTTACTTCTGTATCATATAATTAATTCACAGGACCAGAAAAAGACATTTGCTTAAAAGTAATATGGAGAAGCCCAACGATTATAAATGGATTTGATAGTTATTAAATTTGGCATAATGGATAATTTTTAATTTTTTTTTTTTGATTCTCTTGACATTACTATGATAATTTCCGCTTGCATATTAAGGCTTTTATTGTCTGAGAGTTTGATAATAATAAAATCAATTTGTGAAAAACATCCTTACAACGCATTGCATAATAAAACACATGATATCTATGAAGCCATATTTTCTCCTTGCAATTTTCCAGCTGAGTGGAGAAATATTTCAAGATTTGTTCAGTATTTCATTTCTTCTATGCTTTTCAGTTTTAATCTAGCAATCCTGGAAAACGTAAGCAAGGTTTCGAAATAATAGTTTTGCATTCGATGAACCCAATCGTGCAGCTGATT
Source organism: Dirofilaria repens (assembly GCA_008729115.1). NCBI lineage: Eukaryota > Metazoa > Nematoda > Chromadorea > Rhabditida > Onchocercidae > Dirofilaria > Dirofilaria repens. Next base: position 1,664,991 of record SNRZ01000001.1, on the reverse strand, counting down.
CATAGTATTGCATTTGCTTAACATAATTTCACGAAATTCAATGACCTGCACATTGCAAAATTTTAAAAATTTTACAAACTATCATTAAATTAAAACTAGAAAGAGAAAGAAACCAGTTGTTATTACACTGCTCGTAGTTAGCATTAAATATTTGAATAACTGTGTGGTCACCTTTGCATTTTAAATGTCTCGACTATCCAGTTGTATTAAAATTAAAAAAAACTCTGAATAAAACAATTTTATTCAAAAAGATGCAAACTATCGAAACGGATTAGACCTTCAAGAGCCAGCGTTTCGCCACTGGGCTCAGTTTTTTGGGATTTTTTTTAGACATCCTAGGTTCCACAATGTTTAAATGAATCGAAGTGTATTAAATTTCTTTCATTTTAAAACCGAGACATATTTCCACCAAGATTTATATGACTTCCTATGTGAGACCGCAGCTATTGATACATCAGCAAATTAGTAAAATTCTGTTTACGTTAGACAAAAATCGCAATCAATATTTTTAGTGTCTTCTATAAAATTTTTTTTACATGTTTTTGGCTGGGCTCTTTAAGATTTAAATGTTTATAAGCTTTTCTTGAAGTATCTTCGTCTTTCACTATTCGGATACTGAAATGATCTGAACAAAAAGGATTCTTTAGCATATAATGCCGTTTATAAATCATTCTTATTTCTACTAAAATTCTAATTCGATGCAAATTAATTTATTACTTACAGTTTCTCTGCCACCCATAATAATATTGATGAAACGTCTGAAATTGCCAGTTTTGCTAGGAATGCAAAACAAGTGAGTGTCTATAACTTACGAATATAATCGACTATAAATGACGTTAGAAAGAAAATTTTGTCTTGCAGTGGAGAAGAGCGAATTTCAATTTCCGCAGTAAAAGTCCATAATTATTGTTTTTTAAAAAATTGATAATACACGGATAGAAAGCACTTTCAGCACTTCAAACAATAATTATTACTATGTTTTTAGGAAATATAAAAAACTGAGGAAACTATCTTATATTTGATAATCGTTCAAGCGAAAAAGAATATATGATTGAGTTAGGTAAAGAAATGAAAGAATTAATAGTTAGGTCAAGGCCAATAGATTCCGCATAAATGATCTGCCAAGGCAATTTCAATAAATATTCTGCGCTTGTTACTGTCTACAAATACATCTAATATAAAACATTAAAAGGAGAGAAACTGAATTTTTCTTTCTTTTCAATACATTTTATTGATGTAACAAATTGTTTATTATATTTTGAAAATAACATTTCAATTTTAAAATTTTTCAATACGACAAATATCATATGATTTTTCCGAATTTGAAATTTAAAATAACATATTATAGTAACTTGTAGATGGATATTTTCAACTTTCATATATATAAATCATCATCATAGCTTCTATTTATAAAAATTGTGATACTGAAACAAATTATTTCATCAGTAACAATACATGTCATCGTTTTCATGGTCTTTTAATATATTGCAGTAATAAAGAGAGAAATTCATTTACCGAAAATACAAAGTTGCTTATGAATTTTAAAATTTATTGAGTTAATTTGTTATCAGTTTTTCACTCAAAAGAAAAAAAAATCTTTCTGCAAAGAATACATAGAAGTAAATAACAAGTCAACTGAATAATAACATTCGTATTGAATTGAATATAATGTCAAAATTTTATGAAAATTAAAAGTTTTTTTTAGATTCCATTAGTTAAAAATTTTTTCATTCCTATTTGCACTGATTTTCGCAACCTATGATTTTCCAAATACCTTATTTCTGAAATCTATTCATTTTTGCTCAGTTTTATGCTACAGCTTCTTTGGATGTCTCGAATGGAGCATCTATAGGCAATTCACCGCAGTCTATAATTTCAACGTCCTGTTTCGGACGATCTCCTGGATGCGTTTTAGTTCCCTCGATTTTTCTAACGACCTCCATACCTGACAGAACTTTTCCAAACACAACATGACGACCATCTAACCATGATGTTTTTACCTGAAATTACGCTAATTACATTACTATAACAAATTTCACTTACGATTTCATAAAATGCTATATTATAATTAACCGTAGTTATGAAGAATTGCGATCCATTGGTATCTTTTCCTGCATTGGCCATACTTAACCAACCAGCACCGTAATGCTTCAGTTTGAAATTTTCATCTTCAAAACGTTCACCATAAATACTTTTACCGCCGGTTCCATCTCCTCTCGTAAAATCACCACCTTGAACCAAGAAATTTTTCGAATAATATAAATTTTCATCTTATATCACAGACAAAAAAAATTACCAAAAATCAAAGCAAAAAATCAACCCTGTATCATAAAATCTTTGATTACACGATGAAATTTGGATCCTTTGTAGCCGAAACCCTTTTCCCCGGTAGCCAATGCACGAAAGTTTTCCGCTGTTTTCGGCACATCATTACCAAATAGACCTATTTCTATTCTTCCGATCTAAACAATTTACTTTTAGAAAGAACTTTGAAAAACTTTTTACAAAAAACTTTTGAAAAAAATATATAGCGTGAATATTTATATATGAACATATCATAGATATCACAAATAAATTATTGTAGAATAATTAGTCCCAATTAGGAAGACTTATTAATTGGAATAAATAGTAAAGTAAAAACATTCGCTCAATGAATAAAACGTAAATGGGAAAAGCAAACCTTATTATCACCGATAGCAATTCCAAATAAACTTTCCTAGTAACTGTGCCGTTTCCTTAGCATTAGCAAAACTACAAAAAATGAAAAATATGATAGCTGTCGTCTGGATGAAAGCCCATGATCTCTAAAAACGATTCGCTTAAAACTTAATATTACAGAGAAAGGCAATAAAGAAATATCGCCAAAATTAAAAAAGAATATTCTTGTCAGCAAATAAATAACATATATGAACACACTATAAATTGAGCGAATATAAAGAATATGGACAAAAATAAAAAATAAAACAGTATGCGACAGCAAGAGGAAATTAACATTTACAAGACAAAAAATACAAGAAATTGGCTTCTGCATTTGTGATAATGTTCCAACGTAATATTCCTACTGTCATAATAACAAGGATTTCCAACTCTTAAGGATTTGCCATTTTTTATTAATCTGAATAAGCCAATAAAAGAAACTACCGTTGTTGTCCTCTTATTCAGCAAGTCAGCTCATCAATTTAACGATCTGAAGAAGGCAAAATACCAACCTGCTTAGCAAGAAGACTGAAAAAGTTAACAATTATAATTAATTCAAGAACAGATTTGCTAGAACATGTTCTGCGATTCATAGCACTTACATATCTAACAAAATGCTTACCTCGTTTTTATCATCGATGAACAGTTCAATTGTGTGTTATTTACTGTTATAAAAAAGTGTACTATTTATATCCTAGAAAAAAACAAACAAACAAACAAAAACTCTCGAAGTACAGCGTTCATTGCAATCGTTGTCCACTGATAAGAAGTAAGAGTCATGCAGGGAGATGCAGGCGTGCATCCATGATAGTGCAAAGAAGAAATTGATATATCACTCACAGTTACGATAAGACAAGACAAGAAATGCATGCGCATTGCAGATGGAATACAGCCTGGATGATGGAAAAACGGTTCAAGTCTCAGTTTTTGAAAATGATATCTTTGAAAAATAACGGAAATTGATAAGTTGATAAGCTATCCTCAATACTGAATCTGGGATAAAAACTATATTTCCCTTTCATGGGCCAAAACACAAAGCAAACAAAAGGAAAATGTAGTATAATCGCTTAACAACACATCAACAATCCACCATCACCTTCAAATCGCTCTGAAAATCTGTCAGTGGTAGTAATAAATCGACAGGGACATACACCCACATTCAATGCATACGCACATACGTATACACGAGCACCACACATAGACACAAATACACACACACATACATACACAAATACTTACACAGACAAACACGTGTACAGACACGTCCATATAGGCACACACACACACACATAGATACAGACAATATAACAAGGGTAAGAAAGTGAAAAGGAAGACACGTATAAATGACCGACAGCTTTAAATCTATGTCGAAATGAAAACGGAAGAGCGATAGGACCTGCATAAACTGGCCACAACTTTGCTTAATGTAGCAGCAAACTTTAATTTCAGAGTTATGAGAAAATTTAAAAAGGCTGGGATGTCTCAAATATGGGCTAGCCTGAGTGTAGCCTAATTTCTGCATGAAAATGCCAAAGACAGGCAGTTCCCTGATCATTCGCTCTACATTCACAAGGGATTCAATTAAATCTAATTGTTTATTTGAAAGAGATCGAATTTGCATGAAACTAGAGAGCTGGATCGAAAAATAAAATCACCTAGGAAAATGTTATCAAATATATATATATATGTATGTTGTGCGTGTGTGTGTGTGTGTATGTGTATGTGTTATGTGTATATAATATATGTATGTGTGTATGTGTTTACGAATGTGTATGTGTATATGTGCAAGTGTATTTGTGAGTTTGTAATTTGTGATTAAATATTTGCTCATATGTCGATGATGGTGGCAGGCAGTACGTACATGAATGCGTCTTTAATTACATCAATTTAAAAAGTATTTCACGTTTGTTTGCATGTTTCGTCAAATTTTTAGAGACATTTTGATAATTAAATCTGATAATAAGTCAGTGTTCAGTAGACAGTATAATCGAACGTCTTGAAGAATGCATAGAAAGATGATGATGTGATCGAACTGATTAAATCGAAGTCATAAATTTAGATCATGAATTTTATCCCAAGAAATGCAAAAATATTGAAATGGATGTGAATCAATGAGGATGGATCAATGATGGAGACTGTAGCAATCTAAATCATCGTTATAAAATTAAGTTATACGAATTAGAAAGTCCTCTATCATGAGATGAAAGATTCCCGAATCGTCAATAAAGATGACGGAGTAATTTTAGTTAGTGATAGAAAATTAATATGAAAATAATTATATGGAAAAAGAAATTATTAATCAGCGATCAGAAATTAATCTAAAAATGGTTGTAACATAATATTGTATTTCGAATATAATGATAATGTTCCTTACAATTTTTGTCAATGCAAGCACTGATTAGCTTGTAATTCCCTCTATTCTCCCAGTTCATCCATACATTCAAGTTTTACGAAAATGTTGTTGGAAGTCCTCAGATGGTGATGCATGTCAGCAAATTCAAATCATGAGCAAACTCATAGATCTTGGTGGTTAAAATCAAGCATCACTGGACATCAATCTGAATCAACTCATGTTACCGTCGAACTTCGATTTTCAATCTAACATAGCGAAACTACACCGCTAAGCCATTCCCTCTCCATTTCCTTACAAAAAATTAATTAGATAGAGCTAACGGAGAAGTTTTTGATTGAAAAATTAAGTTAGATAAATTCCATAGCGAAATAGTTTAAAATACATATGGCCCTTATCCAACTAATATTTTATGCAAATTGAAAAAAATCAAAATAAGAAAGAACTATTAGAGAAATATCTGTTCTTTACTTCCAGCATGAAGTATATTTGAGACATGAATGTTGTGAATCTTATTGAAAGTACTTACCAAATTTCTAAAATTGCATTTGACTAAGAATTAATAGAAACAGCTTATTGATCTAATCTAGTATTGAGGCTAAATATAGTGGAAGAATTTTAGACGGCAATCAATTAAGTTTAGTTTTTCAAACGTCTACTCATCTTCCGTTCATCGTTCCCAATGTTTCAGCATGTTAATACAAAAAATTTAATCTTGAATTTGCTAATTGAAATTGTTACTACCATTCAATCTTTGCGTGTATTTTTTATTTTTAAACAATTCAAGAAGAATTTGAAAAAAAATCATCAAAGTCATGACTAAGTGAAATTCATTTCTCACGGTCAACATTTTAGTAAAATTATTTCATATGTGTTTGTAGTCAAATTATTGCATATATGCCATGAAAATTGAAGTTAATAATTAATGACATTTTTCAATTATAAGTAATATTTGTGATGGATTTAATTTCTTAGTCTGCCACGTGCTTTCAAGTTCATTATTCACCTTTTTGATTAATTCAAATTAATTAAATACATTGTTCTCTATCATTATTAATTTAACACTTCAACATCTCAGCATTTATAAATATGAAAATTGGGGGATCAAATTTAGCTTGCTTGTTGAAATTTAATTGGTCTAAATTGTTAAATCTAAATCAAGAATTGAAATAAATTCAGAATACGTATTGAAAAACAAAATTGATTACAAGCACTGAAAAAGTTCAATTATTTTGCAACAAAAAAATGAAATTCTGAAAATTACTTTGACTATTCAGATGGCAGTAGAAATTAAATATTCAATTCCCCATTCCATCAAGTTTCTTTTTGTTGTGGTAGATATCTAAAATTCACATATGGTAATACTAAATTAAGTTTTTTTTTACAAATCTATATAAATAAAGTATTGCCAGATGAAATTTCTTTTTCCGCTTTAGTAATAGTTTTTTTTTTTTTATGATAACTGTTTGTGACGTAGACGATTTCAAGAAAAGTTGCTGCTCTATGGAAATATAATTAAATTTTTCTCGCTTCCAGAGTCGTCCTCTGAAATTTTTGAGATCTCAGAAATTGTTTAAATTTTTTTGTGTTATAATTTAAAGCATTGGTAAAAATTTATATCCTCTGTCCCAATATTGGTAGAATAGTAAATTTTTAATGCTGCTGCTGCTCATTCATCCGCTAAGACATTTTAAATTTGAAGAATAGGTGGATATCAGGACTAAAAAATTCCAAAAGCTATTCCTAGCGAAAATTAGCGATATTAAAACACTTTAGTCAAACAATTTTAACAAGAACAGATATGATATATTTAGTTTTATCTGAGGGAAAATATGCCTTCAGATCAATATATTTATTTCAGTTGACAGCTAATCAATTTAGTTTTAAATATATTTTATAATATAATATTCTTGAAATATTCGTTTTAGTACAGCGTTTTTGATTCATGCAAAGAATCTTCCTAAAGTGATATTAAAGTCTGGGGACTTTTTTCTGTAGCGAAGTCTTTCCAAAATAAAAAAAAAAATATATTTTTTTGAAAAGATTAGATATGAGCTGGGTATTGACGAGGCCCAAAATTAATAAGGAAATAAGGATGGAAATAAAATGACTACGCTCTTGGCTTGAAGAGTTGATTGTTTTAGACACATCGACCTGCAGGAAGTATCCATTTTCTGCAGCTTTATTCGCTTCTTGTTCCATGTTTCGAGATATTACATGGTTTTCATCAGAATATGTTTTGCCTATTAACGTAAATTGGCTTGTTTAATTTATTATCTTTTTAGACAATGAATTAGAAGCATTCAGTATTGAAATTTCTGACTTTTACAAGAGAAAATGTTGACAAAATGTAACTAATTGCATGTTTAGCCTAAGCCAAAATAATAAGAATTTATTCTACTCTCTAAAACGAGATATTAAATTTCATTCCTAATGTCAATATATCCTCTTGAGTATGCATCATAGTTGTCATCACCAGACGTTTAAAAACAGATTAATTTAATCTGAGGAAGTTACTTGCTTGCTGAAGGCGTAAAATTATTTACAAAATCTGATTCTGGTTGTATATATTCACTGGTACTTCCACTTTTATTTCATTTCTGTCAAAATCTGCCAGCTGAACTCTTTTGAAAATTTTCATGAAAATAAATTTCATCCACCCCAAGGAATTAAGTAAATTGCGAAGAATTTGATATTCCTTTGCACTTCCACTTTCTCAGTCATTATGTATTACAGGTCGTCCACCGCTTTTTTCACTGATTCATTTTCCTTTTTCAGTTTTTAATTTAATTTAATTTCTGGAATATTATTTTTTATTGTTTCTTTGAAAAAAAGAAAAACTTCGCTCAACTGAATTTTGAATCAGACATTCAGAATAACAGTAGGACACTAGAAATATGGCCGGAAAAGAAAACAAGCTTTCATTGATAATGAAATTAGTTAAACAAATATTGATAAATAATTTCATTTTATATTTCATCTCATATTGAGGATATTCAAGAGCAAGGGAAATAGTTCTGAGAGATAAAATTTTTTTCTTATTTGAAAATATTGTAGAATGAGAAATTAATAACTTAAACAGTAATGCAAATATCTCAGCATTCAGTAAGCATTGTTTTGATAAATGAAATGTTTTTTTCGTGAATTTTTTATTTTGGAGTTTTTCTAAAATTTAATTCTAATTATTATCATTTATCTTCTTCAGTGATACCGACGAGAAAATTCCGAATATTTTGATTAGCTCAATTTCTTTGTCATTTTCGAGTCATTTTTTCCTTCGTTTAAAAACAATTCAGCGTAGAAAAATTTTGCCATCAGCCGTCAGTTCTTCTGTCCTCCTATTTTTCTTGGCTACATATCCAACCGACTGATTTATATGGTTCAAATTCAAATTCAATCGTTTAAAAAAAATCAAAGAAAATTGATCAAAAAGGGAATATAGAAAATAAATCTTCATTTTTTTTTATATTCCAGAAAATTCTTTTTTCTTTTGTATTCCAGAAAATTTAGCGTAGAAATAACATATTTTGAGACTACTGCTTTGACACTTATTCGATTTCAAGCTATTAACGGTATTTACTGGTTATAAAAACAAATGGCTAAATCTAGAAACACCAGACTCTCCAATATGTAAAATTTTGCTTTGCAGATAATTTGTTTTTGAAGTTCCTTGGGTTTTCAGAATTCCTTTTAAACTTAAATTAAAAGGAAAATTTGAATCCTTCCAAAGAAACAAACATGTGTGTTGATAGAGTTTTTCATACTATTCGGGATGGTCTACTATCACTTTTCGTCACTGATAGTTTGCAAAATGTGGATGCACTGACAAAGGAAGAGAAAAAGCTGTTAATGAAAGCTTGGCCCAAGTAAGCTTCAAGGAATTTCAAAAAATTTCAAGAATTATCGCTTTTATCACATAAAAAATTATCTGGGAAAGAGTGAAAATTTCCTTTATCATTTTTAAATTTGATCGTAGTATCAAATTATATTACATATTTTGACATAATTGATGCTTCTTATGAACTTCGATTCGATTTCTCCTCATTCTCAATTGAAATTTAATTTGAGATTGAAAGAAAAGACTCCTGATTTGTTTCAACGAGCTTGGATAAAATCAGCACGAGTGAGTGTCAATGTTAGAGTTCGTTTTTTTTTTTTTTAAATTAAAAAAATAAGCAACAAAATAGCTTTCGGAAATATAATGCTTGAATATACTGTAAAAGGTCAATTTCATTAAATTTGTTACTGATGAAAAAAATTAAAATAGTAGGATGCAATAGTGATATAACTATTTGGGTCAAATTTAACTTCAATTAGACCGATATCTCCGAATTAAATAATTCATGATGAAATGAAGATACAGTTACATTTATTTATTTTGCAGAAAGCAACAGGTCTACGAGAGGATGAAGAACCGGAAACTAATGAAAAATTTCTTTCACTATCGCCTTATATTGAAAATTTCGTCGATAAACTTATTATCGAATTTCGTTGCAATGATGCCAAGGTGAACTAATTTCATGAGAGTTTTATGTGTAGCAAATTCTGAAAAAACTATTGTTTTAGGATAGCCTTCATATAAGAAGAATATATTTTTCATATATCTGAGAATAGATTATCTCAGTTTACACTTAAAAATGAACGATGTTAACAAAGATGAAAAAAAATAATAATAATAATAATGAAAATAAAAATAAAAATAAGAGACAGTTTTTCTAGCATTATGCTTGTCGAAAGACTTATTTCGATATTATTTTTAATTACTGGATGAACAAGCTTTCTCTGACTGTTTACCAAGCTAGATCATACCTTAATGGATTTAGCTAATAAATTTTTATAGATGTATAACTTTATTTCAGAGCGTGTCAAAAGAAAATTAATTGTCAATTTTTAAATTTTTTTAAATAGATTGGGTATTTTCTTGTACCATGACTACTATTGATAAACGCATTGATAATAGTTTTTTCACAGTATCAGAGATCTAAAATTCCGAAAATGATAAACAAATGTCAACAAAATCAAAAAAGTCGTTTATTTTAAGATTAACATATAAATATTTCAATTATTATATTTCATCTCATTAGCAAATGTCTAGGTAATAGAATCGTGTCGCAAACTTGGTGCCAGGCATGTAATTATTGAAAATTTTCATACAAATTTCTGGGACATTTTTTTGGTAAGAATTGCTATCATAAAACGTTCTAAATATCAGCAGAAATATTACTATGCTTCAAAAGAGTCGTATTTAACTCATTTAACTATTTCTATCTATTTTCTCTTTTTTCACTAATTTAACATTTTATAGGCATTTTTTGATCAATTTTCCCTTCGGGAATTTTATCATTCATTTTTGAAATATCACTCATTAAGATAGATTTCAAAATATGATATATCTTAATTTACAGGGTAATTTGATTCAAATTATCATAGAAACACATGCAGAACGAGAGCATCGAGAAATTGCAGCAATTTGCGAAAAATTTTGTTCATTTTTTGTCAGTTTTATGCTTGATGGATATAAAAAGCGAATACAGGAAGAATTAAGTGGTCGTAGACGCATAAATGCTTGATGATTTCTCGCCTAATACTGGAATCGAAATTTTATTATTAGTTAATTGTTTTCAGACTTATACAAATCAATTTAAACCTATATTCTTTTGAGATATGGACTTCTTCAGAGAAGCTACCAGTCACTTATTTAAATTCAGAACTTAGTTTAAGTTGGAAGTTAAAAAACCGAAAAATTTTATTTACCAAATATTTACATAATTATATTTTTATGATTAACCTAGAAGATTTTAGTGCAAAAAGGATATCAGAAATAAAATTTGTTTTATATTTATTTGGTTTTTGGAAAGATACATTTCGAAGAGCAATTGATTAAATATCTCCAAATGTGTGCAGTATTTTTTCATACAGTTTATTCAGTTATTTAAATTCAGAACTTAGCTTAAGTTGAATATTAAGCATGAAGGTATGTGAAGAACTTTTCATTTCTGTTTTTTACCGAATTTTTCTTTTTATTTCCTTAACATTTGCACGCTTTTTACTTACATATTTATATAAGTAAATATATATATGAAGTTCCCGGGAACACATAATTTGGTTAAAAACTTTTACCAAATTGAATTAGAATTTCCTCCTGTATGTTACGATTCTAATAGCAATTTGAAATAAACATAATTACCGCCATCTTAGCCATAATCTTTAGACAAATAAGTTTAAAGATTTGAATTTTATCGAAAAGCGATGCAAAGAAATTGTTACACTTCATGCAAGTCTCGTCCATAAATGAATTAAAGCAAAATATCTTTTCTAGAAATTCATATTTATACTTTTCTTGTTTTAATAAAAGAGAGTTTGGGATATAATTAAGCTTGCGGACAATGAATGCCAATTAATTTTTCAAAAATGACAATACAAACACATAAAATAAAAAAATTTATAGAAAGCTTTTTACATATTCATTAGTTTGATGGGTTTATAAATTATTTCGTACAGATTTATGATAAAATCTATTCGAAGTACATCAATAGACGTTATGGTAGATTACATTTTGGAGTCGGGTTGCTTGAGAATACAGCCCAGAGAGATAATAAACCTCGCCTAAGGCTAAATACGACCACGAAACCGATAGCAAACAACTATCGGAGGGAAAATTGCAAAGAAGATTGAAAAGAGAGTTCAAAATAGCGTGAGACCACTGAGATGGAAATTGAAAGAGTTAACGAAAGTTGTTGGTATTCAACCGATCAATTTGCCAATAGTTTTAATAAATAAAAGGAGCAGAAAATAAAGTCAACAAAAGCCTGTAGAGACAAGTTCGAAATTTGAAATTGGCCAATTTTTCAGATTCATTGCAAGTGAAATGCAGAGAGAATGTGAAAGAAAAAGCTTATCTTCTAATACCTGAATAATGAAATGAATCATTAACATGTAGCATAAGACTTTATTTATCAAATGACTAATAAAGAATTCTTTTATCATTTAAATTGTAATCAATTTCATTTTCATCTATCCTTAATTCCCATATCATTTATTACTCATGCATTCACATTTTTATTCTTATGATTACGTGCATCGCACTATTCATTTGTATTAATTAATATACATATATATATGTGTGTGTGCATTATATTTTTGAAAATATGATAATGCATTCTGTTGAATATCATTTAGTTATCAGTATTCAATGCATCAGTATTCAATAATAATCTATTTGATTCCCGTATTTAATACGTACATGAGAGTAAAGATTGAAAAATATTGATCCAAACAATGATAAATATATCATTTCAATTCACATCCAATTTGCAAAATTCACTGATTATTCTTTGTTGAAGAAGAAATATTAGCTGAAAAATATTTTAAAATTGCTAACAATTATTGAAATATTGATCTTTTCGAGAAATAAAAATAATATCATTTCCATTTCCAGATGCTTATTAGAGCGCTAATTAGAAGTATATCCCAAATATTTATGATAATCATCGTTATCTATTACGACGATAAGAAAAAATATGAAGTAACGAAATAACAGTTCCAAGAATGTTTAGAAAATAATCTGTTAGAACATTGCTATAGAGAGCATGCATGATACAGAGAAATTTTTTAAATCTTCTTAGTCGCAGTTAGAAATTTTCTTACACTATTGTTTTTCTCGAGAAAAAATAGAACGAGAAAATGTGTAACTCAAACATAATTAGAACTATATCAAGATGTTAATTAAAGGCATAAGAAATTGATAGTATTTCGAAAAATAACAGATAAATATAACAGATTGCTAATTATCGTTTAATACGGTGGAATTAATGTTCATTGGAGATACCAACAAATTACCCGTTACAGACAAATTGTGTTAATAATGTTTGTATTCGATAGTATTTTTTGGATACATTCCTTTTGTAATAAGCAAAATTGCATTATTATCAGAATATTTATGCCTCACAAATATGAACGAGATAGGCTTGAAATGTGATCACTAACAAAATTGAAATATATGAAATATATTGTGAAGTCATAATTTCAGAAGTGCTAAACGCTCATGGAATGATACTAAACTAAAAAAGTTAGACCAAAAATTGTGAAAGAAAATATATTAGCTTAATTAAAACTTCTCCCAATTTCATATCTTTTGAAGCTACCTCCGAAACTTTGAATAACTTCAAATCCTTCAATAAAAGAATTAAATAATTTTAGATTCAAAATGAAGATTTGAAGTAAAACGTAACATCACTAAAACTTTTCTACTGATTGATTACTCAAATTTGTGTGCCAAATATATGATAGAAAGCACTGTAATGAAAGTGTGTCATTTGATTATTATAAAAGTGACAATTCGATTGTCAAACGAATTGATATTGAGTTTCAAAAAGTGTTTCAGAATTTCTCGTTCGAAAATATGCTTAGTCTGAGATGAAAGAAAATCTGGAATCAAATATAGTTAAAATCTGATAGCTGTCTTTTTCTAATGCTTTAACAGAAATGAAACTTTCATATACTGTACCTGGCAACATTTTAATGATTATAACTTTATTTCATACATAAAAATAACACTTTACTGTCCACAGATCATTTCTTGTTTAATGAAAACAAACTTGATTAGTGATATGCTGATTTTGAAATTTTATCATTCTTAAAGGAAATTAAAAATGGTGATGAGTTGTGAATTAGGAATGCATTTATCGTGAATCAGAAAACCAATTTTTCCAATCCAATGGTAATAGAAAATATTTATATCATTTTGAAAATTTTAAAAAATACTTGAAAAGATGAAGTCTTTGGCAGTAAAGATGTGATCATAAGAATAAAATTAGGCACTTTGAAAAATCACAGACGACATGGAACAACGACACGAAGAGTATTGAAAAGAAAAAAATTATTACATAATGATTACCCGCAATTAATATCACATTAAATGCGTAGCAGATATCTTGCAGCTTGAGTGCTGAAGAAAATACATCGATATGCCGACTTACATTTTGTTTGCTATTTGACATTTGGCATTTACAGTGATATGTATTTTGTTTATACCCGAAGCTTTTCCCGCCTTGAAAGTCAAACTAGCAAAATCAATAAATTTGATCTTTAAAGAATAATGAACTAAAGATGATCATCCGAGATATAAGATCTAAAGCGCAGAAAAAGTATAAAATTTTTTCTGTGAAATTTTCTATAACTAGCATTTAAATTTCAGTATATGTTTACGAGGATTCGTTAGGAGTACAGGAAGAGCAAGATATTTTATTTCAAGGTGCTTTCTTCATGATTTCAAAGAAATCCCCAGTTTTAGTACTGATTTGCTTTATATCTTAATGATGTTGTGTGTTTTTCGATATACATCTTGACGAAGTAAAGCTACAACATAATAAATTTGATGGAAAACAAAAGGCACATCTAAAACATGGTATTAAACATCTGGTCAATACAAAATAAACAATAAGCAGTAAAATTATATAAACAATAACATCAGTAATCATCATAATAAAATTTGAAATAGATGAAATACCGTTGGCCCAATTTGCAGGATTGAAATTACTTAAAAAACTTCCCATCGTTAATTTATTACATTCTGAGCAATGACCATCGATTTCCTTCCAAGTATTTTCTAGCAAATTGATCTGCAATTAATTACCAATAAAAAAATAATACCGCATTCTTGTATAAGCCGAATAATTTATCTTGGTAAATAACAGCTTTTTATTATCACAGTTTTTTTATTATGATCTAATAACCATTAATAATTGATTATCGTACATTAATTCGAGAAATTGAAATTACCTCAAGAGTGACTTCTTTGAATGCAATTATTCTACAGATTTCTTGTTCATTCGAATCATTATCAGCACGAAGGCAAATCATTCGATCCCCACTATCGATAAGAGCTGGCAGAGGAATAATAAGAGTTTTATTGGTACTTCGCTTATCACCGATATAGGTTGTGAAACTGAAATCGATGTATACATACAATGTATACATATAATTTTTTGAATAAGATTTCTGAATAAGATTTTCCACGCACGTTATCATATATCACTTTTTCACTGTTTCCGTCTGAATAATTTCAAAGCTTTTTCCTATTCCTTCCGATCCTGAATCTAAAATTTGTAGAGATATAATTCATTGATGCATGGAAAATTTCACTTAGGTTATTATTCCGAGATACTGTGCGAAAAACTTACTGAAATTCATCAATGCTGTTTTTATCTGTCGTCTTTTTAACGATACCATGTATAATGCCAGTAGCATTATATACAGTTAGGTTAAAGAAGCGATTTGATTTAAAATCGACAATTACAGTACCCGAAAAATCGTCCATTTTGGAGAAGTCATGCAGAAACGACAAACTGTATGTTTGCTCATGAAGCTGAAATTTCCAAATTTTATTTTTTAATTATGATGGCTCAAATTTCAAAAATTTTGTATGTTAAAATGGCATAAAAATTTTACGAGATTAAAAAATTAACATACTTGTAAAGCAATTTCTATGTTGGTGCCCTCAGAATGTGTTACCACAACATGGCGTTCGGATTCATCAGCAATTTTAGCACTTTGTATCCATGGATAGATTCGTTCTATAGCTGCTTCTAACGCAAAACGTTCCGGATTCTGCAAACATATTCAACCGGTAATATTTTTATGTATTCATAATAAATTCAATTCTTGATGATAATTTGTCGATACTGAATAAATTCAAGTTGTTATAAATCTTTTCCCAGATATACAATCATTTCACTTAAATTTTACAAAAATTTGCCGAAACCTAAATCAATAATGATTTTTTACTAAATTCAAGTCATATCACATTTTGACATAATACATTATCGATATTTTAAATTTCAAGTGGATGTTTAATTGATATCCACTTTTCAAGCAATATTTTAGAATTCCAGAAAATAAGATGCAAACCTCAGGATCATTGTAATCGACGTAGTGATGTGCATCAAGAAAACTCTGTGATTTTTGGTCTTTACAATTTTCTACCTTCGCCAAGTGTATCCTTTGTATTTTAACCTTTCCATTTTTTACTGTAAAATGTCCCAGTGCATCCTTACGAAACCATCCTAGTTTCTCGAAACTACAAGATAAACATTCATATTTACAAATACAGAAGTCAAATTGCTGCAGTCATCAAATTTCTTATTTTGTATAAAGCCAAAACTCCCAAAGCTGTCATTAAGTAAAACGCACTTATTTTCATTGATCTCATTAATTGTTTGTTGTCGCAATTGATCCATTCCACTATCAGGATTATTTGCTGCGAAATACATACCAGTTTCTAGCTGATGACTAGTCCGACCGCCAGCACTTATTCCTAATTCTAGTCTTCGCCATCTAAATTGTGACTTGTGGGATTTAAAAGTTAACAATAAAAAATATTGACAAAGTCATTTGAATTCAAAAAAGACCCAATTAAATGATATGATGAACAGATGGTGATTGAAATAAGCTGCAGAATGATAAATACTTTCATATTTGTTACCAAAGCTAATTACGTGAGATACCTGTCCAAGAAGAGCCACTGTGTCTGACCATCGACTTCAACTCGAATAATACTTTTGTCCTTTTCGACCCATCGACCAGCTGTATAATCATATGCAACATAATTGAAAGTAACGAATGTTGTCGGTTGTTCTAGCTTCATGGCCAAATATGATTTGTTTTGGTACGGTGCAAAGTTAATCTTAAAAGTAATTTTTTTTAAAGTAAATTAACTGCAAATGAATAAGCATGAAATGCATTTAAGGAAAGGATAAATATGACTTCGAGATTCTACCCTAATATTATTTATTCAAATGCATAAATTTTGAATAATTTAAACTCATCAAGAAATTCAAAATCTGTTATTAATCTATTACAGAAAAAAGTAATATTATTATTTTATTAAGATCATCGTCGAACACTCTATTTCTCGAATCTCAATTCAAAAATCAAAATTGTGAAATTACTTTAACCTCGCAACATAACTTGGATTGACTGCCAGGTAAACATCCGGTATCTGCCTGATTTGGGTGAAATGTTCGGAAACAGTTTTCTTGTAATGACTGCAAAGACTTCCAATTTCATAAATTTTTGATAGTATCACTAATAAGGATAAATTATCTTTTTACAAATCTCTATCAAGAAATCACTTTATTATGCATATTTTATCTCAAATGAAAGTTGAAAATCTGATAATCTGAAGAAAAATTTACTGATACCGACTAATAAAAAATGATAAAATTAAAATAATTTTAATCTTCCGTAAATTGTATCGCTTGTTTATCGCGTAAGAAGACATCCCTCTTGATACATCCATAGATATCATTGAAGATGACTGATTTACTAATGTTCATTTTTTACTCTTAAAGTAATCTAAAACAAATTTCCTCAATCATTTGTAGCAAAGCAAACTTCGAAACTTGACTTCATTAGTCTTTCTAGTCTTTTCTGCTCTTACTTCTGTAGGTATCAAAGCCTTATATTACTTAGTAGTTGGATCAATTCGTAATCCAACATTGTCCAATCAATATCTAAACATTCCACATTACTTTTTCTAGCTAACGCCATTTTCTTATTCTGGTTTCTAACCAAAAAAAAGATTCTCAAATTCCATCGAAATTCATTTTTTCCCAGAAATGACTATTTGATCCATCTTAACAAGATGGAGTTTGACAAATTTGCATAATAGATTTGATTACTATTGTAGATGACTAAGAAATCAAAATGAAAATTGCAGTTATGAGTTTTACTTTTAGCACAGATGTTCTATCACATGACCACTTTTGGTGCAAAAAATTTTTCAACGGTGCGACATTGCAATGAAATAGCAATTGGCACTTTTCATCAATTTGTGATCAAAAATTATTTTTTTCTTAAAAAATTTCCATCATTATCTACTTCTAAGTTAACTTCGATATAAAGAAAGATAGGAAAAGACGTAAATTACCTGTGTAGTATTACTGTATGAGCAGTGGCTGAATGAATATGTCCTGGCGGAGCACAGATCTGAATTTGCGTCACACTCACAAATACATGACGTTCTTACTTCTGGGATTGCAAATTCATACTGTTGAGAAATTGGATGATGATGCTCCAGTTGGGATAACGTTAATGTATGCAACCATCCCTGGTCCTGGCTTCTGAAACTTCTCATTCATTTTATTTGTTTAGAGAAAGAACTAAAAATAATACTTCTTTTTTATTTCATGTATTTTTATCATAACTGTTTTTAATTTTTTGATGATTGTCTATACTTCGTTAATTCTTTATAACTTAATCTTAGTTTGATGAGAAATGAAGCACAGAAAAAACAACTGAATCCATTTCTCCCAAGATAGAGAAAAACTAAAATCACTATAATAAGTATGCCTATACTATAATATTCCATTTTAGCGAAGATGAAATACCTTGCATTGAGGACGTCGGTAAACAACGTATCTCTATCGTTGAAATTATTTTCTAATCGGAAGCAAACAGTATTTTGAAGTCCTATTCGAATATTCATTTGCGTGGTACGGGTTAAATCATCACCGGATGCTATAATTTACGAGTTGTGTCAACTTGGAAATAAATAATTTTTTTGAATTATAAAGAACAAATTTTTTTTGAATTAAAAATTATAAAAAAAATTAATGAAAGCAAGTAATTTTTTTTGAAGTAATTAATTTGCAGGAACACTAATTTTCCTTTTAAAATCCAAGAGTTTGCGGTGCATTTTATTAGTTTATTCATTTCCGCCACCGTCTCCAATTTTTTAAAATATCACAGTCGCATTTACCAACTTTATTTTTAAAATTAACTTCAAATTTTCAATGACTCATAATATAAGTTGTCTTTTTTATGGAGCTTTAATAAATTATTACAGAGAAAATCCCATATACATTTATTGCAAATCATTACTTTTTTAAATACTATCAAATAATGATAATCCAAAATGTTACTGCAATCAAGCTTTTGATATTCAAAAAAACTTAAGATTCATCATTTCATTTCCTAATTTTAAAGCTTATGATGACTATGGTAGCAGTTTCAAGAATTGAAAAAATCCAGCAATTAAATCAAAGAATTCATTGATTTGTTTTATTAATTTAGAAGAGAAAATTGGCAAAGTTTCGAAAAAATATTTCATTATTGTAAAAATTTCGATGAAAAGATGAAAAGCAATTACATATTTGAAACGAATAAAAAATTTTTTTATCTCTTAGAGAATTTCTTTGGAAAAACAATAAATGGTGTCACTTTGTCACTTTAATTAAATGGCTACTCCTTGAATTTTATTATTGTAATTTGTAAAATTCTAAAACATTTACAATTTGCCGGAACAAACCATGAGAAAGCATAGATTTGATAGCAGCAGTTTTTGTACAATGTGGAGGTACTACGGGAAATGAAGGTTGCAATATCTCTGAAAATAAGGAGGATGGCAATCCGAAAGTCCATGGAATTAGACGAGACGCCAAGATACACCTTAGCAGGTGTATCAGTCTCATTCTTCCGGTTCTTGCAACCTTCAACACCTTTTTTCAATCTCACCGTCTCTCGTATGCGTTAAGAGGGATCAAACAAATCAGAATGCTCACTGAAATTTCACAATTTGTCAGAAACAATTATTAACGTTCTTAAATTAAAGTACTTGACATACAGTTCAGCAATACCATAAAAATAAAAAACCATCGATTCTTGAGTGCTATTGCTGAGATGAAAAATCATAGCAAAAGGGATATTCGAGAAAACTTACAAGAAATTTGTGGTGCAGACATGTAAACAAGAAAAATATTAGCAGTGGCTTGATGGAAATAAAACCAAAATAAATTTTCAAATAAATCGCTATCACTAAATTCTTCTTTTTTTATATATCTTCGTTTTCCTTAATATTTTGAATGGTACGAATTTCTAATTTCCTATCGTAAGAATGGAATTTTACATTAATTCGGCTCAAACTGATTCTTGCGATCATTAACGATCACTTACCAACCAATAGTATCATAATTATTAAAATTTTGAATTCAACGCTTCTCAAAATGAGAATAATTGTTTTGTATTCTCGGGTCTTGACTTAGAAGAGCTATAGTGGTAGTGAAACTTTATGAATGGTTTCTGACACCATCAAAAGTCTCTTTTTATCAATTTATAAAGCTTTAAGTGGAAAATAAAGTTAAAGTTGAGAAAAATAGAAAGAAGAAAAGTGAGAAAATAAGTGGAAAAATAAGTATTATAGGCTTAATTTTTGAAAAAGATAACCTGTGTTTTGATTTTTTCATATGAGTGTGAATCAATTTATCCCTTATAACAATTTTTAGCAGAAAATAATGAATTTTTAAACAAAAGCTGAAGATTATTAGTGAGAACGTCAAATGATCATCGATAAATTCTTTATCTCAAGTCACTTATGATAAAAAGAATTTAGATCACTTCATTTATTTAGATACTCAAAATATTACTCTAATTGCTCTTTTATGTTTTAACAAAATTAGCTATCTTACTGGTCTATTGAAATGCTTTTTTATAATTACCGTGTCTATTATAGGCTTAATTTTTGAAAAAAATAATCTGTTTTAATTTTTCCATATGAATAATAAATCTTAACAGAAAATATAAATTTCAGAGATTCTTTCAAATGCCACAAAATGAAAGAATAAAAATTAAGAGATAGAAAAAATTAACAGATAGCATTCTGAACTTAAACGAAGAGTATTATGAAGGAAGAATTGATAGAAGAAGCGAGCATCGCAAAGCAAATTGCGAGAAAACGGGTCGTCTATCAAAGTCTGTCACATGCGGAGACATTGTAATAGTATCAATGGTTCTAAGGCATTAAATTTTGCAAATTAACGCCATATTAATTAGATTAACACGATTTTGTCATTTATCAGGGTTCTGCATAATTGATAATTTCACACCCTCGGTATTTAGGATAATGAACTTATCAGTCAATGATCTTAAAATATGCGAGTAGATCTCACAAAGAGACTTATTTACTTTAATCTTACCGAATCTTCCGATTCCTTTAACGGTTCTATTATATGGAGAACAGATTTTTTTTTTCACTCGAAAATTTTAGATCCGATCTTCATTTGAATCTTAGAAATTCCTCGGAGAATTCTTAAGGCTGATGTTCATAATTTTTTTGTAAGTCTAAGAACTGTTGACTATTCAAATAACATTTTTATGAAGTATGTCAATTAATTAAGCAAATAGTCAAAGACTTAATGTCCCGGCAAAATGTTAAAATTTTTCTTTTTTAAATAGTGATCACTTGAAGTTGATGTACTTAATAAATGAAAGCTGTTAAGACAAAACATTTAAGTTTCTAATATTTTCGACTGCAATCTCTGTGTCAACCATACTATTTCTTATCAGTCTTTTTGTAATACTTTATCAGTTGTCATCAAAATTTATTATTTTTTACTGTTTAGGATAAGTTTTATTAGCGTCATTCTTCCATACATTATGATATCTGTTATCGGTTTATACGAGATTTTTTTTTGAGTCATCGTTGACACGCATCCATCGTAAATGATTGAATACTCCGTTATCCTTTTCACTTCAACTTCTATCTTTCGTCGAATATAAACATATCACAGAAGAATATTGTGTCAATCAAACTATTCCTTATCAGCCTTTTTGTGATATTTCATCAATTTGTCATGCAGTTTATGGAAGATTCTTAAAATGATTGGTGATAATGAACATTGTACTACATTATGCTACCCATCTGTTTTATTTAGCTCTATACTCTAATTCTTCGTTGTCAATCCTCGCCTGATATACTTCAACATATTCTGACTCCTAATAACACTTTTGTTTCAGTCATAAATTTTCAAAAGCAATTAATCCAAAACTTCTGAATATTATGCTGTAATCTAATTTGAATATAACAACACTAGTAGTTTTGAATCTTTGTATAACCCAGATAATTGATGCAATCAAGTAAGCAATGCTCGCCTTGAAAATGATAAGGCTTTCAGATGAAAATATGAATTCAGACGTTTAATATTTTATGATATTTACGTCATAGAATAGAATATCACATTTTACATGTGTCATTTATGTGTCAAAATATCATATTTTATATTTCTTCTTATGACTTGTCAATGATAATTCCATTCAAATATATTTGTTTCGAATCAAAAGTAAGTTTTCAAAAGAGCTAAAATTTATTTGCAAATTAAATAGAAATTAGCCATTAGATTTTTAGTTGCATTTTAGAGATAAAGCTTGAAGATAGTAGCTTTTGACAGTTAGCATTTTACAAATATTTATGTATTATACATAAACAAATCATAAATGTCCATAAAAGTCAATAAAATGGTATTGAAAGACGAGACAATTATTTCTGCTTTCATAATAACAGAAGGCGTTGTTTACTTTTCAATTAGCATTTTCGAACTTTGCGGTCATTTCTATTAATCAAATTGAGGTTACATAAATTGAATTCTGTATTCTGTTATGAAAGTTTACGATATTTCATAGCGGAGAGTGAGTTTTACAAATTTTGACAGAATAGAAACAAGAAAATTCACAATAAAGATTTAATCAATTAATTAATTAGTCAATTTTGCATATTTTAAATTCAAAAAGTATTTTATATTAGATAAAGTCAAAGCAAAAATAGTTGAGATGAAAGTAAAAAGTTCGAGTCCAGAAGAGAATAATTAAAGTTTTTTTTCCAAATTTCTCTTCTACCAGTAACTATTCAATCTTCAAAAAAGGCAACAGTCAAAAAGTGAATTTCACTTTGTAATAATTTATCGAATTTACATGGCAAGTCATTGCAGGGTCATTTTATGGTCACTTTAGAAAGACAATCAATAACAGTGTAAATTGAATAGAGAATCATGAATGGTAGACGGACATCATATTTCCAAATTTAGATAAATACATTCTTGCAGATGATGCATAAAACCGTAGAAATTGGATTGCTAACGCTGGCAGGACAGAATGATGCCTCATATTATACATGTATTTTATTTAATTTAATAAATCAGATTATTTATTAATTGATAATTTAGAAATGATTATTTATGGATAGTGTTAATTGCAAGAAATATATTTATTCAAATTTCATCAAGAACTGCATCCTTTAAAATTGAATTCTCTATAAATTTTAGTTTAATATTGGGATAAAAATCAAGTAAAAATAATCAGAAATCCATCTAATAGAGTAATTTAGAAAACAAAAAAGATTTTTTATCCTAACGAAAACTGTATATGTCATAAAGGTAGTTTGCAAGAAATTCAAAACAAGAATGGTAATTCTAAAGCAAGAAGACATTATTAATGACAGAAGTATAGCAAAAGAATGATAATTAATAAGATCATTACACAACGAATTGATTGAAAGAAATGCCCTGGATCGAAAGAATTTTTTCTTCATTAGCAATGATATAATAATGATAATCAAATTTTATGAGTTACGAATTTGAAATCGTTCTCTAATAAGCCGCTAAGAAAAGAATTAAGAAATGCTGAATGATCCTTTTTTCTGCAACATTAAACTTTTTTCTTATTGTTCACATATTAGTAAGTTGAGTTTCGTCACAATTTGCTGTGATTTATATTCATTTAGTTGCATAGAGAACTAGTTACCTTCACAAATTCAGTTCTCGATATTAATTCTCTTTTTGATGTGCTAATTATTCAATTTCTAAAATAAATGGAACGGGAAAGAAGTTACAGATTGTGATTTCTCGGTACAATTTTGGAATAAAGTAAAAATAATCAGAAATCCATCTAATAGAGTAATTTAGAAAACAAAAAAAATTCATAAGAGTAATATTGTCAATGAATTCGAGAAAATAAAAAAAAGTAATCATTCAAAGAAAGGTGATAATAAATAATGATAAAATTGTCTTCATAGTTTGAGATTATTTGGCGAGTTGGCATCTGGCGTAATCTTAGAAGGCAATCACCGAAAGCGGTTTCATTTATTATTTAATGCCACCCGCAATAACAAAAGATTTTTAACTCTTAAGTTAAGGAAAGTGGGAGGAGAGGGAGGTGTAAATTGCAATAAACTTCTCATACACTTAAATATAAGACACAGACACACTCACCACACACACACACACACACACACACACACAAACACACACACACACTCACAACACACCTAAATACATATACACGCACAAATACACACGTACACATACACACACACATATGCACATACACACGCATAATAATGAATTTATAAGTTCACATCCATAAAACAATCAACAGGAACTGATCTGAAGTGCTTTCGTCAACTAAAAATTTTTATCAATACAATCATGATTCATCAGTGCTCTTTCGGTAAAAGTTTCAATTTAGTATCAATTTATGACTTATTGATGGATACCGTAACAATTTCAAATTCGAGACCACTAGCAAATCTTGAAGTTGTACTCTTTTCACTGTCATTAAAGAACTGATCCCACTTTTTAGAATTATTTTGCATTCATTACTCACTGCGTAATAACATTCGAGACTCTTCAATGAATGCATTGCTTCTTTGTTTATCTTAATCAATTTGTTATCAGTACTGTGATGCTTCATAGGAATGAATCAGAGTACTGGAAAATAACAAACAATGCATTTCCTATTAGCTTTATTTTTCCGCTATTTCATTACATTATATCACTGCTGTATCACTCTTACTGAAACATTTCAATAGTAATGTAAAATTTCGAAAAGTTCAATTATACCAACTATATTACGTCTAACTTTACTGCCGACTTTTATGAAGACAATCAAATGAATTTTGTGGGAATTTGATTCCTATCATTGACAGTTCAAATGAATGATGATATTAACCTCCAGATTTCGATATTTCGCATTATGATAACGATCTCCGACTGAGATACTTTTAAAAACCCTCAATAAAGTACCGAAAACGTGAGTAATTTACGATTTACTGCATAGTTCAAATGAGTTTAATAAATTTATGGTCAGCTGTCGGTCGCATTGTTTTTTGTATAATAAAGTCGGCATTTTACATACCGTGCATATAAATTTCTTTAAATTGAAGCATTATATATATAAAGAAGTGTGAGCATGTAAGTAGCATTTTAATCTTCTTCAACTGTACTTATATATTTGCATATGCATTACATCTCGATGAAGTTAGGTTAAATTAACAACTTTAGCTTAAATATCAAAGTAAATTTGAACATTTGTTCGACTGAAAGAACATTATACATTATGAAGCAGAGACAAAGCAAAGCATAGGTTATTACAAATAACTGGTAAAAATTGAAATAGGAGAAAAGAACGAGAAACTGAACTGAACTGTATAGGTTCGAATCATAGTGGGTTCGAATCATAACAATGGATATGTTTGGGTCGTTGGCATTGGTCGCTTGAGTCAACAAATATCGTTGCTTCTATCCGATTAACCATGCATATCCACCGTTTTCTTCTGTGCTCTATTTGCAGACTTCCGAAAACAAACGATTCGTTCGTTCCAAACGTCGTATTATGTTGGTTATGGAAATTTTTACTTTTTTTATTTTTTTGTTGTTTCACAGAGATCATTTATCGAATATCACTCAGTAAATGATTCACTGAATTAGCAACGGTAATCCTTCCTTACTCTTCTATCCATTCATTCTGATCTCTTTAATCAATTAATCAAATACTCATTCCTTTGTATACATTTAACACATATTGTTTTTTAACAAAATATAAAACGAATATTTGAAATGGTCTATCGTCAATTATGTCATTTATACATTTGACTCGGATACAATTATCAACATGATGTTTAAAAAAACAGATTATAATATCAGTATGTCATCATCACCTTTTACTTCTATTCTTATTATTCTTCTTCTTCTTCTCCTTCTTCTTCTTTTCTTCTTCTTATTATTATTATTATTGTTATGTACATGATTATATTAATCTCTTTATTGGATACTTCTCTAGGAAATTATTAAATATATCATTTTAACTATAAACAATGAAATCTACTTTGCTCTGATTCGTCTTGCTACAAGTTAAAACCTAGCCAGCACGAAAAGACTACAACCGAAGTGAAAATTCCAAGTTCTCAGAAAGACGAAGTTATATCAATTTTAATCTTAATAGAAATATTCATTAAAATTCGATTTCATCACCTAACTCATCAATCAAGAAATATGTAAATTTAGTACTCATTTTCATATAACGATGATTCTGTGAATTTCCTATACAGGAATGATTTATATGAGTTATATATTCTCTGCAGTTGTAAGTTTGCAATAAGATTAATATTGATAAATTAGAAGTTTTGCAAGAACCATCATTCTCTGCAAGAAAAAAAAGAAACTCGCTGAAAAGTAATGATTACTCTTGAGTTCTTATCGTTGAGTTGTTGCTTTGAAGATTTAAAAAAATGAATTTGGCAAGTTACTTCTGAAGATTTAGATTTATGATTCGCATAGTATCATTAAGTACATATGATCCCTTTCAGAAAGCAACAAAAAATTAAATTAAAAGATATCCTCCGAAAGGAATACTCAATCTTTTTAAATAGTCGTTTTAAAAAAAGTCACTTTCCCTTGCTTTATAAAGAAAAAGTGCCGTTTTAAAGAATGGAATGGACAAACTTCATTTTTAGAAAATACAATATCAGACATCTCCAAAGTTAGATATGCCCCACCTATTCCCGAGATCTCTCACTCCTTCAGTACAAGACGTCTCTTGATAAACATAGTGAAGGATTTATATGTATAATTAACGGTTTACATCATTATAGACCACATTCAATTATTATTCATGATTTTCGAGATAAAACAATTATCTCTGTCGTTTTCGGTAATAATTTGCTGAACAAAAGTATTGGACTGAAAATTTAATCTTGTCATAGTTTTTTATCACGATCACATACTTCTACGGTTTTAAAATACTTTCATAGTCAAGATTTGATAAAGAGAGTTAGAATTAAATAACAAGGCTTATTAAGTTTTATTAGATTATTAAGTTTTATTATCAAATGAGTTTTATCTTAATTTATTCAAACTACTTTTAATTACTACTACCACATGATTCTTATTCTTTTTCTCAAACAATACGTAATATTCAGTAAATATTGTGGATCTGAGAACGATATTGTCACCACTTATGTGTCAAAACTGATAATTCTAATATTCTAATACTGAAGCTATAACAGAAGTACTCGAAAAACTTTGAGGAATTTGAAAATTCTTGTCATTGTTAATGAGAAAATCATGACTGTAGTATTGAAGCTTTTTCACCACGTATTAATTAATTGATTAATTCAGTCACCTTTAAACAATGGATATTTCAAATTACATATGCGATCTAATCTGATAGTACATTTCTTAATACAAGTTCCTTTTTTCTGATTTAAAAAAGCAGCAAAGACTATTTTTGTAAGTTCATGAAATTGTTTCAAAAGAAGTCATGTAGAACGTAGTTAAATTAACAAGAGCATCGCAGGAGTAAGCCGAGTTACTGTAGTAAGTAGTAAATTCGTAGATATAAAAATAAAAGAAAAGAATTTGTGACAAAGAATGATTTCTAATTTCGAAAATGTCTAAAAATATCTAATTTTTTTCAGACTGTACTGTTAAAAAAAGCTTATATCTACAGTTATTCCTTTCACTTTCATCTCAAATATTTTAAATGAGATATTATATAAAGTATTCGCTCAACAAAAATAGTAAATCTTAAAACATATTGAAAATCTGAAATTTTCATGCTTTCGATATTTTACACTAAAATTTCAATCAAAACTTGGACCGACTCTTATAACCAATTCTGTGGAATTCGGATTAAAGCTTTGCAATTCTGTGCTAGGATTCTATCTAGAATGCCATTGCACTTCAGTGACCTTATCAATCATCACCATGAAAGTAGTCAAAAAAATCAGGTCAAGTGAGTTATCAATCAACCTCTTAACTCAGCAAACTCTATTTCACTTAAATGAAGAAAAATAGAAAGATTTATTAGTGGCAGACAATACATCATTCAATGACGAATTCACTTCAAACATCTTCGAAAAAATTAACCCAGGAAGCAAATAGAACAAAAGTATCTAAATAAAAATTGGCTACATGTACAGCAGTGTGGAGGACTTTCCTAATGTACTTTCAATGATCTTTTTTCTCACCTAAAACATCAGAAAATATCTTATGAATAAAATGATACAACAAAAAATTATAAATAAAATTTAGTATTATCAACAATAATTTTTTCAGCTCAATCATCAGAATTAAAATTACCCTATTATTCTAGAAATATGTTTCTTAGTAAATGAAACTGTAAAAGACCTTTTGCAACTGGCTTACGATATCAAATGCCAAACTATTTTATTAAAGTCGTGATTAAAATGTCAATATGTATCGTTTAAAGTTTGAATTGTTTCTTTAGATGTACAAATAGATCAAAAATCAAAAAAATTGAGTATTTTAATGAGTTGATTTCTTTCTAAACATTCATCGACATTATCTTGCCTGCAAGTGAGAAGGGAAGCAGAACAAAAATAGTACTGGTCAAATTAACATCGATAAAGCAGAATTTATATTTACTTACCATGAAAGTAACCTTTGATTCGAAGTACTAGCATGTGGCTTACATCTATCAATATTTACACAATATCCGGAATATAATTTCTTAATCATTAACCTTATTAGCAGATTACTAGAAAAGTTATTTTGATAGTAGCTATTATCCTGATCTAATCAATATGGCAATATTTGATCAACAATGTTTTTACGAAGGTTAGAAAATTTCTTAGTTTCAAAAAAATGATTGCGTAACTTGACAATATACTCAAGTGATAATATTTTATCGCAAAAGTCAATACAAGTTGGTGTATCAATGAATGAAATCAAAAACAAAATTATGGTTACGAATTGCATGTAGAGATGGAAAAAAATATATTTCTCTAAATATAGTTTTTTTTACAATATCGATGTAATCCGATCTTTTGACACCAACTTTAATTTAAATAGGATCAAACGATGGCCCAGCAAAGTGATATAAAATTATTCGTCATCATACTGCTATATGCAGTTACCAGTTTAAACTTATGGAAGATATATGAAATCGCAA
Source organism: Dirofilaria repens (assembly GCA_008729115.1). Lineage (NCBI taxonomy): Eukaryota > Metazoa > Nematoda > Chromadorea > Rhabditida > Onchocercidae > Dirofilaria > Dirofilaria repens. The sequence continues at coordinate 1,635,926 of SNRZ01000001.1, read as the reverse complement.
GTGCACTAATAACTATCTTCTGAGTTCGAAATTGGATACAACTATATCTGAAATGAATAATAATAAATGTTTTTTAAAGAAATAAAGACATAATTATAATATGACATCCAAATCTATAAATAAATTAACCACTTGCTATATTAGTGGACAAGTCAGCATTTGCTAAGAGATCAAAAAAAAATATTTTTTTTTGGTGAGGAGAGTTTATATATGTGAATTTGCAGGAAAAACTTCTAAAAATGAAATCTTATTGAAATTGTAGATAAAGATGAGAGTTTTTAAATGATTATAACAAACTATGGATAAAGATAATGAAAATCTTTAAACGACTATAACAAATTATGGATAAAGATAAGAATTTTTAAATAACGCACCTTTTATTTACTTACCTTGCTAATCACATTCGCTGGCACCTCATGCAAATCAATAAAAGCGTTCGTTATCACTATCTTTTCTGTTTCTTTTATCTTTAATAATATATATGTCACTAAACTTAGAAAACAGGAAATTTTAAAAAATTAAGCTCATACTAAAATAATTATAAGAAAAAATTTTTTATAAGAAAATTTCATCTCTCCGATTTAACTTAATTTAAAGTTAACTTTTATCGAAGAAATTCTCTAATAACAACAGCTATTTAGATAGTAACAACCATGGAGAAATATGATTCAATACCTTTGCTTGAAAATGTATTCTTGGCCCTTCTTTCCACATTTCCGTCCGAAGTGTTTGCCCCGGTGTTACAGGACTCGCAAAACGGACATAAAATACCATAAATTAACTTTGAAAATTCACTTTTAAAACTTGAAGTAAATACTTTAATAAAATGATTTAAAGCGAAATTTAAAAAAGAAAAAAAATATAGGATTCTGAATGCTAAATGACTAATGGAAATGATTGTCATAAAGAAGAGAAGAAGGTACCTTGACACTTTTGAAATATTCGTTACTACCATTAGCATATGTCTTTAGAACATGCCTTACACAGAAACCCAGCGTACAGAGTCCATGTAAAATGGGCTTTTGGAAACCTAGTAGAGCAGCAAATTCTGAATCAATATGTAATGGATTTAGATCAAAACCAGCTAGCCGATAGAATGCTGCCTGAATCAACAGGTATTTCAGTAACAATTCCAGTAAAGTAAAAACCAATATCATTCATTACTTAGCTCTTTTTTGAAAGTTAAAAGGGGAAAGATTAATCTTCGAAATGACATTGACAACTTATCTATCTCTTGCACTAGGGATAAATAAAAAAACTTTTGTTTCCAATTTTATTAAAGTTATATTTCCATTTCAAATCCAAGATATTTCGAGTTCGAAAATAAACAAAAAAAATTAAGGACCTGAGATACATCAGTTCTCTGTTCAACAACATAATCAGGATCACGTTGCGGTATCGGCTGGCATGATATTTCATGCTCAGACGTTTTCGAACCGGCAAATCCACCTGACCCAAGTTGAAACAGACTGATTTGCTGTTTTGCGATTTTAGTCTTTGTCTGTTCATTATAAGTTGTCACTGCAAAGCTTGTTGGAATGATTCACTACATAATTTCAATTACTCAAATTTTTAATGATTCCAAAGCTCGTACTTTTATAACTGGCTTTATAAAACATAAAATAAGTTGAAAATTTAGAGCTCTGTTTCATAAATATCATAAATTCCATTTTCGAAGATTCGAATACTGACATTTCATAACAAAATTTTATAAATAGTCACCTTCTATAAGGATTACTGCTCCTTTGCCTTTATCAAGCACTGCCGGAATGCTTACTACAGATCGTATTTCACACTCTGTTGGTACTTGGGTGAACAATTCCAAGTATTGCTCTCCATGCAGTATTTTTGTTAGATCGAAAGTTATCCCTTAATTAACTAAAAATTATTTTTAGTAAAAGTCGAAGGATTTTTTGACATGAAATAAACATCCAATTTTATTGAGATTGGAATACACACGTAATGAAAAAGAAAACCAATTCACCTGGCCATTTACCGATTTCGGTTATGGCTGCTTGCAATCCTGGGCCTATAACAAAAGTAGGTAATGCAGCAAATTCATTGTGATTTTCGTATAAATAATGCAATTGATCTTCCACACTCGTTCCAACTGAAAATTCAAGAAAAAAATTGATGAGTTTCAGAAACGTTGGCCAATGAGCAAATAAAATTTGCCGATGTTCTAGCTGGCAAGTTCATTGATGAACCATCACCCAAATAATGAAAAATTGATTATTCAAACGCAGAAGCACTGACATATTTAAAAAACATATTTTAGCGTATATGAAAACTTGTTCGTTAGGACAAAGAAATGGTTCATGATAGAGAGAGTTAATTGGCTTCATGTTTATGATGTAATCACTTCCAGGAGCAAATTTAATATAGAGTGCTTTTCGATGTGTATAAATCGATAAGTGATCAACCTGCTAAAGCATATAAAATAGTATCACGAGCAGTGTATCGAAATAAGTCTGATTGTACAGAACCATGAGCCCGAGCTTTTTCTGGATCCATAGCTCTTTTCGATGATGATAATGAATTAATCACTAAATTTTAACGCACACGGTCGATCCTGCAATTCTTATAGAATGGGTAATTCGACGTTTAAGGTCTAAGACAAACATGTCGTGGTCGTGGTCGTGAAACTAGCTTGTCTACTGACCAACTGTTAGATTCCTGATACTTATTTTTGTCTCACTTCCAAATAAATTATCATTTATTGAATAGGAGATGTTTTAAACCCTACTTTTACTTCATTAAACGAAACTAGTTATAATAATTAGTCGTAAACCTCTGCCAATTATGCAACCATAATTGTTAATAATGCCAGTCATAGAAAATAATATTCCTATACTTTAATGCTATGAAAAAAAACTATTGATAGATTTAAGTGTGAATCTTAATATAAGAACAGATAACTATCAAGCCAAAATATCATTTTTCACAGATTCAAATTATACTCTTATTTGCAACGAGAACAAACGTACAGTGACACCAAATCATGCACTAGGTTTAAAAATTTTACAAATGGATTGAAGACAAAAACGAAAAAAGAAACTCGTAACCTAAGGATCAATTTATTTGTTACGACCAAAGTACAACGTTCAACTGATTGATAACGACAAAAGCAGTTTGAAAGGACTTATAACCATTGCTATCAAATTAATTAAACTTTGAACTTCACAAAAGTTTGCGCATTTAAATTAATATTATCGAAATGAATGAAAGGCAATTGATTTGATTAGGAATTGATAAAATTTTGATCTTCGCAAACAAGGTTTAGAATTGCTGTGGAAAAAATAAAATGATTGATAATAGAAGTTAAATCTTTCATCTTTCATCAATTCATTCAACAAATAATTTCCATGCAGATTTCAATCGCAAACCACAAAAAAAATATTTTTTGGAGATAAGGTCTCCGAGTAAACAAAACTTCAAGCATTTCCATTTTTATCGAATAGATGTTGCGCAGGGTGCTGGTTTTTTACCAATATTTGTAATTAATATGAAAGCGCCGATTGATCTACATAAGAACATAATATACTAGAATGAAGTTCAATAATCTATGGGATGCAATGAAGGCAGTGAGCCTGCTTCGAAAATATCATCCGAAACAGCTTTTATTCGATCTGCATGATCAGTTCGCTTCAAAATGTCTGAGAGCAAGATGCGAACATGTTCACATGTCTGAAACAGATTGTCTCACTAAAAAAAAATTCATTCAGAAAAATCAAGAAGCTCGAAGTAATAAAGCGAGAATGTTAATATCATTAAATCACTAAGTAAAGGTAACTCCTTCATAAGTATCACTGGAATTCAATTTAATTATAACTATGGAAGGAAACATTATGTTAAGAATGATTTCTTTATTAAATTCCCAATTTTATCGTTTTGAGAAAATTAACGAAAAATATTCGAATAAATCTTTTATTTAAGATAATCAATAAGAATAATAATTAAAATAATTAAACTCAACATCAAAAGCTATCACTATAACAAGCGTTAATTCTATAATTTCCATAATTTATTAAAAATCTTTACGAAATTTTATACTTGCTTTACACTAACCTGCATCGTATAGAGTTCGGCTAATTTTCGTTCGTATTCAAAAGAAGAATGCTGGCTTGCAGCACGGCTGCACCGTGATAACACCGCTGCTACGCTATAAATATCAATTGCTGCATCCGCCAATCGTATCAATTCCCACTGTCTTTCTTAAGATGTTATTAACTGTCAATAGTTGTACAAAAAACTTAACAATCACTAAGAAATTTCTAGAAAAAGCTATTAAGACGTATTCATCAACAAATGTTTTCTAAGTTTATAGTGAAAATTAAACTGACTATTTTGGGTTCTAATCAAAACACTACCCAGATATAATGATGCAAGTTAAATATAAATGAATTTAAAAATTGTTTTACGAATAGAAAAATTTTTGGAAAAAAAGAGCTTATCAAATGTTTATACAAATATGAATTTCCTACTCGGCTTGGATTTTCTAATATTTCACAAACACTATTTTAGAGTACTCACCAATTATTCCGTGTTTATGCTTCCAAATAAGAAATCTTGAAGTATTTCCAAATCTATGCACCGATTTCTTCAATCGAGCAACACACTCGTTTAGACTCGGATGGCACTGGAACTCGAATTTGCTACAAACACATATAATATCATTTGAGAAACTACAATAAAAAGATAGGAAGCCTAAAACATAAAATATTGGAAAACAGGACACAAAATATAAAAATTCATAAAAACAGGAAACAAAAAAATTCAAATGTTTCATAATTTCTTTGGAAAAAACAGAAAGTAAAAATTTCAACTTAAATTTCGTATTAATTTCAAGTTCAGTGACAAGATTAAGAAATAAAATTTGAAAAGCATCAAAATATTCAACAAAAACAACCGTGGGAATACGGATTCGAAGAGTAATCCAATGCTTCCAGACCACGGGTTTTTCATTTTATCCTGCATGTGCCTGCCCGCATACTGAAAATGCATTTAAAAAAAAAAAAATTTTTTTTTCATGCAAATGCTGTCTAATTGCAAACATTTTATCTATCACTATAATTGACGAATATCACAGTGATATATAAGAATTACCTGCAATCCAGTTAACGCAATAAATAAGCGCAAAACATCATTAGCACCTTCAAAAATGCGGAAAATCCTTAAATCACGCATCACTCTTTCCAGTCCACATTCTTTCATGTAACCCATACCGCCATGAAGTTGGATGGCACGGTCACAAACAATCCAGGCATTCTCCTGAAATTAAGCTCGAATTTCAAGATTCATAAATATCAGATAGCAAGCGACGCACAATGGAAATAATGAAAGATCATTTGTGAAAACATAACTCACTGAAGCCATAACTTTTCCTATAGCGGCTTCTAATTGATAATCCGCTACGCCTCTATCCATTGTTCCCGATAGCATGTACAAAAGACTCTAAATAAGTTTCATGATGATATATCAATCATTTTTCTGTATTTATTATTCAATTTTTAGAAATGAAAAGTCGAAAATACTTATAGAATTTAAAATATTTTTTGTCACAGAATGAAAAAATTACTTCACTGGCGTAGTGACGAAGAACCATGTCAATTAGCTGTTCTTTTACATTCCCAAACTCTTTCAGTTTTTTTCCAAATTGTTGTCGTTCCGAGACGTGTTCAATCTAAATAAAATTTTAAATAGCACAGTCGAAAAGGAAGTAACTAAAATCTCACCAGAAAACTTAACGTATTTTTTTCTTTTAAAAAGACTAACTACCGTTTTCTGAATGCAAAATTTCATGGAACCGGTACATGAAGCGGGTATACCAAAACGACCGTTATTTAAGATGTTCATTGCTAATTTGAAGCCTTCGCCTTCAGCTAAAAGATTTGAAAAGATACTTGCAGAATAAAAAAGAATTTATTATTGTTGCAACAAATGAGTAGAATCAATGCCATACAATTATAAGAATTATACTTAAATGAAATCGCAGAATACTGAAGCATTTTAAAGAAAAATTCCAGAATGTTTAGAAAGAAATGTACAAAACGAACCACCAAGTAAATTATCCACAGGAACTTTCGTATTATCAAAATACACTTCAACAGTTTTCGAACTTTTAATACCCATTTTTTTCTCAGGAGCACTCGTTGTAACACCACCATTGCTACGCTCAACTATGAATGCTGATATCTTGCTTTTTGATGTTCCATCCTTATCTTTTACTTGCGTCTAAATGAGCAACCATAGTGGTGAGCTTCTAAATCTGTATATGTTCGTCAAATAGTTCAAGATGTAACTTCTTTTAAATATCTAAAATTCTAACAATCTGAATAATGTAAAATGACTCGATATTTGAGAGATGCTCAAGGGAATAACAAAATAAAGGATTTTTAAATAAAGCAATTAATTCAATTTCATGCAAGATAATAGAAATTACTCGAGCAAAAACGGTGAATATATCCGCGAATGAACCATTACTGATCCATAATTTACCACCATTCAAAACATAATATTTTCCATCACTACTTTTCTCTGCATAAGTTTGTACTGACTAAAAGATTCCATAAAATCAGATCAAGTGAATAAAAGATATTTTCTACTTTGATGAACTTGTAACAATATAAAAAAACCCAAGCTTTGAATATTAAAATTTTAATGATATCTAGATTTCATACCCAGTCATTACCACCACAACTCAAATCAATAGTTTGAGTTCTGCTGATAATAATTGATTTCAATCAACATAAATGTTATTTAGAAGGAAAAAGAATTGTAGGCAATACATTTGCATCGGATCCAGTGCCTGATTCTGTTAAACAGAAAGCAGCGAATTTCCGACCTGTAGCCAGATCCGGCAAATATTTACGTTTTTGTTCATCAGTTCCATAAAGCAAAATTCCTTTGTAACCAATGGACTGCAAATATCTATACAACAACTAAAATCAATTCACGAACTGCAAACTAATAGTCAAATTTATGACAATAAGTTTGTTAGAATTTTGAAATTTCATACTTTCTTCTATAAAAATTTAAAATAAGACTGCAAAAAAATAAAGGAAAAAAATTCACTGGCTAGAAATATATACATATTCAAAAATATATACAAAAAAAATATATACAAATTTTAAATATCTTATTAAACAGCACGCAATTTTTATGCAAACCTGATGAGCACCTAGAATAACACTCAATGACAAATCTGCTTCACCAATAATTTCTCCCAAACGTGCCAACTGAGTATTATTCAAACCTGCACCATCATATTCTTCTGGTACCAATACACCAAATGCACCAATTTCAGCGAATTTTGAGAGAATGTCCATTGGAATTTCTTCCTTTTCGTCATTCCTAGAGAAAATCTTAGAATACATATTATATTTTTTATAAAACTCATTTTAATCATTGTTGTACGCATCATCAGCTTCGAAAAAGTGAATATCATATCCAACAATAATAACGGGAAGTGATAAAAAGCATCAAAGCCAAAGAAAATGGAAAGTATCAGAACTTGTAGATCAATTCAACATAACAATAACACAATAATACTCATTGAGCTATACATCCATATATTAAAGTGTCAAAAATCTAAACGATCTTATCAATGCAATTAAAATAATACAAACTCTGCAGGATCGTTAACTTCCTTCACTAATTTTTTTGTGGGCTCCAAAATCAAATTAATCATTTCTCGCTTTTCATTGGTTAAATCAACTGGATATGGCATCACATGATCGAAAACTCCTTTGCCCAGAAATATGTTTTTGACGAAGGAACTTGAAATCTAAAATATTTGAATATAAATTTTAATCTAAAACATTTAAACATAAACAAACAATTTAACTATAATCTCATATGTAAAAAGAATGATTTTCACTTTTGATTAATCATAATTTAAATTTAATTTTAATCTATCGATTACATTATAACCTCAAGTCTGGTTGCTGTCGATCCTACCGATCTAACTTTGTTTGACAATGGCCAGTGATTATTTTTTCTCAAAACAAGCCTGTAATTACGATGGTTGATCAAAGGGCAGAAATATGAATTACATGCTAATTGTTTAACAAAATAAAATCTCATAGAAAATAATCACCTGCAACCTTTGATTAGCACAGCAAACTTCGCACAGCGTGAACACATTTAATATCGTTGCTAAAAAATGTAAACTACTATATGCTCTCTCTTTATTGTAACTAGTCCAAAATATGTCTTTATGATCAAATTTGAAAAGGATTAGAACTTTTCTAGCAGTATGCTTATTAACATGAAGAAACATTTGTGAAGATTTCTAATCAAAAAACTACTTTACAAAGTAAAGCGAACCCCAAGCTGTGCCTGTGTAAAAAGGAAAGAGTGTTCATTAAATCCAGAAATGAACAAGTTCAAATACCAAGCCTTATTTCGTATTCAACTGCAGTTAATGTACTTTCTAAAGTTATAGGAAGTTAGACTGATCCAATTGCTGGGCGCCTTGCAAGCTTTACGAATGCAAAAACACGAATGTCCCATCCTTCTTTTTAATCAGAATATATTTATCCTCAAAACAATATAAAAACCGAACAGTTTAACCTTGGAACTAACTTCCAGACGAACACTGTTTTATAAATTGTATACAGAAGGTGAATGGTAGATAGAAGAAAAAAAATTCACCAAAAAATTCTAATCGATATGTCCAAACTTCAAATCTTCTGAATTTTATTTCTGTTTTAATTGTCCAATGCCTGAACAAACATTTACACACACTCAGAACAATAGAATTGAAGAAAACAAAACGATTTAGGATGGATAACGAAAAGAATGAAGCTGATACATCGTCTACAAACATTAAACTCTGCCGATGATTTTAATATGATACGTGAAAGACTGAGAACATAGTACAAAGTACAATTCTTTCACCATCTTCATCATTTAACCTACATAAAAATATTTCACTATTTATTTCTCATGTTCTGGTAAGCGTTATACTTTCGGAAAATGCATACCATTTTGGATGTGATGATTATCGAATGAAAGTAAATACATTTGATACAGCAAATATACGTACAACAAATCTTTTTTATCACAAAAATGAAGTAATGAGTTTGAATAATTTCTCATAGTAATTCATCCAGAAACACCGAGATGTTTTTGTAATGTAACTATTCATAGCAACCAAAAACTGAAATTGACTAACACATCACTTTAATGAAAAAATTTTACAATTATTCTTAACTTATTTAACCATTAATAAAATACAATCACGCATCCAACTATTAATCGAAAATTTTAATTTTTCTAAAAATCAACGGCCAATGAATCTAAAGTCACTCTTTGGAAAAAGGTGAATTAAGGAAAACAAATATTGCTAATAAAATATGCAAAAGCTCGGCATAAAGTAGCGCCAACATTGCAAAATCTATACTTGCTCAATTGAATATCAAAGAATTTTAAAACCTCGGCCGAAACTCAATAATTACAGGCGAGCATAAGCATTTGATTAGACTAAAATAGCTTTCTAAAACGATTAAAAATAAAAGTCATTTTCCTGAAATAAACTTCCCAGCAATTCTGAGGTCTGAGGAAAAAAACCTTTAGCAAAATTTTCATAATTGAGCAAATTCAAGAATGAAATCAAAAAGCATTACCAACCACATTGAGAATTTGAGAACGCATCCACAGTTATTTGAAGTCAATACCAAAAAGCAAAATGCACAGAATTTTAAAGGAATTTTCAAAAGAGCAAAAAAAAAAAAATTTAAAAAGGAAGAAAATTGGTTATACAGGAAGAATTGTAAAGTCTCATATAATGACAGATCAAGTAAAATAATTTTAAACACGATAAAAGCACTGCTTTTGTTAATTATAAAAATAAAATGAAACAAGAGAAAAAAATATTACTGTTAAAAATACGATTTGAACACTAGTTACCATCCATCTACAAATATTAAACTCCGCCATTCAAGCGAGCACGCTTCGTCGTCGGCTCCGATGATGAGCCTGAAATGAAAAGTAAAATAATAATAAACACCCTCTAGAAATTATAAGTTTCGTACCAAAAGATTGAAAGCCAACAAAGTTTTTAAACCGAAACTTACAATGATAGTCAATTAATATTTATTATAATGAACTTGCTAGCAAGATTCTGATAGCAGAAACAGCTATTGTAACCAACACTGCTCCGACAAAAAAAAATCTTTGTGAATATATCTCTCTTTTTTTGCTTTGTGTCTTATCTTGAACTTTATACTAGTTCAATTTCTATCATCATTTTTCGAAGCATTGAAAAAATTATGGAACTCTTTCATGATATATCATTACTCACAGTTCCAAATTTACATAAAGAAACAAAACATACTTGGGCTGCTGCCAGCACTTAATGATCGAGGATCACTGCTGGATATAGCTGCAACAACTTCAGTAACTAAAGTTGGATGCTCCTTCACTAACTCTGTCCAACCATCCGTCTAAACAACGATAATAAAATTTAGATTCTATGAACATTCATAACTTTTTATTGTAAGAATTTTCTAGGATTAAAAAAACTTCTTCCAGAAAAACTGCTTCAAATCGTTTTATTCAAAATAAATGGAACTTAAGCACTTGAAGGATAAAAGAAGAGATTTAGATATTAATTGTTTAAAAATCACTGTTCCTATTATAATGAAGATATATGCAACAAAACTTTTGCAGGAAAGTAAGGCAAAAGAATAATGAATAGCTAATAATCTCTTAATGAGAAAATTTGGATCTCAGAGAACATAAAACTATTTGTCTCTGATATACAAATAAGAGACAACAATCTATTTCAAACAAAATTAGGATTTCAATCGGTTATTGTCTACTGTTGCGAAAATTCAGCTTAAAAAGCAAAAACATGCAGTGATAATAGAAGATGAATTCTGTGCAATGAATTTGATAGCATCCGCCTTTAATTCCCGAGCATTATGCATATCACCGAAGACCAAATAACGGCAAGCAGATTCCACTATTAATCCAGTACGAAGTACCTTAAATTCAGTTAAAAAAATATTAAAAATACTAAACAAAAAATTATTTTAAGAATAAAAAAATAAAAAATAATTTTAGGAAGTATTAGCAATTTCTTTTCAGCTATTAAATGATTATTCTTTATTAATAATAATCAGAAAAATTCATAACTTCTGTTGGCTGCAATGATATTTAATAAAGAATACATCATAAATACTGAACTAATTTACCAATTTTTTAACATTTTAGCAAGGTTTTTATCCCTCATCAATTTATATTGATGAACAATAATACACATTATCTGCATAATTAGGCGTCTTAATTGCAAGAAAAAATTATTCAAAACAAACCTGATCAGCCATCTCTTTTAGACCTGGAAGCTGAAAACGATCCGCTGCAGCTAAAAGATCTAAGGCCATATTAGATAAATTGGGAGATCGACCAGTGTACATGTAAAGCAGCAACTCTTGCATCACCTACAAATTCAACTAAGCAAATGATTCTATAAGTCATCACTGGAAGTAATAATCAAATATCGTTAAAATGAACTACAGAAATAGATTACAATGATGTTAGTTAAGATGGATAATTATGTTGTTAGTTAAAGAAACTTATCTGATTTCTACTGACAGTCAATATACTGGAAAAGTCCAATCCGGTCAAATGAAACCGAGTGAAGATTCAATTCGAAAAATTAATTGACAGTAATCAATGCGTTAAATAACAAAACTAATGATAAAGGTATAAACAAAAATGAAAAAAAGAAACTGTACACCTCAAAATCTATGTCTGGAAAGACCACGCGACTATTTCTAGCTTCTTCTGTATGTGGCTCTAACATCGCTGCGAAAACTGGAGAACGAGCTGAAAGTATTATCTGATGAGCTGGCAATTCGCGTCCACTGGCAACTATCGTAAAATCGGCAAGACGTCCTTCCTTATAAATTGCTTCTAAATCGCGTGCTATCTGAAAAATAATAGCTCGAATCGCATTTATATGAATTTTCATACTACTATGACTTCCATACTAATCTGAGCAATATGTTACTTTTTTTATTATATTATTTAATCAAACTGAAAATGTTCAACAATTCTAGAATAAGATAATTGACATTTCGTTAAAAAAATGGATTTCGTTTAAAAAAATTTTCTTTTCAAGACAGGTTTTTTTTTTTTTTGCTCTGCTTGGCATACCATATTTACACAGTTTTCGTAAATTTTAATGATTTCAGTTTCAAGCAAGGATTAAATAACCTCCGCTGGACGAGCATCTGGAACACTGCACTGTCGTGGATTTTGACTGCTTTTAGTGACAGTGTCAAAAGTAATAGTAAGACTTAAAACAAGCTGCAATTCATCCTGTGGTTGTATATGGCTAACTAAAACATCACGTCGTATGTATTCGAAATATCCATGGAGCTGGAAATTTTAAGTCTCTAAAGTTTAAAATCATCCAAAAAAAAGTAAAGTTGATTGGTTTCAGAATGCAATTGAAAATTGTGTCTGATTTCTGAAAAAAAAGGTGAATGCTGCTGCAACTAATATTAAAAAAAAACTTTACTTGTTGTGTACCAGTATAAACTGTAGTGGGCGCTTCCTCATTTTTTGCATTGTATACTGAAAATTTCGCGCGATATTTGGCTGAATTCGTATTGCAGAAAACCTAAACAACGCATACAATACGATCTTATCATAGCATTCCATATCACAATAAATAAATCAAAGGATACAAAATCTATCAACAGAAATACCGTTTCATCTTCAAAAACGTAACGAATTTAAGAGATTTTAAGAGTTTTACCAGAATAACTGCATATGGCAATGAATTTGAGCCATAGTAATAAGCGAAATGACTATAATGTTTTTGTCAACCTGGAAAAAGCTGAAATCTTTGTTCGATTCTTTGTTGCCCTGTGGATGCAATCTTATTCGAAATGTCAAGTGATTCCCATCAAGTGTATTTGTAGGGACTGGCTGAAATTAAATATGTACACAGTATATTTACAAAAACTGGCTGAAATGAAATATATTCAAAGCTCAGCTGAGGAAGAGAGTTAAGATTTCTTACTTTATTTTGAGTAACTATCCTGTTTTTCTAACCTACGAAATATTAAACTGCACAGCTCAAACCTATAAATTTATAGAATACTGAGTATTTTTTCTTGCTATTAGAAAGATGTTGCTTCCCATAAATATTAACCGTTTCTTTGATTTTAACCGAAGTTTCCAAATATCGACATTCACATTGTGAAAAGCCACGAATGGTCCAAACATGGGAGTGCTGTAATGAACGTACTTCCGTCGTTGACCAACTATCAGATGGACGCAGCGGACCAACAATATCTGCCATACCCCGGCCGCTAGAGCCTTCTGGAAAAGACTAGATTCAATAAACTTGCACCATTATAACAATTTTTTCATCACCCAATAATAATAAGGTTTTACATATGATAGTACACCAATTCGAATTTAAAAGATACAATGAGTTATAGAAGGCTACTTGGTGTATCACATCACAGTTAACATACTCTGCATAAATCACTCACATGATTATCGATAAATAGAAGGACAAGTTCAATGCACAATTAAATTCATAAAAGATATATTCTCTTCCATGTATAACAAATTTATAATAAAGTTTGCAGTTTTATTAAACTAAATCTCATTTAAAAATGATCAATTGAGTAATTGACAATTATCTCCCTTATTAGAATATTTGATACGTACATTTCTTTCTCCTTACAGTTCTGAACAAATAGTAGAAAAAAACAAAAAAATAACCATTCACCTTCCTCACCTCCAGCACCGAAATCCACTTCTTCGCCCGTCGTTTTGAAGAACCTCTACAATTTCAGCTTTACAGCTGTATCGCGCAAACCAAAAGTATGGGTGAAATTATCTGGACCCTGAAAACTGAATGATGAAGAGCCTTCAAGCTGAAATAAAAATCTGACAGATAAATTTTGACAAGTAACATAGTTGGACTACTTTCCAAAAAACCTACAAAGCGAAGCGATAAAATATTGAAAATGGATCATTATTTTTTTTAAATTTAACTTTTTTCGAATAATGGTCCATAAATGTACTGTTCAATACTAATGCTGATATTCAGTAGTGGATTTAAAAAGAGTGTAGTGATACTGCATTGTACTAAGAAACACTGTATTTATTACACTGCGTAATGTCAATATTGGTATTCATCCAAAAAAACCCATATGTACGATAAAGATGAAAAAAATTTTTTATTCCTTCAAAATAAATTACACCAGCTTTGAACACCAAAGAAATCAATTTCAGGTCACCTGATATAAATGAAAAGAATAAAGAAATGGAAAATAATATAAACACAATCAATCATCCGCAAATACTAGAGAAATTAAGCCAAATTCAACACCTGGTATAAACCACTATCCTCCCTATGCTACAAGTATTAGAACAATGGTACCTCTATGCAAAAAATGTAGACCGACGAATAAGAACAGCAGAAAGTAGAAACGATTCTGTTTGAAATAAACGGAAGGAATGAATTCGATGCGTCGTTTATTTTAACGATAGAAAACAAAAAGTACTGTTTTCGCTCGTTAAATATCTTTTTTAAACTAACCGTAATTGAAGAAACAAATAAAGCTTTTTATAAGGAAAGGCATGGAAATGAAATCTAATAAAGACTTGATGCAGATTACGGAATCTAAAACAACGAAAGTCATATAGTTCGATGAATGCTCTTATCTTTCAAATGATGCTTCATTCTTCTCACGTTTAGCATCCATCTAATCACTTCATTCAATTTTTTTTCTATGAATGATTCAGTCTTCCTATTTTTACCTGACTCCAACTATATAAGTCGATCGTGTCGACTTATATAAAGCCGTTCTCCAACTAGTCTCATCAGCGAAAGTTCACGATAATAATTTCAAATTAATCTACCCAGCTGGATGAATGGGTTAACTAACAGTTAAATTTGGTGATCGGCTGATCTATTATCGATCAATGAAAGCAATCATGTTCAATTTAGAAGGTCTTCTCAATGAGATGAAAATAGATTTTTATTTCCATTTGCTTGACTCGCTTTCTAATTTTGTGATTTTTCCAATTTTAATTTTTTCATTTGCGATTTACCTCATATCTTCACCAGCTCAAATTTATCAAAAATAATCTTGTTTTTCAATTTACTAGTTTCTTTACTTCACTTAAATTCTAATTTATCCCGCAAATATGAGTTTGTTTGTCCAATAAAGTTAATATATCCTATTAATTGATATTCACTTTTTATTTTCTTTTGCATATAGTATGAACGAAATTGAAAATCTAGCAAGACCGCCACGCAAAATGAAGGATTAACGACGAGCGAGTGATCTTTTATGTAGCCTGATCTTCACTTGATTTGTAATTTTCCTATGAACTGATTGAACTATCTTAACTCTCGTCACTTACATTAATATATCTCGTAAATTACTATATCTCGTCACTTACATTACTATATCTCCTAAATTATTATCATATTACTTTTTAATAATATGGCTTTATGAATTTAGTGGAATGTCTATTTATATCAATTAGGTTTCTTGCTGATATCATTTTCGTTTTTCAATTTATTGTTTGATTAAATATTAACACCACAAATTACCGTTAAACAAAAACAACCTAAAATATATGAACTCTTTGAAATATCTTTAGGAATATACAAATTTATCGTAAAGGATTAACTTCACATGCAAATTTCAATTCGATTTAAAGAGAAGTTGTTAACTGTTTTTCAAACACTGTTCAAAATGGAATTTGAGCAAGACTGCGGCAATTTCCGAGATCCTATGTTAGCAGAGAACTTTCTAAAGTATCCAACCTGTATATGTTGTGATAAAGGTATTATAATTTTTTTCCTCAATACACTTTCCAAATTTTTCAACGTTTAATTATCGTTTACGATTAATGGTTGTGACAATAAAGTTTTGACAAATCTATTTTAACTTATAAATTAGAATCATTTTGTCAATGAAGATGAATAGATTAGAATAAAATAAAATTTTTACGAAATGTTTGGTCCAGGTTTTTCACCATGAATCTCTGTGAAATTTTTTTCTAGATTATATAATAACTAGATTGGAACCTTTGGAAATAATAAAAAAATGTTATTTAAGCAAATTTTTCGAAAATACAATAGTGTGAAGATCTCCTCTTCTTGCATAAAAAGCGCAAAAAAACTGAACATAATATGAAAGAATATATTTGTTCGTAAGTTCAATGTCAAACTTCTCTCACAAATATCTTAAAATATCTATCTGTACAGCTAACTTATTGAAAAATCAATACTATGTGCCATATTGTATCATTAATTTTATCATTGATGAGATTATGTAAAACTTAAGGTATTTCTATGAATGTCATTGGATGCGAAATCTTTTGAAATTTTTACCAAATACTTACTCTTTTCAACTATTATGTCATACAAAAAAATAGAAGCAGTATCTAGATCGAGAAAGAAAGATAAAATGAAGTTATCATATATAATGCATAGCAACCAACACTTAAATGCTTTAATTTGTTTTGACAATTATTATATTATTTTTGAAAATAATCGGAAAATTCTATATAATTTGTTAACTGTTTCCTATACTGATTGATATTTTATCGTAACAAATTTAATATATAAGACATATGCAAATTTTCTTACTGATCAACTTCATTCTTAATTTATCATATTTTTTAGTCACCTGTGAAACTTGATGCTAATTTATTTTGTTTCTTCAATTTGCTACAAGATTTTATGAGATACTGTGTTAAATAAGGATTCTGAAATTTGTTATAATGATAAAATCATGGAAGTATCTTAAGACGCCGTAAACTGAGATTGAAGAATTTAAAAACATAAATTCATCTTCAGTCTCGGGTTGCGAAATGATGGAAAATTATGAATGAAGCAAAATGATACATACTTTTATTACTCGCATATTTCATAAGAAGTAGTGAGCTACTAACATTTTAATTTAATTCAGAAAGATGCGACTTCAAAAGTTTGTCGTCAGAATCATGCAATGATAGCGCAAATTTTAATTTGAAGATGGCTGTTGGGATGAGCTGTGAAGTTTTAGAAAACTTATATCAGGAATCGTACAGTGAGGAATGGCGAGAATTCTTTGATCAATACAACAGTACCGATGGCATTCAAGTCTCTTTTTAATCTTTCAAAACATTCTACAATCCGTTTAGAAGCAATTAATGAAGTATAATCAAATTAAACTGTGAAATTACACAGGCATTAATTAAAAGACCTAACGCGATCTTTTCTTACTGATAAGTTTTCTTGTAAAATTATGTTTGTTTTAACAATGGATAAGATAACATTGGGAAATGCTATGTCTGATGCAATAAATGTGATATCTTGCAGGAAATATTTGTAAAACGAGAAGATGACTGGAATGGTCCCGGCGGCCCACGTAAACGTTATCAACGTTTTCGTGACAAGCGCTATATTTGTGATGAATGTGGTCGTTGTTTCACTTTAAAACAAAATGTTCAATATCACATCATTACTTACCACCTTGGTAATCAGCAAATTACAACCAATCGTGGCAAACGTTACATTTGCCTTACTTGCAGGAAAGTAATACATTCTTTTACTTTTTTCCTCACTTTTCAGCATAATTTTATATGAATTGCAAATAAGTTGTTAGATACTATATAATCGAAGCAGTATGAAATGAAATATTATTAAAATAGTTTCTTTAAATAACAAAGGAAAAGATATGCTAATTGCAAAAGTTGAATTCAAAAATGATTTGAAAATGGCTAGAACACAATTACAATTAAACTGAGCTATAAAGTTGATATTTCAATGAAGAAGCATGAAAAGAATTTAAAATAGCAAAAAATGAGTGAAATCCGCTGCCACTGAAATTATAATATTACTATTTGAACTCTCACCTCCAACAGCTGCAAATTAAAGGTATATCGAAGTGCTGAAGCGGCTCGACACCACAATGAACGTGAGCACTTTCGTTTACCGAATGTACAGATTCATCGTTGCACCACATGCACTCGTATTTTCCCGAACAATACCCAACTAAAGGAACATATCTCCATACAGCATCTGTTAGTTATCATCTGTTTACTTCAATCTACTGATACAGAGTATCAATCTTCCTAATCTCTGCTAAAACATTGGATTCAACAGACAATTCCATAAAATGTTCATCTCACCACGCAATCTTATATATGACCTAGGTAGCATATCAAATGATTCATCATTTAGGTTAATTATTCTTGTTCATAATCTAATTTAGCTTTTTTATTTAACTAAGAAAAAATTAGTCCGAACTTTCCTGTTGCCATCAAAGAAAAAATCAGCCATTTATTCATACTTGTAGATAGACAATATTTAAAAAAAATTAGTCTTCTCTTCGAAACTTACAGACAAGAAAGGCCATATCGATGTGAGGAATGTGGCGCACGTTTTGGTCGACAGGGCGGCCTTCGACGCCACCATATAATGGTGCATACGGATCGGCGATATAATTGTACTTATCCAGGTTGTATACATCCTGGTTTCAAATGTTCCAAGGTTAGGTGTTTTCCATTAATCATTTCTCAAAGATCAATAATAGATAAGATGTGTGGTTTCTTTTTAATCTTTAATATCTAGTACAATCGTACATATTCATTTCTAGTATTATCTATAAACTTTGCAAAATGGGAAACTAGCAAATTGGAGTTCTGAGAGAGAATGCAAGGGGAAAAATTGAAGTAAGCCTTAAGCATTATGTTTTTGACAAAAGATCGAGCAAAATTTTTTACTAATTCGAACTGAATTTTTAATTGGAAATCCATTTGCGATATAAATGATATCACTTGTTTTTAAATAAACTTGCTCAATTTGCATATCAGAAATATTTTTCTCAACTTATCGGTGCTTTTTGCAGGCTTTAGCAGCCCACATTCGATCGCGACACACGAAAGACAGACCGTTAGTTTCATATTATAATTTATAAGATTTTTAAATCAAACAGAAACATCAATGGGAATAGTGATAACAGATAAAATTTAATATCTAAAAGATTTAAATAAAAAGAAATTTCTATTTATTTTTAAAGCAGATGTATAAAATTATATAAGTAAATTCATTTACTTATGTAATTTCATTTTTCATTCATTTTTAAATCTGCGAATTTTTTTCAACAAATTTCTCTCTTGCACCTCTGGATGTATAAATCTCTCTTTTTATTAATATGAAAGTAATCATTGATTTTTCGTCTCTTCGGTTTGCAAAAAGTTGTAGTAAAGTTGATAATAATCATGATTTGATAGCCATAATTTTGGTGTTAATAATGCTGACAATAATGATAGCAATACTGGCTATGTGTGAATGCTTGTGACAATTGTAAAATAATTACATTAATGGAATAAGCGCACAAAATCTTTACATTTTCTATCAATTTTTTCATTAAACCTTCCCTTTCATTTTGACTTGCTCTTTTCAAGCATTTTATTATTCATAACTTTGCTACTATTAAAAAACAAAATCGATTAACAATCTTTCAATACAGATATTGACGCGCCTTGATTTGCATATATTAAAAATCATGCAGTTCAAATCATACTAATTCCAATTGCAGTTTTGTATGCTTCGAATGCGGCAAACGTTTTGTACGTCGAAATGATCAGCGTGTCCACGAAATGTTGCATGTTACGCATGAGCAATTTAACTGTAAAAAATGTGGGCAGCGTTTTCGCCGCCAAATTTATCTTAGAAAACACGAAAGCTCATGTCGAGTGATTAATGATAATGTGAGTAGTTTTTCATCTATCAACTTGCAAAATACGCCATCTCATTCGCCAAATTGTCTCATCAGTGAGCTATAGTATATATCCAATTACAATGATATATTTTCGTACTAATTAATGCAAACTTCCTTTTACCAAACAATAACAGTTTTATTCCAATTTAGCAAACTTTGATTGTTAGAGGTTGAAAGTGCTACAAAGATGTATGCATTTTCAATTAAAAAAGATATGACTAGCTTAATCGTCAATATATCAAGATCATTCCAATAATGTCTCAGTGATAGCACTGGTATTTCTCAGAAAAGCGGCTAAGAAAACGACTGATAGCAACCTAATGAGAATTTCTTTTAAAGTCAATGCAAAAAGTCTTCTCACATTTAATTGTTCTGTCTTAACATGATAAGTAAGTGAAATTTCTCGACTC
The DNA here is from genome assembly GCA_008729115.1 of Dirofilaria repens. NCBI lineage: Eukaryota > Metazoa > Nematoda > Chromadorea > Rhabditida > Onchocercidae > Dirofilaria > Dirofilaria repens. Next base: position 1,615,753 of record SNRZ01000001.1, on the reverse strand, counting down.
GATTGTGTTGCAAAGAATAAAGTTCTCATTTCCTATAAATATTTATGAATTAAGTGGGAATCCGCTGCATAAGCGCGATAATTTCGTGTAGTTCAAATAAAGTTAAGGGGGTTCAGCAATAATATTAGCTTTCCAATCATCAGTAAATAGATTGTCTCACATGATGAATAGGTAAGATTTCAATATAGTCTGCAAAAATTATCAACTGATTAGAAATGGGATTAAATACGACTCATCTCTTATCAAGACTGCTCCGAAGAGAAATCATTTAGAGTCTTTGGATATTTCCGTATGAAGGACTATTGTTCATCCACGTATGAGATAGGAAAAGATAAATCTTTACAAAATTTGTCATTTCTTCTTTTTTTTTTTGATCAACATTTCTTGGAGAGATTATGGTCACGATAGAATCACTGAAAAAAAAAAACCTATCGTTGTCAGATTTTTTTGGGGGGAGAGAAAAAAAAACTATAAGAGATTGTCATACATTGTCACTTAACATTATTTGGACAAATTCAAATATTAAGGTTTGCAATCTGCAATTTGCACTACCCTTCATGTAATTCATTCTTCTTTTGGTGGCTTTTTGGTGATTTGGCAGTGTTACTTCAGTGATATCAGAAATTCTTAAATCACAGAACTTTAGCACTGTTAATTCACAATTCTTTGTAACACATAGATATGTTTTAAAGCGTTAAATATTTCATCTTACAAATAACTAGTAATTGGAAAAGACCGAGACTCGAGAAAGATCGCTTCTGGGATTTATTTAAATCAGAGGTAAGTCTCCAACTTAGTCGTAAGGACTAATTAGAAGAAAAGTTTGTTGTAAAATGCAATCAAAGTATTAGTTCTTAATGAAGCTTAATCAATTCAAGCTTCTTAAAACTAAGAAACTAATAATTTTTTGTTGTATAAGAAGTAATATTTCAGCTGTGATGATAATTTTGATATTTCAAAATCTTATTTTTTCACAGCTTTGTATAAAATTTTCGACAACCATATTACCAATTTCATTTAAAAAATTTATTTACACAATTATATAAATATAAATCGCTAATTTACGAATTGAAAATAATAGATATTGTTTATAACAGAACTATGAAACTTTAACCGCTTTGTTAAGCTTTAACAATTGCGAAGTCATATTTGAAGAAATTTCAAACAAAATAACGATAGAGAAGGCACGAGTTCCTTTCAATTAATAAAAATTACTTCGTTTTTCTTTTCCTTAAATTTAAATAGCTCAGTGGAATACGACAACTTTACAAAGTAGTTAAAGTTATATCTCTATTTATATATGAATTGAGCCATTATTGGGATCTTTACGAACGATACATATAATCATTAAAAGGAGAAAAAAAAGTAACAATCGTCTGAAACAAACATTTACAATGATCCTCTTCTAACAATATCTGCTTGAAAATATGGAAGAACAAATGGAAACTTAAAAAACACGTATATTTCATTTAACAGCGTGAGTTATAAATGCAAACTGAAAATTAGAGACAAGAAAATTTAAACAAAATGCATATATAAATATATTTGCTTGACAAAAAGACAGAAATTGCATTGATTCTTTTTTTTTGAGAAAAAAATTCAGTCTGAAATAATAATAAACTAAAATCTTAGGAAATTTTGTTTATTTCTTGCAAAACGAAATGAAAACATATAGAAATATTTCTTTCTGAAGAAATGGGCCTGAGTACTGTAGCGGACAATTCCAGCAAAGACATTGGTAATGTGTGTGGTATTTGAAACAGAATTATCCGTTTCAATATGAAGTTCGAAATAAATACATCTAGTAAACAGTTCTCGACGAACTGACAGAAGTGCTAACTATTACATGATTTCAAGTCATACATTATCGTGGATTCACTACTATAAAATCATCAGCATTTCAAGCCCGAATCTTTTATGTACAAAAAGTTACTGAATTCAAAACAAAAAAAGAAAAAAAAAAGGAAACAACAGACAAAGGAACAACTTTATCGAGAAACAAGCGTGGTATCTTCAGAAGTGAGAACAATTTGTATAATGTTCATAAAAAGTAGGCAACATTGCTAAAAGGCAAGTTCAAAGAAATAAAGAAATAACTCATAGATGCAAATACATATTTTACCACCGGTATTGAACAGTCTTCCTGACTCTCATTTCAATTTGAATCCTGATGAATCGTAAGCCTGATATTTTCTGACAGCTGGGATTACTCCTGCATAGAGATTTCTTACCCTGCAACAAGTCTGTACAAACGACAAGTTGATTCCGGTACCGGCGATACCTCAAAAACGAAACCGATCACCATCAACGGTTCCTTCGTATCACGATTTGTCACCACCTGTAAATGTTCAGCTGAAAGAAAACTTGATAACTAAATTAATTGACGCATAGTCACTTCCATCAAACACTATTGACTTTTCAATAACGTTAGCAATTCATCAATTCAGACATTTGATTTGCAAAAACGAAAATGTTGCAGACATGTTACTTAAGAAATTGATGAGCAAAACTTGCCGAGAAAATGGATCACAAGTCTATCAAGAAGCATGGACACTTCCATAATGCCAATATTACCTGTAATATCGTAAAATTATATAAGACGCTATTCATCAAATCATGGCTTTGTAATTTCTTCAGCTCTGCAACAAATTTAACCATATATTCACACATAGGTGATCCTTCCAATCGAAAATTAAATTTTCTTCCATTTTCAATCGGTGAATAGATCTGGAAAGGGTGATATTGATATTACACATAGACAATTAATATGAGCACTGATTTTTAACTCTAACTGGAAACCAAGTCAGTGGTGTCTAAAAGTGCTGAATCTGATGCAAGCACTAAATTAATTACTAATTTAAAGCCAATAAGCTAATAATTAAAGCTAACAAAAGTTTAATCAGTTTCAGATAAAAGGATCAAAATTCGATAAACTCGGGAAACTATTACTCATAACTTTTTAAAAAAGCAAATAAAAAAATGGATGAAAAATAAGTACGAGTACTTATTTTACTAATTAGAATCACATAGTTTTGACAAAATTTCTGGACATACTTCAACTTTTTCGATCACTTGTTTGCCAAATGAGCATACTTTTGTGGATACTGTAATATCAAATCGTTGGGCACTTTCGTAAAAGCTATCAACTGCATATAGAGCAGAATTATCATCTGGTAGAGAGAACTCGATGTTAGCCCAACATTTCACTAAGAAAAAACCGTCACGAGGTCCCGCAGCAAATAATTCACCGAGCACTGGCGGATATTTCTCTGCTATATCTTCCAACTTGAAGGTCTACAAGCAAATAATGAATAAAATCCTTAAAAACCGTAGTTCTTTGATGATTCCTTTGAATCAAAAGGTCAAAGAAATCATTTTTATGAAAAATAATCTTCCAAATTATACGATAGTTGAACTTATGATTTCCAACTCAACGTGACATAATACAATTTTCCAACATCTCTCAATTCTTGACAGAATCATTCATTCTTCAGGCTATTTTAGTTATCTTTTTTTTTCAACTGCTTTCACAAAAAGAAGATGTTGCTAATTGAAAATTTTCCTTAATCTGCATCTCTTCTATGCAAAACATTTCTTTGCTCCTAATTTCTAAGTGTAATCCTTCTATAGCAATCATCTTCTTCCTCAGATTCTAATCCTGATAAAAACTAAGAGAATGAGCAATAGATTCCATCTACATTCTAATTTGAAAATTATTAGATTATTTAAAAAATCTGCATTGCATTAAATTTATGGTATAATATATTTTATTTAGCATTACATTGTGATATCCAAAAAAAAGCATAATCTCACTCAACAAACAGGATAGAAAATTCTTCGAGAAAATTGTTGTGAAATGATTATATTTTAAATTATGCTGGTTTAATGACAATAGGAAAATGAGCAGCGATTTCGTACACTTAAAGTAAGTGTGGCAGATAAAAACAAAAAAAAGAAATAGACAGTTGTCAAATTGATCTATAAAATCTCGGCTTTTAATTTTTCAAGATCCTTTCAAATATATGATCAGCTTCCTGAAACTTTGAGTGAAACAAAATAATTTTGATTTTTGCAAAAAATGCTTCTTAATATTAGTAGTAACAATTCCAGAATCTTATAAGTCTCGAAAATATCACCTCGAGCGGCTCATCGGCAAATTTTGGTATTCGCACGAGATCTACCCGCGAAGCAACGTTGTTTGGAATAAGTTCAACATAAGCAGTGAAACCGCATAAGGTAAGCATTGAAGAAGCAATAGCGCGATCGTCGACAAATGTGACAGGTGATAACTTTTCAACTGATGACTGCCCATTCAATGATATTTGACCATTATTATAACCATTTATTCTAAAAATTTCATTGTTCTAATCATTCGAGACACCTATGCAAAAAGAATGAAAAGATCTCACGAATTTCCAACTTAAAACTCAATGTTTTAATATAGGATGAAGCATTAATTTTTATTTGGGGTCGAATTCCAAATTATTAGAAAGAAGAGATACGTTTGCTAATTTCAAGCTTATATAATTTATTTAATACTGCAAAGGAAACTTACTCGACCACGCGCTGGTAAGCTTTGAGATCGTTTTGAGTTGAAAACGCGGTCTGTGTGGAATTCGGAGCTGGAAAACCCGCAGGCCACACCGTTGGATAGAGCGCACGAGGTAGCACATTCTGTTTGTTCACGGTTAGCATCGACAAGTTGTTCAGTGCGATTGACATTGGTTTTTCTGTTTCAGTACTAGTACCAGGAACAGTTGCACTAGCAGTAGATGGCGGTGATGCTTCTGCTGACTTAAAATTCAAATTGTGTCAATCCGAATTTAGCCCAAAGTTACATTAATTTCAGACTTCTAAATTTCATCATATTTTCTAAAATTTGAGGACAAAAAAAATTTGATTTGACAATAAATATTGGTATTTGAGCTAATAGCAATATGCATGCAAACAGCGACTAGAATTTAATGTCTAATGTTAAATTTTGAGTTCAACAGACACACCTTGAGCTTAGCTTGTGTTTCGCGAGCTTTTTTTCGTGCGAGAACTTGAATATGTGATGATACCTGTTTTCGTGTTCTCGTTTTGCCACATCTTATCTTGATATATCGAGCTATTAATTCATTTCGACCTGTAATTTGAAAGTTTTAAGGAGTGAAACATTTGAGAATTAAAAGTTATATTGATCAAAGTTAAATTTATGTTTATCAAATGATTTTATATATTATCGTATTTCTGTTTATTGTCTAATAGAATGCGAAAGAATCGCAATTAACTGCATAAATACAATAAAAAGATATCAGTGAGAAATAAATTGAACTCAACGTCAGTTTAATAAAGCTGTTTATTTTCCAGCTTTATGCTACGCTCTGATACGAACATGATTCATCATCACGAAGATTTTATCACTGAACAGTTTGCTTTTGCGCTTCTCTCCCATAATCATAAAAACCATTTGTTCAATCTGACAATTGTAAGCATGAAACTTACAATTATATCAGTTATTTACATATATCAGTGCATGTAATATATGTCAGTTCGCATATAGGTTAGATTATTAATACACATCGATGCACACATTTATTAATATCCAAATTGAAATATCAGATTCTATTTATCTGTTTGTTCTACTCATTGCAAGGTCATTTGATTCAATAGATGCAGTACAATAATGCATGAATGTTTTGATTGGCTTTGGTGAATGCCCAGAATGATATATTTTCCACGCTATTAACAAGGTTTGTGCCAATTTCGAGAACATCATCACTGTCATATAAGAAGGTCTATTCATTTTCTCTTTTACTCTAAAAGGGTATTTGCTTTCTTTGAAGAAAACAGCAACAAATTTTATCTGCCGATTCTATCTACAAAATATCGAGATGAAGGGAAAAAGAATTGAAGAGCATTCTTATTTTGAAAATTTTCAATATTCGATTTGGAAAGATAAAATGCAGAATCCCAAACATTCAGGAGTTAAAGAAATAGACAAGAGACTGAAAAATGAAGCCCATATTGCGCCATATTTGCTTATAGGACCAAGTCATAAATTTGGAACTTTTGGGCAAAATAGAATTAGTGCTTTAGGTTATAATTATTATTGTATTTTCAGCACTCTTGCATGCTATTTTTAAATTCCAATTGAATGAATTCTTTCTTGAATTATCAATTCTCATTGTTATTTCTTGAGAATTTTATGTTAAATATTATTATTGTGAGGAAAAAAGATAGAATAAAAAAGTGATATGAATCATTCCAAGGAACTAATCCCATATTTTGCTTCTGTTCACTTTTGCCGTCGTTTTTTTGTTACAGAGATGAAAATGATAACAGTGATATAAGAAGATACAATGAAATATGAAAATTTTTGTTATTCTGTTGCTATTTGACTGTTTGATTTTAAAGTGTGGAAAATGAATGACATTTTCGTAAAGGAAAATTTTAGCAGAATATGAAAGGAAACATTTCCCTGTATTTTTTAGGAAAAAATTTGGCGAAAAGAAAAGATAGAAATTATGAAAGAGATGGAAAATAATGAAGAATAAACTGTTTCGGAACTGATTCTACATTTCGCCTCCTTCACAGTTCAATGATTACTAAATTCAGTTGCGTGAATATAGAAATGGTTCAAATTCGAATCGAAAATTGATCTCAAATCAATTAATTAATTAGGAAATTTTTTGGAAATGATTAGTAGTTGCCTGCAGAAATCATTCCAGGAATTGCGAAGAAAAAAACTTAAGTTTTTATTTTATTTGCTGAAAGTCATCGCCTTTGAACTATGAGATTAATTCCGGATGCTTTTTTTGAATAGCTTCAATATTTAATATAAAATAGCTCAACAAAAGATATAGAGATCTGAAAAACGTTCATCTATACCATTTTTAGCTCTTTCTACCTATGCTAAATCGTTCTTTTCAAATGAAAACCGAATAGTTTATTTATCATGAAATCGGCAAAAAAATTATAAATCTGCTGCTTGGATTATAAACAATAAATATAAATTTTATCGTAATCTTATGGGACTGCTGTATCCTTCCAGATATAAACTTAATTATAGGTTATAACAGTATGGAATTCCGCGCATATTTCTTCTCAAAAAAATTTTTTTCAAAAAATAAAATTATAACCAAAAGAAACGAAATAAAAACAGTTAGAGAGAAAAGCATTGTAATCATCAGTAATGATGGTAGAGAACTAAAGGAATGAAATCAAATTTTGGAGATTAATTCGCGTTTCCTTTTTGATCTTCATTTCGAGACGCAACTATGCGAAAATTGATAAATCATCACCTTTAACGAAGAAATGACGAAGAGAGAGAGAAAGAAGTGATGGCAGATGTGCTATTATAATATAACTTACTATACTGCAGGTGATATTAGCAGAACATAAGTAATGCAGGAAGGGAAATGGTAATACATTGGCAGATTCTTCAAGGTTAGAAGTGAAGTTGAGCATAAGGGAGAAAATAAAGGGAGCGATGAAGGAGGCTCTAGAAACATCTGCCCTCTTGTCGATATCCGATCATGCATCTGCTAACAACAAATGTCACCACACAGATAGATGATATATGCAAGCAGTAACGCTACAATAAACAAGTGCAGGACAGCATGAAGTAGACATGAAAGTTGAAAGGTAGGAACATTCAGTTTATTCCAGTCTGCAAACAGTAAACTCAATTTATAAAATAGGTCTATCCAATACATTTGCTCAATAAAGGAGAAAGGTGAACGACAATTGCGGTGCGATTTGTTCGATAAATAAATACAATGCGTAATCCACGTTTGCATTAAGCATCTTTTCTTCCTTATATTGTACACGCCGATTCAACCTTACAAAAGATAGATATCCATATGTCTTGCAGAACGTATCGCATTGAATACTTACGTACTTCACCCATATTATTTATAATAGGCAATATGCTGATATTTTTTACTTGTCTGATTAAGAGCCACGATAGACTATATGGCTATGCCGAAAATTTGACAAAATTTATACCTACCATACATTTTTCCTTCGTCACTAAGTATAATTTTCCGTCGACCACATGGTGGATAAATTTGTAGCGCTTCTTGAAATGCCTTAAATTTAATTCGAAAATCAAATTTTTTTTACCAAAAAATTTTTTTTTTGATTTTTTACCAAAAAAATCGAAAAGTCTATTAAATAATTATTATTTACCACATTTATGGCATACAACTTTTGAAAGATCGAAAAATACAGCACAGTACCTGATCAATATCGGGTGACCAAACGCCTTCAGCATCGGCAGATAAGTCGGTCGCTGATGAACTCGCTTGAGCTGGTTCGCCAACATTTGCCTGATCACCAGCGGTAGGAGATAACTGAAAAGTAACTTTTCAATTACGGAAAAGTTCAAATCCTCAACATAATATTATGGATTATACTTGCTGTTCTCATTGGAAATACTAAATTTATTGAAAATCAAAAGATAATCATTAATTATGAGCAAGATGGAATTCGTGAAGGGACGGTTTGATTAGAATCACTTAATCCGTGAAATGATGAAAAATAAAAATCCATTTCCGGAAAATTCAGATCTATAAGGTAATCTTCCTATCCATCATGCAAAGAATTGAATTATAAAAATTTTTTATATTACTATCAATAACAATTATATATCTACTGATGATGAAACAAGCAAAATTAAGGACACATTCGGCTCAACGTTCGAAATCTAACGAAAATTTTAAATCTTTTAGAATTTAATCCAAACAAAATATGACAAAAAAAAAGAATCAGTTTGTACTGAAATTTTACCTGATTAATGATGGATTGCCCGTTCATTTGCCAAATATTTGGTTTCTGATCTAAGGGTGAGTTAGCTGATCTGAAAAGATAAGTCTAACAAAATGAAAAACAGCAAGCACATTGTATAATATATGCAAGCAATCGCGTAAAATGAATTAATAAACTAAAATGATTGATGATGTTTAATATATTTCAGATATCTGATTATTATTCAGATACAACTGTTAAGTCCAAAGATTCCACTGACCGGCAAAATAACTGCTCAATTTTCATTAGAGTAATTTATGGATTTTAGTCCGCTGTTCTTGTCATATGATTTGAAAATAAATAAAATAAATATGCCTATTTGAAGCGATATCATCATTGGATGAAGCGGCTGATGAGAGAATGTGTCGCTGAACACCAAGCACTTCTTCCTGGTCCATCTGTAAATACTATTTTATAATTATTCATATTACTGTCTTTAGTACCATTTGTTTACTGTTTAATGAATTCAGCGCTTGATCAGAATTAGCTAATCAGAAGAAATCATGAGGAATTGTTCACTCTCAGGAAATTACTAAAAAGTACATTTACCAAAATTATCCAAAAAATAATCTTGCATACTATGCAAAAAAAAAAATTTCAATTCCAGAAATCTTTGGATCACAGGAATGGCCATTATAACTTAAACACGAATCATGGAATGGTGAACAAACAAAAGTAAAAATTAGGAACACACCGAATCAAAAAAAAATATTCGGCACCGAATGTGAAATTTAGGTCTACTGGATGTCATTTCGAATAAAACAAATGACGAATTTTATACCCTCCACATCACAGTGTATATAATGACTGAGAAGAATCAAATTATTTTGAATAATACTCAAAACAGTCTTAAACTGTTAAAATTATTTTCAGTTCAGATCATCGATCAATACAGTTTAATAAATTAGTGGAGGCTATTAAATAATCGGCATTTTGAGACCTCTTCCGAAATAGCTTGTGCTTTATATTGAATAATCGGCCATCTTATTATTTTAAATTAACCCATTAATATTTCAAATTTCTTAATCCATGCATTTCTAAAAATCATATTTATGAAATTTAAACCGTAACATAACAAATTTCTGATATATTTATTTATATCGAAATATTTTCAAAATATTAAATATGTATTAAACTCTTAGGATTACGATCCAAGGTTTTGATATTTGCATTCATTGAAAATAAGTTTACGATAACATTTCATTCCTATAATCTCAACTTTTTCTCAGCTAGAATCATATAATTTGAAAATGATAATAATTATGAGATGATAATGAAAATAATAATAATTATGATTTTTGGATTGAAAATTAGATGGCTTGAAATTAGTTGATGAGATGATCAATGTCGAATTTAGTGATGGCTAAAGTAAACATGGAATAGCCATTTCAATATCTGCATATTATCAAACAATATTGATTTAAAACTATGTACTTTCATCGATATCTTCAGTGATCATTAATATATTTGGTTCAGATTTTTTTCGAAATATGGATTTAAATGATTTTTGACACAGTATGCTTTAGTACATCATATTAAATATTTCTCCATTGCATTCATTTGAAGGAAAATAGTGTTAAAATATTTTTGCAAGAATACAGAATTTATCTTTGCGAAAAATTCATTTTTTCTAATTTTTAATATAATCATATATTTTGACAGCAGATATTAACAATCTTTTGCTAGTGATCTTTAGACAACGTCAAATTATTTCAAACCGCGATTCTCGCAAAAATTTCAATATATTTGTCGAATTCTGCATTCTCCAGTACTTTCGTGCCACTAGGGGTTATAAAGCAATTATCGTAATCCTTGTATTTGCTGCCCCTTGTTTTTCTGCTTACTGTCGCATCTTATTATCGTTATTGTTCTTATAATTATTGTTGGTTCTGTTCCGTATTCACGTTCCTAATAATAGCCTATTTGTTTCAAAAGATATAAGCCAGATTTGCTGGCTCGTTAGTTTTTTTTTCGCTTACCACTTCGTTTATCAATTCGCCTCAGGATTATCTATGATGATTATCATTTCTATTACTATCATCAATACTGTTGCGAACATTTAATACAGATCATCGATCAGATGTTGGTAGTGATTTAGGAGAGATGGCTGATGATGTTATAAAATGATATGCAATGAAGTAAAAGACAGCAATAGGATAATTGTGATAATCATGATTTTGAGAATCAAGCAAATCATCATAACAGTATTATGATGATAATAGTGGCAATAATCACGATCAAGATGTATTTAATAATTGTAACTTTCTTCAATGATCATGCACAACACTCTCCAAAAATCATTTATCATCAGCAAGGTTAAAGGCCTTTGCAGTTCTGTCAATTTGCGTCACGTTCTTTTCCCTTTCCTTATCTTTTTCTCTTTTTTCTCTCTTTCCCGCTCTCTTTCTCTTTTCCCGATTTGAGACAAGCGAATGAGCACAACGAATTAGAAATCGACCGATGGCTTTTAGATAATAATTATCAATAATAAGCATCGTCGTTATCATCATCGTCATTATCATCATCATCATCATCATCATCATCATCATCATCATCATCATCATTGTACAGGACAGGTTAGCGGGAGCAATGGAGAAGTATCGGGCAAAGGTGCTACCGCTGTTGATGATGGCGATGGTGCTGCTGCTTTGTAGCGCGCTGATTCATTTCCACAACGCACACTGGGTGGGAGACAGACCCTTTTTCGAAATACTTTGTTGCTCAAAATCTCTTCTCATTTAAAAAAAAAAGAACTTGTCGGGACCATCACGCATCTTCTAAGTTATTTTAAATCGGTATGAAATTTAAAAGAAATAATCTAATTTTTCAATATATTTTCTACATTGCTTTCCCAAATGGCTTTATTTTTATTACATTCATTCATTTGCATAATTCTATCATCAGTTCATGAAAAGAATGCTAAACTATGCATAGACAAAGTAGTTTTAAGATTGCTTATTACATAAAATCCTAATCAGAGAATTTAGAAAATATTGCAAATAAAAGGGGGAAATCGTAGAGAATCCAAAATATCATAGCTTAACATATGATTGGATTCAGTATTAAATCTTCCTTACACAATACCCTACTGGTCTATCTCATTTTCCGGTAATTCTTCATCTATAATTCAAGCAAAAGCATCAAAAATCAAATATATAGAGTTTCAGTCATACTATGCAGCAATCTGTAATGCTAAACAACTGTTCATAATTTACATCATTAGTATTTTAGTAGTTTAAATAATTTACTTATTAAAATCTAATTATTTCTCAAATATTATTCTTTAAAAATTTTCTAGAACTATCAGCGTTATTATGAAATTGTTACTATTTATATCTGATTGCCATTATTGCCATTATTTATTTAACTTATCAATATTATAATTGCACAGAATCAATATCATTTATTTTAAATGAAAGCAGCATAGGAGACAAAAGACCCCTTCATTATTCAGAAATTCTTCCATCGGAAATATTGGAAACATAAGAATGCACTAATATAAGAATGTCAGCCATTTCCTAACGTCATCAAGGTAATTCTTTCTTTGTGACAGCTCAAGCATCAATTAAGCCTAACTGAATAAGGCTTTGCAATAAAGCTCAATCTTCAAATAGGAATGATATTTTTCCTTAGCTTTGTATTAATTTTCCTTTCTATCTATTACAAAACATATGGAATTTAACAGTCCAGGAAAGATATACAACACGATTTTGAGCGTCGCTATCAGGACTGTAAAATAGAATCTAAGAATTAGTGATGTGCTTTTCTTGCAGAATTATTATTAAAGTAACTGAATTCAGATTTTTATTGCTGTTATTATCACCTAATAATTGAGTAATATTAGATTGCTAATCTTTAGAATAGTTAAATATCTTCTCTTTTCAAATCTATTCACCAAAGATATCACGCTCTTTTTTTTCGTATTATTGTACGCTATTAATCAAAAGGTAAAAATATCTGCTAATAAGCTAAATTTCTGTACTACTCACGAAATATTCTTCACCGATAGAGTCAACAATGTAAATAAATGGCCAGTGGAACCTATTCACTGGCTAAATAAATATAATTGTACAACGCTCATCCACATCCCACATTCACACACTAAACTACGATACTAGCTTAAATGCTAACTTAAGCTTCCGTTCCAGATAGTGCATTGGGAATCTTTCAACTGTTTGAAATAACGATATTTGAAGAATTCTTCAAAGCCTAATTTGATGCATTGCGCCAGATAATCTTTTTTACCGGAAAAGACGTGCATATATGATATTACACAATGCTTAAATACAGGTGAATACTAAGGTACTCTTCCAAAAGAAAGAATCTGAAATTATTCAGAAATTAAAGCTCATGCAAACAGTCGATTTTTAAAAAAGGCAATGAAATATCGGAATTGGATTGCTTTATGTATATAGAATAACTGATTTTTCATTTGTCTTCAGTTTCCGAAGCTGGCCATGGAAGTTTTTTTCTTTTTTTTAGTTTTAGTCCTTTGTAAATTTGATGAAGTTTAATAAAGTTTTCTTTGTTTATTACTTCTAAATATATTGCTCAAATATTTTCTTCTACAAACGATCTGTCATTAATTGTGAGAAGCTCATCAATGATAAAAGTTGAAATACGACCAAAATATGGCCTAAATTAGTCCAATATTTAATGCTTTCGTATTAAAATCCCTTTTCATTATAAGATTTACGACTATCTGAAGTTTCAAATAACATTTGTCGTAATGATGATGCATCAGTGAGTGGAACACTTCTCCTCTTTTTGACGAAATTTTATAATACAAATCGATAAAATATTCTTTTATTTCCTCCGATATACTACGTCTACAGTAAAATCGAAGAAACTTTAGTGACAGCGCAATTAGTAATAAATTATTATGGTGCTACCTGCCCTTCATAATTCTTTTTTCTCAACTTTCCGAGCACAACAGTATGAAAATTGTGTTGATATAAGAAGACAAGTTGTTCACGGACACACATTAGTATAACAGACGCGAACGACCACATATGTATGTACAGTCATCGAATCATCGAATATTTTGCATGTAGGCAGAGATACAAACAACAAATCCGTGCAGAAGTTTGTTTCAAAATACAAACTTTAGTGCAAACGATCTCGAAGATGTCCATGGATGCACTAATTGATACTTTTTTATGTTTTCTTCAACAGACATAGCGTAAAATGGCAAAAACGAAATTGAACCGCCCTGTGAACTCGTTCCTCTGTTCACCTTATTAATATCGCCATTTTTTCAAAAAATTAAACTAACCGGAGATGAAGCAAATTTCTTCTTCTTCCTCTCTTTCCTTCGTCTTCTTTATCAATCTCTATTATTTTTTGTTAAAGGTTCAAAATTTTCCTGTATCCTTCCATTCCATCAAGATTTAATTAGAAGAAAAATAGTCTGGAATTATTATCACGAACTTATGTTGAGATATGCTAAGAGAAATTTTCCATTCTCTGCGCAAATAAAAGTTAAACTAACGCAAAAGTAAAGATTGAAAAGACAGTGGGAAAAACAAAGGTACCATAAAAGGACAGAGACAAAAATAAAGTTTTACAACTAACTGTTAAAATCGGCAAAAAATAATAAGTGCTAATAATTGTAGTTATTATATTGAAAATATTGAAAGATGAGGAAAAAGGCTAAAAACTCAGCGTCATGAAATAGATTGATCATGTAAACATAAAAGCAGATTTTCTCGAAGATTTAATATTCACTGAAATAGGAAACTTAATGAACACTGCAAGTAAAAATGAAGACATCTCGAAGCTTAATTTTAGAAACCGAATTCGATGATATATAATCCAAACTACTAATCCAACAAAATCTCTCTTAAAAACTTTGATTCCTGAACATCGAAATGCTAGAAACCTAGCCTAGAAATGAAAAGCACTCATTGCAGATAAATAGCAATGGTGAAGGCATAACTTGATTCCGGAAAGGCGTTCTCTCAAATGAATTATTAATATTAGCATTAGCAATAATAATAGTAATAGTAGTAGTAGTAATAGCAATAGTAATAGTAATAGAAGTTATAATAGTAGTAGTAGTAGTAATAGTAGTAGTAGTAGTAGTTGTTGTTGTTGTTGTTGTTATTGTTGTAATAATTTGGCAGTACTTCATGTATTCATTTAGTAATAGCTCGAGTGAGTGATGAGTATTCACTGAATACAATTCTGAATGGGTACTGGTATTTGAAAACTTTTATTATTTAAGCATCAAAAATATTTATGTGGTTGATTGACACTTTTTGATTAGCGAAATATACTAATAATGCTGACAGTTTGCATATGCATACACACATAAACACATAAACACATACACACACATACGCACACACACACACACACACACACACACACACACACACACACAAATACACATACACATACAAACATAGAGGAAAGTAGACCAGTACATAGATACACACCTGTAGGTCTAAATACTTCTGGATATATAAATCATTTACTGTTTGGGTGAGATATCGCTGTTGTAACAAGAAAAAAAGGACACGCAAATGGAGAGATGAATAAATAATATAGTGGACGGGAGGAATGAACAGAGACGCAGTGGAATGGTGACATGAGATAAATGACTATTACTAAGACAGACTGTTTTGCTCAGGTCATCGAAGGGCAACGAAGGCCGCAGAAGAAGCAGATGTCCATGTCGATGGCCACGCCAATGCATGCATATGTTTAGTGTCCAAGGGCATTCCTTATTTTGCATTAGTATCAGCCATCAACAATTATCTTCATCTCTCTTCCTCTCTTTATCTGTAAATTTACCAAATGATCCAAAATCCGATTACCGTCATTAGAACAGGGAATTGAAGAGAACAATAAAAAAAGAAGAAACATTTCGGTCAATGAGACAAGGAAATTCAGAATGCAAATTAAGCGGTAACAGGTCTAATGTAATAAATTTGAAGCCATTTAGTTCAACTGAACAAAGTCATAATAGTAAACCGAAATAAAAGCAAAAAAGCTATCAACAGAGGCTGAAATTGAAGAAAAAAGAGGTAAAGACCAAATGAAAAATAGTTCATAAGAATTATCGATGATCAGTTTTAATATATTTCATTTGATTCATCGGAAATATGAAAATAGAAAATTTAAATTGGTTCTTTTTCTGAAGGCGAAATATTCCTTTATAAACTAACTGTTCAAATTAGAGCATATCGTCTTGAATGCTTGCTTTTGCATCAAATTGATTGGCTAAATTTTTGATTCATTTAACCCGACAGTAATACAGATTGATGATATTCGTTCTTTCATTCCTATCCCACTGCGTGTATGCGTAAACATCATCCAACGTCATCAGAAGCAGGAGCAAGGAACTAATCACAAACACGTGTCTACGCTTTATTTTCAGTAAAAAAATTACTGCTCGTAAAGGTACGGTAATCTTTTCCAAAATACTGTAGATAAATTCGTCCACTAATATGAATTGTTGAAGAGAAAATCGATAAAAAATTACCTAACTATTCCTAAACAAAGATAAAAGAATAAAAAATACTAGCAAAATTAAATTGAAGAATTTTTTTAATTTTAGCTCAGTTAAAACTAAAAAAACAATGAAAAAGCCAGAAAAATTGTAGTCGTTATCATAAATATTGAAAATAAATTTCTTTATAAACGATAATGACAACAGTTTGTTCTAATTTTGTAATAATGGAAAGTAAAAATTGCTTTATTTTATAAACTTCGCTATAATTAAAAAGAAAATACAGGAATGCCTCGTGATAGAATAAATAGAGAATACAGTAATGAATGCCTTTTTATTCATATGAAATTGAAGGTGAAAAGTAAATAATAATTGATCGATGGATAATTTTTGTCTCCCATTTGCTTAATATAACAATGTTTTAGACGAATTTTGAAGAAAAAAATGTATGTAAATTTCGAAATGAATAGTTGAAACGTTATTATTCTAAGGATAATTGACTTAGTTAATTTAAATCAAATAATTATAAAAGTTTAACAAGCAAATAAATTAAGTGAGGTAGTTAAACATTAGCGTAGGAGAAAACATGTACGATTGAATTTATATTCAAAAACATGGACAATGAAAATGAAAGCACTAGCAATTATAAATAACTAACTAAGTATACAATGTGATAATTCCCATGGAGACAAATTGTTCCTGGTAAATTTTAGAATTAATGAGACGGTGATAAACTAGTTCAGGCATTTACTCATCTTATCAGAAGTTAAAGCATTTGCTCAATACAAATATTTCATTCTTGCGACGTTAAATGGATGCAATGTATGAAATATGATGATAGTAAACGCTACTCCAACTTAAACACACATGCAAAACGCACCTGTGCATCTTTTTATCAGCAATGAGCAGAAATACAGGGCTTGGCAATTTGATGTGTTTTAAACAACACTAGCTTATTACGAACCACATCCTGAAGCGAAACATTTCCGAAGCTAATGTCAGCATCGCAAATTTCCCAACACTTAGTTACCACCATCAATTACTCTACTCCTCACATTATTACAACATTTAACAATCAACGTTATATTGTTTGCTACTGATCAGAAGCAAATATAAAGATGGATAAGCACAAATACACATCAGATGATGCGGATAAACAGTTTATTTACAGACAGACATACTCCCATAAGTACATCCTGATCAATGGAATAAGATATTATCGCTCTGAAGATATTTAAGAAGTTCAATATGAAAATTTCCTCTCAAGAAATGAGCAGAAAGAAACGAATGAAAAGAAGAGTGTACATTTTGAGTAAATTCAATCTAGCAATATCTCGTAGGTGATTTCGATTGTTTATTTATTTAACTTATATTTATTTTATCGATCACATACTTTTATGCAAGGATCTAGCAGTAGAGAGAAATAGATCAACCTGAAGTGGTTCCTTGCCATCGATAGTGAGAAACATTTCGAAGAAAAACAAACAAAAACCCGTTTTTCTGTCAGTATTTGACTTGTTATTCCCGAGACTTTGTTTCATTTACGGTAATGTATGTGTGTGTGTATGTGTATGTGTATGTGTATGTGTATGAGCATGTGCATGTGCATGACTAAATTGAAATGCCAAAAGAATGGAATACATATACCAACCTTCACATACAGCAATAAATGCTATGACTTGTCGTACGCACCGCAAATCCTTCAGCTTCGATACCGGTAATAATTATAGCGGTAAGCCTTTTCTCTTCAACACTTAGTAATAACAAAATAGGACGCGGACCTTCGCAGTTACGGTTATGGGGAGAACGAACGAGCGCCCTGGGTTCGAGATCGAACCCTACGAAAAGGCGACCTTGAGGGAACACGACACTGCTGAGACGAAGGTGGAATGCGTGGAATGAGCATAAAGAATTCCTGTAACGCTTGCAATCTCATAGGCGGAGCATTACAGGGCGGAGCGACATTTACGTTTACGCCCACTCATACACTACCTACAATTTCCGCATGTGTATGTGTAATGTGTATGTGTGTTATATGTGTGTGCATGTGTATTTGTGTTTGTGTGTTTGTATGTTTGTTTGCATGTACGCCCATTCCACCTTCCCCTCTCACTCCTTCAAGTACCTTAGAAATGTTCAGCACCAGATCAACGGAATTGGCCGGTAGTGACCTCATAGTGACATCTACCGGTCATTGGTACAAACGTGTGATTAAGTGATATCATTATCATTAACTTGTTTCCAGATGGATAGTTCCATCTTGACTAAGTGCAATTATAGCCTAGCAGTAGCCAGTTTGATTAATAAAAATGGCAATGGTATTTGAGATTAGATTAGGCATTTGAGTGTCCTCTTGTTGTATCCATTATTATTCTTATTTGTACATCCTGTTACCACAATCAATCTCGACGTTATGCTACCTTATATCTCTGTATTATGTCAATATAAATGATTACCATCGCTTTATCTAAAATATCAGAGACTAATATAGTAATCTTTCCAGGAGCTATACATATCAGATCATTGATCTTGTTACAATTTAAGATAAATAGTCATTGTTAATTTACTTTTTTTTATTAGTCTCTAACCTTTACATTCATCATTCATTAAAGGAAATAAAAATTAGCAATTAATTACTATGAGACCTTTATTTTTGCTTTATGCACATTTATAGCTAACGTTAGAAATTAACATCAAATATGCATCTCTGATTGTTCCTCCATCAAAATTCATCGACCACGATGGGACAACATTTGAATGAATAGGAAAGGATAAATATTTGATTGTAGCTAAAGTAATATTTTAGGAAACTTTGACTAACATTTATTAGTTGACAGAATTAAAAATTTCACATCTTGTATCGTTTAAATGATGTATTTAAATTATCAGCAAACTTAATGAGTTCATCTGTTCATCGCTTACGATGCGCAATTTTTTTTATTTATTAATTTTTAATGCACAATTTTGTTTTATTGTATTATATTGTATTGACTCTATTTACCATACTCTTTCGTTAGTTAAGAAAGATCCTTTCATTGGATAATGCCAAGCAGTTCAATACAAGTGCCGTCAAAAAATTACTGCCTTTTACGATTCTCTGTAATGAGAAGATAAACAGTAATCTTTGCATAATTGTTTAACAATTAGAGCCGTCCCACCAATCCTGAAATAATCTTTCGAAACGATATGCAGATTGTACTTTTAGTGAATTTCTAATCGAATATTTTCAACAAAATATTAAGACAGCTTCGGTTTGATTCATCATATTAGAAATCGAATCATTAGAAACTGCATAATGTTCTCACTTCGTTAAATTGTAATTTCATCGAAATATTTCAACTTTTTTTGTATAAATTAAAGTCTCTCGTAAACTCGATTTTTTTTTTCGAAAATCATTTTCGTTATTACTGGAGATTTACCCTCATGAATCAGGACCTTCATTATATTCTTATCAATGCAAAGATCAGCATCAATAGGAAACACTCGTATCAGCGAAAAAAAAGGCATTAATAGCGTTTCATTTTTCTCAGTAGTCTTGGAACTACATTTTCAATGTAATGTATATATATCTACAGAACTTTTATCTTAATGCCAGATTTTCTAATTTTTTCTTTTTCAGGCAAGATGAATATTTACTAAATGATCTGAACGTTGAAATAGAAAGGCATAATTGGTTTTTGTTTCGCAGTTACTTGGGATTTTTTTAATCATGAAGTGACGACATGCTGAGAAACTTCTTGTTTTAAAAACATAAAAAATGAAAAAATAGATGAGATATGGTGTCAAAAAGATCTTAGCATCAAATTTAATGGTAGAAGGACTTAGCTGAGCAATCCAGAATCATGTCTCACTATAACAAATTATTGTTGGAAAAATATTTTCCGAGCTTGATCTCTGATTGTGTCAGATGACGCTTCAACTTACATCATCATGAAGTTTTTTATATTTCTTGTCAACTTCGAAATAATTTTTAAATGCAGGATTATTCCGACAAACTAATAAATGAATTTTATAAAGAAAGAAATGAGAGGGTGATGATATTCTTTTGAGAGGATATTATGCTCGAATCTAAGCACAGATAGCCGCCAGTCGTGGTTGCCAAGCACTGAAAATCATCTATTATCTTTTTTCATACATTCCTGAAAGTCATTTGCATTCACTCATTCAATCCATTTTCTTTTGACCTACTTCGCATATAGTACCGTCATCGTTTTACGCATCATCTACAACCTTTTCCTCTTTTTTACGCTCATCTCATTTTCTTCACCTCTCGTAGCCATCTCAATTTCCATAGATACTATAATTTATGTGATAATATTGTGTATAGGAATTGTTCGATATATTTGCAGCATAACTTGAAATAAAGGATTACTCTGACCAAGATAAATATATTGCAGGATTATCAGAAGAATTTAGAGAGATGATCTGAAGCATAATTTTCCGTCGAGGGTTGACCAACCAAAATCGAAGAACGAAGATTATATCTCTCAAATTTATTTCCCAGAAAAATAAATACAAATGAGGAGGAACGAAATCTATATTTTAAAATATTTCAATTTTTAATCATTATTTTAATATAGCGATGTTTGTACTGTCCTGAAATATGTTCGATGGAAGCAATTAGTAAATTTTAAGGAGAAACTTTTCAAAATTGATAGTATTATTCTTTGTTGGGTATTTCCTTTTAATGAAGTTTCCCAATCCACCAGTGTTTATCAGACATCGAAGATGTAAAAAAGGAACTTTGACCAGCTGCATGGTTAATCAGTCCAGAAAAGCATTCGTTTTAGACAAAACGGATCTAGGCCAACTATATTTGCTACAAATCTATTTCGATTATATTGAAAGATTTATTTGAATTGCTCTACTATTGGATTAATTCTCCTAAAGTGCGTTCCATCATTAAAATTTCCACAAAAAAAAGACAAATCGTCTACCCCGATATGATGATTATTTATGCAAATATTCATCATACTATGAACGCTTTATTCTCTTACTCTCCGGGCCTTAAATAATCACTGCATTGAAATCAATCCATTAACAGCATGTTCATTCTCCATCCCAATTCACTGATAATAAAGCTACGTTCTATCAACATACATTACATTCATTTCATGCCCTCGCATATCAACAGAATTCAGAATGAAAAAAAAAAAGAAAAAAAACAAAAAAACAAAAGCACTTTTACTACAGATTTGTCTAAACAACTTTTTAAGTTTCACTTAATGTGAATTGAATTTCAGTAAACTGATCTGCATAAATTAGTGAAATCAAGTTTTAAGAAATTATGAATAAGTTGTCGAGGAAATCAATCTTATCTCGGTTTACATTAATTAGGATTTCAAAGTCCAATATGTGCTCAAATTTTTTTCGAACTATTTGCAACTTCCCAAAGAAGAATGCTTAAATTAGTAATGGTAGAGTTAGAAATGAAATAAATTTTATCAAAAAAGTTTTTAGTAGTTATCACAAATTGATATCAAGTAATATTAACATTTTTGGGAAAAATTTGTTGAAAATTACATATGCGATGCATCAAATATGAATTCAATTACTCATTTTCTATGAATTTTAATTGGCCCTGCTTTGTATGTAAAAATGACAACATTAAAATTTTTTTTAATAACAACAATTCATACAGTCTAAAACTAAGAGTATGATTTCCTCATGTTTCTGGTGAATATCACTACTAATATGTTGTAAAAAGAAACGGTTTTAGTCGAGAATTCATGATATCATGTTTGAAATGAACAGCCAGATGCAATGTCAAATAGAAATGATGTCACTTATGAACGGAAATCTGCAAACAATTTTCAATTACATCCTTTATATCGCATTTTGCAGTTATTAATGCAAGTCTTCATTTTAATGAAATTACTAGAAGTTAATAATAAATAATAATATTTCGCAATAAATTTCTAAGTGTGAGATCAAGAAATGTTCTGTCGATGTTCATGAAGGAGAATAATTGGCTTTTGAAAAGGAAAGAATTTCGTCAAAATCTAAAATTATATACGGAAACTTGATGAATGTTAGAAATATATCATCCATTCTACGATATTTTTAGATATGCATTGATATATGAAAAATGAGAAATTGATAAAATGCTCATATAGTAACAATATCATCAGTGTATACGAGTAGTATTATCCGAATTCACTATATCTACTTTTAACATGATCTTACGAATAAGTAATATCTTTGGTCACAGTCATAGTAAATATGTGAGAGTCCAACCGCACATCAAATGAAAGCACTTCCATTTTTCATAAACAAATTTAATACATTACAGATGAAGAATTGTCTCAGATTTTTGCCTCAGATCATTTTATCTGATTCCACATATACAAATTAATACTGTGTGAAAGGACTTCATCAACGACTACATCTTCAATATGCTTGCAAATACCATGGATTAAACGGCACTCCATAACATTTTATTCCGACACTGCCATGGCATTTTCCGCAAATTGTGAATGACTAACATTATTTTACACATTCCCAGCTCAAAAAAGATAAATTATTTTGCTCACCGCAATCAGAAATAGAAAAGAAAAATTCCCTTCACAAAATATTTTTGTCCAATTCTACAGTGCAATTCCCTATCTCCAATTAAAATTTTCATCCAAATTTTAGATGAATATTCTACCTCAATAAGCTATACAGTAGTAAGAAACATCTCAAAAATACTTTATTCTATACATCATAAAGTACCTTCAGCATACATAGAGATGAACAATTATTTCAACAGCTTCGAAGAGGAATGAAGATTCTGAACATATGGATTATGGACAGTACATCTAGAAATACAAAGAAGGTATTATATCATTAAATCAAATGTATATCTTTCGATATGTAATTGCCAGAATGATCAAATTATTTGTTTCTTATTTCTATTTGCTACGCGACAATTCAGGATGAATTTGGCAAAAGATTACACCATAAGAGATTAGCAGCAAAGCATTAATTTTGACTGTTTTGCAATGCAACGACACGCTTGCACGACTACATTATAATTGAAAAATGGAAGTATAAATATGATAGGTAAATGATATCTTTAAATAAAAAATAAAAGTCTGCATGTAATAAACTTTTAAGATTATGTAACACTAAAATTTATGCACAAGTATTACTGAAAGAAATACAGTTCAAATTCACTCAGAAAAATTGAAATTTTTTGATACATGGATTAATAATAAATTAACTAGATTTGTTTTCTCTGAGCTTGATTAGCAACATTGATATATTTCTTTACAAGCATATCTTTCAAAGATCGTCGTACATTTTTCATATTGTGAAGACCCGGAATCACATTACATAGTTTTTTACCAGGAGAATCACCTATTTCTGAAATTTTTTAATTAAATATCCATTTCCATTCCACGATATTCATTTTCTCATTTTACATTTTCGTAATTTATTATTCAAATTCTTGACATTCCGACACTGTTTTAAAATAGGATAGATACTTTTTTCAAAAATTTACGAAAAAAAAACGTGAAAATAGTTAAGGATGAATAAAATAGATACGATATATTAAGCACACAATATAAATTCGATGACGCAAATTTTAGTCAACTGGATTATTATCTTTGTGAAATATAGTGAATAATCATAAGCATGATATTTAGATTCAATCATTATTACGTTTTGTTTTAATATCTAACCTGACAAAAAAAATTTGAAAATATTCCGTAATTTATTCAGTGCGTTCATTTCTCTATTAATTTTTAAGAAAAAATTAAGATTAAACAGTCACTCACTTTTAGCAGAAAATAGCAGTGTCCGTGACGAAGATGCATTTTGTTTAGCTGCAGGCTTCAAGCCCACTCGGGATTTTGGTTTTAGCTTTATAAAGTCTTTTTTATTGGATACGATTTCAGATTGATGGTTGACAACCTTACTACCATCGCTGTTACCAATTCCAGAAGATTTCTTGTTCCTCATTCTTGAAGGATTATTATTCATTTTCTTCGGTAACTGACTAACACTTTTACGTCTCTTTGAAACAAATGGTTTGTTGGCCAACTTGCCACTATCTAAGATTTCAATTAATCATTGATGCATGCAAAAAAAATTGTTAAAAACTGCAAATCAAGATAAAAATGCGAAAAATTAAATAATTATAATTGATATAAATGCAAAAATATAAATGCCTGCAGATCATAAGATATAAAATTCAAAAAGAAAAGCTGAAAAATTGTCAGAAAATTATTAATACGGTATTCTCAAAATTTCCTTTACTTCTCGAGTGCAGGAATCAAAATTTACGTATGTTGTGAATATCAAGACTTTTGAATTAAGTTGCATTCATTAGATGAAGACCTCCTTTTTGAATTCTTAATGCTATATATTAAAAAAAAGTGCTCTGAAAAAACCATTCCATTAGGCACTGAAACAAAAAATAAGGCTCATTTTTCTAGAAAAAATAAGTCAAACAGTTAACGAAAAGAGGGAGGTCGAAACTGTAGAAAACACGTTTTAATAATCAAAACTGTAGAAAATATGTAACAAAAAAAAAAAAAAAATAGTGACTTCATCTAGTTAATAAACACAAAGGCACACCTGAGAGTAATTTAATCTTACATATGCTGAAGCGAATAGAAGAATCCGTAACAACAATATTTTTGTCTCTTTTTTCAACATTTTCTATCTTTGAAAACAATACCTGAATCTTCAGTATCCCCCTCACGTTTACGAGATATCGACGGTGGAATTTTTTTGATCGTTACTTTTTCATCAGCTATTAATCCTATAGTGCTTGAACTCGCGCTTTTAGATGACGATTGCATAACCTCAATTTGATTGAAAATCTAAAAAACAACAAAATTCATCAGACAATTTCCTGCTTCTTTCTACTGTATTTCATTTATTTGCTAAACAGTCTTATAAAGAACCATAAAAGCCTGCATGAAAAAAAAAAAAAAAAAACGATCCATACCAATTGAACAATCCCGTAATCCACTTTGTTCACGTAAGGTGTTTCATAAGCCAACTTAAAAAGTTTGCTTAGAAAAGCCACATATTCATGTTGCAGAAGCTTCCTGATATTTTTATCAAGTTCCTTCGAGAATTTCTCTTTTTCTACCATAACCTTAGTATAAGCAAAGAGATAAAATTATATGTTTAAACTTCGTTTATTATAATTCATTTTAATATTCCTTTTCAATAAAACAAAACACTTCGTACAAAACATCAGGGAATGAAATAATCACTAAAATCAGTTATCAGATTATTTTAAGTACTGTTGAGAGAATAATGCATGCTGACCACTTTTTCAAATCCTGTTTTGAACTACTTTCTTTATTATATTAAAAATGAAATGATTATTTGAAACTTGGAAAATGAAAAAATTCATGAAAATTCCTGCTAGACGCAAAAAAAAAAGACATTTAAAATTTTGGTTGTAAATTTCATAAATTGCTTCGACAGAAGCACTAAAGAGAAAATATTACTGCTTCTGGTTTTTGTGCATATTTTTGCCAAGGTAAGGTTCCACACAACCAGTAAAGTATATTGTACCCAAGTATTTCTAAGTCGCCTCTAAATGAAGGGGCACAGCCACGATGAGCATCCAAAGAGGTAAATAGCAAAGTACCATTATGAGCTGAAAAATACACAATAAGCTATAAAAATAAATATATTAAAAATGAGAAATTACATCAGTTCAGAATATTAATCTGATATGAAGTCTCAGGGGTAAAAAAATTCCATATTTATCCATCATTCATTAGTAATTGTTACCTCTTTTTTTATCCGGTTTGTCAACATTTCCTCTCGCTAATCTTGCAAGTCCGAAATCGACTAAAAAGCATTTGGAATATTCGTTTGCTGACGCTAGCAGAATGTTGTCTGCTTTTAGATCACCGTGCACGTAATTCTAAAATTATCAATCGATAAAAATGTTGATAACTTGGATTATTATATTAAGCTAGTAAAACTTTGTATTCAAAGAATGGAAATTATTATATTTCAATCTACTGGAATCTCTGCATTTGGGTTGTGAACACAGAACACCAACATGATCTTGCATATATGATAAACAGTCGGCGCACTGCTTTGCAACTACCAATATCAAGTGTAAGTCCAAAACACCATTATTTGCTATACGATATGCTTCCAGAGATTTTTCATAACGTGGCATAATCAGGAATCGTAACTTTTCATTGTTATATGTAAATAAACCGCTACTCACGTAAGGAGGTAAACCGATATGGCTGATTTCTGCAAAATTAAAAAAAGATAAATGAATTTTTTCAGTTATTTAAGACAAATCGATTTTGAATTGAAAAAGGAGAGGAATGGAAAATTCATTGGACGAACTCTTTTTATCCATCCAGTTCTTAAGTTTCTGTGGTGTTAAGATCCGTTGAAAGACTGTAATTTCCGTGAAAAGTGGACCATTTGCATGTGGTTCAATTTTGATTGCAAGCGAACCAGCCCTACCATATTCTTTACTATTTTCCTGAAACCTAATTCACTGGAATACTTCATGCAATGGTTGATGAATCAAAAAAAAAGAATACATTTGGAAAATAAAACACCTAGAATAAAAGTCGAAAACATGAGAATATTTCATGTTAATAGCAGACTACAGATCTGAAGAACTAGAATTCATGCTAAAACTAGCTTTCTGCTTAATAAATAAATATAGATATATAAAGAGAAACCGTTATTTTGCTTAAAGTAATCATATAGATATGTACGTGATTTACTTTTTAATCATATCCAAGCTTATTTCAAGTTTGAAAAACTACTTGTCTTCCAGAGTAAATTCGTCCGAAACCACCGCGTGCAAATTCTTTTTCAATGACAAATCGTTGCTTGAGATTATCTGTAATAATCGTCTTCTCCACAACAATACAAGCCAACTGATGTGCTTTCTTCCGCGAAACTGGCATTGTCTAAAAAAAACAGAGCAATATCAAACTGAAAATACCAGATTTTTGAAAATTTAAATACTTTATGGAAGCAAATGCACGAAGATGCAAATATTCTTCTTCACCTAATAAGCAAAGACACCTTTCATCTTCCTCATAATCAGTAATATATCATATGATAACGATAGGAACAGAGGAAGTAACATTCCAGTTTACCTTCACTTAACTCTGCCAATTTCTACATTAAACCTTCACACTGTAACGGAAAGCAAAGAATCCTAAAAATGGCACTAACCATATTTCTTGTCACTAAATTCTAATCTTTTCGTGATGCTCTTTCCCAAATGGAATACCATTTCTCCCCATTCACTTATTTTCACTTACATATTCTATGACTTCTCCATATGTCATTCACTTATCCTGCCAGTTTCTGTCTCTCCTTAAATTGTATGGAAATGTCAACACCTCCTAATTTTATCCCTCAAAATTGCGCTTACCAAGCAAGCACTCATTATAACTGAAACTTAGTGAATAGGTTCTGGTACAAGTAGCCAAAACTTAATCTTGTAACATGAATAGGTTGTGGTGGATTTCTTTCACATTTTTTACTGGCGAATTAGCATTTCTTTTATCTTTCAATTCGTATATAAGACATAGTCAATTGAATATAGCATATATGATACTATACCAATCATAAATAAACGAAACATTTATGATAATCTGCTAATTAAGCGTGCAAGGCGTATTATTTGGTCATGCTGCTCGAAAATGGCTAACATTACTAGCAGGAAAGCAATGTTCAGTTGATTGTATCATATGATCAATTTAATATTCTGAATGACTGGGCTGCTGCAGTCTTACTAGACACTTCAGTGAATAGTAGAATGTGCTTCTATGGATAACCTGTGTAACGGAAGATTAGATATGTAGTAGATGGCCTATCTTAAAAATGAATTGAAAAATCTGTAATCATGGAGTTATCCATGTTTTTCGGACCAATTAATCTATGTGTTCCAGTGATATTAAACTTCTCCGAGAACATTTGCCAAAGTTAGATATTTTTCAATTGCTATTAATAAATTAGTATGTTTGATTCTCTACTTCAGGATAATTTTCCACTTTGACGGCAGTTTATGCTGCCTGAGAATGGATGCCTCAAGTTCGCTTGATACATCGATTACAACAGATACCATCATCGAAAAAACAAATAAGTAATGATTTCAGTTCTGATTAATCATAGATTTCGCTTCCTTCTTTCTTCAATTGTTTGGATGGAAAAATATGGCCTCGTGTTGAATACTATGGTATTTCAAAAGAGAATATTTAAATATCCAGAAAATAATTGGGAGGACTTCTAGAAAATAATTTCTAGAAGAATTAAGACTCTAGCTTTATGGCTGTTTCTTTTTTGAGCAGCAATAATTTTAATTTTGATTAAAGTGTTTTTAGATTGAAAATCAGTTCAACAGAAGAAAATAAAGGTGAAAGCAATAAGGACAGTTCATCTGCATCGAAAGCACCACCATTACTTAGCAAAAGTACTCCATATTTGGAACATGGAACAGGAGCTCTTTCGCAACAAACAAGTACAAAAGTATGGTTTTAACTTAATCTTTCAAGATTTCCTTCATGATTAATTAAGGTAAGTAGAGCAACTTGATTATTTTATATTGAGTTGTAACTAATGATACATCATTATGAAACCTCAAGTGGAAAACGGGAAAATTTCTTAGGTATATTATCATATCGATGATGAAATGATGCCGTACTGTACTGACGTCATGGTGCCACCCGATAAAATAACGCTTGGTGACTTCAAACGTGTGTTGACACGATCAAATTTCAAATATTATTGTAAAGCTCCTGCTCCCGATTCTGGAGTTTTTCCGTTAGTTCAGATATTTTTTATACTTTATTTAGAAATAATCTGTGATATTGATTGTTATTTATGTACGATTCAAATCTTTAGCTTCAAGAATATTTCAAAGATTTTTTATTTAATAGAAGTCTTAAATATATTAATTAAGTAACTGATCATTATATAGTTGAGTTTGAAATCATCTTAAGAAGTAGGATTAAGTATTTGCAATCTGAGATATTGGAAGGCCTTATAGGGAAGTGAAAGTGGAAATACGTGATGACAGTGAATGTTTGTATCGGTCGGCAAATGGTCAATTTGAGCTCTTTTTGCTTACATCAGAAGGCAGTAGTCATTCCGATGGTTCTTCGGGTCTTCCACTGAAAAGTGCGCGACTTATGGTAAGTTGAATCATTAAGAAATTTTTGCTTAATGTTCTTTTTCATCTTTATGATATAATTATTTCTACAATTTTACTTTCTTAGTAACTTGAACCTTATAAACATCTGGAAATCACAATGTCCTATACGACTGTTTGATTCAAGAACAGGACTACTGAAAATAGAAATAGTACAAATTTTCAGTAGCCGCTAAAGAATATACAATAAATAAGAATGATGAATTGATCTTACATTATCCTATTTCCGGTTCCGGGCCCAACACCAACCATGTATCCCATTGGAAGTATGGCTTATCGACAAGCTATGCAACAATTCGATCAGAGTAATAAACTTAATTTTTTTTTTTTTGAATCTTATATGATGGATCAATTTTTTAAAATTATTTGTAGAACCTTAACATTTTTCTTTTATAATTGAAGGATTTGTTTTAGTAGCATCTACAGATTCGGATTCTTTTATTAGTGATATGAGAGCCCTACCAATGCAAATAAAAGGAATGCCAAGACGCCCATTTCCACAGCAATATCTTCTTCAGGGTAAACCTTATAAATCTCTTCTTTAGATGTCATCTTGGGTTTCAGTTTTGTTTGCTTTAAAGAATGTCCTTGAATAATATGAAAAACATTTCCTTAAATTACATTTTGTAATTTTAGGACATCGTAGCGGTCGACGTTTTGAGGATTCAACATTAGGCTCCGAAAGTGATGCGCGGTTATTTTCGGATGATGATGACCGGTCGAGGTTTCTTATATCAATTTATAATGCTAAATAGGAAATTACCTCTTAACTTATGAACATCAGTTTCAAATATGACAAAAAATCGAATCACTTCATTGAGTTACCTTTTTAGATTCGCAACAAATTGTAGCAGTTATTTATTTAACTTATTTCGGGTACGTATCAAAAATGGAATTATTTCAAATTTCCAAACAAATTAAGGGTCTCAACATCTACTGACATCACTAGTGTTTCTCGACAACATCATGTGCCTGCATATCGTAAACGTCGAAATCGTCGACGATTTCGGCAACCTTCAAGAGCTTCATCCTTTAGTAGTATAACAGAAAGTTCAATGTCATTGGATGTAATCACGGTAACATTAAATATGGATACAGTGAATTTTCTGGGTATCAGCATTGTTGGGCAGAGCTCATCTCGTGGTGATAATGGCATTTATGTGGCTAATATTATGAAAGGTTGTTGATTTGATGACATTATCTGATTTTCCAAAATAATAGTATCGTTTGATTTTGAGGCACTGACATTTCAAGAATGTAAATAATTGTATTTCAACTATAATATTATATAGTACTTCAGGAGGTGCTGTAGCATTAGATGGACGAATTGAACCGGGTGATATGATTTTACAAGTAAATGATATTTCATTCGAAAACTTCACGAATGACCAGGCGGTAGACGTTTTGCGTGAATCAGTTGCACGGAGAGGGTAAATTCAAAATTGTTTTGACATATGCTGTGGGTGATAAAAACTATAAAGTATTTGGAAATGATCTTAAAAGTAATCTCATAATTTTTTTCTTGAATAAATTTTTTCTGAATTTAATTTTTGCTTAACGAAATAATTTTTTGTTTTTCACAAATATCGAGTCATGTTTTTCAGACCAATTAAATTAACAGTAGCTAAGATGTGGGATAGTGGACAAAAAAGTGCATTCACTGTCCCGCGACATCGAGATGAACCGGTGCGACCTATTGATACTCAAGCCTGGATACAACACACCAATGCTATGCGTGGGATGCCGTCTATCCTCGAAGGTTTTTTCTGTTCAATACTATGCAAGACTTTTATTTCTGAAAAGCAAAAAATTAAATCTAGAGAAAATTTATTTGAGAAAAAGAAATTTGGATGTGTTGTACTTACAATGTTTTTTAAGGTTTGTCTTTCTATGATATTTTGGAGTTCAAAAAAAGTCTTTTTTAGGCTCTGAAGGCGCTCCAACTCCAATACCTGGTCAGTATGGTCGACCTGCAGGCAGCAGCACTGCAACATCAAATGGTTCTATTCCAAACACCATTGTTGGCGGAGGTAATAACTTTTAGTTTTTAAAAATAAAATGATTTCAGAAGTTTTAATTTGTATGGTATATCATTTTTTCTGTTTCCTAACATCTTTTTCTTTTTATTCTATTTTCATTTTTATTTCAGCGCATTTCCGATTGGATGCTATGACGGACAAAAAAAAAAATTGTTCAAATGATGGTTATGCCAAATTCTGGCTTAGATATTAAAAATCGCACTTGGCTTAAGATTCCGATCCCAATGTCTTTCCTTGGTGAGATTTGGTTATCTCGGAACAATTATTAGAGATTCGCTATTTCATTAGCTTGTTGCAATCTCCAATACACTGAGCAAAGCTACTTCTTCGTATTTCTTTTTAGAGAAATTTTAAATTGCATATTTTATGATACATATGCTTAAATTTTTTTTTCTTTATAAATATTTATTTAGAAGTTTATTTTTTCTTTTATTGGAAATTTTTTCTTTCTTTTTGAAATTTAATGCAGTGAAATCAGAAATGAGATTAGCAACTTGAACTACTTCACCCGTTTCAATGAGCATTTTTAATTAGTAATATTTAAATAACAATTTTTT
This sequence comes from Dirofilaria repens, assembly GCA_008729115.1. Taxonomy (NCBI): domain Eukaryota; kingdom Metazoa; phylum Nematoda; class Chromadorea; order Rhabditida; family Onchocercidae; genus Dirofilaria; species Dirofilaria repens. Next base: position 1,583,752 of record SNRZ01000001.1, on the reverse strand, counting down.
TTCTTGAAAATTTTGGGTTTTCAACATTTTTTAAGTGTTTAAGTTAGCATTATATCAATTTTTAACATTCTTAGGCAGCGATTTAGTTGATTGGCTAATGGAACATGTTGATGGACTCCGTGATCGAAAAGATGGGCGAAAATTTGCTGGTGAACTATTGAAAGAGAAATTAATCAGTCATGTGGTCAATAAAATCACCTTCACTGAACAATGTTACTACATTCTGGGCGAAGAATGTGCTGGTTGGTTTTAGAAAATTATATAAATTTTATTATTTATATTTAAATAACAATTTTTTTCTTGAAAATTTCGGGTTTTCAACCCGAAATAACGGATGAATATAACGTAAGTTTTCATCTACTTGTTAAAGTTATGTGGATTGAAAAATTTTGCGACTGTTCAGATATTTTGTAATTCTTTGTTAGTAAGATATTGATTGTAGCAGAAATTATTGTACTTTGAATGAATTAAAATAAATTTAATATTTTTTCATTTCTCGAATAACTTTGATTTAAGATTATGCACGCTTGAGGCAGAATCCTGGAGGTGATGATGCAGGTGTACGAAGTGATGTGGGTTCAGTTTTGCCACCACCACCACCAGGACTTGTTGCTGCTGCAGCACAGCAAAGTGGACGTGCTTGGCCTCAGTCAACGATAATGCCACAGAGTGCACCTTCAATGGTAAGCGGTGTTGAAAATCCAGCGAATGTTGATGGTACCACGCGATTCTATTTAACTAATCTTTAGAATAGGGCTTGTAGCCACAATATGTTATTGTTTTCATTTTTTCCAAGCGTTCTTTTTAATTTGTATATTCCTTTAAAGTTTGGTTTTAGCTACATACTTATTTTGAAATTTTTCTATTCTTTACTTACAATTTTCTCGATGAAAAATTCAAAGTATTACAAGAGGAAATGAAATAGATCGCACTAAATCCTTGATTATATTTTACCATTTTTCATTTCAATGTGAATTCCTATATCGAGTATGAATATTGGACATACTCAACTTAGAGTTGGAATTTATCCTTGTGAGATTTTGATCTTCCACTTTCTTATGCCAAGGAAACAATGAAACTTCGTGACGGATTTATTTTACAAGAAATTGTTATATATTGCCAATCTATTCTGCATCATGCCTCATTTTTAATAATGATAATATCTGTGAGATTAAAATTTCTTAAAAATTTTCATTTGGTGTGATCAACTGAAATTTGCATCAAATTATTATATATTCGTTTAACCTGTTTTTAATTAGCGCACCATTTGTGTGTTTTTTTTTGCTTTACTGCTAGTTATATAGTTCTGGATGTTTTCGTATCCGCTGGCATTGCATCAAAGATTTACAGAAAAACTATCATGAGTTTCATCAAAATTCAGTTTTTCTTAAAAAAATTGTTTTTTCTTTGAGGAAACTAAATTATCGAAAACTTCAATATTAAAATTATATAGTTTAAAAGGCACGCTCCGGGCAATACAAATTACATTTAGAAAGATTATAAGAGATAACACATAAAAATGTGTATTCATTTTTTAGATCGGTTTTTCTCATGAACCATATTAAGTGGGTATTTGTTGATAACTAAATTAAATTTTGAAGTGGAATTTAATTGAAATTGAGGATTTCGATAGCTGGTTAGATAGACAAAAAATATAAATTTCAAATTATAAATATAAATTTTTCAAATTATTACTTGAAATGAATAAGGTCTTTCATTTAAATGGATAAATTATATTGATTTAAGGTCTCTTTTTTGCAGCTTTCTCTTTCGCAGGTTGTTCTTGCATTTTGTATCTAATCTTTCTTGGCTGTATTTTAGATCATTAAATCTAAGATTTGACAATATTGCATCAGCTACAAATTTTGCAAAATTCTAATGCTATATGTTGGAGAATCCTTATCAACTAACAAGTTTTATCATACTTCATACGATTGAATTCGTTCTTTTTCTTCGGCTATAATATATAGCAGATAACAATCGCATGGTCGCAGCAGTGGTTGCACATATTTCTTTGTATAATTCCCTGAAAGGCATGTTAAATTAAATTAAAATTTATTTAGTATTATTCATTTTAAAATTTCAACAATTTAATATAGGTTTTCTTTATTGTTTGTTGATCATCACTATAAATGATTACTCTAAGGAAGGCTCCCAATTTATAATCTTAATATCGTCAAATCCCTTCATTGACAAAGTTGTTGATGGTATCAGATTTTACCAAAATTTAAAATTATCATATCAATGGATGAGATGACAAATATTTTTGAGACTTCATGATTTAAAAATATTTCAAAAAAGAATATGTACAAAATATTAAAATTGCTACCACATTACAATAGAATAGTGGTGGCTTAGTGTTTTGATTCTAAAACTGAATTAAAAAATTCACATTATTTATGGAAATATATTTCATCTTAACTTTTCAGTTTGATATTTTCTTAAATATTATTATAAGCAGAAGATAGTCACTATTAAACCATCATTTCAATGAAGGAAGTATCTTGATTTTGCACATTGCTTTTCGATACACTTATTTGAAAGTTATATGTTATGCTAGTTGTTCTTTTTGCTTTCAATTCATTCGTTTCTTTTTCTTTCTGCAATTGGGATATGTCTATTCTTCGAATAAGATATGCTCATCTTTATGGCATGTTGTTATTATCATCAGCTGATAGCAATTTTGTTGGCAGTATAAATGCCAAGGTAGATTCTTCGATATACTTTGCTTTATTAAATAAATACAATACAAACATTTATATTTGAGGAAAGAAATTCAACCTTATCCGTATTGCTAAAAAAAATAATGAACCAAAAGAACAGAAGTGGTAATTAGTACGATAAGCTCCGAATAATCCTGATGGTTCCTCTTTAACCAGAAATGGCATTTTAGTGAAATGGAGCATTGAGAAAATGAATTTTGAGGCCTTTTTTGCCAACCAAGAAGGTTATATAAATTTGTTCAATAAACTTGAACTCTCTGACTCAGATTCTTTAGAAATACATCTTATGCAAACTTCTTATCTTTATTTTCAAAATTTTCATTATTTGCACAAGTTTGCATGCTTTAGTTAACGCCGTCAAAGTTGTTGCATGAATTATGATGATTTGCATAAATAAGTCTAATTCATAAAAGTTTAAATGCAGTTACTGTTTATAGATGATTTTCATTCTTAACAAAGAAAGATTGCAATTATTTAGTTTCATTAATATTTAATAGCTCCAATCAAATCCAGTTTTGTTCGGAATAATGTGACATACTTAAAATTTGAAAAAACTTAGATAAGTGGTTATGCATCTATGCCAATGACATTATATCCAAGTCAACAACCATACGTTGCGGCTACAAACGTCTCTTTATCATATAAAGGTGCCGAAACTGTTGGTGGTGGTCCAGATGTACACAGTCAAACAAGTAGCAATGATGGTTCAAGTGGAAGCGAACAGAAACGAGGGTACATTTTTTATTTTTGGTCTCTCTCTACTTATTAAAATATTAGATATAGCAGTGCTGCATCTCTGCATGCAAAGGAAGGTTACAGTTTTTTATTTGCAAAATTGAAATTCGGTTTTATGAGAAATGAATCATTTCAGACGCGCTATTTTACCACCAGCACCCATGTTATCGGCTGTTCATTCGACTAAATTTTCGACCAATATCCAGAAAGAATCAATATCCTTAGCTACAGATCCATCTTTTGGAATGATACCAACAAATCGTTTGGAAAAAATACCACAAGATTTGGCATCCAGTCGGCAAAGTTTTCGAATTGCGATGAGTCAGCCTTTTGAGTTCTTTGTCGACAATTTATAATTTCTCCGATTTATACTTTGCAATAAAGAAAACTCTTTTGCTTGTTTTTTTATTGTACTTTGCTAATGTTGGAGATAAAAATTTCGATGCAGGGTACTGGAAGAGGTAGCTGCTCTTCGATACTAATTTTTTCACGTTGAAGATTATTTCATACAAATGTTTAAATCTGAAAATTATCAGTTTAATTTAAAGGTGCACTTCGCGGCAACTTCACATCCCATTAGTATTTTATGTTACGGGACAGTGTGCTATTTTTATACTTTTTCTGTAAAATAAGTTCTCTAGAATTTAAATTTGAAGATAAATTCTATTTTCTTGGCGAAATGCATCTTTGTCTTTTACAGTTAGTTTTTTCGCTAACTCATTTTTGTATCTTCAAAACTCATTTTTTGTACCTTCCTAACTGTTACAAGCCTGTTTCAGAGCAACAGTTTGAATAATCTTTCATAAAATTATTCAGGCACACATATATATGTATCTGACCTTGAAGTTTCAATATTTTAAAATTTCGTTACAAAAACTTTTAAAATTATTTTGAATCCCGATTGCATTTGCATAATATTTTATTTGCTGACTTCTGTTATGTGAAAGTATTTCTCAAATATTTTTGAGTTATTGTTACTAATATCGAAATCAATGACTGGTGAATATTAAGTTTAGTTAAACAATTTTGAAAGACTTAATGAGATTGAATATTGAGACTTTCCAGTCTTGGATTCATTCTTTATATTTAACTAATTTCTCCACTTAATTAGTCACTCTCTCTCATTTCTACTGACACATAGTTATTTGAAGTTTTTTGTCCCTATCATTTATATTTTAATATTTGCAGTTTTTTTCTACTGATAAAAATATTAAAATCACGGACTTCATTCTTAGAGCAAAACAATGCACCGTAAAGTATGTGTAAGAGTGTTCGTTAAAAATTTAAAGCTTGAAAATAAAATAAGTGAGATAAGCATTACTGCACCAATAGCAGTGGTAGTGATTGTAATTTTAATAACAAATTTTTTAAAAAGAATTTTACAACATTAGTAGTGGACAGTCGACATTTTCGTAGTGGGGTTAGTATTCGATTTGTATTTGTATTGTGATAATGATGGTACACTAATATATAATACTGAAGGCATATAAACTATTGGTTTTATTTAAGTTTACGATCAATACTTAATCATTCCATGAGGTTTCAGTTGCTTGAAGCGTCTAATAAGCTATATAATTTTTATAAAACTTAACGATGCTAGCTCATATTGATGCTAAACTTATTTCTTTTTACTGTCATGTTTTTTCTGGATGTTGAAAAGACTTCGGTTTATTTCTAATAATAATTGCATCAGACAATAGTGAGAAAACGGTTTTTGCATAGCTCTAGAAGAGATGAAGCCAGCCACTTCAATGTTTTGTTGAATTCCTGTCTGATGAAAGCTTTCAGGTTTATTATATATCTGAAGCGCTATTATCACCAATGTTTATATTTCATCTAAAAAATATCATTGTGCTTTATTGAAAACTTATTTTTATCTCAGAAACAGAGTAGCACAAAATAGCAATGAGCAGAAATATAAGTGACAATGATTGATGAAGTGATGAAGTGAGTTATTGCTATTGTAAACAAAACATTAGTTATTGTAAATACAATCGAACTGTATTTTTATGGAAGAATAAGTAGAAGGATAACCAATATTCGAGCTATTTTATGGGAAATTTAATTTCATAGAATCCAAGTTTTATTTTAAACATACAGTAATAAGTTCATACTGGCAATATCTACCGCTATCATTAAAGGAATGAAGATTTCTGAGAAACAATCTTTTAGTGCTGATTATTTCGAGAAATTGCAATAGCTCGTATTAATTTATTAATTTATGAGCCTTATCTCCGCATTTCTTATAATACCTTCCTTACGTCATGAGATGCATGAATGAAAATTAAAATAAATAAAGGAAGGAAAGAAAAAAATGTTTTCTCTGGAAAAAATGTTCTCTGGAAAATCCTTCTCAGGAAAATGTTTATTATTTAAATTTGAAGCATGCAGTTTTAAAGTTACATATCATATGGAACTTCAGCTATTCAACTCATAATAGAACTTTGCTTTTAATTACTATAATTATTAGGAGAAGTGTTTCTCATATTACCAGACTTGATTCCAGAAAAATTGAGAAACATTTCGTAATAGCTTCTAGAAAATCGCCTCTGAATGAAATTCCCATCATTTGAATAATTTAAAATTTACATCGAGACATGTACCTGTCCGTAAATCAAATTATCCAATCATTCTTTTCACATATTGAATATGAAAGAGGAATTCCCGGATGGCGGTATTATATGAATTTGGTATGATATACGATCCCGCGATGCTGTATACATATATATTAATATATATATATATATATATCAGGTCTTATTTTATATATTAAGCTATTAATATTTATATTATATTTGTATATATTGACAAATAGTACTATTGTTCATGTATATATACATATATATATATTATATATTTACTATATATTATATATAAATATATAAATTCATTTTTATACTTATAATGATTGGTATGCGAAAATTTCGTCGAATGTAAGTTAATTATTTTATTATCTGATTATTTCCTGATTATTTTATATGTGTTTCCGGTTCCAATGAAAATTTCCAGCTTATTGGATACTCCAGAAATTTAGTTTTTCTAATATTATTGCACAGATGTTACCGAATTCTGTAATAGATTGATCCATGCATTTCGAATTTGATATTTGAAAATTGAATGATCATTATAATATCCAGTTTCCTAAAATTAGTTGAGATTCGAAAATATATATATGTATTTGTTTATTCCTTGATAATAAATTCATTTAATATCTGTGTATATTTCTTTCAGTTGTTTTCCTACGAATCTCATCTATGGTTTCTTTGGATTGATGAATAAATGCCATATGCAAATAATTGTGTTCCGAATATCAGGAGTTAGAAAGAAGCTGTCTAGACAGCAGTTATCTTGAAGGTACACTGAGTTTTTATCTGATTCTTAGGAAGAGCCTTATTTAGATAGTTAATAATTCTGCTCCTTTTTATCATTGATTCATAATGTTTCACTCTTTCTTACTTTCCATAAAATTTAATCATTCTTCATACTTTACATTTTGTTTTAATTTTCCGATAAAAAATTAGAGAATTGTGCAGATTTGACAGTTCTTTGCTTCACTCTGCTCTAGGCCTTCTTGCAACTCGGCGTAGCCGTCAATAGAATGCTTATTGATATCTGGAAAATCTCGATATTTGCAAAATTAATATTCATTGCAAATTCAGCTGCGCTTATTACTTCGTAAGTTAAACTGATATGATCACACAGTAAATAAATAATTCAAAAAATACCTCTTTCAATTCCAGTGATTTCCCAGATCGATTTTTTGACACTCGCTTTCAAGAAATATGTTTCCATGACTCCTTTATTTTTGATTTTTGTCATACCACGACATTCAAAAATAAACTTACCCGTTCTTTGAGCGCATCTAAATTTTCAAAAAAAATTTTTTTTTACATCTTTACGAGAAACCTCTAGAGCCTTGGGAAGAAAAGCGTTTGCTTTCTCCAGATATTATTTATTTTCGATTAATTTAGCAATTAACACGGCAGTCCATTTGGATACTTTCTAAGTAATGATCAAAGAAATGTAAACTCGAAAGAAGCCTTGCTGCAATGAATCTTTCCAGCTACTCCATGACTGCTCATACGTGATGCCGTGTTCACCGTATCACCGAAAAGACAGTATCTGCAATCGAATTTTTAAAGAAATTTTTACAAAATTAATTTTTTGATTAATAAATTTATCATTATTGTCAGTTTCCAATACTATACACAATAACTTAATCTAATGAAATCAGTACTGCTGAAATATTTCGGGTTTGAAAAATTGTCGCTTGAAGGAATGCATCAATCAGAATGTATTTGCATATGGTCAAGAATTAAAAATTTTCAATTTTAAACTTCGATTATTATTTATGATGTAAATAAGTGCCATACCTCGGCATTTTTTTGCCAATTACTCCAGCCACAACAGGTCCAGAATTGATACCAAGACGTAACTGGAGCGGTTTTTCAGTAACAGGATCAGTGATGGATCGAGTTTCAAGAATCATACCAAGTGCTACATGACACAATACTTCACAATGATTATCGGTTTGTTCCGGTATACCTCCCACTGTCACATATGTGTCATCAGTCGTTTCTACTTTAAATACCTTTAAGAGAGGATGTTAAATATTTCCTTGTTTCATTTTATTATTTTTCAGATTCCACTTCAATGCTTGAAAGAATGAAATTGTGTTATTATGAAAAAATTCCAAATCTTACGGAATGTTTGTCAACCAAACGATCAAGCTTTGTAAACAATTCATTAGCAATGTAATGACTTGTTCTGGCTTGCAGCCCACGACAATATTGTGAAAATTTGGTATATCACCGAACATTACTGTCACTTCCTCATATTCACCTAAATCTGGCAACTATTTAATCGGTGACATTAAAATCGACCCCTTTGTAAAGAATAAATGCACAACAAAATTACAGTTTTTCTTCAACCTTCATGGCTAACTAGGCTTGACACCATATCCTTAGCCAACAGTTGGAAATCCATAACAACAATTAAATGATAAAAAAAATGAGCGCGAAGAGACTGCATAGATGGAATTGCATAGTGAAATATAAAAAAAAAAAAATCAGAGAAAAAGTGGTTGTATCTTGGCTGACATTTAGTTAAAGTTGAAATTTAAACTTGAATTCAACAAACTCACAAGCAGCCACTGTTTTACCATGAATTAGTTGAGTGGCGACAAATGCTGGCAGCAATTGACATAACAATGCTTCCGTTTCAATTCTTTCAAATTTCATTCCTCGTGTCTGCTCCTCCATTTCAGTATTCGCTAGTTGCAGCTGCATGCTGCAATGTGCAATGCAAGAAGGATTAAAGTAGAGCTTTGTCCACGCTACTAAGAAAAAATGAATATTCTGCAAGTGAAATCATATTTGTTTACTCTCCGCAGATGCTTCCAATTACTTACTTTTTCTCGATATTAGAAAGCCGTTGTTGATTAAGAAGTATTACATCTCGAGTAAAATCATGTAATGGCATTGCATCCAGGCGTATTCCGTATTCAAATAACTCCGAAATAGTACTAAGGTCTGGTGAACCAATGTATAACAACCGGTTTTCATGTCCCAAAATCATTATTTGTCCTTTCAGTTTCAAATTCTTTTTTCGATTTATTTTCGTTCTAAAAATTGATGAAATTTTCAGTTTGAAAGATCGTGTTCTAAATTCATAATAGTGAGCATTTCAATATTGGATCATGGTGATTTATGCAAAGATTTTCGCCGATATCGTTGTAAGATTTTTTTTAACAATGCTAAAGATAACAATATTTAAAAATAATAAATGTCCTGATAAATTGAAATTTAACAACAAATATTTACCGAACGTTGCTGAATTGTTCATCGTTTATTACTGTTTTTAGTTGAAGAATGAACAATGTATTAATAAATTTGTGCATTATATCAAATTCGAAAGATATCTGTGGCCAAATGATATCAAATATGCATTTTAATGGTGTGCCAGGTGCCAATAATTCCATTGAAATATGTTGACTTAAATAAAATAAGCAAAAAAGGTAAATTAAGTCATTTGGATTTGCTTATCAAACTGAATACTTACTAGAAACCTTTTCCGCACTGTATCAAATTACAATTTCGATCGGCTATGAAATGATATGGTTGTAAAGAGATGAAGTCTACTTTGTTTACTTGTAGTATGGTATCATTTTCATTTTTCACTTCTGTAGATTCATTCCATAATAAGCCACATTGAGTTATATCCTGCAGCTTTTTGTTTTTTGATCTTTTTAAATCATGCATGTCAAAAAAATATGTTTATCTTTCCGTAAACTTGCAAAAAAAGGAAAACTTGCATAATTGATTGAAATTTAAATACGTTTTGAATAAAACTGTAAAAACTATAGGTAGTTTATATAGGTAGTTTGCATATAGGTAGTTTAATAATTGAATGATAGAATATTTGCATCCTATGCATACTATTCAGTTCAATATCTCATTAGCACAATGTTCTTTAATGCCATGAAATAAAAACAGAAATGTATAATTCATGTAAAAATTAATCTCTCAAACAAACTTCGATTTTATAAATAACATGTTCTTGTTCGTACACACTATTAGCATATCGAACATTACATTTGTTCAATTTAGTAAGCGTAATCTTTATTTCCATAGAGAAGATATTTTTTCGCAACTTTGCGTGCTGCACCTATAATGCAGTCTTAAAGAGCGAGCTTAAAGTTTAAATTGAGGTCTTCGGATTTTCTCTTTTTTGATAATCAGGAATTAAAAAATATTTACGATTTTCAATGAATAAACTGACGATCTGTGAAATATATTTCCTATGTGACATTTCACAAATTACTCCAGATTGAAATTTCTTTTCTTGTTTGCTAGTTGATTTCAGTATATTGATGCGATCGAATGATATTAAGTTTTCTTCCTTTATGACTAATCAAAACAATTACTATTAGAGAAAAGAAAAAAGCATTTCGACGAAATGACTTGAACTGCGTGATTAAGTAATTCTATTTTTGGTTCATGTAGGATCAGAGCATAGAAATGGCTGATATAATTTCAATTAATTATAGCACTTATTTTAATTGAAATGGCTACGCTATAAATATTAAAATTAAAATCATTAAAACCATAGATTCAGCTTGGACATTCACTGTTTGAATGCTTCGAGACTGACCTTTAACAAATGGATGTATTCCATGATGACTGGTATAATAATGAAGCAAAATTGAACCGTCTTCACATTTTTCGCATCGAAATAACGGTCCTCGTGTGATATTTTTGTAAATCGCAAAACTTATAAAATGATGCAATGAATCCAACTCATTGAAGAAATTCTGCAATTTATTTAATCAAGCTTTTACCGCTTATATTTTATCAGTCTTCTGAATAACAAAATTGAATTAGTAAGTAATTACTTGTATCAGAATGAATCCAAGCAAAATATTAAGCGACAGTTCAAAATTATAATGTCCCCTCTCTCAATGATAGCTATATATATCATGTAATGTTCTTTGAAAAGAGTTAACTAAACAATTGTAATGAGATATCTCTTATATACGACGAAAATTCGATTGAAGGAGATGAAATTCATATTATAAGGAAAACCAGAAACAGCTTCGCTTGGCATCTAATGGCTTCTCATACAATTCTAATCAAAAAATCTGGAAAAGATTCCTAGTTAGAAAACCATACTTTTATCTAGAAAACTAAACTGCTAACTTATTTACATATTTGAGGAGTAATTCATAAGAAGCATATACCATAAAATCACGACTCATTGATCGTAGCAAATCGTTCCACCCGTGATCACAAAGGTAATCGACATAAAAATCGCCAAAATTTTCCCAGAATCGTTCATAAGTAATACCTTAAAAGATAAAAATTTTTCTAGATTGCAATCAAAATGTTTACGCAAAATTAAGATGAAAAAATATAGTTAATTTTTTATCATTTGAATTCGATAAAATCGGTCATTTTTTTTACCAAAAAATATTTTCTTAATTCAACTACCAATGTTTACGCAAAATTAGGATGAAAACAAAGCGTGATAATCCAAGTCTGAACTTGAAAAAATTAAGCAGAAAAAAATTCTGCTCGTTTCACTTCTTCTTTGACAAAGTCAGAAAGAAAATATATTTAAATAACACGCTTTTGGTCCAAATAAAAACTCCGGAAATTTTCTTGAAATGCAAGAGATTTTTTTATCTTACCGGTAGCGGCAACAATTCCATTGATTAAGCGAAAAGTATTTTCATCATGATAACGATAATGTTCGATTATCTGATCATCTTTTAAAAAACCAGCTTTATCTCTACAAAAACAAATTCCAATAATATTTTGTTAAATATAATATAAATGAGAAGATATTCTTTTGAAGAAATCTCAACTCAGTACTTTTTTTAAAATAAATTTCGTTAAAATTCAAAATTTCGTAAACACTGTAACTTGAAGACTATTCTAAAATCAGGGGCATAAAATGACTTTAAATATAAAAATGAAAACTTATTGGAATCTAGGTAGAACTCACATAATACTGTTCCATGTTCGCTCGCCATATTTCTCAATGATAAATTGCCGGACCACTTTGTGAATAAAACCAAACTATGTTTAAAATATTCATAAAACTTCAAAGTTGTTGGAAATTAAATGAATTTAATCTAATATTCACTACTTTATAATATGAATTTTTTAAAAATTAATAATTTCAAAATTTTAAGAAATTTACTTTCTAATTGAATGATTAACGGTTCAAAATAGGGGATAGAAGCAGAAATGATGAAAATTTGCAACACTGAATCATCACTTTTCTGCTCTATTTCATTCTACTCTAAAAACAACGATTGTAATAAAATCTTTTAAAAGAATATTACCATTTCGAGCAAAAACTTCGACTGAATTATTCCATCACAATCATATGATTGCTTTTGCTTCCAGTCTCATTTTTAATTTATAAAGTCACTTGTGCATGCGATCTTCACTATCGTTATTTAGTCATAAAGAATGCTACCAATTTTAAGTTTTAAATAATTACTATACATTCTATTTATGAAATATTTGCGAGAAATACGAAGGGTGCATTTTTTTTACACCGGTCAATTCCAAAGATTCCCAAATATTTAGCACGAAGTCACAGTTCGCAATGACTTATAATTTATTTCAGGAAGAAAATTATTCACTGGAAATTTTTTCGACCGGTTTTTGAATATTCTTCAGAATTTCGATAAATTGTATGATAAAATTAAACATGTAAAAATTATTTGCATATTTGTCTATTTGTTTGTCTTTCACTTTTTGAATGGTTGAAAATTTGTAATAATATTTAGGAATCTTCATATCAATTATTATGGAAATGTTGCAATTTGCCAACAACATTAATTAATTTTTCGCTGTAAAGCATGTGACGGTAGAAAAAATGTCAAATTGAATTGAAAAACAGTGTTATTGATTGGTTGGTAATTTCAACTTATAAAGTAATTCTGTACTTCCTTGGTAACGATAAGTTTTCTGCGATTTCAGATGGAAAGTTAGAACTTCGATTAATTTAAGAAAAATGCGACTGACTGTTTTCCAACTTATTAAAATAGTTTATTGAGCAGGACTAAACAAATAGTAAGTACAAATCTGTGGATTCATTTCTTTCCAGATTTAATTTATTTTTCGCTTCCTTTGTATCCTTCAGTGATAGGAGAACGAGTGTTTACTGAAAGTAAAAGCCTTAAAAAAATCAAAGCAATGCTTTTAGAGTTATCAAAAGGAAAATTAAGAAATTTATTGATATTTTATAGAGTAAACTTTTCTGAAATTTCTTCACTTACCGGTAGCCAAACGTCATTACTTGTTAATTTCCGGTTGTGTTGTAAATATTTTGTTATGGTTTTGAGTTTCATCAAAGCATCTCTGATTGATACAAATTAATAATTCCAGAAGTTTCGAGGTACTTTTGAAAATTAAATATTTTTGCTAAAGAAAATGTGCAAATTAGGATGAAAATGTTAGTGAAAGCAATTATTTTCAAGTAATCCATCATTCCAATTAGTTAATTGATTTCATTGCCATATGAAATTGTGATCAAAACGTTGGAATAAAAGTTGTTTATAAAGCACACATTGAAAGCTGCTGATAATTTTCTTTTATAATCAAAATTTGATAGAACGCATGACTATAATTATATTATATCATAAGTAATAATCAATGGCAGTTTTTAGTAAATATTATTTATCAAAACCATTTATCAGCGATGAGTAGTGAATAGCAGAGACAAAATTATTGTGATTGATAAATTGAAGATTTTACAATCTGACTTCTATAGGGAATTTATGCTCTGTGTTTTTAAAGTAAGGGTACGATTATACGGAAGTAGAGAAGCGTTACTTATGTTCTTAAGTAACGTGAGATAATGCAGTCTTGAGGGTCGAAAATAATTTGCAAAGTGCAACTTTTATCTACGTAACAAATTATTTTTGAATCCTACGCAGATTTAAAACTATGTAGGATGTAGTGGTTAAGTTGACTAGGATGTAGCGTTTAATTAAGTATTTTTCAATAAACCACATATGATGAATCGCTCGGAATAAGCTAACAATTCATTCCTTTCTATTTTCTAAAAAAAAAAAGAAAAATACTCTCATGACTCGACTATATACCAGTAACATTTGTGTGTGAATCGCATTTTACGTCGCAGTACGATGGACATCACTCATCATTCATTCTATACACGCGTCGTTAATCGCTACTGCATTCGCAGCTCATTTAAATATTCGTTTATGCTGATCACAGTTCACGCGTGGGTACATTATATCAACTATCAATCATATAAGAGTTTGTGTAATATATATATATATATAAAGATCGAAATACTCTTCACACCTATTGCTTTTCAGCTTTTCTGCGCATGGAGATTATAATTTTTTATATTTTTTTCAAAATACCAAGATCTGTAAAATCTCCAACTGATAAAAATGAGCTGTGATACGCCTTTTTATTGAAATTAACAAAGATTCTTTAAAAAAAAAAAAAATATTTGAAAGTATTTCCAAGTTTCAGCAATGAATTGAAATTTGATGATATGATTGCTCTGATATTCATTGATTTGCAACCAACTTAATCAATGTCTAATTTTCCTGACATTTCAGAGAGAAAAACTCTCTCATTCGGAAAATTTCAGTATTTAAAAAGTCTAATTTCATGACATTTCAGAGAGAAAAAAATATACTATCAAGTTTGAAGATTGTCCAGATAAAATTCTGTGAAGTTGGAATTATGTCTAAATTTAAAATTTGAAATGGAACATTTCAAAGTAATGAAAATTTGAAAAATAAGAAATTGAAGGATACAAATATTATTACCGTTGTATACCTTTATTTGCATAATTGATGTAAGGCGATGGTGGCAAATAACAAAATGATAAATTTCTATTGGATATATGAATGAACTGATTTTGAAATCAAATTGCAACAAACAGCAAAGCAAAAAATTGATCGATTTAAAAATGAGACCAACAATTGATGAGCGAGCAGCACAATGTGTACAACTATAAGAAATTCGGCAATAAAGATATTAATGTTTGCTTGTACTGCTTGTCCACAATTTGAAATATTTTTGATCATAACGGAACCAATTTATTCCAAAAGCTTATCACAACTAATCAGTACTTTTGTTAGATGAATAGTAATGCTGGGTCAAATTTTTTATAGGCCAAACTATTCTTTTATTGATTTCATATATGATAGACTGATGGCTTACTCGTAATTAGATTGCTGACTCAGTAGTTCTTCAATTGTCTAACAACTGTATTAAAGACAGATATTCGATGCAAATTCTTCTTCATTGCAATCTTAAAGAATTTCATTAGTTATGATCATAACTAAGCTCTTTCAGTGATAAATATTTTGATTTTCGTTATTCTGACCTTCTGGTCTGAATAGTACCTTCATTTACTATGGAAAAATTCCGAATTTAGAATTTTGAGACAAAAAAAAGGAATAGACCAAAAGCGAAAAAAGCGGTATCTCCTTTGTCATTACTTCAGTATTCGTCAGCTAAATCTAATAATTTCGAGAATTTAATTAATGGAAAGTCGAACATTCATTTATATCTAAATGTTTTTCGCGAATAGCAATTTTCATTAACCTATATTAACCTATCACCACTTCCCAACTATAATTGAAATATGAAGTGAAATCAAATTAAAGGAGCAATATAAGATACTAAAAGGATTCATGCAGCTTTGAATATAACCAGTTACATTCATAAATGTAATTGATAAAACGAATTCTACATTGTGAAAGATATGTTTGCTTTTGTTTCACAAATGAAATTATCTAAATGGTATCAAAAATTACAAACAATGCTTTTATCGAAAGTGTCAACAATAAAGAATCTATCAAAACAAAAGGCATTATTTACTAGAGTAAATAAAGAATCAATAATACTTACGTATCATTTGCAAATATGCTCCTCGATGACTTTTTCACACGATTGACAAATCACTCGACAGCAATAATGAAATTTACAATTGCACCGATCCATTATTTTATGCACCCGCGTATCGAATCCGCGATAGCAACACATCTAAAATTGGAAATAATAGCATGTTACAATAACAATAACAGGGAAATTTTTTGAAGACAAAGAAAATGTGAGTAAAAAACTATGATATAAATTTAAAATTTTGCAAGATCAAATTGGCATTAGTTTGATTAATGATAAGATAAATACAAGACTGAGAAATCTGTAAGATGTACAACAAAATACTGTACATGATAATCAAAAAATATTTCAAAAAAATTTTGAAATTACTAGATCACATCCATCGATACCATGTGAGGAAATATTACAAAGGCGTCCATGGGTTCCCAAAATCCCGTGCTCTAGATCCGGTTCACAGTAGTCCGGAGATGATTCCAGATAAACCTTCATAATAGTAATAACAATAACAATTTATTATTATTTTCATGATTATAATACTTATGTCATATAAGGAGATCACGCCATAATTTAACAGATCTTCTTAAACTAAAAAATACAATTAATTCGAGACAAATTAAATTAATAAACCCATTTATCGATGCTACATGTTGTCATAAAATGTCATTATAGTACTGAATTCAAAGCTGCAGCGAAAATTTTTAATTTAAACGGAACTGTCCTAATAAGCATACATATTACAAGACTATAACCCACGAGATCAGCTTTAGTATGTCTTCTGAAATTGATATTCTTACGAATCATTATCGGTTTGCTGTCCTCTTCGACTATTGCTACTTCTGTGGCACCATCAAATTTGTCTTTGATTATCTTTCCAATTTCCCTACAGTAAATAAATATATCGTAATCAAGTAGCAAAGACTTTGAAAGGCTTTGGAATTCAAACTTCATTTTGTGTTATCAACATAAGGCAAGTTTCATCTATTTGAAAAATTCTGTGCCTATCCCCGATTTTTTTTTTTTTTTGTAAAATCTCGAAAGAGAAAATGATTTATTGGCATTGGATCTTCAAGCCTCTGCAGCCAAAAAACTTCCCGAATCGAATATCAATCGACAAGCATATGGCAGCATTACTGGTGATGTCTTCTGCATATGATAACAGTAAAAAGTCTCGTCAGCAGTCTATGCTTGTGCTTGTAGCTGCGCTGCGAAGAAATTTACCTGAATGTTGGCATCGATTTCCAACATGTTTTCATTTCGCAGGAACCGCTCAGTCCATGGCATTTGCACTGCTTCCGGGTATTCAGCTCCAATACCTGTTATAGGAAAAAAGAATTGAAAGATAGAGAGAGCATAAGAGAACAGCCATTAATCTATCTAGTACTACTTTCCATCTTATTGATGCAAATATCAAATTAGCATTCATTGATATCATCAATAGCAGTATCTGTTTTGAGGGATGCAGAAGGTAGCCTGCTAATGAAGATTTCTTTACCTGTCTTCCAGCATTGTTATTATGCAAATTCATGATTTTCCGCTGAATCGTTTGATTTTTGCCTCTCTCAGCAGCATCAACAAAAGCTCTAGATACAGCTATACCGTACCGGACATTATCCGAGCATCCATTCCAATTGAACTGATCCGTTTTTTTTAAAGCACTCAAATCGCAGCCACACTTATCGATAAGTCCCTTGGAGCAATCTCTGTAATAAGAAAAATTATCTCCAAGCATAAGAATAATCGCTCAACAGGACATTTTTTTTGCATAGCATACCTTGTAATTCGATAAGCAATTCCAGCAGAAGAAATGGCATGAACGAAGGCAGCTTCTCGAGTGCCACGATTCAGTATCATATCACCAAAAACTTTCTTCGTATTTGGATTGATTAATGAGCAATTCCATCTTAATAATAAATGAGATGAATTTTTTTAAATCTAATAGTCTTTTTTCATAAATGAATTGAAATTTGAAAAATGAGCTTAGTTTTAAGTTTTAAGGTTAAAAAATTTTGAAAAACTGTAGTTTCTGAACTATATTTTTTAATTCATAAGCATTTAGATTAGGAACTTAATTTTTATATTGTTCCGGCTATATTATTTTGATCCGAAATCTTTTCAAAATTTTCAGTTAAAAGTTTAGATAATAATCGATCAACAATAAAGGTAATTATAAGTGAAGAATTACAGAAATAATTATAACCGAACTTATTGAATAATTATAAGTAAAACTTAATGATTTTCTAGATCTCCATAATATAATATTTCAGGCACATTTAAATTATTTGATGATTACAATATTAGGTTTACAAACCTCCTTTGATGGAATTGATATTGGCATTCAGAATATGCAAGCTGGGCACCGGCTCTTATGCTATCCATTTGTTCGATGTTGCGTCGACAAAACCTTAACTGCAATATTCACTGTCATATACATTTACGACTTTTTTATCGATGAGTACATCAGAATGATTATGATAAGATATATGATTCAGTGAAAAGGTCAATATTCCACCTTAGAAAGAAAGATTTGCTAATCTTATATTTCTTCTTTTCAAATTGATGCTATTGCTGCAAATTCATATTTGGATTTGCAAGAAAAAATGGAGAAAAGACAAGATAACAATCTAGTATCAAGCATTACAAGCGCGCTTTTAGAGAAAGCTTTTAAATGAAATTTAAGACTGATTCTTCCTTATTGAACAAATTCTTTTCCTATGGAATCCCGATATCCAGTTTTCCAATAGTTAGGATTATTGATTTTAAGTGAAGCAGAAAAGAAAATCTTAAGAATTTTGAATATGACCTGTTTGCGAGTAAGTCCGTGTAGATGCCGACACGACCATTGCGGATGTAATCGATCTATCTTTGAACTGGAGAGGCTTAAAGCTCTAAAAAAATTTCGATTTTTATTGATTATTTTAATAAAAATGGTATATGTAATTATTTGTTAAAATCACATTGGATTGTTTAAAAATTCTTCATTATATTCTTCGTTTCATATTTGAAAATAGTTGGAGATAGATTTGTGATATCATTTCGGAGAAGTGAACAGTACGCATTCTCATAATCGATTATTGAGTGATATGCTAATGTTCTTATCAGAAACAACTCTAAAGGCAATTTCCTTTTCAGCTGAAAATCTCAAAGCTGAAAAAGAGAAATGATTGGACGCAGACATGCATATTCTTCACATTTCATTGAAATTACTTCGCATGGATGATGGATTTGCATATAGAGAAATTATTTTTTCTTCAAGAATATATCATGATATCATGGTCGTAAGGTATCTGGATGAGTGGGATACGGTAGTTTATAAATTGTCATAAAAACTATGGTTCATTGGAAAGAGAGGGGACGTTGGCTGAACTGAATTGATGATTGTTTAGGGGTGGGAAAGGAATGAATGAACCCTTTCTCTTCCTTCTGCTCAGAAAGATTGCTGCTCGTTCTGCTACCGCTCAACAACCAATCGATTTCATTCGTCAAATATTATCTATCATTTCGAAAGGAATTTCAAATCCACCAAGTCATGCCGTCAACGGTTCATGTGGTGACAACTATTGACTGAACGATTTATAAAGAAGCTAAATGCTACTGATTTACGAAAATGAATTTTCTAATTAATCCATTCCGATTGGATTTGAAACTATTGCAGCAGATGGATGTCCCATGCTTATATATTATATCTTATTTGGCTTGACTTGGCTAATAGCAATGTGCATATTTGTTGGCTAAAGATTAATCTGTTTGTTCTCTCTAATCTATCATTTATAATGATCGTTCTCCCTATCCACGAGAAAAATTTATCTGATCATAGTTACTATTTTTTGACAACTGTTACAAGCTATTATTTTTTTAAATCTTTTCGAGAAAATCGAATAGATTTTTCTTTTGGATAATTTTGATCGGATGAATTTCTCTTTTGAGTGCAGAGAAAGAACTAATCAATCTGCGGTAACTAATATTTTAATTCTAGAAGATTTTAAAATTCGATACTCACAAAATCATACCTAAACGATTATCTGAAATAATTAAAAGAAATTAAATATTTCCTCATACAATTATCAGCTCGAATTAATTTTGAGAGTTTGATCATTGAGCTTTTTTCATCTGCTTTTGCCATATTTTAATTTGCATAAAAATAAAAAAACAATTAAACCGGCCGATAAAATTTATTTTTAAAAATACACCGAAACGGCGCCAGTATATAGAATTTTTGGCCTAAACAAAAAAAAAATTTGAAAAAATAAGATTTAAATCCTCCATCTTTCCTCATAACATTTTACATTTCCGTGGAGAGAAAAAAGTCTCGAACGTAATTTTCCATTCATTCTTTTAAATAATGCAAATTTAGGTGTCACTCACTGATATATATGAAAAGTTTTAATTTTGCTTATATCTTGACTATTTCATTGCATTCTCTATGAAAATTAAATTCTTTTCGTAAGACAAATATATGTTGTTTTGTATTGGAAATTAATGTTGATGTTTAAGGTAAAATAATAGATCTGCCTGAAGTATAATATTATCCAATATATACAGTCATTCAGTTAAGCAAACCTAATCATAGAATTTCGGATTTTTTTTGTAGAAAATATTCCAGAATTTCAACTTTTTGCAATAAGCCAATTTTAAAACTTTTTAAAACTATCCAAAATTCTAAACGGAAAGATATAGAATAATATACAGTTGCTTGTGGTTCATACAGTTTACTTATTTAGGTAAAAAATATTATTGACATTACTTAAGATCAAATCAATTTTTTTTTCATAGATAAGTCCTAGTGTCTTGAATCGTTCAAAAACTGAAATATATCATTCTCAGTTGTCATTCCACAAGTAATTTTAATTAATTTCTTCTGGTATTTTCATTTTTCAGCACTCGTGCATGACTGCATAGTTCTGCTTAGAAGACTTTACAAAATTATGAGAAATGGCCTAATGGAAAAAGTAGGTATAAAAGAAGATTATGGAAAATAAAGAATCATATGATATTAATAATTTGTTGTCTAACTTGATCAAATTAATGAAGTAATTAAGTGAAAGATTTATTGATAGATGAGTCAATATTTTAAGCTTTAAATATAACTGCTTCCGCAAAAAAATTACAGCCATGAGATCGCGATGACGTAATCGACAAATGGATCGAGAAAGAGTAATAGAAAAATTATATAATTCATCGCCAGTGCTCGTCCTCAACTTATCGCCGTAGCGCATTGCTTCACCGTATGTGCACAAGCAATATTCATCTGTTGTACTGCATTCAGATAGCTTCTTGGGTAGCAGTATGAATGATGAAGATGCTTTTCAGTAACAGATTCTAGAGATAATGAACAGAAATTCAAGTGTAGAATTCAGAAATTGAAAACAATCAATCGTATAGTAGCAATAATATTTAGTACTGAATATGATAGCAAATAAAAGACTATCTCTTTCTTCTGTCCCTTAATTTGTGACGCTTTGACGAATATTTCACAAATGATTACTGTAATCAAAGGAAGGGAAAACGAAGGAGGATGGCTGATACGCGAAGACTTCACTACTGGTTTATAATTGTGATACCCCAAATTTTGTTTGCTTTCTAGAAATTTTTGTTTCCTCCCTCTTCTTGTCTTCTTGTCTCTTACTGGCAAAGAAACAACAATGGAAATAAATTCCAAAGCCTGGTAAATCGGCTCATATGCGTGAGCCTAGTCTTCTGTCTGCTCATCTCTTCTATCTATTGAAAGTCATGTGAAGTTGGGAGGCGATTTGGAGTAACAAAAATGACATCCAAAATTCGACCAAAAATTTAAAAATGGGTCTCAAATGCAATCTTATTGACAACGAGAACAACCAAAAATGCATGCAGGCAAATAGTGAGGCATAGACATGCAAGCAAACTTACAGACCAAGTGGAAATATTGTCGTTAGGTGATATACACAAGAGGTAGAGGCACGGAGCATAAATTTTTAGATGGCCGTAAATCATCCGATGAAACCGACCTTCGTGATGGGCGAATACATTTTTACAAAATTGGTGACAAGTTAAAGATAACAACTGAGATGATGATAATGGCGATGATTAAGATTATAGTAACTGTGTAAAAATAATAATAATGATACTTCAATAAATGATGATAATGATGATAACAACGATAGCTCAATTTATTAATGATTCTCATTGAAGTCGTCATTTAGAAAAATCTATAATTAATTAAGAAATGAAATCTATTTAAATAAATGGTATATGAGTCGAAGCAAAATTAAATATGTGGCTGAAATCTGCAAAGGTATCTAAATTTAATTTTTAATAAATTATTAAAGTTCTAAATTTTTGTTTGATAATTTCGGTCTTGACTTTTGAAAAAATAATTAGCACATTGTTAAGCCAAAAATCTTTATATCATTTTCCAGATCTTCAATTATTGAATTTATGCCATAATTCATTTTTTAAGGAATTATATTGATTTCCAATTTCATCAATTCTTACTTTTCCTGATCATTTATTCACAAAAATAATAGACCAAAATCTCGAATTTTATTATTTTTACTCACTACCTAATTATACAATAAATATTTTTGAGTAACAAGCATTTGCATTCACCAGAAAAAATTCACTGCTTGTTTTATGGAAATCGTCAGCAGAGCGGGATATTTCACCAGGTTTTTTGAACATTTATATCTCACTAACAAATATTTGCAATTGAATTTTAATGTATTGGATTTTTTTTTGAATTCAATGCAAAAAAAAATCATAAGTGTGATTTACATTTTCAGTTTCTGAAAATAAAATACATCTGAAACTCAATCTTTGGGTAATTTTCTGGTTGTGATATTTATATATCGGATGTTACCACTCACAGACAATTGAAAGACAACTCACATATGCATGATCTGATGAAGAAAAGCATGAAAGCCGAAATTTTTTCATTTTGGAGAGAGAAAAATTTATGAATCCAAAGCCAACATTTTTTGCAAAAAAAGGAATGTTGATTGGGAAGTGAATGACTGTAATTTGATAAATTTCGGAATTACTTTTTTCTCTACTAAAATATCAGTTGGCACGTTGACTGCAGACCGTAAATGTTGTTATCCTGCAAATTTTTTGAAATGTATAATTCAAAAATTTACAAAATATTCCCTGGAATTTGAAAAAATTATGCTTGCTCATGAATTTATTAAAATGCACGAAGTTTAATATAGTTTTTTAATACAACTATGACTATGATAAGTTTTTAAACAAAAAAGATATGCTTATCATTTTAGCATTAATTCGGTTAATCCAATAAAGTTTCATTATCAATTTTTCCTTCTCTATGTGATTCACATTTTATCATATCAAATGGTCTCAACCTAGCATCTGTGCATAGATGACAAAACTAAAGAATTATTTTTTTTAAGACGCCAGTCACTTCAGCGATAATTTTTAGTACTTCAATTGTCACAATTTCTTCATAAACATGCATATTAGTTTTCCCTTGAATTTATTTTCTGTCATTCCACCGCTGCTCATTATGGCGATCGATGAATATATTCATCGATCTATCGCTGATCATCAGCATCGATAAAAGTGTCTTAAGATTTCATACTGTATAAAACTTTGTATCTCTTTGAACAATGTATATATTCTTTCCAAAAAACAGCAATAATAAATGTTCTTCTGATACTTGCAATAAAGTTGAAAAATACGAATTCTGAGGAATCAGAAATAGTTCCAAAGAATGGATAAATTATCTTAATATTTTCTTGTTTCCATAGCAACTTGTGCTGCTTTTACTGCCATGCTTATTTTCTGAAATTCATTGAAGTATTACTATGTCCAACAATCTTCCGACCACTCACTGACACCATCACCTCTCAACTGCTGCGACATTCGAAACTATATTGATTTCATAAATCTCATAAAATTTTAGGTAAATCCTGTTTTAAAACTCGGCGTTGTAATTGACGATTGATTTAAAATTCCAAATTAGCTTATATTCAATTTTTTTAAAAGTTCTTTCTAAAACTGAACACTTCCATCCTAGCATTCGCAAAGCTTTAAATTTCATTAAAACTTAAAATAATAAATATTATAAGTATTTTATTTTTCGCAATGCCTATCATCGTGGCATCAATTATTTTTGAATTTCTATTGCTTCTGTATAGCGAAGCATTTCACTGTTATTACTGTGCATCCAATTTGCCTTCCAATATTAGCAAGAATGCACAACGGGCATTCAGAACAATACTGTATTCGACCTTTTTGGTACCACCAGTTGATAGATCATGTGCCAATCCAGAAGATGTCGAGTTCAAAACCATAAAACAAGTGAATTGTTCATCAGATGATCAGTGTATCAAAATCACAGTACGGCAAAAAGGTGAGTACGTTATGAGTGATTCAGAACTTTGACGTCTGTTTCAATTTTGCCTTGAAGATAGAATATATTTACACTGCAAAATTTCAAATTTTAATATTTTTTATTGAATTTCTAAATTCAACATGGTGTTAGCATTGGGAGCATTGGGATTATCATTTTTCAGCGAGATTTGGCTAATATATTGATTACATCATTGTGATTGGATTCCACTCCGAAAACATGAAAACAAATTAGTTAAAATTTTTAGGGTTTATCTCTTAGAGAAAAAGTTTCCTAAAAGATAGCTGTTAATGCTCATTTATTATTCTGTCATGTTTTAATACTGAAGCTTGCGTATCTTTTAGATTTACAGTTCGTCATGCGCAGTTGTCAAAATCTTATTTATCGTGACAAAATGATTGGTGACAATATGGAATGTCGTCATGATCACAGCCCTTCAATTTGTCGCTGCAGCAATAATTTATGTAATAATAGCGCTTTAGTATTTTCGCTTCAAAATTATATATTTTTTCAGCATTTCTTATGGTTCTGTCATATTTTGCATGACTTTCGATTTTATAAAATTCTTCGTGAGGATTTGTAACATCTTAGATTAAAAAGATATCTTGCAAGAACAATTTTTTTAATAAGATTTGTTGTGACGATCGCTCAGTAATTAAAATGGAATTGGAAAAATAAAGTGTAAAATGTCGAGAAAAAATATAAAAAGATTCCTACGACAAAATTGCGATCTTATATTTACTCAAATCCAATTTTTAAAAATAAATTGTAAATATTGAGTTTTGATATTCTCACACTTCTCTCTCTTTTCCTTCCTCCTCCTCTCTTAAGCTATTATAAAGCAAGTAGCGAAAAGTAAGATATAGAAATCAAAATTATATTAATTAAAAAAATACTTATTATCCCAATAAAACACTTTCTAATTTAATATCGAATGTATATTAAAATTTTTGTTTTCCATTGTGCAGTAAAATTAGCTCTAATTATAGTAGATCTTCGAATACCCACAAAATTAGTTTCTAAGTCAATATTTCATATTTGAAAGATGTGGAGAGAATGAATATTATGATATAAATTGATGAATTAATAAAGCTTGGATTGAAGGTAATTCAAAATCAATTTATCCAAGAAATTTTGAAAGCTTTTCTTTCCAGGAAATCGGTTTGCAAAGAAAGAGAGATACTTCCATTTTTGAACTTATTAATCTCAATTTCAGCTGTAATCATAGGTAAGAATTTGAAGTCGATATTAATCAAAATATTTTAAAGTCAATTAAAAACAGAAGGTTTTTTTTTTTTTTTTGGTAATGGCACTCTTCAAAGGATACGTAAAAATTATGCTTTGTGCATGAATTAATCAAGTTTGCTGCATGAAGTGATAAAAACGATAGAAGAAAATCAGTTGATTAATCAATATTAAAAATGAGTTTTATTAAATAAAAAAATTAAAAACGCTTTTTAATTTAACAAACAAACCTCATATAAGTTACAAAAATTTATGCATATGATTTGGAAAATTGAATAAGATAAAATCATAAACAAAAAGTCTAAATAATAAAAATCATTTTTGAAAAAATTTGATAAGCAATATCAAACTGGAATGAATGATATACATGACAACACTGGATGAATAAATGTGAAAATTCCGTATCAATATTAAACTATATCTATTTTAATTACCGATCTTGTTGCGTTCACACTAAATGAATTATATGATGAACTGATAAAAATTCAAATATTTAAAATATTTCAATTTATTTACTTTCCTATGGAAGATCGAAAAATTTAAAAATTTAATTACTAAAAATTTAGGGGAAGTTTCAAGAATTTTTGATTTTTGTGATTTAACTTCTTATTTTTCGAAGTATTACATCTATGCAGTCTAAAATTAAAAAAAAAATTCTTTTCTTAAAAGTTTTCGATTTTCGAAATATCTATTTTAAAATTTTGAGAGGAATTATTTGAATTTGGTCTGGTTCAAAATTATATTGCATATATTGAAGTCTACTTCCTGATTAGAAAGAAATTTTCATATGATATATAGTATACGTCGAGACATTTATCGAGAATATTTGTCGAGAATAATCATTCTCGTTTTCTTCATCATTACATGAATCAAGAAACAAATACATATCTTTTATACAAATATTGTTGTTATTAAAAAATGAAATGTTTTTTTTTCTTGTAAAGTTTGAACACTTTAATTTTACTGAACCTTAAGTTAGTTGATTTTTACAAAAAAAGAAATTATCGTAAAAGGATTGACAATGAATTATCGCTTAATCGAAAGTTGAAGAAGAAGCAATTCAAATGACACAATAAATTTTATTTGAAGTAAACATATCTAAACGACAATTGCTATGCATACTAATAAACAGATTTCTTGGCAAAAATTTTCAAATATTTTCTGCTGATGTGGACATGTTGAAGAAAAATAACTGCACACGATCACTGATCAAGTGATTGTAATTGCATGCATTGAACTTATGTATTATGCTATTTGTACTTTACGAAGAAGTTACTTTTATAGAAAGCATTGATACGACGACATTTTGAATAACTTGCATTAATTTTACAGTAAATTAAATATTATTAGCCTATAAAGAAGAATAATTTTTTGCAGTCAGCAATGAATGAACTTTTCGTTTTCGGGTTGGGTAAAAAAAGAAGTGAGTGATTTCTCAATTGATGAGGCTAATTTGAACAGTCCACGAAATTCAAGAAATTTATTGGCGAAATAAGATGAAGTTTCAAATTTCTGAAATATTTTCGATTGTTATTTGAGTCGTTTAATTCTAAGAAAGTATTTCGTCGTATATTGAATGTTGTCCTCAAAAATGCTTGCATCTGTCTTGATATCAAGCTACTGCATAACCAGATATTAGTTCTAATTTATTATTGCAGGTTTGCAAAATCGAATTATATTTGGTAATTTATTTCTAGAATATTCGTCGCGTATCGCTTGCCGAGTATCGCCGTCCCAATCAAAAAAATAAAAAACAATTGTTTGTAATTTTTTTTATACTTAAAAAGCGTATAAAATCACTTTAAATGATACATAGTTTATGACCTCTTAATTTGAATAAACGATTTTTAGCTTAATAAACGATTGATGGTTTGGTACTAGCCACTTAATATATGAAACTTAATTGATTACTTTAATGATTATTTACCCTATTTTATTAAAATGATTTACATATTCAATATCGTATCATCATTCCAAATAGCTTGTATTTCATAATAATAATGATTTTACATAACATAATAAAAGAAACGAATCGGAAAAATGAATCGGAATTATGTTGCTTGAAAAAGAGATAGAAAATTACAGTAATTCATCCTAATTTAGGCATATGTATATTATTGTTAGAAGATATAATTCATTAAACTTTTCTCGATTTGGGATACAAGTTTTCCAATGGCCACAATTATTCCCATAACCAACCGAAGATATTAGAACAAGTTTGTGTTTTGATGAATATCAGTTACGTACGATTAATTATCAGAAGATTTAAAAAATAGTAGTTGAAGTGTCTATTTATTCATTTAAGTTTTATCCAGTTTATTTAAAGCAATCAATAAATCAAAATTCAGATATCACATAATTAACTGAGATATGTTACATATTGATATATATTGAAAGCTTTTTAATGAGGAATAGATTGTCTTGTTTGGTTTTATTTGAAACGAAAGCAATCAAATTTCGTTGTCGTAACAGCATCAATTGATAATAACTTTAGAGTTGTGATAATGATATACTTGACTCTCACATCACTTGAATAATTTTAAATGTCATTTTATGGTTTTATTAAAATAGCTTTCGATAGCAGGCCATATGATACTTCGATTTATTTCCAATTTATTCATTTCCCAACTTCAAATAAGGGAAATTATTTAAAAAACTGAATTCATCAATGGAAATTTAAATTTCATAAAGTATATCGTTTTTAAAATTTATTCAGATTCAGTTCTATTTTTGTTTTCTTCATACGTAACGAGTAGGATTTCATTTTCTTGGTAATACTCGTCCTGTAAAGATTGGCGCAAAGATATTTCACTGTTTATCTCTTCCCACCGAGATGGATAAGAAGAAGTACTATGACAAATGGCAGTCAATATGAAAATCTAAATGCAATTACTTCAAATCAAACCAGTCAATCTTAAACTTGCTACATAAATTGAATATTTCTCTTCTTATGAGAATCAAACTGTCGAAAGCAATGCTAAATTAATAACCTTGTTCGCTAGTTTTATTTCATATAATTTCTATTCCTCTAATTACAGAAAGTTTAATTACAGACGAAAATTTTACTTTTGATTAAATTTCAATTTTATATTTCATTCAATTGTGGGATGTTTAAATGAAAGAACAATATTTATTTGAAAAATCATAATATTTTTTGAAAAATCATAATATTTCATTTCCAGCAAATTGTAGAATTTAATTTTCATAGTTCATATACAACTTAGAAAGAGACGCTTATACAGTTTTTTGTCGACAGAAAATGTTACGCATTGAGAAATTCGAGATTTTAGGAATAACAAATGTAAGAGTTAATTAATTGCCATATCAATCAATAATTTTGAAGGTCATTTTCGGTGCACCGAATACAAATGCAATTAGAAATAGATTTGTTAAAGAAAATGAACAGGCAATTTGATATTAACAATAGAATTATTCTCAAAATAGTTTCTTCCCTTTACATCCAATCTCGAAGCTCTTATTCTCGCTACTCTGAATCGTTGAATCGTTTACCAGTGATATTTCGCATGTATCTAGCGGCAGTATTTTTAATCAATCTGTTATTATTCAAATTAACTGTTTAAGTTTAATCAAATTGTTCGTCAGAACAATAGAATATATTTCATTTCCGTCTTCTCCTAACATAATTAAATGCAATTTTCAAAAAGATTTATAATAGTAACTTCTTCAGTCATTGAATTTCAAATTTTTTTTTTAAAAAAATGAAATATATTCTATTGTTCTGATTTTTTTTTAAATGCTACTAATCAAAACATTTACAATACTAAGTACTATTATTAAAAATTTAACCGAATCTTTCAAAATTAAATTCTAAACTGATGCACTTTTAAATTCCTGGAGAAATAAATCCAATAATGATTTATTTTTTATTTGTAACTGTTGTAAATGATTTCTTTTTTGATGCCAGGTTTTATATTTTTAAGACAGAAAAAAATTGTTGATTGAAGTGTTAGAAAAGTGCGAGATATATTCAAGCTGAGAAATGCTTGATAGCGAAAAAATGTGAAGCCGACATATGAGTTAGAGTCACATATGAATTAGAGGAAAAATATGATAAAATTTTACTTAGTTAGAATGCTCAAAGACAAAAGATAGATGTAAAATTAGAAAAGAAATGGGAAATATTCTGACGTATGAAGGAGAAGAGTTATTTTATTGAAATCACGATTGACAAATGTTTATTATTTAAAGGAGCTGAAGAGTAGCACAACAATTCGACAACGTTATCATTATTATTATTGTCAACATTATCATTATTATCTCGATGAGTTTTAATTGCAATCACATTGAGGAATAAAATATGGCAGATGTAGATGTGCTTGTTTATTTGGTATTTAGAAAACGACGAGCAATCCAACAATACCTTCCCAGATCACAAAGAAGTTCATTCTCTCTTGAAATAACATTAAACATGCCTTCATAGCAAATTTTATTCAAATTATTAGATTTTAGAATTGAAGAATTATCTGTCTTTTTAAAACTGAAATCTTTCTGCTTCTAACCAAACTGAAGAAGACTCAAATTACTTATTCGAGAATTACACGTGAAGCATACTGTTCCTGGAATTATAAATGATGAATGCATTTGCATTCGATAATCGATAAACTTTTTAAAATATCTATACAGTAATATATAGTATACGATATATTAAACCACAAATTTTTAGCTGGAAGCATTTGTATAAAAGAAAAAACTATAGTTACTTATTAGATTCCTTGAGAAATTACCAGATACTAAGCCACTTTTTACACAGTATCACTTATTGCTCAATTTCTTTTCTTGCTTAATTTTTTTCCGCTAGATTTTTTCTTTCCATCCCTTTTGGTTTCCCAAAACTTTTTTTCCAAGCAGTGATTACTATTTAATTTGTATATTCCTTATATATTCTCCTTAATTATAACTAAATGCCATAAATTGAAGCAAAAAGTAAAATCACCGAATAAACAAATGAAGATGAATAATGAATAAATGAAATGCGATGTAATAAGAATAGAACAAATGAGACATATGTAATACACTTTCTAGGCAATAAAATATATAGCATAAAAAAACATACGATACTTATGGAAGCAATACTGAACTCATATCAAACAATAAATAACATCAGAATTTAAACAAAAATGGGGAATACTGTGACAAATATCAATAAACATGCAAGAAAACGGTGAGAAATTTAAAGCTAAATCTCAAAAAACTATTTTTATAAATATATTAGAAGTTTTTGGAGTATACCTTTCATCCTTTCTCCTTCATCATGCTCTATCACAACTCAATCTGTTTTTCTTGAAATGATATCCTCCATTTAAAAATTTAGAACCAATCACCTTTGTTTACAATGTATTTGAGCAAATATAACAGAATATACTCCAAAAATTCTCAAACACGATAAAAGATGTCGCAATACCAGGTTTTAAAGAAATCACAGCATTTTTAGGTAAGAATAAGCAGTCCAAGCTAAAAGAATAACATGAAAATAAACATTGAAAATATGTACATCTATATTCAAAATGTATCTAGAATCAGGGGAAAGATAAACACCTTCTATCATAGTAGAAGATCCAGAGTAGAGGACAATAAGTGGATTTTAATTTCGAGTGGAAAAGACTTTTGACCGATTCTTTTATCATCGCTGAAATAGATAAAGATAAGAATCTTCTATTTACTGCTTTTGATAGTCGATTTAATTTTAATGACCTTATATATAAGAAACAGAAATCCGCACGAATTTTCCAATTACACAACAAAATGTTTACTCTGCAGATGCAGATTAGTTTAATCAAACAATAAAAATACTGAAGACTGAAATTCAAAAAAAAAGAAAAAACAGGCTTACAGCATCTTTGTAATCCTTGTATTCGTGTTCTGGGATATCAACTATTTCAGCGGTGTTATCTAAAATAAAAATGATATCAAAAACAATCAACTAACTAAAAAAAAATTAACTGCCAGAAATACCACATTTTCTAAAATCAAATTCATTCCAAATATTGAAACTAATTTATAATTTTGATTGACAATTTTATAGAAGATTATAACATTCGGAATATCATTCGACCTAAATCTTCTACTCGGCTTCTACTGTCCAACTGAACATCTACTGAAATAACAAGAAGTAATATATAATTTATAATCATTTAAAAAAAAAAGGAAATTTTGATTTGTAACATTACCATATAACCTACCAGGAATTAGTTCCCGATGATCAGTTCGTTTAGATAGCTTTGCAAACAACTCCTTTTTCGATAAAAGAGTCGATAGCTGCGGTGGAACTGGATAACGTTGAAATTCAAGTTCTTCATTCAAATGTCCCGAACGTTTAAAATGTACTTTGCCATTTTGAATATAATTTGACTTTGGTGATCGAGATAACTAGAAAAGAAAAGAATAGAGAGATCAACTTTTTCTTTAGAAAACAATTTTTGAATAACTTTTCTAGATATATTCAAAAAATTGTCGAAATGGATAAAATTATCTACCACTTTAACAAAATAAAAGAGGAATAATTAAATCTTTAATGGGTGATAGATCTCCTAAAGATTTGTAGATAATTCTAAAAAATGCTTTTCCGATTATTATCTAATGGTTCCTATCAAAGTTTTCGCCTCCTTTCCAATATGTTTTTATTACATGAAACTTGTTAGCCGGGAATAAATTCTCTTGATTTGCTACCTTAATATATCAAATCTGACAATGAATTCGGGACAATTCATCAATAGTGATTTTTGAATGAAAAGATGTCACATAATAATAGAATGCCATTTAGTCTTTTTTTTTCTTTTCTCCTATCAGTACAATAATTTTATGATGTAAAGCATATCACGAATACTCTCTCAATAATTTCACAAAATCTTAACACAATCCTTATTGTATTCAGGCCAAGTGAGTTTTCTCGTGTTGAATCAAACTAAGCCTCAGGCTTTACTCCTGGTGGTTTCCTTCCATAATTTTTTTTTCTTTAAGTTTCAGACAATAGTTTTTCAATGAATTTACTTAAATATTAGTTCTAAATAGTCATTATGTCATAGATTTAATTTACTGGCAAAATTGTTTGTGAAAAGAATGTGGTGGTAGTGGCATGATCATGATTATACGTGATACATTAGTAACACAGTGACTAAACGAAAAAGGCTCATGTTATAAATCGCCGCTGAAATATTTCTCAAGTAGGACTGCTAAACTTAAGATATATCGGCAAAAAACATAAACATACTGTAAGAGAGAAATGTCTTTAGAAAAAAACGAAGAATAAAAGAGTAAGAGGAGAGGGTAATAAAAAGAAACAAGAAATGTGAAGAAAAAGCGTAGATGAACTGTTTTTCCATGGACGGCTCCAGTGACTGAGTATATGCTAGAGGAAAAAGTATGTCGAGATTGCAGCAGTAGTAGCAGCAACAGGCCTATACTTGTATTAAGCAAAGAAGCATCACAGTCATCATCATCATCATCTCTTTCATCATACCTTTCTTCTTCTACAGTAGCAAGCACTGCATCAGCAAGCTAATGTCCAACCGAACTATTATGTAAGTTCTGCCTTTTTTTGAATTTCAAAAATTGGAATGACTTTAAGGAATGGTACTTTTAGTCTGACTAATTCTCGCTATTCCCAGATTTCTTCCGTGGGAAAAGAAGACAGTATAAAATTAGAAAGCAAAAAAGAGAAAAATTGGCATATTTGAATTTTAAAGTAACAAATATTTGTATGAAAAATATATAAATCTTTTTTCTTTTTTTATAATCCAGAGATCAGTTTTCATCCCTTTTTTCCCCTCTCATAACATTATTAAACATGACTGACAATCTCTCTTCTTCCTTTGGTGTAACAGAAGTCAAGAATTTAATTCTATTTTTAATTTAGGAATTAACTTAGATTCTTCCTCTTTTTTCAACCGCAAATAACTTAATATTCCTCCAATAATGTTTGATAATTATTTCTTTATTCGTTCATTAATTATTGCACATCTTCTGACATAATTTTTCTGATCTATTTTCTTTCCTCAAAGCAATTGAGTAAATGCCATTACTTATGCCTCCTTTTAACAAAAGACTTATATTGGCTGTTATTTACTTTCTTTAGACAATTCACATTATTTGTCTGTCAATTATTGGAGAGAAAAACTATTTTACTGAACTTCTGACAAAATTTCAGATGGCAAAGACATTTTGTGTTCGACCATTATTTAATCATCTAACAGGAATGATATGAATTTTAAATGCATCCAGCTGCATATCGAACAGTTTAATTCTATTCCATTTATATTAAGCAATGTTATTTGAAGCTTTTTGAATCTAACCTTCCTCAACAGCAAAATAAATTATAATTTCAGAGAAGAGGGAAATGAAGATGAGAAACCGCCTTATTCATATGTTGCACTGATTACGATGGCAATTAGCGATTCACCTGAACGACGAATGACTCTTTCGCAAATTTACCATGTACTGCTTTCAATTTACCGAATTATTTCATAGATTTGAATACAAATTTAGTCTATTTATTAAATTAGAAATCTCAAAAACAATAATACATTTATTTTGAATTGCAAGAAAGTTAGGAAGCGCAAGATTCTCAGAAATTTCTCCTAGATCTCATGCTTTTTCAGAACAGTGAGAATAAAATGCTTTTTAGAACACAATATTAGATTTTACTTGTCATCCGAGTTAACATGAATGATTAATATCCATCAAAACTTTATTTTTTTTCTCATGGTGAAAAACTATTCACATGTAATAAAAAAGATAGTAGAGAAGTCCGAAATGAATCAACGTAAATGAAAAAAGATCTTTTCCGTCATTTACCTTTTCTCTTACAGTATATTGATGCTCGTTTTCCATACTACCGTAATTGTGATCCGAAAAGGCGTCAAGGATGGCAGAACAGTATCAGGCATAACCTATCCCTAAACGATTGCTTCATCAAAAAAGCACGCGATGGTATTGGGCCCGCAAGTGATCGCAAAGGAAACTTCTGGACATTATCACCAGAGAGTGTCAACATGTTTGATAATGGAAATTTCAAAAGAAGGTATGATTAGAGTTATAGTTTTGAGTAATATTAATCTATAATACATGCAAAGAAAGAATTTCTAGCCCGAGAGACAATCTATAACCATCAGACATATTTCGAAAATATTTAATGACAAAATTGAAATTCGAAGACGACATTAAATCTAAAGCATATTACTCTGAAATCCTAACTGGACATAGATGTTAACTCAAGTTAGTCTCTTAAAATTTAAAATAATTAAAATGTTTTCTTTTCTTCTTTTCTTTTTCTTTCCCTAACAGTTAAATACAAAAGGATGATCATGTATGAAGAGTCAAAAAAATGAAAAATCATTTTTTTTGATTTTAAAGATCGCCAAAAAAAAGAATGAAAGAGGCGCCAGCACGAAGTCGATTAACTTTTGCTCAGACAACTGATTCATGCAAAAGCA
Source organism: Dirofilaria repens (assembly GCA_008729115.1). Classification (NCBI taxonomy): domain Eukaryota; kingdom Metazoa; phylum Nematoda; class Chromadorea; order Rhabditida; family Onchocercidae; genus Dirofilaria; species Dirofilaria repens. The sequence goes on along the minus strand of SNRZ01000001.1, from coordinate 1,548,852 downwards.
TCATTCGACGTCCACAAGAGCTTTTCAAACATCACTTTGCATTCTTCTCGCTACACATCCGAAACTATCCGATACTTTCTCAAATTACATATATTGTTGCAAAAGATTTCAACTAAACAAAGAAATGAAATGACTTCTATGAAATCTCGATTTCTAACTATTCATTTATAAGCTAAGATTGATACCTTTCTAAACTCTTTTATCAACTAAAATACGTTGTGTTACAAAAAGTAAAATTTTTTTGCAGACGACGAATGCGACGCATAACAAAATGCATTGACTCGGAAGACAAAGCATTGAATTTACAACCTTGGTTCTTACAATATATGCAACGACAAGCGCAACAACAGGTATGTGTGATCATAATCTGAGAAAGATATTTTAAGCTTTATTTTTAGATTTACATAACTTACTTAACTTACATAAATCAGTATGTTTTCAGTATGGTTAATCAGTATGTTTTCACATAAATCAATATATTTTCTTATTCTAGAAAAATTTCGAAAACAAATGTTAAATTTGAAATTTAAGTTTCATTTTTTTTATACCGTTGCAAGCTTTGCGGAAAAAATACATTCTGCTATTATGTTATTATAAAATCAGCTGAAAACAACACTGTGGTTTTTGAGTGCTACTGACCTCCTTACTTACATAACAATCTATTTTAGCTTTTGGTTCACCCCCCAACAATGCTTCATTTATCAGACAATTATGGAACAACAGGTAACATTTGTTGGGCTGCTCCACCAGCGCAAATCATAGAACAGAAGGCTATACCATCTGTACTGCCTACAACTATTCATCCATCATCAACAATTATTTATCGAAGTCCTGATGAATTTCAAGAAGCTTGGACAAATACAATTATTCAGCAACAACAACAACAAGAACAGTTGCTTCCATCCATGCAAACATTGCAGCATCCACCTAGCATCATCTATGAGAAGTTAGATGAATATCCATCTTAAATGCCCCGCAAAGTTATCAAAAAAAGAAATGCCAAAAAAGAAAATAGAGATATAAAGAACTTCCGTGCAGCTGCTGTTTCTATATTTTTATCAAAACTTATATAAATTAACAGTGATGGATAAATAAAAATTGATAGTGATGGATAAATAACCACAATTCTTAATATTATCTTACATTTAGAATCAAACATCAACTAAGCATTAAAAATTATGAAGACTTCTGACATAAAAATTAGGTTCAAAACTTCCAAGTTCGTTCATCTCTGTTAAAAAGATTGTAAACTTTGTGAACAATAAATAAAATTATCACCACAGAATACAAAACTACGATAACAGTCCAAAAAACAAAGTATTACATATGTTGCAACAGGTTATCAAATTGAAGCTTTAGGATTCATTTCGGCCTAACATAAGATCAGGAAATCACTGAAGTAATTTGTTTCATCCAAACCGTTCTCTTTGACAACGATTTAAAAACCAGGAAAGAGAAAAAAAGTTTTCATTTTCAGATTGTAATTAAGTAGTGCTTAGGTGCATGCAAGATGAGTTAGTTATTTTCCTTGCAAAATATACTCATAAATTTAAAATCAGATTCCAATAAATTATAGAAGCTACATGAGTTTCTTACAAGAGTTTCTTAACTTATAAATGCAGCTTACTGGGTGATTTCAAAGAAATTCATTGATAGTGAAAATAAAAAATTTTCAATTAAAAAAATTTTTTCATAAATCTCACCCGCGAATTGATTAACAATTTCTCACATTCACTTCTGATAATCTGCAAACAGAAAAAATGCCAATTGTTGGTATTGTACGCAATCAGTAAAGATATAAAATTTTCTAACTTTTTAAAAATTTACTTGAAATGAACACACGGAGCACCCACTATATTGGTACACCATCTTTGATTGATTGCTCGCAAATACAAAAAAAAAAAATACCGAAATATTTTTTGCTTCTTCTTTAAGTTGTCGAATTTGCTTTCTGAACTCTTGCATCTCCATCTGAAAACGAGAGATCAATAATTAGATATTTTGAAAAATTAGTCACAAACAATCCAGACGCTTAATATTAAGTGCCTAATTTCATTTTTCACTAGAAGTATACATTAAATTTTAAAGAAGTTTAAAGAACCATAAAAGCAAAAAGAAATTTTTTTTATCGCACAGAAGGTATTTAATAGAAAAATAAAAGAATGAAAAAGCCGTAAAAGTCAACTAGAGATTGTGTATATTAAAATTAACTATAAGAAAGAACACCACATTCCAGAGGAATTTAAAAAATCTTAAAAATAAAACAAACGATAAACAGTATACCTGACATTGAAAGAAATGACTTTGAAAATTGGTATCTAAAAAATTAAGAACTTTTTATTCTAAAAAATTAGATTAAAATATTTAAGTAATGCATGTATTTTTTTAGATGGAATTTTAAGCTGAAAGAGATGATAATAAGAATTTTGCAGTGACGAGGGCAGAGGTTGTTAAAAAAGCATTTTAAAAAGAGAAAGAAAAAAACAGTAGCATCTAATTTTTATTTAAGACTACTAAAAGGAATCTAAAAGACTTATCTTTTCCACTGTTAAATTGTTTTTCATCCGTTTTTATTCCAACCAAACACTTTTTTATTGTTTCCTGAAGTACTCGTAAAAACAGAAGATTAAAGATTTTTAGAAATAAATAATAGTAAGGATTCTCGATCTTTTACTACCAGTCTACATAAAATGACTTCAAGTATCCTCAGCAACGATATAATCGTGACTTTATGAAATCCAAATGCAACATGATGGGCAAATGACGAAGATAGAATATTATTAAAATATGCTCAGAATTTTCAAGAAAGATTAAAATAGTAGTTCAGATCATCAAATTTTAATCGCAACAAATTGAATAAGAAAATTTTATTCATCTAGCATGATTCTTTGAAAGAGTCTTTATGTTTTGCTCCACAAGGTTATATTGCACTGAATGATCAGATAGCGGTGATGACATGAGAGAGATTCAGATGTAACATAAATAAGGTTTTACTTAGGTGCACCAAAACATTGTTGTAGATTTCTTATTAATTGCACAAATATAGACCATATACAAATGTTTGAAAGATATCCAGAACGCAAGTTACTGAATCATCCAATTTAATCTATTCATTAACTATTTACTTACAAAAATATAGTTACTTTTTTCAAACAAAGAAATATTCCATGCTTATCATATGTTCGGCTTCTGGCCAATTGAACACCTATTGAAATAATAGAGATCCAACAAGAAGCAATATATAATTATAATCATTGGGAATTGTTACAGAACATGTGAATATTCTAACCTTGCAAACTGACCATTCTACTTTATCATTTTGCCGCTTTTCATCGTTTTCTAAATATAATAAAATATTTGTTATTAGCATTACAAACACTCTTACAAACACTTTAATACACCACGCCTCTTCACCTCAACAAGCTCTGTAAAGTTTCTAGCGTATAATTGTGATTTTTCAACGAATGTTTAAAAATGTGAGTAAAATTAAATAAATGATTAAAAAGAAACTGTAGAAATAATAAAACAATTATAACATAAAATAATAAACTGATAAACAAACTAGATGTCAAGTAAAATTTATAGAAATCTGCGATCTGACTTATAAAAAATATCCCATTGTCATGATTTATTAGTAGTTACTATCATTACATTAATTATTTTTCGAATCTTGCTCACGGAATACTCTACAGAATTAGTAGTTGCTTACCCTTCGTAATTTGATTATATCTAGTATGTAAATTAGCCAGCAATTTTTCGGCCCGATGGTTTCGATCCATCAGTACTGCAAGAAAACGATAATAATAAGAGAACTTTGTAAAAATTATTTGCAATATTAAGTAGCAGTTACAATGCAACAAAGAAAAAGACTTTAAAAAAGTTTCTCTGCTGATAATAAATAATCCGTGGATTAAAATAAAAGAAATATATTGCACCAATTCTTATAATCTTTTGGATCATAAACTATACAAATTCTATTCCTCACTATTCAAATATTAGTTAACCATTTAAAAATACTTTTAAATCAAATAAACATTAGTCTAGTAAATGGCTTGCACAGTATCTGAACAAAGTAACATGTAAGGGAAATACTTCATTTCTTACAAACTATTACAGAGATTCACTCTGCAGTTTCTCTCATGAAAAGAAGCGAGCACGATATTAGAAACATTCCTTAATTAATATAAATAAAAAATTTGCTCATTTCCTTTTCAGTATCCTACCTTAATATAATAAATAAAAGTTTCGCAAGCATGTTCTTTATTGACGAACCAAAATATAAAAATTTCACCAACACTGTAATTGTGCGCTCAAACCACTCGAATGTACCACTAATTTGGAGCATTTGTCAGCTAAATAAGCATAGTTTGAGCGATATTTCTTGTACTGAGCAGTGTAAAGCAATAAGAATATAAGTGATAAAACACTCAAGGTAAGGCGCGACCACAACACTGTGCGCAAATTCATCCCATATTTGCGTTGCGATGCTGAAATCATCCATTAAATGAGTAAGCAAGAGAAACATATAGAGCTTAGTGATAATTATACATGAAAATCCTGAAAAAAGTCATAGAACCAACTAACAAGCCATTCCATTTACTCTATCAGCAGAAATAATTCGATCAAATTATGCATTTGTTACTGTCTACACTTATATTAAATCCTGAATGCTTCCATAGAAACTAATTAGTACACAAAAATTGACTTATCATTTCTCTTAGATCATCTAATAAAATAATCGAATATGAGTCTAACAGAAAATGAATTGAAATAATGCAAATTTCAAAAATTTGTATAAACTAATTCGAATTTAAGCTCCGGATTAAGATGATTAAAATGAATAGAATTAAAAATCAAAAAGATCGAATAGTAATAGCTTGAACAGATCAAAAGATAGAATGAAGATAGAAAGCTGCAACTGTCGACATATTTAAATGTGTGCCATTTGTAGGTAGATGTTCATGTTCGATATCCCTGACATATTCACCTGACTGCTAATATGCGCTCTGAAGAGGCAGGAAGAGGAGGGATTTCGGAATAGCATAGGAGAGTCGGAGAAGAAAGACGAGTGATAACTATACATTGAGAGAGAAGAAGGAATAGAAATAAGTGAAACGAATAGATGGCCGATTTCTGGTGATCCGCTGAAAGAAAGGAAGTGTATGACAGTCGATGTAGTGGCGTTTTTGTTAGTTGATTGGATTTGGAGATGTTGAGGTAGTAGCGTGAGCTTAGTCAGGTCGTGATCAGTTAAGGTTAAAGTTCAGGGCTGAAAAGCAAAGACGGTCAAGACAGTAAAATCGTTTCAATCTTTACCGATATATACCTCCTTCAGGATTGCTGTAATATGTAAGCTTCGTTCTCTTCCATATACTCCTCATTTCTTTACTAGTCGAACTAGAGATGTTCAGCATGATATGAACTAAAAGATGTAGTCAAAAAATCCATGTTGACATAGCTATGTTAGCTCTTCATAGTACTTATTGTTATCTGTCACTTATCGTTCAACGATTTGATCATTATTTCCTTGCTGATATTATGTATATAAAATTCAATCAGAATCATGATTCTAGTAATCTTCGTACTAGTAATCGTCGTATTTTCATGTTTAATTCACTGAAGTATTTATAATAATAAGAAATTATTAGTATTAGTATTCAGAAAAAAAATTGTTCTGCCAGGCAGAAGCATACATAAAGAATTGCCTTTTCGGATATTTCGGGTTATAGTACTTTACGACATTTATAAAAAACTGTTTATGGTGAAGAAGTTGCTGTAGGCTGGGACTGTATCCTTGATACTGTTCAAGAATTTCTTCGTTAATACAATGTGATTAATGAAAGAATATAGATCTGAGAGTACAAATGAAACAGTGTTTCGTAATATAGTATAAAGCATTTTGCATATTTCATCAGTTAATGTTGTTTGTTTAATTGTCGTGATATTTTCTAGCACTTTATGCTTTAATATTCATGAAATCAGCACTTGTTCCAGAATCTATTGATTCGATAAGAGGATACTTTCTTGCCAATCTCGTAGTTTTTATTTATTACCATTTTAATATTAGCATCGTTATGAATCATTTTAGGTTTAGGCCGATTCGTATTGCTATTGCTTTTTGTGATGCTTTTTTTTATCATTTCAAAAAGCATTGACATCATTTCCGGATTTTCTTTATGATATTTTATTCTTTAAGATTATCATGGTTCACTTATTTGAAGACATAAAGCGATTACTTTCTTTTGAAATATCCAGTTGAAGATGGAACGTGATTTTTATTTCAAAAAAGTTGAGAATTTAAAGGCTTCATAATAATTAAATAAATGCAGATTTTGAAGCGTTATGAATAAAAAAACAAGAGATCTTTATGTTTTTTACTGTCATCAAAAAATAAAATTGTGATTTATACTATTTCCATTTTTCTGTAATATAATCCTAAGTGCTACAAATTCATAGAAAAATAAAGCTGGAAAAGGTACTCCAAAGAATATATATGACATGTTGAAATATAAGGCGGTCATTCTGTAAGTTAGTAATCGTCATTGATTAACACTGCTATTAAATTGAAAAATTTGAATTCCCAAAGTTACTACTGTATTTGAAGCGTGAACATTTGCAATGTTTGATAATCATTGTCCAATACACATAAATTCTCACAACTATATCGTGTGCGGTGCATTAATTCAAGAAGCAGACATGTAACGAAAGGAACTCATGCAAATAAATGGTCGATCAACTTCTAAAATAAGAATGTCCTTTGGTCACAAATGACCGACAAAAAGTTTTGTATTAGATGCTGAGATCAAGAATTGTCGCATATCAATTACTGCTGAGCAGTGTATGCTATGTCTCCATGTGTATGATGTAGCCATTTGAATTAGGATTACAGTAAGATTTGTTTTTCATTAGAATTAAAGATTTTCTCTGAGAAATAATGGAAAATTTATATTTCATTGGACTCACTGGACGTGCATTACATTCAAGGCAGTTATTCTAAAACTAAATATTGGTTGTTTATATCAGTTTGAAATGTATATGTATTGCAATTTAAGATGGATTGTATATTTATAACCATTTGATTATCTTAGAATTTTGTGCGCGAAACAATTTTGTATCACAGATTTTTGTGACTCATTGGGAATTTTTCGTTTTTTTTTTCTACTATTATTTTTTTTTTATTATACAAATGAGTTTTTGTAATCGTCTAATAATAACAACAGTTAGCGTATTGATGGTAATTACTTTAAAAGTGAACTTTGCTAATTAATAATAAACATAAATATTAAACGTCATGAAATATAAATGTTGTCTGTTGCAAGCAAATCATAAGAAATTAAAGTTTATGCTTTCTAGAATAATATCATACATATGCGTGAATATATGAATGAGCGGGATCGATGAGCAGTAGTGGAGGAATATTGGCCGATCGTAATCGACTTTCTTCACAGTCATCAACATCATCAACTTGTCGTAATTCGCTAATTCCTCCAGAAAACGTTATCAACGAATCGGAATTCCCGTCTTTAGGAGTACGCTCCTCATCTTCCTCAAATTCCTCTGCGTTTTAATTCCTTACCGACCACGAGTAATTATTCTTCTTCACCACCCGTACAACAAAATCATCTTTATTCAAAAGACGTCTACAATGCTCTACAACGAGCCCCTTACGGTAAGTTATTCTCTTTAGAAAACAACATTTAGCAAAAAGGAGGCGATAACTATCGGAAGATAAGCTTCAGCGAGTAACCAGAATATTGTTGATATAATTCTTTAGCTGGTTTAACCAAAAGCAGTTATAAATATGCACTAAACAAGGATAGGAAAACTACTAGAAATGGTTACATTCTTCAGTTGCTTATCGATAAAAATGCTGTACTGATCTTTAAATAATGTAATCTTGTAAAAAATAGTGCTTAAAATATAGAAAATTGATTTCACGACGATCAATAACTCATTTAGTTATCTTTTTTATTGGATATGATATAGTGCTATAAAAGTGAAAGTTGGACCAAATAAGTCGTGCGAATGTTCAGTGATAAAAAATTTTACAAAGAAAAAAGAACTTGAATAAAGATTGCAATTAATAGGAAAAATGTTATTAATAACGCATGGGACATGGTTTATCTGAATTTGTCATTAAATTTTATTCCAATTTTCCAACCATGCAATTTCATTCTCTATAAAAAGAGTTTTGAAATGGGGTGAGATAAAAAAGAGATTTGGGAGACTTATAGTAACTATCATGCCGTATTTTATGAATTTATGTAGTTAGTAAAGGAATTCCTCATTAGATTTGTTTGATATGGAAGTTTTGCAGAAGACTGTCTTTCAGGACTTCCACGTGTTTTCATTATTTAGATATATAATTCTAATCAATGCCTATATTTATTTTCCCTTTTGACTAAAAAATCATTCGAAATTTCAGTAGTTTCTGTTATTCAGTAGTTAAAATGGCTGCCTACTAATAATATAAAAACTGCCTTTTTTCTGTTTGGTGGTGCATTTATATAGTACCAAAAATATAGTATGTTTAGGAATTGAAACAGTAGCAATGAGCCCTTATGTTTAAACCTTAGCCTCATTTCTTTTCAAAATATTGTTATGCCGGCGTATATTCCTCTTACTTGACTAAGATAAAAAAAATATGATGATTATTGCTGTTTATGATGTAAATCACAGCATTAATTTCGATGGAGACAGATTGAGAAGCCAAAAGCTAAATTACTCTTTTTTTATACTACGACTAAAATAGATTAGATGTGGTATTAAACTAACTCTGTTATAGGTTGTAAATCAGATTCCGAAAATTTAAAAGAAATCAATCAAGTTAAAGCGAAATTTATGCTATCTGTCGAGAAATTCGATAGGGAACTTGAATTTGATCTAAAGATTTTTCAATAAAAGGAAATAAATTCGACTTAAAAGTAGAATTAGAATAATTAAACCTAAATTAATCATGAAACGTTTCAGTAAAAAAAAAAATGTATTATCTTTGTTCCATGCATATTTGTCTGTTTTTTTCTGAAATCAAATTCATATAATGATTATTTTCTATTCTTCCCAGTGAGCGACACATCCTCCTTCATGTCATCGAAAATGCATCAGTTCATTTTGAGAAGCAAAATGACTCGGTTTCTCAATTTTTCCGAGATTCAGATCTCAACTAGGACTAACTGAGTCTGGAAGAAATTAGTTACACTAGTTCTCTTAATCTGTTGACGGGAGAGCGAAGTTTTATTTGTGAAATAGCTAAGATTTCAAAAAATCAAAACATAATAATTGTTATTTGATTTATTATATACAGCAACAGGTTTATACTGTGAAGTATTTGGATTTAATATTAAAAAATAGATAGGAAATCGCAGCGATGCTCTAAAATTTCAAGCAAACATTTTTTTATTATGGATTTTAAGAAATTTGCAAAGACTTATTCCAAATATTTGAAAATTGGATATTTGCAGCGAATTTGATGCGAACAAATGATGGAAATTCGCTATCGACACAGAACGTTGAGTTCCGTATCCAAAACGAGGATTTTCCTGCACTACCTGGTGCTAATCATTTGGAGAATAGGCAGACTCATGTAAGAGCTATATGTAGTTGATATAATGTTCTGTATATGCTCTATTAACTATAGGAGTTTTTTGTTTCTCTAATTTCCAATTTGACATATAAAATTAGCAGCATTGTTATAAATAAGATGATATGTGTTTAATTTTTTGTCGACAGTTCTTTTCCCTTTACTACAAAAATTTGGTTTCAAAACTGAAATTAAGTCAAATAATTTACAGACAAATAATTCGGATGGACTCCCTTCAGAAACGAGGTATTCCGAGAGGTCAAACACTGAGACAAAAGCAGGGATTCAGACATTTCCAGATGGTTAGCTGTTTTTAAAGATATTCGTTTTGCAGTGGATTAATCTAACCAAAAAAATTAAAATTGCAAATAAGCTAGAAAGAAATCATAATTTTTTTCGTTCCCACTTAAGGTATCCATTATTATTGACTAGTAATTCTGAGATGATATCAAATTTAGTTCTCCATTTTATGATAAGTTGTAACACATATACGTCTGGTACAAATGGTAATTGGGAGAAGAGTATTTCATAATAAAGACGTTTTATAGCTAAGTAATATTTCATTATATTTGTAATAAAAAATAGTAATTCATGGGTAAAATGTAAAATTTTCGTGTTAATACTGTGAGAATTTGCAGGCACTGTGAAGAATATTCCAGCAGGCATGTTAAGTGATCAATTTGGTATGGCCGGATTATTGACGTTTTTGCGGGCAATTGAAAGTGATCCTGCTATTGTTGCACTTGCTCTTGGTCATGATTTGACAACTCTGGGACTGAATCTAAATTCCACTGAGTAAGTTTTGTTTCGAGTTTTTAATTAGCTTTGGTTATTGGTACTGTTCACTTTTAAGGAAATTTAATAATGATTATTTTTCGGGATTTTCCCTAACTTGAAACTGCCTAGAATGTGGTCTAACGTATTAGCCACATGTGTATTTCCTAGAACTATCAGTTTGTTATTTTTGTTTCCTGCTAGTAAGCTTTTCGTTTTTGATTGAGCATAAGAATGGTTTTAAACCGAATAGATTTTGAAGTTCTTTTAAGGATTAAAATAGTTTTACTTAAAAGCTTAACTTTTTGTTTTTAAAAAGAATGAATAATTTTATTTAGTCATAATCTTGCTTTTAAATTTGTATTCTTTGCAGACTATGTGAAAGTATATAAAGGTATAGAAACTAGTATCGAAATGGAATTTATTTAGATTCATCGGTGAGGAGTGAGATTGGATTAAAACAATATTATCTGTGCCGGAAACAAATTGAAATTAAAATTTCTTATTTTTAAAGAGTTAACTGTGATTTCAGTAGGTTTATAGTTTCTCATATCGACACCGAATTATTTATTCATTAGTTCCAGGCGAAACATTTATGCAACATTTGGAGGTCCATGGGCAGATTATCCGTGTCGAATACAAGATCTGGAAGCAAAGGTGGATTTTGTTTAAAGATTTTGATTTTAAAGTCGTTCATATTACATATGAGTTTCTTAATTTTGTTTTGGATTTCATAGCTGTCCTATATATACTTTCCAAGTATTTGTCTTTGTTGCTGTATGCCGTTTTAACTAAATGCCGTTTTAGGTGCCGGATGAATATTTAACGAATGCTTCGATTCGAGATAAGCTGCCGAACATAAAACTGAGTAAATTATCGGAGGATGTACTGTTCTACCTCTTTTATAATTGTCCGGGCGAGATTTATCAGGTCGCCGCTGCTAGTGAGCTGTAAGTTTTAAATCTAAACAAAGATGTATTGATTTGTCGATATTAAAAAATCACGTGACAACTCAATACAACATGGCAAAGATGACGATGATGTCTTATCATGCACGCTCATAGCTAGTCCCTCTATACTAATCGTCGTGCTTCATATGAATTCATCTTTCAGTAATAACTTACTAAAGGTTATTTACCTTAGATTTGTCTTAAGTTTTCTAAATTATGGCGAGTATTTTATTTAGTTAATGTTCAAAAATTGAATCAGTTTAGATTTCCTTGTTTGAAATTTGACACTATTTTAGCTTTTGACACTATTTAAACTTTGACCTATTTTAGAAGTCTCCGACCTTCATTGATGGGTATTTTTGTTTCCAGGTATAGTAGAGATTGGCGGTTTCATAAAGGTCAACGTGTATGGCTAACGCGATCGCAATATGGAGGTGTCAAAGAGCAGACAGCAACATATGAAAAAGGATCCTATAATGTGTTCGATCCTGTACAATGGCGAAAAGTAAGTAGATCTTCTAGTATTTGAAGGTTTGATTTAAAAAATATATACTAATTATACTCGTTTCTTATTATGTCGGGTTAAAGCAATTCTATAACTGATTTGAATCTTAAGTATGAAATTTTGATTTGGTTTTCATAGCGCCTGGAAACTTAGTTGCTGACAGTCTAAACAGAAATTAGATCAAACGACGATTTAGTAAAATACAGAATGAAGCTACGAAATGTGCTGCCACATTAATAGCCATCTTTTTAGGGAACCATCAAAGATACTGATCACTAATCACTTGCTTCTCGATGTTTTAGAGGTTCATTCCAGATACCGAGAGATATGACGTTGGAGTACAAAGAGCTTGAAGAACGACCGAAATTGCCTCAGTCCTTGCAGCAGTCAGGTCAGCCACAAGTTGCGCAATCATCCTCTACAGCTGCATCGCAAAATGATTCATAGTTGATAACCTTTTTAGTGTTGACCAACCACTGACGCATGCGTTCCATTTTCATCCATTAGTCATTTTCTGTAAAAAAAAAAAATTTTGTTCAGATCCGAAGAGATCATACAGATTTCAAAAGATTCGAATTTTCTTGAGCGAAAAGTTCTAAAATAGAATTTATCGTACAATCATATATACATACTTATCACTTTCTTTTCATACTGATCGAAGAAATAGAAAGAAATCTTGTTTGAATCCGAAAATTTTTGTATGTTTTCTTGCTATGTTGTTATCTGCAATAAACATTTCGCATTTGGTTTGCTGTTTTACATAGAAGTTAACAAAGCAATAGATGTAATAGTTACTTAGAATAAGTCAATGAGTAGTGATTAGTTTTATATAGAGTCATTTTGGTTTAGTATATCCTAAGCCGTCCATTTTTTGAGAAAGGACGCAAGATCTGGTGTATACAATTCAGGAAACACGGATATTAATAAATGCAGAAACTTATTCTGGACTACTTAATATATATCTTTTAGATCGGATTGTGCGTCCAGATTAAGTAGGCTCCCGAAAGAGCAAATACTGAGAAAGGAACTCATAATGGCAAGATATGATCATCATTGACGTTACTTCGTTGATATAATTAAGATACTTCGTACTCGAGCAGTCTTGTAATTAGAATGATAGAATTTTTAAATGATTAATATGTAATGCTCGTTATTCTTCGCTCTTCAAGTTTACATGAGAAATGCTGGAGACATCCTAATAATCGCGACAATTCTATACTTTCATATGAAAATCTTGGCTAAAATTGTTGGAAGCGCGATGGAAAACACTGAATATAATGCAAAATAGCAGGATATTTTCGCAAATTTTGAATGCATCCAGAAGAAACTGTGTTTTCAAGATTGACTGATTATCTCAAATCATGATGATATTCGCTGAAGGGTTGCAAAACAATATCTGTCTCATTAGATACTGTTATCTAAATATCTTTTGCCATAAAATTCTTTTAAAACACTATGATATGTTTATCATTTTACGCTCCTTTGTTGTAAGCAGATAATTTTTTGAGAACTGCGTACCTTTTTTTGTTGAACATTCAGGAAAGAATTGTCGGAGTAATTAACATAACATGCTCTTATTGTTGCTGTGACAAAGCGCAAACTAAATCCGTCGAACCAGTACTGACAAATAACCAAAATGGTCGTAGTTTTAAAAATTATAGCTTTATACTGGCTTCTTTATCATCGAAACAATTTTTCAATGATCATCAATCAATTCCAGGATTTTCCTTCCGAAATCAATATTGGCTCATTATGCCAAATTCACAGCGCCATGATCGTTTTGAAAGGGTCAACAAGCAAAAAGTGTTTACGATCAAACTCCAACGATTCACAAATAAATAAGGTAAGGGCAATCAATCAATAAGACAAGACGTAGAGTTCAGGTAAGGAGAGGGAACCGAAAGATTTAAAAGATCAGTACTTCGAAGTGAGGCAAATTTAGTTTCACAGTTTTGAGGACAGTTCAACAAGAGCGATAATTGTTCAATTGTGATACGAAATGATGGTTACGAAGGGAAGATACCACATTTAGATAACTGCTAGACATCATTTGATTACCGTAGTTTGACTTCTGCTAGTATTTTTAAATCTAGTAAAGACTATTGTTTATTTATCGGAAATAAAGCAGCCAATGATTTCATGACAGCTTTCAGAATAATTAAAATCTCATTTGTTGCATTTTATTCTTCAAACACTACATTCAATCAGCGGTCTGTATATGACAACAGTGGTGATGATATTATTCCATTATTTAGATATAAATTCTAAAATGGGTTGCTCTAAAGAATATTTAGGAAAATATGTTAAGGAAAAATGCCGTTGTTGTTGATGCTGTAAAAATCTTCGGGTAATTGAAATTAATAAATGACAGTTGAATTGCATGAAAAATTTAAAAAATAGGAAATACAGAGTGACAAACATATGATTTAAAATTCATTGTTTATGGTAAAAGGGAAAAATTTTAGTGATTGCAGTGAATTCCGACACAATTGAATAATGGAACAAGAGCCGAAGCAACCACCAAAAAAGGTTGAATTTCAAATGAAAAGTGAAGATTTTCCGGCATTACCGAGTACTTCGCCAAAGAGTGAACTAAGTGAAACTATGATTCCGGTACGGAATTCCTCTGTACAGGTTCTTCTTTCTTTGCATAACTTTCTTAATTAATGAACTTTCCAAGACGTGGATTCTTCTGCAAATATAAATTTTAACCTTATTTCTTAGCATTGATAAATTGTCGAATAAATGAAGTGATTTATAGATGAGTGGCTCTAGTGCTGGATTTGTATCTGAAATTGGACTGAATTTCTCGAGAAGTTTACAGTCTGAGGCAAAAATCAACATACAGACATATCCGGATGGTTCATTCTTCTTTGCGGTTCAATTAATCATAATTTAAACACAAACGTCTCTACATTTAGATATCTGATATTTTTTCAACTATATTCATGCTAATCGTACTAATTTGATTAGTTATATCGCATCACTGATTCGGAAAAACTAAAGGTACAATGACTAACATTCCACCAACTATGATGACTGATCAATTTGGAATACTCGGATTCTTGGCTGCTTACCGAGGAATGCATGTTAATCCCAGCATTGCGCCACTTGTTATCGGCCAAAATGCAGAAACGATAGGTTTGGGCATGAATTCTGAGTAAGTTTGACTATGATATTTTAATTTAAAATGTAGAAATACGACAATAGACAGCAGAGAGAAAAGGGGCGAAGACAGGATATATCAATCCAGTTATCTACGGAAGATGAACAAAATGAAATGATTATCAAAAATTTGCACGTTCCGTATCTTCAGTTTTCTTAGTATAAAATGTCAAATCGGAATAATGAAATTTGTTAACTGCTTACTCTTCACAAACAATCGATCTGTCGCATTTATTCTGATTGAATTCTTCAGCTTGAAATGTCCATTACAATTCTCTAACCATTTAAATGAAAACTCATACGTATTCTTTTTTTCCAGACTTGAAGTGCCGGACCCAAGCGGACATAGCAGGTGGGTAAATTAGTTTAGTCAATAGATTAAAGAATATGAAGGGATTCATTAATGGAATCAAAAGTAGAAGGATGCTTCCTTAAAGAATAAAAGATAAGATATGAAAGACTGAGATTTGAAATTTCTCATTTAATTAATTTGATGGATTAATTCAGACTGTGTCATAATTCGAAGATTTCTAATTGAAAAAATAAACATTAATTTAGTTTTAGATGCGAAATTCATCGAAATTATGGAGGACCGTGGGCATGATGAACTAAGCCATGCACCACATACAGACGCTAACGTTAACATTTACGCTTCAAGACTATGAGATTAAACTTGGCTTTTCCTCAAAAACTATTAAGAGATGCACTACCGAGCCAGGGTCAGGCGCAGGTAAGCCATTAGACCTTAACTTGTTAGCCTCTTTCAGGAGACAGATCACGGTGCATCGGCGTGTTATCATACTATACAACCTGGCGAGGCTGCACTTATTGAACGATTAATAACTAACCCGCACAGACGAATGTGCTTAATACAAATCTGATACTGATGATCATCCCTGATCTTCCCCTGTTCTCTTGACCTTTTCAATTTTAATTCGATTTTCTAAGCAAAATCAGTATAGATACCGGAAGTGTATAAAACGAATGTACTGATCCGCAAGAAGTTAGCAAAAATCAAATTTCCATCGCTAAAAGAGGATGTATTATTTTATCTTTTCTATAATTATCCGGGTGAGCAATACCAAGTTGCTGCTGCTCACGAGTTGTGAGTTTTTAAATTTGCTAATTTAATTAATCTGATATTAATCTGAAAGCTCTAATTCATGAATCTCCTTGAAATTTCTTTTCTGCAGTAAATTAGAACTGTGAATGCATTCAATACATTTTCTTCAGGCACGTAAGAGATTGGCGCTATCATAAAATGGAACGTAAATGGCTTAGGCGTTTGAACTTCGGAAGTGTCATTCAACATGCAGTCATATTTGAGAAAGGAACATATAATATATTCGATCCAGTACATTGGAAAAACGTAAGATACATCGCATTCATATCAAATTCTGAGAATCTGCCCTCTACATGACATTTTCACGATTGAGATCAGTGAATACTTGTCATATTCAACGAATCAGCAGTGACACTCTCCGTTTGGATGCTACTGATAAGCTAACATAAACTAAATCCTTGACTTCATTTGTCCTCACTCACTGATCAACTAAAATTTTTGTCAGTTGGTGTTAACTGTCACCAAAGAATTCGAAATAAATAATCATTCGTGATGGATTCAAGTCATTCAATCCTTGAAAGTTTCATTCTAGATATCGAAAGAGATGACAATAGAATATAAAGATCTTGAAAGAAAGCCAGAATTACCACGGAATATGAAAGTATTCTTTGAACGATAAATTGCTAATACCTTCAACTGATCATAATGGTTAATTGATCATTGACATATTACATAAACACAGAGAGATAACTTACTTCATAATTGTTTTGTCAAGGAACAACAATATAACACGATATATTTTAATTGTTTTTATTATGAAAAATTATCAAACAGTTTGTTTTTATTTTAGTGATATCTACAAATATTTATTTTCTGCAAAGTTTGTTCTTCTGTATGTTGATATATGAGATAAACATGATGCATATGGAAGCAATAATTTTGAAAGATGAGATGCTGAAGAAAATGAACAAGCTTTGATAAGGTATTGTATAAGAATTTCGGCATCTAAAATTGCCGATTTCATTTTTCATTTCTACAATAATCCTATCTCCCATTAGCGTAACATTTTCCCGAATAAAGCAAGAAGCTGGATCAATTAACAGTGAATCTTGAATGTTCCTGACAATTAATGTCAAAAAATCCACTAATCTTTCCTTCTCAAATAACACAAAAAAAGAGGTATGCAAGAATGAACATGTCAAGAAATATACAGTTTCAAAGTATATGCAGGACGCCAATCAATCTCAACTGTGATAGGTAATAGATCAGAATTTATGAGGAACATTAGCATTTAAAAGACTGAAGTTTCCTAATGAAAATACAGGTGCAAGTATCTTTTAATCATTTGGATAATAGATATGTTTTTCCGCGAAATCAATCTGTTGACAAGCTTTTTTTAGCATGTCACAGAGATAGATAGAAAGGCGACAGCACAGACAATTGCGAAAATGAGAATTTGTATGATAAATAGCAATAGTTGGTAGAAAATGACAACAAAGCTTCCTGATAAACAAAGAGTTTTAGGTATATAGGAGCAGTCAATTGTGATTGCCAAAGTGACATAAAACCCGTTTGACATGTATAATGTAAACTTAAATGCTGCATTAATTTCAACTGAAAATGAAAGCAAATAATCAAGCATAAGTTACGGACTACGGATTATGAAAATTAGTTGAATTCCTTATTCTCTATTGGTAAATGAACTGAAAACCGAAATATAATTAAATTCATTGAAAAGAACATAATAAATGATAAACACTAATTACAACATATGCTTCTCATTTAACAAAATAGAAGCAACTAAAATAATGCCGTCTTATTCATTTTAAGTAACAACTATGAAATTCATAAATTCGCACTTCTACTGTCCTTTGTATTTTTAGCATTAAATTAAATAAAGTAATGAAATATCTAATAAAATAAGCCAAACATTACTATGAATCAAGTAGAAATGAATTAAATTATGAAGAACATAAATAACTTCACTTACTTCTCCATTTTCGAAAAAAAATTAAATTTTTCTTGGGATTTGTTTTAAAAAACTTTATATAACTAAAAACAATGAATCAATTAGCCAATTACTCAATCGACTTCTATGGATCTATACGTCCTGTAACACAAATACAAATATCCCACAAAAAGATTTCAAAGCGGAAACTAAAACAAAAACAATGAACTATCACCTACAAAAGATCAACAAAACACTTTGCATATGAAAAGAAGTCATGCTGGTTTTCGAAAAATGCCTAATCTGAAAGATACAAAAACAACATCAAATAAAATTTAAGAAATATAAATTTGATTTCTATAATATTATTGAAATCAATTTCCAATTCATCATCCAATCATCATCATTTGTTAGCTAAGACAAATAAAACTGCTAAATAGACATAATCCGCTAAATAGACAAATGCCTGACTGATACATAATGAGGTTAACATTATTTCAATTTGTCAATATGCTTACTTACTGCCTAAAATAATTTAATACTTGTAATAAATGAAATAAAATACTGGAATGTTTGTGATCAAAGTATTCCAATTTTTTTTCACTCTCACTCTTAATTTCTAGTTTTAAATGAAACACTGAAAGAATAAAACTAGCACTACTGCGAATTTGCAAGAAATTTCCATGTGAATCAACTGGCAGTAACTGATTAGCTACAATCCGTAACGGTCCTATCCAAAGACTTTGTACAATTCTCTGCACTAATGAAAGCACTTTTGATAAGTGATTTTGCATCCGCTAATTCCATCGTATCAGAAATAACCTAAAAATGACATCAACGCTTATTTCAGAACATCTCCACGCTTTCATTGGTAAATTTCTCTTACTAACATAGTATATTAAAACTCGAGAACTGATTGCAAATCAATCAGTAAGTCATTATCTGCCTTTGGAATAATGATAATTAGTGCTATCTAATTTTACGAATTTAAATTAGCAGATCAATGAAAACAGATTTGAACTTCAGACAACTATAAATGAAAAGTTTAGCAACCTCAGAAAACATGGCCAAGATATGGTTTTCCATAAAACATGATTTTTGGGAATCTTTATTCAGATCAATTTTCAAGGAATTAAAACTGTTTCCATCCTAAAACACTATTATGCTATTCATTACTATTATTTTTTTCCCTGAACGGTTTTTTATTTTTCAAGCGCTTTCCATTTCAAAATATCTTGTTGAAAGATAAAACGGAAATATAACATACTTTTGGGGCGATTTTCAGAGGTTCGATAGCAAAAGTAAGTATTCGACGTCTTTTACGATACGCAGCACCACCACGAGGAGTAACTGGATCACGAGGTATAAAGGAAGCACCGTTTGTTCGCTCATACTGTCGCAGTCTCATCACAATCCATTCTTCCGTTGCATGATCCAAAAAATCGTTTTTCTGATCTGAAAATTCATAACTTTATAAAATCAAATTCATTAACCGGGATTTCGGGAAAAAGATACGACAAAAAAAAATAGTTTTCACAATTAATATTCATATTCGATCTTTAAAATGCATAAAATTTTGATAATCCATATTAATCGAATTGTCTTATTATATTTTTGGACGTAATTATTAAAAGAATATTCAGCCAGCACCGAAGAATTTTTTTCTAGCACCAATTGCAAAGAGAAAAAAGATGAACTGTTGAAAAAAATTGAAAGAGCGTTACTCGGTATATAGTAAGGTAGAGGTGTCCATTGATAGCACGATTTTACTCTCGATAATTCACCTTCTTCAGTATGAGAACGTTTCACTGTAAAATGTAAAGTCGTTTAAATCAAAAGAAACGGAGAGATGTTTTCTTCAATTTTTAACGCATTACACAAATATGTACAAAGACACAGACAGCTATATAACTAGGAGATAAAAAAATGCCACAGAAAGTTTTGTGAATTGAAAAACTTTCATTAACTGCACTGACAGTTTCAGATTAGATACGGAATGTTTTTATTCAAAACTATTTGCAATGGCTTATGTCGACACCCGAAAAAAGAAAAAAAATTTCTAGGAATTAACTGCAAGTACTTTAAAACATATTTCACAACATGCCATATGTGAGACTCGTCCATCAAGCATTATTCAACAACGATGATTACAGTAGAGGAATTCTAGAGATTTTGAAATAAAAACCTTGATAATTGATAGAAAATATTCAGTCTTTTTTTTTTTTGAAGATAGGAAAAAAGATTAACCTTTTGCTTTTTCATGACCCGTCCTGAGATGCTCTTCCAATGAGCGTTTTAATGTAAATCTTAATGAACAACCTTCTATGAGACACATATATGGTTGTGCTTTACCGGCATGTCGTGTTGTAAAATGTTCCTCCAACCAAATGAACTAAATAATAAGAAAGTGTTTTGATTTACGGATTTATTTAACAGAAAATTAAGAAATGTAAAAAACAAAATGAGTACAGATAATAAATTTCAATTTTCACAATAGGTAATTCTTCAGTTATCCATTTCTCAACTTTTTGTACTTATACAGTATGCATAAAAACAAAGCACACCTGTTTTTGAAAGTCACCACGACTTAAACCCATTTTGCAGCTTCCCCACTGGCACATTAGATTTTTTAAACGACCGATCGCTTGCGACTGTGAACCGCCACCGCCAATCTTACTATTACTTTTGCCATCCAAATACACTGAAGGCCGCAGTAATTCCAAATGAGCCTAAATATGTTTATTTTTCAATTAAATTTTTTTTCCATTCACTAAAACCTCTCAGGAGTAAGCAAATTAACCTTAAACAGTACCCATCTGGAAAAAAGTTTGCAATTTGGACTTTGGATATGACAGAATTCCACCAAAAATCTTCAACTCACTTAACTCAATGTCTTTTTTTTTATATATAAAAACATAGTAGTGAATTTAAAATTTCAAAAATTCTACTTTGACAACATGATCATAGAGGTCATTATCGCACGCAAATTGTTCCGCGCAGCTTTTCCAGTGGCAACGTACTCTTAATTTCAATTCATCGACTTCTGAAGATGTATTCCCGGAAAAAGAAGGAATTGTTGAATACCTTGCAAGTGATTTTGCACTGTTGCCTAGAACAGAATTTTAATTCCTAATAGAAGAGTAAATATAA
The DNA here is from genome assembly GCA_008729115.1 of Dirofilaria repens. Taxonomy (NCBI): domain Eukaryota; kingdom Metazoa; phylum Nematoda; class Chromadorea; order Rhabditida; family Onchocercidae; genus Dirofilaria; species Dirofilaria repens. The sequence continues at coordinate 1,527,717 of SNRZ01000001.1, read as the reverse complement.
TATTAAGATGCTCATAATATTAATAACCAATAATAATTTCGAATTTCCTTTTTTCAAACTTCTTTTTATTTTTTTAAAAGTGCTGAATTTATTGATGAAAAACATGCATCAGCACATCTTTACTGATATATAAACAACAAATAAATGAACCTAAAATTTCAGAAAGAAATTCTTTGATAAAGTGGTCAAAAAAGTATTACCAGATAAAAACCACCCCGCGCAATTTCTTATTTGACAGTGTACCCTTAACATGAATTGTATTATTCAAATGATTTGAAATATACCTAATCTAGCTATTGATGGAACTTCTGAATCCTGATTGATCGGAATATCAACTGCCAGCTGTAGCGACGATAGTAGTGTTAGTGAAACTGTTTTCTTTAGAAGGCATGTATCAAGACAAAAATTTTCATCTGTTTTAGTATCAACACTGATTAAACTATTCATATTGAATATACTAATATCGCTTGTATGGCTGATTGGTGATGATAAGGATGAACATGACGGCTGACAAATTGACAATGGACATTGTGACACAGCTGAAAGAGAACAAAAAAAAGGTGGATTTGGAATCAATTGTAGATCATCGAAAATGTAAACAATAAATATGCAGAATTTTGCACTACTATTACAATCATCATAAACTGATTCCAAATTCAACTATATAAGTATATTTTATAACTAATTCGTCCTCTATTTCACCGCTGCTGGCAATAATCATTCAGTCAAAACTATGCAACAAAGTTTCATTATTAACAAGCATGAAACATCTAAACATATATCCGGCCTTTATTACCGCAACGCAAAGCTATTCATTTATCAAATATGATCACCTAAATCTATGATTACTTCAACAAAATAAATACCTAAATAACTAATCTAGCTTACATTCCTGATTTATAAGAACATGATTAAAAACTACTTAACAAATTTCTCCAGCCTCCTTACCACGGAAATAAAGATATTTGATTCTTGTATAAATACCAATCACATTAAAATATATTATAAACGCTACCATTCAAAGAAGCAGTTGTTTGATGTCGTCGTTTAAAATTCGAGTCCTTGGAGCATTTCATCGTTTCTATGCCCCTAATACTAAGTGATGAATCCAATGAACAATCCGGTGAAGACGGAAACGATGAATCGAAACCAGAATCGACACTAGCTGGTGACATCCGTTCGATGTTCAAAGTATTTTTCGATGTGTTATTAAGAGATGTCTGCAACTAATTTAAAATAATTACTAATTCATTCAACAGTGAGAAATAAAACAGAACTGGAATCTCCTAACAATGTTGAACGAATTTAAATCAGATAGTAATCACTATGATAACTCAAAAATACAAAAATAGGCACCATGCATTATCTGAAAAGCATAGATTCCTTGCTTGAGCTTTAATTTGAACCATGTGATATATCAACCGGTTCTTTATATACATATTTACCGCAATGTAAGAGATCCTCGTGATATGAAATTCTATTTCTTGATCTTACCTGCATTCTTCTTGATGAAGGATGTTCAAATCATATTATTAGCTTCCGTTTTATATTCGCTAAAATCAGTTTTGTCTGTATTGATTTATTTGAAAATGATCACATGAACATTTCATTCTAACAAATACATGCAGTTGAAAAAAATTTTACAATTTGAAAAATTTTATAGTCTTTACAGATTGTTAAACAGAGGAAAAATTGATGAAATACTGTTATTATTTTTGCATAGTGAAAATGCTTCCAGAATTAGCAGGATGTAGAATATGTCGAATCTTCAACCATAGATTCTTACGTTACAAAAACAAATTTTTTGTTGGCAGAATATGTTGACTTCATAACTTCCAAATAATAAAATTGTGCTTGATATATTATGATAATTTATAATTCACGACTCTAATATTGCTGCGGCTTTTGCAAATACATTTCCTTCGAATGCCACTGCTTTCATGAAAAATTTGTCCAGAAAAGATTTTACTATAACTTTTAGAAACCAAAATTTAAACTCCAAAAAAATTCTCGAACACAAAAAATCGAACTTGTCAAACCTCCCCATTGCCATAGTTGACATGCAAATTAAATATCTGCTCAGAAATACTAATTAGAGAATGGAAAGACAAAAGTTTCAGAAAAAATCTATGGAAAAACGAGTAAAAGTAATACACAAAGTGACCCCGCCTTTTACAAATTTCCATTTCATTCACGATACATAGTTTCATTTGAATCATCTTTTACTTATTTTTTAATTTAAGAAGTGTATAATGATGGTATACTATTTTGACAGGTGACTAAATTTCAAAACATTAAATCCAAAATTTGGGATAACCTTCTACAGAAAGTTATATATGTTACAATACCAAACAATTTGATAAGCATTATTAGCTTATCAAATATTTTCATCGAAATGTCAGTTATGCAAGTGGGAGAAACAAATGGATACTTCCTATTTATTCCCAAAAAAATTTTCGAGTCGGAATTTGGAGTGTATTTAAAACAGTTCCGCATTTGAAAATATTTCATCCAGATTGCTGACTAGAAAATTAATCATAAAAGTGATAAAAATTATATTTCAAAAAAGTATTAAAAAAGATATTAAAACCCAGAAAATAAAAATACCCGCAAAAAAGCGATACAGATAATCTAGTTTGCAGAAGTTGTTCCTACCAATCAAAACTTTCTAAAACTTTAAGCAGAAATATTCGTCCATGTAACAAGACAAAGACTACCAGAAACTATATTTCCTTGAGATTAGAAACAACGCTTCGCCGACCAATTTGACTTAATCTTAAAATTTTTAAGATTCTGTACATCATTTCACAACATATTACCGAAATTCGAATGCGATCAGGATCTAAATAAATTGTTACTAAAAATGAGCCATTAAAAGATAGTCATCAAGGGAAGTACAAAAGCTTTCCTTTGTTCTTCTGAAACAACAACTACATTAATTTCTTGAAGAAATACTTACAGCATCAGCAGTGAGTATTTCACCAATTTTTGAATATATGTTCCTTGATTCCATACCAATCGGTTTATTACCATTGCTACATACTGTCGAGCCTTGCTCAAGCATCCTAAAACTATAAATCTGTTTTAAAATATCCATTAAATATAGCTTCAAACAAACAGAAGCGTCGTATTGTAGATAATAAGAGAAAAAAGAAAATGTGGTCATGAATTATTATTCATGTAGAAATAATTTGTGGACATGGAATACTGTAAGATAAAGCAAGATTTCAAAGTCTGTAAAGTTTGGAAATGAGATTGATTTAATAGAAAAATTACAGTGGCAATAGAGACTGATGCTCATTTACAACTGATAAATGTACATGCAAAATTTCGGTATTCTCACTGTGAGATGTGCAAAGAATGACGAACAGTAGAAACGACTCCATCATAGCAAATCATAAACATCAGAGGAATACGTAAAACTCATATCGAGTACCCACTGCATCCTGCACATCACGATATTGCATAGTTGCCATGGAAGGGACTGCAGGAAAGAGTGGGCTCTGATTACGGGTGGCACTGAGAAATGAATGATTTCCGCTGCAGTTGGTAACGTCCACGAATGTTGTTTAATGAATTTTCAACGAGATGCGCAAAACATTATTAGAATGAGGATTTAAACACCACTTAAAAATTCACATAAACATTCAACAGCACCGCAAATAGTAGCCAAACTTTTATATGAAAAGTGACAGAAGATAGTACTAATTGATGAAATTGGTATCACGTGAGACATTGCTTTCATAGAAGCACATTTCTCAGACGAAACTTCTATGAAAGAGACAAAGAATGCATATATGCAGTAAATTTGAATTTATATACGTATGGATTTTAGAAGGAAAGAACCGTAGCAGAATTCGGTATTTTTATTGGAACAATGCAAAAATGTTCAGAATAACAACTTGCTGTCTAATATCCACAACAAATAGAACTGATATCACACTGAGCAGAGAAACTTGGTAGACCATTCACCAATATCAATACCATTTTTATTGATCAAATAGCAAAGCTTAATCGTTGCGCTGGTTTATGAGACATAATTTCATCAGATAATAATATATTAAAAATGGTAGCAAGATGGAATTAACCTGATAAAGTTCTCTTCTAGACTAGCCATTATGAACAAAGGGGAAGCCGACGAAAAAGGAAGAGAAAATGGAAAGTACATGAATATTGATGGAGTAGAGTGATAGTAAAGATGGGACTGACAAGAGAAGACGTACACGTTAAGGTCATAGGTATTGGATTGGAGACAACGCACGAGCCATACTACACCATGCAACACCAAGGATAGACAGAGTAGTGGAGTAAGCCGCGATTTCCACTCACCACAATCATCATTCATCCGTCCATCCGCTATCCTTTGGCTCTTTAATATATAGAAGCATTATGTACACACATAACACAAGCACACACATACACATATATGTATATGTTTCTACAATATATATATATATAGAAACATGCACTATACATAGAATATTAGAAAAATGACCCGTGATTCCATTTCTAGCAGTGAAATGATCTTAATCATTGCACTATCTTCAGTTTATTAAATTAGTTCCGCTCCCATATCTTGTACTTCTCTGTAAAAGAAAACATTAAACAAACGGGATTTGCTGGCAATGATTCTAAAAACAAAAACAACACGATGACAGGATACTGATGAATGATCTGGCAACCAAACAACAGAATTTATGGTAGAGGAAATGAAACCTGCTGCATAATTCGCATTCCGTATCAGTATATGTTTTTAGGAAAGATATCACTAATATGGCTATTCATAGATACAATCAACCTTCATAATTTTACTTCCATCATTATCCATTTAGTTTTTGATGTCATTATTCCTTCCCATAAAAAATTATTTTTGGCAAGATCCTTTGGGAGCGGATAGTTTCTTGATCTCTATCATTTTTTGTTTTCAAGCTAAATTAATATGAAGAATTCGAAGAATCAATAAATGAAAAAGAGATGAATTTAATCGATGAATAGTGTCATAGGATTTCTCACACATAACGGATAAAAAGATAGTGATAAGTAGGACGTCTCTTGACTTTACTCATGATGATGGTAATGTGGAGAAACGGAAGGCTTCCATTTTCGCATTTACAATAAGATCACACTTCATTGCTCGGATAATGCTCGATATTGAAAGCGTGGGAGAGAAGTCTCTATTAATGAATCGATAGACGATAGAAGCAAGAAGGACATGACTGCAAAAAACAGAATCCGTCACGAGAATGAAATGCGAAAAACGTATTGCTAGAATAGTACCAAAAGCTTAAGTTTTTTTTTCTACAATTTCATCCACTCTTCATAATACAAAACAAAAAATAAAAAAATAAAGGAAATATATTTTAGGAAGTTGAGGATTTATTCAGTTACTAACGAAATCTTAAAAAACAAATTTATTAAGTAAAGTAACTGAAAAATGGATGATGTCGATCTATTAAGCATGGAAAATCCAAGAAGAAAGAAAAAAGGAATAAATCAAAAAAATACACATTTCATTCTTCGAAATGTAAAAGTATCAGAGTTGTAATCTCACTGAACTAAGAGTACAAAGATTGTTACATCACATCTTTTTATTGGTCGATATCCTTTTTCTACCACCTCCTCTACTTAAATTCCACGATTACCATCGTACTATCTTAATGCACTGAAAAACGCAGCGTTCGGAAGAGTTCAAACGATAATATGTCCTTGGATTATCTAAGGAAGTCTATAAGAAGTAATATATTGGTATGTTTATAAATGAAGAGATAAGAGATAAGCACTACTCCAATCACGAAAAGATATGCAGACTGTTGTGAATTTGAAGGTTAGTTTCAAACAGCTTATAGAAAACATAAAATGAACAGGAAGCGAACAAACTGCATATAATAAGAAGTAAAGAGAAAGGACATACATTAACTTTCGAGAAAAAGAAGAAAAAAATAAAAGGTCAAGAAACAAAGAAGGATTGTTGTCAGAGAAATAATTATTTTAAACACACATATGGATCATTTCCAGAATTTAAACATTTATAAACTATAAATCTGTATGGAACATTCCGGAATCACGCACAATGTCACTACGTGACGCAAACGCAATTTCGCGAAATTTCAATAATTGCGAAGCCATTAGCTGAAACACACATCCTCCTCAAGTGTCATAAATTATCACTTCACAAATTAACTAATGATGACAAACAAAGAAAAAAAAATAACATGCAACAGAACGGAAATGGTAAGAGGCATAGACGCATATATATATATATATACATACATTAGAAGTGATGAACAGTGTTCTCAAAATGTACTCTTAATTGGAAGGTACAGGAGGAGGGATGCAAAGGAGCAAAGATTCATCATCTTCCATCGACAAGACGATCTGAGAGCTTAAGTGACCGGTTGTTCCCGAAAGACGGCTCTAAAACTAGTAAAAATCAAACGGTTATCATCAATGAGACCTTATTAAGCAGCCGTCACGGATGTTATGAGTAAAAGTTAGCTGTTTCTAGAAAACCTGAAAGGAGTTGAGGTGGAAGGATGTAAATATTTCGATAGGTAATCTTCAATGCATATCTTTCTCGATCTATCCCTCCATAAAATATTTCGAGCAGTCGTTCTTTCCAATAAATTCAGCATCGTTCATATTTTCAATAAAACAGTCTGCCAAAATGTTGGATTGAGAATGAGAATGATGTTTGACTGTCTTCAATCGAAACATCTAAAACAATTTAATACTTTTGAAAAGATTGCTTAAAAATTTAAGTGGCTTCGAAACAATTATATGTTGGCTATATAAACTGATCAATTCTCTAATCACTGTATCTCTTTCTCCTGCAACTATACATTTTTTGTCAATGAATAAAACAACCAAACGGTGAATTATTGACAACGATGCAATTTCGTAAAAGAAAGGCTTCCTTCTCTTTTCTTAAGACTTGCAAATCAGTGCAAAATTCTCTCATTTATCACACCCATCACATCCATCACAATACCTAAATCATGGACAAAACCATACATCCATTAATTTATTAATTTACACAAAAAAATGTCCATACATCCATTAATTTATTAATTTACACAAAAAAATGTAAGTGTTATCTAGCGTTTCTCGACCCATTCTTTACCCTCATTTAGTGACATTTTATAAAACATAAGAAACCGAAAATTACCAATATATGTAGTAATAGTTGGATAATTCCATTCTTTTTCTATCACATACTGGAGGAATTTGCATGCGTAAAATCACAATCATTCAAAATTATTTCCATTAAATCATTATTTATTGATATTGAATTGAAAGCAAATACATAAGTATAAATTTCTACGTTAAGCACAAAGAATCTGAATCAATCAATTCAGTAAAAGGATTTTATACTATAATAAAAATATTATATCTTATTAGTAAAGAGATCTTCAAATGCCATTAATTTTACACAAATTCAAACTGAAAGAGAAACAAATTTCAAAGGATTTGCAAAATGCATGCTTACTTCGACAACTCTTTGAATAAATTTTCAAACGAATTGGGAAACTGTCCGAGATAACAGGACAATTAAGAGCACAGAGATTAAAAAAACCTGATCCAGTGAAGAGAAAATGCAGATTATGTCCATAAAACGCCTAAATATCCTAATCGGACAGTCTAATTCTGAAATGATTGACCGAAGTTATAAGAAATGCTCGTTGCTTCCGAAAACGAATAAGAACCTGTAGTTCAAAAGATAATGATCACAAGACGGTTGATAAGCATATTATCTTCTATTTGAAAAATTTTTGAAAGATACACATTCCAAAGCAAATCTGTCGTCCGGAAAAAAGTTACATTTCCTTTAGATGCCTATTTTTTTCGACAGCTTTCTTGGCCACAAAATGTAGCTTTCAAGCAATAAATTTTAACTAGGCATTAAATTATGAAATCGTTCGCCACATACATAATGTTATCATTCTGAAATATTCTTTTTAGACATGCATGTCTATTCCATCAAAATATCTTAATATTCCACTTCTGTATTAAGAGTGCCAGGCTAGGCACTTTTCTATCGTAATTACTTTCATCATCCATTCAGCAAACCCAAATGAACTAAAAAATGAAATAGAACAAAAGGAACAGATGAGAAGAGTGGCAGACATATAAATATCTTTCCGAAATAGATCTGAGAAAAATGATTACAATCAATTTCAAAATCTCATGAAAAACATTTATAAATTTGATGAAATGGCGACATATTAGCAGAGACTTTCAACTGAAGCTAGTTATTGTAGAAAGAGGTATGAAAAAGTTATTAGTATTGAAAACATTGTAAAAATGGGTATCACACGTCACTTTGGAGTAGTTTATCAGTGAAGTTATAAGTGCTGTTATAGGTTTTGTTTTTTCGCAACGATGTATTAATTGCCCGCTGAAAGACATGACGGTTGCTGATAGAAAATGATATTTAAGAAATTTCACGTTCATCTTGGAATCATATCACTAACTTCATTCATCACTTTGATCAGTCTTTGCATCCAAAAATAACTCACATTTCCTTTCGAAATTTCTTGCCATTTTTTCCATCATTTTATTTCGTCTTTTTCCCATTCTCAGACTTTTGTTGAACGTTAAAGTAATAGACGATACCTACTATTCGAACAAAATGATAGTCGATTCTTTTGATGAGAAGCATTCAAAATCATTTAAATATTTCAGTGATAAGCAACTCGAAAGCTCACATCGATCGATAATTACACCGATGCATGAAATTTTTATTGTATCTCATTAAATTTTCATTTACCTAGAATAGACATTATACAGTAAATTAGTCTAAGAATAAAAAATTCCACTTTATTATAATTAGCTTTTTTCTAGGCTTTAGTTGAATCAAGCTTACATTTTCAGAAAAGAGTAGTTGTGCTGATACTTCACGTAACATAATTATTAAAACAAAATTTACATGTCGACAATTCAGAAAATCGGTCGAAGACTGCCCGTCTTTTACAAACAGCAAAAAGGATAGAAAAAGAGTGGTGTTCCTTCTCATCCATCTGCCCATCACCAATATCAATATCAAGACAACACTCCGATGATGAGCGATAGACGTAGTACTTGGGCAAAGCGATCTTTGGTCAACAAACTTAAGCATAACATCCACAATATTTTCTAAACTCTGCAAAAATTTCCTCTGCTAACGAAACTTTTAACACAAACTGAAGGTGATAATTAAATATAACTGATAATAATAGTGAAGATGAGTCATTCAAATTTTTCCATCCAGAAAAGTTTATATTGTGCTGAATATTCAAGAAATCAAAATAAATTCTACATTCTCTTACTTTCAAACCTTCTAAATATTTATGATTAGGCTATTAACAGATAGATCGTCGATAGATGGAAAAAATCATGATAATAAAAATAAAAACTTCTCGGTTAGAAATATCTTACAACAAAATATCGACTTGATTTCTCAGAGAAAGCATCCAATACCAATTGAATAATGATTAGATCAAAATTTCGATTTTTTGTAAATTTGGAATAAAGATAACATTAAAATGCCTTTATGCAATCAAATGATTAGTAAATAGACAAATGATCAGCACATTCATGTTGTAGAAAGCAATCAACAGAATTTTCTTGTCACCACCACTGCATTATTCTCGAGAACTCTCTCAGTCCTTACTGCCTAAATTAAATATTTTTTTTATTACCAAAAAATTTACTATGAATGGACTATTTTTTTGCAGCTTACAACAATAATAAGGCCAGATAAAATGTTGCTGAAACAGAACGATTCGATAATGACCAATTTACGGTGCGCGAAAACGGATTTTATTATTCTGTGAATCGTTAAATGCTAGCTAAAAAGCCTTATATATGATAATGAATATCTGGATTCGCACTCACAAGTAATGACTGTGTTTTCGGGATTTATGCGAAACTTCATAATTCTGTTCTGGTCGCTTTCCATCACTTTTATTTCATTGCAGTGAAATGTTATATTGGATGGTGCTAAAGTAATTGATTATGTATGCATTTCGCATGGCTTACAAGCATATACCAAAATGCATGCATTCATGAGTTCGAATTAATTGCAATGTATATTTGTTATCGATAAGAGAGCGCTCTCTGCTTGATATATTAACACCATTTATATTTATTAATTCATTATCTTTGTTCAAGAAATAGATATTTGCTGAAGATCATAAACATTTGATTCTCAACCATCAATTTCATTCTTTTCTCTAAGCTATTGAAAGTAATACAGATTACAAAGTAATAAAGATTATAATGACTACTTAGAAAGAACAAAGAGAAAAGATTAAGGGATAATTATAGTTGATGTATATAGTTAGCAATTAGAGTCAAAAAAACCATAATCACACTTGATAATTTTAAAAGTTAAATTGGCACTTGAATAGATAAATGCCGAAGCGCACAGAGCGCAGTAAGAAGACCCAATGGAGAATGATGAATCGATCAACAATGCATTATATTCTGAGAAACAGCAACCAAAATAAAATAACCTATGAACAAGGCCATATTTGATATCAGATAGGCCATATTTGATATGAGATAGAGAACACTTCATCGACAGACAAAATACAATTAATAGCAAAGAGTCCAATTAATATTCATTATATGGAGACTTATAAATAATTTTCATTACTATTATATACATCTATGAATTATTTATAAGTCGTTCAAATTATGCTTCAGTAGGAAATCTTGTATCTTCTCTTCAGTTAGAAAATAAGAGAACAAAAAACTTGGAAAACGTAAATTGTAATCATGGAATAAAGAATTTATAAAAGTTCGAATCAAGCAATGACTGGATTGGCTCACATTAAAGTCCCGATAATTCCTTTCTTGTAATAATTTAAAAAAAAAACCCCATAAATAATTTATATAATTATGTTTTAAGAATTCTTCGTAACAGACCGATATCCAGTTTAAAATATCAAAAAGAATGAAATCTAAAAGTATAAGAATCTGTAGGGAACAAGAGACATCTGTTAGAATGTCTAAAAATTATCCGTCACATTAATTCATCGTGAAGAGATTATGACATTTAGAAAATATTTGTTCAAACAAACGACAAACGATAATTCTTCGCTATAACAAAAATATACAGTAAAATTGTTACAATTACCAATATTAATGATCACAGAATCGTGTGACACAGGAAATACGATATTTAACAATATGCTGCAATGATTGCAGTCATAATAAATCAGGAAAACAAGAGGATTAAAAATGGAAATAAAAAAGAGAAGCGAAAAAGGAAAGATTCATGTGACATCGTGACTGTATTCGCTTATTTAGGTCGAGAATTTTCGAAGAATTTCACTAGTGAAAAAAGATGGCAAAGCTGGAAGAATTTAAATTTTTTGCGTTTTGAATTCTTAAAAAAATTGTTACGATTAAAAATGAGACAAAATTAAACAATTAGATACCAAGATTAAATGACCTAGATAACATATAGAAAAATAATAAACTTTTTTTCGGGTAATTTGAATAGGCAGCATAAAAACGCCGTAATTCGATAGCTGATTGAAAAGGAATGGTATGTTTAGGGGAAAGAGAGGTTATAAATGAGAATTGCAATTGGATTACGTACGATTCGAACCTCATCACTATCATCGCGGCCGCGTTAGCAAACAGCATCACTGGTACCAAATTTATTTATTACATTTTTGTTTTGTCGGATAGTAACGTTTTATTTCATTCATTTTTTATTGCGTGAAAAATGCGAAGGGAACTTCTCGTCCAATTATATATAAAAGAAAATAAATAAGCAATGAATGATATGTAGTAAACAGTTAAATTTATTATAACTAAAACGAGGGTCAAAGTTCAATCTCATTTCTTCAATCTCGTTTCTATGAAGAGTTGATTGCTATGTTTCTCATACAATGCCAAAAAAGCTCAAATAACACAGAACAAGCTCAGAGTTATAGACAGTTCTATTATTTCCTGTTGTACTCTCGTAAACAGTGACAATATCCGACAGAATAACATTGCTTATTCAGAAAAATACTTCGTATAATGACCTCTAATTGAATTATTCCGTCTCAACTGACGGTATATCAAAATGATAAACAAATTAGCCATTTTCAGAAATGCAAATTTATAAGAGATTAAGTTTCGGACAACTTTTTGTTCAGACAAATCCAAACTTTCTTGAACAAAAACTGTTGAAATTCTCTTAAGATTTAATAACATTGCAATCGAATGCAATTCTCGATCTTCGAGGATTTTCTATGCAGTATACTATTGCTGTGCAGGATGATCTTTAATTCTTTGTGATAAGCAAGCACATCACTACAATTAGATTTTAGGAAATTGTGAGTTAATTTCTTCTATAAAGTTTTGAAAATACAGAAAATGCCTCAGAACATACTGTAATGCACCAATGAATTGATACCTTGTATTGAGCCGAATAAACTAGTATAACTGGAAACTACTGCAGAAACGAAAGTGAAGTGAAATTAAATTTTGACTATTTTAATTGCTTGGAAAAATAAATAAGTAATTTAAAAGAAATCGTCGTCTTACTTTATTTGGATTTCCGATTATTTAAGTTAATAAATTAAATTTTAAGTATTTCATGGGAAAAGTCAAATTTTTTCCAAAACTAGAAAAGTTTAAAGTCAATAAAAAGGCAAAGATCGAAGGTGAAAGAAGTGAATTTTAAAGAACGTCCTTGACTTTGGAACAATGATCGCTGTATACAACAAATCCGTCCTATTCACTTTTTTTTCCGTTTGGGACGCAGCAAAATGGTTGATTGGTTGATTGGCCCCATGAATGTGTATGTACATGTTGATTTGATAATGGGGTGCTGTTAATGGTGAGAAAATGATGCTAAAAGATGCGAAAAAGTATAGCGCTCAAGCAGGGCACGATCATCGAAGAATAAAACTGTCGACGAGAAGGAAGCGATAAAAGATCCAAAATTAAAATACCTTTAAAATTTATTATTATATGGCCGAAAGTGAGAAAATAAATCCACGAAGATGATAAGATGAGAAAGAATCGAGATTTCGTTCATTTATTTTTAAAAAATTCAATGTCAACTTCTTGCAAAGAACTGCAATAAAAATCCATTAGCTGCAATTTCATTTGTTTGCATCATGATTCTCGAGTCGATATGGTAAGATGTTGTAACATTACTTGAAGTGCCTAATCTTTTTCATTAAATAAATTATAATATCCAAGACAGTAGAAGATATTTTTGTGCCCATTTCATCAGCAGGCGATGCAACTGGTAAGACGGCATCATTAAATAGGCAAACTTTCATGAATCAAATAATACTACTTAATGCTCATATCGATTTCCAATTTCATCCGAAGAAATAAACAGAAACAATCTAATACAATGTTTGGAGACACAACAAGGCAACAATTAATGCAAAATACAACAAGAAAAAAAAAAGTTGGCGATAAAAAAATTACTCATTTGTTCAACACTTCAAAAAATACAAGTATAATTATTTAATTAGCAACGGGAAATTAAAATTCAAAATCGAATTCGGATTTTTTCTAAATATAAGAAATCTAATTATGCATAATTTGACTAAATTTAAAGATACATAATATCGAACATGCTGAATACGCATTATATACGCTATATTTCCTCGTTTGATTGTCGTTCAATGAAACTGATATATTTCACTGAAATTGATATACTGATATCGATGAAAAGATATTTATCTAACTTATATGTATATATATAATTTATCATATATCGATCGAAAATAGATGCAAAACAATAGGATAGGTGTACATTTGGGAATTGCACCACAGACTACGTACGGTGTTGGTATTGTTGGCATTGTAAAGAAGAGAAAGGAAAATGTTTCCTGTTTATCGTCCATGTGTCCAAATCCTTAGGGTCAATTTCCATTTTCGATGTAGACTGAGGCTCAAACAAGTGGCAATAATTCTTGACTTAGGCAATAATTCTTAACTTGCAAGGTTAATCTATTAAACAGTGAGCTTTTCCATTAAAACATTATTAACAATAAAATGATACTAGAAATTTTTGTTAATAATCAGATCTTTAATTTTCCACTGAAATATATAACTAGATCCCTTAAACCAAAAACGAGATAATGACATTATTGCCTATACATATCATAATGTTTGCGTAATATTAAAAAGTAAGGACAGCAATAGAGACAGCACTCTTTGAAGGATTTTCATAGATCTCTGGACTAAATTGAAAAAGAAAGCTTTTTGGCCATGCTATGTAATGAAGCATATCCGGTATATTGATGTCGAAAAATTCATCGAAAATTTATTTATCGCGGGAAATTAGCGATGATTGGCATGAGGAGAATATCCGAAGCAATCCTTGGAATTTGAAGTTGACTTTGGGCGAATGTTGACATTAGAAGATTTAGAAAATATGTAGATTATTCGTTTAGTTTAAATTTTATTTCTTGCTTTTTCTTTAAATTATTTTTGCAGCCATAACAGTGAATTCTTCTTCAAAGATGTTGGTGTAGAAATTTGAAGAGTTCCGTTTTTTTTTTTTTCATTGATTTATATTACTGAACTTATCAGTAACTTGCTGTAATTATCAAATATTTTAAAGCTGAACTTTCTTCCCGAAAATCCCTAGGACATGAATTTTTTTGTTTCCTATTGTGAAATTATCTGTCCTGACAGAAAAAACTTTACTCCTCTTATCACCGAACTTTTTTAAGATTAGCAATTTCCCATAGTTTTTATTTATTGAAAAGTTATAACAAATATTTGAATGATGCCAAATGAAGTCCAATATTGCATTAACCCAGCACTGAAGCTCAAAATTTGCTGAATTTAGAGTAATATCAATTTGCTGCTTGATATTTGAATTATCCATCAGCTCTCATTAAAGTAATACCTCATCCCATATCCCAACTCTCCTATTTGAAACTATGGATTGTTTTACTTTAATCAAACTGCTTGTATCATCATACATTATCAATCTACATTTCTTCCAATTCTGCTATAAATAATAATATGCCATCCTTCCTATTCTGTCATGGAAATGCGGTAAATGTTCGAATTTCAAGAACGAAGATCGATTTCTACTGTTCGGCACCTGTCTCAGTAGTCGTCCGAGTTTTTATCAAAGAACTTTTGCCGAATGGATCACAACTTGATTTATTTTTCCTAGCTAAGTTGCACAATCAAGCATAGTCTCTATTTTTGTGACGACACTTTTTTCTAGTAAATATTTACGCAACTTTTGCCTCATAAAATATCTCCTAGTTCATGAATTTCATCATCCGGTAATTTCAAGCGGATGAGTTGTAAATTTTTAAGTAAGCTATAGTTGCTTAAATGATCGTAATGCCAGCATATATTCAAATCAAATTAGATTTAATTTATTTTTTACTGCTATTTTTTAATGTTTTCGAGCTATCAAATACTGAGAAATTTACATTTTAAACGTTCTACACATCAATTATGATATCTGTTTGATGCTAACCAAAAAAAATAAATCTATAAATTCTACTTAAGGCGAAAACAGTAGAAATACATATAGTTAAAGCATTCAGAAGCATGACAGATTGATTAAACTACATCAATTTGTCCGAGGAAATATTTTCTATGGTATGAAAAGGACTATTTTGTTATGGTAGTTGTTTAATCCTGTTATTAATTATTACTGTTTGGATTTTCCCTATTAACGTTGACCTGTCTTTTTGCATTCTTTACCTATATTGAATTCATTTCTTAACTTGCAAGGTTAATCTATTAAACAGTGAGCTTTTCCATTAAAACATTATTAACAATAAAATCATACTAGAAATTTTTGTTAATAATCAGATCTTTAATTTTCCACTGAAATATATAACTAGATCCCTTAAACCAAAAACGAGATAATGACATTATTGCCTATACATATCATAATGTTTGCGTAATATTAAAAAGTAATTGCTCAGAGATGTGATCGAAGACAACAATTTTAAATAGACGCATTACTTGATAGCTTTCGATGGTTGCTGATGCAGCTGATATTATTCCTGATATCGTCAAAATCACATTACCAAAACGTTCTAGAGTAATAAGCAAGGATTTTCATTTTGTAATTAGTGAAAAGTAATAAAAATTAAGTTTTGGACCCCGATGCTCTTTCATCCCTTAGATATTTATAAGTTAATGAATAAATATTAGAAATAAATATAAAGACTCATTATTTTTGACAGGAGAAAAAAACGCTCTATGAAATAAAAAAAAAAGTAACCTGCATAGTTCGGTAAATCAATAAACTGATAATAAGCAAATAAAGCAGCAATTACTTGGTCACGATATTCTATAATCCGGGCACTTGATTCCTCCGAAATCCCTGATTCTTCATCTAAAGAATAAGCAACGTCAAATAAATGGATAAGTGATAATACTTGCAACATGGTAAGGCCTTACTTAGTCGATTCTTCAAAAAAGTTATAGCAAACTGATCTAACTATGCCAAGCAAATCAGTTTTCGGCAATGGTACCTTATTAATTAAGGGTAAAAATCAAACAAAAGACAATAAATTCAATAAAATCATAATTAAAGGAAACAGAAATAGAGTTATTATATATATGCACAGAATGGTATAAGGAAAAATACTTTCATGACTGTGACCGCCATATCGAAAAAGCATGATAATTTTTAATGTTACAAGTTCTTCAGGCATCAACTTCAATCTCCTTAAAGGCATTGCAACTTCGTCAATACATATATCTGTCATTTGTTTATAAAGTTTTTCTTGACGCCATTTCCGGTCTGCTGGAATTGATTCCTAAACCACTGAATTACATGAAATACAACGAAAGATAGTTAAATTGACTCATAAGAAGCAACTATGGCTTAGAATATATCACCAGAATAATTGTGAGCCAGTGAGCCATGGTTTATTATTATGATTTCTGTGATAAACACAATTCGTCGTACTGAAGCAATTATAAAACATATAAATGAGCAAAATAAAAAGCAAGATGAATATTTCAAGAATGTAAAGCATACAAGAAGAGAACCTCGATAGATGAGAGAATATATTATCGATCATGACGTACGATCTGTCACAAGGAACGAGAGAAAATAAAGATAAAAACATGATTGGGTAATCATTGTTTATCTTTTACCTATCATTTAAATTTGAAAATTAAAAGACGTAAACTTTCCTTCATATCTTGGGGTAATTCATTAACATTCCGTGGCATACAGGTACCATTTGATATCAGCCAAACATCTTCCAATCCCACCTGAGCAGTATAATAACCATATTCCAAAATAAGATAATGAACAGCAAAACTGAAAAATTTATGAATTTGCTTTCTGAAATCTCAAAAAATTCTTGCGGCAAATAATTTTAAAATAATATAATTAAGATAGAAAAAAAAAACTAACTTTTGTTTGAAGGCAGAATAAGCAAAGAAATATAGTCACTAAATATACCTCTTTAAAAGAGACAACTTGTCGGCAAAAGGAAGTTTGATAAAACACGGTAGTGTTTTAACCCATTCCAACATCAACAATAATTCTGTATGCGTTACACTGGCTATATCGGTAGCCATAATCATAAGTCTGTTTATGACCTATTTCAAAAAAATCTGTGAAATTACGTCCTAATTTCAAAGTTTGAATATTCAACAATTGCTTAGAAAAAGAAAGTATTCTGAGCTACATAAAACATCGATGTATCAAACTGAAGATTTAGAATTGATTGAAAATTTGTCTATATATCTTAATGATAGCTTATGTTATCAATCTCTTTTCTTGCATTTATATTATAAAGATCCAATCTTTTCTGAATAGTTCGTTCATTGCCAGTTGCTTTGCTTGTTGATGAAGATGAAAAATTATGAAAAAAAAAAAAAAAAAAAAAAAAAGATTCTGAGAAATGCACTTCACTGCGTGACGAATATAAAATGAATCTCAATACTTAGAACTATACACATTGGTCTGCACGTATTTAACACCTTGAGAATTCACAGTCCCATAGATAGAAAATGCAAGGAAAAATCAACAAAAAACTCACCTGCTGATTGTTCTGTTTCAGCATTTCTGCCAGCCTTCTTGCTTCATTTTTTGCCTGCATTATATGAAATTTCCGCTCCCGAATTTCTTTATCGATAAATGTAAGCTTCGTAATAAGCTCAACTAATCGCATATCTATTGAAAGTGATTGAGAAGTATGAGATGTTGAATGAGTAGGGATAAAGCTCTGCTGATCGCTTAATCGTCGATATCTACGACAACCAATCAAATCTCGACGAGGCTGTAATGCTACAAAGTAACGGTTTCTAGGATATTGTAGAACAAACAATTCATTGCAGGAAATATTCTACAACAACAGTTAACAAATCTGCACAGAACTTTATTTTATTCAATCTACCTCTACAGTTAAAAAAAGAACTTGCATAGGATAGATATTATGTAGAAGATGTGGAATTTTAAATACCGATTAGCATGAACAACTCTTTAAAAGTATGTGATATATGGGATAGAATATTTCAAAATTTGGACTTAATAAAATCGAAATTTTAGAAAATAAAATGGAACCTTCTTTGGTCATCCCCATTTCAAGGCATTTCTTGTAGCGACAAGCTCGACATGCTCTTCTGGTGTCCTTATAAACTTCGCAGCTCTCTAATCTCTTGCACTTGATATCCTGACGACGATGCACCACTGTTCTAATATGTAAATAATTTATGTTATAAATAGATTTAGTAATAATTCCAGATAAATATAATTTAATTTAATCACTAGATCTCATCAGCTCATTTTTTTTGGCCTGATATATGAATTAAAACTTTAATATATTGCTTTAATTTGTTTTAGAAACCAAGAAGGAAAAGTTTGTAATATCAAATTGATAGATAGCAATACTTATTTGGGAAGGTAAAATTTGAAATTATTACAAGAATCAGAAATAGGCTCAAGCATACTTTTATATATCTTCTTAACAAAAAACAGTATATTTATTCTTATAACACAATCCGTGTTTCCATGCACTGGGATTCTTAGCAAGTATATATAACAAGCATTCTGCTCATTATATACGAATTTTTCCATTTTGAACTGGTTGAAGAAATGATTAGCTGGTGGAAGGTTGCGGATATAGCAGATAAGGAAAAATTTCTGCCAGAACTACTTTCCGTGCATTTCACTGAATTGTTTAGTGCATTACTTTGATATAACGAATGAGATTCAGAAGGCTGTTAGAGAGTTATAAAGTTTTCTTGGTGAAATCCAGCTTTGAAAAGTCATTTGAAATTTTTTCTCCAACCATTAAATGATCGTCACCGACCATCGTACAAAATCCAATAAAAAAAAACATTAAAAGAGACAATAAAATTTCGAAATTTCTACTTCTAAACATTTCCTAAGACTCCTACTTATTAAGCTTTTTTATCCTTTTAATTTACATCAAAGATCTAACAAGCGTTATTATTTGTTATAATTCTCGGATCAAATAAACAAATAGATTCCTTCCATTGCTTTATGAACCAATTTTAACTCAAAAATCTCTCAAAATTTGCTTCTTGTCTAATGTCATTTATGCAGTCTAAAATAAAATAAAAGTATAAGTTATTAATAAAAACATAAAGCAAGATATGAGGAAAATTCAACAACTGAAAGGTCGCCAGCTAATATTTCTTAGCTCAAATCAATAGCAACGTATCATTTTCAAAAACTATGGAAACAAAATGAAACAAAATTCAGACCTCCTAAAAAACGTTTTACAACCGAGACAAGCAATAACGCCATAGTGTTTCCCCGTTGAATTCTCACCACAAATGACACATTTTCCGATTACAGGTGCTGCAAGGCGAATTGTATTTTCCAAGAATTCAAATCATAAATCAAATTAAATATAGTTTAGTAAATAAGATGATTCATAAAGTAAACAAACATAAATTAAAGACGGAAAACAAAAGCAAAAAAAAGTCTTTGCATAATTTATTTTATTAGACAATCATTATGAAAGCTACTTGTTACTTTAATCAATTCAAAATTATAAAATATAAATTTGATCCATAAATAATTCAAACTACTGCCTATTTGAGGAAACAGATTTTGCAAGTGTCTCATAACAGTTTTTAACAAACTGAAAAACTACCGATAGAGTCATTTATTGAGATATTCAAATCAACATCAGAAATAAAGAAATAGGTACAGAAAAGAAGAAAGGAAGTTAAGAACTGAAATATATTATATTGCAACTGAGTCAGCAGCATAAATCACCAATAATACAACGTTTAAGAAATTAAAAAAAGAACATGATAAATAGAAACAATGAAAATTACCTCGACGGTTCATGCTGAGACACACTGTCATCGATATTACTCGGTTGAAAATTATTCAGAATCCATACATAATTTTCATCTTAATGATAAGGTATGTTTACAATTCCTAAAGTTTCTTAATTAAAAAAAATTAAACCCCCTACACTCCTGAATACGACGAGAAAAAATTTAATAATTTTACTGAGCCAGTAAAAAAATATTTCCTTAACATAGCACTACTTATAAAGACAAGTTAAAATAACTATATGGCAGTAATAGTAGTAAAAGTTGTGAAAACATAGAATAAAATGATAAATAATTATAAAACGAAAGGCTATTAAAATGTTATATTATTTGAAAAGCTAAACACTACGTAGAAATTAATGTCACTGAACAACTGCTCTATACAGAAAACAATTTTTGGAACAGTCAAAGTGACAAATTCGGTTTGTCAAGAAAAAAAAACCTGTAATAATGACGTCAATCTCAATAACGACAACAGAGAAGTCTTCATTCAGTGAATAATTAAAAAACCGGTAATTACTATATTAATGAATTTTACTGGCAAAAAGTAAAGTAAACGATATGTCAATATAATTCAGATATATTTCTAGCCAGTAAAAAAACTCGTTCAACACTAAACAGAAAACAGTATAAACAATTGAGATAATTTAACCAAATATTATTATTGAACTTGAAGGCTACACGTTTTATTGGAATTATTAATCGTTTTTTGCTTCCGAAAAAGAATCAGACGATGAAACAATCTCTCATTCTACCATTTGGCTAAACCATCGATAATCCAGATTTGAATCAATAGATAAATACGTGATAAGATTGCCTACATATTGAAAAATGAATGCAAACTATACAGCAACATTCAGTCCATTCGCACTAACTAAAACTTGGTCATGCTAGTATCGATAAATTCAAAAAAACTTAAACTTTTAGAAATCTTTGGTAAGAAGCTGACATCTTGCACGAGGAGAGATGAATTTGCGAACAAGAATTTCTGTTATCTAAAGTACCTTGTCAATGAATTGATAAGGGGACTGTTTTATAAAGCAATCTATGTGTTAGAAAGAGAAGACAGGAAAGAATCAATTGAACTGTTCTCGTTGATTGGATGGTGAAAGCTTAGCAGCCCATCATGCAATTAACTCAGGAATGTGCAATATCATACAATGATAACTGCTGATAACACAGATGTTATCTCAGCAATGCGACAAGGTATTATCGGAAAATTTATCTTTTCTAAAGTGCATGTATGTCCGTTACTTTGTTTGTCTGTCCATTCTGATATCTGTCCATGTTCATTACTCTAGCGTCAATAGAAATATATTATAGCAACTCCTCTAATTGCAAAATGAAGAAAGTCTATAAATCTTAATAAAAAAGTGGTAGCAAATAGTTACTGCTGCTGATCTTGGGATAGCTAAAATATTTTTGTAAATCAAACTGATACAATATTCGAACTTTATAGCGATTAATCAAATTCATTATCAGAGGAATTACTGACATATTAGTTGAAAAATGCAACTAGATAAAATCACTATTTAACTTTTTTTAACAGATCATCACACCATTTTCTTCCAACTACACAGTATCAAATAAACAATCTCATAGATAAATCAAAAGAAAAATTTCCATTATTTTCAAGAGAATTAAAAAATGCATAAAATGCTAAATAATCACAATTAAAAGAGATAACTCAGCCTTTCCTGATAAAAACTTTAGAGTACAAATAGTAAAATTAAAGATAAAGTAGAGTAAGTTAAATCCAGAAAATTCGTACAAAATTCAAAATAGTGAAACTGATTTGAGTAATATTAACTGTTGTTTATTTGTTTAGGCCCTCAACTTTCAACATAGCCATCTATCCATTAATCAGTACGCATTTATTGCAACTCTTCGCATATCGATAATGTTTTTCTCTCTAACGATTAAAACCGATCGCATCATCAATATTTCACATCAACAATTCGCATGAGAAACTTTTGCAATTTGGGACCACATAGTTCCGTTGAAACATTGCATGCAACGGTAGCATGTAATCTTGTTCAAATTGTCATGCTGGTCTTTGGATTTTGCTTTGCTTCTGAATTTGGTGGTGTACCCTTTAATTGTATTATATATATAAGCCTAAGCCTAACCTAAGATATATATATATGTATATGCATGTACGATTTGCTATTTATTTTAAGTGAGATAATTCTTCTGAAAATAATGGTAGAAGTTGAGAATGATAAT
The DNA here is from genome assembly GCA_008729115.1 of Dirofilaria repens. Lineage (NCBI taxonomy): Eukaryota > Metazoa > Nematoda > Chromadorea > Rhabditida > Onchocercidae > Dirofilaria > Dirofilaria repens. Next base: position 1,505,226 of record SNRZ01000001.1, on the reverse strand, counting down.
TATTTTCGACGTATAAAGACAACTGCACAATTGATGTGCATCAAAATTATCAGCGAATCTTCGCAAGGTGTCATCTCACCAGAATCTATTATTGAATTTTCAACGTTTGTTAGGCGTAAGTTTTACTTCTTTTTGTGATAATCTGTTGATATTTACTTAACTTTCAATATTCATTTGTCTAATGGTATGTAAATATTATAACTTAAGAGATGAAATTTAATTTCTTAGTCAGAAAGGATTTTTCTGTGCGCGGCAAATCATTAATTTTAATAAGAAGGCTGCCATAGTTATTGCATCATTTGTTTTGCTTGTTTTATCCTCGTTTCACAACAATCAATTTTGAATATCTTGATTTTTTTCTTTTTTTTTTGGAGGACTTTCTAAATTTTAGACGAGCTGAAACCGGAGAAATTGCAAAGAGGACAACTTGTGATGTTATATCGAGTAATTTTTGGCACAGGATTCTCTATTTTGAAAGAATCAATGAAAAATAAACATGAATTTAATCAATATACCTTTGGTTTCGCTTTGCAGATAATCAATAGTGTTTTTGAGAATTTAAAAGTTGAAGAAGTAAGTAACAATCAGAAATTCTTGGCTTGTAATATAGTTTTAAATTTAAATTTTGAAAAATTTAACTTTTGTCTGGCAGATTTGCCAGGCAGTGAAAAATTTTAACGATTCGTCGCTTTCGGAAAAAATGAGGAAGTAGGGAATTCCTAATTCGGTATTCGCGTAATTCACGCCGTTCTGATAGTGTTCTCATAACAATTAGTAATTGCAGATTAAGGTGAGTATTTATTTTTTCTCATTTTGTCACTTATTCTGAGAAGGTTTTTTTACTCTTAATGTTATTTTCAAAGTCATTGATGTTTATGAAAAATTGAGTACTATGAAATTTCCTTGTTTTTTTGAGATGACGTCAATTTTTCATAAATTGGAATATTTCAGTTTATTTGGACACCCTCTTCTTTTATATAGATAGAAATATTAAGGCTTATTGGATTTGCTTATAATTTTCTAAATTCTTTAGGATATGGAAGATATGCTTTCATTTTTGTGGTCTGTCAGTAGTAGATGCCTTATAGTTGGTGATAGCGAAATTAACAGTGCGGTTGACTTGGAAGGAATTACGATGTTTGAGGCAAACTTTGTTCGATTTATGCTCTCTAATACAACAAAGAGAAAAAGTATGTGGTTATATTTTAGTTAAATTTATAATCCATTTTAATCGTATTGAGAAATAAAGCAATTAACAAAGAAAGCTACAGCTGAACTTACAATAATTAATCTTCAGATTTGTTTTCAAAGGAACATCAAAGAGAACTTGCATTTATGATAACATTTTTTATATCTAAGTTTTCTTCGCAAAAAGCAGATATGACGATCAGGTAATTTCTTCTGTGCTATGCTGAAATTTTGTCCAAATTTAAAGTCTTAAATGGATTTTTAAAGCTAAACATACATTTTTAAAAAATATTTTCCTTCGTTAGAAATGATTAGGAAGAATAGAATCAATTAAAATTTTATGAATACGTATCTTTTTCAGGCTTTCTTTAGGAAACACATTACTTGAACTTGTCAAACCATGGGATGAATCGGTGAAAATAATTACTTCATTTCTTCCTGGTATTTGTTGTCGTATGACTAAACTTGCGTGTACGGATCTGAATGCAATAATTGTAGATATGGCACTAAAGGTATTAAAAATATTATTAAATTCATTTGTAAGAATTTAAAATGAATAGAAAAGTTCATGAAATTTGGGTTTATTAACAACTAAATCGAGTGTTTCAAGTCTGTTTGTTGTTCATAATTTTCACCTGCTGTATCTCGTTGAGCGGTTTCAAAGTTTATCAATCCATAACACGAATTTTGTTTGTTTCTATTCTTCACTCATTTGAATAAGTGAAAAAAGCGCTGAGGAGGGTACTATTTACATTTTTTTAATGTTTTTTTTGTTGTGACTTTTCGCCAAGTAAATAAAAGACTCAAATTGCTTTCAGAGAAATGGAGGGTAGGAGATATTTTAATTTTATGTATGTGTAAAAGTTGTCATGGCACATAAAAATATAGGATAAGGTTTACCATCTTAAATTGTATCATTTTCACCGAAAAATAATAAATATCGTTCACTGTTTTTCAAGCACAACGGGTTTGAAATTTGAGAATAAAAAAATTTTTTTTTAGTGTGAATAAGAAGTAAGATTTTTTAATACTTTGGATCAAACTATTCATAAATCTCACCATTAATGCTTTCAGATTTTTGGTTGTACTATATCAACTTGTTTAAACGATTCTGTTATGCACAAGTGGACTGAAATAGAAGATTCAATAATTTTTGAGAGCAAACCAGAAAATTCTGAAAATATTCCTAAAAAAAATACTGATTACGTTAAAGACTGGAACAAGAATTTGAAACTTCTGGTAAAATATCAATTTAAGAAAATGTACTTTTAACACATAGCAGATTATAGCCGATCAGCTGATTTGAGTAAATTTCTTTTTTCTTAATTAGCTTAAATCCCTTGTTCATTACTATAGATATAAAAAAAATTAATAGAAAAGATGAAATCTCTTTTATCACAAGAAGAACTGGAAACTTTTTTTTTTATTCATATATTAACGAATAAATCACTTCAATTGACTGGGAATTAAAGGAGTATTTATTGATATGAAATGATAATCCTTCTAAAAGATATTTTTGCGTTGAGCAAATCTGTTACGGTGGATAACGTTTTGTCAATTTCTCACTTCAGTCTAACTATTGGCACTCTAACAGTAAAGAAGGAGATGATTCGGTAGTTGGCATTATGAGCATAGAAAATTTATGAGTTTTTTGAAGTATTCGGATTGACCATAACGACTAGATGTCTAGGCTGTCTGTTTTCGTTTGATTCCTTGATTTTTCGAAATAGTTATGTCATTTGCTGGAAGGTTATTGTATCTGACTTATCACCAAATGAATTGTAATACATGGAACTTCAAAAAAGTAGAATTTTAGTGTGAGGATTATTTTTGGATTTATCATTATTATTATCATTATCATTATTTATTATTATTATTACTATTATTAATTATTGTAATTTATAAAATATTGATTTTTCGTTTAATTTTAGTTCAGACGGATGTGTTCTAGACTTATTCAGCATCAGGATTATCGTATTCGGTTGACTTTGCTTGTTCTCTTATATGATATCTACAGATATTGTGCTATAAATCTTGGGTTCCTCAATTGAAAATATTTTGATTGATGCTGTTTTACTGTTGCTGTGTGATCCATACGAAAAGTAAGTTAATATTTCATGACAATACTCTGCTCTTTTGACTATTAAATTTAGAGAAGTTTGTGCTGCAACACAGCACATTTAAATTGCTTAAGTTAACATCATACTTTTATTTTTTATTTTTTTTCCTTGAATTTATTTTATTTTTTAATAATAATAAAATTCTTCATAAAATATTTTCATCATTTCAAATATTAAGAAAACTTTCTGGTAGTCCGAAACGCACTTGCATTTACAGCAGTTTTCAGAATTGCTGAATTTTCGGGGAAAGTTAAAGAACATTTGATGCATACAGTGAGTGATAGTTTCATCAATCGCTTGATGGAACGTTTGTATTCATTATCTAATTCTATATCTACCGAAACCATTATTAGTGGAGATGTTGAAGGATGCTTAAAACAGGTTAAAAAAATAAAAAAAAAAAACTGCGAAGCAATAACGGTGAAGAAAGCGCTAGCAAATAATCTGTGCTTTACTATATTCATTTTTTCAATAAGAATTAAACCAATTTTATGTTAGTAAATCTTCAACCAATTTTAGTTTTAATAATTTCTATGTAGTTTACGAAGTTAGACGGATTGCTTTTTGCTTTATAAAGAATAATATTATTTATTCAAAAAATTAAGGGAAAATTACTTAGTTTTACACCACTGCTTAAATTTTTTTTTTATGTTAATTATATGCTTTAAATTTTTGCACAATTTAATTAAATCTGTTCTTGAATTTATTTCGTGAAGAAGAAAACTTTCAGACGCTATTTTAGTTTGATTCGAAGGGAACAGTGGTTTTTGTAAAATAACTCTTAACAGTTGAAAAAAACAGCATGACTTCCACTTATTGAAAAACAAATCTTTTTTAACAAAATTAAAGTGCATCAATTTCCAGTTTTTGGGAGTGTTGCTTTCAATGAATTCTGGATGCAATGACTTTTTATTAGGTGGAAAATTGTCTGAGCTGTTAACATCCGCATTATCATCCACACTTCAACTGAATGCTAGGCGATTACGTCTGAGCCGTGAAGTTACCGAGAAGAGTGACATTTTAGGTAAGTAATTGTTTTGAAAGCCTTCATTGTGAAAGATTTCCTTTAAAAGCTTAACAAACCATTTGGATAAATTTTCTGATGAAATCAATAAGTTTTTTTTTCTTTCTTTGTTGATAAAGTCATCAGTAAAGAATTAATCTTACCTCTCTTATAGATAAATATACCACATTTTTAAAAAGATTTTTGCTTCATCAGAAATTCATTTAATTTACTTAAAGATATTACAGAAGACTTGCCACTTCTATACAATGTCGAAAAGAAAACAGTTAATCAGATCGCCATGCTATTAATTGCTAGTAAACATTCTCATGCAAGTGATTTTCATTCCTTAAATTCATTTTTATTTATTATTTAAAAATTTTGGTCGAATTTACAACAAAATTTTTTAGTAAGGGAATCATCACTTCAGTGATTTAAAAGAATTTTATGAATTCTTTTTTAAGGAATACGTCAAAAAGTTTCTTCTTCGATCCCTTTTTCTTCATCAGAGTTTATGATATGGAATAGTTATGTTTATGAATTTAAGTTGAATAATTGAATCCACACTATTTTACTTTTCAGGTCCTCTTAGATTGTATTTCTGCAAATATTGGTAATAGAAAACAATTAGAAGAATTAACGAACAACTATCATTTTGCTATATATTTATTAAGAGCAGCTTGTACACAAACTACTAAGCCGCCTCAAAAATTTGTTGATACTCTACAAGTACTGGTCGAACAAGCTGTTAACTTGCTAGAGCGAATCGATATACATCATCCACCACGAGACGATGTTATTGAAGGTTAATCTTTGAATTTCCTTATAAAAATTTAGAACAGAAAAACTATAATGGAATGAAACCGTGATTCATTATCAAAATTGTGTTAGTCAAAAAATTTTCAAAATTTTGAATTTCTGAATTACAGATGATAATAATGAGCAAGGTACCGAAAGTTGTCTGGTTACTATTTTGTTATCATTCTATGCTGCTGCTTTCACTTGTACTCCTTCTATTTTTTTATGCCAAAAGGTTAAATTATTCAGTGTTTGAGTTCAAATCATTAGGTTGTCCTTTGGGAAGAAGCGAAATTTATAAATTGATCTATTTCAAATCTACTTTTTTTAGATTTGTCGAAGTAATTTAGAATTTCGTTTTTAACTTCATGTGAGTTTGATTAAGAATTTAAATATCTGACAAAATAAGCGGAGCACGAATATAAAATTGAGACTTTTCTTTGTTTTGCTTTAACTCATGGTTTTTGCAAAATTTCACTGGAATATAATTTCAGTTGATGAATGAAACTTTATTCGAAATATTTAAATGGACAAAGTCATCATATATAATTTGTTCAGAAAGTGCTGAACGTGCTTTAAAAGCCGCCAGTTTGGTTTGTTTCCTTTAAATATTTAAATTGATGAAAGATTAAACAGCAAAATATGGGTAGATTGCCATTTCGAAAGTCTAAATTAAAAACTGCTTCATGAATCATAATAACTTTTACATTCAAGACTAAGTTTTCATTAGAGAGTAACACTGATTTAAATTTGAAAAAGAAGTTAATAATGACGCACAACTATAAATGCTTTATCTCAGTGGACTGTGAAATCCTATTGAAGCATATTTTTTCATATAACTTATTATATGATAACTAAATTATTTCTTAGCAGTTTTAGAAAGACTTGCCAATAAGTTTTAAACTCTTTTGAATTTCTAAAAATATACAACGAAGATAGCAGTTTCAGTATTTCTCATTTTTAGACTTTTCAGGCAGTGAGAGAAGCTGATATATCCTCTCTTTGTGTTACCTACGGGAAATATCTTTTACCAAAAGTAGCCATTCGTTCTAGAGCTTATAATAGCAATCTTCGCACACCTTGTGTACTCTCTTCACTGCTCGATCATTGTAAGAATGCTGAGTTGTTCGAGATCACCAATCACGTTGTTCAAGAACTTTTACTTGCAGTTGATTTAGGATCACAGGTATATTTTCTCTTTTTTGAATTTTTCCTAATATACGTACGTTTTAAATATGTCACACTTAGTTTTTCAGGAATGGCTAATTTTGATCCTCAGGGCTCTACTGAGTTTCGGGATGGCTGTTGGGAAATGGTTTCCTGATGTCAGGCCTCAAGAAATTGAATATGATGAGAATAATCCAGATAAGAAAGCTCCAAAACCAAGCTTTGTTGAATCCATAAACAGTATTTTGAAAAGATATGTTATTTAGAATTTCCAACTGAATGTTTCGGGTTATTTTGAGATTGAGACTAGTGAATATATGATGCAGATATTTATAATAAAATTTTTTCATTTGAAAATTTCCGATTTTTCACAACGAAGCATCTTCTCTTTTCTTCTTACGTGCCAATCCGCTTGTTGGTTCTGGAAATCTTGGATATATGTCTGAAGGATTTACAATATTTCCCGGATGATTATTTACCGATGATTTATCAGAATTGGTTTGCAGTTTTGGACTGTCTTCAAATGAAAAACTTGAATGTGCGATTGGCTGGATTTAAGTTATTGCTTTGAAAGTTTCTAACTTGTTATTTTTGTTTTATCTCCTTCGATGGAAATGTATATATGTAAGTATATTGGAAAGTATGATTTATGGATCAATGAGGATGATAGAAGAGTTATGGATCTTAGCGTCGGAAATTTTTGAGAAGTCTTACTCATCATTTTTTTTAAGTCCACTTATTTTCTCACATTTTATATGTGAACATTTATATTTCTTACATTTTAGATATTATTAGTATTGAATATTGCCTTTCCCCTTCATCTTTTTAAATTTCCACAACAATTCTTAGCATTGTTAATTTTTGTCCCGCATTTCAGCATAATTTCATTTTATAGGTGGTTGTAACGATGTGTGAACTTTCTGGCAGTTTCTGTTACCGTCGTTTTATCCCTGAAGCATGGCCATCAATTCGTAAATTCATGTTTGAGCAAATCGCTACAAGTTCCAATGTCCAAGGAGCTTATTTCCATTCGGCTGCTTATAAATTTCAACAAACTGTTTTGGAAAAGTAGGCGTTAAATTTTCCGGACATATCATTACGACAACTTTTAGTTTACATATTTGACATAGAAATAAGAAGTGAAAAGAGATTCGTGATGTTTAAACTTAAGAACGGTGACAAAGTTAGCTACTTCTTCCGTTCTTATGCGCAAGAATCACTGGATTATGTTATGATTCAATGAATTGCTCTTTGACGGCATATTAGCAAACTTTTTTGAAAGATATTATAGTTTGGAATTGTTATTAAAAGTTTTTGAAAAACGCTGAGATCAATGAAATTTCTGGTATTATTTATTTTACTAATTTATTTATTTGTGATTGGCGTTATTCATAGGTAGCGAATTTTGTTTGGTGATTACATTTTTTGGCTTTTAATATTCATCGTTTTTTATTCAGAACTAGAGGAAATGTAATTATTAATCAGACCTTTTTTATATGATATATATATATATTCTTTTATTTTAGCTTGGACATTGTTTTTCATTGTATCGAAGCGCGTAATGCAGATTGGAGAGATGCTATAGAAATAGCCAAAGCGTATTGTGATGTTTCACAGCCTAAAAGTTTACAAAATGCTTCAAGAAATTTGCTTTCTGTATGTAAAGCGAAATTAAAGGAAATTGACGATGAATCGGAAACATAATCGATATGAAATAATTATAATATATGATGACATGAAATCGAACTAATCGACGTCTAGTCGAATAACTAAGATACATGTTCAGGATCTCCTTCATTATATTTAATGTTGTTGTTTGGTGTTAATAGTGTTGTTATAGTTCCAAATTACCAGATAAAATAACTGTTTTAAATTAGCTGACAATCTAAGTAAATAAGCGAAATAAATGATTTGACTACTGACATTTTCAGTTTCTCTCTTTTCAATTTTTGTTTAGTTCGATGGGCAGTCTTATCCCGAAGAGATGATTCATGTCACTGAATTGAATGATTCTGGTCTGACATTGACAAGAAAATTTAAAATTTTCAGTGGTTGTATCGTTCAAGAATTGATTTTTTTTTACTGAAGATCAATAAGTATCAGTACAAAATATAACGAGAATTCCATTAAGTAGAGAAGAATTGGAAAAAAAGACGTAAGTTTCTTTGCGGGAAAAGACAGCAAGAACAAAGAAATAATATAGTTTATGAAATTGAAAAGATAATGGATGAAATAATTTGTAAATTGCATCGAAGAAAGAGAAATTGAAATTTCGATGTTGACACGGGGAAATGCATAAATACATGAAAAACTCTGCAGACAGTAAATAATGTTTCTTTGGAGAATGGATTTATTGTTGTCATCCTATGTCGGTGAAGACGAACTACTTTTTGTTGAAGGACATTAAACGGCAGATAATAGCTGATTCATCTCATATTTGTTCTGATTTTTGAAGATAACTATAGGATTGACTATTGCTGCTGCGATTGACATTCCTATCATTTGTCACCCTATACTTGTTAAATGTGACTTCTGAAAATATTTAAATTAAGCTCGTTTTGGGTGCATGATTTATTTAAACTATAACCCATTGGAACTGGAATGGTCAGCATATATCAAACAAAATATTTGTCGAACATTTTTCCGGAATTCTTTTATGAACAGATTTCATATGTAATTAGGTCACTCTACTTTTCTGAACGTTCATTTTTCTTCCCTTTATTCGTATTTCATTCAAAGCGATCATCGATGGTCAAAAGTTGGAAAATACAAAAATAGATTATAGTTCGCATATGAAATATTTAATTGCTGCAAAGATGCTGAAATTCAACTAACTCTTCAGTGATGTTCTGAATGCAGTGATATTTCTGAAGATTTTTCGATCCCTATTTCAGAAGGCTGAAAATTGCTAGACAGTGCCTTTATTTTTAATATTGATTTCGCTTGTTTATTTAGCAATACTGAAAAGAAGAAAGTGGAAAAAAGCGGATGGTGCGAAATTCAATCGTTTACCTTATTTTCACATTGATAACAGTATGTGAAACACAGCCTTCTGTGAAATGGATTCAGAATAATGACGAAGATCTTGGCATCAGATCTTTCAAAACTCTACTATCCAGACTGTTTAAAATTACGCAGGTAATTCTGCAAAATTTCATTAAAAAATGAAAAAACTTTATGCCATTCTGCTTCCGATTCATTGAATGCTTGTATTTCAATGCACAGAAATTTTGATAGTTATAATGACGCAAGTAGGTTGTCATAATTACAGAATCTCTACGGAAATGACGATTTTCCTAGTAATGAAGAGCAAATGAAAGATCGCGAGCATTATGATGTTACAGCCAGTGAGGTCTAACTTTTTAATTTTATTAACCTTGCCATTATCAAACGATATTTATTAGTAGATAATAGAATTCGATATTTCGTTTTGAGATTCTACAGCAGTTACTTTTTATCGCCCATAGATTAAATTTTTCGAATAAGAAATAATTATTGGAGATAAGTGCTTATAAATAAAATTCGAAAGATTTGTATCATAAATTCTGAGATATTTTTCTCTTCTGACTGGATCAGTGTCTTATTTTAACCTCTAGAAAGAAATACGAATTTAAAAGTTTTATAAATTAGCAAGAATGCTTAAAATTAGCAAGTATGGACTAGCCAAGTTATTATAGTTGCTTTTTAAAATGTATATTTAAAATCACTAAGTGCTATAATATCAATTTGTAAAGATACTTTCTTGATTTTTTGCACAGGTTGATTTTGACTACATTTTCATCACACAGAAATTATTTGATTTAATTTCACTTCTTAAGTCAATTTGCTTATCGTTTCAGACGGAGGGATTTCTGGAACGGATGATTTCTTTTTTGCACGATGATGAACGGCGTACAGATGAAGGAAACTTCAACATGGAATTCAGAAAAAGACCATCAACTTCCTATAAAGGAATTTTTACAATTCAGTCAGCTATTAATTTATGATTAAACTTATCAATATTTTCATTTCATAGCACTTTCGGAAAGTTTTCGAATTTTCTTAGATAACATAAAACTTAACTAAATATCGTTTTGTCTATTTTGGGAAACAAGGAAGAAATCCAGATAATAACGAAATGAATTAAATCACGGATTTTGGTCTAAATCAGTGTTTCACTACTTTGAACAAATCCATTTCGGGATTTCCCCCTATCAGAGATAGCAACTTTATTAGAAATCTATTAGTAATAAGTATAGAATCTCTACCTTTTATTTCGATATCAAAGACGCTAGATGAGTTTTTTCCCTTAAAATTTCGATATTTTATGATTGTTAATGAGGAAAAAGTGAAAAACTTCTGACATCGCTCGCTCATTGCGATTGGAGAAATGAGCAGAAATAATAGAACATATTGAACGATGGATATGCTCATTTTAAATTCTTATGATGCATCGATCGGTGCTTGCAATGTATACTTATCTTATCACATCTTAATAATCTTAGATAGATCTGTTATATATGAAAATTGCGGGATAGCTTTGCCCATCCATTGATCATCAAATCTGGATTTATTAGTAGCATGAATCCTTTAAATTGTGACTTTCCTGTAGCTCGTAAAAAGCTTTATGAAGTTATACATATATCGAATTATATTGAAGATTCTTAAGATAAAAGGAGAAAGAAGACATTTCATTCTGTCTGAACTTTTCAAAGAATGGCTTGATGAAAGTATTGTTGACAAATTGTAAGATATAGTAAAAACAGAAAAACAGCAAACAGTCTGAAGAGGTCAAGCTTCGCGATTATCCCGATGTATCGGAAACAATAAGATCTATATTCTTTATTTTTTTATATCATATTTTCGTTGAGAAAAAATCATATATCAAAAGTTAGCAAAAATAAATCTGCTTTTTGAAATCAATTTTTAAAAAAAAACTACCGGCTTGAAATGGATAATCACAGATTAGGTACGTTTAAGCTTCCATGGTGTCAAGAAAATTGTGAAAAAAATACTAGAAGTCAATATCAAGAAATTGAGACCAAATGGTACAGATCGATTTGAGGCAATCGTCGATTAGATTCGGAATGCAGAAGCTTGCATAAGAGTATTTACAATTTGGCTGATAAACGAAATGGTTAATATAGGAGGCATTTATTTGCAATGGAATGAAAAGACAAAAATTAAAATTTTTTTTAGGAAATAAATAAGTTATAAAATCCATTTCAGCACTTTGAAAAATTATATTCAGGCAACATGTTTGTGTACGAGAGAAAAAATTACCACTGTTATGGGAAGCTTCTGAATCAGCATGTACATCGTACAAGCGGGCGATGCGATGTGTTACAGGTGACGGTAATAGAACATTGATGCGAATCATTGAATGCTGTGATGGATATTATACAGAAGATATCGAGGAAGGATGCATTCCGTGTATGTGAATCTTTTCGTTGATTTTTTGATCTGATACAGGATATCTTATAATATCACCCATTTCGCTACATGACCATTAACTTTAGCCCCTATTATATTTTAGGCTTCTTTTCAGATAATGCTCCAAAAAATTTGGATGAATTGTTATACGGAAAAAATGCCTGCACAAAAACATTAGAATCGAAAGACACAAAATTTACAACCTTATTGATACCAAGCAACGAATCCTGCACAGTGGTATAATTCTTCAATTTCTCTCCTTCTTTTGCTTCCTCTTAATTTGAAATTATACTGAAAATCTGTTCCTGTAAAATCTAGTTTTGAAAAAATCATAAATTCTAGAGAAATTTCAGAAATTAAGTTCAAATTATGGCATTTTGCCGTTTTTCTTTATTTGTTCGTCCAAAAATATCTAAGAAGGCAGTGTGCAAAAAAAGATGCTTTCCATCATTTTTCTTAAATTAAAACTTTTACAAATTCTTTGATTCATTTTCATTCCGCTGCTCAACAAATATTTTGTCTTTTCTTTTGAATCTTTAAGATTTGTTGAAATGAAACTTTACACATAAAAATATTTATATATTCATATTATTTTTCTTTTGAAGCTCTTTGAATATTTATCATTTCGACATGAAGTATTGATTTCGTAGAACGATACTGATAACAGAAATTGGGATGAGTATATCCTGGAAGAACGATACCGTAGCTACGAAATGTTGAATTCTCAGAAATTACCGACACGTAAACCAGGAACTTTTGTAATAGTGTCGACAAATACCGAACCAACCAATTTAGATAACAAAGTAAGTATAATTCACTTTATCGAAGTAAATTAATAATGTTTTCTACCAAATTTTTACCAATTTCAATTCATTACTTAAGCAGTTTGAGAACAGTTCCTTCAGTGCATCCATTTTATCCACCTATTTGTTTTATTTGATTTCATTCAATTCAAGCATAAATTTTGATTTAATTCTTTAAATATTATTCTTTTAGAAATAATTTTTATGGAATTCATTCAGATAAAACTCAAGAATTAAGAAATTCAAAAGGCCGTGGCAAGAATTTGTTGTCAATTTTTTGGAATACAGCTTTCTCTCTATCCCATCTCTTTTTCTTAAGTATTTGAATCAAATTTTCAGCCTCTTCTAAATTGCATCAAAATAATCAATGAAGATTTGGAGTGGAGAAATGGTACAGTGCAGTTGTTAAGTGCACCGTTACCTCAGGCAACAACCCAAACACTTCTTGATATTATCATAAGTGATCCAGATTTTTCTGCTTTCAGCGCTCGTAAGTTTCTAAGTTGCTAGATGAACTGCTGTTACAGTAATCAATAAATGCAGTTTTATCTGAAGGTTTCTTCTAATTTAAAAAAGCAAAGATTATATGAATCGAAAATGAGATAGCAAAATTGAAGTATAAAATACAAAGAATAAACGGATGAAACTTTCAGTGTTAACTGATGATCTTCAAGAACGTCTTGAATCAAATAGCCTCATTTCCACCGTATTCGTTTTTAATAACGAAACATTTGCATCATTATCTCTACCATTTCCAATACGTTTACGTCAAAAAAAAGGATGCGCGAGAGGAAAGTATAACATTCCTGAAATTATATAAATTTCTCAAACTGAATTTTTGAAGTAATTTAAAGATGTTTTTATAGAACTGATCAAAGAACATATATATGATGGCATGCTATGCTCTTCAGCATTGAAAGAAGGTGAAATAAAATCCGTTACTGGAATCAAACATCGCCTTTATAAGCTGGTCGAGATTTTAATTCCACTTACTTGCATTATTTGGCAGTTGGCTGCAAAATTAAGCTTATATTTAAAACTAAAGCATCACTTTTTATTTCATCGTCGATTACTTAGAGATTTTATTTGCCAGCATCTTACAATATTCAATAATTAAAATATCATTTCATGGTCTACCAGAATATATGTAAGAAAAGAACACCGGGATGATTTACAAAAAGATTTTTGAGATCAAACTTAAATTTACTTATTACCAAAGCATCAATTTTTCTTTCATCGTCGATTACTTAGAGATTTTATTTGCTTCTTACAGCGTCTTACAATATTATAGTGAATGAAATACCGTATGTTAAGACTAATAATTAGCATTTAGCGAAATGCAAATAACACAGAATTTATTCATCTGGATAATGGTCGGATCTTGGATACTGATCGAGTGGCTTCAAATGGCGTCATTCATATCATTGATGACATCATACTTGCAGAACAAGGTAAATCTGGGCTTAGTTTTTATTCTGTAGTTAATTTCAAAATAGCTTTATTGAGGATCTCATGATTGCGGCATTCATTTTACACAAGCTGATCACTCATTTTGGAGTCATTTAGATCATGCAACAGCAACCATCGGCCAAGTAGTAGAAAGCTATTTAGTTTACTGAAACAATAACAAATAAATTGATTAACATTGTTCGGTTTTTTTTAATATTTATCTTTTAAAGTTTATAGCTATAATGGATTGGCACAATCTTTTGATGTCCCCCGAACGAGAATTTCTGGAAATTGTTGAACGCAATATTGATTATGAAGTTGAGCCTGTGGCCATATTTATACCACTCGCTAATTTCTTCCAGGTATGTGAAGTTTTGACTCTTTTTTAGTTTCAGTGTTATCAATGATGATAACAAAATTAAAATGACTCCATTAAGTTTACTTTCATTCACTGCAATTATTTAAACAGTATTTTCTCCTTACTTTTTCGTGCTTCTAATTATAAAGAACTTTATTTCCTGGACCTTTAAATTTTCAGAATTTGACGGATGAAAAATCATTTGTTATGAATCATATTGCCATAAATTATTCACACATCACAAATGAACTGGTCGAAACAGCATACGGTTCGAAGGTTAATTAATTCTTCATTGATTTTAGCATTCTGTAATCATAAATAAATTAGTACATTTTCGATCATTTTTTATTATTCAACAACATTTCATGTTTTTCCATTCTATTAAATTGCTACTGAAGATTTTTCAACTTAACAGATCTTTTTTTAAATTCAGATTCCCTCACTGACGAAGTCTCCGATGCCAATCTTCGGATGCGCAAATACAATAAAACCACCTATCAAGTACTGCAGTACAACCATTTATTCTATTGATGCTGTATGTATCTTTGGAAAAAAATTTTTTTTCAGAAAATTAAACAAAGACTGCCATTTCAGAATTACTTTAGAATTTTAGTTTAGGATTGAAATTTTTTTCACATGAATCAGTACAAATATTAGCGATCCTTTATCAACTAAATGTTTGATATTTTGAAAGTTTTGTTTGATTTTGTTCCATTAGTAAGAAAATTCTATCATCCTTTTTCTGGCTTTTCCTCATAAAATTTAGAATTTTCCTAAATTTTATAGCCTTTACCGAGGACTACGAATACATTAAAAGAGTTGATAAGTAGTAGAGATGACTTTTCCGTGTTCGCTTCGTTACTTAATACAGTAGCGTTGATTTGGATAACAAACGACTATACAGCATTTTTTTACCTTCCAATGATGCCCTATCGAACAATCAAATTCGAGCACTTAAGACGAATAAAACGCTGGCAAATGATTTTGTACGCAGGCATATTTTTGAGGGTAAGCATTAAGAGAATAAATTAAATTATATTTCCTAATGATCACTTAAATCTGCTCCATTCTTTTTAACGCTTATTTCATTTAAGGATTGTTGTGTTCGAAGAATTTCCAAACAAGAACGAAAGACGGAGATATTCCTATAGTTTTGGAAAATTTTAAAAGTGAATATTATGGTCGTAAAGCAGACAAGATGACATTTGATGATATTGATTTACAGGTTAGTAAATCAAAAGTATCGTATGTTACATATCTTAAACAAATCGAAAAATATGCATAACACTCCAAACAATGCTTACAACAAATCTTTTAAATTCCTTCATAATGCTATAATATTGCGCATCTAACTTTACACTCTTCAAATCCTTAATTGACAAATTAGACTTCAAATCCAGGATATGGACATATTTGCTACGAATGGTATCCTGCATATACTGAAGAGTCCATTGAAAAGTCAAACATCAAGCAAATATCACACACTATGCTCGATTTTTGATTTCATCTAATTCTTTTTTTGTTTGTATTCCAGTTTTGATAAATAAGGAATAAATTCAAAACAAAACAACATCGATGACAAGTTTTCATATAATGATTGCGCGATATGCATACCTGAAGTAATGAGGTCTAAATTAAAGTTCAAATTCGTCACATATTATGATATGTCCTTAATTGATTGATCGGTCTGTAAAGATGTGACGGGAGTGGATGAAACTCAATAAACACTGATATGCCAATAAGTATATTCTTGGATTTTCTCTGAGTGAATATTGGACTAGCATGTAAAAATGACTCGTGTCGTCTATGTATAATTTGCTTATTCAAACTTTTGAAAGCTTAAGTACAAAACAGTCCGCCATAGTAATGTATACAATTTGCAAACATCCAAATAATTCCGAAGGATTTAAGCATAAAATTAGTGCACACAATGTAATACTTCATCAAGATGAACGCATGAAAGAAAATTACAACGCTAACCCATTTCATAAGTGGGATTAAAACTTTTCAAATGTTCCTCAATTTTTAAACACGAATGGCGGGAAGAATGAGAATCAAATTTTTCCAGTACAAAAGGCGTTAGAGTCTTTAGGTTTTTATACGTATTCAAGTTTGTCTAAAATAGATGGATGGATATTACGTCGCATCGCGTAAAGGCTAAGCTTTAATGATTGCTGTTGATTACTTTTAATTGAATCTTTCCGTAAACTTGCAGAAAAGCCAAGAGTGGAATAGATATTAGTAGGAAATATTGTGCGATAATATCAAAGCCGTAAGATGGGGCGAGTCCTACTGAAAAATAATGGACAAAGGTGCTAAATTTCATTAAAAATAAGATAGATTTTAAATTTAGAATTGGATTTAAAATAAACTCGAAAGAAATATGCGAATGGATTTATCTCGTCGTATCCTACGAGCAGCCATCGCATAGGTTCAGTGACTCTCGTTCTGCACTTTTTTGGTTTCTGTAGATAATTTTTGCACCTTTTTTCAAAATTTTGAGAAATTGCTTTTTTCCATAATTGTATAATCCTGAAAACATAGTTAAAAGCTAGAAGGTTCGTGTTTCTTATAAAAATTAAGGATAAAAGATTTGTATTTGTTTATCCTCACTAAAAACATATCTATTTTACATCATTTTTCTTTTTTATGGAGTTCACTTTTCTGTCAAAAGGTCATGCTTTTTTAATAGAAATGAAAACTAAACTTTGCACAAAAACGTTTGAATATTTGGATATTTTTAGCTTTCAGCGATCATAAATGTCCAATGTATTCTATCCTTCACAACTATAGTGAAAATTAAGAATCTAATTAGAATAATGAGAAAACTTATTGGCATTATTTCATTCCTTAGTCAATTTTAGTATTCTTCGAACCTCAACATTGCGTAAAATAAATGATGGTGGTGTATCAAAACAACTTACGGCTGCTGAGAAGCGGAAAAGAATGATTGAAGCTGGCACGAAATATGCGTAAGTTAATATCAGATATAATTTTGTGCTTAACAATTTTAAACTTGTTATAAACATAAAGTAAATCCAAACCGTTCATGTGCATTTTCGCATATTAAAATTATGATGCTATATATGGTGGAATAATTACAACTGATTATATTTATCGAATGAAAAATCTCAAAGATTGTGCAAAAAATTAGGTTGTACAAGTTTATAAACTGTAGCATTAGGATTATTCTAGTCATATGAAAACTTGAGCATTTTAAATGGTTTAGAATTTCATTAGGAAACCAGATAATTGGTAATTGTGTCTATATAAAGCATGTACGCAATTTTTTAGAATGCAAAATCGGAAAATCAAGATGGATTGTTCTACGGAAGCTAACTTCATGAAATTTAATGTCAAGGTCAGCATTATCTTACTTTAAGCATCTTGAAAAATTTGGTGTTGATATAAAAATAAAATTTATTTTTATTATATTTCATTTTCATTATGTCTTGATTATTTTGAAAAAAATTACGCCATAAGTTAGAATTTTGCAGACAGTGCCACGATCAATTATTAAAACTGAATCATGCAGGAAATCAGCTGTGTCTGTAAGGCGACAGCATATTCCGTCAAGAAGAAACAATCAAGTAGTTGATACATTTAATAGCCAGCAATCGATTTCTGAAATTATTCGTAATGCAAGTATTCTAGTTTGAATTTTTTAATTTCTTTTTTCATAAAAAAATTTATTTTTATTAATGCACAAAAATTTTTCAATATTAAACTCTGGAAATTTTCAATATTAAATTCTTTGAGAAGATCTTTGAGAAGAAGAAGTTCAATCAAAATTGAACTTTTTGGTATTTTTTAATTATCCAGTCACTAATGTACTTTTTATCGTCATTCATATGTGGGTCACTGAGAAAATTGGTTTCAGCATTCAAGTGCAAAAAGTCAACCGAAATCACAGTTTTGTAAAAACACCACTAAAAACCAATCAGTGAAATATTTGAACGTGATGATGCTGCACTAACAAGTATTTTAAACAAATGTTCACAGAATTCAATTTCTGGAAGAACTTCTATCTTCGTAAATTACTTTCAGTTGTCTTAGTTTTATTTTTATTTTTTTAAAATGATTATGGTTTTGTACAAATTATTGACGCTTGTATGCTCGAATTTCATAAGTCAGAAATTAGCTCTTAACTTTGCCAAGACTTTATTTAACATTCTGATCAATTGATATTTTCTTTATTTAGCGCGGACGTGAAAGGCCTTCACTATTTCCCAATGGAGTAAATCCTTTGGATACAGCTGCTGTAAAATTTGCTAAGCCTTTGCCATTGACAGCGTTCCCTTCCCGTTCGTTTTCTCTGGGAGCAATTACTTCGACGAATGTTGATGCAGCATCTATTTTAGTAACACCATCTTCAGTTGTTAAAATGTCAAGAAGAACACCAGTTGGTTCTTCTAAAATTTCTTAAATTTTTTTTTTTAACTCTGCACAGCGTTTTAATTTATAAATTAAACAAGAAAATTGGAAAATGGATATTGCGTAAAAATTGATAAATAGAACTTTATATGAAATTATTTTTCAGATGAAAATCGTTAGGTTTGATGAAAGCATCGATTTCCGAAGTCCAAAAATTGATAGTATGTATTCTACAGAAGTTAGCATTTCTAAAACTGATAAGCCAGCTTCACTGGAAACTGCTGTAAGCTTTTTATAACATTAAATTTCTTTGCACATGAATTTATTTGTAGTTATTGCATTCATTACAGAATGAAATGATTTTGGATCTAAAAGCGAAATTCGACGAAATGTTAGAAAAGCTAAGAAATCTGCCAGCAGATGTTTTTAGCAATTTGGAAGAAGCAATGCATCAAATTGCTTTTGAAAAATCAAAGTAAATTTCTGATATATTTTTACTTGAATTTAGAATAGGCTTTTAGCATATAGTATCTTAACTTCTTGTAAAAAGGTGATAATCCTGCACTATAGTACCATTAATGAAAGATCACTTTTAATTCTAGTAATGGTTTAAGATTTTTTTTTTCATTTTTTTGAATTTATAATTTGGAGAACAGATAGATAGTGAAATTTTTAGCTATGAATTCGTCGTTTTTCAGAAATGCAAACAAAATCTGTAATAAACATCCATTAAATTCGACAGTAGCTTCGTTCTTAGAACCTGAAATGAAAGGAAATTTGCCTAGTTGTTGCTGCTCAGCCTTACAAATTACGTCATCAATGGATTGTATCGCCTCACGAACAAGACAAAAAATTCGTTTATCTCAAGTACATGCTAATGCCAATCAGGTGATTTGGTTGGAGTTCATAAAACTAAAGAAATGGAATTATATGAATAGTGCTACTTAAAACAAGGATTTCTGATGTAGGAATGCACTTCTTTAACTCCATTTTACTTTTTCTAAAACTCGTAACATATTGCGAAAATTCGCATTAGGAGTAGGAGTATCTCGAGAAAAAGACTATGTTTTATCCAGAAAATTTTGCTTAAAAAGTGGCGAAAATTCTAAAATATATATTGACATTTAAATTACTACTGGTTGATAGAATTGGTAATAAAATATTCCTTGGTTTGTTAATTAATCATTTTCGGATGTTCTGAATGTAAATAAAATGAGCAGTAACAAATATGAAACGATAATAATATGGAGAGTTCAGTTTTCTATTCATTATTAGCAATTATTTCTTGGTATTGAAATTGAAATCTGATTCTCTTTCCAGGAGCAAGAAATTGAGAGGAAGGAATCAAGTGTTTCCCGAGAAACCACAGTCAGTTAAGTCAAAGGAGAGAGATGTAATTTTTACTGTGTTTCCTCTATTCATTTAATGAATCATTTAGAAAAAGGAATATTGCGTATAGGTTTTAGTAAATTTTCAGCTCTTGACAGTATATTTTCGGATTAGGCAACAAATTCATGAAATTATGTCCAAGCTTCATTTTTGCTGTTAGAAACTAGTTGAAAATATATCAAGAAAGGAAAAATTATCTGTCTGAAAAGTATGAAAAGTAGAAAAAAAAAGTATCTGAAAAGAAAATTCCAGTGGTTTTGCGATCAAAATTATAATTATAAAATAATAAACATGGAAAACTTGAAAGTACTTAATTTTGATTTCCTCATTCACCACGAATTTTTTCAATACTATATGGATTAAACTCTGAAAAGAAATAGCGATATCATTTGTATAATTTTGTTTTCACTTATAGTAGTTGAAATTGCTGATAACATGATTATGTGAATTGTTGTCTGGCAATGCTTTGTCTATTTGAAATACACGTAAAAAAGTTTATGGTGCATAAATATTGTCTGATCGCGGTTTTTTTTTATATCGCCAAGTATAGATCGTTGTTTCATACTGTCATATTTATATTTATGTTATATGAAAAAGGAAAGATCAGAATCATCGAAATATTTGATGCATTTGGTTTCCATTCGATTCTTATTGTGTACAGACGTTCGGAAAAGGATTTTTATTACAAGATCAACCATTTAATTCATGGTTCATTCATTCCAGTTGCATATCAAAGAAACTACTAACGATAAAAAAGTGAAACAGAGAATATGATTTTATTATTTTTTTCAGTCTTTTTATTTAATATCCGTTCTGAGGAGAAAAACATCAATAAAAATTTAAATAGAATTTATTTTATTCAGCTTTTCTTGAACTCTTCTTGAGAAGAAATGTATTATTCTGTTATTGTTTATTCCATTACCGTCGTTGTATTCATTTTTTGTTTCTGTCATGTTCTGTAACCTATTTTTCTTTTGTAGAAAAAGTGCATTATATGTTAACATAATTGTAGAAATATAACAATTTCATTACGCAAAATGGGTTAGTTCACGAAATCCAAATGGAGAGCAGCCATAAGCACATAACAAGCGGATATGTCCCCGAATTTTTCCTTAACAGGATTTTATTGCTTTATCAGCTAGTCAAACAAGACTCTGAAAATTTTTTTTGATAGCTCTTAATAGGTTCGGTGATACGTTTTTGCAGGATTCATTGGTGAGTTTTCCTCATATTTCTGATTCTCGCATGTGAAGGCTATCTATCATATAACCAGCATTTGCGACATAAAAACAATATATTGGGAAATTGGGTTGTTTTTCTTATACCTAAATTTCTAACTTTGCTGATACTTCATCCGATAACATTTCAGCTTACTCGTCTCCAATAGTTATTGAGGAGCTCCGATAAATTATTTGAAACAACATAAGATATAAAGCTAGCATCTCAAAAAGTATTTTTATTTGGTCTATCTTTAGCAGGCTTGTTCTATACTCTATCTAAGATGCGTGTCATTTTAAACGCAACTCAGGTCATAGGGTAGGAAATCGAGAATGAAAGGACCAGAAGTAACTAGAAGTCGATAATCAGAAACACTTTCATGAATTAACATCAGCTTTAATTCATAAATGCAAACAGCCAAATTTGGAGAAGGAAGACTGGTAGCAGTAAGTAAGAAACAGTCATTTCCATACGGGTATTTAGCACGGGCTGATGACTACCGGCACAGCACTTTCAATCCTACACAAAATTTACCAAGCTCGTATTTTGCAGATGGCCGAGTCTCCAAATAATATATGGGGTGAAAAAGGTCTTTCAACAGTGGTGACCTTATCCGTTGCATCGGTGTCATGGGTGTATA
Organism: Dirofilaria repens; assembly: GCA_008729115.1. NCBI lineage: Eukaryota > Metazoa > Nematoda > Chromadorea > Rhabditida > Onchocercidae > Dirofilaria > Dirofilaria repens. The sequence goes on along the minus strand of SNRZ01000001.1, from coordinate 1,483,307 downwards.
TTCATGTCTAGTATTCAGTTTGGGAATTCGTGACTAGTCAACTCATATCAGTGAGAATCGTGCCTTAATTGAACAGTTCAACATTTTATAATTTCAGAATTGTAGAAAGAAGAATTCAAAGTATGGTATTTGAAGCGTCGCTAATGGTATGTCTTTTCAAAACGAAAGAATTTACTTTAAATGGAGTAGATCTCTTCAGCTTCTTATGTGTGTTTCGTATCATATGAATTCTGTCGTGATTATTTTCTAATTATATCATTGTCCTCAGTATTTGTAGCATAACAAAATTAGAATACATAAATATGGTTTAAAAAGAATTTGGCACATGATTTTATGTTTCTTTTAGGACCATGTGCTAGTAATTCATGCGAAAAAGCATAATTTTCTCGCCTATTTTTGTGTAAGAGAAACTTCTATAGAATTTAAGAGGATGCAAAAATTAATCGAACTGATTGCATGTGAGCATTTCAACTGTAAGATTCATTTAAACTGTTTACTTGTATTAATCACCTCTTCTTCATGTTGTTTCCAGGAAAAAGTTGATGAAGTGGACAATTATCTTGCAAAGCAAGATGGAATGATTATACGAGAAAGGGATCCACGCATGTGTCATCATGGCGTACGCCAGAAATGCACTCACTGTTTACCATTAGATGTAAGCCTCCTTCATTAATAATTTCAAATATATTTGCAATTTTTCAAATGTATTCATCATATTTAGATTTTTCAATGACAACTTCAGTTTAAATATCAGGGCTGTAGCTAAATATTCTTTCATTCTTTGGGACAAATAAAAATTGCTATAGTTTACATAAGTAATCTGGGTCATAGTTTAATTCTTGTTATTTCTGACAATAGTTAGAAAATTTGGAAAATGCTTTGCGGAAAATTTCTTCCAGCCATACGACGAAGACTTTCTCAAAAAAAAAGATATCAAACATATGTCTTTTCACGCGTATGTACGTAAAATGACTGATGGTCACGGTAAAGGAACACAGCTAAAAAAACCACTGGAAAATGTTGTTTGCTCACTGAAACCTAATTGCCCAAGTCATAAACCCTACCCACAAGGCATATGTAGCAAATGTCGACCTCCAATGATTACATTGAATAGACAGGTTTCTTAAATTTTTATTGAAAAAAAAGTTTATTTCGTGCCACTTAAAAATCTAACGTTAGGAAAAGAAATATGTCTTATATTCACTTTCAAAATAAAATAAAATGCATATATGTTTTTCAGATAAGTAAAATTTGTAAAAATGATATTTCTCACATTCAGTATGGCTCTCTATCGAAAGAAACTTTAAATGTTCTTGTAATTTTATTCCTTTTATTTTTAGCGTTTCCGACATGTGGATAATATATCAATTGAAAATGAAGAAGTTGTAAATCGTTTTCTAGCATTTTGGCGCAAAACTGGTCATCAAAGAATAGGTTATATGATCGGGCGTTACGAAGCTTTTCAGGAGATCCCGCTTGGGATCAAAGCTACAGTTGCTGCTATTTATGAGCCACAACAGGTTTGGTTTGTTTTTGTTTCACTAAATTTATTTATTTGTTCATTACATTTTTATCTCGAGATTTTCTGTTTTTCAATTTTGTGATGTTATAGTCTTGTTCAGCCGATTCAGTCAGTCTAGAGATGGATCCACAAGAGAAAGTGGTAGATGAATTGTGTTCTTATCTTAATTTGAAACGCGTTGGTTGGATTTTCACTGATTTATGGTCTGCAGATTCATCTAAAGGCACAGTTTTTTGTACGCGGCACAAGGTTTCTGTATTTTGCATTTTTCTTTTGTGCTAAATTAAATGTTTTTGGATTTCTGAAAAACTCATGATTCGGAAAACTTCTTGTTCCAGGATTCTTTCTTTCTTACTGCGCAAGAATGCATCACAGCGGGTTGGTTACAAAACAAGTATCCTAACATAACAACTTTTTGCACTGATGGATACTTTGGCTCTAAATTTACTACAGTTGTTGCATCAGGTGCGTTTTTCCAAACAATCGATCAAATTTGCATTGCTTAGAGCGAAACTAACATTTCTGCTGACTTTGTTTTCCATAGAAGATTATTATATAATGTAGCTGATGTTCTTGTCCAGAAATTAGTTCAGCTAATCGCACCGACTTAAGTAGATAGGCATAATATAAAATCAAGACTGGAAGTGATGTTTGATAATTAAGTTGAAAGTCTGTAAACATTTTTTAGACATAAATGTGTGAATGCAATTTGTAGAAAAAATTCGATACAAACTAGAATTGTGATTTATATATTCGCATATTTGCCAGAAATTTGAATCATGTTTTTATTGTGAGCTTCTTTATTTTTTTGGAGTTAGGATTATGTGTAACGAATTGACGCATATTTGTTTACATATTTTTGGGAAATGTATTTGTTTTGATTCAATATATTTAAAAAAAAGTTGGATTGCTTTATAATGCTTGTTTATAGGTAATGAATGGAATCAAATTGATTTTAGTGGTTATCAAGTTTCCAATCAGTGTGCTTCCCTCGTTGAGGCAAATTTATTGTGTCCAACCTCACATCCTGAGTTAGCTTATCTGCGTGAAGTCCCCTTAACTCCATCACAGTACATCACTGATGTCCATTATATGGTATGTTACGTAGCATTCTGCGTTTTTCATATAAATTCTGTTTTATTTCCATGGTTTTTACAGGAAAAGAATGAATATGGCGTTGAAACAAGAAAAAATGGCCGTCCAATGCCTGTTGAGTACTTGCTAGTTGATGTTCCTGCTGGAATGCCAAAAGAACCACATGCTACATTTAATATTTCAAAAAAATGCTATTTTCCAACTGAGAATCGTGTTTTAATTGGTGAATTACAGGTATATTTTCATTGTAAAATTCTTTTTTTATTTACGGTTTTCTTCAAAAATATTTAGGAATATTCAGTTGTTTTGTTTTTTTAGCAATCAAAAATGCATTTTTTAAGTTACGTTTCTAATAATTTTTTTTCTGCTAGATTTTGCAACTGTTGCTTCAAGGAGATGCAGACATATCAAACTATATTCGTGAAAAGATACTGTCAATAATTTCGGGACTTACATAGTTTCATCATGAATTTTATAAATTGAATAGGTGAAAAAAAAATTTGTACTACGAGATACGTAACTTTACTAGAAAATAAAATTTTTTTATTATTCATTCTTATATTTCCCAAAGTTCCTCTTTCAGGATGCAAAAGCGGTTGGCCGATACATATCTGAATTTTCTCAAAATCAGTTCATCGAGCTGGCAACGAATTTCCATTTCCTTCTTTTTCTTCTCAGTAATGATATTGTTAAATTCTCAAAGGTGAGCAACTTCTTTTGAATCGGAATAATTTTGAGTCCTATGAATCAGAAATTTTGCTGGCAATAATGAATTCAAATCTAAATGTAAAATATGTTAGCATCGTCAAGTAGGTCATATTACGATAATATAATTCATAAAGCAAATTTCAGGACGAAGTTAAATCCCTTTGCGACATAATTCAACAACAAGACCGAGGTAAAGCAATGGATTGGGCATCCAGCAGTACCAATTGGGCAACATTATCAACATTATGCCTTCATTCAGTGCAAGGTGAAATTTTTTGCAAAAAGTTTTAAAAGCTAGCTAGGAATAACAGAAAAGTTCCATTTATGAGTAGGCGTATATTTTCATAGACTTTAAATCTATAACTAATTATATTGCTTACAAAACAATGAAACAGTAATGTTATGTCTTTTAGAGTCATCCAATAGGGAATCGATCAGTAAATGGTCTTGTAAACATTGTACATTTGAAAATTCGATGGGACGGACAGATTGCTCCATGTGCGGTCTTCCTCGATTAGAAAGTTGAAGATTAATTTGTTATTCGCTATATATACTCTTTCTTACTGCATCCTTATTTGTGATAAATTTTCTTTTGGGAATAGAGATTCATCTATAAGCTAGTCTAATGAGTGTGATGTTACCTATTTGACATAATTTATCGGTCCTTGTACCAAATTTTTTCCCATCTGCTATGTCGAGATAAACTTTTGGTCGGCCATTTTGAATTTGAATTTAATTAGATTTGAACTACGAATTGATTTAAAAGAAGACTGAATTTTTCTCCCTTAGGAAGTTTAGTATCATAATACGAAGATTCTTAACTCATTAAATAATGCGCTTCACTGGATTGTTGATTTTTATAAAATGTAGTACGATAAAATTTTTTGTTTCCGTTTTTTATTTATGTAATTATCATGATTTTTAAAAGTGATTTGCACTTGTCTTAAATATATCCTGAAAATATAAATAAAGTTTGGGAAAATAATCCTTGCTTGAAATAATGTTTGTGAAATCTACAAATGAGACAGAAAACTGATAGCAAATAATTTACATAATAGTTGACCTGTAAGCAAAATAAAGTACTGCTTCAAGAACATATTTTTTCCATGATTTCACCGTACTTCCTTGGTTTCCCCATTTAATTTGATACCAATTTATTTCCAGCTTGAGACTAATCTCTGAATTTTTAACTTTTATTATAAACTGTCGAATGGATACATCCAAAAATTGTCAAATATTGTTGCTCCGAATATCAGCAGTCGTTCAATCTATCCTCATTTTTTCTTTTTCGTATGATTTCATTAATTGGCACAAAAAGTAGTCGGATAGTTTAATTAGTTTAATAATTCAGTATCTAAAGAGGATTTTGCGACAAAATATAAACGATGAAATGAATGATGTATTGAGAGTAGTTCATGTAGAAATTGAAAAATGTGAATAGCGGAAGTGACTGACTGATTGGTGGGATTAGATGGTATTAATTAGTAGATCGGATCCTTTGTTGGCACATGTTCATCATTTTCATCTTTTTCAATGAATACATGCAGAAAGAATAGGGTGCAGTTGATAAATGATCACCTATAAATGTCCACATTATATTCCACGCAAAGATGTATATTGACCATCACTGGTTCTTCTTATTCTGGCATACTTTTGGAGACATCATCAATGCCTTTACATATGGCGTGACCGATTATTCACTGATATGTAAACCAGGCTATCGAATTACGAAAATACAACGATCTCCCAAATACAATGAGAAATTAGGCTCATTGTTAATACAGTGTGAACTTACTGAACCAAATACAAGACTGGTACTTTTTGGAACTTTTCCATTCTTAGTTCTGTTTTCATTGTTTCATTTCAAAGTTATGTTGAAAGAGATCGATTAATTGAAATATCAAGAAGTAATAGCAACATGAAGGGCACTAACTTCTGCACATAATTTGTTTATGAAAAATTATTCGTTTTGAAAGATTTTTTCGTAGGATGATTCTGTCATTTAATTAAGCATACATATCTAAATTTCTGTATTGTTGAATTAGCTATCAGCGGATCTCTCGAATAAATCTCATGTTCACAATTCATTAAAAAAAAAATAGGGATGAATCGAATAGTGATTCATGTTAGATTAAACTGTCAGCATCTTGATACTATGGTGTGGGATTCTGATACGATTTTAATCTTTAGAATTAAATTTTTGTGTTCATAAACAGAAATCGCATAAATTTGTTTCCCTGTTGAGTTTTGTTTTTCTTTAATAATATGTTGAAGGTTAAATGCACTCGATTGCGAAATTTACCACAATGTTCCGGTATAACAGAAGGTTGCACCGGACAAACATGGCTTGCAGGCTTCAATCTTTACGTTATTGAAGATTCCACAAAAGCCATGTTGTAAGTTATCATTTCATTTCATAAAAAATGTACGGATTCAAGATTTAAATTTTAGGTACAAAATGCCAGGATATGATTAAATTACACATTCTCGAAATTTATTCTTCACTTCTTATTTAGCTAAGAAAGGATATCTAAACGAACTTTGATAATCCTTTGTTCTACAGAAAGAGATAAATGAATAATAAATCCTACAAAATGAGCATCAAAAATCTCTAATAAATTTCAGTACCTCTTACATCCTTATTATGTCTTTTGAAATGATTTCTTGGAAGCATTTCTGCTATTCAAATAAATTCATTCCTCTATAATGTTTTGAAATAATAAAATTCCTAAGCTTAGGTATCTCACAACTTTTCCATCTTACGAATGAAGTTGAGAGAATCGTCTTTCTCATAATGTTTTAAATATTTAACGGCTTCCTTTTTTCTTTCCTACATATTTCATCATTTATAATGGCAATTCAAATCAAGCAGAATGTTTCTTCAGCTGTGAAAATTATTCCAGTATCATCTTTCTTTTCAGATGGGATCCAGTATGTTGTACATCAGAGAACACAACCATCAACGAGAATGCTTGCATAAATGATCGTCTTAATCAACCAAGCGAAAATTTTGAACACGAAATAGCCAATGATTTGGCTTATAGAGGATTGCAGTGTTGGCATCAATACAGTGGTAACAATACATTATTCGATTTGATCTGGAAGATGGAAATTTGTCCTTTCAGTTCATCCATGGAAAAGTTACACAGACAGCAAGGTCCCATCTTTCAACTTTGTTAATGCATAAATGAACTTCATTTAATTAGAACTATTTTGATCCACTTTCCACTCCCACCAATCGATATGTATTAATGCAACACGATCAAAGTCGAAATCCCTGCTGACAAAGTAATGGAAAAACCCCTGATTGCTCCGCTGCCAAAAGCAAACATTAGCAGCAATTAATGTAACGATATTTGAACCAAGAATTTTTTATTGCGCTTTTGAACTCTTCTTCGCAGACTGTCCTTTTTCCTGATTTTATTTCCTCACGTTTAAATATTAAAACATTTGCATTTTACTGACATAGCAATGCAGGCGATTCCCGGTAGAACAGAGCTATTACTATGTTTAATTACTATGGTAGAATAGAGCTATTACTAGGACATAGCAATACAGGCGACTGACTATGTTTAATCCAAGTTAGAATGATTAAGTAACAAATAAGTAACTAGACATAAATTTTCAAAGACTGAATTAGTTTGTATCTCGACATAATCAAATGATTTATATAATCATCCATGTACGATTCCCACCATACATGGATTATAGATATGCTACAGACCGGAAAATGTTAATCGCTGATCGAACCCATATATCAGCTTTTCCAAAGCAATAATTTATTTTTAGGCTGTCCGGAATGTGAATGTGATTGTGGTATATCACAATGCCCTGACACCAGTTATCCGTCTAAACTGATTCACAAACATCCAAAAAACCGGTCATGCCAGTGTCGATGCGACTGTATTACTATCTGCTAAAAATTTGACTCTGAAGCGCAAATTACTATGCGTACAGTTCAACGGGAAATTTGAAATCTCTTAGTCTCAAGAGATTTTAAGAATTTCAATTTTTTTCAATCCCCTGAATTGAATGCTTATTTCCTAAAAGTTTTATAAATTATCTGTTTAACTTAAACATATTTTGTGTTTCATTTCCACTTTTTTTTTAATCAAAATATATATGCTTATACCATAAAATTATCTAAAAAAAAAAAATTGAAAAATTAAATAACAGAACATTAATGAAATGTTTATTTTTTAAAAACAATGAAATGAGAAAAAACTGCGGAATCGAATAAGAAATCTGAATTTTTCAATCAGGAAGAAAAACATTGTGTCTTCCCTTTTCCTCTTCTTTATTGTTTAATGGACGGTTTCTATAGAAATAATCATTAAAAATACTCAAGAATTCTTTGGACACTTTTTTCAATTATAGTCACAAAAGAATGAAATAAATGAAATGATACACAAAAGCTTCTGTGACAACTAATCACAGATTTGTTAAGCCTTGAATTATAGACAGAGGAAAACTGTTAGTAAAAATAGAAATTTTAATAATACCACGATCAGAATGTGAATTCCTATTCATAACTGATTGTGAATTCCTTTAACAATCAATTTCAGAACGTATCCTAACAAGTTATATTTTTATAGTTTCATCATCTCCTACTAAAATAGGAATTATATTTCGAAAATGATAATCTTATAAAAATACTATTTCAAATTATATTTTTGCATTTTAAACACTAAAGAAATGATATAAGTTGAAAGTTGAACTCTTTGTTTAAATAAATAATTCAGTTGAACACAAAGCAAATCGAATATGAGATCTGCCGATATGAATTTCATTTTTACCATTTACCACTGGAATTGGTAGCAGAAGACGTGCCACTGCCAGCACTGCCGCCATTATTGCTCAAAGTACTCCAGAAAGCTTGCCATGCGGCATCCATCATATCCGGATTCACATTCATCTTGTTCAAATTTAGAGCATCCAATCCAGATGCCAATGCTTGACTTGTACCTGAACGTGCCGGTGTCGAATAGCGAGGAGAATTGGAATAACCAGGTGAAAAACGATTCGATGCGCGCGTATCCGACGAACGATAGGTGGTAGCACGCCAATTATCCACTGAACGAGATACCATAGGATCATACTGATAAGATGTCTAAAATAATTTACCGTTATTATTTTCAATAGGAAATTATGTCAAATGACTAAATTTATTGTTACAGTTTCATTTCCAATAATAAAGTATTCACTAACGTAATCAGGGCTTTTGAAGCTAACAGTTTCCGGGGAATAGCCATATTTATCAGAAAATCTGCGCGAATGGCGTCCTTGGCTTGGTAATCCATATGAAGAACTTTGACCATATCGTGGAGAAAAGTCGGTTTCACGCGGTGCTGCTGCACTTACAGCTACCGATGAGCCATCAATAATGAAATCCCCCTGTCTCAAAAATTTGAAAAATAAGTATATATGATAAAAGTATAAGCAAGTTTTCCAAAATTATCTGGTAACTAAATAAGAAATTATTAATATATTTTAACAAGCAAGATTATGATATACATATCATGTTTAACTTAAACTGTTTTCTTTTCATTTATGTAAACTCTATTTTCCTTGTAAATAGATAGTTTGTAAGTACTAATCCATCATAGACTAATAAAGAAAGAAACTCAGTATACCATCTACATTACTTTATTTTTAATGAAAGCTGCCACCACTGATGATTTTAAATTATATAAATTAAAATAGTCTTCAAGACGAAATCAACAAAAATTCAATGCAAAGAAAATAAAAGTGATTCATATAATTAATTAAATACTTACCTCATCATCATTCCTTGGCGACAGCAGGACTTGAAAAATTGACGAATGCAAATGAACGGAATGGACGTGGAATGAAAACATCCGTTACCTTAAAAAAATTAAATATAAAGCGATATTTTCTAAAATTTGTCGACGATTTGAAATAAAGAGAAAAAAGAATAACATAAGGAAACATTCATTGTTTCTTTATCGAAAAGCGAAAATTTCCCACAAAGTAATTTACAAAAGCATTTGGATCAATTTTAGCCGCCTCGCCGTTGAAGAATTTTCGAAGAGTATCAACAGTCGTTTTTTCCTGTACACGACCGACAAATATGCGAGTTACCACTGGCGATCCCGTATCTCCCTGTAATTTCAGTTTCTTTTTTACACTATAAATTCTTCATAGAAAGCATACGATGTATAATCCTCCGACTGATATATGATGTCTAAACCTCTGACCAATAATGACGAAGAAATATAAATAGAATCAACAGCCGCAGCTTCTCAAAGACTTATTAATTTCTTATCCAATGTTTCAACTATAAAGAGATTACTGATAGATTAAATAATCAAATGGAACTATTTTCTAGGTGAAAGAGTCTTTCATATTAATGGCACGTGCAAATATATAACTGATGTTAAAATCGCTCTAACTCCAATCTTTAGATTTCAGTAACATGAGATAGTTTAGAAAACTTTAAACGCATCATCAAAAACATTACCTTCGAGAGTGGAATTCTTACTTGACATCGACGTCCATCAATCTCATGAGTTTGCTGCGTAAGAATGCGCTGCTGCGCATCAAAATCAGCCATTCGCACAAATCCAAATCCTTTCGATGCGCCACTGGGGTCAGTTTTCAACTATAAAATTTTACTAGCAAATTTAGTGTTTCGTGAAACTTATAAAAACTCTATGAAAAAAAAGAAAAAAAAAATGCAAATTGCCGCGAAATCCCAAAAGCAAATTCAACCAGCTCGCAAGTCTCAAAGGAACTAAAAAATGAGCGCAATCAATCGTTTTTTACACAAATTCAAGATAATTAACACTACTACACAACTCAAAAACAATCCCAAACTCATAGTTTCGAATATGTATGAAGTGCTGATGAAAAACACAAAAAAGAAAAACTCCCAAGGCAAGAATGCATTTCTTGTTAAAAGTAGCATTAGCTTACATCAAAAAGGACGACTTCGCCGAAATTTTCGAAATATGATTTGCATGTTTCAGCAGATGTTTTGAATGGCAATCCGAGGACAATCAAATCAATACACGCTTTCTCGCCACTTGGATCCTCGATACGCTTTTGTTTAGCGGTAAACTGTCCCCCGCGTCCCCCTTGCGAATCTTCGGAATCGCCCTCTTGCTCACACTCATCCATCATCTTCTTGCGCTTCGTGTTCTGATCACCTGCACACCACACACTGATTGTTTAAATGATAAACGGTAACACACTCATCCTTCTTCCCTGCCCATATATGGAACTTATCAATTCAACATATTTGCATCTTCAAATAAAAAATTTTATTTTTCGATACTTTCCAGAACGGAAACTTACGATGCAAATTACAACTACATAATTAATGCTTTTACAATATATTCAAATACGGATTCCCATAGATTTCAGTGTCTTATACCTTATTTCTCAACTTGTTACGCCTCTACCGTAGTTCCTACAGAACCAAACTATGTCTAAACTTTTACTGACTTTCATCATTAAATTTAAAATAATTCTCAGCATTTCTGCATATCACTTATTACATTATTCATAAGAGTATTATCAGGCAAACATTCTGTATTTAAAGTCATCACTCATAATGCTTGAACAATTTCACCTCCACTTTCAGTGTTAAACTTCCAAAATCACTGATATCAAATCACAACATTTCAGTCTAGCAATGCATAATCACTTTTATCCTTTCACATATATCCTTTGAGAAATAAAGAGCATCCAGCATTCACTAGTAATCACTTAGTATTCACTTGATTTTCCTTCCTTTTAATAAAACTATTGATTCGCTGACTGATCATATTACCAAAATTTCTTAAGAAACAGATTTTATAAATATACTACATTACCAAGCATATACCTGAACCACGGTGAGGATAGATGACAATGAATGTCTTATTCTTCCAACCATCGGGAGGTGCAAGGAAACGCGTTCCTTGTGGATCCATCCTACACAAAAATATAAATAAGAAATCAAAAAGATAGGAAATTCATTATATAAGCCAAAATGAATAACTCCAGCTTATTTCTTTCAATAACTATAGTGTTTCATATTTTCGAAGAATAATTTAAAAATCACTTATCGTGGATACCTTATATAAATCACTTATCGTGGATAGTCAAGACTTGGAAGTGCTATCAGTAAATAAATTATTATGTCCCAGAAGACAAAGTTTTCCCAATATACAATCAATTTACATGATGAATATTAAGAGAGAGATAAACGAAGAATTAAATAAAAGATAAACTTACAACAAAGCTCGACTTGCTCCTGTTACAGAATTTTTATATTTCAATCCATGGGCACCGGGGAATGCATGGACCAAAGTGTTTAAACTCAGCGAATAATCTTCGGGTAATAAAGGGAGTTCTAAGCGTTCGCTGTCTTCTGTTTCTGATACGACCACATATTCCACAGATTCACTACTTTCTTCCTTTAATTAAAATAAAATATATTCGAAAAATCAGCATTCAGAGAAATTTTCTTTAAGAGTCTAAGCAAGGTTCATTAAATGCGACTATACTAAATATCAGTCAGATGCTCAAAATGAAAATCTTTTATATGTGGTGAAGTACTGCATATGCATTCGCTTTTTATACAGTAACAATCGAAAATGCATGTTGAAAAGCAAAGAGTGTTTTGATACATATCCTTTAAATGGTCACAACAAAAAAAGTTAATAAATTCGTCGATAATAATTGGTTACTATATGGAATATTTTTAGCATTAAAGTGGAAAGAGTTTCATCTTGCCAGAAGATCAACAGAAACGATAAACTTACTACAGTTGTAGTGGTGTTTTTCGTTTCATTAATTATTCCTTCATTTTTACAGTTGACAGATGTCATTTCGGATGCCATCACGCTTTCTTTTTTCAATTCTCAGGAAGAATTCTGGAAAGAACTATAAGTGTATCACAGAATCAATAGTAAGAAGAATTAACAAATACTAACATTATTGCAAGATATTACTGAATATCCGATCACTAAGAGTTCAATCATAACAAGTTGCAAAAAAATGAACATATGAACTTGGGAAATTAATATATGAGCTTGGGAAATTAACGACCAGTCCACTCTCTTCAATCTTACTAACATGAGTTTAACAAGCTAATCCTGTCCTACACGTATGCATCTCGATAACATCCCCACTCGACCGCCATACCGCATTCACGAAAGATCTACATAACCTCCCACTCCTTTTTTTAATTGAAAGACGAAACCATAAGGCTTAACGACACATTGTCTTCATTCGTTTCGCTGCATGACAATGATAATACTGCATCACGGCATTTAATCATTTTGAAAATCGAATAATCCAGAGGGCTTCAAGTTTATAAGCAAATTAAGTATGACGTCATTAGTCCTATATTCATTTCGGAAGAAGAGGACAGTTTTCTTAATACGGAGAGCTTTCCTCCCAATAATATAACCGTAGGTATACATCGTTGCCTTAAAAGAGAGTCATAAATCAATACAATTTTTCGTTTTCTTTAAGCAAAAAAATGTATAAGCTTTATAAGTATTAGCAATTCATTTGCCCAAAATGTCTTGAAGGATGGCAATTGTTATATTAAAATAAAATAAATTTATTATAGATGTCGTAAAGAACATACTCAATAAAATTTAATGGCTAGGTGAACAAACACATACAACTTGTAACAAAGAGAACAATGCTATTTTCATAATGACATAATCAGAGTTGCTTACCATAATTTCTTCTGTTCTAGAGATGTACATATCTCTGGGATTAAATTCTCGCGCGATGTGGGATAGAGTAGCTATCGCATGTCTCTTCTTTCATCCTAAGTTGGTAGAAATGAATTAATAAGATCTGAAATTCTTATTCTTAAATAAATGCGGGATGGATTTTAGAAGAAACGTAATGTTGCACTGCATAAATCATCTAGAATGACCATTATTCAATTAAATTTTGCACGTAACTCTCCACCTGAAGTTAAGTAAGTAGACTGTAAGTTACAGATTTGTTAAATACACAATGCGAATTTTAAGTCAGTGCTTAATTAGAATATCATTATAAGAATGCAGAGATTGCTATGAATCCCACAGATTATCAATCATTTATCAAAGAATTTACCAGTTTCAGAAAGAAATGAATTCTCCATCTGATGATGGACAGTATACGGATACTGATAGAGAGGAAGGTGCTATCGATGATGACAGAAAAAGCTCAGGTTTTTCGTTGTTCGATTATGCAGACTGGGATTTGACATATTGTGTCTTATGAAATTTGACTTTAGGCATCCAGCATAAATAATGTAATCATTGAGCTAAATAGTGTTCACAATACGTAGCTTTCAGAAGACAGCACTTCCGTTGAACGACAACCAACTTCTTATAATAGTTCAGATCCGAGCCACCATAATATACAGATGAAAAAAAAACGGCAGAAACATTCATCATCTTCGTCTAGTGATGTTGGTTAGTTTTTATCACAGTTTGCAGATATTGAGGATTGCTATTCATTCCGATGATGTCTCTAAATGATATTTCAGTGTTGAAACTTGCATATATTACATAATGGTATATGCATTATGATTGAAATTTGTCGATAAATCTGCTTTACTTGCTTCCAAGCAATAACATATGAAGTAGTTCAAAGATTGCATCAATAGAAACTATTTCCGCTAAATTCTATTACATGTTTCAGAGGGTGAAGAAGCTCGGTTACGTCAAAAATTGTTGGAAAGACGTAGTGTGCTGGGCAATTCTTCATTGTTGAAGCGTGAAGTTATCGAAGTAGAACATGGTAGCACATCATCAGTTTCAGTTACAATCACTAATATTGATAAAAAATCGAAATCAAAAATACAATCGGCATCCCCTAAAATAAAAAAGTCATCAAAATTAACATCTAATATAATTGGCTCAAGTGATGATGAAGAAATGTTTTCCATACAGCCTAAAGAATCGGTATGTATATTGTAGTGTAATTATGCAAAATATGCTGATAGTAAGTGGTCTTCCATTTTTGCTTAGAGTTGCATATTTTGATTTTAAGACTGATATCTTTTGCTTTGTTTATTTATCATATTATTTCCTAACTGATTTTTCTATTCCTTTATCTGATTTTTCGTTTAGTCAGTGCTTAAAGTTTCTAAAATAAATCTAAATAGCTAATGGAGATGTAAACAATTTGTCTTGTTTAAAGATTAACGAATGCTTTCTCACGCAACTCTTCCTTTCTGTGTAATGAATTCACTGTTCATTTTCTTAGAAATGATCTTCCCAACTATTACGCATTATTTTCTTTGTATTTTATTTCCTTGCTCATATCTTTTCCAGGTTGTAAAACAGCGCAATCATTCTGCTCGCTCCCATGAGTACAGAGAACGTGAACGTGGAGGAGGATTCACTGACAAAATCAAAAACCGGAAAAAACTAGAGACGAGAAACATTGGCACAAAGAACGAAAACATGAGAAGCACACACATGGTGATTATATCAGCAGAGATTATGATTCTCGTGAGGTAATTTTTCTTTTTTCAAGATCCATCAGTCAAATATATTGCTTAAATTTTCAAAATCATTCATTTTATTTTTAATTGTACACTCTTCATCGAATTTACTGTTTTAGACTCATAAGCATCACATGTCAGGCAAACATCAACAGTCGCGAGAAAATGAATCGCGACTTGCTGGACGTGTAGTTTTACCTGAATCAAAATCAACCCAGAAACTTTCTTCAACCAAAATGTCTTACAAAGAGCGTGAAAATCACAATGAACCCAAAACAGAACGACTGCATCATACGAAAGATCCAAACAAAAGGTTGTTTTTATTTTAATGAAATATTGGGCTTAAATCTCCGAAATGTTTTTTTTAAAGAAACACGGAGTGGAATAAGAAAGATAGGAAAGACAGCTTAAAATCATTCCATTGATAGAGTAACGAATGATAAAGAACTGAGAGAGCGTTTTTATTCAAAAGTTGGTCCATTAATATTAATTTTTAGGAAATAAATAGCTTTATATTTCTCTTTGTGTTAAATGACATTTGGAGACTATCATATTTTGTTAAACGCATATTTTACATATTGTTTTCAGCCGATCTCCACGTAAACGTGAGGTTAACATAAGTCCCAAGCGAACTGGTGTAATTCTCGAAGCAGAGCTCCCATCAAAAAAAGTTCATATTGAAAAAGCTGATGAAACCGGAACAGGTTTGTTTTGTGTAGAATAATTTAAATTTCAAAGCAATTATGAAAATTTTCATAGCTCAAAAGTGTCATTTTAATATTAATTAATTATTTAGAGGAGACAGCAATAAACATCAGTGATAATACAAGAAAAACAGTAGACAAAAAAGTACCTGAAGTAAGTGCTGAAATACTTAGTATTAAGTTTGACCAAGCGATTAGTGCAGACGAAATACATGAAGACCAACCAACAGCTTCACAAAAAGGTTTTTTTCTGATTTGAAAATCTGAATTTCTCTTTTAACTGAATTGATTTTTCCGAATTTCTTTTGTTGGAATATAGAATACTATTTGGACTTCATCTGTTTTCTTTAGTCACCTCGGTAGCCCCATTAAAGTATTCGAAGTTCGACAGTGATCCAGAAGATGAACAAGAGGAAAAAAGCGAAATCAAACTTCCTGGTACAAAAGGCAAGACAGAATTAGTTGTGGATAGTACTTCAGGTATTTCTGTTTGGCATATTTTTTTTTGCATAAATCTGTTATTCATTATATCAGCAAACACAGTTTTTACTAACAATATAGTGTTAGCAAATTGTTATAAACTTGATTTTACAAGTAATTAATTTAGATGCTGAAAGTGACGTAATTTTACGTGATTTGGATGAAGAGAGCATGGATTTGTTGGAATTTGATGAGGAACAGATGGCTAATTTTTCGCCGGAAACACGAACTAGGTTTACTTATTTTTATGAATTTAAGAACATTTGCATATTTCAATATTTCAAGTTCTTCCAGTTAAAAATTTGAGAGCTCGTCACACTATATTTTAGACTCGAGGAAGAACAACAAAAACGGCTAATTACTAAGCTACCCGTTTATTATCCCGGTATTAATGGATGTCGAAATGTTGCTGAATTTGAATGTTTGAACCGCATTGAAGAAGGCACTTTTGGTGTTGTTTATCGTGCTAAAGAAAAAAAAACAGGTTATTTTGACACTGATATTTTATTTTCCGGTAATCTTAATTTTAAATCTCTTGATTTCGCTATGACGATGATCATGTATTTCTTCTTTTATGTGGCAGTGAATTTATTTCAACTTAAATTTTATCACCTTTAAGATGAAATAGTTGCACTAAAACGTTTAAAGATGGAAAAAGAGAAAGAAGGTTTTCCAATCACATCGCTTCGTGAAATTAATATGCTTTTGAAAGCTGGCAATCATCCGAATATTGTAAATGTCCGGGTTAGTTAATCTTGCTATTGATTTATTAAATTTTTTTTTGCAAATTTTTTTTGCATATGTTTTTTTACTCAAATTAGTTTCGAGGTCTCAAATTTTGACTGTTGCAGGAAATAGTAATCGGTTCAAATATGGATAAAATTTATTTAGTTATGGAATATGTTGAGCATGATATGAAAAGCCTCATGGATACTATGTATTCGCGTGGAAAGCGTTTCAGAACGGGTAAGGTAATTTTTTTGATTAACATCATTTTTGATATTGCATTTTGAAAATTTTAAAAAGTCATTAGCCATTGGCTGTCCTACGGGCTTTTTTCCTCTAAATCGAATTTGAAAGCCAAAATGTGTTTTGCAACTTCTAGTTGATATATTTATGCACTTTTTAATTTATACGACTTTCAGTCAAATTTTTAATTGTCCTGTGTAGCTTTTTTTTCTTTTTTTTTTAATATCATATTACTCAAGATTTGAATTTGCAGGCGAAGTGAAAACTTTACTTTATCAACTGCTTTCTGGTGTGGCACACATGCATGATGAATGGATTTTGCATCGAGATTTGAAAACATCAAATCTTCTTTTATCACATAAAGGAATCTTAAAGGTTTGTTTTAGAGAGTTCATTCCTACATTATTTTTTCATAAACCTTCAAATTTCGTTTCAAAATCCAAATTTTTTCTTTTTTTGCAAGACATTGTTCTAATTTTAGATTGGCGATTTTGGCCTATCACGTGAATTTGGAGATCCTCTCAAGCCATACACACCTATCGTTGTTACGTTATGGTATAGAGCTCCTGAATTATTGCTGGGTGTTAAGGTAAATCTGTTTTCGTTAATTTTTTTAAATTGGTAAGTTACATTCTTTGCTTAAATGTATCAGTTGCAGGAATATTCAACAGCTGTCGATATGTGGTCTTGCGGTTGTATTTTTGCTGAATTCATAAAATTGAAGCCGTTATTTCCTGGAAAGGGCGAAATGGATCAAATTAATAAAATTTTCACTGTAACTTTGATTTTTATATATCTTTGCAGTAAATATTGTTGTACTGTATTAAATGATCATCAAATTTTATATGCAATCTATTTTTTCCTTAATATAGTTTCACTACAAGGTAAAAATTTGGAATATTCTGATTTAAATAGTTTTTGGACAATCTTCCGCTTTTTTTATCGTTTTCTTACTTCAGCTAACAAATTTTACTTCAGTTATTTCCTTTGCTACTTTGCTTTGAAGCAGTCTCGTGGTGGGAAATCATTCACTTTCCAACATCTAATATGTCGTGGATTTTGCTGATTTTTGATAATGAAATTTATTTCAAGAAAATTGAAGTTTATAAACTAATTTTGAAGTGCTGTGCTGAAAACAAATAGTACTATACTTACTATGTCAAAAAATAATATTCATTCAACATTAATTTCAGGATCTGGGGACTCCGAATGATAATCTTTGGCCTGGTTATAGCAGTCTTCCCGGTCCAAGAAAAACAAGTTTTGAGCATCATGATGCAGGAGAATTAGAAAAGAAATTTCCAGCAAATTTGGTCGATGAGAGAGGATTAGAATTTATTAAGGAGTACGTTTGCTGAATATTTAATATCCCAAAATCAGTCAAAAATAAAAAACAATTTTAACGTCTTTTATTTCAGATTATTGACTTATGATCCAGCTAAACGAATTTCTGCTCATGAGGCATTGGCTCATGATTGGTTTGAACGTTATCCACCACCTACTCCTCCAGAGATGTTTCCGACATGGCCAGCAAAAAGTGAATTAGGAAAATTGATCGTGAAAACGCCGATTACAAAATCATCATCTAAAGAAGTTAGTATTATTCTGTAGAAGATTTCTGTGCAAGATATATTGTAACTGCTTTAATGTTTTCGTTAATTATTCCGCGATTTGTGTTTGAATAACCACAGTATTTTTAATTGTGTTGAATAGCATTTTTTTATTACCAGGTACAAAATGCGAAGCTATACAAGGGCTTGAAGGTAGAGCCGAAAAACGAAACATCAACAAGTTTTGCATTAAAGTTTGATGTAGCTCCAAAATTCAGCAAGTGATGTAATGGTTGGTTATATCACCCTCTATGCATATAGGTTTTGAATTGATTTGAAAATGAATTAATTTTTAAACTCCATACAATATTCCGAAAGTTTTTTTTTTCAGTTTTATTTAAACTATGAATAAAATATATTTATAACAATATACACAAATGTACCAATCGTGTATTGGATATTGTGCAAAACTTTTTTCTCAGTCCACATTTTTCTCGGTTATAGTTCAGAAATATATTTATTATTTCATCATAATAATTTTTTATAAATAATAACAACATGAACATTTAAGAACCTTGAGTTTTAGTTAAAATGGAGTTGTTTGCTAAGAAATTAATTAATTTCATCCAGAAATTCATCTGTGAATCAAAATCATGCAAACTGTATAAGAAATTTTTCAAAAAATCAAGAGAACTCTTAAGCAATACTATCTAAATGTCCACTTCGCTGACTCTCTCGACATCTGAACTTTACAACCTTTATCTTTAGTCAGGTGTTTTCTTTTCAGTCATTGCTCATGGAATGAATGCAACAGGAAGAACAAGAAAAGCTGTTAAAAACAAGTTTATTTATATGCTAAAAAAGCAGTTAGTGTTACAAAATAATGCTGATTATCCATTATAATTACTATGTCTCTTGGTCAGTAGCTAAAAAGGAATAATTGATCTCAACACAATCATTCTGACATTATTATATAAATCATTATCTGTTTGTGTACATAAATTATAGTGAGATTTTTCAAAACATATTTTCATATTCTAGGGTCGCTGTCTTCACATTTTAAATAATTATTTAGATAATTGATAAATTATGAAGAAGAAAGAAGTTAATCTGATTTCAGCCATTCAACTTTCTAGAAAAATTTTAAAATTCGAAATGTATTCTATTGTTCTTATGATTTAAATTTGTGCTATCACAAGCAAATATAGTTATGTTGGTTCATGAATTAATATTTATATATAGATTTGAAAAGATAGAACATTAGGTTAATCAAAAATCTTATTTTGCATATAGATATGTTGGAATTTTTTTGTTCTTTCAATGAGAAATAGATCTAATCGTTCGAAGTTCATTAAAAAATTTGGCTCATTTCAGTTTGCAGTTTGAAGAAAGGAAATAGTTTGATTTGATTCCTGTTAGATATTTCGAATATTACTTACAGATTTTTATAAATCTATGGGAATTCTGTTTGTTTACAATTGTATTCATTCAGTGATTCACAAAAGTGCAAACAATACAGAATGATAGTATTTGTCATTTATCTGTGGTTTTCTGCTCCTTTTATTTCAGGGACATTTCCAATGTAAACACATTTCACGACTTTGCTATCGGATAAAGTGATCTATATTTGTCAAAAATTTTCGAGGAAACTGCTCAAACTTCGGAAGCACTTCTGCTCTCTCTATGGTTTTCTGAGAAAACTATTTCGCAATCTTTATTCCCAATATGTGTGATTATTATTTCATAACTGTTTATCTAAACTTGATCGGAAGATCCTGTTATTCTGCTCCGAGTCCTGAAGAGAATGTTAAGTCATCGACAAAAATTCTTATCAAAGCTATTGATTTCTTGTATATCTTCGCTCTTCTTACCCCATAACAATATCAAATTGTTAAGAATTTAAGAAAGCAGATGACTTCACCAGCAGTGAGACTCGATAAGAAGTTCATCCATATCAGGTTTTAGAAATGGTGAGATTTCCTCGATTTATTGTTTCACAATTATTTAATCTTTGGAAATTGATTATACTATTTAATTAATTTACGGTTTTCGAAATTTATAGCGCAGTTTTGAAGCCCTTGAAATGATAATATATTTCATCATTTGGTCAGTTTCGCCAATGCGCAAAATATTATTTAGCACTTTTTCCACAATTACTTTTCTACATAGTCATAAGTATATCATCATATAAATGAATTAAAAATCATATAGCTTTTATAATCAATAACCTGGCCTGAAACATTCCGGAATTATTCTGTCCAATTATTATATTGTTGTATGTATATCCTTTTCAAAATTTTCGGCCTACTGATTTGAAAATGCAATTAGTAATACACCAATTAAACCAATGGTAACTGCCGAAAATGTGACCATCAAATTCTTCTTGCCCTGAAAAAGGCAATGATTATCAATAATTATATGTTCTTCAGGTTTAATTGATCGTGGAAGCATTTTTAACATTCAAAATTTTAATAAAATCCCGGAAAGATCCGCTTACCGTAACATCCTTAAAAATTAATACGTCTGCTAGGATTCCAATTGTTGACGGTAACTGAAACATACAAAAAACCAATTAATATTGATTTTGTTTTCCAATAATCCTCTTTATGTAGGTTATAATGCATGAAATGAAGCAAACCCGCGTTGTGATTGGAAAGCTAACAGTTTGAGATAGCATACGATTTGAAACGAACCACAATGTCATACCAATACACCATAATATTCCGTAAGCAATCGAGGGTAGTATCTATATTTCAAAACTTTTATATTTTTTTTCTCTCATGGATTAAGAAAAAAAAACTAAAGAAGAAAGGAGAGGTAGGATAAGCTTTAATGTTTATTTCATTTCCGTCATTATTCAGAATACTCACTCATGATTTTAAGGGCTTTCTAATTGATTATGTAACTGTTAGGAAATCAAAAACTTAAAAGTCGTAACTGTTGGGCAATAAATGAAAAAGTTACTAGTTTTGCTGGAGCATGTGTGCGATCTTTCATCCAGATACAGTAGCCAATAAAATATATAGTTGAACAAGTATATACTGCACAAAAGTGTACGAAAACATAGTCCAGGACTAAAATTAGAAACGATAAAGCTAGGCTTTTTTCAACGATTAGCTATTAAAGTTGATAGATTGAGGTACTTACCATTAGGAGATGCATTTGGATCATTATCTTGAATATATACGATAGGTGTCATCATCAGACCATGAAGAATTCCCAAAAATACTGACAACCGAGATATCTATAAACTTGCATTGACATGATAACTTCTTACATGACATTTCATGGAATGAATCGTGCAGTATTTTAAAAATTTCATATTCTTGTTTAAAATAAAAATCACGAAATTAAATTTGTCATTAAAACAGATATAATTTTGGCTTGTGAATGATTCACGTGTTTTGTCAATGACAATCAGTTAATCAGTCACACGATTTCTTAATCGATACGGTCTAAATTATCGCAGATAGGAAGAATAATTATGTGAATAGTTAAGACAAATTATATTGAGGAATGAAATTGAAAAAAAAACTACCGATGAATTCGAACAGATTAAGAAGAATCATTGAGATAGCATTTACATCAAAAGCATTTGTAAAATAACTTGGCTCATGCTTGTTTATGCGTTGAAATTTACCCAAATTTTTCCTTCGTTAAATGAGATGTCAATTTGTACGCACTGTTATTAATTTGCGTACGTATCGTCGAACTATCTCCTATTTGCTGCATTAAAATAACGTTATTTTCTATAGTTGTTGAGTCATCTATAGCATTTCGTTGTTGGCTCTTGTGTTTCACGAAAACAAACATGAATCCACTGTAAAGAAAGAATATTCAATTCAGAATGTATTCGAATCTACATTGATGATGCTTCTATTTCACACTAATATCCCATAATTAGATGCAATAGATACTTCAGAAGAAACAGTTCATTGGTTTCCAATTCATAGATTCATTTCTTTATTGGTGACCAAAATGACTCCCACTATTGTTTATCAGGTCGAAAAAATAATAGGATAAAAATCAGCTTCATAATGAACTTTGACTATAATCTCAACTTCAAAATATGGCTTTCTTATTTAGTGCACAGGAATTATGCACATGAAAATTGTAGAAATGGTTGAAAAAAATTAACATGTCAAAAGAGCACATAATAACATAGTGCAAGCATGAATTTTATTGAAAGTTTGTAATCACCGAAATAAAAAATGATTGATTACTGAAGTAATCGCTAATGTTCAATATTCTGCATCTATCGCAAGAAATCATTCGCTGTTTACCAAAGCAAATGATACCTGAGCAGAACAAAGAACAATCCAAAAGCATTCATTGTATTATTCTGAACCAACTGCAAACGTGTACCGAAAAAACCAAATCGCGCCACTCCCCAGCCAACCAGTACCTAATATTACAAAAAATTTTATTTCTCGACGAGATTAGTTGATCGAAGAAACTATAAAATGGAAAAAAAAAGAAAGAAAGATTGTCCATTATTCACTGTTAAAAAAAAGAAAAGTTGCCCATTGTCCACTGTTCTTCTTCTAACTAGATAGAAATACATGCCTGTACAGAACTCCATACTAGCATACCAACACCGATGCCAAGATGGTTAATTATTGGGACTGATGCTATATTACCTTAAATTAAATGGTAGCAGTGGAAAAAAAAAACATTAAATTCAAAAACGAAAAAATCTGTTTAATCAGTCCTATCACCATTAATGTTCTGGCCAACTCATCCCGTTTATTGTTTCAAAGCAGTTCAATTAAACTTATTGAATTTCTGTGACATTATATAAAATTCAATTGCGATCACGAAAAATCATGAAAAGACGAAGTTACTTAACTGTTGCGAACAGTAAACCACCAATCATAGCAATCGGATTGAAGGCTGGAAAGCCTCTTACAATGTTAATCAAAAAAACCGATGACGAATACAATGGCGCACTGTATCCACTGCACATATAATCCTGTAATTACGAAATAGAGGAAATGTAGTTAATAGTATTAAATTACTACTTACAGATGTTTTTGTAAGTAGTAATTAAAATAGGCAAATAACAAATTGTATGAAAAATGACGAAGCAAATTACCATCTTTACAATCGAAATTACGTAGCGGCGCAAACATAAAACCAAAAGAAATACATGATATGATGCAGGCTGTGAATCCGACCAGTGTTTCATTCATTTTTCTCCCTCTGAAAGTCTAAATTGATGACACTTTCGAAATTTCTTATTTTTCACTGCATGCTCTCGATATTATTTTATTCATTTTTTCAGTGTTCTGTTTATAGACATAATAAAGACAGCAGATTGAGAAGATTATTTGAAAAATCCATCCTATTAGTTTGAGTAATTCTTCACGCAGAACCTATCGCACTTATTAATTATACATACTCCTAAAAACAACATATTTTACGCATCAAAAAAAAAGAAATTTCGTATAAATAGAGCATATGTTCTTCCAAAAATTGCATTAAAGTTTAATTTTTGTATGAAGGAAAATTTCAAGTTGAAATTTTTTGACAGTGGAGTTTTTTTTTGGATGAGTTAAAGTTGATACCAAGCATGCAAACACTGCTTTTTTTATGATTCCAATATTCAAAAATTAATTCAGAAAATTATTATTTAAATGGAGCTTGAAGAACCTAATTAGCAAAAAACATAATGCATAAATTTATAAGAGTTAATAAACTATGTCCCACTTGTACTGCTGGTTGAACAATATCATAATCTGAAATCTGTTTATTGGGCGCAATATTGTTCAACAATCATGAATATTATATTTGGTTTTTAAACATTTTTAATTATTTAAGTCATTATTATCATTATCAATATTAATTCTTAATTTCTTAATTCTAATGACGAGAATTGATTTTCAATGCGAAACCGATCGTTCACTGATAACACAAAAATATTTCCACATTCCCATACTGCATATTATCGATCATTTGCAAAAAAGTGTTCGTAGTATCTTCCAATGTGCAGTTAATTTTAACTTAAAATTAGTATATCACATTCAAATGTGGAAAATAGCCTAAATATTGATATCACTTATTAACACAAATCGAAAAACAAAAATGTATTTGTGTGCATGAGATGATAAACGCACAGAAATAAATGAAGACATTATTATCGCTTTTTAAAAATTTATGATAAAAAAGACTATAAATCAGCATTTGATAAAAAATTAATATATATCAGACGTGAGACATCTTGATGGACTATAAGTATTTACTTTAGAACACAGAGAAATCTTAAAAATTGTGATACTGAATAGAGATTTAAATGTTGATTTAGCACTTGATGTTAATTTCTCTATTTCAAAATCAAATGGGATTCGAAGACAAATGTTGTGATAGACAGAGGGATAAAAAGAATTGATTTTTTAGATTTTATTTGTTTAATTAAAAAAGGCAATTTAAACAGATTGAATAAACGTAACAACATTCAAATTTTGAGTTGAATCAAAAAAAAGATGGAACAAGTTTCTTTTATGTCAAAGTAGAAATGATAGAGAAAGAAAGTTAAAGATTCATCATTCAATAAGAGAATGTATGATACAATATCATGCATTATCAAGCAATATTCGGAGATCAATTTAATCGAAGAATTATTGCACAGAAAAAATGTCAGAAATGTTTCTCAGAAAATAAATTAAAATATTTCACATAATTACTTCTCTATTCTTTTCATTCCATACACTTTTTTAAATTTTTATATGAAATTAAAATTTTATCATATTTAATCAAATTAACATATTTGAACTTTTACCAATCAGTTTGTTGTACTCAATATAATATATTATGTGATACGCATACATATTGGATTGACAGTTATTTTATTCGATCGATGAAGTGCAACTACTGTTTGCAAGAAATGTGCAAGTTTTACTTTTATATTTCATATTTATTTGTTTTGGACTGACAAGCAGTAATTGTAAATGGAAGCCTTTGATCGAAAGTATCCTTCATGTCATATCTTACAATAGGTTATAAGAAAAATTTTTTCTTACAAGTTTTTAACAATAACTCTTGTTGTTTATCTTAAAATATTTTTAAAAATTTTGAAGTGATAACAGTAAACACAGCAAAATTAATTTTAAATTTTATTTTAAAGGATGATCCTTTGGCGCAATAATTTGTTTTTATTTCAGTATGACGCTATTACCGATTTTATTGATTTGTCTATTATTATGAACCAAATAAATATTTGAATCTCAAAAATAGTGAAAAAAACTACAAAATCTTTTCCTTATCGATTGCAGTTTTTGAAAAATTTCTAAGCTAAAACAAAAAAATTGTGAAATTTCAGCAATGCTAATATTTTTACTGTGTAAACTTTAGGACTTTTTAAAGTAAGTTTTTGGAGTTTGATTTTAGAAATGGTCTTAAAAAAATTAAAAAGAAGTGCTAAACATAACAACTTAGATGGTAGCCTTATGCGAAAAATTGTTAAAAATAATCTGCTCACATTCGATTTTATCATTGTTGATTTTAATTCTACTTATAACTTACTTCAACTAAAATACAATCTTGGAAGAACTTTAATAGATTAAAATGGATGCCTTTAACATCAGTTTACATTTCAATCTAGTCAAGATATGGAAGTGAATAACATATTATTTATTTTGTACAGTGCAGAAATTTTTGTTGGAAATTGTATTATATAGAAAATTGCTTTAATTTTACATATCATTCACTAAACATAATCATAAAATTTGAAATCGATACCAATTAAAAAATAACAGAAATGAAAAATGGTGTCAACCTTGAAATAACTTGAAAGCTTTTTGCGAGAAAAATTTCCAAATTTCATTCAAATTGCTTTTCTGAAATATACACCTTTTACGCTTTTCTGAAATATACACCTTTTACTTATTTTTACATGTTAAATTGTCTATAAGATACAAAGTACATTTATTAGATATTTTCATGTTTTTTTATTTGATATTTCCATTTCGTTATGGATATATGATCAGTTGGCAATAAATTAAAATACGATGAGAATTAAAAATTAATTATACATTACGTTAATATATGCGATTAGAGAAGAGATAATTACAAATAACAAGTCTTAGCCATGAAAGGTTAATCCGTCATTTCTTCCTGATTAAATTTTTGATTTATATTTTTATTTTAGTTCTCAAGCACTTATAAGAAGATATGCCAAATGACTCGCGAATGTTTCCGATATTTTCTACCTCTTATGTTTCACATTTTTATTAAATTAAAAAAAACAATTCTATTGCTTCAGAATACTTTGAACTTAAATAGAATTCAATTTTTGAATCCTATTAAAAATAAACAGCTTTAATTTTTACCATATTAAATAGTAATAGCATTAATGCAGCGAGATAAAATGGGAAGATTAAGATGTGAATTTGGTTAAAGATGGTTAAAAAAACATAGGAACAAATCTAAGGAATGTAAACAGATCTAAGGAATGTAAATTTAGACAGATATAAAAATGAGATAATAATTAATCATGAGTCATGAATCATGGAATGCATTCCCATTTTTATTTGTATAAAATTTATTTTATTTTTTCGCGACTTTCGCGACATTCCGGAGAGGGGAAGCTTGATAAGTTTGAGGAATGGATAATAGGGTTATAAGGTAAAGTGATATATCGATCATAGGGATTCCGATCTTTGTGTCCATTTAAAGGAATTTGGAGTATTCTCATAGGAATGGATTCCATATGTTTTGGATTTTTGTCACACAGAAAATGGAAAATGAAGCTAATTAACCTAAATTTTAGTTCTATAGCAATTATCATAATTAAAATTACAGAACTAAATATACCAATAGTAATGAATTTCCATTGAGCTATTATGTGTGCTAGTTCTTCTATTATTTCAGCAGTCTTTTTAAATTGTGCTGTAAGTTGTCAATTAATTCTTCCCCTTGTTGATCTAATTCTATCCAGAAAGACTCTGGTTTTGGTAGGTCAGTCTTTAAATTGATAATTCCATTCTTTGAGCTAATATTTCTAATTCTCCATTAATTTTTTCAATTTCGAATTTACTAACTATGCCTGCTTGCAATTCGACTCTTTTCTATTCAGACTTATTAACATTGCAAGGTGCTATTAATAACTTATTTCTACTCTTTTAGCTATAATATCACTTCTTTGGAGTAATAATTTAGCTGCTAAGGTTGGATTACTAGTTGATAATCATTCTATTAGAAGTAATAAGTTATTTCTATTTCACAACTTCGTCGTTGTGTTTCAACTAGTTATTGCTTAAATTGTAGTTTACAACGTCAAAAATATATTGAATTTAATATTCGCTGGATCAAATTTACTTGACTTATTTTCTTCTTCGTCGTCTAATTCCTTCATAATTAACTGATCCTTGGTATCTAAGTTCATTGCATTTTTCGATTGCCATTGATCGACTCCTTCATCGATGATTATATCTCTATTCATGAGATATGGTGTGGAAAAGTTACAAGTAGTATCGTTTATCTTCTCAATTTTCTTGATGTTTGCAATTCATGTATATAACATGCCTTTCATATATTTGGGCATTATATTTCCCAATTCTTTTATACAGACATCTATTTGTTACTTGGTATTGTTCCAGAGTATGATGCTTGTACTTAATACACATTTACCACTTTGTGTATTACAGTGACTGGTATTATCAAGGTCTGATAATAATCCCTTACCATCATAAAGAAGAAGTGAACCCCTCTATAATACGAAATTAGTAGTTGATTGACACCTGATTCCTAACCAACCATAAGAATATTATATGTTATTATCCGTTTTCCATTTGTTCTGACCAACTTTTTTTAATGGTGATCCGTTTAATTCCGATTGACTGTTTAAAATTGTACATAAATGAGAAGATATAGCAGATATGGTGGTTTCGTTTGATACTACTGATAAAAAAAAAAGCCTTAGTACACACCGTTCGAGTAATATTACTACATTTAATGGCAGGTATCCGAATGTGAGTTCGAGTATAAATTGTGATTTGAGCCAATCTGACCTTTTGTTGAATAATTTCGTTACAATTCCATTTTTGTGGCATATTAAAAGGAGTACCTGATGTCCACTTGCAATTTTGCTTGGCGTTTGTCTTAACTGCGGTTATGAGAATCAGCACTACTAAAGTTAAGCAATTCGTTATTGACTTAGAAATTGGTCGGGTTCCTTCTTGTATCTGTGTGGCCCTTCTGGTTCTTCTAGCAATCGGTTCCTCAGGTTCTGAATTTTGAATTGAAGGTTCCGGAGTTGGTTGTTGATTAATTTTGTTGTCTTCAACTTTAGAGGATATAGCATATTCACTGGCCTATGGAGTAGCCTTCCATTTGGCATTTCTATTATAGCATTTCTTATTTTCCCATCTCGCCCTCTGTTGACTTCCTTTATTTTTGCTAATTTCCACATTCCGCGGGGCATTTCAGGTTCGTTAACTAATAGGATTTCTTGTTCTGAAAGTTCCCTGTATTAACCAATCTTGGGGAGGTGTGATTTTTCTGAGATTGTTCATTTAAACTATTTAGATATTCCCTTTTCCATAATTCCCAAAAATGATCTAACGCTTCATTTGTATGTGACCAATATTTAATTAAATTTTCTTGAGTACTCATTCTATAAGGAGTGTACTCCTCTTGATCTTTTTCATTAAAAATTTGAGTTACTAGAGGAGCGTTTGGTGAAATAAAATCTATTGGACGTATGACAACATAATCATTGAAACTTATAAATGTTAGTGGTCGGGTGTTCAGTATACTTTCTATTTCCACCATTAATATGATCAATTCCTTCTGCCAAAGTAGTTTCCTACCAATAGACTTTCTCATTGCGTTTTTTGTTAGACCAATCAATCGTTCATAGACTCCTCCACTCCATGGAGCTCTTGGAGTTATACTCTTCCAAATGATACCCTTCATGGGTTCATTGTTAGAAAGGTTTTTATTTTGGTGGTGTATTTCATAATGGTCTTGAAAACCAATTAGAACTTTTAGCATTGTCGCTAAGGATAAGTTTGGGATAGCCTCGTCGTGCACTGAATCTTCTTAATACATGCATGAAGCTTTCAGCTGTTAAATCATCTACTAGTTCTAGGTGTATAGCTCTGGTTGTAAAGCACGTAAATAGAGCTATCCATCTTTTAGTAAGACCATTTTCACTCTTTATAGAAAGGGGACCTAAGTAGACCAGGCCGACATGTTCAAACGTTCGAATCCGTTTGGTTCGAGTTTCGGGTACATTGGGCATAATTGGTAGTTTGAATGGCTTCGCTCTCCATCTTTTACACGCCATGCATTTGTTTACGCCTTTTACTTTCGATCTGCCTTTAGGTATCCAGAAGTTTCTTCTTAGTTCTGATATGTATGGGCCATTCCTGATGGCACAAATCTTCATGTTGGTGTTGGATGAGGAGCTTAGTTATTGGATTATGCCTTGGAAGATATATTAGATTTAAACTGATGCTAAAACTGTCTGGATATATTCCTATACTAGTATTATCCAGTCGGCTCCGGCATTTCCATAAGGAATGTATGTCGCTATAATAAAGATTCCATTTATTTATTTCTTTTTTATTGATACCTTCCGATTGAGCTTGTATAATTAAGGCTTTGATTGCTTCGGCTAATTCATATGATGTTAATTCTGCCTCTTGTGGTAATTCTTTCAACCATGTAAATCTTCCCTTTGATATATATCTTATATCTTAATGCTTAAATCTTAATGCCCAACTGCTGTTCTTTGTAATCTCGTCCATTTACTGATACGAGTTGCATCAATTAACCGAAAGCTTCTGATTGTGATGGTCTTAGTTGTTGCCGACTGTACAAATTTTGGTTCATGTTCGTCATGTTCGTGGTAAATATTATTTTCCCATTGGGTCCATGCTGATTCATCATCCTTTAACCATTGAGGACCGTTCCACCACTGTTCGAAATTTGCGAATTGAATTGGAGACATATATCCTTTTGTTGCTATGTCAGCAGGGTTAGATCTGCTTGGCACATATCTGTATTTGCCATTCGTATTTCATCGATTCGATTTTGTATGAATTTTTGTAAAAGTCTTGATCGGTTTTTATCCATTGGAGAGCACAGCGGGAATCTGACCATAATGTGACTTTTAATCTTCGATTTCTAATTGTTTGATAACAAATTTGGTGGCTCGCACTCCAATTAAAATAGCTAATAATTCTAGTTTAGTATTGTTATACCTTTCACAGGAGCTATTCGAGATTTCGCAAAAATCAAAAATGTATTTATACCTTGTTTTGCGTAGACTGCTGCAGCATATGCCGTGGGGATGCATCGGTAAACACATGAATTTCTAATTGTTGTAAACGATCAGAATCTATGACCATGCGTGGAATTTCTTTGACTTTTGTTGGCCATCGACTTTATAAGGATTTCCCATGTTTCCAGGTCGTCCTTTTCCAAATGTTGATCCCAGGATAATTTCCTTTTCCAAAGAGTTTGTAGAATATTTGAATAATAACATCGTGGAATTAAAACCCTAAAGGATCATATTGCGAAGCGATGAATTGTAAGATTGTCCTTTTTGTTAGGGTTTTGATCATTCCATGGCTTTAAAATTATACCAATAAAATCGATGACTGGATTCCAATTGATACCGAAGATTTTCTTCGTTTTGTTTACTTCTGCTCAGTCATTTTCAGGAATAAGTTGACTGAAATCAGTATCATTTGAAAAGAATTCCCGTATATTCATTGAAGCACTTTTGAAGATATCTTTCATTTCGTTGTAAATTCTGAATGCTTCTTGCGTTCCACCTACGGGTAATATAACATTGTCGACATAAAGGTTCTTCTTAATTTCTAAAGCGGTTTTGCTACCTAAGTTTCTAAATGATAGTTGAGTGTAGCTGAAAGTAAGAAGGGGGACGCTATTATCCCAAAATGGAACTCTTTGAAACCGGTAACATACCAAATTTTCCTTTGTGATTTCTTCTTGGAATGTTCGTCAGCCACAAGATGCAATTCCTATCTGATGGATGTAATTCCAATTGCAAAAAAGCCTTTTCTACATCTGCTATCATAACATTTTTCATCATTCTGAAAGAAGTAAAACACCTGCTAAGTCAGGTAATGTAATGGGACCACGAAATAACACCATTATTCAAACTTTTTTCTCCTTTTATATGAGCTGAAGCGTCGTAGACAATTCGTAGTCTTGTAGTTGTCTTTCCCGGGATTAATACTTCATGATGAGGTAAATAATGTATAATACTTTCTTGATCCATATTTGTCGTCACTTTCTCAATAATATTAGATTGCAATTGTTCTTTGATTATCTCGTTATAAGCTGAGCAAGGACTGGTTAGTTTGAAGTCGTTTAATTAGCGTTTTTTTTTCGTCCATAGCAAAAGACCAAAATTATCTTGTAAATTAACCTTTGAATCTTTCCATGGCCAAACAGAATTGATACCTGTTGTTTTTTTGGTAATAGAATTTTTAAATAATAGAATTTTAAATTGTTCCAATGCTTTCTCGCGTCTTGTCATTTGGTTGTTCTTGAATCCCTATTACCTCCAATTTCCAAAACTGATCAATGTTTGGATTAGTAATAACAGTGGTTACATTAAAAGAATTAATGTTAAAACTATCAGATTTACAAGACATATTGTATATTCGCAACCTATTATTATAGTCCTACATTGGTTTGCAGTAGATAGAATCCTGACACATGCGGTGAATTTGTACGGTTGCATAAATTCGGGAAATAATCATTTCCGATTATAATATCGGGGCGTCTCCAATATCCTTCCGACTCATCTAACTGCTTCTGACGTGTGATATAATTTATATCGTAAAAGTTGGAGTAATAATTTGTAATTTCTCTGTTAAATAATCTAATACATAAGCATTTATGTTTATGAATTTAGATTTTAAGGCTCTTATTCCGATTTCTACCTTATTAGTTTGATAAGGTTTGGAAAATTGGTTACCGAAAGAAAAGAGCTTCAATTCTTTCCTCATAGTTTCAGTTAGACTTAAACGATTGACTAGCTTTTTTGATATAAAAGATGATTGGGAACCTGAATCAAATAATACTAAAGCTTCTTCGTGAATCTCCAATTGATTTGGGTTGACTGCTTCAATTTCTTTACATATTAATAAAACCTTCTTACCTTAGTGGTTGATTGGTTGATTTAGTGAATTTATAATGATTGTTGAATTTTTTTTTCTTTGCTGGGACCATTATTATAGAGCTATATTTCTTGTAGCACAACGCCGTATTGTGTTGGCCTTTGCAGTGGAAATATACGTTTTCTTTGTTTGCAATCACTTGTTGCATGGTTCGTGCGAAAACAGTTATGCATGCCTTGAGTTCCTTCAGGCGTTCGAATCGTTGTTTAGCCGTGAGGCAATTTGGGCATTCATTATCCCAATGATTTTTATTGCAGAATATGCATGGTCTTTTTTCTTTATTAAACTTCGTTTTATTATTTGATTGAAGGTTCCTACCTCAGTTGATTGTTTTGTTATAAATAAGGCTGAGGTTCCTCTCCCCTTTTGAAAATGAAGTGCTTCTTGGATTAGTTCCTGATGGGGTTTTTGATTCCTATTTACTTCTTCGCTTCTCTGAATTAATGTCATTAGAAATTTTCGTAAACTACTTACTGTCCAAGATTCTCTTTCTGTTTTATCTGATAGACTTTATCCAAAATCCATGGTGGTAGTCTACTTTCGATCATTATTTCATTACTGGAATGTTCCAGATTCTCGCCAATGCTTCTAATTGTCGAAGGATTTTTTCCATCGCTTCGACTCTTGTTTCCATTCTTTGTCGTTTCGTTGAATGGAATGGAATTCGTTATATAACGATTTCTTGATACCATATTTATCGATTAAAACCTGTCTCATTAATTCATAATTCTCTGGAGCTACATCAAACCCTCTTATAGCCTCCAATTCTCCCTTTAAACATGAAATCAAATAAGTAACTTTTGAATATTTGGATTTCCTGGGTGCATAGCTGCATTGAAGCTATTCCAAAATTCTCGCCATAGCTTTAAATCTCCGCTAAAAGGTAGTGGTAATTGTGGCAAATTTATTGTTGAATGATAAGCAGATGAGGGTTTCGTAATTTCTTTTTTTTAGTAAATATCAATCTTTCTTATTGAAGATTCCAATCATCATAATATGAACTTAAGGTGATAATAGTTTCTTTACTATTATTAATCATGTTTAAAATACCTTGTTTATCGTTGATCATTTCCTCGTATTTTCCTCCTTCTTCTTTCTTTGTTGTTTTTGTAGCTTGTTCTATGAGATCCAACCATTTTTGGTTGATCATTTCCAGTGTACCAACATATATTTCGAATTGATTTATCCTTGACGATCCGTTTATTAATTTCGTATTGCTGTTTCTGATCTTCTAGCGGCTGGTTTCGATCTGGTAGTGATAGATCAAGTTCCTTGATTTCTTCCAGAAGTTTGATTACTCTACCGATTGTTGGTTGTGCTGATTGATTGAGAGAGGTCGACATTATGTCCCCTGCCGGCAGCACTAAAAATATTGTTGGGAAAAAATTATTTGTTGATGATGTTGGTAATCCTTTGGACTGATTATGTATAACACAAATTGATGTGAAGCGGATTTATTGGGCAAGTTATATCACATAGGAATGAATACTTGTAAAAATTTTGATAAGCTTATATTTGTTAAGAAGGGGGATTGGTTTTAATTTAGGAATTTTACATACATTGAAAAACAGTTAAGATTTGATTACAGGATAAGTAATGCAACGAGATAAAATGGGAAGATTAAGATGTGAATTTGGTTAAAGATGGTAAAAAAAACATGGAACAAATCTAGGGAATGTAAATTTAGACAGATATAAAAATGAGATAATTAATGAATCATGAATCATGAATCATGGAATGCATTCCCATTTTTATTTGTATAAAATTTATTTTTTTTTTGCGACTTTCGCGACAAGTATTACTAAACAATCGCTAAATCATATATAGTTATCAGTATTCTCTAAAATAATGTCATGAAGTAATACTTCCCTTTTTCATTTTTATAAGTATTTTCTTATTCCGTTCTATCTTTCACCACTAAAATTAATTCTAAACTATTAGCAATTTACAAGAGGACGTCAAATGGTACATCAAATATATTCAATGTAGTGTGATAACTGAAAAAGAAATATAAGAAATCACATAGTCGGCAGGTCTATCAGGTAAATAATTAATTTTGTGTTGAAGCCAATCTAAAAATCGCATAGGATTTCTTCTCAAGATGCTTTAATATCGGAAATTAAGTTACGTGAGTTTGCTTGGTTGAGTTTATTAATTCTGTCTTCTCACTTGTCTCATCTACTGTACATCACCTTGCTGTGAAATATCGGAATGTGAAATATCGGAATAATCTTCCCATTCTATAGATTTATTCAAAAATTAGATTTAAAAACTTCCTTTTTTATTTCTTTTATTATTTCTTTTTTCCTGCAATTTTCTGTTCATAATGTACGTCAAAAAGATAAGTTCAACCTCTTGTATCTTTCGAAACGTTATGTCAGTGACATTTGTATTATCCTTGAATTTTTATCACTTTTTTCAGTTTTCTTCTGAATGATTTTCGAATAAGGTCTTATCCTTTTGAATATTTTGTGTCTGCGAAATTCTTGAGATTATCCAAAGAATCTTAAATTCTCTTGCACACTAAAGAAATTATATGACCAGACATTAATACATTAAAGTGTGCTTTTATTACTAAATCAGTTAAATTAACTTTATGCTCTTGTCGCGAAAGATGCGAAAGGTGGAATAAATCTTTAAGGAGAAATGGAAATAATTTCCGCTATCCATGACTCATCAATCATCTCATTTATAATTCTTAGATTTCTTAGATTTATTCCCATCGAATTCCAATGTTTTTTTTGACGAAATCCCATATTTTTCTGTTCCGGCTATACCGGAAATTCACATTCCTTAGATTATTCCCATGTTTTTTCTGCTTTTTAGCTAAGCTTACCTTTTTAGTATTTCCTGTCGTACAGAGAATAATTTTATGTGTAATACTTATCTTGCAATCGGATCTTACCACCATACCTATGTGTAATTTTGTGTTAACAGTTTCCATTGTAAACCACTCCCATTTCTAGCATATATAAACCTTGCTTATCAAGCCGAATGTTATTCAAAATAAACTCTTCTTCTACCAGCCTTTCGTTTCCACACAAGTTCCACGACATCTCTATTTCTATTTTATGGGTTTTTATGCCTAATTTTCGATTTTTACGAATATATATTTTTTAATCCATCACTAATCATTAATTAATCGAATATTATGCATAAATATCGCTTATGTAATTTTGCAACCTCATGCATTCTAAGGCCAAGTTTTGACAGCGAATATATGTTATTAATTTTAGTTATAAGTTCAAAGTCCGTTTAATAATATTCGAGAATACTCAAGGAATGAAAAATGGCAAAAAATTGCTAAATGTTGTCAATTGAAATTTTCAAACAAAATTTTCTTTAGTTTTCCTTTCTCTCTCTCTCTCTCTCGAAATTTCTTCATCGTCCACATTGTATATTTTACAATCCCATTATGAATTAGTGAATTTGACGGTTACAATACGTTAGAGAAATTGTCAACATTTCCTAATTAATCAGTCATGCATCTATTGAAGAGCATATTATATTGAATAATGGAAATCTAATTAATTTTTAAGTCTACAATCTGCCAGTTTTCTTGGCATTACTAGTGTCGCGAACACTCTTTCGCGATATTTTCCAGTAAACATTTACATCACATTTAATCCTTTTCTCTATTTTTTCTTCATATAAATAATATCATTATTCTGTTTATTAATAATATGGTACTGTTAAAATCTTGTATAACTGATATAGAGATTTAATTTGTTTCTTTGGGTAATCTCATTAATCAATCCACTCAGAATTTCATACTTAACGCAATAAATATCCTCCCAACGTTATGTTAAGGATCATTATTGTTTACCATCATCATTTGGTTTTCTTTTCTTTTGTTTTTTCCTTTTTCTTGTGGGTTTCCTTTTTTTAATTTGCTTAATACGATCGCGCGCAATACTCTCGCTAATTCTCGCGTGTCTAACTCGTGTTAATGCTCGTGCGTATAACTCTCGTACATTCTCGCGCATCTTACGCTTGGTAATGATCGCGTGTATTACTCTTGTACATTCTTGCGCGTCTCAAGCTTGTTAGTACTCGCGCATATTACTCTCGCTAATTCTCGCGTGTCTAACTCGTGTTAATGCTTGCGTATTTTACTCTGGTTAAGATGTTGTTTTATGTTTACTCAGTAAACGGTTTAATTACCCAAGTTTGAGATCTCAACACAATTCAATACTCTTCAACTCAACTCAATTCCATCCAACGCAACACATTTAAATCCAATCGACAACTCAAACATACTGAAAGATTTGTGGACACCTGATAACACACAACAAATTTACGACATCTTATATTTTGGCGACCTCGACAAAAATTAATTCACGACAACTAGAACGATTAAGCTTGATTCGACTAATTCAAATCCGATTAATTTCTATACAGCATTAATCTTTTTAAAGTTGTTACATACATTGATTTATGGGTTTATGAAAACATTAAGCACAGAAGTGATTTTTTTTTTCTTAATTTAAGGTATTTGAGGATGCAATTAAAAGTGCGATGAATAAATGATTTGAAATGATTTGTTTGAATGATGGATTTGCCAGCAAAAGTGATAGTTGTCGAACAGCTCAAGTCATACTTTTGCCTGTTAAAATATTTGGCATCAAATTTATTATCTTGGCAAAGACCATTTCTCCGATCAAAGTACAAGACAAAAATCGGCCAAATGTTTCATCTTATTTTTTTTTCCTACAAACATTTCAGAATTTTAGAAATGGTCAATTTTTCATTTTCTGAGATTCAAGTGTTTTATTCGTCAATTCCATCAGCGAAAAAATATCTATCGATATATCATCACATGTACCATGGGCATTTCGATTTTTTTTTCATCCACTGTGTTTTTGAATATTTAAGTGATCGATGATATCAGTGACAAAAATTTTATTTCAAATTTATCTAAAAATTCTATCATCTATCTGTTTTGCAATCTAACATGATGTTTAATATGTTGCGCGCAGGTGCCACTGTGTTACATCACTATGAGACATAAAATCTCTACGTCAAGTTTTTAATATTATTTCAAATTTCACATTCATTCCGTGTGATTACTCGTTCAGCTTAAATTTCAATTCAAAATTTACTGAATTTCTTATGTCGTTTTCTTTAACTAACATTCAATAAATCAGTAAAGCCTATTGTTCGCCGAAAATGGATAATTATTATTTTTGGGTATATCAGTTTGCACTGATTTCTATTCATATTAACCACCTAATATTACTATGATATTTTATCAAATTCAAAATAGATTAAATGACTTCGAAGTTTAAAACTCGAATAAAATTTTTGTTCTAATGATCCAATA
This sequence comes from Dirofilaria repens, assembly GCA_008729115.1. Lineage (NCBI taxonomy): Eukaryota > Metazoa > Nematoda > Chromadorea > Rhabditida > Onchocercidae > Dirofilaria > Dirofilaria repens. The sequence goes on along the minus strand of SNRZ01000001.1, from coordinate 1,445,330 downwards.
TAAAAAAAAGGTACTGTTAGTTGAATCCGCAACGAACATTTGTTCTGATCAGATATATGAGGCTGTTATAAAAAATGAAACTCAATAAATAGTTATTCAAATATTTGCCTCTAAACATCTTTCCAATCCCCTTTTTTATTTCTTTATGTTGCAGTTTAGTATTAATTCAATTTCCGTAATTTGGAATTCATTATTACTTTCAAAATGTTATAATTTAATGATATTATTTTCAAAGTGGTACATTATTTTTAAAATAATAATCTCTTATCGAAGATTTTGCCGATAAGTTTGTTTCGTTCGCATGAACAATACATTATATTTATGCTGAGAAGATTTAACATCTCAGAGTTTTCCTTTTCTTTAACTTTATGATATATAATTTCAGCCTTCTTTATTTAAATAATTTATTATGAATGGCAATCTCTCATGATTTATTATAAATAAAACTTTTTTTCATTTGATTAATTTTCCTTTTCTTTTAAACTTATTCAAATTCCATTGTTCCTTTTTGAACGATTACTTAAAATACAATTTAATTCCTTTTGGCGAATCATATATTCTTAATTTTGGAATTTTTTTATCGATCAAAATCAGATCCAGTGGGATCGCTTATTATTAGCGTATATATCTTAGAAATAAAAATTTTTAAATGCTACATTATATTATGACAAAATAAAGGAGCATAAAAAATAAGATAACGGGAAATTATGAATTACCGAGGAAGTGAAAAATTACGAGTTTATTGAATATCATACGCGGGATTGCGCAGAAATACATTCCAAATAGGGACGAGCAGCACGACTGAGAATCCGCAAATGACAAAAAGTGGCATTTAATCCACTGACAACGACGCTATAAAGTTTGTAAATTTAAATGAACTTTATTTGACTCCAATTCAGTTCAGTATAATTCAACTTTAATTATCACATAATGCTCCACAACAATATCTCAAGATAAACAAGAATATTAAATATATAATCTTACTTTCCATCCCTGAAGCCTACGCATGCTAATAAATCAGATGCTGTTGGTATGAGTTCGCTCCATAGACAACCTGAAACGATGACATGGTAAGAGAGAGATTTTCTGAAAATCCATTTAAATTAAAACGATTAAATGAAGAACACATATAAATGAATACTAATGCTATCAACAATTTTTCCATTTTGTAATTTGCAAGTGTTTATTTAAATAAAAATTGCCATGAAGCAATATAAAAAAGAAACTTACTTCCATCATCTAGATTCCATAATCGTGCAGTATGATCAGCGGAAACACTCAACAGCATACGTTTCGAAGTTATCTGCTGTGGAAGAAAAATAGTGCAGCTTACAGATTCTTCATGTCCATGATATTCGAGCATCATCTTCTGCTGTCTGATATCCCATAGCTAAATTTATCAGAATAAATGAGCATGTATGTTAATTGATCAAAGTTAAAAGTTAAACAGTGATAATTTTATACTGAACTTTTCAAAAACGACTGGAATTCTCGAATGCTGGGTTAACAACTGAACGAGATCAAGTCAGACAGAATTAGAATATCACATTACTATTGCACATATTTTTTAAATTGATTAAGAAACAAGTTTTACCGTAATTTCACATCCATCGCCGTTAAAACCATTGCTTGATGTGATACAGTAATTACCATCCGGCAAAAAATCGCAATGTGTAAGTATATGATTCTTCATTGGGAACTGAATCGCAAGACAGAGATTGCAGCTGTCCCAGATTCTGCAAGAACATTCAATTGAAAAATGCGTACTTAGCTCGAGATTATTGGAACTAATTTGTATCTGAATAATTTTCTATGGATTTTATAGAGTACGAAAAGCGAAAAATTAATAGGACTGGAAATTAAAAATTCAGAAAGCTTACTTCAGTTGTTTGTCTTCCGAAGACTGAGCGAGTAGATTATTCATACTGCAATGTGATATATGAGTCACCTGGAACTTATATGACATTTTTCATGAAATTCTTTTAGAGAGAAATTATAACGAAATTTTGTGTTTTTTAAATGAAATTGAGTATTTGTTTTAATACAGAAAATTAGGACTGATAAAATGAAACAGCTTGTCGCTAAATTTTAGTTTATGTATGAAAAACAAATGACTACTAAATTCCTGGAGTGTCGAGCAGCACATAAGCAAGCACCCGTTTCGAGATCCCACAGTCGCAAAGTGGTATCTCGTGCTCCCGAGATAAACCTCGTTTCTGCAACCTTGATATCATGACTTTAGAAACTTAATTTTTCGATTTGCTATCTTTAAAAGTATCGAAGATTGCAGTTCTCTTGTTTTTTATGAAAGACTTTATGTGTTTAAACAATATGAATTACTGACGATCGACCATGGCCAATCCACCAATGCTCATCTGATGTCCCGAGAAGATGCGCAAAGTACTCGGACTATCAAACTGCCATAGTCTGATTTGAGAATCTCTTGATCCACTGAGAATAAAATGTTTTGCAAATGAATTTCGGTATGCAATCTGCAAATAATTCGTCAGATAAATTTGGAAGTAACCTTTGAACTTTCGTTTTCAGTTTATGAAGATATAAAAGAAAGCACCTTTCCCTAATAGCGTGCAATTCAATAAATGAACTGCTTTATAAAGCATATCTTCCTACATTATTATGAACCAAACTATGTGTGCTTCTGATGTGAATTACAATAAGTTAACAAGGATTTATACGTCCATCTCTACGTACTCATATCCACATTACTTACGTGTTCACGTATTCATATTCACATAATTACTTTCTGACAGAGTTATGAGGTATGCAAAAACAATTTTTGAGAAGGTATGTGCATTACTAGAGAAAAATAAATAATTTCACTGTTAATGAGTGATGAATATTGCCATCTTAGTGGAGAAAAGTAAGTCTCAAACAATCAATGAAAAATGGCAAATTTTCATCTTGTAATTTGATCGGATATCATGATATTTTGATTTTTCCTTTTACAATAACAGAAGGAAGGATATGTATGTCAGTTCTTTCATGAATTCTAGCAGTTGATAACAAATTTATTTTGATATTTTATGCAATCTTGAATATATATATGTATGTATACTTTAGTAACTTCCTTCTCGTGGCCGTACCATCGAAGAACACATTTTCCCGTATCTATATTGTTGAGCGCCATGAGCTGTAACATATTTCATTTAAAAATTTTTTTCTCTGAAATAGATGCTACAGTGAATTAGAAAATAAAACCATTAAAAAGCGAACCTTATCACGGCCTCCACTAAGTACTATGCCAGGTCTGACTGGTGCCAATGCTCCAATAGCATCACTGTGAACAGGAGTTTGAATGATTGGACTTATGTCTTTTATCTGTGATATACTTCTGGATCTAAATGATTTTCTTTATGTTCCAAATCTTATAATTTTAAAGAGAAACGAGCTAGGATTAATAATTCAGGTATATAAATTGGGCACTATTTTCAAGACACTACATATGATCAAACTGTAAAGATTGTCTGAATCTAATTGATGGCCAAACAATAACAATTTCATTTGAAACAATTAAAATTTCAGTGAAACATTCTACGATATATTTCGATGAAATTCGAGATCAAATTCTTTGAAATAATCATTAAATTCTACAAATTATAGATTGTTTAGCTTTCAACCAATTGATTTGCGGCAAGTAATTCAAATAATCAGAGTAAAGAAGTTTTTTCTAGAAAAATCTGTTTAGGAAATTTATACATTTTGATGCGTGATGTATGATCAGTACTAATGAACCGCGTGGTCCATTTCTGTAATTTCGAGACATCCATTCCAGTTGCTGCTGAAGATGGCAGTAGTTCGGATGGATCTTGTGTAGCCAAATGAGTATAACTGTTGCCCATTACAAGATGGAAAAGAGATGTTTAACATTCAACAGAAATTATGACAAATTACACAATGATCGGATGAGCGAATACTTGTCCCATTCATTGCTGAAATGAACATTAAATTATTGCACAATTACTGATAATAAATATTGTATTAATCGATAATAGATAAAGCAATAACTGAAATAATATAGCAAAAATATATACTTGACCAAGTGCAGATGTTTTGATATGAAAATGCACACTTTCTATGGTCTGCTAAGAATCTTACAATCTAACAACGCATGCATAGCAAAAGTGGGTGTTAAAGAGATATGGATTGAGAGCTATTATTTTAATTAGTTGAAAAAAAAAGTGCAATAAGTTCAAAAATGAGAACTAATAGCTACATGAAACATTTCACCGTCCGTAATTGAAAATATAAATATGATTCAGCTAATATTTCAATGTTTTATCGACAACGAATAACTTATTCGTTTATCCTACTCTATATAATTTCTAAAATTAAACTTAAATGATCGATATCGAAATCTAGAATGCTATATTTATGCTCCTTGTAACTAATCAAAAATTATCTTCAAATATTTTTCTTATATGATTTCTTGTTGCGAATGGCAGCTAATTTGTAGCGTAGAAGCACATAAATCAATTAACTGCAGAGTAATGATTTCAATTTATTAATTAATAAATTACATATTTTATCATGATTATAGGTGCTTTTAAAAGAAAGTTGAATGGAAAGATGAATATTAAAATAACAAAGGTGGTGCAATAATTTCTGGATGTATCAGCAGACATCGCGAGGCAGCTGAAAATGTGTGATCTGGATGACAAAATGGCTACATGGGATTATAAATGTCTACTAATCAGATATGTAAAAGTAAATTGAAATATCAAAAAAAATTGTGTTAATTTGTAGTGATATGAAATAGTTGAAATAGTCTGGTTGAGTACATAAGTTAAATTATGATGATAGGCTGATTTAAGATGCGATATTATGGAGAATATCACACAATCGAACTAGTTTGGAATGATTACATAATTAGTATTGTAAGACTCTATCAAAAAATACATGCTTGATTACAAAATATACTATTCTATACTAATCAAATTGTCATAAAAATAACGAAGAAACCAACTTTGGACAATTTCATTCGAGAATGAATTCTGCATTATAATTTGCAAAAAATTTTAATGAAATGAGATGCCTTCTTTACAAAACGTGATTCATATACTCTTTACAGGAAATATGCAATCGAATTCGGAGAAAAAAAATAAATATTTCCTAAGAAGTAGCAGTATCAATAAGAAAAAAATTATGCAGAATGGAAGAAGTGCATTGCTAGATCTTAAAATGATACTTGAGATGACATAGCGAGCAAGAAGTTCAGCCAATTTCTTTTAGATTTTCAGGAATATTATCTTTCCTAAATTGCAAAATATTTCGAAAAATAAGTTGTACTGAAATTCAACTATTCTAATTTTATGTTAAAAATGGATAAAGTTATTAAATTCATTATTGGAAGAAATGTAATTATTAGAGATTCAAGACTACTATATTTCAGGCTGTGAATACAATATTGTTCAATTACGTTTTCTATTACACTTATATTGGAAAAGCTACAAGTTTTCATAATAAAAAAATTAATACATTACCAGACGCAAATTACAATTATCAGAAGCAATCTAAGAATTTTGATAACCGAATCATTAGCACTATCAAAATATAATTTCAAAAAAAAACTGATAATAATTCAAAATATCATTTCATCACTTCAAAATAGGATTTACATAGAAATACTTTTATTCACTTTAGCCATCAACAACAAAAAAAACTTTGCTTGAATTATTAAGCACGGCTGGATGCCGCAAAGTAAGTGCATTGATATATTGTTGCTATGGAAATAGTCACATATCCCTTCGATCGAAATGATAAATTAACTTTATTTTCTGAACTTAAAACAGCAAACAAAAATTTGGAAATACATATGTTTATGAAGCGATTGATTAGTAATGTGAATGTATGGCATAAGCTAAAGATTAGGAAAAATAAAACAATTATAAAAAATATTATCAATTAATTTATCCTTGAAGATTCATTTTTTCTTCAACGATCAACAATTAGAAACTGCAATTTATTTTATGCTTTCTTTTTTTTGCGGAAATGACTCTTTTCTTTTTCTATACTCAATCTTCAAATGTGATATAACTCCAAAATTATTTAGTCAAATTTTCTTAATCGATTAAAGCATATGATTAATCTCTGAATTGTGCAATCACTTGATGAATAATTTAAAGTGATCACTGCATTTCATTACTACCTATATTCATTCTGTGATCACTTTTTCAACACAAAAATATTAATTATCGCTTAATGACCAATTTTCATGACTGTTCTGATCGCAATATTTCACATTTCTGTTTTTTTATAGTCAGTCTTAAATATATCCTTTTTAACATCATATTAATATAGCTTACATACAAACAATTAGAAAGTCTTAAATATATATCCTTTTTTTTTTATAGTCAGTCTTAAATATATATTCTTTTTTTTTTAACATCATATTAATATAGCTTACATACAGACAATTAACTTACATACAAACAATTACATACAAACAATTCTGCACAGATAAAGATAACTTAATATCCCCAGCTTCATGATAACGGGACTGGAGGAATTTGTCAAGTAGTTTTTTATTTCTATTGGGTAGCTTTTCCACTGTTGTCTTCTTGGATGATAGCAGATTACCTCTTCACAAAGATTTTATCGGTAATACGCATATCAATTATGCTCCAATGCAAGTTCCTTTTTTATGTTCAAATTTTTTTATAATATGTCAAAAATGGAATTTATCGATGGTAAGAGCAAACAAAAATGTTTCTTTAATAATAATGAATTTCCTGTCCTGCTCTTATTACATGTATAATTGTTTTAATAAGCGAACAGCATTGCACATTAAGTTTAAAGTTCGAATTTGAAATTTAGGAATTCAAAGTTTGATATATTTTTCGGAGTCTAGTAAATGTTTCCTGGTAATTGGCGGGAGTTTCAGTTAGCTGAATTGTAATAACTAAATTTCCTAGATGTATGCAAAATCACAATATGCATTTTGAAGGACAATAAATAATGTCATTTGATGTTTAAGAAAGAGGAAACAAATTAAAAGAGCACTCGATACAATAGATGATAAATTTTGCTGCAGAAAATCTTTAAACTTTAAAGATACATCTCTTTACTTCTATGGTTTCAACAAAAATCCACACTAATTAAATGCTACTGATCGTTCGAAAATGAAGAAAGTATTTTAAAATTGATTTAAATGACATCTTTTTTTTTTGAAAATTGCAACCGTGTTTGCTAAGTGCTTTGTCGTGTTAAAAGTTTTCAATATTTTTGCATTTCTTAAAAAAATTTTTCTAATATTGCAAAATATATTGCAATATAGTGAAATATGAAATAATGCTTAGCTTTCAATAAATTTCTAATTAGTATTGCTAGCAGAAATTCGTAAGGGGCAAGTAAAAAGGCATGCATTCAATATGTATATTTCAGCCAGATGATGAATTAATAATTTGTTCGGCTTTCTTGACAAGAGTTCTGGCATCGCTTACGGAGAAAATATTAATAAATTTGGGAAAATTTAGGACAAATCAGAAAAGGTCAGTATAACTTTTTTTCAAGGTCATCACAGATAAAGATTGAAGCATTTTCAATTTCAAAAAACTGAAATTTATGCGCGAAAAGACGGTTCACCGCCGATAGAACTCCCTGATAGCGGTAAATTACGGTACAAAGGACCTCCTCTTTCACCAAAACCTTTCATGCTGCACATCTTAGTTTCATCCATTCACCGTCGATCGTCTTCAGATATTGTGTTACAACCAGTCTTTCATTTATTCAAATTACGGTGCCGCCTTTGATTTTTATGACAGAAAGCTCTTTACTCCACAGAAAGATTTTTACCTCATATTTTGAAAATATTCTAAAGAATGTTCTGGAATAATTGATAATAAATAGTTTGCAAGTGAATCTTTGCTGAAAATAAGCAATTTATAAGTATCGATAAATTATTCTAAAATTACTTCTCCTGTTAATAAATTGTTGATAAATTTTTCAAAAAGTTTTTATTTTCAAATTATATAATTGCTTAACGGACAAGTATCATAGGACATATTCTAGTATTTACAAAACATTAGTCAGAGATAAAAGCCAAACAAAGCATTGGATATAATTAAATTTAAAGAGCATATTTAAATTTGTTGTAATTTAATCATTTCATACTTCCGATTGCCTTGTTCATTCAAGCGTTCATTTCAGCTCTTTGGAAAAAAAAAAGCATTTTTTAGTTGGACAAAATGTCGCTTTCGTTTTCATCGTACAGATTCATCAATCTGATAACTTTTTGGTACCATGTAACCATGTCTCCATTACTATACGCGATATCGCCAATCCATCAGATCGTCCTTGAATATAATCGATGCTTCATGATTTTCACTCTTGGACAATAATTGCCGATATCTTTGTCATAAATGAATCTCTAAAACGTAAGATCTTGAATTCTATTCTGCTATCATGCCTCTATTTTTCTATTATCATCTATAATTATACACATAGGATAATAATAATTTTAACTATAGTTTAGCGAAATACAGCAACTAAAGTTAAAACAAAAGAAAAAGAAACTGTAAAATTAAGTAGAAAATAAATATATAGTAATTCTTATGTTGTACTAATCAGTTATCTTCTTTACAGTTATCAATAATTCGTTGTTGAGAGTATTGAAAATGAGTGCAGGAAGGTAATTATAATTGTTTCAGCTAATTATAATCCATTAAGCATTGAAGCATTTCTAGTATCATTGATTATGTAATGTTTAAAATATCTATTAAAAAGAGAAGAACGTAAAAAGATGAAATTGTGGTATAAGGTCTATTGAGTGGTTGCTGTTTCGATCGGCTGCGCTATCTATGTCTCAAATCGCAATGTTTAATTGTCAACATCAATCGTCGAAGTAACCTTCAATTTGAATTTCATATCACTTTTTTTTTTACTGATAGTACGGTTAGAATTGTAAATTTTGAATTTATGATTAACTAAGAATTTGATTTATTTTTTAAGGAAAATGTGTATTGGAGAAATATTAGCTCGAAGAAGACAAAGTGCTAATTGTTTTCTTATTTACTTGTTGTTAATTACTGGCCTTTTAACAGTTCTTTCTTTATTTCAGTCATCATATCAACATGACGAACACATATTTCGTTTATTAAAATTCAATAGAATTTAATTGATTTATTGCAAATGTAAGCAAAATACAGAGATAATCCAGAAAAAGGTCAAATTTATTCATTTATCATAAGATGGAAAAGAACTTAGGCTATAGTTATAATGCAAAATTATTTAAAGTTATGAATACTATCCCAGCCTAGTAATATTTCACATTTGAATAATTCATGATTCGTTATTTAGTTGAATTCACCAAGTTAAATATTATTTCTAAGGAACTCAAGTTGTATTAATATTGTCTGTACTGAGATCATTTTTTTCCATTTGGCCTTGTCCAAAATTTTTGCCATAAGACTAGCATTGTACACAATTTGCATAAATTTTTATCTCTAAAGGTATTCTCAGTCATTATTACTCAATTTGTTCTTCGGATTTATAATTTTAGAGGCATATAATTATGGAAGAATCTCTGGATGATTTTTTAAGCAACTGTTGATGATAATCGAATTGGATAAGTTTATTTCGGATTTCATGACAAACAGATGGATAGTTGAGGGGAACAGAAGCATAAAATGTGAAAGGAATAATGATAGCGAACTTCAAAGCGATTACCGTGTCCCATTTTCTTTTAAATTGATCATTTTAATGATTTGAATTTTCCCAAATTTCATAGGCGCTTAATGTTTGTTTAGTGCTATTTGTCGTAGACAACTTGGCGATGCAGCTGGATAGGAGATGATGACAAGTCCTATCAATCGTATAAAAAATGAACAAACAATAAAATTTTAGAGATATGAGAGCGTTAGGGATTGATCAGAGTTTTGAAATTAATTTTATGCAAATGAACTCATTCGGTCTGCAATAGATTAACTATATGTACGTATTATTGCTTTCAACCTTTTTTTCATGCAAAGTGAAAATCAGCCGATATTCTTTACATTTACTTTTTATCTCACTAATTTTCTGCAATAATATAAAATATTCGGTTATTTCTGAGATATGCAGGAGATGATTAGCACAAATTCTAGTAGTGTTATCTGATCTCATATTATGACTGCTTTAATCATTTCAAGGCAATGTTTAAACAGCTTGACAGCTATCTTTCCAATAACAACCTTTCTCTAGTCTTGCATACAATCACTCATTTTTGTATTTATTTTTTCTTTCGCGTTCACAAATTTTTAAAATTATTGCTGATCGATAGAGCCATTATTCAAAACCTATACTCCTGGCCTTTCTACCGTAAATCAATCATTTGAATAGCCTCCATTTCGTAAGATGAAAACCATCATTAGCACCCAAGAGAGATGAAATGTTCGTTTATTTTGTAAGAAATACTTATTTGTCAGATGGATCGAATCGTAAGTGTTTACATTGGTGAGAAAAAGAACAAACTACTTACTCATTGCTGCGCCTTACCGTCTACCAATCATTAATACATCATCATTATTTTTCACGAAGAGACGAGAAATTTATTTGCTTAAGAGTGAAATATCGTCGTTCAAAAGCGAATTTTCTTGTCATCGGAGAGTCCCTCCTATGTAAAGTGCAGTGTTCAAAAGGATCTTACAAATGAAAAGCAATTTTCTAAAAAAAAATAATTATATTGGCATTTCACTAAGGTTCAAAAAACTTGACTGTTTAGAAGTATTTCTTGTTTGCAAATGAAATAGGAAGAATCTGAAAAATATTTAAGCCTAAAAAACCATGTCATGTATGAAATAAAAAATACTTGTAAATTACTATTCATCTAAAAATTTCAATCTATTCTAATTAATTTCGAGATGTTTCGGAAACTTTTCAATCATTTCGTGAATGAACTCGTTTTGCTCGATTTCGTCTTAAATTTGAAATTTCACTGTTACAAAGACTTTGTATAATATGAACTATAGAATTGAAATCATAGGTAATAGTAAGTTAAGCATTCGAAAAAATAATTTTTAATGCAGTTAACTTGCAAATTTTTTTCTTTGATTTTTGTGAAAACTTAAAAACAATTATTATACTAAGTGGTAGAAAACTGCACTTCATGCAATTATTATAAAATGAAGATCGAAATAATATTTATTTCAATCTTTCAGACAAAAGGGAAAACTAACAATTTAGAAGAAAGTTGACGGTATCCTGACCTTGGTAGATCGCTGTTCGAGAATGTCAGAGATATATTTTAAAAAATTGAAAAACAAGAATTTTAATCAGATATTCAGCGATACAGATCTATTTATTGTGGCCGATGGTATGCTCGCTCATTCATATAGATTACCCGGCTCCTTCATTACTTTTCTATCGTTTTCCTTTTCAAGTTTTCCCGAATGAGCTCTCTGACAAAGATTTCGCGAATTGATATGGGACATGAATAGTGGTGGTATCTCGTTTTTATACCTCAAAACATTCTAAAACATGTTTGTTCCAATTGCTTTTTAATATCTCAAGACATCATGAAACATACAGTAATTCAACTTTCTTTTTTTCATACTTCTTGCATGCCTCAATTTATTTTGCAATATGGCAGTAATCTAAAAGTTTCGTTCTATAAAATGAAAAAGAATATGCTAAACTTCTTACTTTTTGAAGAGTCGTTTATCTGCGACTTCTGAAACAAATCTGACAAAAGACCAGTAATTTCTTTCAATGAAAATTGATTCTTAAAATAGGTTAATGATGAATACTTAATTATTTTATTTAATTCACCTCTTACTCAGATTATCGATGTTGAACTCTAATAAATCTAAATCATCTAAATCTTATTTATATCAAAGTATTTGCGATTGATAGTTCTTCGATATACTCTTCGATCGCTGTTTACAGTTCTTAATAGTCGGGAATTCATAAATGAAAAGTTTGAAATTTTAACTTAGGTTTGGTTCATTCCTCAATGTCAATTCTACTTATCAAATCTAAACATTAACAACCAATTTGAAACTTGAAGACTATAGCAAAAATAGTTTTGAAATGTTTAATATGATTTTTTTTTCATCTAAACTTTGTAAGCTTGCTGGCGCCTCCAAGTAATTTGATGCGTTTTGTTAGATTGTAAAATATCCATTATCAGATCAGTGACGCCTAAGGCAAAACAAGGCGCCATTGAAATGATAGCGACTATGAGGCGCTATAGTATGGTTTTTTTTTAACGAGTCGAGAGATATATTTGAAATAGAGAGTGTAATGATCTATAACTTGCCAACTGTCTCGATTGTTAATCGAACTTTACACAGTATTTTGCTGCAACTTTACACTTTTGGAAGTTTTTCGAGATGAGTTTTAACGTAGTAGGAATGTGCAAATTCAGCAACGCTATGTAAAAAATTGATATTTTACAGCAGACAATTAGAAATTATTTATTACGAAGCAAAGAATTTGTTGTAATGAAGAAGCTATGAAGCAGAGTGGATCATTTAGTCAGATAATTAACCTGAGCTTAAAATTAGGTCAAACTGCCATATATATAGTGTCTGCTAATTATATTTAACATGTGAAAGTAGAAAGAATTCTGAAATTCAGTCACTACTTTGAAAGAAGTATGTGAACTCAATACAGTCTTCAAGAGAGTTGTGATTTTAATTATCAGTTAATGCGATAAATAAATAAACATGTTTATTAACTCTTAACTTAACTGGTTTCACGAATTAATGACGGGAAAATTTTCATTCAAATATATAGAGTAAAATGACTTCTTGATCATTGTACAAATCTTCAATGGTGGAACAATAATCCACCTTCCATCAACGTGAAATTATCGAATTCCTACGAATTTCTTTCAAAGAGGAATAAGAAGGAAGAATGTATTATTAATAAGAAGATCCGAAATGTTCTATTGGACAGCAGAATACTTTCGCAAAATTTGAAAAATTCGGAAAGTCAAAGTTGTAGAAACAAAATAAAACGTGGCATTTTAGGAAAAGGCGCATAAAGTAGAAAAATTGTAATATTTAAAATTAACGCAAAAGTTCGAAATGGAATAACCAAGCAAGATCAGTAGGCTCTCTAATAGAAATAAGTATTGATGTTTTTTCTATGGGAACATAGAATATTAGAAATGAATAATTGAAAGCAAAAAATGAATGAAGAAAGAAGTATGAATATTAAAATATAAAAGAAAAAAATATTGCAAATACTAAGCAATTAAGGAAAGATAATAAAGAATGGAAAGTTTCATTTGCTGGATTAAGGATGACTCTTTGGAAAACTTGTACCTGTCCAGCTTCTTTCTACTTATTCCTATTTTTTTTTTTTTTGGTTTGATTTGAATTGTTAAAAAAGTTTCGATCGCAAAATTCGCAATTCCGAATCAAATCGGTTTCATATGAATGTTTTCGAATTAGAAAACTTGTTCTTTATTAATTCAGCAAAATACATTAACTTTTCTAAAGGCATATATTATATTAAATATATTATTTTAGCATTGCTGTTTTTGACATACACTTTCATTTTTTTGTAGTGTATTTTTGAAATTCTATCTCTTCGTGAAAATACTCTTTTTGTAGCAATTGTTTCTCAGTGCTTTCTAACGAAATGGTTTCAAATCTAATTATTCGGATATTTTTTATCACTTTCTATTTCGATCAAGTTAAATTCATTTTTTAATTCATCAAAGAATTGAGAGAAGTTCTCAGAGATGACAAAAACTGGAAACAATAACTTTTGCCTCGAGCAAAAAGTGAGAATATTTCGCGGATAGAGGGAGTCGAACAAGGTCATTCTCGATTTTCGATTTTCAAAATGACGGGTGGATAATTTGGCGGGCTCTAACGTACTTTTCTTTACTTCCAATAATTTATGAACTCTCGAAATATTTATTGCATTGAATGTACGATATTGAAAAGATATGGCCTTGCATCTCGGACTCTTCTTTTTTTTTTCATTTCCCACATCTATCCTTCTCGATAATCTTTCCAAACTCCGCTCCTTATCTCCCCTGCATCCTCTTCCCACATTTTTCGAGGAGGAGGAAGTGACGCCAAGCTGATATACCTGCTGATTAGTGGTAAACTATAATTTACATAACAGATATTCAATTGACAGTGACCATGTCCTAAAAATAGACATGCACATGCTCTTTCGAAGTTGACTAGCGTCAATCCGTGTAACCATATTTCTTCAGAAACAGCATACTCATTACTTCCAGTTCAAAATTGCTTTCAATTTTTAGTTAAGTAAAAGGATAGATGTAACATAAAAAATCCAATATCTCCTTTCAATTCAGTTTTTAGAACATTAAGTGTCATTATTGAATTCAAATATTTTAAACTTATTCCAGTATTTAGAGATTTCTGAATTCCAAATTCTAATTTCATCTGTAAATCATTTATTGACTATTTTTGAGAATTATAGTTTGAGATGTTTATTCTAACAGGACATTAACAGTTTTTCACACATACAGAATAGTGGTAACAGGAGACATAACAGAAGTTTTGTTTCAAACATATCTGCAGTCAATTATTTACTGCAAAATTGGCTGTTCTTCTGGAGTTAAACTGTAAATAGTTTCATTTATTTATTTATGTTGCAAACGTATTATACATAGTGTAGAATTTCACGATTCTTTTCAAAATTCAAATAAAAGATTTAGAAACCCTCGAACATCTTGTAAAAATTTTCTGAAACATTCGTTTGCTTCTTCATTAAAACTATATCGACATTGCTTAACATAATTTTTATTCTTTTTGGAATTATGAAATAAATAATTGGTCAGCTGTGCTGGTAACTAATATTAATTAGGATATCATTTTTATAACCACTGTACCAACAGTATTAATTTGATAATTATTGGAAATGTGGGATCGCAAACAGAGAAGTCAAATCTTTAACACAAAATGAGAAAGATAGGCAATATTTCTCTATTTGTCGACTAAATATCGATTTTATTGTTCATCTTATTCGAACGCTAATTATAATTTAGAACTTTGTTCAAGAATTTTACAGAAGAAATAAGAAAAATAATAGCTCTATTTGACCATGACCTAATTAGATTTGTAGTATTACAAAGCACAATCAGACGATGCCTTTATAGGACATCACCTTTGAAATTATTAAATTCGAACCTTTATTTTCGTATTTTGAATTTTTTTTTTTAAATTAATGATGTTCAACGATATGATTACTTGGTTACCTTTTTTTTTAGTTTATTTCTTTCCTTTTACAAAAATAGTTAAATGCTGGAGAAATTTTTGGAAATATTTTTAGTTAAATTTCAGATTTTCTATTATGAACTGAGATACTGCTACTACAAAAACAATTCTTATCTCATTACTGTGCCACCAGTTAATCTTTACAATTTATAGATAATTTATATATAATTACTGAATGCAATAATTACTGGACTTGGGTAAGTCAATAGCCTACTCAAGAAACAATTAAGTTTTAACAGTTTTGCATTTAATGCTTTTTTTTGAGTCATTTGATGCTTCTTACCCACCTTTGTGCATAACATGACCTCCATGTTAAGTATTCGGATCAATCAGCTATCATTATATTTCATTTTTTTTCCAAAGCATTTCCGAATCCCTAATCCATTAAGGATTATTATATTGGAGGTCATACAGCTACCACTCTTATGGTTATTTATATACAAGCAATGGTCAATATTATATTTTAAAATTTATATTGTCGGCGAAATAATGATGAGTATTAAATATTAAATTATACGAACAAAAAAGAGTTCGGATATAGTTAAATAAACAAATAATCAATTTATCGCTTAAGCTATTGTTATTTCAAATCATAAAAATATACCAAGAAAACGATTCTAATTTCCTGTTATGTAACTGAACGAAATGTTCTGCAAAATGCAATTAAAATAGTATAAATAGACAGGGAGAATAGGCTGAATTCGACACACATCATTCACTTTACATATTTGTGTCACATACATACATACACACACACACATATACACATACAAATGCAAATGAACATGTATGTATTTAATATACAAACAAAAACAATACATGACCAATTAGAAAAGAATGAACATAAATCGAAGAGTCCAATCGAGATTGTTCGCAATACTTATTGTTTTGAATTTGGGTAAGTCAATATCCTATTCAAGAAATCATAATCTCTTACTCTCTTACTATCTTATTATTCAAAAATACCATAATCTTTTACTGTGATAGAAATCGTTTATTTGCTAAATGGATAGCTTTATGGATAATTGTTACGGCATCTCCACTACATGTATGTACTGTTTATAAGTATAGTTTCGTTGATTGAATTTCCATAATTCTCGTTGATTGAATTTCCGTAGTTTTAAATGTTGTAATTTGTATAAACAACGAAAAAAAAAATCCATCCAAGTGACACCAGATAGATATTCATTAATTTTAGGAAAATTGAGACGTAACAAAGCGCATTTTTCGCAATCTTTTTTATTACATTCTATGATTATTTCATAATTCATTCCAGAATATACTCGGATTTTTTTTTTCAGACATCAAGACAACGGCATTTCGCCCACAATTTTCATTATCTCGGTCACTTTGCTCGCTTTGCTAGGACGAGATTTCCCAATGCTGCTCTATCCAGTACTGGTCCCTAGAACTTTACATATTTGCCTATCATCGAAAAATAAATTTCTTTCCCTTTGAAAAGCTTGTATGGCGCCAAAATTGATGAGGGAACAAGTTCCTTGATAGAGCGAGCCACATGGATGCAAACAGATAGATCACCAAATAGCTGTAAACAACTAACCTCTCCACTCTTCCTCCACCCGTCCCTTACCCATACTACTATACCCAAACAACAGATGCCTTTTTATGCATGCAAAATAATGCTTCTTCTGTTATAAACAACAATCGTATGACAGTAAGTTTTACCCAAACAAAGTATATGTGAAAAAGAAGGGAGAAAAAGCTGCCACTATCCAGCACTTCTTCCAATCCTTCCATTATATCGTAAACAACTCCGTCCATCTATCTCCTTGCTTATCTATTTCACTCTATTCACAGCTGTACTTTTTGCGCGCGCGCGCTTTTCTACATGCAAAAATAATTTTATCATTTTTTCTTCCAGAAGAAAGAAAAACAAAACTATATGTTTTTGCAGAATTGCCATCATTGAAATTGCTATCGGTTTAAGAATCGGTTTGAAATAGTTGTAAAGAAGGGAAAAATGATATTATTCAGCGTTCTAAAGATACGAGCATTCTCGGATCATTCATCCAGCTATTGCTTATCACCTCGGGATAACTTGCGGAGTATAACAGCTAATTTCACTGTTATACATTACCTTTCGAGTTTTCTTCCCCTCTCTCTTTCTGTCCTATCCGGTTCAGAACGTCACATTCTTATATACTCTGAAGCTTTATATTATCATGCTTCATTGCTATTGCCACTCTTCCTTTGGCAGCTTCATATCATTCTATTCCTGTGCGCTGCTGCATGATAAGAACTTGTCGAATATCACAAATATCATTCTCAAAACTTCACGGTACTACCGCCCAGATGATAATCTTTATCAGTCTGCCTTCATCTTATTGCCTTTTTTAGAACTAGAACGCGTAGATATCGATCCGAAGGTTCTGAGAAGTAGCCATATGTACCGTTAATTAATAATAACAGTGATTAACTGTTGTTATCAATGGCAGCAGCAAACTGTCGATTCTTTGTTATCGAATCTTATCGCTGATCCCGCATTAAAATTCATCATTGCGCTCCACGTATTCAAGCATAATTCTCGATGCCACCTCAGCGAAAACGAACGCTAGTTGATTCTTATTCCTGACAATAACTCTGCAAGCTGCATGTAATTCGCAAGCATGCATACGCTGCTGATAAGATAGATGCCTTTGGTTAAGTGCCAAGTTTTTTCCTTTTTAAATACGCAATAAATAGAGTGTGAATGGGGAGAGTGCAGACAGATGTAGTTTTTAATGATCATCTTCCATAAACAAGTAATAAGCGTCTTGACAAGAAGAGACAAAAAGAAAGGCATGGAGGGGGTAGAAAGCATTCGAATAACGATGAGCACTTCGTTGGTGAAATAGGAGAGAAAATGGGAGAGAAGAGGAGTGAAGGGAAGGCAGAAAACAAGAGGAGAAGGAGGTGCTATAGGGGCGGGTGTGGTTCGTCGTTGTGTTCCATCCAAGAGGAGTGCATTGCTGAGTGCGGGAAAGCGACCAGTCGGCGTAGTGGGGAAGTGTGTGGTTGTGTTGGTCAACTGTCCACTTGACCCCAGTGACCTCTCTTTGATTGCTATTCTCTGCTTACACTGTCCGCGCAATGATCACATATGATGATGACACATACATTGCTACTATCTCTATACTAGTATTCTCCTTGCTATAATTGAAGATCGTACAGCCGTCTATATCTGTCGCTCCTTAATTTGCCTTTATCACTCTTATCGTTTTCATCATTGTCACTATCATTATGACAATTATTTCTGCTATTACCATTGATTGACCAGTCAGTCAAATGGAATTGCCGCAGCAATTTGATGTTCTATGAATACAAACCTGCTCGAGTGAATAAATAATCTGTCTCTGCAGAATACTATTCATCAATGTTCCAATTTCTACGACATATGCATTTGTAGTTAGATGGTCAAGCTACAACTATGATCAGAGTTGGCTACTACATATATGTCCTCTTTTATTTATCTATTTACTTTACTAATTATTCGTTCGTTCACCTCCAACACTATCTCTTATCATATGACATTGTAGATGTTCACTGTATTGGTTGCTTTCTTGGCATCATTATGAATAATCAGACAATGATTTCTTTCTTGCATGCAGATTTCCGTTCATTCATCTGCGATGAATATTAGTTACTTTCTCAGTTTTTTTATCAATTTCAATTTTGAGCTTTGAAACGCAGACATCTTAAGATATATCTGAATTCTTAAGATATATCTGTTAATTCAGATGTTTCATCAAAATAGTGGATTTGTTATTTTCCTATTATACCTTATAATTAAATTAGAGGTCTCAAAAACTTTTGTGAAAGATCGATGTGCGATGGTACTTATTCACTTCTCTCTCACTCTGCATGAAAGAAGAAACCCTTATCGGGTTTCTTAAATGAGATGACCCGTGTTCCCCTCTCTTTTTTTTTGTCCCATTCTTCATTCGCCGTCCCTTTTACAATGATCGGACAGTGTTGTCCATCAATATGAACTATAGAGAACTTTGCCTCTCCTCTTAACTCCATAAATTAATCTTTTTCGTGAAATATTCAGATTGTTGGACAACTGGACGACGACTCTCCTTCTCCTACTCTCTCTTTTTGCACTTTATTTTTTTTCACTCGTACTATATAGTCACTTGCTTTAACAGCTGACTATCACAACGACCAGAGTTATAATTCCTGTCGTTTAAGCGGAACGGCCGCAACTGTTCGGTGAAGTTATAACACTTTTTTTTCAAGTAAAGTTCAGTATAGGTGAGAAGGGTCATTTTCTTGAAGAATTCATAGTCTTTGACTTCGTCCTTGAACAAAGTTTAGTAATATTATTATAAAATTGGAGTGTGTTCTTGTTTTATATAATTGAATATGAGCTTGAAAATATCTCTCTATCATTGTGGTTTGTCGTGTGGATATTGGGATCATTGATGCTTGAATTATCGGTTATGTCATTGAATGGCTAGAAAAATGAATCCTTTTAAAACTACTATTAGAAAATCTCTCAATCTTTTCTCTTTCCTCTGTGACCAAATGTCGTTGCTTGTCCTAATCTCTGTCCAACATCATTCTGTATCCTGATTATTCGAGCCATATGGTCTCAGCATTATGTCCTTTCTCCAAGTGATGCTTATTTATTGCTTAACAGAGCTTTTTGATTATTGTTGATTTTCTCGAATGTTCACATCTGTTATACTTTGCTGAATATTTCTTGTTTATTAAGTTTATTTCTAGCTCCGGTAAAAGTGAAACCAGTGCTATTTCAACTGCAGTCAATTTGTTGATGATTTGTATACGCTTGTTAAACCGTTCATATTGTTTTCTCTCCCATCTTAAGAAGTTATAACGTCTGTAGTTTTGGATAATTACAAGTTTTTGTTCCAGTTCTTTATTATTCCGGTATTATTGACAAATTATTTCTAAAGTATATCTACAAAAAACATTCTGTAGATCTGTGGAATAAAATTGTTAAGTAATCTTGGATTAAATTGAAGTAGAATTTTTGAAAATTCGTTTGACTGATTGATTGATTGATGAGCAAATTAGTTTGTCCTTTTTACTTATTACGTGCATGCTTGCGCCTTATTTGAGAGTCTGTTTATATCAAGTATTGTTTTCAGGTTTATTAATCAGTCCTGTATCCTTGGAACAAAAGCAGAAGTATTGAAATTGAAAAGATATATCGCTCATTCTAATTCTAATTTTTCCTTATTATTCTAAAATTGTCTGGTAAATTCTATGGAGGATTCAGTTATTATATCGACGCCGGTGAATGCTACTACAGTCACTACTGTTCCTCATAAAATGGGACCTGTGAAATTATTGAAACGTAGCGCTCGACGTTGCTTATTTGGACGTCCAAATCCACAAAATGTTGATCAGTGGTTAACGAAAGAGTTAAATGAAATTCGACGTGAGCAGCAATTGAGATGGGATTTTTTGTTTGGTCCTGAAAATCCGTGCCCATCGGCAATTGCTACAGAATGGGAATTCATTCCTGTTCCAGCCGAATCGGTAAGTTGCCCATATCAAATCATTATGCATTTTTATCTCCGAAAAGTTTCCTTTTACTTTTCATTGTAATAGTATACTTCATTCAGAATTAGCTTTATTTATTCTAATTTAATCTGATTTATATTATTTATTCAATAAATTCGCACGGAATATAGAATAAGTTTCGAGAATATGTTCACTTGTTACAGGTCCCGCAGTTCTATCGCAGTTCTTATTATTTATCCAATCGATGCACACCATGTGAAATTGAGAACTGCATACCTTGCAGTACTAGTATAAGCAGTAATTATAATATGGATTCTATGACTACTCCTATAACGTCTACCTGCTCAGATCCAGAACCGGTCATTCCGGCCACATCAAGTATATCGAATTACAAAGAACGACGTATAGCCAAGAAGCAGACGAAGTTAACTGGTTAGTGCTCAATTTTTTAAACTCAACTCCCCAAAAAAATAATCAGTTTCAATTGACTTCAGATTTAAAATAATATTCGTATTCATATTGTCAAACCAAAAATTTGTTCGAGAAAAATTTCTTGATGCTTGAGCTAGTAGGGTGCCTTGCTGTTTAGTTTTTGTTTCTTCTTACTGCTAATGTTTCTACCAAGAAATCTTCCTTTCATGCTGAAGTTAAAAGAGATTTTAATCGAAAATCTAGTATTCTTATGTTTTTGAATATTGCTTTCTACTAGAGTTATGATTTTCATTCTAAATGGAAATGCCTTGATTTGCATTTTACATTTTTTTATATCACTTTTGCAACTTTTTTTTTGCAGCATTTATGAATGTTGATTCACGTAAGCGATTGCGTCAGCAAACTAAGAAAGTTCCATCATCACCAAAATCAATACGTCTAATGGGACGTTGCAGATCATTTATATAGATTAATAATTCGAAAGGTCATCGGTCAACAATAAAGGCTTCAAAGCTTTTACTTCAGTAGTGAAGCAAAAACTTTCAAGCCTAGTGATATTATCTTTAAAAAAATGGTAATGTCGTGGCGTTCATTTTTTCTGCTTCACTGTGGTTCTAATATTTCTGTGATAATGCTATGTAAGAATTTTTGTCAGATATGCAGTTGCCCGTTTTTTCCTAAAATCAGTCATCTTCAAGATTTATGAACATATTTTTTTATTACTGTAATCAGTTAAATGCGCAATAGACTAAGTACACTTGAGGGTACTATAATTTTTTGCTTCTCCCCGCATATTTTCGGAAGTAACTTCGAATGACATAATTCTCGAATATCATATTATCACTGCTGATCGTAAGGAATTACCGGTATTTTTTTATCTGCATGTTTTTCATTGCTTTCATTAATTGTATGTTTGTGGTCAAGTTGCCAAAATGTGTAAATTACTCTTATGAAGAGCATATTTAATACTGCACATAGTTTTTTTATTCTAGATTGTTATTTACAAAAATTTAATTGTTATTTAATTATTTTACAAAAAGTTTTTTGTGCTATTAAAACTATTGTCGGTGTAAGTTGTGATTATAAAATATTGTGGTTTTGAAGGGCTTGAAATTTGATAACTGCTAGTTGTGATTATTTCATTGTGCTTTAGTAAATTCATTTCTTAAATAGATTTTTGGAGTAGTAGATTTACTTTGCTTTCTTGCAAAAAACACACTTGCAGAAATGACGTCGAAATTCAAAGCTGTAAAGATGTCAAACAGTACATGTTTATTTCAAGTAGCAATGATTTCACATATACTCGAACATGGACATTTCAAGAAAGGATAAAATTATCAATCATTGAACTGTGGTTTAAACTTGCCAGTGGTTTGGAATATGAAAATGGGATGCAGTTAGTTTCGGAAAAATTCTATTGGATATTTTTAAAAAAACGTGGAATCCTGGAAGATTAATTAAAATATATTTTTTAAAGCGAAGGAAAGAAAAAGGAAATTTGTAGGAGAATGGTATTTCACGGTATCGTTATCCATTTGTGTTATGAACTTTCGAACGAGATTAACTTTGCTCCATTAAGAAGATTGAGGGGATCAAAGGTCAAGGTGATTTATGCAGGTCGCAGAGTCTTTCTTACCGAATGAAACATATATCCATATTTACTGCAAAAATATCTACTACAGATAGTTTCTAAACGTCAAACATATTATTTCGTTCATTTCTGATTATTCCAAGAGCCGAAGAGAAAGGAAAAACTACCCTTTAAATTCCAGTAATTGTAAATTTATTTCAAAAATCATGATAATTAAGTTGAATGAATCAATTATAGTTCGGGATCCCTCAGTTAAATCTTTCCTTCTCTACCTCTCTACCCTTTCTGTTAATTTTGCATTTTCAAGAAAGATGTTTTTGAAAGTCTCATTTAGAATAGTTAAAATACACATCATTGGTTATCCTTCTAACTATTTAGAGATTTTTTTTTACATGTCTATCAACCGATCGCGCGGCGATTATCCTTCTATTATTGTCAATATTCCTGGTAGCTGTTTTTCAATCTTTTACCAATGAATACCTGAAAGACATATCTTCTCATCATTAAAAACTTCAAAATGAGAACATTAAATAAGGTCATTTTCATCCTTTTTTTTTCATTATGCGAAATAGTAAGAAATTATCAATTTCCAGTATAATCCACGATATATTGTTAAATGAAATACTCAATCACCGAAATAATGATTGCAGCTCTCAACTTTTATCCGTGCTTTCTTGTAAGAAAATTTTTTTATACTTTCTCATAAATTGTAAAATCGTTTTTCTGATGAATTGAAAAAAGCATAACAGAAGGAGAATGTATTCCAGAAGATATGAGTGTCATGATTAGCGAAGCCACTTGAACATTATTTAGAAACAGTTAAAAGGTAGTTGGAATGATCACAAAGCAGTATTAGTCCTGAAAACTAAGAATTTTAAAAGATAAAGAATATAAGATGGAAACGAATAACAATCGAATGTTTACTTTCCTTTAGTCAATTTTGTTATCATGCTCCTGCAATGAGCATTTGAAGCCAAAAAATTGATCAGTGTTTGTCGTATTTTTGGAATAATCGACATTAGCTGTAAGAAAAAAAATCACTATAAAAACAGATTGCATGATAAGGTTTCAGGATTTTTAGGATATGCATAAACTAGCTCTCTTCAATGGAAGCTTCTGATTCCTTGGTCTATCCCCCTTTATATCGATGCCGTTCGAATGTTTACCTGTTTCTCCATTCAATATATCGTTTGAAAAAATAGAGAAAGGTAGCAGAGAAGAGCATAGCAGTGTTCTCATTTTGTAAAAATTAATTACCAAATAAAAATAAATAATTTGCGGTGGATGGCGGCAACATAATAAAACTTACAAAAGACGGGCGAGTATGTATCGCAAACTCTGTTTATTCTCAAGGTTAATTACTGATGGTACATAAGCTAGGAGAAAACATAATAGATGCAAAATATTGAAATGATTTGCATATAAATATGCATAAAATTATATTCATATCTTCATTGGTATTAGTTAAGAGATGTCTTGTTAGGCGATAAATTCTATTTTCTTCGCCGAGTGATACTATTCTGCTTGATGCCTTTTAGCACAAATTCAGAAAAGTGAAGCATCTCTGCTACTGATCGTCGAATAGTGAATAAAGCTGTGTAATGTAATGTATAGTGAGAAAATAAATCGCTGAAGCCGTTAGCAGCCATCTCGTGCATATTATTTTAGTCATCGGGGCGCCGTACAATGTACATTGTTGAAAATATTTATTTGAGGAGAACAGAGGGGGCACGAATGAATGAAAAAAAATTTAAAGTTTAATTCAGTTGTCGATTGAATAGAAAGCAAAAGAAGTTGATAAGTCAATGGAATACTTGAACACATAGACAAATGAAAACTTTCTTTTGCAGATTAAATTAGAATGAATAAATACTAGACTGGATGAGACAATTAACTTCAGTTCGAAATATTTCCCAAGCTGTGCAAATATCATATTTTGTTTTAATAATATTAGTATCAGCGACAATCGTAATACGGATGATGGGGGAATGAATAACAGCTTGTACAGAAGGCAAGATAATGTATTATTATCTTGATGAATTGCGACGAAAACAAAACATTCGAGAAAATGAATGATTAGAGATGAATAGGTAGATGAATTAAAAAAAGTATAGAAATAATCTTTTTTAACATACATAAGATGTGCCTCATTATCAAATAAGCTTTTATAAAGCTTATTTGCATAAAAAGGTATGGTTCAAAAGAAAAGCTTTTACCAAACAGCATCAAAAGCACCGCTCTCAATAGATACTCTCTACGGATTTCGAGGTTTCTTCACCTTTTAATCCATGTTCCATGTTCTAATTATGTAAATGAAGTATTGAGGACAAAATATACCATATGGTACAATCCAAAAAAAGAAAAAAAAATGTTCATTCGGACAGCAGGTCCAGGGTCAAATTCAGGTTGCAGTGTATCAATTTAATATTTTTTTTTTACTTTTGTCATTAAAATACAATTAAATTTGATTTATGTGGTGCGAAATAATATAGCACGAAATAATGAAAACTGAGGAAGTTCTGTGCAAGGATAGATATATAAAAATATCGACATAGTAATGTGTGTCTATGTTTTGACTCCTCAATTTCCTAGTGGGCAATTTTTCGAGTAAAATACCTTGTATACCGACATCATTAGTGCTATTTGTTTCGGGTCAATACTTAAAAGAAATCATGCCTAATTTGAGTTATTCTTTAGGAGCTTAATTAGCATAAGAAGAGAGGTCGGCATCAGTTCATTAAACAGTAACAATGTTTATTAATTTCCTCAAGAGTACTGTATATCTATATCTTTTATCCATTCCGCTAAATTCGATGCTAAGCTATTGTACAACAAAGTTACCGCTTCCTACATATCCATGTATTTATATCACAGTTCATTAACTATACGCCTACTTATAGCATAAATCTTGTATTTTTTTTTTCATAAATCTATCATTGCTACCGAGCGTTATCTTTATATAGTAATTTATAATGTAAAAAGTAATACTCTTAATATAAACTGCATCACAAATGTTTATGTCACTTTATATAAATAACAATTTTGATGTCTGATAAATTATTGGTCAACAACGTTCTGTCAAACTATACGAAGAGAGGCAAAATGACGCATTATAAGTTTAGATAGGTCGACCACGTTCTAATTAATTAATGAACCGACTAGGAAATGTAGTGATATTACATAATATCATTAATTTGTTTTTTAAAAAAGTGAAACTAGTGCTTTGCTATCAGAAAACCAAAAATCAATTCAACCATTCTTATTGAGTTGATTTCGAAATTTCTAATAAATTTCAGCATCTTTTATTGTTAAGATCGTAATGTTAAGCCGCTCTGACAAGTTGTGGTGACTGATAGATGCAAGGAGTAACACAATGATGGCGGTAGCATTTTTATTCACAAATGTGCGGCTAACACTTAAGTGAGAAGTGAACTTCTTGATTGATAGGTCGCGTTTGGAATTGTAAATTTTCTGGCAATAATTTAAATGAATCCCTTTTGTGACCGCTAATCATCCAAAGAAAGGGATGCGAGGAAGGGAAGAAATAGAACAAAACGCTTTTAAACACTTCACCGCTTTACACCTCAAGAAACCAAACCATTTCAAAAAACTGACAGATAGAGAAAAGAATTTTGCGGTAGACTGTTGATGAATTCTGGATATACAATATGCATAACATATGATGCGGCATTACTTCTTTTAACTTTTTTAAAAAAAATAATTTCGATTTTAAACTCGAGGCAAAGTCAGGGTCAGCTACGTGATCCCACATTTAATTATTTTCATAATTATTCGAGCGCAATTAAAATGATCTAAACATAAATTAGAACTCAATTTTTCTTCTTTTCATTACTGTCAAAATGTTTCGAAAATTGCGGGTTTTCTTTTATTGTCTTAATTTGAACAAGTTTCATCCCGACTCCTCTCAATTCAATTTATTGAAAGATGTTTAAAGAAATCAATGACCGACTGAAGACAGTAAAATCATATTAACTAAGTGAAATAAATAATGCGAAGAAAGCTTCAGGAATTAAACACATTATACCAGCAGAAAATTAAAATTTAAAAAAGCTCATCATTCAATTTATCTCCCGGAAATTATCTTGCAGTAAAAAAATTTTACAAGGGAATAAGAGCTAAAAGTAGGTAGATTAATATTAAACCTTTCTTAGATATAAAAGTATCGCTAATACAGGAAGAGATCTTCACAAGAGAGAACTGAAACTTTTCAATTAAGACCGATTCTCTTCATCACTTTGCTAATCAGCACTAAATTAAAATTTCGCATAGAAAAAAATTTTTTATTCCGATTTTTAATCAAAATTTCAAGTCCATAATTTCTCAAAATCCTTTTTTAATGCATGTTGAAATATTAGATTGCAGTTGCATTATTACTTATGTAATCAGGAATATCATCACAAATGAATTGATATGCCATCTGAGACACGCAATTAAAAATACATTTGCATGAATTTCCCACATTATCATTGCGCAGTGTCTGAAAATCCATTGCCATGCTACTAGCCGATCTTTGGTGGAGGTTATCGTAGTTGATCTTCCTGTGACCTTATACTGTAAATCTTTTTTTTCTCACTGTACCATTAGCTTCCAGGGTTCAAAACAACAACAGACTTTTTTTTAAATTATCAGCACACTGATAATATAACACTTGCGATTTAGCGTTTTATAGTCCAGTGCTATAATCCTACACAACGAAACGATTTGACGGATACATTTGCGAACTAAATCTTTGTATTCACAATTCTTCACGAAAGTTTAATTTTCCGATAATTAAGATATCCCGCAGTGATCCATCAATGATGCATGAATTTTAAACTAGTGATCACTTGGACAATGTCGATCGGCCTTTTTCCGATCAACCGAGCTTCTTAATAATTTGCTCCCATTATGGTCAACAAAAGAAGCATAGATGAAGTCATTATATGTTTGTACGTTCCAATTACATCAACGATTTTTTTTTCTTTTGGGACCTGGAGAGGAGGAAATTTTTTATTTTATTTTTAAAGTTTTAAAAAACTTGTAACATAATTAAACTCAAGTTCGGGAAAAAATTATTTCAACAATTTCTAAACTTTTTAACCAAATTAAAAAATTGTTACACAAAAACCCCTAATGCATTAAGTCAAATAGATTGAAAAGACAAACGAGCTCTGAGGTTAATCCGACAAATCAGAAGATTTTCCAAAAGGTTGGCGGAAACCTTTTGAAAATATATATAGCCGAAAAAATTTTTTTCTACTTTGGAGAGCCAGTGGGTGAAGTATCGTTTTCACAAGCAGTAATGCCGACATACATCGTCACATAAACCATTGTAAAGTTTGTTTAAGGGAACAGCGGAAAGGTGAGAATGTGGAGACTAGGTTCGATCGAATATCGATCATTTAGGAATAGCTCAGGGTCATCACATGATTAAATGATGAAGCACAAACAGACAAAGTTTACATCTCCGCGTCAGAATTATCGAAGCAAATAGAATCAATTACTCATAAAAATTATAATGGGCTATCATTGCTTATTCCGTGTTCCCCACATAATGAAAAAAAGGAATCAATTAATATGACATCCACGGAATAATGGCATGTATTTTCACAAAAGCATCAATTTTGTTACATGAGGAACATTAGAATTACTATCATCGAGTTTGAAATTAAATTTTATGATATTATCAGAACAAGTATGAAGTGCTGTACTATACGATGGACTTCATTTCATTCATTTCAAAATGAAGACATCTAAAGATACTGGAATGATGGATAAAGCATAGTAATATCCCTATCAAATATTCAACCACCAAAGAACAAACCAATAAACTAATTGTTGAGGTTATGAGCACGGGCATTTTGACTGCTACCAAATTGAAATTAAAAGCAAATTTTCTTAAATTAGTAGCAAAATGTTATGGATGTAAAATATATCAGTCATTTAGTTAATAAGCGTCAGTGGCCATATCTTACATTTCGAAAAAAAAAAGCAAATGTTATACCTGACCTCATTCATTTCTATTGGTTCCAATTCTGAACTGCCAAAATGATGGACAACTATTTCTATGCTCGACATATATCCGCAAATATTGGCTTTGTTTTAAATGCACCATAACAATATGGTTAGCCGAACGTGGGATGGAACAAAACATAGCAAAACTTCATAATATTAAATACTTACTCTCGTGTTAGTCAGTACAACAGAACCTCGTGACATTTAAGACATTAACTACTTAATCCCACATTAGTTAATACAATACAATATAGAATTCATTAAGTGCATACTTCTACATCAGACATAAAATTACATGGCTAAAGTATTAAGAAGCACAATTGGTAACTATTGAAAAGTCAAATGCATGAAGAAAAGTTGTAAATAAAAAAAAATATAGGATATATTTTCACATGACTTAATAGGAATTATAGACCGAAACCGAACACTAATTAATAATTTAATGAAGCACAGAAGTAATCGACAGCTTAGTTTGCAAATAATGTTTTCGATGGCCAACAATTTTTCCATTTAGATTTGACACCGACTGAGAGAATTTGAATGAGAGATTACGGTAGGCTTCCCGCCATTATTTCACTTGGCAACATTTCAACTCCAATAAACAGTGTGTCTGCTAATTTGTGAATTTTCGTTGTTTCTTATTTGGGTGTTCGTTTGTGTTGGTGAATTATGAATTGCTGGCGAATTCTACTACTCATTCTGCAGTGGGATAAATGAGGGATTGTGTTTGGAAAGAGGCAGGGATTGATAAGATATGCGGATGTATGTTGGCTAGGTAGTGAGAGAATAAGAGACTGCGGTTGAAGAGATAGATGGAGAGCGATTATGAATGGCAGAAATATTGTGATAGATTGAGAGAATGTGTGATGATAGTCGTGAAAGAAATTTAGAAGAATGGGCAAGGCACTCGGGATCGCTACTTCATTTGGAATATTTACAAGTTTGGAGAAGTTTATGAATGTTCCCATTTAATGAATGTTTGTCGATGCTAAATTCAAACTATGGGAGAGAGAAGATGAAACTATGGAAGAGGGAGATGAAACTATGGAAGAGGGAGATGAAACTATGGGAGAGGGGAGATGAAACTATGGGAGAAGGAAGATGAAATATGAAAGGGGAGATGAAACTATGAAAGGGGGAGATGAACCTATGGGAGAGGGGAGATGAACCTATGGGAGAGGGGAGATGAAACTATGGGAGAGGGAGATGAAACTATGGAAGGGGGAGATGAAACTGTTACATGGGAAATGGTTGTTTCTTTGTGGGATTGTTTCTTTGGATATGTTAATTAATGTGCTCTACGCTTAGATAGAATCTTACATGACTTCCTCTTCAAAAAATTGCTTTTATATTATTAATCATTAATGACTGATGAGGAGAAATTAAAAGAGCCTAATAACATTTTATTTTATCATTAATGGAATGATCATCATGTGATTGCATTTTATTTGTTATAATGATTCTTCATTTCATTATTTTTCATCTAAATGATAAGATGGTAGGAAGATATATATGTATTCAACTATCCATATTTTCAGAGGAAGTATGTTCCTGACACATTAAGTCATGTCTCTGATGTTTATTTTTTTTAATTTTTATTTTATTGTTTTATTAGCCTTTGTTCTTATTTACAGTTATTGCAGCTTAGATTTGTAAAATATATTATCATCTGTTTATGTTCACTTAATCATTGTCATCTGCATTTTGGAGATACGATCAAAGCTCCAAAGTCGAAAGTAAAGATTAATATTTCTTGTTCATGCTTATTAATATTTGTTCTTATAAGCTATTAAAGTAATGAGAAGTTATGAAATTCGAATTATTAGCTGAATAAATTATTCAGATTAGTGCCTATTATTTGAATTATTGCTTAAAAATATTATAACGGAAAATTCGAAAAAATGAACTCATTAAACTTAACTGAAGAGATTTCCGTTGCTTTGTTAAATGCAATTTATTGTTGACAGGAACGGAGTGGGCGATGCACACTCGAAGTAGACGTGTGTCGCGGTGTTTATTCGGCAAACCTGATCATGAAAAGTTGGAAAAATGGCTAACGAAAGAACTTGAAGCTATTCAGATAGAACGGGTGTGATGCTTTTGAATTTCCAATATTTCATTCAAATCTGTTATATTTCTGAGATTTCGAATAAAAATTTTATTTTTGTTATAGGAGAAGGGATATGGCTTTGATTTTAAAAATGATCAACCCATTCCCAGCACTGCATATATTGTCGAAGCAGTTCCTGAAAGCGAGGTAATTCTCATTCAATTTTTCAAATGATAATTTAAAGCGATTTTTATGATAAAATTGTGTTCTCCTACCACAACAATTCGTTATTGAATTCTAGGTACCATTTTTTTATCGAACAACTTATTATCCATCGAAGGAGCATAGTAAGAAATTAACATTTTCTGTCGATTGCACAAAGCAGAAATTTGCGGGGAAATGGCGATGTAGTTGCTTACCATACAAGAAGTCATGATACAGCTGCTTCGAAATCGGTATCGAATATGTTCATTAAATTTTAAATAGAACGAATTAAATAAACAGAAATGACGTTTAATAGCATTTTCTATTTTTAATTAGATTGTTTAAACAATTTGATCATTTCTTCAGAACTTGACTCTTCCAAAGATTTCGAAAAGTCATGACAAAATTTCATCGCACTCTCGAAGTAGAGCTAAAATTCAACGACTACCAGCATTGAAAACACGAGGTGTTCAGAAGATATCACGGAAATCTGGTTTACGAAAAAAATCGATGAAGCAGTCTCTGTTGACCAGTAAATGTTTACTCATTAGTTTTTTCTTTACATTTCTAAAAACTCAGTTCTAATTTTTATATCAAATTACCTTCATTTTTATTTTTGTTTAAAGATCAGGATTTTCTGGGGAATTTCTTTTTGAGATTGTAAAAAGAGGTCAATGTTTAAGAGAAAATTGCTAGAAAAATTAATGATTTTTCCTAATACGGATAGCAAACAAGTGCTAGCATCTGTTCTCGTTTATGATAATAGTTTCTTGCTTGCAAGTATCAACATTTATATCAACATTTAAACTAAGGTGTAATATTTTGATAAATGGCCGCATCTCCTTTCCTTTCTATCTTAACAATATAAGGCCGCTTAACTAGCTTATGCAACCACATCCTGTTGCAATAAATTGTATCTTATGACGAATATTTTGTCAATAAGCATCTATATACGTTGATTGGAGCAGTTGTTTACCAAAATGATTGCTGTGATATGTTTTTTAGGGGGATTAGATACATTTTCTGAACTCAACGAATGACATTGAATAGGGAAGAGGATTAGGTGGAATAGGATAATCCAATGAGAGATCTGAGGTTAAATGTCAAGGAAATAAGTTGTGCAAATAAATTATTTTCTCCATGAAATTGTTTTTAATTCCTTTAAGAATGATTTAGTTGTTAAAAAATTTTTTTTGAATCGCCGGATGTTTTCCAAATTCACTGCAGAATTTCCTAATAATTTGAATTAATTCCTCATTCATTATCTCTAATCTTATTTGAAGATATATTTTAAAGTTTGTCTTAGCAATCTCATGAAAAAAAGTAAGAAAAGTTGAGAAGAGGCAACTATACGAATAACGAACAATGAATATATATAAAGAAAATAATGGTCTACATTATTCTTTTCAAAATCGTTATTAGGATCATTTTTGAATATAAATTAGACAGGTTGACTGTGTTACTCTTTGATGCAACGCGAAACGATTTATTGTAAATAAGATCTGACCATGAAAGATGCGCAAGAGAGAATGCGATTTTAATTTCTATAAAATTTTGCTAGTATATAGGTTTCTGATCAGTTTTTTCATTTTGTTATTTCTGATTATCCTCTATATTCATTATTCTTCATATGCAATTGGATATAAGATGAATCATTTTATATTTTGTATTCGCTTCACATACTTGGCTTTATTGTGTTCATTTGTTTATCCATATGCTTTGTTGAAATCTGTCGCAAATAGAGTAATTTCAAGTGGAATTTTTTTTGAAATTTGGAGCAGTATTAGAACATGTGTATTTATAACTGCTTCACGGTTCATCTTTTATTACTGTTCACTGCAAATAGTTAATGTTATAGATAATTATAAAAGAAGCGAATTATGGAAAATAAGGAAAGATTAGAAAGGACAAATAAAATAGCACGTTATAGTATGGTGCCATTGTGGAAATGTCTACGTACAAAAGAGTAATGCTATTGACCATCGGCGACCTTTTCCGTATCTGATTATTCCCTTTCATGTAGTATTTTTTGATATATGGATAGCCTTGTACTTCAAAGAATGAAATCAAATTAATTGAGAGATAGCTGGAGATGAAGAGATAGGAAATACTTTCCTGGTGAGGGAACGGCTTCCTAGAAGTTCATCTCTTATGGTAGTAATCCTTACTTTTTAATGTTTAATCTCTCAGTTATTTCAATTCCCAAATTTCACGGAATCTATCAGTTTTTGAATATTTGAGGATTGATATATATTTGTAAAATATTAATGAAATTTCAAAAATTTTTAGATTATCTACCGGTTGTGAGGAAACGACGTTCACTTGCTCGGTCGGAATGCAATGAGTCATCGAAATTATCCGGTGATATCCATGTAGAAATGGATTGTTTGAGCAGCAAAGTCTTTGATTCCAACAGTACTGGTGCTACATTTTTCTTTTTTGTTATTTGAAAGTAATTTAACAATAAATTAACAGGAACAATACTCTGATGGTTCAAATCTTGTTATTAGAAGGACAGTATGTAGTGGTTAACATACAATTAACAAGGAACGTTTAGATATTAGTGAAAGTTCTTTATGTAAGATATTTAAGTAGAGATATAGGGTTTCTCTTTCAAATGAGAACTTTCATTATGCAGTCATGCATAAATCTGATTTACCTTTCTTAAAACAATAATAGAAGGAAAAAATCAAGGTCATTTAGTATTTTCTGCTAAAATAAGGATTTATTTCCGATAAGCAAAAATTAACTCATTTAATTTTTTTAGCATAATTTTCCTTCACTTTTAGGTGTTAGAACTCGCTGGCAAAGTCGAAAATATGAGGATCTATCCTCGAAAAGCCTGCGCTGTGCATTTTAACGTAAGTTTTTTAAAACTATTACTCTTCCTAGTTATTTTGAAAATTCCTCTGCTTTTGTTCTATCACAAACCTATTATGTTATATTCTTTTCATATTTTGTTCTAAGGCGAGCTGGGTACAAAGTATATTTTTCTATCTGGACGAGAACATAACAGAAGTTTGAACATAATAAAGTGTTGTGGGGAAAAGATCATGTAGGTAGAATGTTATGCATAATATTCTTATATAATATGCTTGAAATAAGATTACTGTGAAAAAAAATAATTATTTTCAAAAAGACAATTTTCTGGGAAATAGGTAATCTAACAGATTTTATCTTGCCCAAATTCGATATATTTTTCTTCTAACTTTTAATTTTGAAGGTCTTGATTCATTCCTTTCACTCATTTGCATATATTGAAATGCACAGTAAGGAAGATGAAAAAAATCAAATGAAATATCTTCATTTTCTAATTTTGAAAGATACTTCATTTGTTCTTAAATTTCAAAGGAAGGAAATATGGAAAGTTTTTTTTACAATCCATTCATTGTTTTGATAACCCTTGCATTCTAGTTTTTATAAGATAGAAAAACATATGATTGAAATAAAATGCGATCAGAATGCCTTAAAACAAACCTTAGATACATGGTCAGGACAAGCATATTTTCGGTGATTTTTTAGTTTAAGAGTTCTTTTGTAGTTTTTTTATAAGATAGAACTTTAGCTGAATTTTTTATTATTGTCTTTAATGCTGCACTATATCTTAAAATCAAAAACAGTTCTAGGTTTATTGTTTTATGACTAAATAATGATCGTGTACATCAATCAATTGCCGATCTCTCAGTGTTCTATTCACAAAACATTTCGATCATTCCATGTTATTTTCTTATGTGTTAAAAAATAGCATTTTTTTATAATCAGATTTTTGCATTTGACTTTATCATTCCCATTGACTGTGTATTTCTTTCAAGCAAATCATGGAATTCATTTAATAAATTGCTCTTCATGTGATATGATTTTTCTATGCAATTTTTCGGGAAAAAAGCAGGGAACAAAGAAGTTAATAATGTTGTTTAGATTTTTCTATTTTGATATTATTTTTTAGTTATTTTTAATACTTGTTTTATTCCTAATTATTAGCAATTATAATGATGATTTATGTTTAAGCAGTTAGTTTTTTGATAAGTGCCGCTAATATCTCTAATGATGAATAATGTAATTTTCGGCCCTTTGAGTTCTTGAAACGACTTTTATTTACAACTAACAGATACAGATAAAACACTTACTTAGAACGTTCTAGGTTTGTTGTTTTATGACTAAGTAATGATCGTGTACATCAATTGCCGATTTCTCAGTGTTCTATTCACAAAACATTTCAATCATTCCATGTTATTTTCTTATGTGTTAATCAAAAAAATAGCATTTTTTTATAATCAGATTTTTGAACATAACATTAGAAATAGTAGTACTCATACAAATTAACTATAAAATGCATTGAAAAAATCTTTAATAATTGGTCCATAGTAAGTTATTTTCAGATGAACAACTACTAAATTCAAATAAATTTACCTGTTCATTTAAATTACACCTGTTATTGTGTAATTTGAATGAATCCAGAAGCAAATTCAATGATGGAATTTGTAATAGTAGATGAGGAATAAGTACGACTTAGAAGTAAAATGTTGCCGAAAATAATTGAGGAAAACAAAAAAGGGAATTAATATGGACTGTTTAATTAATTGTCAACCAAATTATAGGATTAGAAAAGTATTACTATGCAAGGTAATATTAACCTGAAATGTCAAAAGAAAAATTTTATGATCACAAAATCCATTTTCAGATTTTGAGCAGTACGTGTGAGGTGTTCGAGTATATTGTGAATAATTTCCAAATAGATTTATTTACAATTATATGATATATTTAGCTCAAATCCTGAACCTCATTAAGCAAGCAATTGATTTCAGGTATTATTCGGTCACTTTAAAAAGTTAAAAGTTGAGCAGTAATTAGGTTAATGAAATCAGGAGATGTTCGAATTTGATCATGTTAATTAGGTAAAACATTTGCATAATTTTTTAGAATTTTTTCTGCTAGTATTTCCTAACTAATATAATCCATTTAGGAAAATAGGTTTTCATGCAAAGGAAAAAAGAATGACAGATAGTCCCATTAGTCCATAAATCGTGAACGTAATAATACCTGCTGTTGTCACCGTAATATCATGAAACAGATCATACAATGTAGTATGACAGATGGTATAGTAACAGTAACTATTATATATTGTCTGTGTTACTAATAGTTTGCTGCTACCCCTGCTGTTATGAAATTTGAAAATTTCGAAATTTTCTTCGTATAATGCCATCTAACCAAAAGTAGGATCTGTTAATCACCGTAGAAATCTAAATTCCGGAAATAATTAATTATTATATAAAATGGATGCGTAGCAGATGCATGCTATGAAATGGATATCTAACATTTGCACATCACATCCCGTCCCATTTATTTGATTTATTATTTGGCAGGAACTAATTTTAAAAAAGGCATCGACTTGTTCTCTTATCCGTTGGTTTTAAAAAAAATTAGGGATAAGGGAATGAAAAAAAAAAGATTCTGGTTAAAAAGGTGACTTCTTAGACTTCGCGAGATTTTATTAGTTGTTTTTATTGAGGAGTAATTCCCGAAAATCGAAGCAGAAAAAAGCAGCTAAATTTTGAATTAGTTGTATAGCTCATCAATAATTTTTATTCTCATGTCGTTTATTTGGTTACATATAGAAACTTGAAGTAGTTTCAGTGCGATGGGAATTTAGGAGTAGTAAAATACTGTGCATGAAAATAATGGCAGTAATATCGACTCCTAATGTTATTAGCTGTAACCATCGTTTATTATTTCATCAGTTATAGTTATAAAAGATTAAGAAAAACCTTTGCTTATGAAATATCAGTCAAATGATTTGTTAGTGTTTTAGTCATCCATAAGTAAATTATTATGACTTATTATTAAAAAGAAAATTTTTTTGCAGCGATGTATTGTACAAATTTGTTGAGGAGAGAAATGGAAAAGAGAGAAGATATTCATTGTAACATGGTGTGAAAGTTCAAACCATACAATTATATTCTCAAAATTTCAATGTTATTTAAGATTCATTGCCCTAAACTAATACATATCTGTTGTAAATTATTGTTGAAGTTCGCTTCTCGTTTGGAAAAAATTCCCTAAAAACTTCTGAATGATCATGTAAGAGAGAAACAGATGATCGTTTTCTGTTGATACTACAATTCATGAATTTTTATTCATGAACTAAAGATGAAAATTAAGATTGGTTTATGATAAATGTGGTTAACTTGTATTTGTAGCGAATAATTTTGCTTATAATAATCCGTTTACTTTTGTTGAAATTGGATTTTCAGTTCTAAATATTATTGAATCAAGAATAAAATTATGGTGTGCTTTTGCATAATTCCACTGTTATCTCTCATTTTTAATTTTTAATAAAAGGAAAACTTCAAGAAAGATAAGAAAAAAAAGCTAATATTTTACAGCGTTACCAAACAAAATAATTCCCGAATGATTACAGTTATGCAATACTGCTACATATCTTATCAATATTTGATTTTATGGTGGTTTGTTATCATGGTATGCTATCAACCTTTTATACTTATTCTTCATCTCTATAAATAAGATGATAGTCTTGAGCAGTGTATTAAATGGATTTTTTTTTCTGGTTTCAGCTAGTAAGTTTAATGATCTTGTTGATTGAGACATTTCTTTAAAATCAAAATTAGATTTTTGTTAGGGTTTATGATAGACAAGAGAGAAATATAAATTTTCTGTGTGAACTTTCTGGGGCAAGTTCAAAAAGTGAAGGTCATCGGTAATTCTCGGTTAATGATTATGACGGGAGCACATCATGATGTAACTTTTCTTGAATCGATAAGGAACGTCAGTGATGCAACTTTGGTTTTTGTGAACATGTTTTCGTTGATATAGAAGAGTTAGATAACGATAAAGATTTCACATTTTGTTGATTTGTTATATCTATAGGAATGACCATATCCTAGAAATGAAGAAAGAAGGGAGAGTGTGAAGAAGATTGATGTTGTGATATCTCAATATTCATACATTCTTTAAAAATTTGTTTTTAGGGGCATTTCAATTCAGTAATGGAATTTTTATGGGTAGAAGGAGAACGAGTCCGAATTTCACTTGTTTATTATCCTGCTACAATATTAATTAAATGGTAATATTGTACACGAATCGCCTGTATATAGTTACCATTTGTGAATTGGAATCAGGAAAGAAGAGAAAAAATTCGGAAAAAAATTAATTTAATGCTTCACAAATTT
Organism: Dirofilaria repens; assembly: GCA_008729115.1. Lineage (NCBI taxonomy): Eukaryota > Metazoa > Nematoda > Chromadorea > Rhabditida > Onchocercidae > Dirofilaria > Dirofilaria repens. Next base: position 1,407,158 of record SNRZ01000001.1, on the reverse strand, counting down.
AAGTCTTGAAATTTGCTACTTCACAGACATTTTATGACTTAATTTGAATTTAAACTATGAATATTCGATGCACGATCTTTCCATTCTATCGATATGTGGTTTAAATTGTATGCTTATTATGAGCCTTGCTTAGTCTTTTCTCTTTTATCCTATTTAAGACAGTAGAATGAAAGCCATTTTTATGCATTTCTTAATTTTTTAAAGTGATTGTTTTCTTTTTATCTAATAATTTTGGATGCTTTTTCATTAGAACGTTTTATGTAGTATTCGCTAGGTATGCGTTGCAAACATTTGCATAGTTTTATCTAGTGTGTTAATTTCGCTACTTTTGCATTGCTTTTGTTATGATATCTTTTATTAGTGCCTTTTCTGAAAAACGAAATAACTTCCAGGAACACTTTTTATCTTTTTAGTTTCTTTCTTTGATTTGATTCATATCAAACTTCCACAATAATGTTTTCTTTTCACTTCTTATTTTCCTTTTTCAATTCCTATCTTTTTTTGGCTTTCATCATTTGTTTATTTTTTCACAAAAATTTGATTTTGGATTTTTCATTTTCGCATTGTTTCGTTGGTTCCTTTTTTATTGTTGGAAATAGAAAATAAAATATGCTGTTGAATCGTATGACAAAAAAACGCAAAGAATGGAATCTGGAAGATTTTGTTTTGCATTATACCAATAGGTGAATAATTCATGTCTTTGATGTGCATCGATCGACCTTTGGACATATTGTGGATCACGAAAACATTTGAAGTTGTGATGTTCGAGGATTCCTGAAGAGATAAATGGTTGGAGAAAAAAGGAGACGAGATTCCAACTTAAGGATGAATTTGAGTTCAAATGTAGTGATTACTTGTATATCCAAAAATAGTGCAATGGAGGAACGAAATTTTAGGCAGTATCTGCGACATTGGTTTATTGGGACATCTTTTATATTTTATGGTGGTAGGTGAGCAATTTAAATTTGGAAAGAATTTGTTAAAATTTTAAGGAAATTATTAGCTCTGTCCGTCTTCATTTTAGCGATTTCAGGCCCTCTTAAACTCTATTTTCAAAGTTCTTCGCAATTTTCCCTCACAGTACTTGTTTACTACCGGTTTCGTGGTCGTATTCAGCTTGGATAAGGTTTGCCGCCTCTTTGTGCTGCAATCTCAAATAACTCGTAAGTTGACCGTAATGCAAACTTGTGTATAATGATGCAAACTTGTGCATGAATTTTGATTTCCAATTATGAAGCTCAAATTAATGGTATTTTGAAGGACGAGTCAATAAAGGCCGAGCAATAATGTTAGTAGTAATCAATGCGCGATGCGGGAAACGATGCAAAAGTATAAGCAAGACATTTTGTGTTTATGGAAACGAGATCGAGAGACTGCTGATTTCCAGATTGACTTAATTTATAAATGAAAATAAGTAAAGAAGTCATTAATAAACTTCTTAGCTATCAAAATTTTCCATTAGATAGTGCGGTTTTGCTGAAACTTAATAAGCAAGTGACTATAAATTATTAATAGATGATATATTTGCTGGTGATGAATTGAAAATATCAGCAAGTGAATGAACTTTGACCTAAATTAAGCTTAAGATACAGATTGAGATTTGAAACAAACTGATGGCATGATGTTTAAGTTGCCGGAGAAAATAATCGTATCAAGAGCAAGATTTCTTCTTTCGGATGAAACAAAAAATTGGAAAAAATCATTCAACATTTCCAATAATTAAATTCGACCTCATTGATAGAATATTAATACGATAACCTTATTTGAATGATCTTGTCTGATTGACAGCTTCATTTATATAACTAGCAAAAAAATTCTTATTATTAAAGGAATGTTAGAAGAGATACAAACAATGCCTTAACTATGTTTATCATAATGATAAGCAACAGTAATAATTAGTTGAAAAAAATTTTGATTTCTTCTTCTTCTACTTCGTCAGACTATTCTCAGATTATTTTCTTTTTGATGGAAAAAGATTGTATAAGAACAAAAAAGAATAATATTAAGAAAAGCAAGATTTTCATACTGAATTAGCAATTTTTTAATCTTGCCATGATGCAGTATTATTGCGCCCATAGGCGCAAACAGGCTTTGTGATTTGTCAAGTCATTGCTATTTGCGTTTAATTGGAATTTTCGACTAGAAGGAAACCAAAAAAACAGATAAGGGAAACTGCAGTATTAAATGATCAGCATCAATTTCATAAGCGTTATCTTTCCGATGTTATTAGTAATTTGAAATTATAATAATAGTTGATGATTGGTGATCAAGATTTGGTGAAGTGTCTACTTTCCGAACAGAAGAAAAGAAGGACTATTTGAAGAATTGAAGAATCTACAAACAGATAAATTCTTGATAGTTTTCATGCGAATAGAAATCGATGGATGATTCGCTCGTTTACTTTATTCTCCATGAGCCAAAGTTGATTTTTCTTTTATTTTAAAAAGTATTTATATAATGCTGTCTGAAGGCGATGTTCTTGAATTCTTGAATTTAAATTTGCGAGACTTTTGATATAAGTTAGCATAGTTGGATAAGACTTTTCTGCCTTCTTTTGTATAATTTTAAAGTTTTATAAATTAATCATAAGAATGTAGAATATTCCTGAAAAATTCTGATAATCTCTCATTCTTGCAATTGTTTTCTTCGAAACGATTCCTGAATACATAAAGTTATTATTTGATAATATTTGACTTTGCACGTTTAGTACCTATTCCTCTGCCTTCGATATATTTCAATCTAGTTTTATTAACTTATTTTAAATATGTAGTGAATAATGATTTTGGTTCAGGAAATATTTGAAAAATGCTAGTTCATAAGATTTTCCTCGTATTTCTCCTTTATTTTAAATTTAAATGATTCAGTTCCCTTGAAAAAACATATTTCGATATGATTAGAAAAGTGATTTGCATAAAATCATCTCTTTTTAGATGATGAAGTTAAAAAATTTGTGTTCTGCATCTCAATCTTGGAAAATTTCTTAATTTATTTAAAAAAGTTTGATTCTGCACAATGTCTGAATTTTTTTTTTCGGGTTTTTAAAATTCTGGAACTTCTTTATAACATCTTAATATAATTTAGAATGAAGACAAGCGAATAAAGATAATCTCACTGTCTTTTATTTCAAAAATTTTGAAGATTTAGACGCATCATGAATTGACTTTCTGATCAGAATGTTTCAAAACCGCGACGGAATAACGAAATTGAAACAGAAACGATAGTACGAAATCCTATGTTACTTATTCCTACAATTTTTCGATTGAACATGAAAAACATTATTCAATAATTTCCAATAATTTATCTGAGTCTACTCGAAATAATAATTTGATGCATTTACAGAGATCAATGTTCGAGATATTGAGCTAATTCTCAAGCTAGCAGTCATTCAGGACTATTTTCAGCGCTTCAGTTTAATATTATTAAATCCTTCGGAAAATAAGCCACTTCTTAAATGATAAAAGTGTCCTATGACCAGATTACTCCTTCATTTAAAATTTGATTGCTGAGCTGCTTTCATTTGGGATATACAGTAAGGAAACTCAAATTATATTTCTAATAAAACTGTGTATCATATTTATATTTGCCTTTCAAATATTTTAAATTCTTTTTGTAGTCTTTCTAAAGTCATATGTTTAAATTTAAATTCTAGAGAGAATGTACTGGTTCCACTCAAATACAAATAATTTAATTAAGTCAAAGGAATATTTCTAATAAAGCGAAAGGCAAGCATCTATTAAAACATTTTCAAAATTTGATTTTAATTGCATATTATTCGTCTTATGCATATCCTTTTTATTCATATCTTCCTATGCTAATTTTTTCTTGCATAATTTTAACTTCTCTACCTCATTTTTTAAAATGTTTTTATTTCAATAAATTTGTATTACTTTCTCGGTCAGTACAGTTTACAGTAAGATGTCTGACCTTATAGGATGGAGACATGTGAATAAAATAAGAGATGATTTTCTAAGAAGTATTATTTGGTATATAAACACATTTTTGTCCCAATTCCTGATTGTCACTTTAGATCAAATCCGATAATTGTCAATTTATTTATCTGAAATGGGAAAATCAAAAATTCCAACAATACTCATCAAAATGTTGAAAACACAATAGATTTTCCATCATTGGTGAATATTTATGATAAGTTTTTATCATTATTGAATTCTTTATATAGCGTCATACCAGACGGAGCTCAAAATCTTTTATTTCCAATGTTCAAGTTTAAATATTGAAGTGGTAGATGTAGGAATTCGAAAAAAAAAAAAACAAAAATTAAAATTTAGGCTTTATAAAGCAATATTTCGGTAGATGACATATTTCAGAATCTAATTCAAATTAATTTCTGATACTTTCTTGTAACAGTAGATAGACTGAAGATTAGAATTCTGTTTCCTTAAGCGATGACAAATTTTCCACATCTCGTTCCTTATAAAGCAATATTTTGTACCGTGTAATGCATACAAGATAAGAGTGGAATGGAACGGTGAAAAATGAATTTGTCAACTTAGGATGAATGTACCAAATTTGGCAATCCCTATAAATAAAACTTAAGATAATAAACTATTTTGATCGACAGTTTGAACTGTTGCTATAGAACCTCTAATAAAATTTGAAAATATTCTAGAAGTACATGAACTACAATGTTATAATGTATTTTTCAACAATTCAAGAATTCTTCAAGATGACAGCAGAAGAAATTAAGGAATCAGAAAAAAGTGCCAAGAGTCAAAACGATTGCTTCTGCACTTTTATATTATTATGTTTGACATCAAAACTGAACAGCTTCTACGTTCGGTACTTACTATTTCTCTTCCTCATTATTACTCAAAATAATATTTATAAAAATAAATATTGTTTACTGCAATACTATTTTTTCAATTTCATGTAATCATAATGATAAAGAATGTTGCACAGGACATGAATTTTTGCATAGAAAAATAATTTATATCGTCAATCTTCCTGCTTCAACAAGAAATAATATGAATAGATCTGACAATTTAAGTTACCATTTCTTTTTTCAATAAACTTAATCCTTAAAATATTAAAAATTATTTGAATCATTCAGCAAACCAAAGAAATTATTAAATCAAACTGATTGATTTGTTGTCAATGCAGCAATAAATAAACATAAAGTTTTCTGGAATCAAAATAATTCAAACCTATTTGTAAATATCTCAAATTGTCCAGCAGAATACGATGCAACGATAGCTTTCAAATATTTTGTTAAAATATACCTGTATATCTACTGCAGATATAATATTATTTTTGCATCAATGATTTTTGCATATGCAATGCTATTAGATCTGAAGATACAATAATATGTATTGGTCTTTAAGGTTAATAAACAAGATAATTAGATCGTTCAGATGGGCTTATGTAGAAGTAAATATTACTTCAGGTCTCATAACGAAAAGTATGCATCTCTCAGTAATTTTTATATTACCATTTATTTTAACATGATATTATTTACACCTTCTATTGCAGATCTTTCGCTGTACTTGGAAATTTACTTAAGTTAGCGAATCTATCGAAATCCTACGGGAAAAAAACTTTCAGAAGCTCTTCGTATCTTATGATATGGATGAAATTCAACGGAACTAGTTGAAATTGTTTAGAAGTAGATAAAAATAAGCAGAATAGGAAAAGTTTAATAGAATTGACGAAGAAGTGCTTTGTTTCTACTTCTTCACAACATTTATTTGTACACAAAAAATAATGAACTATTTTCAACTAAATGACATTTGAAATGACTAATTTGTAAACACTTCATATTTACTAATTCTCTTTGATCTTAAGATGAAGTGAAGAATAAGAGTGTAAAATGCAGAATAAAACTTCATTTTTGAAATGAAATTAACAAAACATTATAGGAGCAGAGAAAACTACTTGAAATACTAAAACAAATGCAATAAAAATTGAAATATATACATGACAGTAATACAAATAACATGTTAGGTATATTTCCAAATTAAATGGACAATCAGTCATCCATCATTCCTTTTCTTAGACTATCATTCCTTTCCTAGGCTTCTTTTACTAATGGCTTATGGTCTTCACGTGAACGACAGCCATGTATAGTAGTCCAGCATTTCTCACAATAGTATTGCAAGCAGGAAAGTTGAGGACAGAAAAAAGGCGCATGTCGGTGGCCACAACGTTCACCACCACATTCATCACATGGTTGATCATCCAACACATATGGCTTCAATTCGACCTTCAAAAACATTCAAATTTATTTCCTAGAGATTGATACTATCATCTATCCCAGGTGTTATACAACAACACTTATGCTTACCCGTTTCTCTACTTCACCATGGCTCAGTTGTACATAACGATCGGTAATCGCTTTCATAAATGAATTCTGATTGATAAATGCTATCCGACCAGCACCTGCAAAACATATATATTAGCAGATAAATGATAAATTACTTAATTTTCATATTTAATGCTCGATTATTATTGAAGAATATCGATATTAGTTACTCAATATTTCCAAATAAATCCGTTAGAATGAAGCTTATAATCTCGTATAGATCAATCTTTGTCAAGCATTAATTTATAGCATTACTAAAATCAAAATTAAAACGAATTAATTCATGATATATCACCTTTCGGATATTTGTATTCAACATCGGTATCGATACCTGCACAGCCAACACTGCCGTACAAGCGATCCATTATATGTGCCAATTCCACTAAAATTAATCAGTTTATTTCAGAAATCTGTCATACCAACTTATCTTAAAATAGAACTGGAATTGAATATTCATGGATTAAGTGAACCTGCTTTAATAGGTCGTGGTACTCCGCCAACGAAGACAGCTCGTCGTGCGTACAACGGAATGCTAGCCTCAACTACATAGTCTGCATCTGCAAGACGCCAAGGCCGAATTTGTACCTCAAAAGGTGAAAAAATATCAATCAGAGATGGATTCATTCCTGCACTGATAAATTTCTAATACTGGAGATTAAGAGATTGTAAAACATATCATATCAGAAATCACAACGTCAAAAGATGAATTAATGATAAAGAAAGATTTTCTTAAGACTTTTATCAAAAGCAAAAAATCGGGCTATAACATATTCAAAAATAAACTTATCTAACCAATTTATCAGGTGATAATGGACTTGAAATATACAGAAAAAGTTTTTCATCTTCTACAAAGCAAGAATGCACTAATGCTCGTACGCTAACTTCATAATCGAAGATAAGAAACACATAGCCTGAAAAAAGTATTGTTTCACATCATTACTATGAAACTTCAAAGATGAAGAAAGCGAATCAGTTGAATCATTAAGACTAAATCTAAATTTTTAATAAAATTATAACAGATAATACTTTCTCCATTTAACTTATTCGTCATCGTTAACATATACAGCAAAGTATACGAATATTGGTCGAGTACTGCCAATGATAACTACTAAATTAAATTATTAAAAATTAAATACCTTTCGGGGGAAAGTAGCTTTTATTTTCACCTTTGTTCGGCCAATCCACAACCAAAGGACCAAAACGATTGAAGGTCGCTGTAAGCTCATCTGAAAATATGTCGTTTAATTTTGAAATGATAATTTGATAAAATTGCTGCGAATTTTAATCAGTGGATATGCAAGAGAAAAAGTACCTTCATCGATATCGATTGGAAGTCCACCAACGAATACTTTCCTTGAATATATTTCCGGTCCTGGACTATATTGGTAATAAAGATTAGATTTCATTGCACGGCTAGAATTTAAGAAAAAATCAAATCATATGATATGTTATTACTGACGACAAAACTGCCCTCTGATTCAATTTTTCCAAACTTGAAGAAATAGAAATATTGAAATTGCTTGTTTACTTTTTTAGCATTTGTCACTGTGATATTGTTGTGTAATAATTGATAAATAAATTCCATGAGATGCTAATAGGCAATCTGCATGTAGATTATTCCGTAATTTAGCACAATTTATTTTTTAAATCTGAAAATTAAATTCAGTTGTACCATATTCCGTTAGCTTGTTGATTATATGGAGTATGAACACTTCAGCCACAGTCTAAATCGAATGAACTTGGATGAGATAACGCGCGTTTGATGCCCTATAAATTTCATTTGCTGAAACTTGGATCACATCATTTTCAGTTATCCTGATTTGACCTTTACCACAAGTGACATTACTGAGTACCTTTACTTCTATTCTTTAAATGTTCCGCTTGATATTTATATGATACATAAAAAATTTTCAGTATTTCTCTCTTTAGCTAAGATATTTATCCAATTTCCAATCATTGCTTTCTTCACTGACTGCTTATAATAAATTGCTGACAAAATTGGTTCTCCTATATACTTTGCCAATTATCATATCATATTGATGTTAATGATTCTTCAAGAATGTTTATTGAAAGCTATATTATCATTTTAATGAATTTCCGAATGAACATCTTTTTTCAATTCCTCAATTAACATACTTATTTGAAATAATCTAATATTTTCCCTATCTTATCTTCAGTATTAAATATATTAAAGAGCAGCAAATAGAAGAAATAACAGGCTGTAAAATGGATGAATAGAAAAAAAAGAGTAAAACTATTAAAGGTAAACTTCAACAACGGAAAAATGAAGATGAAGATGAAGATGAAGAATATTATCTTGCATAAATATTCATAATATTCGTAGTATTTTGGTCAGGCCATATTTGTCCTTGACGACGAAAAGGTGCCTTGATGTAATCGTCAGGTCGATGAAAATATTCATCCATCAATTCACATTGCTGTTGACGCAGAATCTCCTCATCACATTCATGTGTCGGTTGTTCCGATTCCATATTCGTTATTGTCGCTTTATTTAATACAAAGTTTACACATTATTTTAAATATAATAAAATATTAAAAGCTTAATATTTTAAAAGTAACCAAAAATAGTAATGTGATAAAAAATATTAAAAAAATACGAATCTGATAATGAATATGCATTAAAATTAATGTCTTTATATTGTTTCTCTTCAACAATTTTATTTATTTCAAATAATGATTCTGGAAGAAAGAATTTTTAAATTCCAAACATTGAATTTTTTCAAAGCTTTTGTAAAATTTTAAAGATCATATGTTGATTAAAATAAATTAAGTAGTTTACATGAATTAGTCTTCAACTGAGTTCGAGATTTGGCATTCGTGTATGTATGAAAATGTAGTTGATGTGGGCTTTACAAAGCGAGAACCGCCGACTGGTGCATCACAATAAATCGCATTCAAGATCTGAGGATGATAATGATAATGATTGTAGCACAAATAACAAAAAAAACATCACGACCTTTCAAAGATCAAATACCAATTATTGAACTTCATTTAGAAATCTGATTGATGCATTATCATAAAATATAAATGATGATCCTCTTCCTATTTATTTTTTTTTTCTTCCTTCTGTAATTTATTTTTGTCATTTGTTTATCACCTCCTATCCTGTTTGCTTTCAGCGATGCAATATTTCTACAGTTTTCACACCAGCAGCGCATAAGACACTAAAACTTCTGATATAAACGCTAATGGGCTGAGAAAATAAATAACTCACGACTAATCAAAACATTGATCTTCAGTTTTCTGCGAGTTGAGGCTAATACCTCAAGTCAAAACTTTTTGCAGTTTAAAGTCAGAGCAAAATTTAAAATTAGTGAGGCTAGCTGAAACTATACCTATTATTTTCCTGATTTTATCATCAGAAATAATCTAAATTTCGATTAAATAAGTTTAATTACAGAAAAACAGATGCAAGGAAATCGCGTATTGCATATTTCTCGATGGTTTACAATTTTGTATCAAATAAGATTTGCATAAATTTTGGAAATTCTGGAATGTGAAATAGAGCAGTTTCTTTTGCGTTGTTTGCAACTTTAACTAAATCTTCAAAATAAAAGAAAAATTTCTATACTTAAATGAAAAATGAAAGATTTGAATAGTTCAGTGTAAATAATCCTAGAATATCGATGAAGATTAAGTAAATTTCAAAAACAAAAACAAAGCTGACCTCAAGAGCCGTAAAATCACTGCGACTCAATAAAGTCTGTGTATTGATAGCAGATGAAGTAATTCGATTTTTGAAACTATCAATTGCATCTGTACTATGATTCAAATTTCCATTTTCTTTCGTTTCATTAGTTTCTTCCAACTTTTTGCACCGTTTCTTATCTTCTATTTCTAACAGATATTTCGAAAATCCGATTGAAAATTTTCTTTATATAATTCGGATTTTAATATGGACTTTTCTGATAGGTTCATATTTAAAATAAAAATGAGTTTAAAATATTGAGTATTTCCGAAAGTTTGATCTTGGATGTTCCTAACCATTTTTAAATAATTTATGAAAGCATAAAGATTAATTTTGTTATTATCAAGAAAAATTATATTTACGGGCAATTTGAGCTGTATCGTCATCAGGATCAAGTTCGTATTGAATTGGATCTACTTGGAATGTTTTGACGATTGTTGTATTCGGTCCAAAAAGCGACTGTGCTAATTCTAAAGCTCGGTTGACAAGTTTATTACTTTCTGGTTCAGCTAATGATGGTGATAATAATAGTAAATCCTGAAATGAGATCGTTATTTTGCAGGTATAGATAAAAGTTTTTATCAGATATAGATAAGAATTTTTATGAGTCTGATTTCTCCTCAATACATCGGAATAAGAAATAATACTTGGTAGGCACTTCAATCTCGCCAAACAATGTTTCAAAAAATAAGAATTGTTTATCATTAATGTCGTAAATACTTTTATTTTAAACAATTCATATATTTCTATTTAAATATACCTCAATCTGAGAATGATTATCACATTTTAAGACATCTTCACCACTGCTAGATTGCTGCATGTTGTCGCTGTCCTCTTTGCTGATAATATTCACTAACGGTTCGCTGATATCCATTAAAGCTGCAGTGCTACTTAATAATGGGTCTTTTTTGAAACCTGCATCACTGCCTGACGACGAGAGACAGTTACCTTTTTGATCATCTGCTGTCAAAGATGAGCACATTGATTTATCATGAATCTGAAAGTTCAGCTACATTCTTGTGCAATCAAGTAGAAAGATTTTTGCAACAATTTAAAATGACAGCGAAAGAATTTTTTTGCTTATATTTTCATTATCACCTGAAAACCGCATTTCATTGATAATTAAACATTTATCTTGCAATACATCTGATTTTAATGTTTTTATCAAACTCTGATATATTCCTGAGCTCACTTCACTTGTCAATGATGACGAATCAGCGGTCCAAAAGCAATGATCTGCAAGCGTTTGAACGCAACGCCGTGTAGATAAACGTCGTCTTATTGATGGCGATTGCTCAGACATGCGGAAAATTTTATTCTGAGTGAAGCTTAAAATTTTAGAAATTATTGTCTATTAGATTCAGAAAAAATTATATCGAAGTAAGAACCCGTGCTTTATTTAATATGCTAGAGTACGCGAAATCTCAAAAACCAAATCCTCCAACTACCTGTCGCATTTCGAATCAACCGCTTTCATTGATAAAAAATTTTAAAGAGTGGAAATTAAGATGATTTATAGAGAAATTATATTGACGAATTTAAATATTTTAATGTAAAATCATCAACGTGGCGAGGAATTTCATTTACATTGAACTTTTTCCTATTCTTTGCATGCTTGAACCTGTTCTTTGTCCTCTTTTGTATTAGTCGTTTTTATAATTCTTTTTTTGTTAAATTTTGTTTTATTGATAAGCTATGAACGCAGTATTGATATTTGGAGAAGTTGAAAGTACAAAGCGAATAAATCAGGAATATAGTTGGCTAGTATGATTTCTTATTAAACGAATTATAAGAAAATGTCTTATAGATTCAAACTTATTTCTTGAAGTCCGAATATGTCAACATTAGACAGCAAGGCATGCACATTAAATTTCGACAACAACTTGAATGACTATAACTTCATATATAAACTCGTTGTCTCAAAAAAAAATCCGGTATACTTCTCATTCCAATCTTCCAAATGTCCATAAAGGAGCTCATGTAATTTATCTTTTCAAATTAAGTCTTTCTACATTACACTATTTTTATCAGTAGAAAAATATTTCTGAATGCATGCAATTTGCAAAATCTGAAATGCACGAAAAAGTAGTGACAAACTTGTTTCTTGTGTCAAATTTATCCACATTCTAAATACTAGATATATTTATAAAAATAAGCTCTATGATATATTTGTTATAAATAGTTTTTCAGTTTATTGTACTGTTTAAATCAAGACAACTTAACTAGGAAGTTTTTACAAAGTCATGTTAATTTTTATAATTAAAATTATTAAGACATTCTAGAGCAAAATGATGTTTTCTTAGTTATATTTGTATAGTCAAATAAAATTTCAGAATTCGCATCACTGAATTTACTGCGATGATTTCATTCATCCATTGAAGGATACGCAAAAATTAAATGCATAGAAATTATTTGTAGTAATCAGACTAATCGTATTCACACAAATTAAAATGCGAGTAAACGGATTATTGACATCTTTTCATTTGCAACGTTTTCAAATTATTGTAACAGTTGAAAATAATTTCAAAATAATTAATGATAGCAGCTTTGTACAGTTTGATTTGCAAAATGATATCTTTTTATTTGCAATGATAAGGAATTTTCAATTAAATTTCATTTTGCAAATTAAACTGGTACAAAGCTGCTATCAATAAGCATTCATTAATTATTTTGAATTTATTTTCAACTGTTACAATAATTTGAAAGCATTCATTTTTATCGTTTTCTACAAAATTAGTTAGAAGATTTTATGAGAGAAGAAATTATTTTTCTAAGCTTACTATTCCCAAAGATTAGCAGAATGCAATATTATAACGTCAAATCAAATATTTGATAATATAGATACTGCGCTGTAGTGCTGAGGAATTTTGTTTCTCTGTAACAAAACATATTTAATTGTAGAAGATTGACCCGAAATAAGTTTTAACGAGTTCGCAACTGCTGAGTCGGCTAATTGAATGACAAGGAAAAACAAGAGAGGACGAGAATGACAAGAAGGAAGAAGCATCGCTCTAATTTCAGCTTATCAGCAAAAGCATACGTACAAGCATTCAAACAGCAGTATGATCAACTATATCACTTTATCAATCAGTGGTTTTTCTCTTCGTTTTCAAACTACGGCTTTAGTTTCTTCTTTTTTACTTTTCGAGATTTTGCATAATTTTATGACAAAGTTTGCGGGTTTATTTCACATTTGTCTATAGACAACAAGTTGATAACGTTATGGCCATAGCCAATAAAGAAATGATTCATTTGGATTAACTCACAGTAAACTGAGGAATTAGGAGTAACCGTCTTCTGTGTACCACTCAAATTACCACGCAATTAATTTCATACCTAAATTCTCATTTTCTTAACAAACTTAGTTTTTAGATTGATTTGCAGAGAAGTCTCCAAACTAATAGATGGAAAATTTTAATAAATATAATCGCAGCAAAGTTTTTCTAAAGTGTTAGAAAAAAAATCTTAGCAATGCTTTATAATAATGAAAAAGTGAAAAATTTCCGCTAACTTTACATATATTTCAAACAATTTCTTCAATGCTAAATTCTACAAAAGATTTTACACTTTTCTTTAGAGCTCAAAAGATGACTTGTGAATTATTGTAACTTATATGCTCAATTAATGAAATTAATAGAAATTTCAGTCTTTTTAATTTCTCTGCTACACTCTGTTATCACCATTTTAACAAATAAGCTTTATACTTAAAAAGAGATTTCTTCTTATTGAATTATAAATTGATTTATAATTTTGAATTTTCTCAAATAATAGCGGTCAATATGAGGACTCGATTTAGATTTTCATATCCATGCTATTGAGTAATAGATAATAAAAAATAGTTATCAATCAGACCAAAAGTCAATCCCAAAAATCATTTTAAAATAAAATTTTACTTTCACATTTTTAAAAACTGTTGTATAATAATTCCACCGTCCTGAGAAGTAATTTTCCCTATTTACCTATTTCTTTTTTAACTGTGGAAACTTCCAGGAATATAGACGAAATGAAAGGAACTAACAGAATGCTATCACTTTCAATGATCGAAAATGATAAATCTGAAAAATTGACAAAGAACGGTTATAATTTGCAGTCACCAAGCATTGAGAAGTAATAATTATAAGTTGGAAATATATGCCAGAGAACTGGAGTTATCCTGCTGCTGTTCTGTCCATGAAATTCACGCTAACTGTCCATTAAATTCATTATTTTATTATTTTAATCGCTACTGCAGCTTTTTTATTCATTTAAAGGTTACAGGAAATTTGTTACATCAATTTATAATCATATTTCGTTGATTAGTTTCTAAAATTCAAACGTCCATTTGTTATAGACGATTAAAGAAGAGTTCCGGATGTAAAATGAGTTCAAAAATTGATGATGGGAAGAATGAAATGGGCGTTAGTACGAAACGAATACCCTTCCTATCAATTGTTTGTTTTGCTTTTGCTTCAAATTTAACTGCCTTAATAGTTTATCATTCATAGATTATTTTCTTGAATAAAAATTGCTTATTTCATGATTTCAGTATCGTTATGCGAAACCTTCCGATTATCTTCTGTTGGCGGTTAGCATTTTATTGAGCTTAGTTCAGGGCAGCCTGCAAGCTGCCCAAGCAATCATTTTTAAAAGATTATCAGGCATATTAATCGAAAGTCAATCAATATGGGGAACAAAAGACTTGAACAAATTCAAGTTCCATAATGAAGCAATGGTAGCTGTATACATGTACACTGGATACGGTATTGGAATACTCATCCTGGCAATTATCTCTGTAAATATCTTGTAATTGAAGATTATATTTTAATTATCCAAACTACTACGTCATCCAAGACAGCTATATTAAGAATTTTTAGATATTCCTTAAACGCTTATACACAGATTTCTTAAAAGAAGTTCAGCTATTGAGGTAAATTATCTGATTAATTGAATCCATTCAAGTTGTGGTGATGATTGGAGGCGAATTTTTATATGCAATTATAATTTTTATTTCTTCATAACTAGTTGGAAATCAGTAATTACTATAAATTTTCCTTTAATAATTGCTAAAGATTTATTGATTTGAGGTTTCTATGCTGTTGTATATTTCATTTCATTTTTACTTCCTGGCCTTACTTTTTCCTTATTGGTCTAAATTACAAATTTGAAACAATTTAGATGACTTGTTGGCATACAATTTGTGAGCGACAGATTCATCAAATTCGTAAGCGTTATTTTGCAGCTGTACTACAGCAAAATATGAGTTGGTTCGATAAGCATCCATCTGGTGAATTGATAACGAAGATGTTTGAGTACGTACTGTAAAGATTTTTGAAATTAGCATTAAATCAATAACTAAACTATTTGAAAGTAAAAGTCATTTCAGTGATTGGATTAGAAAAATCTTGAAGCCATTAGTTGTGAAAGATAAAAAAAGTATGGAGAGAAAAGATTCTAGCAACATTTAAGATTTTAGCTTCAAATAATCTCTATTTATTTAGAAATCTCATTCAAGAATGTGACGATCATTTTTGAGTCTACAAAGTTTGTTGATGCTATTTATTCATCTTTCTGTATTAAAATGTGCTAGAATTTCTTAAATTAAATTCAATAGTCCAGTGGAATTGACAGAATAAAAGATGGCATTGGTGATAAGCTAGGCATTTTATTTTCATACGGAGCAGCATTTATCAGTGGATTAATTATTGCTTTCATATACAGGTAGCCTTGTATGATTTTAAACAATTTTATGAAGAAACAAAAACAATTCCTAAAAAAATCAAACTTTTTTTCCATTTATTTCTTTATAGTCTTGATCATTTTAATATTTAACCTAATCGAACAGATGAAAAATATTTGAGTGGGAATAGACATTTTCCACTTAAAGTTCAAAAATTTTTTTCATTGCCTTAAAAATGATTTTGTTTTTTGCAGTTGGCGGATGACATTGGTAATGCTGGTTTTTATGCCGGTGTTAGCTGGACTAATGGGTTTTTTAACAAGGGTAAATAGTATTTTTATAAACGAATTCCTTATGATAAGAAATCGAAATTATTCTCTCTATTGATGTATTATAATTAGTAATATTGAAAGAAACGTTATAAATACACTTACTGAATGATTTTCAGATATCCTAAAAATCTCTGTAGCTATGAGATCTAAGGTCAGATAATGCATGCTTAAACATGAAGTATCTTTTCTAAAAGTTATCATATTTTTGTGTTTATATGTTTAGAGCATTTAGCAGTATTATTATCTAACAGAAGACAGCTAATAAATTTAGTTTGTATCAACTAGTGCACAAAAGGAACTTTACGCATACGAGAAAGCAGGCGGAGTAGCTGAAGAAGTAATTGTTGGAATTCGAACAGTTATCGCTTTGAATGGTCAGAAAAAGGAGATCGACAGGTTTTTTAGTAACATTTGTTTTATGATAGTCATAAACCATCTTTTTCTTCCATGCTATTAAGATTCACTATGATATTGATCTTATAAAATGATTAAGGAAATGATAAAAGATATGCTTTCTGTCTTTTTTTTCAAATATTGTAAACAAAATTATAATTCAACGTACTAAATTAGCCATTTCACTTGATACAAAATTTTATATCTTTATTCATATGCCCGAAATCAGTGAAATGAAAAGAAATTTTGAAATTTAGGTATCGAAAGGAATTGAACAAAGCAGAGATATTTGGTCGACGTAAGGCCCTTTTCATTGCGCTTGGAACTGCGTGGCTTTTCTGCCTAATCTTCGTTGCAATGGGCATTGCATTCTGGTCTTTTATGGATAACAAATATTCTATATAATTCATAAATTTCAATACAATTAATATTTTTACTTCCCCGGAGATAAGTCTCATTCAAAATTCCGCCAAGCAAATAATAATGACAATATGGCTTTGTTAGATGGCTCCAAAGTTGCATATTTCTCTTTCATTTTACATCATCAAACGCATAAATTAAATATTTTATATTAACCAGAAAGAAAATGTTAGAAAAATATGCTGTTAATAAATTTGAGCATTTAAGGTACGGTACAAAATTATATAATGATGGCTTTATTGAGCCAGGTGCTGTATTTGCCACCTTTTGGGCAATAATAAGTGGTACTTTATCTCTCGGTATAGCTGTACCACAGATTGGTGCAATAATAACTGCACAAAATGCAGCTAGTTCAATTTTTAACATTATTGATCGGGTGAGTTACAAGTAAGACTTTCATCAAATGATTAGAAAAATTTAACATTTTTCAAAAATGAAAGTTTTGAAATTGGAAAATATAATTAATGCTTCATTAAAATAAGTTTCATTATTGATAATCGATTTTGACAAACACATGTTAGAAAAGATCATGAAAGATGTTCTAAAAGGTTTAACAATCACTCCATTTCAATCATTTGTCGCTGAAGCAATCGGTAGTTCACATATTCAATAAAGCTACCAGCCTAGAAAGTAGTATGACTTGTCATAAACCTTTTAATGGAATTTGAAGAGAGAGAGTCACAATTCTGAACCTCAGAATTGTAGTCGAGATTCTGATAATTATAATTCAGCATTCATTCATTTATATGACACATAGAAAGAAATCCATTCTTATGTACATTCTTTCGGAGAACATGGTAATTTTTAGATGCCGGAAATCGATTGCCAAAGCTCAAAAGGAATAAGTATAGCAAATCCGAAAGGTGAAATTGAATTTAAGGATATTCATTTTTGCTACTCTACAAGACCAGAAGAAGAGGTTCTAAAAGGAATAAGTTTTAAGGTGTTAAAATTTAAATATAAAATTAAAATAATTTGAAAGCTAAAACCAATACTGAAGAAATGAAAATTGCTGTACAGATAGTAAGAAAAAGCATCAACTGTAAGAGAAATGAGAAAAATGGCTGAAGAAAAAAAAGGAAATGGAATTAAGCTTATCTGATTTAATATACAATATTAAATCAATGATTTAATAGGTAAAAACTACAGGTAAAAGCCGAGCAATCAATAGCGCTGGTAGGTCCAAGTGGATGTGGCAAGAGCACTTTAGTTGCATTGTTACTTCGATATTACAATCAAGGACGCGGAGAGGTAAGTTATTCTGTCAGAATTCCTAAATCACAAATTACTTTTTTTTTGAAAGTTTCAAGACATTCCAATCGACATTTTGTCATGCTGTAAAACAAATTTCTTTTGAGTCCTATAAAATTGATAAAATTGAATAGCTAAAATTGCATATTTTTGCCTATTAATTATGATTAAATAGCTTGACAACTACTAGTGCAAATTAGATTAATTAAATGAATAAGCAAAACTATCGGAAATATTTACTTGGTATCCTATAGTAGCACCAAGCATTGAGTTATATCAAATAGTATTAAAGCCATAAGAAGTAGAAATCTAATAAATGGAATATTAGTTGACAATAGATGGTATTCCGCTTGATTCAATGAACATTCAGTGGTTACGCCAAATGATAGGTGTGGTATCGCAAGAACCTGTACTTTTTGCGGCAACTGTTGAAGAGAACATACGACTCGGTTATACTTTCCAAAAATTTTTATTAAAGCGATGAAAAGTTAAAAAGTTTACAGTGGTTTTTTCCGAAAAGATTTCATGAAATCAGATTAGAAAGTTTAAATTTAACAGTTTGATTCATGAATATAATCATGAATATAAATATTTTCAGGAAACGAAAAAATGACCGTTGAAGATATGGAGCGAGTGTGTCAGATAGCAAACGCGCATAATTTTATCAATAAACTTCCAGAGGTATTTGAATTCTACTTAACTTCCATTCCTGATTTGACATTTCTTCTGTGATATTGTGATCTTGCCAAGCTCATTTAGGGCTACAAAACACATATTGGTGAGGGTGGTGTACAACTATCTGGTGGACAAAAACAGCGTATCGCCATAGCTCGCGCTTTGGTAAAGGATCCAAAGATTCTAGTTCTCGATGAAGCTACCACTGCATTGGACACTGAAAGCGAAAAAATCGTACAACATGCCTTAGAAAAAGTAAAAAATGATAGATCTTTTTACTTAGATGTAACATACATTTACATTTGTTTCAGGCTAGTGCCGGACGCACAACTCTCACAATAGCGCATCGTCTTTCAACAATCCGAAATGCGGATCATATAATTGTACTGGATCATGGAAAAGTCATTGAAAGAGGTCGAAACTGAGAAATCTTGGCATGGATAATTTACGCTTAAATTCTGCTCCAACAAATAAATTTTTCTTAAGGTACACATGAAGAACTAATGGCTCGTGGCGGCATGTATATGAAATCGGTGCTCGCTCAAAATATTGAAAATGTGACAAACGCAAATGTTGCCAATTCTAAAAAAGAGACAGGTGAGAATATTATTTTGCGAAGCCAAAGATAGTACTGCTTTGTTGCCATTTATACAAATTCAAAAGTTTTGGATTTCCGGATCAATGATTCATATTGGCCGTAATTGAATTTAACGACCAAAAGTCGTGCAACTCGAAACATTCGGTTTATACAAGAACGTCTTTTTAACTTCAAGATGATAGGCGATGTTTTTCCAAGAACATGTGTAATTTTACATTGGAAATCGAAAATCGCCTAAACTGAGAATTATATACGTTCCTGGAAGGATGACAGAATTACAGCATGCTTGTAATATCCATGCATTTTACTTTTCTTCTTTTGTACGATTCTTCTCTTTTTCTTTTTGCCATAATAAACGTAAATATAAGTATGCAAGGGAGGTAAGAAGAATGAAATGAAATAAAACGAAAAGCATTCATATCATTAAAATCAAACGAAACAGATATTCGTTGAATGTGAAATTGTCACATTCTAACACAAACTAATGTTAGTAGTCAGTTTGGGTGAAAGCTTGTAAAAATCGTAATTCAAAAGACTATCTATTTCGACGAGAAAATCAATGAGATTGGTCAGAATGCAGAATGTTTATATTATATGACAACAATATCAATACTATATAAGGGAAATGCAAATCATCAATTCATGAGTGATAAATACTTCAACGTGTAAGTCTGTCTGTAAGTCTTCCTAGTCATCTAATACGGCATGTATGGTCATCGTTTTTATGCATGATGCTTTTCATTTTACTCAACTTACTGCAATCGATAATTTTATCTTAAAATTTTTCCGTACTGAATCTAATATTTCATCAATAAATTTGCCAGGACTAGAAAGAACTTCGTAAAGATAAGGTAACAAGTTCTTCCATGTTCTTCTATTCTTCACATTTCAGGCTAATATAACAAAATATTTCATAGTATATTATAGACTTTTTAGGAAAAATGTAACTGTTAGAATCCTAATTTCTTAATAATGCTTTTTTTCCTTATCATCAGTTGGTATCTCCAGTAATGCAAATTTTCTTCCAGGAATAATGAAAGATGTATGCAAGGAAATGATAAATTCCATACAATCTAAATCTCAGATTCATCTATCTTCATCAACGGTATCACTGGATCGCATATCTCAATCATTATCTACCAACTCTTCTATACATCAATATGTCGGGCTTGCCCACTTTTTTTTCTTTTACAAATGATAACATCAGCATATGACAAATAAGCAATTCGACATGATATAAAGCAAATTTTCAATTGAGTAAATTTCAATTGCGCAAAGTTAATAGTCAAAAATTTTAGTAGGAATAACAGGTCTGAATGCTTGTTAATCTCAGATATCACTCAGATACATTCTTCTATATTTTGTAGCAAGAAGCAAATAAAGCGAAAGCGAAAGAATCCGATTTGTTCAACATTTTGCGATTCGCACGTGACGAGTGGCCTTTCCTACTTTCTGCGTTGTTTTTTGCTTTTCTCAAGGGATTGATGTTTCCGATTTTTTCCGTTATCTATGGAGCTATGTTTCGGGTGAGTAATCAAGGATAAATGTCTGACCAATGATTCGATAATGTCGAAGCATTAAGCCTTCATATTCAAGAGTCTATTCTACGTGGCAAATTATTTATAGTCGCTAGCGAGATCAACTGCAGATCAAAGGTTGCGAGAGGCTTTTATGAATGCACTGTACTTCATAATACTTGGCATTAGTTGCGGGTTTGTTACCTTCTTAGTAAGCTACCTGATCGGTATTGCCGGAGAATCGCTCACCAAACGGTTACGCGTTGCAGTGTTCACCAATATTGTCAGTCAGGTATCACAGCGGTTTCGTTTTTTCTTTCTTCCAAAAAAATTAGTAATAGAAAGAGAAGTAAGACTGAAAGATAATTATTTTATATCAAAACAAATGGCTTAGGGAAATTTGTAAATTAAATTGGAAAGATAGAAATAAAAGATTCAATGGAAGACTTTTTTTTGATTTAGCGGAAAATGTTAAGAACATGAAGTAATTTTCATCAAGCTTTTTAGGATGGGGAATACTTCGATTCATAATTTTCATCAAGCTTTTTAGGATGGGGAATACTTCGATTCACATTTTCATGCATCAGGCAATCTGATTACTAGATTAGCCGCAGACGTACCGAATATTCGTGCTGCAATTGATCACAGGTATTTGCATTTAAAGATATTGGCATGTTATAGAAACCAAGAAAGATTTGTACAGAAAAGATAAAAAGATCCTATTTTCAGGTTTGCGGACGTGTTGCAAGGAATAACTTCCATACTAATTGGTATCGGTGTTGCTTTCTATTATGGCCCAAAAATGGCACTAATAGGTGTCTTAACAGCTACAACTCTGATGCTTTGTCAGACAATTATTGCGCACTATTTGAAGAAATGGACTGAAAAAGATGAAGTTCTAACTCGTGAACCTTTCAGGGTAATGGATCGCTATATTTATTTAATATCTAATTAATTGTCTAACATATTTTATAATCGCCTGCGAGAATTTCCCAATGCAGTAATAACTAATCTGTAAATAACAACTTTATCAACACCTTGTAGCTCGCGATGGAAGCATTGAAGCATCACAAAACAGTGCAATATTTGACTCGGGAGCGGCACTTCTACGATAAATTTAATCGCCAAATGCGACGTCCACACCAAACAATGTTACAGCGTAGCATTGTTGAAGCTTTCGCTTTTGCGCTGCATTCGTCTTTCATTTTCTTTAATTTTGCCGCAGCATATCGTTACGGTTTATGGCTTATAGAGATTGGAAGTGCGACTCCATTTCAAGTATTTCAGTAAGTTTACAGTTTATACTTTTTCCTTCGTAAGCATTCAAGTACGAGATACTACTGCTTTTGTCTATTAGACGCAATCTATCAGAAATAAGACTGCTGCTTTGTGACAAGGTAACATAAGTCTGTTTTAAAGATGGCGTAATAGATTTTAGCTTTGGAGGCAAGAGAATCGAAACATACACCATTGTTTGAATTACAATCAAATATCAGTAATATATGAAAGCTTAAATGGGGTTTCAGTAATTCTGATAATCAATAAAAAAATATCACAATTTTGAAGCCTGAAAATAATACTTTTAGGGTGATTGAAACATTAAATGTGGCGTCCATGAGTTTTTTGGCCATCGGAACTAATTTTCCAGAATATGTACGGGCACGTTTGAGTGCTAGTTTGATTTTCAAAATGCTTGCTGAAAAACCAAAGATTAGCAGTTTGTCAGAAGACGGAAAGAAAGAAGTAATTTTTATCTGATATTTTCGTAAACTTTCCATTTTAATCGCTTATCACTTTTACATTATTAAGGTAATCGCTTATTAGTAATAGTTGTTCTGTCCAGTATGCCTAGTAAGTCTCGTAATATCGCTGTTTTTTTTATGATTTTATGGCACTCATTTTTATTTTTCTACATATATATTGAAAATTGTTATATTTGAAACTTCTTTGGATCATATTTTCTTAGTTGTTGTCATTTTCACATCTTTTCGTTTTCAATCATCGACTGTTGTTCTAACTTAATACATCTCTTTGATGGTCAACTTAAAATAAGCGAAAGTGGTACAATTGAAAGAAAATACACAAAAAGAAAGCTAAGCTTAACATTTTGTGTCTTATGGAAATTTACATCGTCCAAAATTTTGCGAAATCCGCAAAAAATGGGTAATCAGTACAGTAAATGTAAAATTTATCGCTTTTTTAAAATAAGTGTTGCAATGATGAAATTATAAATGATGATAATTTCTAGCCATGTAAGAAAAATATCAAATCCCAAGAATATATTTGATTTTAATTACTAATAATCAAATAATTACGAAATCAATTATATGATGAAAACTATTTTTATAAAGTTCTTTCACAGGTACTAGAGGGTAACATTATGCTTGAAAACGTTCGATTTGCATATCCGGCAAATCGTAAATGTACAGTACTAAAAGGATTGGAAATAAAAGCTTTGAAAGGTAAAACAGTTGCTTTGGTGGGTTCAAGTGGATGCGGTAAATCAACTATTATCCAGTTAATTGAGCGATTTTACGATCCACACAATGGCAGAATTGTAAGTTCTTATTATGTAATAAAATTGAACTTTTTAACATTTCATTGTAATTTCAGTTACAGCGTTCTATTGATTGCTGAGCAAGTCGATAGATATTGAAAAAACAAAGTTTTTGTTCCGTAAAAACATGTTACTGATTAAGATATAGAAAGATAGGAAACTCAGAAATTTTCATAGATGAATATTTTAAGAATAAAGACTGGATTAGAAATAGTAAATGCAGGAAAGAATCAACAATGTTTCGAACTGAATTGTTGGGCAAAAAACATTCAAAATGATTCCTAATTTGGAATCTCATTGATAATATTTTAGATGTATGATAATACGGATATCCGATATTTGAATCTTTCCAATCTTCGAAATCAAATAGCCCTGGTAAGCCAGGAGCCAATTTTATTCAACTATTCAGTTCGTGAAAACATCGCTTATGGTTTGACTGATGTCAGTCAGAGACAGATCGAAGAAGCTGCAAAACAAGCTAATGCTCATAATTTTATAATGAAAATGAAGAATGTATGTACTCTCTTCATTTTCGTTTTTCACTTTTTGAATACTACTAATTTTTTCATACAGACACATATTTATTTGAAATGATTAAAGTAATTAACTTATATTTTAATAGGGTTATGATACAATCGTCGGCGAAAGAGGTAGCCATTTGTCTGGTGGTCAAAAGCAACGCATTGCTATTGCACGAGCTATAGTTCGGAATCCAACGGTACTTTTGTTAGATGAAGCGACCAGTGCTTTGGATGCCGAGAGCGAAAAAGTCTAGTTTCAGAATCTATTCAAAGCTATGATTATTTTGGAAATCTCTCTTCCTGATCAAAAATCATAAAAACATTCCTTATTTTTTTTAAAACATGAATTTCATTTCTCTGATGGGATATAATTGTCAGGTAGTACAGGAAGCTTTGGAAAGAGTTTCTGATGGTCGAACGTGCATTGTAGTAGCGCATCGTTTGTCCAGCATTCAGAATTCGGATCAAATTTTGGTAATGAACGATGGCGTTATAGCTGAGTTTGGTACTCACCAAGAATTATTACATCAAAAAGGTATTTATGCTAGTTTCATCGAAATGCAAAATATTCGATAGTACCATCAATTCCTTTTCTTTGCTATTTTCATGAGCATATGCGTACTATTTTGCTATTTTATCATATTTTCTACGATTCTGCAAATACTCATCTAAAATATATTATTCTCATGAATAAAAGTGTAATCTGTTACCAAACTTTGAAAACACTGGTGAACATCAGGAAGAAGCATATGATATAAACTTTGCCTTCTCATCTTCTTTTCCACAGCTCCACTCATCAGTATATTTTTTAATACTGTTTCGTGGAGAATAATTTTTGATGAAAATAAAACAATACTCTGTGCAAATATGTTTTGCAGATGACCTTTTAAAGTCCAACCTTTTCCACGTTTTCATTAAAATGCCAATCTAACAGCGCTCGTTGTAATACGTGGAAATTTAGGATAAAGTTATGTGAGATCTTTTATTTGCTTATAATCTCGTCAAATCAAAAATTGTGTATAAATAAGTTTAGTACAATATTTTGAACTATAATTTCACCTATTAAATTTCTGTATCTTTCATAAAAGTCTCGCAAATAAGTCTTCGGAGTTGGCGGCAATCGGTGAATCTCGTTGTTGTAAATTCCAGTTCGTTGGACGGTACTGCAGTGGATTAATTGGTTTGTAAGCAGTTGTTACGCCTTGAGCTATTATTACTGCACCAGATTGAATATTTCCATTACTTAATACTTGCTTCAGTTAGAAATAAAACTCGAGATTTAAAAGTTTTCACATCATCAGTTCACTATTAAATTCCATAAAGATTTAAAGAAGCGTAAGGCTTTAAAAGAAAAAAAAAAAGGAATAAAATGAAATAGTAACAAATGACTTTGATTCCCATTTCCAGAAATTCTTGAACAATGAAAAAAGACAAGTTTTTTCTGTAGTAGGAAAACTTTTTCTGCGCTCAGATATAAAATATTTTGAAAAGAACTGTTAATTATATCAAACAATGATTGATGTAATGATTTTAATTGGCAAACTTAACTTTAAACCACATCAAATTTAAGAAGGGGGAAAGATGGAAACGTAAACATGAACGAAAATGAAAATTTTACTTCTGGGAGTGTCGACGTTTGTTATAGGCACGGAGACTATCATCGATGCTGAAACTCGTCCGTCATTCATCCACTTAGTTATAATAAAACATATTTTCTCAGCTCAAAAGAAAATATTTTCAACAGTAAGAAATTAATCATGCTCAACAAAGTGATTTTAATATCCAGTTAGTTGGTTGTATAAGTTGAGGCAAAAAAATTTGTTATGCTTTCCCTTAGAATTTAGTTATTTGCTGCGTAGGATATCAAACTTTTCCCAAGATAATTAGAAAAAAAAGTGGCGTTCAATGACGATGGCAGAAATGCATCCTCATAAATATCATAGGCCTAGTAGGCTTCAATTTCGTGCAGCTCGAATCTCAAGAGACTCATCGCAGACCAAGCTACTGCTTCATCCGCTGTTGCATCTCGATCAATTGTAAATGACAGTTTTATATGATTATAATATAATCTCTTCGCTATATGAAATAACGCTTGATTCCGTTTCGAATGTTCGAGACGCGTTTTACAGCAATAGGTTTAAACCTTGTGTATTCTACAGGTACATTGCGCTGTCCTCTAAGTGCTATCGCTGATTCAGGCTATGCTGGAATATAATGATATTGAAAAATAACATACTTTTGCGTAGTAGCCATCTCTTGCTTATAATTTGTCTCGGTCGGTTCTCCAGAAATACTCGCCTTCGGACATATCACTCGGTAAACCCAAACACGAATACCACCTCTGGAAACTTCCTGTTCATTTAGTTTTTAATTTGTTGAAGAGATTAGAAAAACTTGCGATATTTTTTTGCTAAGTGGAAAGCGAATTCTATGAATCGTACTGTTCGGTGCGAACATTCGAGACGAAATCAAATTCGGGTCCATCTTTGCTATAATGATCCCTTTGATCAACCATGCCACCAGTATAATACGATCCCAATGACACCAAGTCTGTGCCAATATATATTTTACGTGGTACAGAAAATGAGCAGCAGCTTTGAAGAATACTAGAAACGTCTTCTCTATTAAATTTACTTATCAAGTTTTAAATATAAAGCAAAAAAAAAAAAACTATCATCGTTATCTTTGATGAATTGAAATTTGATTTCCGTTGAGCAAAACTGTAACTCAGATTTCAGAAAGATAAATTGATAAGTCTGATGAAAATTAGAATTTGTGCTTCGCTCGGTTTAAAACTAGAATCTTCGTAGACTGAAAATTATTGAATGAAAAGTTAATCGAAAAAAGTTATTTTTCTTGTTGAGCTATTGGAAATGGAGAGAAACGATTTTACTTATATGCATTTATTGATTTAGTATATAGGATGTTGTTGGAGTTAAATTTCACATCGATATTAAAATGGTACCTCTGTCCGTTGGAAGCCCATTTCATGCTGGAAAATGTATCAGTTTCAGCTCGGCAACTTACTTGATTATCAGTGCAGCGAGCACCGGATGTGCCGCACGGTAGTTTGTTGCATTCTGCTTCAACGGCTCCATTTTCATAGACCGTTAACTTCGTGACTACCTTTAATAAAAAAATTTTTTTTATGATAGAAAGCAAGCTTTTCTGTTTTCAATTAAGCAAAGACTTTGTACAATAAATGCATCATATCAAAAGATATTATAAAGTTCTCAGATCAGTGTCTTTATTGGATTGATTTTAAGTATTTAGTTTCACTTTGTTTTATTTTTTTCACTAATGTTCTCAGTTCTCCTAGGATTTCTGATTAGATTATTCAAGTTTATATATAAAATCACAATCTCTTCAGAATACTAATCTGTTCAGATAATCTTGCTTATTTAAAATTTACAGAAAAAGACGTCGAAGCAAATGGAAAGATAATTTTCAAAAGGCGTTTCAGATTTAAATCTTCCCCAAATGAAATTTGGACGAAGGAAACATACAAAAGACGAGATTAAAATTTTAAATCTAATTGTATGGAGAAAGTGCAACTTGAAAAATTGGCTAACAAACAAATTCTAAACGTAAAGTAAATAAACAAAACTTCGCTAATTTCATCAATTTCAGTAATCATGAAATCTTCGTTTTTTATGTATTATGATTATACAAAGTCATTAAAGTTTTCAAATCATATTTTAATCCATATGATACTTTGAAGAACTATACTTTAGCAAACTATTTGCCATTATTTTTATGGAATTTATATATAAGTTAATGTCTGTAAATCTGTAATTAAGAATAAATCGATTTACAAAAAAAAATGTAGTACTGAATTAGTCTTCTGATATCTATTTAATATTAAAATTAGTAAAATAACGATCAAAAATTGATACCTGATTGGGCAAGCATTTAGTGCCCAAAATTGATTGCTGATGATTATTGTTAACTTCGAAAGCTATGGATAAAGAGAGCATAGAAAAAAGTTGATATATACTGGCGTGAGACATTACTATTTTAGCAATAGTTCAAAAAGTAGTTTCCGTTGATAATGTTTTGGCTGAAATATGAAGTACTAAGAACGAAGGGATAGACAACAAACAGTTCAATCACCTCTTGACCTATATGTATCGTTGTGTGTACTGGTACTGCAGCATATCAGAAAACAAGAAAGTGATTTTCCAATTTTGTCGTTCATCTACTTTCTTATCAACAGAAATGTTAGAGGCGTTATCACGCTGAGGAAGGACTTTTTTTCTGACTGTAATCAGGATTGCAAAAGAGAAGATATCATTATTACCTTGAATTTTCCCTCTTTTAAAATTTAAAAAAAAACACATCGTATCTGTTTATCCGCTTCTATCTTTTCGTTGAAATTATCGGAATTAATTTATTTACGACGGAATTAATTTTCTTCTTGCTATTAATTTGCAACATGCATGATTCAATAAGAGTTCGAAAAAAAAACATTTGAAAAAACAGGAAAGAACTAAAAAAAGTAAAAAGTAGAAAAGATCAAATTTCTTTCTGAATTTTATTTGCTTCTAAAATACGTTTATTTTTAGTTGGCAGGAGAGAACAAGAAGGAAGACATGTGGAAACACGAGGTCAACAAACATCTTTAATTTCCATATTAAAATCATTTTATGCACTTGATTATTGCATTGTCTTTTACAAATACAAAGTGATATCCAAAGAAAAAAGCCCAGACATGAAATTTCAAGTTTATTAATTCTACTATTTATAAGCTTCAAAGAAGACCGTTTTTATATAATTTGATTTGTAATTTCGATATAAACGTACTCTTATGGATTTGCATTGATCAGTTCGTATGGTGTTTTTAACAATTAAGCTATCATATTTAGCAAATCTCATGTAAATTTCAGTTTTCTATACTTGGACCATGCTTTATAATGCAGTGTTAGAAGTGAAAGCGGTCTGACATGATTGTTCAGCTTTAGCCTCAACTTACAAAAGCCATTGATTTGAAAATTAGAATGATGTTGGGGTTGCATTAATCTTATGATAAGAATAATCAATCACTTTCACTATATCTACTTGACATGATTTAATACTTGTGTACTCCATGATGAAATATACTATATTTAATCCAAGTACTAATCACAAATAATTTTTTGCAAATTTTCAAGAAATTTTGAATTTTAATTTTTTTCTTGAAAATTCTTCTTATTGAAAGCGAATCATTTTGTTCCGATTCTATGGTTACAAAATTTCCTAGTTTACAATTCTCTGTCTAGTAATTATTTATATATGCAATTTACTTTCAATGTGAAATTCAACATCCTCAAATAAAAATGCTTAATTATAATCAGTAAACTGGAACCTGGAACGCAAATATTCTCCATAATTATGCAAACTTTGAAAGTAATTAGTTAAATGCCTTTATCTTATAATCTCATAATAAGATTTTATTTCTTAGGAAGCATAATAATTTTGCATATTTGATATCGATAAATATCAATGCTGAATTTAAATTTCAATTAAATGAGAAAAATAGTGATTCAATGAGGCAAGCTATTAATTCAATTAAAAAAATTTTAATTAAAATATATTTTAAATTTAGAACTTGTTTGGTAAATATATTCAATATCCATACCCAGAAATTTGATTTTCTGATTTTCTTATTGATAGAACGATGTTCTCTTTTTTTCCAAATATTGTTCGTAAACTTAAATAGGTCAGGTCATCTTTAACAAATAAAATGTTTCCTAATCGATATTGATGTGCCCACCCAATTCCTCCCAAATTATTCTGCATTACAGGCTGTTCTAGACTATAATCATTTTTATAACGCAAACATCATCTTTTTGCTGCAGTTTTTTTTATTTTATTTGAAAATTGTGATTATCATCCACTGTTATTTGACATCATCAGAAATGATAACGTTTCCAGCAATATAATAAAAAAAGTGTCGCATAAATGGAATTTCACAAGCATCCATCTCCAGCAGTTTCAATAGAATGAATAATGATAAGTACTATAGTAATTCGATTTGATAACATGAACAGCTAATAGATTTAATCTACAATATCGAGAATGATTATTATTCTAAAAGATTCTTATTGTTTATTCATTCGGCTTAATCAGTCCTGCCATTGAGATAGTAGCTCCTATCATATAGTTAAATCGTTGTTTTTTTTTTTGACGATTTTTTCTTAGACTTGGCTGATAATAACAAAATATTGATTGATATAGTTCACAATCATTGCATATTCATCTCTTCCGCACTTCTTTTTTATTAAAATTACTTGATAATTGAATATCTATATGAGATAAGAATATTTTATCATTTATATTGTGAACGCGATTTCCACTTTGTTTATATACTGATATCCTTTGGAACATTTTCAGGACAGAATGAAATTAAAACAGCTTTGGTTGCAGTACTGATGCAAATGGTTGAAACGAATATTAATAAATTGATTTTACTGCTTTGATTTATTTTGGCTGATAAATGGTCTGTTTAAAGGAGAGTAATAATATTTTGAAAATCTGGAATAGAAAAATCCAGATAATAGTACTAAACTAGAATTTTATAGTTGTTTCCGTTTTTAAATGAAGTTTACAGCAAAAGTTCGCTATATTCTAGGTTTGCTTAAATGTTATCAGTTTGAGAATCCAATCAGCAATAATTTTTGAAAATCACCATATTGCATGAATATTTTAAAAAATTGTCCAATTAAAAAAATCAATATATTTATGGATAATTATAATATTTCTATTACGAATATGTCCATTAACATTCGTAGAATTGAATGTGTCGTATATATGCGCTTATACACATATAGGTAAATAGCATCTTATTTTTGCAGCGTCACTGTCATCGTTATCACTATTGTGTTACCAAAGCTAGGAACGATTATGAGCAATGTCTTGGAGGAGTTGCGGCAGCAATTATCGCTGATAATGGAAACATAGAAATTATCAATATCTTGCCGCAGCAATCTGATCGAGTTGATATATGTGAAAATCAGCTTTCACAAGAAATTAAAAATTACCAGGTTTTTAATCGTTTTGTGCATTTAATAGAGTTCTAATGATAATGAAATTTTCAAAGTTTAAAAAAAAAGAAACGCAATCTCCAGGTGTGTAGCATCAGTATCTTTGAATTCGACAATTCACAGCAAAGTTATCAGTCTTAAGAAGAAGATAGCTAGTGATGCAAATCAGTGTCTCAGTCCAGATTTCGCAATGATGAATGAAAAACCAGTAAGGATTTCGCACTTTTTTTTCACTTGGATTTATAAGCTTTTTTAAAATGGTCTTCCATTTTGCAGATCCGAAAACATTCGATAGATGGAATGTTGAACACAAATATAATGCCATCGGATGATTGTACAGAAAAGATGCGATGTGTAGAAAGAGCTGATCTAAACAAATCAGGTTTCAAATTGTTTTCATGACTGATTTGAAATGGATAATTAAAGTTTGGGCTCTGTAATTGAACTTAATCCTTTAACAAACAAATGCAAAGTTTCCGGATGTTTTTAGATTTCATTTTTAAATTCGGAAAAAGGGATATCATTATCCAGAGACCGGAATGATGAATTTGTCCACACTTCATGAAGCCAATTCGGGAATCAAAATATGGTAGTCCTGGAAGAATTCCTGGAAGACTCAAACTTCGTATTAGTAACTTCGTAATCCTTTAAACCTTCTATTCTTCAATATCTTTAGAAAATGAAAAGCACAAATTAGAAATTTCTGTTGGTCAACCGTCTGCGTTAAAAGATGAATTCACTTCACCTTTTACATCTATCCTAACTACATCAACTCCAAGCCAAGAAAATGTGTCGCTAATCGCAAAAGAAACGGTATTTCTGTCATCACTTCTTAAAATAAAAATGCTTTTACCTTTCGATTTGTTACCTTCATGCGTAAGTTGGCGAAGGTAGGAAAAAATGATCTTTCACCATGGGACATCTTTCTTTTGCTGCGAAAATGAGGAAAGAATTCAAATAGTTGCAGAATTTGGCAATTCAAATTTTATGGTTCGATCGAAAAAGTTAATTACTAAAAATGTTTAATAAAAGCTATAGTAGCTATTCATTGATTTTCCTTATAATTTCTTTGCTATATTTTTCGTTTTCTGTTTCCTCTGTGTATCGCATATCGTGTACTATTTGTAATCCACTCTTCGTTTGCAGCTTCTCTTCCCTAAACAGTTGACCTTACCATCAAATGATACAAGATTCACAGAGCCTGCTGCCATTTCTCTAAATGGAAGCCGTATGACCGATGCTTCACCTGACTTCACAATTCTAGGAAGCGATGAGACATTAGAATCACAATTATCAATGAATGACAACAATGGCAGAAATGGGTCATGAATATCAGCTGTCTATTCGGTATATCTGAATGAAATGTCTAATTTTTATTTTCCAGTCATAAAGCATTATTAATTAATTTGTAAGGTTTTTTAATTAAATTTCTGGAAATGAAAAAATTTGACATCCAAGATTTTATTATGCGGTCGAAAAAGATAAGATCGGAAACACAAGTAGAAAGTAATTTCAAATTTCAAACTGAAATTAAGGAATTATGAATTTAAATCCAAGCAAATGTGAAAAACGAAAGAAGGGTTCTATATTTTTTAATGATATATAAAGCAATAGAAAATATAAAATATTTCAGGAAGAAAACATTGCTTTTTGTGAAGATCTACTTGTTTGCGAAGAAAAATTGAAATTGCGTGAATTGATGTGTCAGCGGCAGTGTGCATATCCCAATTTGATTCTCGGTTGATTTCGCTTTCAAATATTAAAGGATGATCAGTGTCACCAAAATTAGAATTGTATTGGCAGTTATGAGAAACATGATTAAGAATCATATCAAATTTTCGTAAGCGATTGCAACTACCAGACATTTACAATCTTTTCCTGTAATACGATCAAAAAAATTACCATCTTATCCAACTTGTTTATTAGCTTAGTCAGAACTGACCATAATTAGCAATGATTGAGTTATAGCATTAAATAAGTAACTTTGCAGTAATTAACATCAAATAACAGTCTTAAATTAATTATTAAAACAAGATATTTAACTGAATTTCAAAGTTTCAAATAATATGGAGCCTAACAAGATTTTGACTTATTACAGAATCTAAAACAAAATTGTTCGATATGTCCGTTCAAGCCGAAATTATTACTAACTCCAGGGTTGCTGATATAACAGAATCGGTATTTAAGTTATGCATGAGGCCAGTAACAAGTGATGTTCTAGAACAGGTATCAAATTTTAAAAAATTTATCGTTTTTTGCTGAGATCTGTTTGATTTATAAAAATTCAGTTTGTTGTAGCTCTCGGATCTCCTGCATAAAATGGAATTGAATCGTAAATCATGTATGCGTCGTATCACTTCTAACCAGGATCTGCTTTCTATTCGTAATGTAAATTCTTGATTTTTGAATGAAACAAGCGTTAGGTTAGGCAAAGATGACAATGGATAATGTTTCAAATAGCTCGATACTTGAGTTGATAAAAGAATGAGTTTCACAAGTTAATTAGAGATATACCAGGTGATGTTAAGATACTTTTCACATCTTCATTTAATAGATGACAAAGAGTAAATAAGCGAAGTAAATAAGCAAACAAACAGCTAAATAAAATATTTTCACCTATTTGTCATATCTTATACAAATAAATACATACATACATAATGTATGAAATAAGATAGAAAGAATATATAATGTCTCATCATGTAAATCGTTTAGAAAACAAAAACAGTTTGTGAGGGGATGAAGATGTATGCAACACTTGATGAAAAGATGGATACTGATAAGAATAAATGCAACAACTTAACAATACGGAAAAATGCTTTTGATTATTGTAGAACCATAGTGGCGCCAATAGAAGAGCAATGCATGGCATTGAGGCAATGTTGTCCAAATTACGTCAGGTAAATATTATTAGACAAAATTTTGCTGAGTAAGCTGACATCGAGAAGACTGAAAATCACTCTGTTCCGATGTACATACTCAATTACCTGTTTAATTTAGTCTAAATTTTTAAATTGGAAAACTCGATCCAAATTCAATTTCAAAATCTTTTTTTTTCGTATCTCAGATGTACAGAATTGATGATGCAAACCAATATATCGAGAAAATATAACGAAATATTGAGTCGCATAAAACAGATACAAAGTAAATGTGAAAAGAAGATTATGGCAACACTATGATCGCTGCATTCCTCTTTCTCATCTTTTTCATATAAGAATACTGGTGATTGTTTGTAATAAAATAAACTAATAAGCAAAGGTGATGCCAATTCGACACAAAATTATTAGTGATTATATATTTATTATCAGGAAATTTTTGATACCAGTAGTTGATAAAGAAAAGCTCGACGACAAAAATGTATCGTCCGAAAATCTGATTTATATTGTATCAGAATAAAAAATGGGTGGACTTAAGATAATAAGAATGAATACATATAGGTTAAGGATATTAGATAAGAAAGTCGACTGTTTAGATCGGATTAATATATAGTTAAATCAATTGTGCACGATAAGAAAATGGCTAGACGCTAATAGTACAAATTATGTAGCGATGTGATTCAACAGGAATGGATGCAAACTGAAATTGTATCTTAATTTTTCTATCCTGAACGAATCGTTTCCTTTAATTTTATTTGGACATCCAACTAGGCGAAAGGATACTAACCATGAGAACACTGTCTGTATAAATCGATGGTGAAAATGCATACGGCGATAAAATCTGGCCACCTAATGCTTGAGGCGAGATAATATCCGGGCTAAGAATATACGGACTGAGTACTAACGGACTTAATAAATATGGATTGATAACATTGGGTGATAAAACATAGGGAGATAGGATATACGGTGCACCAACAAGTGGTGATAACACATACGGGGATAGTATATAAGGTGAGATAAGAAAGGGTAGGAAGATACCTGGAGAAAGGACATATGGACTGAGGATAGACGGATTAAGAATCAAGGGACTGAAAATGCTGGGTGATAGCACTACAGGTCCCAAAATACTGAGACCAAAAACGGGTGAAAACATGAATGGTGATAAAATGGTTGGTGTAAGCACTGATATTGTTTGACGTTTTTTTCGATATTCTTCCTGAAAAATAATTTTTAAATTCAGTTTCAGCTTATTTTTTTAGCTTTTTAGAATATTAGTATATAAGCAAGATAAAAAGTAATCCGAAGCGAAACTTACTTTCTATATTAATTCAAACTGTTAATACATCAGCTTATGTGTAAATCTACTTATTTAATTTTTCCTTAATCATAATTCTATTAATGTAGATAAAATTTCTTCCACAGTTTTTGCAAAGTGATAAATACTGCTATCTGCAAATAGATTCAGTTCTAACATATCATCAGTTCCTATTTATAAATAACCCTTTAATTTGTGTCACCGATTTTATTTGTAATTAAATTAATTTGAACATTTTCTGTTATCATTTTTTGATACAATAGAAATCCGCTTATTTTCCAACACGTTATTTGGTTTCTACTACATATTTTCAATTTTTGTATAAAATGTCGCAGTTTTATTAATTTAGCTTGAAAAGCTGATCTTATGAGGTTTTTTTTTTTTTTGAGGATTAAAGATTCAGTTTTAGTTTTTATCAAGTTGAGATTGCATCGCTAGCTTTTCTGGATAATTTTGTATTTCAACATTTCAATATAAAAGCACTCTCACATTACAAGTTTCTTAAAAAATGATTCAAACTGTTTAAAAAAAAGAAGCCATAAAGAACTGATACCTGCAGTATGTAAACCTAAAATTATACTATCTAAAAATAACTCAGGTTGATCATCAACGTTCAAAGGAGGATAAAAAGTCCAACTACTACCAGGACCTCAACCAATAGAAAAAGACTGATACACCATCAACAGTGCAGAGGAAAAGCTATTTCAGCAACCCCTAACATCAAAGGCAATATTCAATTAGCAAACCCACCAATCAATTTTCAAAAGTTGTCAAAAAAAAATAATCAGAGTCAACAAGTTAATTTACTTTATCAGTTTTAATTTCTTAAGGAAATCTTCATTAGAATATAATAGAGTTCAATCAGTATTTTTCTTCAGATGCCAATACAGTAGCAATGATTTAGTGGTCGAAGTAATGCCTTTCATTTAATAATATCTCTCTACTTTGATGCAATTCACATGCACGATATTTTCTCCCGCTGCTGCCATGTTCAGGAAAAAATTTTAAGTATATCACCTCAGTTTCATTCTTTGCAATTTGTTTAATATTCTCCCACAATGCTTCTTCCCTTTGCTTCCTATTAAGTTGTTCATACTTCTCCAAATCGAATTTTATATCTTCCAATTTCATAATGCCTATAACAACTTTTCTTTTCAAATTTCTCATTATTGGAATGAAAGAAATTCTATGATTCATGAAAAGCGAAATACCTTGCTGATGAAGCATTTTTTTGAGTTGTGATGCATCCAAGAATGTGAACCCTCTACTTTCCATCTCATTTCTTTGTTCGATACTAAATGATTTTTCTAGACTTCTGAATGCTCGATTAATCCGTCCTGTTGCCTGTAATTAGTTATTTAAATGTTATTACTTTTGTACAAACAATTTCACAAATTAAAAGTTATTTGTACATGATAGCTATTTGTATATAATAGTAGTTAGGAATCAAATTAATTGCAAATTCTGAAATTTTCAAACATGCAAGTCTGCTCTCTCTGGTGTTCCAAATTCTAAAATGGCTCTGTTATGCTATTGCCAAAGTTTGAAATATGGCCTCAAGGATCCTGTCTTTTAGAACGAAAACGTTTGTTTCTTTGAAGACATCAGAGATCATTTCAACAGCAATACGTGCTCCTGATACATCCATTACCATCTCCAGTATTGCTTGACGGTCTTTTTCCATCATACCACTTTTTTCCAACAGCTGAAACAATTATTCAACTAACTGTTAATGACAAAATCATATCGATCAAGCGGTTGCATGTAATTACATGTCGGAATTTAAAGAAATTGTTAGCATTAAACTTTTTAATGATCGAACACTGAAGATGATTACATTTGGAAATTAAGATCAAAATTGATAGTTGTTAAAACTTAAATAATTAAATTAATTAAACAAAAATACTAACTTTAGGTAGGGAGACAATGCTGTCTGGGCTATCATCCTTGTAAAATGACAAAATAGAAGGCGACAAAATACGATTTCGAGATTGCATCTAAATAAGTTCAGTTAGTTGAAATTAACATAAAAAACTATGAATAATATGCGAATTCATAATCTAATCATTTTTTTATTCTCGAAAAATAAAGAAGAAACCTTATCAGGCATCAAAGACATTAATCGAGGACTCAAAAATCGGAAATTGAGCTCTTCTTTTTTTCTATTTCGATTAATCCCATTCAAGAGACCGAATGCCATCGAAATAAAATTCTTGTATTTAAACTGAAAATGTACGATATAAGATTAGTCGTGCTTCATCTTTTTTCTTATTCCAATATTTATTTATCTAAACTGCTGAACAAGAGATTAGGCAAAAATCATTGGAATAAACAAAAATTTTTTCAAAATCATCAAGAAATTTATGTTCTCTTTTCTCGTCATGTACATTTCTGTGGTACTGAAGCATTATAAAAATTTCTGTAATATTATTTCTTGATATAAAATGAAAGCAGATATGAAAAATACCTGAATTTTGGATCTAGTTCGCTTCTTATTATCGAGCACCAGATCAAAAAGTCGGAGATTGTAAACTCTTGCGTTGCTTGATCCCAATTGCTGATCCATTTGTTTTTTTAGTTCCGTAATTTCTTCATATGTTTTTGTCCAATTGCCACCTGCTTCTTTCCCGCTTAGCATAACACTGATAAATTTGGACATCTGAATTAAATAATATTGTTTCAAGATTCACTAATAATTTTCGTCAAGTAAAATTGGTAAAAATTATACTGAAAATTTTATCTTCTCAATATTCCCAGTTATGCAAAATGATTCACTCGTTGTATAAGAGTTTTCTCGACAATCGAATCGTGCATTGCTGGTATTTTATCGCTTTTTTTCACCTGAAAACAATATGATAGTTCTGGCTAATTCTTTCTGAAAAAAGTTTTAAGTTTGCATAAGTAACGAAATTGATGCAAAGTTGTTGAAATTTTTTTGTAGTTTAGAGATTGCGCTTTTTAAATAATTCAAAAATATTTCAAAATTCTTTATAAGTCTCTTTAATAGTGATCAAGGTAGTGGTCTAATTATAACACATCTGTAAAATTGAAAAGTTGGTATAATCACTCACATTAACAATTAGGTGTTCGCTTTTCATGACGTGATCTGCGTTAAATCTGTGTGAACCACGTCGTCGATGCCACGGTTTTTCTTTCAGAAATTTTGTCAAATTCGAATATAATTTCTTCTTCCGTTCAGATGGACTGATGGATACAGAACCATACCATTCACTTTTTTGGAGATCTTTTCGAAAATTTCTATGCTTTGCAGAAATATCTATATTCTTATCCAATCTTGATTTTTTTGAATACTGCATTTCCGATCTCATTCTTCTAACTTTCCCATAATGTGAAGGAATAAAATATTGTCCAGCAAGATTTGAAGTTTTTTTAATTTCATTTTCAACTAAGTATAAAGTTTTCGAAGTTTCACTTCCTTCTATCGAATTTTCTTCCGGCGTCAAAATATGTCCTGATTTATTCGTATGGAGTAGTTGATTCAAATACATTTGTCTGGACATCCGGAGTTTTTGTTGATGAGATAAATCGGAAATTGATGAAGAATTAATTAAATGTTCGAAAATATGAAAGTGTATGGGATAAGATTCTTCATATGATCTAAATCCAAAATATTAGAAAATTTTGAAAACTGAGAGGAAGTTTCGGGTGAATATAACAGAAATTTATTTCCAAATCCAGAACGAGAAGAATGAGAAGCTTTCTCCTTTATGTCCATCTCATCATATCTTCCGACATTTTTTCTTTCATAATCATGATTTATCAAGGATTCCTCTTCTTCAGAACTGGTTGTAATAAATGCTGATGTAACAGCAATCTTATCAGGTGTTTGACCTTGCTCAAAATCTTGTCTATAAGTTCTGAAATGTACCTCATGTCGTGCCTGTAGTAAACATTTAGCACCAGGTACAAGATCACGTTCATCTTCAATTTGGTCTAGGCATGACGCCAGCTTCTTCTGTTCGTCTATAAAGAAACTTAAATATTATTCAACGATAAATATTAAGTGTTACGAAGTAATTACATAGAAATTATCATCCTACACTTTTTTTCTTTTATTTTCTTAGTAATTCAGCGTATGATTGGAAGCTTTAGATTTTAACAATATATTGGAGCGTTGATTTTCTTTAATCTATATCTTATAATTTTTATCAATAAATTTAGGGAGGATATTGGTAGTTAGAGAGCATCCAGTGATTAGCATTTATAATCCAAGCAAAAGCTTTTTTCTTCCATTAGTTTTTGAACTGTCACATTCAAGAGATATTTCCACCAACCAACCTTCAGTTAATTGCCGATACATCTGCCTACCAACTTGCCCAAGCAATGCTTTAATCGAATAGATGTACCAATTTAAATGCAGATTTTTAATTATCTCGAAAGTTCTTTTATTCATTCTTGTTTTGTAGATAGATCTGATGTCATTGTCCATTAATCCAATATTCAATCCTGAAATGTGGATAGAAAATTAAGAATCTGAATCATTGGTTGCAAGAATCAAAATGAATTAGCTACCGATAGAATGAATGGTTAGCTTAGATAGATTCCATATGCTTTCAATTCAAGAAATGTTCAAATCAGTATTGCTAGGTTTTATCAGATACAACGTACCTGTCTGAATTATAGTAATGACTAATAGCCAACGTGAAAACTGCATCTCTTAGATAACGAACTTAAAATCAAAAATCTGAAATTTTTTTTATAAATGATCGCTAATGTTTGCATTGTCGATATCCATGGAAGATAGAAAAGATTTAAAGATTATCCTATCCTGAGAAGTTTGAAAACAGAAGTTAGTCGTTAGTAATTACTATATTACTGTAATTCAGATTAGGAAATTAAAAATCTGAATCATTGGTGGAAGAATCAAAGTGGATTAGCTACTCTTCTGTCAGATGGATCCATTTCTTGAATCATTAATTACATAGCATATCTTCACATTTCCATATATTTTAAATTAATCATTTTGAATTCAGTCGCCATGATAAGATAAATAAATAAACAATTACAATAAAACAACTTAATAGCTTATCTATCCGCAGAACGGTAATCAAATTGGATTTGATATGCTTCAACTAATAAATTTCAAAAATGACCTCAATAATTTCACTTAAAAGGACGGAAAAAAGAAACGGAGCTTTTAAGTCAGACGCGCAATCAAATCTATAATTGATCATTTTAAGATTGTAATCATTTTTTGATTGAGCGGATACAGTAAGTTAGAATAATATTAATCAACAGTGATTAAACTTCTGAACGCTGGACACAGAAATACTTCAGATGGAACTTCCTGTTATCTGATTCTAACTGGAAAACATTTTTACACCTCATGATTATATTAAGGAAGTTGAAATTTTCTGTCATTTAATTTTCCAAATTATCATTGATATTTAGCATTTGGCGATATAATTTTAGATTTTAATGAATATAAGCAATGATTGCTTAACTATTTAAAAGAATTCTACACAATGATTGATAAGAATAGATAAAGTTTCACATCAGCGAATAATTGAATACCATAGAAACATCAGTCATATTGTTGCTATTGACCCTGACTACCCCAAATATCTTATACCGATCCTTAGAACAGCATTTATTCAACACCACTCCTTTCTTTTCCCTGTTTCCTTTTCTGTATTACAAATCAATTTACATTTTGATGATCCCTAAATGAAAGGTCCATCACCTCGAATTTCTTTTTCCAACTTCTTCATTTCCTTGTTCTACATTCCTTTACTCTTTGAGACAGCATTCTCATCTCTCTATTTTAATAAATAATTTAATTTGTACGATTGTGCAATTAAAATTAGGCGAGATGCATCTATTATCTGAGAAATTCACTAAACAATTAGTGAATTTGAAACATAGATTAAACGATTTTTCAGAAACGAAATATATATCTCTCCAATTAAAGATGTGTTTCAGATTTAAATATAACAAAAGAAATATTTCATGTTATGAATAGGAAAAATTTCCAGTAGTTGCAAAATTTTTTAAATCTAGAATATGATCAATTTCAAAAATGGTCAAAATATAAAAAATCTTATTTTTCAATCACATTTCACACCACGTTCAATAGCTGCACTTAGAATTTTCAGCATTAAACTTGAACCTTTTTTTTGGGAGATTAATCATATAAATTTATTAGAAAATTTTCACCAGTCGTTATGAAATTGTTAATAAGAATTGTTCTCGATTTTAGCTTTTTTTAAATAGCGTAGAAATATTTTTTGAATATTCTCTCTTTCAGGTTAAAGGTAAGGTGAATGTGAATCAGATATAAAGTGGCCAATTATTTTTAGAATATAAGCAATATAAATTGAATGGTGCAATCGGATTTTAAAAATAACTATCTATTTGGATATAGAATTTTCAATTAAAAAAATAGTTATAAATATAAATCAGATATATCTACACAACGTTTTATCAGTATCATTAATGATAGCCTTTTTACAAGGTTAATTACATAAAACTTACTAGTTTTTTTCCCGTTATGTCAGTGTTGCAGCTTTTAAGAAAATTTCGATCAAATTATAGTGATCATATCATCCTGAACAGTGAATTCTGTTCTTCAATCTTCAAAATTATTTCAAACATATTTTAATTCCATTCTAATCATTTTACCCGACATGAATGCAATCTCAATTTTTAACCAATTTATATTCATTCTCTCGATCTTGTAATTTGCAACTTTTAATACAAAAACGACGCTTTGAGGGAACCCGAAATGATAATTCTGCTAATCTAATCCAAGCAGGTAAATTAAATCTTTCCTTTCTTGGAATTCAGTCTTCATTTGAATATTCCAAATTCTATGCATATATATATTAATATAATAATATATATTGTCAAGCTTAAAATGAAATGAAGTAATTTACCCTATCCTAACTAATAACAAGCAACAGCTTTATCAGCCTGCTTCAAGTTTCCTGAAAATATTTTTCTTAAATCACTTTCGCTCTTTTACCACCCCTATATTCAACATGCACGTGGTCCAACCCTTTTTTGGGATAAAAATCGTGAAAATTAATTTTAAAACACGCAACGACCACATCACCGTACCCAGCAACTTCGGGACCAAATTTCATACCCAAAACCTCATTTCTCAATCACTTCATTCTACGTCTTTCTTCAGGGAACAAAATATTTCGATAATGCAAATTTTCCTTCGGACCACATTCCTTTAAAAGAATCCATCGCACATATCCCCTACTCCATTCCTTGTTTCAATGAACAATAGCACACCCAAAAAATCAGTTACACGAAACAACAAATTTTTTATCTCAATTTTCTTTCCATTATAGCCCTCAGCTGTATCTGAATTTAGATCACCAATCAATGAATGAATTTTATGAAACTTTAGTTTAAATACGCGAAACGACTTAGTTTACAGACGCAGGACATAACTTAGTGGTATACGATAATCAATCATTACTCCTGAAAAAGTCCGTGGTTTTAATAACAAACCAGAAAAAGATTTGCAATTGGTTCTCGAGATTTGATAATATCAACCCGTGAAGCAATCACAAATAGAATTTAAACCACGCAAACAGAATCGATATATCATTGATTTTCGCAAAATATATATTTACCATATCCAAATAAAAAAAAAACAAGTGCCTATTTTAAATGAATTGAAAAAGAACATGAATTCTCAAGCAATGCAATTTAAAAGATATGGAGCAAATAAAACAATTTCGAAAAGCATGAACTGATTGGAAAAATTTCCATAAATATGCGAAGTCTGGAATTAACGGAAATGAGTACAGAAAAACAATTCACATTATTTCAGCTATACAAATCATCGTCATCGTTACCAGCTCCAGATGGTTCTGCTGGTTGTCCTGGATTTGAAGATGCTCTTGCTTGATTCGGGAATCTAAAAAATGAAATTTGTATTCAGAACTTAATTTATCAATTCTCAGGAAATTTAGAATTCCGCATCTAAGCATTTTCTGAGAACCACAAACAAAAAATAAAAAATTTACGTTTTAATAGAGTTTTTGAAAAAATAAGTTAATGAGCTAAATGCAAACAGACTTAAAGTTAGTCCCAAAGCCTCGTTGCTGTTGCAGCGTCTGCGCAAACATCTCGTATTTACGAATATCATTGTCCGAAACCGACCGACGGGCGAATTTCATTGCCTAAACAAAAAAATGTGAGTTTATATGTACATAAAGATATCAAACCAAAAAATATTACAGTCTTTATCATAGACTTTCAGTTCACACTTATAAATGAATATTTTCTATTACCAAAAATTAAATAATAAAGAATTGGCCAAGAAATTTATGCGTAAACGAAGATGCAACTTTGAAGCAAAAAAAGAGTGAAAAAAGTTTCCCAAACTAAATGAATAAAGAAAATTACGTAGAAATAACTAATGTCTCCAGTTGTTTTTATAATATCAAACTGAACCTCTTCGAAATGTGCACGAGTGATTTCTGGCACTGGGTCATAAGCATCATCATCCATAAGTTCTTCACCTCGAGCACGGCGTTCTTGTTTTTCTTTTTCATGTCGAATTTCTTTCTCGATGCTCTCACGAATTGCTAATTTACATGCTCGCTGACAAATTTCTGTCAAATCAGCACCTGAGAAGCCAACTGTTGTTTTGGCTAGGTATGTCAAATCCAGATCCTGAATTTAATCTATCACGAATTACATTTTTTCCTGAATTTAACTGATAGATAAACAAAAACAAACTTATACACCTAATTATGTAGGATAACAGAAACTAACTGTCGCAATTGGTGTTTTGCGAAGATTCGCCTTGAAGATCTGCAGACGGCTAGCTTCATCAGGAAGAGGTATATAGATTAACTGATCAAGACGACCTGGACGAAGAATAGCCGAATCGATAATGTCCGGTCTAATAAAAAAAACACAGAATACAAAAT
Source organism: Dirofilaria repens (assembly GCA_008729115.1). Taxonomy (NCBI): domain Eukaryota; kingdom Metazoa; phylum Nematoda; class Chromadorea; order Rhabditida; family Onchocercidae; genus Dirofilaria; species Dirofilaria repens. Next base: position 1,363,085 of record SNRZ01000001.1, on the reverse strand, counting down.
AAAGCAAAACCAAGAGATTAATTTAAAAAAAAAACACTATGTCTTTTATAAAAACAACAAAAGATAAACAAATACGAAGGCTAAATAAACCGATTAGTTGCTCCGATGATGAAAACATTTTTCTTATTTGACATTCCATCCATTTCAGTCAGAATCTGATTGATCACACGAATCAGCAGCGCCACCTGCATCGCCAATGTTGCCACCGCGCGCTTTGGCAACCGAATCTAACTCATCGAAAAAAAGAACACAAGGTGCTGCAGCTCGAGCCTGCAACTTGTGCTATACAGATGTTCATGCAAACATTCATTACAACAGCTGCAGAATTTCCATTAGGATTGTAAAATCATGAAAAACAACCAACATTAAATGAAAAACTTGCCTTATCGAAAACATCTCGTACGTTTGCCTCAGATTCACCAAACCACATAGTAAGAAGTTCAGGGCCTTTAATTGAAATGAAATTAGCTTGACACTCATGTGCGATTGCTTTAGCAAGAAGCGTTTTACCGCAACCAGGAGGACCATAAAATAATACCCCACGAGATGGTTGCATACCAAATTTGAGATATTTGTCTGGATGTTCTACTGGATACTGAAAACGTAATCATCTAATTACAAATTTATAGAGATTCTTCAAAAACAAAATATGCTCTTTTCTAAATGAAAATCTCTAGCGAATCCAATTCTCACCTAGTATTTTCATTTTCTTTTAATTTTTCAGCAAAGATAAAATCCATAATCCTATGCAATAACATATCGCTAAATTTTTCCATTATTTTTAACTGAAAGCTCTGCCTAACAATTTCTGAAATGTGATCTTAAATAAAAAAAATCTAACTTGGACAAGTTCCTGCAATTCGCGTTTGACATTCTGCAAACCACCAATATCATCCCAAGTAATATTAGGTGTTTCAACAGTAGTTTCACGAAGAGCCGACGGGCTGCTTTTGCCCATCGCAAACTAAAAAAGGGTGGAAATCTCTTCTCTCAAATTTCGATTTTTGCTGTCATTTCCGTCGTCTAGAATATACTTATGTCTTACCTATTAATGCTATGAAATAGTATTATCAAAAAAATATATCTACATAAACATTCGATTAAATATTTGAATAATTTTGGGCAAAAGAGTTGCGAGATAGCTGAGAAATAAAATAGAATTTTGAATTTTAAAAACTGATTTCATTAAAATCAAAACTACTGAATAAATTAAATGAAACAAAGTAGTGCAGACTCGGAAATTTTCCATAGTAACAGCCAGTGAATTAAGAACTTCCGCATCGATTGTGTCATCTTCCAAATCGATCAGCTCCATTTTTTCACGAATTTGCTGTAGGGCCGCTTCAGAACAAAGCGATGCCAAATCAGCACCTACGTAACCATGGCATTCATTTGCAACCTTAATTTATTTAGTAGCTGTATTAATATAATAATACCTTGAATCAAATATAATTTGCGATTTGTCTTTTAAGAATTACTGATACTGTTAGATTTTTGTGCCTATGTTTTCACAAAAATCACATTTCTAGCATTCAAAGTATGAGTTCAAAAGTACTACCAATGTATGCATTGGTAAGTAGACCAATTACTTATACAAGTAATTGTTCTGTTCACAACGCAAAATCCAATTTATCTCCGGGCTTGTATCAGCATAATTACGTTAATCCATAAATCAATGCTTTCTTATACCTCGGTACTACAACTGGGAAAATTCCTGTAAACGATATAATTATATTCCTACTTATGACAAAGTTAATAATCCCCATGCAGTTTTACAATTTTCGAATTAGCGTGTTCTAATTCAACTTTTGCAGGATTAAATATTTTCCAATGCCTATCCTTATGAAGTCTTATATCAGAAATAACAAAATTAACCTGCTCTAAATCAACATCATCACCAAGACGCATATTCTTTGTATGTATACGAAGAATTTCTAATCTTCCGATAGCGTCTGGAATCCCAATATCGATTTCACGATCAAAGCGACCAAAACGCCGCAATGCAGGATCAATCGAATTTGGTCGATTTGTTGCCGCCATAACAACGACATGACTGCGTTGTTTCAAGCCATCCATGAGTGTCAATAACTGTGATACAATACGACGCTCAACTTCGCCATGCGTCTAAATAATAATTGAAAGAATTATAGAAGCGGAAAAATTTTTAATATGAAAACTACTGTTAGTTAGTGCCAATTAAAACTAGATTTCCGGAAATCAATATCTGTTTAACATTGTATAAAACATTTGATTTAGACTCGACTTTCTTGATACATCAATTTAGAAACTGCGAAAAATAAAACAACAGTCACCAATTCTCTACGTTACGAAATAATACCTTTTCACGCTTCGGTGCGATAGCATCAAGTTCATCGATAAACAAAATCGCAGGTGAGTTTTTCTCGCATTCTTCAAATGCTTTGCGCAAATTGGACTCCGATTCACCAGCTAATTTACTCATAATTTCAGGTCCTGAAAATAGTCAAATTGATAGACATCCTAATTCGCATAATTCAGTTCTATTCACAATATTATTGTAATTTGATATAAAAATAATCCCACAAGTATTCTAAAAAACAGCATTTACCGTTCAGGAGAAAAAAGAAAGCTCCAGTTTCATTCGCCACGGCTCGGGCTATTAATGTTTTGCCGGTGCCCGGTGGTCCGTACAACAAAATGCCTCTTGGTGGCTGAAAGAAATCAAGTAGTGCTTTCAAATTAACAACAAAAAGAAATATTAAAAACAATCAATAATTTAGCCTTTATTAATAATATTTATAAAATATTAACGGCAACTGAAAAAATTCCAAACTGTTTTCTCCCTACGTTCAAAAATTTTTCAAACTTATTTCCTTTTTAATTAATCGAATACTCTCTAAAATTAACTACACCTTAATACCAATAGCTTTGAAGAGTTGAGGATGTCTCAGTGGAAGTTCAACCATTTCTTTGATTTGAGCAAGTTGCTTACGTACGCCACCAATATCATCATAGCCAACATCAGCCATATTCTCTTCTTCTTCTTCACGCTTAATTGGTTCACCTTCACAATGAATGACTGTATCTGGCGCAACGATGCACGACGGCGAAGGATCAGTTTCAACGACCTTAAAAACATTTATATTCAATAAGTAGAACAATCATATTCAATAAGCTTCTATAAGGAATATATAAATAAAAAAATTTTTCGGCTTATCAAGCGTTTAGCAGAGCGTAAGTTGATATCAAAGCAAAATTCAACTAAAATAAATTAACTTATCTTTATAATTGTTTGCTTCTTTCTTTTAGCAAAAAATAAAGACCTGAAAAGTTACCTTGAATTCAACATTCCGCATGGCTGCGTTAACAGAAAAAAGATCTCCTTTATGAAGTGGTCGATATGATTCCACGAAATAAGGCTTCAAAAACACTTCGAATAAATTACTGAAAAATGCGACTATGCAAACATTTGTGTTGCGCAATTAAATATACTAATCTGATTCTTAATTCATGGATTAAATCTTCATTAGGCCATTCAGTGACTTTCAGTTTATATTGTTAATAGAGCTCAGCAAAGTGCTTTTTTCTGTGCAGTTTGGAAATTCGCCCGATGCAAATTTTCATAACTGCAACATTGGCACACATCTCTGCCAATTTCAGGACCCCTGCACGATTCATCACTGCTCTAAAAAACATATATTCTATATTATTCAGATCTAAAATAAATATTTGCAACAAGCTCACCCCGTAAGACCCACAACTGTATCATCAACAGGAAGAACATGAACACGTTTTCCGTAGCTGATGTTCGGAGCAGCAGTGATGCTACAAAAAAAAGTACTTGATATAAAGTAAAAGACAAAAGTAAAAAAAATTCCGCTTATATTTTGATACTTCTACGGAAGTTTCATTTCAACATTTCATTACGATGCTAGAATTTAGAAAAAATAATTCTGTTGCGTATTAACATGGTAAAAGCAGCAATTTTTTTCCGACAATGAAATAAGAACAAAAGAAACAGCATAAATCTATTATCGCAATATTTACATCGAAGGATTATAGTTACTCTCAATAAATTATGATAAAACATTCGAAAGCAAATATTTTTCGAAATGAACAAACCTTACAACATCACCTAAGCGCACGCGTAAATTATTTCGAACCACTCGATTCATACGAATTTTATCATTTGGACAAGTGTCGTCCGATAATACAATACATACTGTTTCCTTGCGCTTCTTCCCTTTCAAAATAACAGTGTCACCACGAAACAAATTTAATTCATCCATTTTGGCCTAAAAAATCAATATGCTCAAAACCAATTGTTTAAATGCAGCAAAATTTAAGAATGCATACAAACAGCTAAAAATTTTTTACAGCTTTATGTTAATACCGCAAATTACTCACGCAAATTATTTCGATAAAGTAATTTTTAAATTTGAAGTGTAATGCACTGCATAAAGTACCTCAAATAGTCACAATCAAGGTTATTTTATACCTGTGAAAGAGCCACCACAGAATTGTCATCATTGACGGATTGATCAACAATCAATCGATTCGGTTTCACCTTATCCTTTAAAATAGCCGTTGCTAATTCTTCATTCTTTTTTGTTTTATCATCAGTTGCTCTGGAATTTGCAACTTTATTTCTATTAAATAAAAATACAAGAAAGCAAGACAAAAAACGACGATGCTTTTCTCGCCTATTAGCATTTGAGTTACACGTTCCTATTACTTATCTAAAGAGAAATTATAATTTACGTTGGAATGGATGCCATTATTCAATGTATCGCTGTTATCCAGAATTGGTATAGCGTAAGACGAACAAAGCTCTGAAAAAAGAAAAAAAAACTGGAAGGTGAATGATTTTTTTCTAAAACGATATGACATGCAATGTCACACGATTATATGATAAACATAAATTATTCAACAAACAAATGAACCATAAAATACGAAAACAATATAAATAACCAAAAGTCTAATCAATCAATAAAACATTCATAGCCAAAGGCTTAATCGATCAATTAAGTCAATCATTTATATTGTTTTCGTATTTTATGGTTCATTTGTTGTTATTCATTATCTATAAGCCTTTTAGTGTGTCAGCATCGCTTTGAAGTGAATCCAAATCTACCAATTTTAGCATTTGCACAAATATCAAGTGCGGAATCGTAGAAATATTCTTATGCTGATTCCTCATTTACAAGCAATTGCAATATGAAGAATTTTTCTTCTATTTATCTGCGAAAAATACCTTTGTTATGGCGTCTCTAAAGCACTTAGCGCTCATAATGAGTTAAATTAATCTACAAGAAACATAAAAGACGTGATGAATCAGTGCATGATTCAGTTTGAATCACCAACTTACGTTGTTTATAAAATTTCTTCATTAATTTCCACCTTGAAAGAACCGAAACATGAAACAAATATTAACAGTGAGCATCAGACTCGCAAAAAGACTTTTTCTGATGTTGATTTTATACACAGTTATATCTGGTCAAGACAATAAATAAGATTGGAAAAGAACATTAGAATTCTGCCTCTCCAAGACACAATTCGTATCCGATAACTATTATGTACTATTCCAGAGTGAACGTCTCATTTAAGTCTAGTTGTTCAGCAACAAACTCACTCTTCTCGTCTTTTCTGCATGTTTTCAAATATTGAAAATGCATGTACCTTTCTTCTTTTGACAAACAAAACCTTACTATGCTTACGTGTTAAACTAAAGTTTATAGCATTCACTAAACTATAAAAATGAAATTCGATCTACGCTGCAATAGCTATGATAGCTACATTACTGAGAGCTCGCAAACATTTATTTGTATGATTTAATGAATTACTGAGTTTAAAGGAAGACAGTCAAAATAAGTCTTTGTGAGTTTAAAATTCTAGAATGGTGATCTTTGACCCTCATTTATTAAAAATATTTTATTAGAATGAGATAACTGGCAACACTACTTGCCAAAAGAAAAGGCACTGTATCGTCCAATTCTAAACCCCATCTTCCCAAACTCCAAGCCCTCTCACCCTCAGACATCTAACAAGCACCTTATTTCTGGAACTTTCTCGCGAAATCTAACGGCGGATTGCATTAATTGTTTGACTGGACTATCATGCAAATTTAAAATCTCACTAAAGGTTGAAAGAACAGGAACGAGACAATGAAGAAATGCATGACAGGCAAGGAAGATTTGGTATTTACTGTCGAAGTCTGCGGCAAGCAAAAATGCCATCAACTTCAGATAAGAATAAAAGACATGTGAAATAAAAAAAGAGATCTGTCCGATAAATTATTTTATTTCACTAATAGAATCAATCCACTTGTTTATCAAGTCTGTTTATCATCAATTCTTGGATCTTGCTTTTCAACTCCCACTGATACATTTCCTTGAAAACAAATAATCAGTTGTTTATGCTTTTATCTGATACTGAAAAACATTAGAATAATTTCGAAGTTCCTCGATAATTCTTGTAACGGCAGTACCACGATTTTGCCTAATCAAAATGATAAGAATTTATTAACAAATGACTAATTACAGCCATAAGTCGTCGATTGTCCCCTAGGAAGAATGATGCCAGAATGCGATAGATATGCGAATTTTGTAATGACAACGAACATAATAACAATGATCAAGTGAAAAGAGCTGAGAAAGTTTGCTCTGTGGAAAAAACTCGAATTAATTATTACTGATTTCATATCGATAACTTCGGATCATTTGCTTTATTCATTTATACTTATTTCGACTTATCATTTGCTTTAATTTTCTTCGTTTCAGAATATTTCTCATATTAATAGAATAGGCCTATTAATGTTGCATTAGGCAGATGTCATAATTTATCCAAAATTAAAATTTCTTTAAAACTGAATGTTTTTTCGTTAAGAGAAAAAAATAGGGGAAAAAGAATTGTTTCTCCTATGAATGTTTGGTTCACTTACCATATACGAAGAATGTCCTTTTTATTATATTAAATTCTTCTTTGCTCTACCGCAATAGGTAACTATGAATTAAGATCGAAGTTTCAATATATTATAGTTTTTTATCGAATTATAATGATTGATTACATTAAATTTATTGAAAATATAGAAATTGAAGAGGATCATTTGCCGATGCGGAAATGCGATATAATTTTTGAAGCTATAACATTGCTGTACTGTCGAACAAGCTGATTTCATTATACCAGCGTCGAGAGTCGAGAATTATTCTTGATTTATCACATAATTGAAGCTAGTAGTACGAAATGAATGGGACAGTAAATGAATATATTGCGAAATGAGATCACCGAAATAAGAAAAGAGCAGAGATCGGAGCTGGCTGGCGAAGATTTCTATCGAAATGAGAACTTCTTAATATTAAAGAATTTAGGGCAAGGGTGAAATAATGATACTATTTAAATTTTTCAGAAAGCATATTAAAATGAAAATGATAGACGCTGTATTCACGGTCGTATATATGCTGACACTAAATATGGAAAACTTCAATGAGAAAGTCGTCTGGGTGATAATAAGTTTCTTCCTGCACTTCTGACTGCTGGAGAAGTTTCTCATCCAGTTCATTGCATTTTTTTTTTTTACTCCTAACGAACAGTCTTCAGAGGAATTCTATCATTTTCTGAAGTTTTGGTAGCGCTTGTTAGTTTGATTTTTCATGCTTAATCACTATCTTATCTTTAAGGTCAATTAATAAACAGGCATTTTTTATTATTATTATCATTTCCACTTCTTATATCCAACGAAAAATTATAAATTGCTTAATTCAGTAAATCCCTTTTTTACTTTGAATCAAAATATATTTTATGATGTTTCAAGTAAACAGTTTAGCTGCAAAAATGATTTCAGAAGACGCATTACACGATTGATGTATTTTTCATCTGATTCGATAACTGACGCAATTTTATAGATAATTCAGGCTACAGATGAGTATTAATAGATAAAATTAATTACTGGGGTAATAAATTTTCTTCGAGACGAAAGTAAAATAAACAAATATCATCCACTTTCATTTTGCTTTCACTGGCTTCTTGGCCTAAAATTGATCTAAGATACAAATGCAATATGAATTTATGAGATTTGTTGGAGGAAATTCTTGATTTCGTTTTAATTGCTTTATAGCATTCCTGTAATTCTGACAATTACCTAAGTGCAAATATTTTGTTTTTTATATTCATTAATTTATGGATTACGCATTCTTACCATACTAGTAGGAATTTTATCGATAACTCAAAATTTTCTAACCGTTGGTGGTGGTGCGGCAGCTTTACCACGTGCAGTAGCGGATACTTTCCGGTCGATCATCTCATCATCGTTCACTGCAACATTTTTCACCTCATTCTCCATTGCATCTAAAACTTGTTCAGTGGCCTTCTCGTCATCCTCAACTTCATCTACACCAGGTACATGGAGTGGAATTGGTTGAATTGGTGGCTTTGCAGCGTCACCATCTGCCTTCACTTGTTCTACATATTTAGGAGGCTCCAAATTTTTACGAATCTGTTCGAGTTCTTCGTTTTCACGTCGACCCCACTCCGGTGGCGGACGAGCTGTTCCATGAGCAATTTTTGGCTGCTTTTTCACTATTGGCTATAATATATTACTGTAAATAAACCGTATCAATACGGGAATAAATTCCATATGCTGAAATTCTGTGAAATTTTTAGATTTGTTTAAAATATTCATTTTAACCAGTGAGAATAAATTTGTGATAAGGGAAGAGAACAACAGTAAAGGATAAAAACAGACTTTATTTGAACAAGAAGTCATGAATAATAGTCGAATATCTCGTAAGCAATCTCGTAAGCATAATGCGGTATTTCTGGTCTACTTTAATATCGCTCCTTTGTCTAAATGATCTTTTTGTCTAATTTCAGCTCTCTCAATTTGAAAGGTTTCTATAGAACTTCTGTATGGAGTGGAATTAAAAATAAGAGTGCATGCAAATGAATTCGTTACAAGAAAATTAATTTATATTACGTGTTCGTAAAGATCCCGCCGATCGCCATATGAGCGTCTATCAATTTGACGGTCGAACTTCGATACTACATTGATCTTTGGCTAAAAAAAAAATTAAATATTCAGATGAAGGATAATTATTATGTTTGTAAAGAAATTATTTATTCATCTGTTAATTAAATTAACTAATACTGACTGCTAGCTTGATTATTATATTTTTTACACTAACTGGTTAACTTGGTTATTTTCCTATCAGTTACTTTGTTCACTTCACGACTGATTCATTACTTAAATTGATTGCAGCATTGAGAATCGACAAACCGGATGTATGGAGGCAGCTGCTTCTTCAGGGTCTAGACCTTTTTGCAAAGCTTTGTTGCGAGCAACCTGACGTTCACGCTCGTGCAGTTCTTTCAACTAAAATGTGTTCACTTGAATAATTTTTCATCTATCAGTAACATTATGTCTTCTGCATTATTAATATTTTTTGGATTGAAAATCTAATATGATTTGCAGGTAATAGGACGTACATCATACTCTTGGCGCTCGTGTCTTTTTTCCAAATCATACTTTTCGCCTTCCAATTTTACAATACGTGAATGTAACTGCTTAATTCTGTCTTTTAAGTCATTTGGTAACAAATCGGCAACATTGGCTCCACGGCGTTGAATTGCTTCCAGAAATGCTTGCTTTGCTATCTTTTTCGCTTCGTCGCTCATTTCTTGTTTGGCCTTATAAATTTCACAAAATCTCAGATTACAAAATCTTGATCTTTCACAAGTTCAACTTCAAATTCCATTTCATAAATGTTTGATGAGGAACAAAGAAGATATAACATCAACGGAATGAAATAATTTAATAAATTTTTAAAAAGACATGCCAAAACAAAAGCACTATTGAATTAGTTACATCTTATTATTTTCAAATTTAATTCCAATTGTTCTATTTTAACTATTTAATCGAATTTTTATGCTACTTCTTAAAACGGAAGCTCACAGTAAGAGTTTTCATCTGGTCAGTTTTTTCTGATTTTTGGATCACGAAATTCTTTCCACCAGCTGCTGTCCCGGCGGCAAATGAGCCAGCCATCAAATTCTGCCGTTTCTTTCTTTCTTCTTCTCGACGTTGCTTTTCTGCTTCAATGCGTGCTTTACTTTCTTCCTGAAAATATGAGAAGGAGTTATTAGTTATATAAAAAGCTGCTTAATAGTTATCTGTAATTTCAATGCAAGAAACATTCGTTCATTATCAACCATAATTGTGGACAATCATTCCTGGACGGCAATACCGAAATGCCATTTTGTAAAAATTCATAACTGTAAGAAGTTGTACAAATGCAAAACGATTTATTGTCTAAGACATAGTACACTAAATGAGATAAGAATTTTGGCAAATAAAGCATTACTATTTCTTTTAATGAATTAACATATAAACATTACATAATCAAATATTGTCTACAACAATACAAATTAAATTAAATGACGATGCTAAATTCACGCCTTTATAATATAAAAAAAGGGAACCAATCTTATTTCTGAGACTATCGATTGAAAAATTTATATCTTTTTAAAATTAATAGAAATCTATCTTCTTTCAAAGATGAGTTAAAAAACATTCGCAAGATTCATAAGTACCAATTTTGAGCACATAACTAAGATTTTAAATAAAAATTTATGGAATTAATCAAAAGAATTCTTGAGAAATGATACCTCCTCCTGTCGTCGTTTTTCCTCATTTTCACGTTGCCTTTCAGCGAATTCTCGTTCTTCTTGTTCACGTTGTTGCCTTCTTTGTTCTTGTTTTTCCTTCAGTGCTCGTAACTCTTCTTCAATTTTTTCTTTCTCGACTCGTCGTCTTTCTTCATAATCTTGAATTTTAGCTGCTTCTTCCTCTTGATGCCTTTTTTGTGCGGCCTGAAGTGGAAATAAATGTCTTTTTATACTCACCTAAATATAAAATATCGACTTCAGACGAATTAAATTCTCGGCCGAATGCCATCGTAAAATTTAAATTTTTAAATAAACTTGATGCAATTGAAAAAAATACAGTCGAAATAGCGTCTTACAAGCATAGCCTTTTCAGCTTCTGTCTGTTCGGCAGGTGCTTCTTCTTTTTCTTGAGGTGGTGCACGTCTTAACCTGATATATGTTCATACAATTAGCTTCTCTGCATTATAGAGCTTTCTGATTCATTAGTCAATGATGCAAGGAACAAGCGTGTTGCGAAAAATATCTTCTGCGGTGTATGTAAAGGTATCCGGCTTTATTAAAAGTTTCATAAATCTTCCTTGGAAATGAACAGAAAATATCATTTATATATTACAAAAAACTGAGTATGGTTCCTACACATGTCTGTCCCATTTCTGTACAAATTTTTACATGTGGGAATTTTTTTTTCGCATAATAGTGCAACCTACAGATAATCATACAATGTCATTTTGAAAGCAGTTTGAAGAAAAATTAATTATATTCAAGAGGAGAAGAAATGAACTTTGCCGTTTCAAGTTTCAATTTTTCCTTTGATTTGGAAGGAGAACTTCTCATTATATTTGAAAATTCATCATATTTTTCACTATTAAACCAGTTGACTAGGAAATGTTATTTAGAAATTTCGTATTTGGAATGCAGAAACATAAAAGTTATTTGAAATTCCTGAATTTCAACTCACTGAGGCGTAACTTCTGCTTTTTCTGTACGTGCTTCATCATCTGCAGATTCCGGAACTGCCGGTGCTGGTTCAACGGCTTCTTCTGCTTCTTCTTCTTCCTCTACTTCTTCATCTTCTTCCTCCTCAGTGCTGAAAGAATTGAAGTTTAGAAATTTAGAAATTGGAAGTCATGGTAATTAAATCGTTCAAATCGATGAATATTTACAACAGTTGCATTCAGAAATTGAACTTACATCTCTTCTTCTTCTTCTGCCATTCTGTCTTTGCAGCTTTATTTTGATAGATCCAACAAACTAAAATACTAAAACAAAACTGGTATCACTATTATCTATGCACGACAGTATTCAAGATGAAATGAAATCTTCAAATAAAAATAAAGAAAAGTGAATCTTGAGAGGTATAATTGACTGAAGTCGAGCGTTTCACAGGGAAAACGAAAGGCGAAGTTCCTACATCAGGAATTATCATATCACCTCCAAAATTAATTAATATGGCACTGTTTTCATTCTCGAAAAGTATAATTCTATCGAAGAATGAAAATATGTTTTTTTTTTACTTCACTTTCAACATCACCTTTAATTTCAATTGCTTCCGGAAAAGTCAGTTAAGTTCGAGTAGCAATATTATAATACGAAAATTTCTTTTCTTAAACTTATTCTATTAAACTTGGATATGATTACTTTAAATCGTAAACTTCCCACCTAACTAAACATCGATACAAGTTCACAATTAAGAGAAATGAATCTTTACTGCTTCCAGCCAAGCTGTTTATGAACAAGCCAAGGAAAATTCAGTATGACAAAGGTTATTTAGCAAAGCTAAAGTTCTTAGGAACGGGAATTTTTGTTGGGAGAGAATGAGAGCAGGTTGTTTTGCTTGCTGACATATATTATACAGATGCATATATATATATATATGTGCGTGTGTGTGATCTTGAACTCCCAAAGAGAGTGCATTAGTTTGTTGGCTGGAAAGCCTGAGGACACAAAACACAGCTGCTTCAGCAATACTTCAGGCTTTCCAACAATCTCTCTCCTTCTTCTATCTCTTTCTTTCTCCCTCTCTTTTCTCTCTATGTATGCATCTATTCGATGCTAGCATTACTAATAATAATAAATTTATATATATCATATTAAAAGAACGATAAAAAAGTTGTGAATTGTGTGCGTGTATGCGTGCGTGCGTGCGTGCGTGTGCCGTAGGAAGCAGAACATTGCTCTCACAACTAAAAAGTTTTATTTTGCTTTCTAACAATAGCTAAAATTCTTCGAAATGTTTTTCAATAACAAAATCAACCACCTCCAGCAAGAAAGTGTTATTGTTTTACGAGAAGTAGCACTCCACTTTCCGCTAAATTGAAACCGATGTTGAAATGAAAATACTACTGTAATGTTAGTGATGAGATTGGGGAAAAGCTACTAATGCTGAACTCTGATTATATAATTTTTTATTAATTAATATAGAAATATTTGGAATGAAACTTTATTTCGCCAAGGCTTATAGGACTATTATTTGCAATATACTATGTCGAGAACATCAACTTGACCTCAAGAAATTAAAAATTTTCTTCAAAATAATGCTGTTTGCAATATATCATATCGAGAATATCAGTTTGAACTCAAGGAATTGTAGCCAAGCGGATAAAGAAACGAATAAAAAAAAAACATTTTTCGCGAGTCTCGGTATTATCCCAGGAATCATTTGTATATTACTATAATTCAAATTCCTTCATTATTAAGTTACACTATTTAAACTAAGCTTATTCTAAACAGAATTCTTGCGACCATTTTAAGAATAACTATCACTGGTCAGCGTGTGTCACTTCAAAATAATTATCCGCAGCACAAGATTTTGTAGAGTGTTTCTGTTGTATTCACTAAATATTTCCATTAAAATAATTTATATTTATCTTCCCTATTCACAATATTCGAAAATTTCGTCAAATTTTTGATTGATTGAATGATTTATTAGAAAATCGCACAGTAAAAAGATCTGTTTTATTTATAAATCGTGGTATATGTGGGGAGTGGATAGATCCTCAAGCCAGCTGTTCCACCTCAAGCTTTTCTTATTCCAACAAAATTACACTCTCTCGTTCGGAAGAATTTGTTACCTACAAGAAGACGATACACTATCTGAATAACGAAGAAAAAGAAAAAAACCCGACATAAGCAAACGTACTTCTTTGAAAGTTTTTCAGTTTTCAAGCTTTTCATTTACTATAATGAACTCGTAAAGTTATATTCGCTGTCTTGACGTGAAGACTATCAATGTTTTTTACAGACTTCTATAACTTTCAGCAATATAAATCTTCTAGTTCTAACCGTTTACCTTATCACCAACTGATTTAAAAATTCTTTCTCTTGGGTCAAATTAAAATTTGAAACAAGTGATTTGTTCAGCTCATCATCATATATTAAAATAGCCAGTGACTTATATGTCGCGAACAGTTTATAGTCTTCAGAAAAAATTTTAATTTAAATAATATACTATTCTAATCTACGAAAATTTTTTCAAAAGCTTCTTTTGATAGTCAGTTGAATCCAATTAACTGCTTATATGAAAACACATTTGTGATATTTATCTTTAGATTACCATTAATTTTGAATTCCACGGTTTACGAAATTTCTACTTTATAATTCGCATGTTTTACCATAAAATTCAAATTTCTATTAATTTAAATTAAGCTTAGATAGAATTCCGATTTCATGTCAATATGCACAAGTCAAAATTTTCAAATTAATCAAATTCCGATTATTTGATTTGTAACATTACTGTTCAGGCAATTATGATAGAATTCATTTTTATATGGCATTGAATATAAAGATATTCTCAACGAAAAAAATTTTCTGTTTTTTTTTCTTGAAATATAAATGATTGAAAACAATATAATTTTATTTAAGAAGTACATTTAATTCTAATAGGGACATATTGGAACTCAAAATCATATTGGAACTCAAAATCTCTCGTAATTTTCAGAGATTCGATAGGTCCAAATATGTCTTATGTGTAAATTGAAAGAAATATTCATAATAGTTACATACACATACGCTCAGTTGCTAATAATTTATTTTATTTTTCGACAAAAGTTTGTTCTATTTATTTTATTTTACATTCTGCTCATTAACGGATATTTTTGTAAAATTCGTGAGAAATAACTTTGGCCATTACTGACTTTATCAAAACTTATAAAAGATTCAAGTTTTAAGTATATTTCAAACTCTCTGAATATTGTTTTAAAATAGAAGCTATCTTATCTGCATGATAAATATATGCATCACAGCAATTTTTGCCCTTCTTGATTTTTTAATGTCAAATATATTTTACTAAATAAATATGTAATTTTTGAACGAATTGTACTAAAATATTAGCAAGTTTTAAGTTTAAAAAACAAAAAAAGTCATAATTTGCATGAAATAAATCACAGTTTGTATGACTGGTTTGAATCAAAGCACAAAGATTTTAAAGGCAGAAAGAGCTGCCGGATTAATCTCTGATATATGCTTGTTTAAAATTACCGGTTAATTTCCGAAATATGTGCTTGATTAAAACAACCGGATTAATTTCCGATATATGTCTAGTACAAGCGATTTCATAAATATAATATGCCATCGGTATACATTTGAAAGATAACTACTTCTCAGCATGCATATAAAATGAAATATAACAATAATTCACGATTTTTGATGAATTTGCATTTTTGTCTTTGGAAGATAATAAATTAAGGACTTACACTGACACTGATAAAAAGTATGTTATGAAATATAATGTGTGACGAACAGATTTTAGAAATCATCTTTTATTCTTCGGTTTATGACTTGTAAGAAAGAACAAATGTTTTCATGGTGAAGCAGAGTTCAATTTTAAATCATAGTTTTTTAATCCGATTTCCGAATATTCACTCTTTCACTGGACAAAAGAAAGACTTCAAAATTGAACAAAGCAAAAAAAATATGTATGATGCAATATTTGACGATAAGTAAATTAGAAATGAAATGAAAGGTATTATCATAAGTGAAACATCTATAAGGAAATATTGGAAAATGCTTAGGTCAGTACCAGCAATGTTGAAATTATCAATCGGTCCATGTTTTATGATGAATTCAATATTCCGTATGAGTCGTTCTTTAGCAGATATTGGCTTATGCTTTATCATCTCCTTCAGTTTCTGCACATTTTCCCGGTAACTGGAAGAAAATTAAATTTGTGGTACTAATATGATGTGACTTGCTATAAGACAGAATTTTCTCTATCATCTTCAATTGATTGCCTTATTTTTCTCTATCATCTTCAATTGATTGCCTTATAAAAATTCATCTTTACCTCTTTAAATGGAGAGAACTAAAACTCAAAGATAATTCTTGCATGCAACTGCATTAAATACCTTTCTTCAGAGATGATAGTTTTAAGTGAAAAAGCTAATGCATTTGCCGTAAGGTGTTCCTTGTTCAGGATAATTGCTACATTACTATTTTCTGCAGTTTTGGCATTTCTAAATTGATCAGCAAATAGTGGTATACAAATGAGTGGTACTCCAGCACTGACACTTTCCATGAGACTGTTTTGGCCACAATGAGATATGAATGCCAAAAGATTGTGATGATCTGTAACTTTTTCATAATGTAATTGACATGGAATAATAAAATGATTTCAGCTAAAAAGAAATCTTTACTTTGACTAATATCGGCTGAAGTGATGATTTCTGCGATTAAAAAATCAAATGACTAAAATTGCTCAAGTTGCTTACTGTTGTTGCTTGTTGAAATCATGGTATTCAGAAAAATAAGTGATAAAATGAACTCACTGAGAATATCATTTTGCGGTATCCATTTCCTTTTAACGACGTTGGGAGGATGTTCACCTTCTCTGTCTTCATTTTCATTTTCATATTTCCATAAGAAAGTAATCTAAGAACACTTTTCATTTCTTTCAATTCAAGAATTAATCTTACTTACTATTATTACTTCATTTTCCTATTTCTAATAATGAATTTTGATGTTTGTTATGAATAATTGTTCAAACGGTATTATTGAAATGGATAAATTGATAATACTTCTGATTTAATCTTGAAATGAAATTAGTCAAATGTAGAACACCTCAGGAAATTGCCGAAACGCATCTTCGAACACCTTTTTTTCATCATTACTCATGTACTCGCTCTTCACCAACGATCCGAATGATACTAAGATGACACCATGTTCAGAATAATCCATAAGTTGTTGATAATCCTAAATGATGATATCCTAGATTGTCATTCTATGACTAATGAATAAAAATCGACACCATATACTTACGTCACATACCTCAGTAAGCGCTCTAGGTTTTGCAACAGCTATTCCACCAATAAATACAATTTTGTGGCTAACCAGACGCGGGAAATCCAACAATTCGTCAGTATTCACAAAGTATAGTGAGCTATGCTTCATTGTTTCCTTAATAGTTATAACACTACTTATCCCATTTTACATCTTATCCATACGAATTCGATATCATTGTTAATTTTGAAACATATATATTTCATTCATCTTTCGCAAAATTTAAATTAACGCTTATTATTTGCGTTACCCTTCAATATACTAAAAAATTGATTGGAAAACAGCACCAAGCAAATTTTGGAAAAAAATTTCATCGATATGCATTTCCGAAAACTTGAATCATATTAAATGGTTCAAATTTTCAAATTTCAGTAAATGCATATATCAAAAAGCATAATTCGAGACTAACATCATGATCATGATTCTATTTCAGGATACTATAAGATCGAGTATTCCATATTTATCTAACTTAATTACAAAAAGACAAGACGTATTATTTTGTAGAAATATACAATATAATTGAATTTGTTGGGTAAATTGTGTTGGAGGCTTTGCACTGCTGGTTGCCAAACAAACTTTGTTAAAATATAACTTGTTGAATATATGATAAAGTTTGCCAGTCTTTCAAGATAATTCATTCTATCTGATTTTGAAGAAAAACCACCTGAAAAATGAGAGGTAAATGCAGTGAAAGCACCACTAATAAGAGTCTAAATAACAAATATTCAGCGATATTATTGAATAATTTAATTTTAGGACTCTTAATTTTGCTTGCAGTTTTATTCGAAATTATGGAATTGCTTTAATCTTCACTGAATGACTGCCGAATCTTACTCGAAATATCAAAAGGATAAGATGTAATAGTAAAGAAGAAAAGACAGACTAGGAACATAGCTCGGATTAGAGCTTACACCAAAGGGATCGCTGAACACTTCCATCAAGGTAATTGCCCCTGCAGTAACCTGGTTATTGAGACCAATTCTGTTGAAAATAGCATATCCACAGAAACTGATTTGTTCGGTGATACCCAAATCGTACTCTTCTGATTGCAACCAACTTATCAACTTATCATCGTTCAAATGCTCTTAAAATTTAATTTATTTATCATACAGATTGAAAAGAAGAAATTCACTATACTAATAATTCGAAACAATAAAAAAAAATTAATTTTCGGAAATCATAAAAGTATAATTAACTCACCTTGACACATCAGTTTCTGTGAATCTGCCAGTTGTTGGAATAACTATAAAATAAAATCACTGAAAGCAGGATATATCTTCACTTAAAAAAAACAAAAAAAAATTTGTATGTCTATTTACTCAATTGTCAGACATTCTGAAGATTTAATATCATTGCATAATTCTATTCAAATGCTAATAATTAAACTTTAAAAACCTTGTAGACTTGTAGAATGCTGTCGCCCTTTTTCTTCCACTTGTCTTTTGCTGAATTTTTCTTTAAGATTTGATTGCTTTTATTTGAAAAAGTTCTCCGTACTATCTTTGCCAATTTGGAACCATTATTGGATACATTTGGATTTAAATCAGGCATGAAAATTGTCTGCAAAATTGATGGTATACTGTACATAATCAGCTAATAAATATAGTGACTAAAAACATATTACTTATGCTTATTAAACTTTGATCCACTTCAAATTAATTTAATTAAAAATAAAGTAGTTAAAGTTTGATTTCTTTTTTATAATTATAACGTTATTAGAATTTATATGAAAGACATACTATATTGTGTCCAGCTTCGACCAGAACGTCTGCTATTATTCCCATGAAATTTATATGACTGTGAGCAAGACGTGGTGAGAATATTAATATTTTATAAGAAAAGATAGATCCCAACAACACTGGAAGCAACAAGGCCATATACAAAAGCATGCTGAATCGAGAATGAATGGAACTAATGATTTTTTTGTGAAAATATTGATACAAAGTACAGAGAAAAATCGAAACTGAGTGTATCGTTTTATATTCACAAAAAAGGCTTGCATATATGATATTATTTATAAGAAGTTACTTTATTAATGGATATTTCTTTACTGCACTTTAAAAGATTAAATTACATCGAAAAAATGAAACTCCTCATTAAGAGTGATTGTGAAGTATGCTGGAATCAATGCTTATCATAAATTATACAAAGAACACTGTCCAATTTAAGTTAATTATATGTCAAGAATTCGAAATTGATAGTTTTTTTTGTTAGGTCAAATGCAGATCAAACAATTAAAATCATTTCTGATCTATATCATTATTAACTGGTTTAGATTGATTAGTTTTAATTAGATTGATTAGTTTTAATTTTATCAAGCACGACAATACAATATATATCAACTAAGTGGCTTGCTGATGAAATGTTCATAATGCCTAAGAGGTAAAAGCAAATTTTATAAAATAAGATAATTTCAAGACTGCTGCGCTTTACACGATAAGCATAAAATAAATATAAATGCGCCGGCATTGGATCCATCTCTTTTGCTCGAGCAGGTTATGAAGCAAGGTCGTATGAATTTTTTGAAGCATTTTTAATCTGCGTGGTTCTAGCACTGAATTTTGAAACATATTCGTACTGTACTTTTTACCTTTCTCTTCCTCTTCGCTTTTCTCTTTGAGATTTATTTTCCTCCTATGAACTTGATTTGTACTATTCCATGAATTTATCTGAACTTACACCAATATAAGCAAAAGTTAATATATCGTGATCTAAAGAGACCTGCACTCGTGATTCAACTGTTTTAAGATACCAGAAAAAAAAAAGGTACATTTGATAAAGAGAAATCACAAGACAAGTGATCTTCGCTCCTAAATTGTTTCAATACCTGTGGCACCGAAACACACTTCTATATTTGAGTGAAAGACTTTTAAAATTCAACGATATTTGGACAAGTTTTTAGACAAAAACGATGGCTAGAAGAGTCAGTGGAAAGAGAGTTAATAAAAATTAGTGTGTCTTGACATCTCTTCAAGGTGATATTTACTTGATGATAATTTGTGCAAAGAGCAAAAAGTTGCTTTTGTTTCTTTGATTTTTTCTGCATCTTTTATTGATAAGCAAGTCTTTAGTGATCTTCATCATTTGTTCACTTTTTAATCATGAATTTTGAAAATAGAAGATTCAGAATGGACAGTTTCAGCATCTTGTGAAAAATAAAATTACCACAATTCAAAGCTTTTTAAGAGAATTGCAACAATTTTCTAATATTTTTAAACTTTTATTAAATGTCACCGAGTGTTCATTTTGTCTCTTACAGATGTGTAATTATAAATGAAGTCTGAAATTTCGCTAAAGATGTCTATAAATGAAGTCTGAAATTGGGATAACTTTCCATCCCTAAGTTTCAATCTATAATTATTTAGCAATCTGATACACCTATAATCAATTGACCTAAGAGAAATAAAATTTAGAAATAACTTTCGAATCTTCACCTTATCTTCTTTTCTTCAATCAATGTACATTAACTAATTATAAAAATATGCAAATTTCCAGTCTCCATCGAACTATCTTAATTATAAACGATTTCTCCAGCATGATTTATTGTCTTGTTTTCATTGCTCTCAAGACGGTCGACTTTTCCGCAGTTTTTTCGAATGTATTCTATCTTTTGGCTGTTGTTGCTGGCTTTTGGTAATAACTGGATTCTTGACTGAAAATTTTATTTGTATTAGTTGCATTAGATATTGTAATGAAAAGAAATTCGAGGAAATTTTTTTAATTATTATTTAAAGAATTCAAGCATTCAAATTCAATCCTTTTCATAAGCTCCGATTGGAAATGCTATTGTAAACGTTTGATCAAGTAAAAGGGGATGGGCAAGAAAATTCCTGTAAATTGGTTTGTAAACTTATTTCATGGGATTTTTATTCATCTCATAATCAATTACATGAAAATTAATTCTTAAAAAGTTCTCTATCAACTTCTTATAATTTGTTTTAACTATTTTCTCGCTTTTCTCAATCTTCAAATTCATATGCATTGTTAATTTGTTCCAATTATTTTGTTTATATGATCATCTGTAAATGCTATATAGTTTATACGATCTCAACTTCAATTGTTTTTGTTTCTTAAATATAAAGAGATCAAAGTCAAAAGTTAAAAATATCCACGAATTTAATTTCACTGCCTCTTTCACTAAACTATGTTTTAAGCATTTTAATTTTTGGTTGTTTTCAAGTCTCCAATATAAAAAAATTGATGGTTTTCAGTTGTTGCTGTTTCTCAACAAAACTCTCTGTTGTGTGGAGAAAAAGTACATACTAAATGAACATTGTTAATGATGATAGTATTCGTAATAGCAATAAATTTTATGTACTCTTCAATTTCTCTCTGAATGGAAACTATGAATTTCGAAATTTTTAGTTGAATGATAAGCAATCAGCATTTAAAATGCTAAATGCAGTTAACAATTAGTGAGATTTCATTATGATGCAACCATTTTAATATATTCAAACACAGTTAAAGCTTTTTTTGAAGAATTACACATTTTGTTGGTGGGCGGTGGATATCATTGCTGTATCCTTAAAACCGGAGCTTTATCGTAATGGTAATTCCTCAGCGATTGAAAATAATATTAAAAAAATTATGCACGAAGCGAATCACAGTCGATATGGTATTTCATATGCAAATGTTACTGAGTTTACCTACCATTTGTGAGTTTCTGATTGGAAGATTTGTTTAATTGAAAACTTCAATATAGATGTTGGCAATTCATAGTAAAAAGTAAATTTTGCCAAAGAAAATGAGTTAATTATAGAATATGAATAGGTTTATTTTAAGCACTATATTCTGATTAGAAAATTCCAAACTATTCT
Organism: Dirofilaria repens; assembly: GCA_008729115.1. Taxonomy (NCBI): domain Eukaryota; kingdom Metazoa; phylum Nematoda; class Chromadorea; order Rhabditida; family Onchocercidae; genus Dirofilaria; species Dirofilaria repens. The sequence continues at coordinate 1,341,357 of SNRZ01000001.1, read as the reverse complement.
TTATACGCAGGGTACTTTTTTGATGTTCAATTATACGTCACTTTGGTGACACGAAATTATAACATTAAATCATTGTAATATCAGAAAGGCTAAATATTCCTATATGTATGTATCTATTGTATTTTCAACAATTTAAAGTTATAGATCTTACAGGCCTATAAATATTCTGGTTGAAGTCTCTTATTATTGTTGCAAAAATTGTACGGTATATGAGGTATGCAAAAGAGTTGCTTATTATAATATTAATATACAAAATCTTATTTAACGAGATTATCTTAATTTTGTATGCTTACCGTAGTAAATATATATAAAAAAGGAATGTCTCGAATGTCGACGATGAAAGCAAAAATTTTTTAGAAATGGATATCAGCAACTAAAATGATCTTCAAGTGTTGTAATTCGGATAGGCAAGAATAATGTGGGAAGTTTTTGCATTCACCCCTGGGTTCAATATTACGAAAAGATTCTATGATATTATTAATAAACTATCTATTATAACACTCTTTCCAATTGCTCAAGAATTTCAATTTTTCCATTCTTTTGTTGAATTAATTGGACAATGATGATTTATTCAGGAGCCTTACACAGATTCATAAATTAAAAATTAACTTTCGTTAATTATAATTCTTTAATTCATTAACGATTATGTTCCTGAGAATATAAGAGATAATTTTATGCAGAAATATTCGGAGAAAAGGATAATCGAAGATTTGCTAGATCAGTACTATAAAAAACGATTGGAACCTTTACTTGATACTGACAGATACTGTTTCAACATCGAAGGCGATAAACAGGTATATTTAATGTTGAAGTATTGGCAGTATCAGATGAAATATTGACGAAACCACCAGTGAGATCTAATTGTTGCAAATTTTGAAGCTAATGAATGAATCGATAACATTTTTTTGCAAATAATAATATATGAAGACAGTAAAAATTATTTATGCTTAAATGCCTGAGACTAACTATTCAGAAAACTTAAATTAAGTTTTTCTACTTTAGGATTACCTTCTAAAAGGATTATTTCAGAAAAATATAGTGGACGATGCACCATGCATATTAGTGTTTAGTGGCAATAATGAAATGAAAGTTTACAGTGGTCCTATGCTCTGGAATCAAATTAGTCAGAATATTACACATATGGATGGAGATTTTGTCAGTGGAAATTTATTTCATCATGTATTAATATGAGGACATTCAAAAACGATTAATCTGCTAATGATCTGTTTCTCCGGAAAGACATGGAAGGATGACGTTGCACCAATCATGAATCAACTGATAAATGCCCTACCTAATTCATAGATAACTTTATTCATCATCTTCAATCTGAAAGAAAGCAATATGATGAAAATGAAAATAATATATTTGAAAATGAAAATAATATATAAATATATTTCGGAAGCAAAGTGTCTTCTAGCTTGCGCAAGTCTTCCGCATTGCAATATCCACAGCATTATTACCAAAAATAAACAATTTAAAAGTAACTGATATCGAATTTCATTTCATATTTTGCTTTCTGAGTGAGATGCGAAATAAAATACTTTTCTAACAAGGCTTCATCAAAGTTTAAACGTATATTGATCATTGTAAGTATAACCTGATTTTAGAATCCATCAGCATATTTGTTTCAAAATGGTTACGGTTGCAATGAGAACAATATGTCGAGCATTGAAGATGAACAGTGTTGGAAATTTGCATCGAAAGGTGTATATTTTGTATTCTGTTGCTGCTGGAACAACCCATTTAACTGCACCTATTCACCAAAGACAAAACTTCTCACTGAGAAGAATAAGGAGATTTGGCTAAACTTGGCTAAAACTCGAAATCCAGAGAGTATTCTTCAAATGGAATCCATCACTTTTGGTAACAAATATATCGAATGGTCATATCGTGATTTCATCTACAGTTTTCCCGAAGGTAATATTCTCAGTTATTTCAATTTAATCCAATTTGCTTTTTTGTTATTTCAAGATGTAGCAAAAAACAAGCACGAAAAAGCGAAATTAAATCTTATCTATTTCATTGAAGTTTCCATTTTTCTACAGATGATGATTTTTAATATATTCCTTTTATAATAATCTGTTTGACATTTCCTTTCTCTACCACTTTATCAAATTTATGCATATATGCATAAATTTGCTCATATTCATGATTATGTGTTATGCATTGTATTATCAGAGCTTTTTTCTAGTTATTTGATAAAAACAGAAGACTGAAAAGTAGGCTTTTTCTTGGCAGCACATCCAAGAAATAGTTGACATAAAAATTTATGCAAATACAGTTTCTAATTTAAGTTTTCTGCAGTATCAAAAGGAACAGATAGCATACCGGGAATGAATGAGCCACGTTATCACTGCTTTCAACCTCAATCTTCAAAGGATTCTACTTTGAGCAATTGGACAATATTAAAACTTGCAGAAATACAATCGCGATACCGTTTCTGCAAATTTACACTTACAGTCCTCTTCCAAAACTATAAACTAGAAAGGTTGATGGATATTTAACAACTATATGATAGTGAATACTTAGTTTAACCGGTGAATTTCTCCAAGTTGAACGGAATGAAATAATGATGCTACTATTACTAAATTACTAATTATTTTATTATATAGATTACAATAAGGCAAATCAATGACTAATTATAATCAACATGAATAACAAAGTAACAGATGCTTATTTTTTATTTCGATTGACCACTTCTATATTTGAATAATGCAGAAGAAATAGCAATTAATTAATTTTTAACTATGGCAAAACATATTTCTAAGAATTTCATGAGACGACATCTTCTGCGTGTTAATTGACATCAAGAATCCCTGTATATTGATTAAGTTTAAAGCGAACGACTATTTAAAAAGTAGATGGAATAAAAAATAGTAGTTGACAACATAAGACTGCTTTATCAGTTTTTCTGATTGGATTTTTATTAACATCAAAATACGATCGATAATCTAACAGACAAAAAACAGTATGTATTTCGTTTGAGAAGCAGGGCGAAAATTCGAACTGATTCAAATTTCTTACAGTCTAATCACAAAGTAATATAAAATAGAGGATAAGTATATTAGATTTTTAGTACTCCAGGTAGGAATATTTCGAAATCTATCTTTCTAGAAAAAAGTTTAAGACAGCAATTTTAGAGGTATATTTTAAAAAATATATGTGACTAAAATTTTGCTTACAACGGTGAATTGAATCTTTAAGATTACAGAAAAGTTTTTGTTAGCTTCAATATTAAGAAACGAAATACTTAACTTTGAGAAACGAACATATGCATTGTAGAACTACTTTAAGTATTTGTAATAATAGAAGAGAAATTGAAATGAAAGTTTGAAAAGCTAATATCACTTATTATTCAATTAATGGTATGATATGCATGCATTCAGAATGCTATATAAGATTGAACCAGATTCTAACAAAATGTGTGAAGCATCGTTATGTAAACATACTTATCCAGAATGTTTAAATGATCTCTTCTTACAATCAAACACAACTTTCGTCCAAACTTCTTGCTGTTGTGAAAATGATCTATGCAGACAATGGGAGCAACGTCGAAGATTACATCACAGACGGTAGTAATATTTTATCAAGTTATAATCTTCAAACTTCTCATAATTTTTAAATCTAATTTCTAAAATTCTTTAATTTATTTCTCATCTAATCTCTTCTTTTTCTTAATTTATTATTTTTGAACTAACTATTATATTTGAGAGGATAAGAAAGGAAAAGAAAAAAAAAGATATGAATGGATTGGATGTACTAGTTAATCCAAAACCAAATAGTCTCGGTAATTGACTATGATTAACATATTCGACAAGTCTGGAATTCGGTGATAATACTAGCATAAAAAAAGATAATGCTTTTTTCTTTTTATTTTCAGATACTTTTTATGTTATCACCAATTATCAGCATACTTAAGAGCGGGTTCATTTGGAGTTGCTGACTGTGTGAGAAGTTTTGAATTTCAATTTTGGAGAGAAATTTTTTTGAATGAGCATGACCTCGTCGGATATAAATTTGCTCAACAGACGATATTAAATAGTGGCAGGTTAATTTATTTTGTTAATAGAGCAATTGTTTATTCGAAACGAAATTTTAACTTATTCGGAAATTTAAGAAAACTTAGAATTCGAATTGTTACGTGTAAATTGGTATAGTTCCATTGAATCTAGAAGAAAAATGCATTTTTATTGTTGCAAAAGATAAATTTGTTCAATTTTGTTTCCACCAATTCATATATAACGTTTTTTCAAGGTTTGCTGATAATAAACGTATCTTAGAGACAATACCTACAATTGAATTTTTGCACTTTTAGGAATTTAGATATTCTTTGCTTTTGAAAATGCATCTAATTATTATCTGAAGCCATCTAGTAAGCATCCTGATGATGGTCAATATCAAAATGGGAATTTTGAAATTTAAAAGCAAATAGTTAGAACTTTAGTAAAATCTGGAAAATAGTGAATGATAAAATCTTTTTCCTGTCTTCATACTTCAATGTCCAATACAGTGATCATTTATAGAAATTCGTTTTAGAAATTCGTTTAAGACGAATTTCTATCAAGAGATTTACAAAAGCATTAAACAAAATGTGATTGATGAAAGCGATGCTAGAATATAATCGCATTCTCATCCTGTATTCTCGTTCGAGATTCTATTCTCTAATAATTCCATAATTAACAAGCAAGAATTTTTCTCAATATAGTTCTAACACATTGTTTTCTTTGACCATAACTTCATAACATTGTCATAACCACTGTCTCATTGATAAGCGCATATTTTTCAGGATCACGAAGACAATAATATTTCTTTTAAGCTTCTAATACATTGAGGAACCTTATAATTTTCTAATTTTTGATTGTGGGATGTGTTGAATTTGAAGATGAGAACTTAGATGATTTTAAATGAACTGAGATCTATGAATACTATCCAAGTAGGAAATAAGTTTTCACATTATTATATTTTTGACTACTAATAATTTGTCAAAGAATTTTTCTACTCTGCTGTTTCAGTTAAATCGACAGATCTTATTAATCTGGATGATGACATTCAGTTACCTTATCCTTATCATCAAATTAAAACAAAACAAATAAGATAGAAAAAATGAAATGTAATGAAGAAATCAAGATATAAAAAATGAAATGTAGTAAAGAAATCATTTGTGTTAAATCTCTTTGCAATGATTAATAATGTTAGTAATAACAGGAATTTTATAATCAATATAACGAAAGCGAAGAGCAAAGAAACTAAAAATAGCTAGACAGAACAAGGATTAATATTATAAGTTGACCTATTGAACTTTCATTTTTTATTGACCGCTATTATTTATTGTTATCGTTGTTAGGAAAAAACTAACATGTACCATTCATCACACACATCCACTGAATGATCCATATTGTCATTTAAATAAAAGTTCAGAAAGTGAAAGAATTGCCTTTCAACACTATAGTTGCAAATGTGATGCTGTAAATGCAAGTCATGGAGCGGTAAGCTTTCATTTCCATTGATTGCAGCCTAATACATCATCTCTTTTAATAATGTATCCAGAATAAACTGCCACATTATTCTAAATGTCCCCACATTCTCGGGTAACGCTATATCCTTCATAGATACTCCAACAGAAAAAAAAAATATCTCCGTCCCCTATGTGGCATTTTCAAGCGATAGAAGCGTAATCTTAAGTGCTTAACATTTTCGACATTCTTTGAAATCATTGTTAGTCTAATGAATTCAGGAACAATGCGATATTGGAGCGCATGCTCAGCTATTCTCCTCGAAGAATTGGAGTCGGCCAACTTGTTATTTTACTAGTAGAAGTAGCCATTATCCTCTATATATTTTTGGAAAAGATCTTCCCCCAGATAACTTCCAAAAAGTTTCTAAACAAGTATGGTTGACGTTATTGTTACTACTAAACAAGAAAATAATAATTAAGCAAGCATAATTCAATAAAGAAATTTTCATTTCAAAATTTATGACACTAATTATTTCGCATCTTCAGGAAACAATAGAAACGCCAATTTGTGTAATGGCCTTATTGATCAGCAATTTTGGCCTATTTTATCGATTTCACACATTCCACTACTCTCATTTTCAATTTCAAAATGAAGTTGCGACAAAGCGTTTTTCTGTCACTGAAGAAAAATATTATTCAACTTATACAACACTGTGTAGGAGCAACAGAACTATTCCATGCAACAGTATGTTTATTCTACTTTAACAGCGGTTTACCTCATGATTGACTATCAGTACGATGTGGTAATAATGGCGTCTTGCTGAAAAACAAAAGAATTAAATATAAAACAATAATTTTGTTGTATCGATTAAATAAAAATCAGAATGAAGAAGAGTAAGAGTTCAATTTGTAGATTGATCTATGATTTAGCATTATTCTTCAAAAAGTCTTCATTGAGAAGTAATTTGTAGATGGATTAGATCTGATAAATCATCTGGCTACTTATGCGGTACACGTCCATTCTAAAAGAAAAATACCACAATTTTATCAACAATGTATTATGTCTGGAGACACAAAAAGAAAAGAAAAATGTTCATCAACATGGGGATGCTACACCTTCATTTATCTTGATGCGAGGAAAAAACTGGTCAGTGAAGATTCCATATTTCGTGAGGGAGGAAGTCGTAATGATGTAAACTATTTTCCAATACAAACTATCAGAATTTAATTTAATTTCCACGGAGACGTTATAAAATGTATAACATTTTTATCCGTACTTTATCTCATCATTTTATCTCATATACAAAAAATTCCAGAATTTTAGCAGCAATTGGAAATAAGTACGAGATTGAAGTAACAATTCCAGATAATCAGGATGATAATACTATGATTGTGGTAAACCGCCGCAACATCTATTATAAAAAATAAAATATTGATGGGATTAGAAAATATGTAAAAGATATGAGATCTAGAAAGATCCTTCAACAAATGAAATCAAGCTTATTTTAGACTGGTTGTGTGGATCAAATACCAGCATTAGTGGAAATGATTCCGAACATATCACCTCTTGCATGGTGTCTCCAAATGCCTCATCGAGAAAGCAGATACAAATGCAGAGCTTACAAAGGGACCACCAACTTAACAACAAGTGGAACTTTATGCTGCTGTCAAAAGGACTGCTCTATCATGTCTGTATCCATTAATATTTTTTAATAAAAAACCTTAAACGGACAGTTGAGAAAGATAGATATTGGCAATTTGAGAGTGTCAAAGCAACAGCAAAAACATTTTAAGAAGTTTCAAGAAGCGAAAGAAATATTAGACCGGTGAGTACAAAGGATTCGATTAAACTGAAATTATTATGGCATGTATCTGAATCGCTTTTAAAGATCCATATATAACCATGCCAATCAAGCACTGCGCACTATCAACTGATTCACTATGTAAAATGACCGCATTATCCTAATATATTACTAAGTTAAATCTTAACGTTTTCACTATGGCCAGGTTGATATAAGCGAGAAATATAATCATTGAATTACGTTATCTATTCTGATGACCCATTTATATGATAGTTTTAATACCTAAAACCATTGTTCATCGTGCTAAAACAATGCTAACAGAAATAAAACAGAATTTTTCGGCGCGAAAATATCTGTGTAACTATCCTTCGAATCTTGATTTCTTTCCTTCCTTGAAATTATAAGTAGCCTATTCCAGATTTTAACCTTGTATCTACAGAATAATTTTATAATTTTATTTTATTTTTTTAGAATAATTTTATAAAATATTTCAGCAAATCATTCAAACTGCTAGGAAGCTTACGGCAATCAAAATTTCAGGATGGATGAAGATGAATATGGTTACAATTTCTTCGAAAGTGTGTATATAAGCTGATATGCTTGTCCATTTTCTGCAGTACGACGATTATTTTACATTTTTTTACCGAATTTTATTTTTATTCATGTTAAATATATTGAATAAATCCTATTTCCATAAAAACTACCAAAACTTATCCGGTCAATGTCTAAATTATTGTTTTGAACACTCGCTGATAAAAAAAGATGTTCCAGTTCCCACTACGAGTGTCCCAGTCATTAATCAGTCAGATTCAGTACCATCTTCGGATAAAGTTGCAGCAGTTAAACTAACTGTTCTTTCTGTTCATATCCAAATGCGGTCTAGGTTGCTAACTAAATCAATTTCAAGTATTTACCCGAGTATATATAGCCAAATAATTTTATTCCTAATAAATACCTGCTACAGATTTTTAATGGATGGTCGAAGGATTAAACTGAAACGCTTCAAGAAATTTGAATCAAGAGCATATCAAAAATAGTTTCATTTATGTGCAGAACTTTTTGTTGTTTTCAGTTCAGTTCTTTTAAAATAAAAAAAGAAACGAAGGAGAAATTCAACTCATGAAGTTTTAGTTGTCACTTGTGAGATAAATGAAAATGAAAGGGACCTGTTCACTAACAAAAATTAACTTCATAAAATATATAACGGTGGGAAAAATGGTTTCAAGAGAAGGTATAATTTAAAATTTGTAGTGAAAGCTTTTACATACAACTTCTCAAGCAAAAATCCTTTGATTCATCTTATCATAATTTGAAATTTTTAACAAAATTAATAACTTGAGTTCATGATTTGCATAATCAAGTATCTTAAACTATATCTAGCACTTTTTAGAAATTCTGATCACTAACGATTAAAATTTCATATATTCTACGTTCCAAATCAATTAGAAGACCTGTAAACGACACTGAGCCTTAAAATATTTATAATTAATAGACATGAATTCAAAATGCAAAGCAAAAATACAAGTAAATAAGAGAAGAAAGCATGGATAAAATCAAACGAAATAAGATTAAATGAAAAAGACGAACTGAAGTTTTTTCATCCTTTTTTTATTAAAAAATGAAAATCTTGTTTATTACATCACTCTGAAGGCATAAGAGGAGCCACAGAAACAATTGATGCGCCTAGAAAATATCTAAATTGAATGAACATGGAATGGTTTTTAATAGAATATGAAAAATTGAAATAAAAAATCAAAAACAAATGTGAAAGAAAAGTTTCAAGCAGCTAAGATGTGCTAATATTGTGCAATAAAATATATAGAAGACAACTTCAAAATTCCCACCAAATCCATAAATTTTATTTGGATAATTATTCTCAAAAGTTTAAAATATATGAAACTGAAAATGGCTGCTAAATTCACTACAACGTTTACATAACTCAAGTCAGTCAGAATTTTTTGAAGATTTGCAAGGCATAAGAAGATCTTAGATTCCTAGAATATGGAAAAAATAGTAACCAAAAAAACAAAAAAATTAACATATTTTCGGTGTTCATAAAGCACAATTCCAAAATGCAATAAAAACATAAATGGGAAAATTGAGAATAATCATGGAAATCTGCATCCCTTTATAATTAAACAATTTTCGATTATTTTCTACATAAAACGGAAGCAATATTTCTATGATATGAATCTGGATTCCTAGAAGAGATAGATATCTAGTTATTCAACAATTGTAGCTACCATTAAAAGTTCATTACCACTCATTACAGGAACAATGAGATCGTCCATATTTGGACAGACCAAATTTTTTCCAATAATAAACGAAGTTTATTTTCAATCCAACTGGAGACAGTACTCATATCCACCAATCTGTCGCCTACTTGCGGAATACTTCTAATAGAAAGTTCTGGCGGAGTTCGAAATGCATACCTAAAATTCATATGTTTAGAAGTCCTAAACAATTCAGGATTTTTTAATTTAAAGGAAATTCTTAAAAAATTTTAAAAAAATTCACTGATGAATAAGAAGATTTACCAAAGCCTATCAGAAGGAGGTGGTGGAATATTAATCGTCATAGTGCCTTCCAAGCGTACTATATCGACATTTAACAGTAAACGTGTCGATGATATTCCCTCCATCATCTAAATTATATACACAAAGAATGAAAAAAGTTTCAAATATTTGTCACTCGAAAAAGTAGTACACTAAATGCAAAAATTAATGAAGATTTATATTCATATCGAAAAGGACTAGATCTTGAAAATCAAGCAGTGATGAAAATGAATTACGTTAAGATAAATATAAGAAATTGAAAGTAACGGAAATGCGATAATTTTAAAATATTACTATTTAATATGAGCGTAGAGGCTTATAAGTAGCTTATAAGTACGAGAGAAAAAACAGACCTTTTTTATAGCTTTGAATTCTGAGGCACCTTGAAATATATTACTACTAGCTATTTTATCAACACATTCAATAATTTCTTACCTACTTTCTTTAGCAACCTGAGTTCTGAAAAAGAAATATTTTGAAAAGTCTGATAAAACAGAGATGTCTCAATGAACTCACAATAGTGAGAATATTGAAAATATCAACAAATGCCTTGGAAAAAATTTTCTGATCCAAAATCAAAAAGTTTTAATGAAACTAAATCCAAATCAACAAATATAATTCTAACTGAGCAGTAATTACAACTACAATCGTCATATTAAACCACCACTAGTAAAGCTAAAACTAATCAAAATTAATAAAAAAAAAAGAATAATAAAATCATAATAAATAATGGTAAATCACAATCGAAAAACAAAAAAGAAAAAGTCTTTTTTGCTTTTTGATTGTAGAGAAAAAAAACGCAAAATCAAAAAGACACAAAAAGAGAAGAAATCAAAAAAGAAAAAACGGAAAACGAAAATAAAAAACAAAAATTATAAAAAAACTAAACAAATCGTACTGCAAAAATAGATCGACGAGGAAAAAAACCACTAAGAAAAATCAAAATAGCAAAGTACGGATATCAAATATGAACACCTAAAAAATAACATCTTATGAACAAAACACCATAATACACCACAATAAACTTTTTAAAGGATCCCATTCTAAAAAACTCAAACAAAAACAAAATAGCAAAAAAAAAATCTACAATAAAAAATAAACAAAAAAAAATTTAATCAACCAAATTAAGATTTTAAACTATTAGTCTTTCAATGAAGACACCTGAAGTAAAAAGAAACTTTTAAATTTTAATAAAACAAAATTATTAGTTTTGAAAATAATAGTTTAAAATCTTAACCAAGATTTATAAAAACACTAACTACTTACTATGATAATCATGACCAACGCGATGATAAGAATAAAAAGGTATTCCTTACTAATAATCTTTCAAGTACATTCCTTACTAATAATCTTTCAATGAAGACAAGTAAAGTCTCCTCAATAAAGAATCAATCAAAGAAGAAACTCTAACAGCATAAGCAGTATTATGATAATTATAAAAAAAACTCTAAATGACGAAAAAAGGGCCAATCATTAAATAATGAAACAAAATTAACCAATAAAAGTAAAATCGAACTCAAACAAAAAACAATTTTAAAGGCAGGAAAAGATTGGAATACCAAAATTTTGCAAGACATATCCTGTAAACCAGTATAGGAAAAATAATTATAATAGTCCAACACAAAAAAAAAAAAATCAGCTTTTATCATAACCCTATCAAAAGAAATTTCAATTTCCCAAGAATGACTAACTTCTCCGTTTTGGAACCAAAATCTTCATCTGGACTATTTTCGGGAGATTCTGGTAAATCCGAGTCAGAATAATGATCAACACGCATCGGAAACTTCATTTTGCTAACCTAAATTCAAAACCACTTTTCATTTTGAATTTTTCCACTCAAAAAAATCTTTTAAATATTCAAGTTCGAATCAGCATAAAAATAATAACCTACCTTTTTATAGTTTCCATTTTTATGTATTCCTTCCTTTAATCTCATTAAATTAACTTTTGTTTCCAATGTTAGGTGGATTCTACCGCGATACTTCAGCTAAAACACAAGAATAAGTTTTCATTTTTTATACGATTAATACATTTTTATTCTACTTTAAACCAGTTACTCGTAACATTTAATCAAAAAATACCATTAATGAGAAAAACTTAAAAAAAATGCAACTGCTAGCTCAAATCTATACCTTTAACCGAATTTCCCATTCACATCAATTAGAATGCATAGAAAATACCTCAAAATCAATCCAAAGTCCCCAATCATCCAAAACAGGTGAATGAACAGCAGCAATTTCAGGAGGAGTACTGCCCAAATTCAAATTAGAAAGCTCTAAAGTTTCGATAAAGTACGGCAACTGAAAACAAATAGTAGAACTAATACCGCGAATCTATAAAATGAAGCCTTAGTCATCATCATCAAAATAACCCGCATTTTAAGTTGAAACCAAATGAAAAATCTATCGAATCAAAATCAACTGACAAAAGAAAATCTGAGCAATTAATTTTTAGGAAATCATTCGGTTGGATTAATATCAGATTCCGAATTTCCAGCTGATTTTTTCTATTTCTTTTATTGCTACATTTTAATATTGCAGCATTTTGAAAAAATATAAATCTTAAATATTTTATAAAGATTTAAAAAATATATTAGAATCCAAAAATTTCTCAGCATTCTGTATATTGCATGACAACATTAATATGTTTCACAGTTGTCATAAACTAACATGAAGAGTGGCTAATTTTGACTGAATTTTATCCTGAACCTGTTTACACCAATAAGCATCTCGACAAAAATCATAAAACATTCTGAAATATATTTTGCAGATTTCATTCAGAAATAATCACTTTCTCAGAAATAATGAAAATGATAAAAATGAGCATTGACTTACTTTCTAGAAACTTTTCATGTCACACTAGATATTTGATAATCACTTAGAAATTTCATACCAGAAAAAGTGGTTGAGATGTGACCAACCTAGCAACTAAAGCATTTACAGACATAATAAGCTGTGAACTAGTATCAGCTTTTCCAGGACTCCATTTGTTACGTCCTAAATCCATATATATAATATTGCCATCGTTTCGTTTTTTGTTCTCCACATGTGGAGTTTTAAGAATTTCACCAATACACCTACGCGAAAATGGGTTTTTCACTCCAAAAAAAATCAATAAACTGAATTTAAAAAAAATCAATAAACTTAATTTTAGTTTCACATAGTGATTTCGAAAAAAAAATCATTTGTACTTGTTAAATTGCAGACGATTGCTGATGTAAAGAAAATATTCCAAATTCAATTTCAACGAATCTGAGTTCGCAAGTGATAGGGGAAGTGAAAAACGACGATCTAAGAGAACTTCTTTCACATCATCTCTTCGAAGCTGTAACTTATTTCTTATATTAAAAACTTCAGTCACTTAAGTCACTTAATATAAATATTTTCAATTCAATTCTTCCACAATTCATTAACTATCTTTACAACTTTTTAAGTGATTCATCTATGCACTAATTACTATTTGTCAACTGATCATTCCTATATACATCTTTGTTACATGAACGATTCGGACTGCCTTTACTTATTCGGTTGAAATTCTCAAATCTTTCCGTATTAATTTAGATTTTTTGTCCCCACCTAATCTGCGATTATAATGAATGAGACTAATGAATGAATGAGATGTTACAGAAGCGCTATAAAGTCGGAGCAAAATATAATTTAAATTAACCGTTATTTCTGTAGCTGCAGTCTTTGCACCGTATTGACTACACGCTTCTCGTAATCTATAATAGTTAAGTCATCGTGTCGAAGTAATAGAAATGACTAAATTATTAATGAAATGATGATCAGATAAAAAACTGTATGATAGATATGATATTTAAAATTTTTCCAAAGCATTAAATATAATGAGTCAATCATGAAGATAATATGGAAATGAATTCTGATGCAAAATGTACTATCATCAGTGTTAGCAAATATATAAATAACAGTTCTCACTCAATTTCCGCATTATTTTATCCATATGATAACTAATAGACATTAGAATACTAAGATCCGCTTATATGTACAAATAATTTATAATTTTTCTGAGAGCTATAAAAAATATCTTTAAAAAATACCTGTGAAACCAACGTTCTTTTTCCCTAGCGCTACGAACAAAGAAGTATAAACTCTGGCCTTTGGTATTTTCATATTCATCAGGACATGAAACACAGTTCCCTGAATTTCCCTGATTAATTTCTGTGTAAAGCATATACTCTACAAACCTGATAATGTTTCAAAATAAACAAATTATACATCATTTAATTCCACAAAGTTCAATTTGGAAAAACTAAACAGAGTAAGAATTTGGAAACAGCTCAAGAATTTCAAAGCACGTCAAAAATTTAGATATAGCTCAATCTAATTAAGATAATCCAATCAACTAACTACTTAGTCTAAAAATACTACGCTCTCAAAATGTGTAGATATGCTCTCTACATAGTAGCATATTATCAAAGATTTTAAATGATCAAATATAAACTTAATTTTTTTTGAACCTATTTTGCAATCACCAATCTATAGGGGAATAATAAGTAAAAGAGAAGACATACGCGAATCTTCGTTGGAGCTTTTCCGAAAAGGATATATCATCCCACACATTTTTTCTACTGATTTTGGCGATCTTAAAATGAAAATACAAATACTGAATTAAGAAAAATGTAGAGAGGATACTGGAAACACTTGCCATGAAATACACGTAGAAAATTTATGATTAAGTTTTACAAATTATCAAAATACAAGCAACATTTAGTTCCATAATAGGTATTATGAGAAAAGTAAATTAGAAAGTTATAACAATTCGACAAAAATTTAAATAATTTTGATTTGGTTTGACTTCGTATTGAGTTTTCTGCGAATCTCAAAAGATTTGCGTAAAAATATTGTGTTATAAAGCAATTTATAGATTAATTTCCTTTTTCATTGCTTACATAATCAACCTCATTTTTTTTCTTTTTCCTCTAACTAGATTGTGTTCATTGATAACACTTTCTTCGTCACTGAATGATTCGTATTTCGCTGATTCAATTGCTTCACTCATAGAAAATGATCTTCGAAGTAATGAAAATGTTGGTATTTCGCTGTTTTTAGAAGCTAAGCGAATATGTATTGGATATTTACGACTCCACCAACGTCTTTTCGCCAAACGTTTAGGTCGCAGCGTAATCTAAACATAAAATTTGGGCCATGCATTGAAAATAAATCGTATAACTCATACTAATTATATAGATGAAATTAAAGAAATTACAAAATAAAAGTTAATCACATTACCGTGGCCCCTGTTAAATTGTATGTACTTTGATCCGAAATTATTGGTTCTGCTTCTGTTAATGTTGGGTCAGTGTGAAAAGCATGCTTAAGAACAGCTCGTTCTGGACGTGAAACATGCAATAAATTACCATCAAGGCGTACAAGCACTGTCTGAGCATTATTTACATGATAAGTCGAGGAATTGTACTCGCCACGAAGTTCATTCATCCAACCCTATAAAGATCATTTTATTTTACAAGACTCCGTCAGCACACTAATAATTTATTTTTTTTTAAAAACTAACATAAGCTTACTTTCCATAAAAAAGTGATGATGCAAAAAAATCTAATGCACAATCTAATGCAATTTTCTTTTATCTTAAAAAGTAGGCTCGCAAAATTATTGAAGTTAAAATTAAGTGGTAGACCTTATATATCTTATTTCTTGACGTTTCTCGTTCCTTAAGTTCTTCACTTATGTTTAGAACGACGTTATTATGTGCGGGAAGATTCTTATTCAATGGTCCAGATACAAAAAAGTATAGGAAGCCCACAAATGACATGTACAAACCCCAAAGAAAACCGCTTATGAAACCTAAAAAATAAACTAATGCAGAAAAGTTAACGATAAAACATTCATAAATTCCAAAAATATTTCTGATAAGTCTAGAATTTCCGGAAAAATTGCAAAACAATAAAAAGGAAGTAATAGAAGATGTTATTCACTTATCTTCAAAATAATATATTAATCGATCAACTAATTATGAAAATGAAAGTGGATAAGAAATAAGCAAACCAGGAGAAAGGATGGAGAATACAAGGAGTAGAAGTGAACAAAGGACACGAGGCAGTAAAAAAGGCAAAATTTTATGCCTGAAAATAATACAAGAATACAAGAGTAGTTCCATTTTGGATAAATACAGCAATCTATACTATATTTATGTTTACGGTGATATCACCAGACTTGTTGCTTCTTTGACACAAATGGATTCCTGTCTATTAATTCTGGTCAAAACATAAAAAAGACTTAAGTTTCATTCGCCGCACAATTTTTTTAAAACAATTGTTGATTGAAATACTTTTAATCCATAAAAATACATCAGTTTAGTCATGAGAAAAATCTTCGAAATTATGAAATAACGTATTTGCAATATAATAAAATAAAACTCACTTTCTGATCAAAACTCGAAATATCCATGACTGCTCAAACTTCAGATCTTTGTTACTTTTGCCAACAGTAATTTTACTTGAACGAAACCAATCAAAAAAGGATGATGATTGAGTAAGTGAATCCTAGAAGAGAATTCAGTTTTCAAGCATTTATATTGAGTATTAAGTTAAAAAAAAAGAAGAGAAATGAATAGCTAGCGAGAGATTCATGCTGATCGAAATAAAAAAAAATAAAATAGAATGAAAAAAAAAGCCAGACTTGTTCAAGCAATAAATAGAAGCTGAAGTATTAAATAACTTAAATCTAAATAATGCTTCCTGATCTTTTTCTCTCAAAAATATAGGAGAAATGATATACCTTATTTGCAAGAGACGAATCTGCTACTTCTGCAAAGTTTTTATGTTGCATTCCAATTTCAGCCTCCATACAAAGTGCATCCTCGCCGACAGTGATCATCTGATCGACTTGTTTAAGCGTATCAGTACTTCCTAAAATAAAACACAAGAATTCGATACGTTAGGATCAATCTTGTATGCATCCTAAGTAAATTTTTCGTGTTTTAAAAGATCATATTGATGTTCAAATTGTTTTCATCATACCAAACTAATAAAAAATTAGAATGATTCCGAATTTATTACTGCGAGTGTTAACAAAGCACTTATTATTTTAACTACTATATAGAATCCATACTTGCGTCTTTTTTGTTCTTATACGAATAAACCAGTTGACGTCCTTTATTCCTACCTCTGTCAAAGATAGTACTTAGGCGAGTTAGATTTTTAGCTCGAAATGATGAATCACTTGAACTAATTGAATCTCGATCACTGGCTCTTGCACTACGTAATTCAGGTTGCTGAAACTGACTTTTGAATTATTTGCCAATTTTGAATCTAAGCAATGATGTAAGAAGCCTTATATACAAACATGTAATCAGCTCATAAATGATATACAATGATCTTTTCTCCAGTAACTTTCTCTCTCTTCATTTCATTTTTTTCTTTGTATCGGCTCATTTCTTTTCATCTTACTAATTTTCAAGCATTCACAAAGACGAAAAAGTAATTGAAAATTGCTTTCAGTACGTTCTCTAACTTCAGATACTATGTCAAGCTTTGCATTAAAATCATCATAATTATACTATATTATAGATTATTTTCTACTGCATAATAGATTATTTTACTAATAAATAGTTGCTATAATTACTCTGAATATTTTCGTGGAAATGAGACTAATTTCAAATTATCCTTCAGAATTTAAAATCAGAGTCTGTTTTTATCAGAAATTATAGAATTAAACAAGGAAACTTAAAAATAGTGAAAAAAGTCGAGGGGTCAAATATTCAATTTTTTCTTTTTAGTAATGTTTTTTTTTGGAAAATATTTTGAAAAATCGAGATGTCAACTCGATTAGTTACAAAAAGTCAAAATCATGCCATTCATCAAATATGAAATGCATTTTTAAGTGAAATTAACCCATATCACCAGATATTTTATGATGACGTACAGGAAATAAAACTTCAGTCGTTACATTTTTCCTTTCTTCTTTAATTCATTCTCCATTATTTCTTGATTCTCACATTCAGAACGACAAATATAAATTGACTAATTTTCACAGGCTGTCTGCTGATTTTAAAAACATCTATTTTTGATTTGTACAAAAATTTGTTTCTCCCTTCTCCAAAAAAATTGTAACCTAGCTGAAACTTCGAATTTACTGTTTAGATATTGCAACAAAGAAAAAAAATTTGTTACACGAACAGAAGAAGCAGCCATTAATTTTTTTTTTTGAAGTTTTTGCAGCTTTATTATCAGAACTGCATGAAGCAATCGAGTCACTATCGCAGTCACTTGTTTCTTGCTGAAAAAAATAACAAATCAAGTGTACTGCAATCAATGCCTTCATATCATTTTATTTTTCTTCTCATTGATTTCAACGGTACTGAATACTGAAGGAAAGATGAACATTTCTGAACGGAAGTGAGTACTGAAAGAAAGGCATTTCAAATTTTAAATAATTGCTTTCTGGAATTTGTTACAAACTAACCAACCTTGTATTATTAACTAAGGCAGATAAAATGTAAAATAAAATGAAACAAATCCGACGAGAAAGTAGACAGATATCATTTAGTATACAATTCTTTCACAAAAAAATATCACCAACTATAAGTTTTCTGTGCTTCAGAATGAGGAGGAAATTAAAGAAGCTGTTTCGACTTTGATTCTGCAATTTTTTTTGCCTTATCAAAAAAGCTTTTTGCCAAACTGAAAACTTATCACTTTACTAATGAATAACCAAACATAATAATGAAACAAATAACCAATTTCTATAACTGACTGAAATAAAAACATTGAGATGGACAATAAGGATATAGCTACAAAGTTAGTTATGCCTCATTGACAAGTTTAATCATGTATTATAAAGTTCAACAACTATTTTTCGATGTAGAACATATGAAGAATTTCAAATCAAAATTTGGAATTTCAAATAAAGATTAACGCTTATTGAACTTTGTTGCACAAATTAAAAATGATGAATATATAATGATAAATTTACCAATCACTGATTTTTTTCCCCTGTAAGGTTTAAGATTATAATCAGAAAAGTATATTTGAGTCTTCGACAAGATGAGGAACATTTTACGAGAGAAATAATTTAGAGGATCATTTCTTACATGTTTAGGTAGAAATATAAAATAAAAGTCGTGAAAAAATTGCAAAGTGATGAAAAAAACATTTAATCAACGGACAGATTTCAGTATTAATATTACTACAATTGAAATTTTCCCTTCATCCCAATAATAACAACTGCTTCCAGTACTGGAGAAAAAAATTTCACATTATAAACTGGAATTCTCAATCTTTCAAGTTATTTATGTATTTTCGAAGACCAATAAATAAAATCTATAAGAAGCAGGACCATAGATTCCTTAGCAATGCTGATTTCTGCACAAATTGAAGAAAAGAATATTCAGACAATTCATAAATCAAGTAATATTATAAAGATTGATTTTTAAATCAGTCTTCACTATAAAGATTATTTCTAGTGTTGAAAAAACTGATGAAGTGAACGAAATTGACAATATCTGACGATACAAGTCTGAAATATTCCAGGATGTGATGACTAGAGCACAATCAATACCGGTGTTGGATTTTATTGTTTGGTTCAAGTTTTTTTTCTTTTTTTTTTTTTTTATAGCAAATTCGACGCTTAATATTTGTTATAAATGCTTGTTGCTGCTATCATCATGCGAAAGAATATAAATTTGTGGGAAAAAGTGCTCATGTAAATAAATTGTTTTATGAGAGAAGATTCACCGACAAAAACTTCTGAAGCCTCGAGTATTTTGTTTGTTCAAGACTTTGGTCTCTGCTATCAATCTTTTCCACTTGGGTGAATTCATTTGCATAAACTAAACTACCAAATGATACGGTACATTGACTTCTGTTCTCTAAAATACTTCAATTTTTTTATCATTGTTTAATTTCTAAACAAAACAGAATCCAAATAAAAATAAAAGTTTTACTACGAACAGGAATAATTCAATATGTATCCGACTCTTAAAATTGTAATAAATGCTTACCACTGTTATCACTATGACGAAACAAGGATGATGGAGATGTTGACAATCTTTTTGCTATCGTGAATTTGACAACTGGAATTTCTGAAGATTTGAACAACAAATTTTATATTATCTCCGCCATCTTATTTATAAGGAGAGAAATGAAAAAGATAAGAATTGATTTAGTTTATTATAAATGCAAAGCAACAAATATTAATTCATTTCAGGAGACCTTTTTTGCATTAATTCTGTCTCTCTTTTTCCTTTTGTATTTATAACATGTTATCTATTGCTTTTTGAATCACAAGCTTACTGCCATTAAATCTTTTACTGTCTACTCTATTCCACTTTATCAGTTTAACTGATCTTCTAAGTAACTGATACAAACCATATGGTAATATCTACTTTTAATATCACTATCCCAAAATATTCAAAATATTAAAAAAAATACCAAAAAAAAATATATATATAAAACATAAATCACTCATTTTGCAACTATCATTTTTTGTAAATCATGTGAAAATAAGTTTTGAAAGTAATCTGATGCAATAAATAGAAAAGAGAAAAGAGATATGAAGATGAGTAGCTAGAACATACTGCTCGTATTCTGCATCCTTTTTCCATAGCGATTCTCATCTTCACATGGATTCATGAAAAATTATACCTGAAATCATTTATTCCTGTATATTAATCATTGCAATCATTTGATAACATTTCGAAAAGGACAGAAAGAATCTCAAGTATTCAGTAGCAAATAATTATCACATAGCAGCAAAACCAAAACTTTCTTCACTCTTTCAGATACGAGAGACAACGGATTATCATGCTGACTCTGTTTTTCCGAACCATGCAACTTACATGAAATTATTTGAAAATGCTTGAACTATGTCAGTGAGATCAAAGGATGGACTTAAATTTGTAGCAGCTTAAATGGTCGCTGATCGAAATAGAAGTGATAATCTCGTACAGTAGTAGATATTCCCTTTCTACAAATTAACCTCGAATTTTCGAGATTTGTTATTAAATCGCACTCTTATATCACATGTATCAATCCTATGATGTAATTTTCAGTTATGTCTATGGTAGCATGTACCAGTAGTAGTAACATCACATTACTTCGGATTTCATCATCAGCTTATTCGATTGTTCGTAATCTGTTACGGCCACGGCGAAATATACCTTTCAGAGGAATTTACAGGACTGAGGGCGATTCGGTGCGGAAAGATGATCTCTTAGTATGCCAGCACAAGATGAATTATCATCCTGGCCTAAATGTATGGTTATTCAGTTCATTATTCTGTGTAGGAGCCATCATACTAGATGATTGACGTAATATGATGTTCTGATTTGTTTACACAATAGTTTAAGATGTTTGTTCTGATTAATACTTGTTGTAGTTTTTTTTATTACATTACTATTCTGATTAAAGGAATTTTAGGATAAAAAAACGAATAAGCTTACAGTTTTAAAAGTAAACAGTTCGAGGCCTAATCTGTGTAAAACCATCATTTGGTTACCAGTAAGCCGTCCTTTTTCTCTTTCATCAAAATTTTCATGAACAGTATCTTTCTTAAACCATCATTATTATGTAGTTTATAATTTTATTTGATTTCAAGGTCTATTTAAAAAGAGATCGAGCTGGACAACTACTGCTCAAAGCGATGACAGATGGTTCCGTAATGATTACTCAAGAAAAAATAAACCCGGATTTCTCTATACCTGAAATGTTGGTTTATGAAGGTATGGACGAAATTTATAAATTAACATTTAACGTACTTCCGTTGAATATGTCACAGTCATTCAGATTATTGAATGAAATTTGATGAAATCACGAAAACATTTTCTCTCGGATTGGCCTTTTAAAGTTAATCATTTGTACTGTCGTAATTCATAATTATTAGTGTAAATTTATTTATCTCTATTTAAAACTTTCCCCTCGACAAAATCAAATTTAGTTCAGTTTTAAGGATTTTGGCAGAAATCTTTCTTTGTTTGAAGTTTTATTCATCGGTTTTTCATTGTTTTTTTTTTCGATTTTTAATAACGTTAAAATATAACTTAATAATTAAATTATCTCAAACGGTCATTTCAAAATCCTTCCTGTCGTTTAAGCTTTCTAAAAGATCTAAATTAAAAAATTTAAAATTATTTGGTAATGAAAGGTAGTAGCACAATGAATCTAAAATATTATATGTATTCGGGAATATCTGAACTAATTTGAAGATTTATCAGAAAAAGAACGAATTTAGAACTTTTAAGTTTTATTATTCCAAAAAATTTGATTAAATATTGCAAAATCGTTTTAAAAGACGATATCTTCAGCAGTACACAAAAATGATTTTTGCAAACATTATAATCGGTGACGATTATAATCTTTTTCCATGTCTTGAAGAAATCTCTTCGTATAATTCTGTAATTCTTCTGATTCTGAATGTGACAAATGAACAGCTTTTTTTGCGTATTGTAATGCTTCCATCCTGAAATTTGATGCATTAACGAAAATTATAAAAATGCAATGCATTTCATACATTTAGCAATTAAATTATTAATAATTCGTTATGAAAATCCTTTTAATTTGACAAACAATTAATATTGTGGAAGATTTCCGAAAGATTTCCCTTAATTTTGTTTTATTTTGTGAACAATACATGAATGTACTTTGAAATAAGTTACCTTTGTCCGCAATGATAAAGTGCTTCTGAATAGTTACAATAGTATCCAGGTAGTAAAGTACTGCATTCATCTATATACAATATCCTATCTATACCAATTTCCAGATACTTTTTTGCGAGGTCAAACCTGATTTTAGCGAATTGAAAAAAATCTTGTTAACCATGAAATTCTGTTTTGGACCACTGCTTATATAATTTCGGAAGTTGAGTGATATAGTGTTTTGAGACCAGTCACACAAGAAGTACAGCAATTTGTGATTTTTTTAGCTATTGAGAAATACACTTAGGATTTTGCAAAGGCACTACTATAATAATAAATAAATATGCAAAATTTATTGAGATTGGTTTATCCTTTTTATAGTTGACAGCATATTAAACAATCTATTCGTTAAATAAGATTTACCTGTTTCTGGCAATCAACAAGGCACCATAATTATTGAGCATATTGATTGTATGGAAGCAATTAATGCCATAAATTTGATGTGAGATCTAAAATGATATAAAGTAGGCATTAGATAAACCGCATCTTGAACTATGCCTTTTAAAAGAATGTGTTTCGCAGCGGTTTTCTGAAATTATGCAAACATATCTCAATGTTAACTACCTTCAAAGCTTCATCCATGAGTTGTGCAGTATCAGCTAGTCTTTTTTCTTCTCTGTATCGGACCTGAAATGTTCTATTTATTGTTAAATTAATGATTTTACTAAAAAATATGACAAATTAAACTTACGATAAAGTGAGCGTACTGCTCAAGACAAAGACCGTAAAGGGCAAGAGGATCTGTGAATACAGCTCCAGAGTGGCTAATGATTTGCGGAATATCATAAGAACTGCCGTAATTTATTGAATATTTCGCCATGTGTTTCTCGACTGCCTTTAATAAAAGTTTTTTTTAGTCACTGAGGGATTGTGCTATTAATATATGTATATATACATAATTGTACAGTATAATACATATTAGTAATGAAATCCAGAAGTCAGCGTATCTGAAGAACAAGTAAATTTCGAAAATATTATAAAAAGAATATGACAATTTACTAAACTGCATACCTTCATTTGTTTTGCAGCACAGTGCTTATAACCGATTTCGGCATCATCTAGTTTGCCTTTCTGAGCAAATATATCTGATAATTTGAGGCTCACATCGATAAATTCAGGATCATGATCTTCTTTCTTGTGTAAAGTTATTAATCTGAATCACTCGCACCCAGAGATAGAATTTCTATTTAACATTTTTTTAAAAATATCCTGCTGTGTAGTTTTATAATTTCAAGCAGTTATAGTACCAATTTCAAATTTACGTCAAATTTTCGAAAGCAAGAAATAACTGCGTTGAGATCTGTAAAAGCTCAAATTCGATATAGTCTTCATAATAATGGAGTAAAGATAACATTTCTTATGGATAAGCTAATACATAAGCAAACGATATCGCAAACACAAATCAAAACCAGAAAAGTCGACAAAACTGAACAAACCGTTGCAAAAGACCGCGGAAGGCCTGCTCCGCTTCATCTAATTTTCCCATTTCATAATAAGTATTAGCTAATTCATCAATAATTCGACTAACAATCAATTCATTATTTCGTTCAATGGCAATTTGCATTGCTTCTTCCAGCACTATCACGGCTTGGTCATATTTGCGTTGTTTCCTATATAACCATGCCTTTAAAAGGACACAATATAAGGTTTATTATATATTTCATATATATTTCAAGCATTTAAACAGATATTGGGAAATTTGACAAGACATTACCATTAATCATTTCAACGGTCGCTTTTAAAAAACAGTAGATGTGACTATAGAACAAATTCCATGAAACTAAAATTGACTATAGAACAATGTCATAAAAATTGAAACTAATAGCAAATTTCCATGAAAATTTTCTTTGCCCTTTAAAAATATTGAAAAATTCTATTAAATATTGTTGAAAAAATATGTTGAAAATATCTATTAAAACTTTCCAACAGTGATGTAGACCAATAATTTTTGAATTCTTACCTGTTTTATTTTATGTTTCAGT
This sequence comes from Dirofilaria repens, assembly GCA_008729115.1. Lineage (NCBI taxonomy): Eukaryota > Metazoa > Nematoda > Chromadorea > Rhabditida > Onchocercidae > Dirofilaria > Dirofilaria repens. The sequence goes on along the minus strand of SNRZ01000001.1, from coordinate 1,316,894 downwards.
GGATCCTTATCAAGTTCAAATGGCGGTACTCCAACTAAATCCTTAAATGTTGTCAACAACGAAAATCCAAGTAAAGGAGTAGCAGCATCACGAACAAACCATAGCCAATGCCCTTGATCTTTATTGTGACCATCTTTGTGAGTATCATTCCTTGGAATTCTTGAAAACAGCCCCAATCCTGTCGATGATTGCCGCTTACGAAATAAAAATGAGTACCAATTTAATAACTTTCCTCGCATTGTTAACAATCAAATATTCTGCAAGTCAAGGGCTTTTCGTACTTCAACATCACGACGGAAAATGCCAATCGTAAGCAATCATACTGGAATATTCGTATACATGAAGACTCAAGTCATAAAAAAAAGAACTTTCTTTATATATCCGATTTTTCGAACAACTCTTTTCAAATAAAATCGATCAAATAATACAGATTGTGAGTTCTTCTTCATCATTCTTTTATAGTATTCTTCGAAAAAATAAAAAATTGAACGATAAAATATCAATTTTTAATTTCCAAGAAGTTAGCCAATAAAGACTGCATCAAACAATTTACTGGAACATGTACATATAAAAAAATAATTAAATAGAAATAAACGGAAACGAAATCCACGGAAAATTCAAATATCTATGCCACTGAATTTCTAATTGGGTATTTGGCGTTTATGTCACTTCATTCAAAAAAGAGAACAGAAATCACTATATGAGTAAAATATTATTGTTCAATGGATTTTGCTTTCATATTTATTAAAAAAAAACTCATCAAAGCATTCAAACGTATACAATAGTTATTTGTTCGGAAAAAAAACATTCCAAATTTCACAAAAAATGAAAAAACAATGATGTAAGCTTTTCTTTATAATAAAAAACTAATCCATTTTGATCGCAAATGATGATCCGCAAGAACATCCCTTCTCGGCGATTGGATTATCGACGATACGAAATGATGATCGCATCAAATCTTCGGAATAATCCACTGTCGCACCTTTCAAGAATTGCAATGATCTCTGAAATGTTGTACGCTTTAAGTTAACGTATATTTTATGCGAAGAGCAAAATAATGAAAAGACATCAATGAATTCTTTTAACACGCATAATTTATTTATTTGACGTAAGTTGATGAAATAAACTCTTCTCCGAGCAAATGAAGAAAATTAATTCATTTTAACTCAAGTGGAACTAAATGTCTGGGTCATATAAGACATTCAAGAATTCTAACTTATCTAAACATCAAAAAAATTTAAATTAACCTATGCTGCATTGTAAACTTCACTTTTTTCCTCTCTTACAAACATCGCTTCATCAAATCGTACTAAGTTTTCTAATTTCTTTAATTTAATTTTAGATTTTTCAATGGTAATGTTGACTATCACCCAATAGGGAGGAAAACTTTGTGATAACGAGGCCATGTTTCATATACACAAAGGAATGTTTTAAATTCTTTTGTATTCCCTTCCTAAAATCCGATAAATTTCTAGTCAACATGCAAAAATAAACCTATCAACAACCAATTTTAATATGATCTTTGCAGAAAACAAAATCACTGTCATTGATTTTGTTGTCCAAACTCATTTTGTACTCAAAACCAGAGCAGCCTCCACCATCGACCATAATCCTCAAATGCTCCCCGGTGTTAGCAACTTCTCGCAGTCGATTAACACAATTTTTTGTAATTTTTAAATCACTAGAAGCACCATTTTTAGCGTAACTTTTCCGAATTATAAACAACAAACGCCAATTTTCCATTGCAATCTTTGATCTAATCATCATGTATCATGTCTAGAAAATGAAAAATGAGATTCACAAACGAATTTTTTCGTTGATGTGTAAATCTTATAAAGTAATCATATTTATGATGCTCGAGTTACTATCCATTAAAGTATAACATGTTTGACAAAGTATGTTCATATGTTCGTTCTGAATGGATAAAAAGGTAACCAAAAAAAAAAAACAGCTGGAAAATCAAGCCAAAATTGAAAGGAACGCGATTTTCACCAAAATAAATAAAGTGAAAAAATTTATTTCCACATTATTTTACTAATTTCACAAAAAATTTACAGTTAAAATCTTAGTAAGAAAGTCTATATCTGTAATTGAAAACTCAGAACAATATGTGAAACATTAAGATATCAAAACAAATTTCTATGATTCCAAATCCAACATTCGAAAAATGAAAGGAGAACATTTATTCAAGAATCTAACGTTCTAGTTGCACTGAAATTTGATACTGAGGAAATATTTGGACTGGATGTGTGATAAGATGATGGCTGAAGTGTACTTTTCAATGAGTTCAACCGCATCGATTCTAATTCTACAGTTCGTAACAACCCTAAAATTGGCATATTGGACATGTGAGACAAATATCATAACTCGACCGCCAAAAGATCAAATCTGCTTTTCAAATAAACTGATAAGCTTTGGCAATACTGGCCTTTAAATCAGTACGTGAAAATAATAAATAGAAAAAGATTTCTTCACCGAATAAAATTCAACGAAAGTAAAACTAACGTAAGAGAAAATAGATAACAAGCACGTAATAAAAAGCAAACCTGTAAAATGAACATGAAGTCGTTGCAAAGCTCTCTCTTCTCTTTCCAAATTTATAAGCTGTTTACGAATCTGAACAGCATTTTGTGACATGACCCCTTCATTCTAAAAATCTTGATTATACAGTCCCTATTTTTATAAGAAAATATTTCTCGAATGATTTTTTTTTAAATCCTGTTCAACTAACTTTAAAGCAAATTACTGCCCAAATTATTATCATCCAGAAATTCCTACAATACTTTCAAGAATTCTTGAATACAATGAAATATACACATATATTTCCTAAATATTTCAACTTGAATCAGCAGATACACTACTGGAATGAAATATTTGATTTTCTATAAAGAAATGAGTTTTGTTCATATCTTTGAAAAAAAAATTGAAGCATATATAACGAGAGCTTTAAAATAAATGTGATCAAGACATATCTGCAATTATTTTATACACAGCACAATATGAGGACATATGTAACAAAAATAGTCAAACGGTATCGTTAAAATGTTGATGGCTATTATATTGTGAAAATACCAAAAATTTTGAAAATTTGAGGACAATGTGCAAAGCACAATATTCATTAATAGATGTGACAACAATTTAAATTATTAAAAGCATAAAATTATTAAAAACCTAATAAAAACCTAGTATTCCATCAATTGAAGTTAATTTGTTTGAACCAGTAAAATCTTGATAAAAAACTTTTTTTTGGAGCTGCAAATATTTGACAGGAGATCTGTGAAGGGAAAATAGAATTTTTTAAAAAACGGATAAAAATGAAACAAAGAGTGCCAATATTCAGTTTAGTTTATCGCTTGAAAACAGGCGCGGGCTGTTTTGATTCGCTCTTCGTCGTTGTCTCTCAAAGCGTCGCTCCATTTCGTCTAACAATCGTGGTGGTATCGTACAACCAATCTAACAATATCTCGCGCCGATTTCAGTAAATCCACAGCTTTTTCATGACTTTCCCATTCAACATTAACTCCATTTACCTGAAAAATTATTATATCACAAATAATTTTGAGGAAAATTTATACATTAAAATTAGGATACTTAAAACTGAAATACACTTAATATATTGTTTTGAAAAAAAAAGGAAGAAGCGATATAAAATTAGTCAGGATTGTTGGATACATCATTGTGTGTGTTATTGATTGATGCCAAAAATAGATATATAATAATTTATGTATAACTTCATTAAAAACACAGTATTAACATCCGAATATTTCGGTTTTGATGTATTCAGCAAGACGCCTCGATCCCGATGATTTCACCAAAATCTAGGTAAAAATAATCCATAAAATTAGAAATCATCTTATCTAATTAAATTAAAAAAAAAAATAACCGCAATCAATTGGTCGCCACGTTTTAACTGTCCGTTTTTGTCAGCGACACCTCCAGGTATAATACGAGATATATAAATGGGGAATTTTGCTCTTTCCCACCCATAACATTAAATCCAAGACCTTGGTCTGTTTTCGGAAGTTCAACAATTCGTGGATGTGCATGTCCTTCAGCTGCTGCAAATGCTGCTACAGTTGCTTTAGCCGTTGCACTCGTTCTAACCTGGAAATTTTGCAGAAAAAAATTGCCAAATGAAAAATCTTAAAATTGCTGAAAAAAATCCAAAAATTTAAACATAGTTAGACAAAGAAACACTTTATTAGTAAGAAAAAATTTTGTTTCTAAAATTTTAGGAATTATACCTCTCGAGAACTATCAGCACTGATAGTGTCATAAACAGTTTCAAAAACTTCACGAACAGATGAGAAAAAATCAGACTGCAAAATATTTTGTAACGACGTGAGCTTCGGACTGCTTAATTCACCGGTTTTCTGTACATGTTCGATTAACTCAAGGATTCTCTGAATATCTGCAATCGTGCATTACTTTTGATTTGTCAAACATATTATAGGACTTCTAATATTCAAACCTTTCAAAACATGTCAACAGTAGCAAGCGCCCTATTTGGATCATTTCTAACAAACTATACTTTTTTAAAACAAAATATTTCTAAAAAGAAATGCAAAGAATAAATACCTCTGTCTAGATGAAGAATGTCGGACGATTCTTCCATTAAAAACAACGAAATATACATACGATTACCAATTTTAATTTTCTTTCCAACTTTATTCAAACTGCAATTTTAGAACAAATCCTAAAAAAAATCAAAAATTATGAAGACAACGCTACTGCTAAATACTGAGTGTTTAAAAAGTAAATAAACCTGAAAACACGAGAAACTAGGCTCCGATTTTATTTAAGAGTTACATGAGTTAAGCACATTGGCTTTCTTAAAATTTTAAACTGCAAATATATCGCCACCCTCATTCGAAACAAAATATTTCATCAATTAACATTATTTAAATAGAAAACTTCAAATTTTCGAATGTAAAAAAGCAATGAGACAGACATATGATAGCGATAAATTGCACCCAATAATGCAAAAGTGGATGCTATCCTTAAACAAAAATTTTTGCATTCTATAAATACCTGCAAGAAACACTTTACAATCCACAAAAGAAAAATTATAAACAACATATGATTTATTAATGCGTGAAATAATAAATACAGCACAACATCAAATTACAGCAATTTATGGAAAGAACAACGATTGTTATACATTTAATTATACTCCTAATTAATTGTCGTAAAGGATCAAAAATTTTTAAAGTAATTGGTTACATAATTCCAAATTTATATTCTACATGGGTATCTGAAGATAAAATAAATTCAAGAATTTCTTACATCAAGGTCATTATGAATTAATTATTTGGATCTATCGTCTTCCATTTCCAATTTCTATGTACAGATTAAGATTCACTAAAAACCTTCATTAACTCAGAGGAATTTCAATACCAAACTAAAACTATGATTGTAACTGAAGTGGTGAAATATGAATACCTGAAAGTCGATGTAGTAAGATATACAAATGTGAAATAAGTCATATCGAGAATACTTCGGTTTGCAGATCAATGTTTGTAACGGAATTTATCAAAATAATTTAGCAGTAACATCTCGTGACAAATTTTCCAAAAAAAAAAAAAAAATCATGAAAGTTCAAAACCGGCTCCACAATTTATTGCATAGATTAGATTTCGATGCAAAGTTTCAGTATCTTCATATAGTGGTAGCTTCAACAAATTCATACATGTCGCAGCAGTCGGCAATTTGTCGATGTCATGGACGAGTTGGATACCCATGGAGGTGTTAAAGTCTATATATATCAATGCATACATATAGCTGGACTTTTAGGAATCAAAAAAGTCTTTTTAATGGGACAATTCCTCTAATTCTGAGTACAGAAGTTTTTCACTCATATATAAGCAACACAATTATCACAGTAAATTTAAAATATTCGTAAATTCTTTTCTGCAAAAAAATGATTATTTTTGAGCATTAACATCTTGAATTTTTATCTCATTCATCAAATAAAATTTTGATTTCTTATTGCTGACTCATCGAAGCATATCAACAAGAAGAATTTCTATTTTTAGAAGACATGAAATACAAAATATTAGAATTAAATTTCGAAAAATATTACTTTAAAACCCATAATAGGTGGTCGTGGACAACCAGTAATAAATTTTAACAGCTTCTTTTTGTTCCCAGCTGAAAATCCATTGACAACTGACCAAAATGAATCCATATACTGCTGATCATGCTCTGCTTAAATAAGAGTTTTTGAAAGAAGTATGCTCAAAACTATCATAATTTAACAAATAAGCATGAATAAAATATTGAAGCAGAGTCAACGAGTGACAAAACTACCAAGTCTTACATTTTATATTATGTACAGCTGTAAATTTCTTTAGCTCATTAAAGTCAATTTCTGAGTCACTACCGCCAACCAACATCGAAATTTCAAGCGGCGAGAACATCCGCAACCATTCTGGATCTATAACGTTCCTTAGACCGCTTCGAAGCGCCGCAATCATCGGTAAAAGCTAGAAAAAAAGTGGGATATTTTAGCTAGTTCTGAACAAATTTTGAAGTTCGCTTCTACAATTTATCAGTGATTATGAGCACAAATTTTAGAGCTAGTAGAAGAAATATTAGCAAAATGAACTCACTCGCTTGGAAAGATAGTAATTAACATATAATTGGATATACTCCATCCTGTTGTCTGCTGTTACCTTGATATGACTGCCATCTTTCTTTAATTCTATCTTCTGAAGAAAATAATAAGATGCTTTTTCAAGGTTAAACTTTTTTCTAAAATTATCTTCAACATTTTATGTGCGATAAATTTACGAAAGAATTCATTTCTTACCTCTGTCACACCGAAATTGTCGGTCATAACAGTAAAGTCAAGATCAAGAGTTTCAATTTCTTCCAATGAGCAACGCTTTAAAAATTTCAAATTTTTGTGTAGAAGAGGATCATATGATTTAACTGATTCTAAATCCAGAACTGCCCCATCCGGATTTCCCATCCATTGTAGTAAGAAGAAATCCGCAAAGCGAATGTCTGCCAATAAACCTTCGTAGATTAACTGAAAAATGCATTAAATTGGGATGTAACATGGCGAAAATCTGAAATAGAATTCTAAATTAATTTAATCAACTCATCTTTCGACGAGGCGGATGATAACAATACTGAATTAAATGGATTAAAAAATATGCTTGAGTGATTCAAGAGTGAAATTTGAATAAAAGCATTAAATAAATGATTGCAATTTTTTTACTCATTATTTGAATTGTTTATGATCAAAAAACTGTCAACAGTGCTAATGAATAACTTAATATTACAACAATAATGCACCAAAATTCAGCATACGAAAAGTCGTCTTATTATTCAGACTAAAACTTTCAAAAAGCTAGATATTCAAAACTTAGCTAAGAATTACCTTAGCGATAATACGTCCAATGAAATAGAAATGATCAAAAAAATTATTCGGATAAAGAAATGGCGCCAAAGGGTTTGGATATAAAAGCTGCTCGTGAGTTGCTGCAAAAAAACCACGAGAGGGATCAAGAGCAGTGTGAAGAAGTTCAAAAAGGAATTCTCTGAAAATACCACCACCGTCAATTCCAGCCTCTTCTAGTCCAGCCCAGTTTACCATCTGTACACGAATTGTTGATTTCATATCGGGAACTAAAAATTCAACGATAACAGCACTCGATATATATGACTAGTGTTGTATGAACTATCTAATAAATACTTCATTTCGCCACAAAAATGATTACGAAGAGCTTACTGTTATGGGGTTGTAATGTTCTAAAAGCATCTTCGTACAAAGTTGTTCTGTGCACAGCAATAAAATGTTCATTTCGGCCTGAAATTACTGCGCTGCAAAAGAAATTTACAAAAATATTCTTTTATATAAGATAAAAAATCTTTTTTAATTATCTATAATTTTACTGCTATTACAAAATTATCATTTTGCCTACCGGTATTATTCTGCATGCGATCTCTTAGCAGCAACTCTGTGAAGATCTGAAAATAATCCAATAAAGAACAAACGTAAAGTCAACTGCCTAAACTTTTCTCTGATTCGCATCTTTCAGTTAGAATTAAGAAATATAAAAGTCAATTTTTTGAAAAAAAATGAGCTTATCTCAATTCGTTGCATGAAGGGAATAACGAAAGGAATATTGCGGACAATGGATAAATTGCGTAATTCACTGATACTTGGAGGATCGTCATTTGCATCTGAATCCTTATTATGAAGCAAAAAACGTACAAATTCAAATGGACGTTTTGCACGACGTCTTCGTCCATGTCTGCTTTGCCAAATCGACTAAAAAATGAGCATTACAAAAAGATAAAACAAAAAGCTGTCTCTAAATAATTTCTCTAATACAACAGATATAGCGAAAATTTACTTTTCGGTGATTCCTCTAAGTAATTCCTTATCGGTGATTCCTCTGAGTAATTCCTTATATCCAGAGAAATACCAAAATTTTCGGAACTTCTAATTAAAAGACAGAATTATTTCCTAATGTGACTACAGAATTCTTAAAGAATTCATTAAGAATTGATGAATTTTGTATTACTACGATAAATGCTGGACTAAACGATAATTACTATGATAAATTAATGTTTCAGAAACAAACTGAGTTTTTTTTTAAACATAAGCAACAATACATTCAATCAAATTCTCAACTCAATATGTTAGAACTGTACCAAGTCATCAACTGCAATTAAATAAAAATTAAACAAAAAAATTAAGAAAAGAGAAACTTACGGAATTGACAACAACGTTTCTATTATGACTAGACCAAAAATTGTGAGGCATGACACAAACTCGATTGTCTCGCTCATGCAATGCTTTCGTTAACAAAGCAACATCCTAAAAGTAACTGAAGTACTTTTCTAAAGTTTTTTTGCTGAACCATATTTGTGTAATTCAACATAAAATAAATAAACCACTGAAAAAGTATTAAATATATTTGAATCACCTGGAATAAATCAGACCATTTACAACTTTTCACGAAAGATTGATGGAAAAGTCCGCTGTTAACAGGGAAAGCAAGATCGATTAAACCAAGTGTAAGATCTCTTTAAAAATTACAATTAATATGTAAAATAATATAAAAAAGTTGGAGTAGACTCAAACATATGCAAATTTTAACAAGAAACTATTATATTGTGAAAAATTGCTCGCAAAATAATATATATTCATCGTAATACAGAGCACTGCAACAAACAAGACTTCTCCATTGCAGTTTAATTAGGACTGGTTTTAATGCTTAATGTTAGTTTTAATTAGATTTAACGTTATTTCAATTCGGAACTTTTCAATTTCAGGGAAATCAAAACAGTTCAATATCCTCAACTAGTAGCAAATATTACCGACAATGACGGACTACATCGGCTACTTGATACAGTGTAAGGGGAAAAACGGCATCTCCGACACCACCGTTTTGAAAGTCATCATCGTCAACTGTTTTCAGTGCATTTGTCATCAATGTTATGAATATTGATAAAGCAGGTATTAAACACTGTTCATGAGCGTGAGATATATTCTCACCCTAAAGATAAAAAATATTGCATCTACAATTTGTAGTAAAGAAGAATTTGATCTTTGAGATTTGCTTTGAAAAATTAAAAGAGATGTATCTCCAAATAATAACACGAATGTTCTAATATTTTAAAACTGAGAAAAAAAATTTTAATACATATACACTAAATTAGCATATAAATATACATAAAATGGTATAATTTTTCTTTGACTTTTTTTATGGCATGCATATTAAACGTCGCTAAAAACGAAAAACATCTGAAAACGAATACCCTTTCAAGTATTGTTATCAATGGTTGTGTTGCTCCAAATATAGTGCTTGTGTTAAGAGACATTATTAATTTCCATAAATTTGGAATTAGCTGCCGAAATGAAGAAAATAAATTCATCAGAGAAATGTAGCTTACAGATGAATGAATTCGTATGAAGTAAGCTAAGGTGCAAAACGAAGTAATGCCTTCACGATTTCTCAGTAAAGCATTTGTGAACGATTCATTCGACAGAAGAATTCTCAGATTAGAAATTACAGTTTTTAAGTAAAACGGTGCCGTCTAAAAATAATACAGTTTTCAACTGATGAATTTAATTTAATGAAATAAATGAGTCCTAAAGCTAGGATCTTGTAGGTTTCTTTATTTTGTAAAAATATTCGCTCAAATATCTTTATTAAAAGAGATTAAATTTCAAATGCTCTTGAAAAATTGGAGAAAAATAAAAAAGATTACACAACTTTTTATATCGCAAAAAAAGTTTTCAATTTCTTATAAATTAAAATACTTCCCATAATATCCGGTTCGACATCACATGTTGTAGCCATGATAGTATCATTCGATTCATCTTCCGTATCAGAATCATTACTAGATCGTTCTGTTAGCATAGTTTCTGATGACGGTATGATGTTTTGCGTGAGTGCGGCAAATATGCTGACCAATTTGACCTTTTCCAAATCACTTAATTTCTCTGCAATAAAGTAATAAGATTGCAAAGACACCTGAAGTCTAGAAGTTTTATAACAAAGACCAAAGTATTGCAAATCTATTTAATTTCATTCTGCTATTCTTATATCATGATCAGGAAGAATGAAAAAATCAAAAACTTAGAAATGGATAAAAAAGGAGACATTTTAAAATCTTAAATGGCATACATGATTTTTTTTATATATTTTTTTTATTTGTGTGCTTTCTTTGCAAGGACAATTGACAATTAATATTAATTAGGAAATTTATTAATTACTGTCAAGTAAAAATAATAATGATTATTAAACTCCACGAACTGATTACGGTAAACTAAAGGATTATTGCTTCAAAAAAAAAAACTTTAAAATTTAAACGGATGAGAAAAATTAGAACTAAACCTAATGGAAATGCCGAAGTGATAACGACAACAGTGTATGAAATTAAAAGTGTAGAAGCTGCATTTCGTGACGATAAACGATAGCTATCACTTGATAAAGCATCTGTGATATCGGCGAGTTTCAGTGTTCCTGCTTTACAAAGTTGAGCTAGAAAGGGTGCTAAACAAGAAACAGTAACAGCTTCAAATTTTGGTTTGCAGATCGTATCAAACAATTCAAATATAGCATCCGTTCTGCAATGAAAAATAATGGAACAACAAAATTAAAAGCCAAGTAGCCGATAATTAATTAATTGAAAAAACTCGATATATAACAACCCTGCAAGAAAAAATTCTCACTTCCTTCGGAATGTAGGACCTTAAAATTTAATTTTCTTTTAAAATAATTGCGCTTGTATTTACTATCTTGTCAATTTCAAATAAAGAATTTAGTTTAAATATCATTCAAAAAACTTACTTATTGGAGAGGCGATTTATAGGTAAAATTAAAATTTGCAAAAGTGCCTGAGAGTGCGGTGGAAGTTTTTCCTCAATGTGTATAGCTAAAAATATCATATTTTAGAAAAAAAATGGACAAATTCTTCGGTTATCAATTTCAGCACTAACAGTATGCTCAACAGTGCTTAAATATTTATGAATATTTGGTGCATAAATCGCTTTTTCATAAGACAATGCACTAAATAATTTATCCTTTCAAATATAAAAAAAAAACGTAAAAGAAAAAAAATATTTTTTTTCACTTTAAACTAATTTCTCTAATTTACAATTACTTTAGTCTGTTATACAGAATCAGTGCTCAGAAGTGGATCAAGACGCTAAAAAGCTTACGAGAAGGAAGTTGATGGCAATTTGAGAACAAAATCACCATGGATGAATAGAAACCATAATTCAACAAAATTAAACAATCCTCCTCTTTCATATAAATTTCAAAAAATCGCAAAACAGATGCGTATGAATTGGTTCGGTCGATATGTTCAAGAAGCATAACTGAACATCGCAAAAGTTGCTGTCGTCTTCTTAGCTCAAGCAAATCATTCGCTTTCATCGTTTGCGCTAGTATAATTGCTTCGTTACATAGTGCTAACTAGAATAAATATTGTAAGTATGGGTACGACAAAAAAATTTGTATTTTGTCTTTGTCTAGAATTATTGCAAACAAAAATATAATTAGAACTTTAAAAAATCTTTCATAGAATTGTGCAGTAGATTTTCCACTTTAAAATAAGTGAGAGTTTCTAAATAAAAGTAAATAATAAACAACTAGTAGTACGTAAGCACGAATATCACTAAAATTAGGGAACTTACAGTTCTTTTACAGTCAATAATAGGTCGAAAGAAGAATGCTAAACGAGAAATCTGTGTTTGCAATAATACAACGCTCTGTGTTTGACCTGTTTCATCAAAAAGATTTCGTAAAAAGTATGAAACTGTTTTCTAACACAATATCCCCGATATGTAGATTGTATTTTGATGGCTGCCATTTTTCGTCTGAAAAAATGATAAAAATAAATTAAATTCAAATAAATATTGACCAGAAATTATTTTAAGTGAAAGATTTAAATTCATAAAAATCTTTCGCTTAAAGCAGAATAACAAATCTTATGAATGAACGTCTGATAATTATTATCTACATGTGGCAATCGCAAAAACATTGCTTTGATTTCAGATCGCCCTTTTGCGACCTAAAATAAGCTAGTCTGGAAAACCATATAATAAAATAAGCCAAATTCTTAAATTACAAAGTCCAAAATATATTCGCACTTTACTATATGTATTTAAAACGAGAAGCTTAAATTACAGCCATATATTTAAATGTATTTATTACTTGGATCGTTCTTGTCTTTCGATACGTTCTTCATTAATTTTTTTCATAAAATCTTCTTTTTTAGCCTGAAATAAATGCACTGATTGAATAGATGAATGTTATGTTGTTTGCAGAAAAAGCATTAAAAAAAATGCCTAAAATTAAAATTTAAATAAAAATAACTTAAGCAATAAGTCATGTAACCTAAGCAACTTAGTAACTAAGTTTGTAACTTAAGCAATAAGTTATGTAACTAACCAAGTCAGAAAAGATAGCTTCCTGCATTTTATTCCGCCTGATCGAGCCATTAAAATCATACAGGTTTAAATTACCAGCCATAGTACAATCTAAATAAATAAATACAAAATTTTCAAACTCTGGAAGCATAGAATTAACACAATTATGTTCATATATCAATCTGGCAATCTTGATGACTCGGTGATTCTTTTTCAATACTTTAAATCATCATTTAGCACTTTTATGACATATAACTCCATGTTCGATAGTATAATGCATCTTCAAAACTCATATCACTAGTCAGTTTTACCACAGTTTAGTTTTCACTCACTTTCTCCGATTGTTATAGCAATACGTATCTCTATGGAAATCCTATTTATATCCCTCAAAATTAATAATTAAGGACAAAAATCAGTATTTATTGAGCAGTCAACATTCTAAAAGAAAGGCATCTTCTTTCTAACAACATTGTTCAAATTTACTGAATTATAGTTTTTAAGTTTGAAAACAAAAATCAACTGATTTCCTGTTTTTGTAATGTAATGCTTAAAAAAAAATACAAGGTATTCGACTGAAAATATTTTTCATTTTCGTCAAAATCAAAAAAAAAATATAAAAGAAATTTTTGAGCATTACATTACAAAATACAACCAAGAATGCGACACCGAGCATAAAAATACTTGCATAATAATAGTGACAACCATAAAAACAATTTTTTGCCCTTTAAAATCAATAACCCTAATGATATTTATCGGCAGATGAAATCCCGATAAAACAAAATGGCAGAAAATTCCCATTTTATTGAAAATCTTAAAAAAAAAAAAAATCAGATTCTACCAAAAAAATGGCAGAAACTTCCATCATCTACAGTCCAATTTTTTTCTCCAAATAAAAAATTTTCATTTATGAAATCTTGAAAACTGCGCAAAATATAAAATTAATCGTCAGATTCTTCAGTTGCCTGTTGCAACCAATCGATGATTGGACGAGCCAAAGTTTTAATAGGAGCATTCTCGTGCACAGTATCATACCACTTCAGAATTGCATCTTCTTCAAAATATCTTGTTCGTCGTAGAAAAATGTATCACTTTTGCAGCCAATGCTTTAAAATTTGGTTTGGATGCTAAATGTTCCTGAAAAATGTAAACTACGAATTCGTAAAATGAATTAAGCTGTTAATGAAACTCTCTAAAAAACTTGGCCTTGTAAAATGGGAATCTTAAACTAATACTTACATTTGCACAAACGCTTAAATTTCTATTAAAAAATATGAATAAAAAGAAGAAAAAAGAGTTTATCCTCTAACCACGTAAAAAACAAAATTACCTCAATTGCAATAAGTGCCTGAATCTGACTTTTTGCAGGTTTGTAATAGTTGACGAACAATAATTGCCAATTTTTTGCAAGCTGCAAAAGATTTTTTCAGAAACAAATGCAAAAGATATTTTTGAGCTTATAAATGTATGAAAACTTTTTGCTCAAATAGATTTTGATTAATATTTTATCAAAGAAATCACTTTTCTAAAAGACTTACCTTTTGCAGCTCTGAAAAAGTATCCGACAGTGAAAGAAAAGATAAGAAAACGTTGCGTGCAACATCCTCCATTGTTATATTATAGGCTAATTTTGAACTGTTGATTTCTAAAATCAGGTTTTTTGTCAACTGGTCATCGCATTCTTCTTGTTCCGCTATTCTGTCCATACTTTCTTTAACCTACAATCATAATTAATTAAAGTGTCATTATAAAATATAACAATTATGTAGAAAGTTAATAGAAGATGTATAAAAGTGAATCATGAAGAATGTACTTCTTCGTAGAATCGATCAATACTGTCTAACTCTTTCTCACCGATAACTTGGTCTATATCTTTCGAATCATTAATATCTGGAATAAAGCGTTAATCAATGAGACCAATATTGATTAGAACTTGTGACTTGCAATGAAAAATAAGAAAAAAAATTTTCTAATACCTTTGGACGTCGTTGATATGTCACATATTCGCAGATTTGCATGAGTAGCATGCCAAAAACTATTTCCATTCTCCATTCTCCATTCAAATCCATCTTAAAAATCAAATTCATCTTAATTTATATATATTTCATCCTTTCTTCTGAATCGTCAAAAGAGACAAAAATATGAAACTAACATTCCGATGGAATGCATGCAAACTGCTCATCATCGCCTTCATAACGTTCTGTACTAATAATACTTCCTGACGGTAACTTTCTGCCATCTGGTATTTTCACCTGAAAAGTGTACTTGAACTGTGAAACACTCTTATCACATCATAATCTACTATCGCTACCTTAAACAGATCTTCTATTGATTTCTTTGTGGAAATCTGTTGTGCATAAGACAAGCTTACTTATGCTGCAAATTTATACTACTTTTTAAATAAAACAAAGCATTTTCAATACAAAACAAACCTTAGATGACAAAACACATTTCGGAAAAACTACGACATTGTCACCAATTGTAACACTGTCTGCAATATAGCATTCCGACAGATAACTGTTTGTGCCTATTGAAACATCTCTACCGATTATACAGTTCACAATTTTACAGCCATCGCCTCAAAAAAATCTTGTGTAAACTCATACCAGGACAACTAAACACGACAAAATTTATAACGAAATTATTTTACAGAGTATTATAATTAAATGATAACAATCACCGTGAAACAAATTATGTATATTAGCAATCACTATGCCTTTGACATTACTCGAATCACTATATAATACATAAAAACATAAAAGAATACCGATAAATGTTCCAGTACCAATTGAAACATTTTTTAATACTACATTCAAGCCGATCAAACAATTTTTTCCCAACAACACATTTGCTCCATCAAAAATTAATGCTAAATTCCTTAAAAACAATCAGTTTGAAACGATTTTTGATTTCAGTGAATTAGATCAAAACTTTAAAATCAATAAAAAGTAGATTCTGTTTAAGCATCTTTGAAAAGAAATGACAAACCTTTTGGTCTCGTAATTCTGTTGCAAATTGTCAAACGGTGTATAAATATTATTTCGCCGACATATATAAGTTGAATAAGAGATATTATCAGGTACAAGGGGAAAGAAAAAACGTTGCAAAATAAGCTTATTCATAAGTAATAGATCTGCATAGTCACTGAAAACAAAAAGATCTTCGTACTTTTGGAGGAAAAACCTGATAAAAACTATCACTAACAAGATTTAAAACGTCAAAATATTTCAAATTTAACAAAAATTCATAATTCACAACAGCATTGATAATAATAATAATTTCAATGGTTTTCTAAAGCACTGAGAAGATAATGGTCTCACAACAGCTCTGGCGTCATTCCATTTCTTAAAATAATACTTTCTTATTATTACTATTGTATATGCACATATGCGCAAGCATATAAACAAAATAATGAAATTTCCTGCAATATGATTTCAAAAAAAATTAGGAAAAAAGATGATACTGAGTACAAAATGCCAAAATTTGCTTCTGGAGAACAGCAATGAAAATTCGTTGACCGAGAATCTCTTCATTGACTAGGATTTCTCTAATTATATCATCCTTATATTGGAAATCGAAGTTATCACTAAACTGTGACAACACATTTACTGAACAAAATGTTATGCCAGTATCTCGAAGATTACTGCAAACAGTGGAATCGGCTGTAAACACACTCTGAAAAAAATTGAGCACGTTAAAAATTTTTAAAAATTTTTTAAAATCAGAATGTAAATAGAAATCTCGCTTGCTTGTTAATATTTTCAAATTAATTATCTTTTTTAAAATGTTGGGTCTTTTAAAACTTATATTCATATGAAAACAGTACTATTTTCCATTCAGTCATTAATCATCAAGAAGCATTATGTCCTAATCTCTAGTAATGAAAATATTGTGAACGTAAAATCAACAAAAACGAGGATCTGGATTGATAAAGACGAAAAAATTCTTGATAATAACGAAAAATAAGATATTTTAATATTACTATCACCAACCTTTCTCATGAATAATTTGTGGAAGATAACATACCTTGCTTATATCAAGTTTTGAAGCATCATTTTTTTGGTGATAGAATATAAGTCTTTGGCTTTTCTTTTCATAAGCAAAAATAGGACATTCACCTTCCCACTCACAGTAAACAATCAACATGACATTGTTTTTATCTTTTCTTATTTCCCTGAATTGAGATATTTATTTCTCAAAAACTGAAAAATATTAAAAATATTTAATGAGATTGAAAAAGTCTAAAAATTACATTGAGAACATAAAGTTCCAAGTAGTTAAAAAATCGCTCCAAAACAATACTAATTATGCATTTACTTGAAATAATTGAGTTGAGTACTAAGATCCATTGCAGCGATAGTCGTCGGAGTTGTGAGTAACAAGAAGTCTGACATTATGACTGATCGACTGTGGACTTCACGCATAACATCACCAATACTCATGCAATTCTGACATAACACAACAATAAGGGAATTGAATAGCACTCTCCAATAGCTGAAAAAAAAATGAACTATGTAAGAATGATATTATGAAATGAATATCTCGATGGCGTTCATTTTTTCAAGTAAACAGGAGAGCTAAAAAAAGCTATAATTCAAAGTAGTGTAGGCGAGCAAGCAAAAGTCAGTGAGTTAATTTAGGTCTAGCAATATACACCGCTTGTGAAATGAACTTATTGAATAAATGAAATCGAAATTCAGCATACTTTGATATCTATCCTGAATTTGGTAGAAGAGATTAGAGCCTAAATATGTTGAGTAGAAATATTATACTCTATAATCTGTTGAATAGCTCGTTGAGAGCGGGACGACAAAGCAATCACCACATCTCGAAGTTCAGTTCGACTGATCCATTCTAGCACATAATGTAAAATTTCGATGTTGGCTACTTTTAAACAGCTCTAAAATTCTCTATTTAAGGCAAATGGTAAGGCATAAACAAAATTCTAATTTTTGCTTCGTTTTATAACTTTATTCTCTCATTATTTCAGTTTATCCGTTTTTTTTTCTATTCCATCAAGTCAACCTTACAATTTATATTACTAGAATGATAAAAAACAACACAGATGAAATGCTGATAAAAATTTAACATATATAAGAAATGAATAGAAGATTGGATTGAATGAAAAATCTCTGTTATTCATGTCGGATCTTTATAAAATTAAATTCTGTAAGAAAATTATTACGGTTATAAACATCTAAAAACTATTCCATTTGGTAATCACAGAATTGAAAATAAATTGAATAAAGCTAGACTTTCACAATTACTTGAAAATTCCTATGTGTTTCAGCATATAATGTTTATCATATCATAATAATACCGTTATCTTTTCAATTTTCGATAATAAAAAATATATCAGTATCAACTATAAGACAAAATGTGAAGGCAAAATAGTTCAGGTAAAAAGCTGTCTAAAAAAAACTGAGACAAATTAATCGATATTCTGATATTGACCTTAAAAAAGGAAAAGAAAAAAGAAGACTGAAATGGAAATAATGAATTAAGAATAGTTCGATGCAAATAACTTACGATGGACGAATCGGAAGTAACAGGAAGAAAACGGGCTTCGAATGTATCTGCGATAATTAAAACTTTGACAGGTTCTTCCTTTATCTCGCCTGTTTTCCCGTTCTTTTCCTTTCTTCTCATTTTCTTATAACGTTTTCCTGAAAGCACTTTCCGGAGGAAGTCAACAGTTTCGCATCCACCATAATACTAACTTCAAAACCAAGTCTCAAAATTGTATTAGTGGCAGAGTAATGACACCACCAACTGCTGCAGCACCATTATCAGTGTCACTGACTTGTTGTGTTCTCTTTATCTTTATCAATGCAGTAGAATGTTTCTCTAACCAATCCTCACGTTTACGTGTTTCGTCACTCCTTCTCTATTTATAAAGCAATAAATCGGTCAAACTTGCGAATTAAGGAGGTAGCCACGCGCGGCTAGCTTGACAGCTTAACACGTCGCTTCGCCCCAAATGACCTCTTTGCGTCCAATAGATAGTCTTAGTCTTAGCCATTTAGGAATGTCCTTTATAATTACTATTCTCGACAGAGTCTGTTGACTTGGAAGGGATGACATGTTATCCTTATTGGCCAATGCAAACTATTAGACATAATTTTATTCAAGCTGAATAGAAACAAATATAAATTCCTCTACAAACTTAAAAACTATTCGTTGGTCAACATAAACAGATCAATGCTACAAAATCGATAAACCAAATAAAATACAAAAATTTCGAGAAATTTCAAGATATCCTCCACATGTCCAACTCATATATTATAAATAGTCTTGAATATATAAATATGCGAATTCAGCGGCTGCAATCGTCGTCTATCATTACTTCCCAATTTTCAATTTTTTTTATTGTCCAGAAAACATGTACATATACATATATATATATATAATTACATAAAGCAAAAATAAAAGATGAAGAATAGCTATATATATTTTATGTTTATACAAAACAAAAAGTGTGTTAGCAATTTAGCATTTGAGAACACTATTCGTAAGAATCTACATGAGAAAAGCTGGCCAGAAAAAAATCCATCCATATCTGTAGCAATTAGAAATTCACGAACTAACGACACATTATCTAATTATTCAACGAAAAGAGTAAAATATTCAAAATCATAATAGCATATTTCTTTTGAAAGACATAACCGAAACTTGATATATAATTAAAACAATAAGACAAAAACATAGCGCAGAGAAATAATAAAATGAAATGTAGAGATAATAAATGAATTTGAAAATACAAGAAAAAATTCAAACAATAATTGTTAATGATGCGAAAAGGTTATACTACACAAAATTCCTCGCATTCATTTGTTTGTTTCAGATTGCATATTTTGAAATTTTGCAAAAGATGTATTTCTTGACTACTTAGACGGACTAGGTGATCTGAAAACATGATGTCAGATAATTTTCTATTACAAAGCCTGCTTATTTTTTTTAAGTAAACATAAAAATTTTGAAACATCGACGTGTGGAAAGAAATAAATTGGAATGTAACCAGAACTATAATAATTCTAAATATACAATTCTCAGTGAGCATTATTTGAAATTGGATCACCTTCCAGTTAAAAACTCAGAAATTTCTTACATAACTCAGAAAAAAAAAATTCTTACAGCAATTAGAAATTCACGATAACTGATAAAAATGAAAGTTATTATACACCAAACTTTATCTGAATTCAGTCAAAAACGAATAAAGAACGTGTTATTTTGACTAACTTCTATATTCAACAAATTTGAAATTATACCATATTGACTTGAAATGAAAATATAAAATCCTTGAAATGAAAGCAATTTCGTCTCTTGCTAATGGGCTAACTGCAGCAGGTGTGGATATCTGTTTACGTGTTGTTAAATGGTGTGCCATTCCAGCCATTTTATGTTTTAGTCCCTAGATAATGATATAGCACAATAGAAGAACTGATGAGGAAATTTTATTCAAATGATTTAACTGAACATAATTAGTTTGAAGAGATATTCAAATTCCCACAGAGTTGTAACAGTATTTGTATCAAAAATTCTCCTTCCAACTGCCAAAATTGCAACTAAAAGAAGTTACTTCACTTTCCAACTGCCAAAATTACAACTAAAAGAAGTTGCTTACATTATGCATATGCACAAAAAAATACAATGGAAAAAAAATTCTGCAACAGTTTTTTCATTTCTTAACATTACATATTTTACAAGGATGTTGAATTCTTTAATTCGTATTATTTACTTGCAATGAAGATGGTCGATTTGCGCATGTCATTGATAGTGGTGATGCAGAAATTAATTTCTCCTCTTTCTTAACAGGTAAGTTAGCATCTGAAAATCGTTTAAACATAGGACTATTTGAATTCATTGTTGATCCAATTGCCGATGCAGACGATAAAGCAGTTATATTGCTGCAATAGTAATACTATCAATTAAACTTTGATAAAACAAAAATCAGATGAACACTACATTTATAAAACTGAAATAAAGCCACTTGATGATTTAGGCAAAAAATCCATCCCGCGAATGTTTCCGATTCTTTCAAAGACAATTTAACAACCAACTTCAGCTGCATTCCATCTTGACTAGAGGCTGACCGAGGTATGAACGTCTGCTTCTGAGATGAACTTCCAGGAATGATGTCATTGCTAGTCCTTTTACCACTTAACCGACGAAAAAGTGACGATTTTCGAGTCTTCTTGTCTAGCTGGACACGATATTGTGGTTTTCTCGGTTTCTTTTTGACCAGCTTGCCAATTGTAAGACGTGGCGCACCTTCACGAATTGAGGTTGATGAAAGTGGCATTGTCTACAAAACTATTAAATTTTGGTTTTCAGGATATGGTGAGTTCGTTTATTTGAAATTTTTAAAGAAATTTTTTTTAGAAAAACGGATTGGAACTACTTATCAAAATCAAAAGAAAAGAACGACTAAATTATACTAAAGGAAAAAAGAAAAAGATATATAAGAAAGGAACAAACAATAATCTACAACGATATAAAAAAAGTAAAGGGCAATAAGATTCTAACAAAATCTTTCAAAGATGCAAGGAAGTCATCAACAAAAAAATCATAAATGCAAGCTGACTTTTGATAAAATAAAAAAAAAAATAAATGTTTATGTTCCTATGCGCTGCCTTAATATTTCTTTAAATAGTTAACCTCATAAAAAATATATCAAGTCGGAATTAATTAAATCTTTACACAAGTTGACTTTTTATAAAATAAAAAATGGCTAACTTTCAGGGAAAGTTCACTTCCACGTGCAAGAAGACGATGCAACAAATGTGGGTGTGTAAGATTGGAGACAGGTTGAGAATTAACATGAGTGATGAGGTCATTTGGCCGTATACCAGCTTGGTAAGCTGGAGAGCCTTCTTCTACTTTTGTTACCAAATGTTCAATAGTATAATAGTCCGATTTTTCACCCAAATAGACACGTACTGAACGAATAGTGAACCCGAAACCTTTCATTCCTTTTCTGAAAAAGTATCATGAACCGCGAACACTTATCTTTTTTGATATGTTATTGCAGAGAAGTTTGATAATAGTATCGATGGAATTAGCTCTATAGTTCAGTAGTTTGCTTTCAGTTTATTTATTAAAACAAACTAACTATTTCTAGATTTAACAAATAATAATGTTTTGTCTCCAATTATACTGCAAAAAATCGATATTTTTGAACGGAACTCATTCAATCTTGTATTAAATGGCCTTTTATGATTTTATATTTCAATTGAATAATTCATTATAAAGTAACAGCAGAAATTGTTATATTTCTTTCCTTAATAAAATCTCCATCCGTAAAAGCTGTAGATCCTTTAATAGATGATATATGTCTAGGGCATATCACTTTATAGAACAACAATTTTAATATTCTTACTTCATGATTATTGGCGCTCTCAATAGGAAATTTTGTTCTGTAATAGGAGTTGCGCTAACTAATGGATTGGAGGAAATGCCATCAAACGATGAAGCACTGGACGCTGAACCAATAGGCGACTGATGAATGAGTAATGGAGAAGACTGTTTTGGGATTTCAAGTTGTAAAGTACAGTTCTGTTCATTAGCCGCTTCATCGCTTCGACTCTGGAAAACATCTGTATATCTATATATATATATATATATATATATATATATTAAAAAAAATATTGCCTTAATAATACGATAAAATATATATATATATATATAGTGCAAGTCAGTCATTTCCTTAACTTAACTTGTATCTTCAGAAATTCAATAAAATTTATTTACAAAATAAATATGACACAGTAAAAATGTCAAAATGAATAAATGTAATATTGTCTTAATAATACGATAAAATAGTTTGATCAAAAACTCACAGAATTGAAAATAACTGAATCAGAAGCTGCTCGTGATTCAGTTACGGGTGATAGCTCTTTTTTATCAGAAGAGTTAATCGCAGTTGTCCCAGATTCATACGTTACCGAAAAGCTAAAATAAAAACTGATAATTTAATTAAGAACCATTACTGAAATTATGTAAGATAGAATTTTCGAATAAATTTGAGATCTTTGAACAGAACTTCCACCATAACTTAAAAAGCTGTTGTTTAGCATGACTACCGTGGCAAAACAGATATTGTTGTATTGCTCTTTTGATTTTGATAACTATCTGTGGACGGTACTGATCGCGAACACTCAGAAAAACTTGATACATCAACTGAAGGATCTTCAGATAAGTCAACTGTATTGAGGTAGCCCGTTTCACTTGTTCCATTGCTTGATGTAAACAAATTATTTTGAAGCTGAGATGAAAAACATCGCTGCTTAAATAGCGCTGTCTGAAAATAAAAAGATCAATTTCAACAAAGCAAAAATTCGAGCAAGTGCAAATTGTGCGGTACCGTTTTGATTTTCGCATTTTTAGTTTTATATATGGAGCAAGATAAAGTTTTCACAGATAAAACTGTTATGCATTGATATCACTTTGTAGACGTAAATTACTGAGAATTTTATCCAAAATGGAAAACAGCGAAATAAACTGACCGCCGTTGATGGAAAATCATATTTCATATCCATTTTATTTTCCTGAAAACCTCCGCTAAATTGACGAGAAAATGAATTCGAATCCGACCGAATGCTTTTAACACTATCAAAATTTATAATCTGAATGGAGATTTGCAAATTATTAAGAAAAAAGAGTGACAAACAACGAAAGATAGTATTAATATTCAGAAAGACCTGGGCCACATTAATTGATTCCGTACTGATTATTGAATGTCGAGGTGATGCAGTATCAAAAGAACCAACATTGGAGCATTATCTTCTTCACCACTATCAAAATCATGATTGTAACTAAAAAAAAAGCTAAAATACTAGAAACATTAGAAATAAGAGTTATGTTTCCGAAAAATTACTACATGTATCATTCGTGATAAATTTATTGGGGAATGTTGGAACGTAATTTTCTAGGAAACTCTGGAGAAATGCGCCTTCTATAAATTTTTTAGATGATTAGATCATCGATTCATTTATTATAAGAGCGTTCTAATATACACGACTAACATTTCTTAAGGATATATAGTAAAAATATGCTTACTACTCCGATATTATGGTCTATAGCCAGCAACCAATAGATATTACTAGTAGTGAAAAAGCGAAATTTATCAGAAATTAGAAATTATCGGAAAAAATCAATTTGTTTCAAAAAATCAAAATACATTCGCATTCATCTTACAAACGTAAATTAAATTTTCGCAGAATGCGTTCAAAGTATTTCATAAATTTTATAAAATTATTTAAAGAGAAAGAAATTTTTTCGACGAGAGAATAAATTGCAAAGAAAAGTGGCATACCGATCTGTTCTAGTATCGAAATAAGATGTGTCTTCTTCGCCCTCCAATTGTGGTACAAATTCTGCTTTTTGACGCAACAAAGACTTGAAATCCAAACCAATAAAAAATGGATCATTCATCAGCTGTAATTTTTAAAAAAATAAGTTTTTAGTGTTCAGATGATAAGTATCCTAAAATCTAAAATTCAGAGTGACAATTTAACAATTGTCGATTAAAACATAAATATGTTTGGACGAACTAAACCTGCTGAGCATCACCAGCTGTTCCAAGCCGTTCTACCGGATCCTTTTCCAACAAACGTTTAATCAAAGATTCAGCTTCTATGGGAAGTGCTTCTTCTCCTTCAGGAAACTCCGTCTCCTCTTCAAAAAAAAGTTCTCAAAATGAAATTTTAAACAAATAGAAATTTACATCAAATTTGGAGCAATAACATTACAAGAAAAACTGACCGTTAACAATTTTTGTAAATAAATGTTCTGAAGTATCAGCCATAAACGGAACGATTCCAATTAGAAATTCATACAAAATAATACCAAGTGCCCACCAATCCACTGGTTTACCTAAGAAACATGTAAAATGCTAAACATCCATTATTTCCATTATTTTCAAAAAAGAAATAAGGAATTTCTTCCAGCATGCAAAAACTTAATTGATATCCCACTGTGAAAAAAGAATACAACAAATCTAATGAGCTCACCATATCCTTGTCTTAAAATTACTTCTGGTGCAATATATTCAGGAGTACCGCAGAGTTGCTTATCCATAAATTGTTGTGTATCCGAAATATCTACATAGTTCTCGCACGATAATGTTGCACGATTCATCAAACCAATTTTTGAAAGTCCAAAGTCGGTTAATTTTATATGACCTATTGCTGTTATCAATAAGCTATAAATAAATAAAAGGTAACTTGAAAGATATTAAAACATTATAAACATTATAAAAATTAATGGAAAAAAACTACTGCCAATTTGAAAATACTCGCCATGGTCTTATATTATCACTTAAAACGACGATAATTACAAATTAATTTCAAAGATTTGCAATATTTAAGATGTTATTTTGATTTGAAAAAGCGATGTATGCCCCTAATTATGAAATTTACCGATGATTCTTCATTCAAATCTTGCAATGACCAAAATTTATTTTTTATATAATATTCTTCCATGTTTATATCAAATTTACTTTTGGGAATAATTGTATTTGAGAGCTTTACATTTCATTCGAAAATGATTTACTGAATAACGAAAAAAAGAATTGGAAAACATAAGAGACATACTTATCAGGTTTTAAATCACGATGTACAATGCCATAAGAGTGAAGATAATCAATAGCAAGAACAGTTTCGGCAATATACAACTGTGCTGTATCAAATGGTAATGTCCCAGCCTTTTTAAGTAAAGCTGCACAATCTCCACCTTCTACGTATTCCATTAACATACACAAATGATGACGCGTCTCGAACGAACCATAAAATGATACGACAAATGGATTATCCGTAAATGTTAGTATATCTCTTTCAGCATATACCTAAAGAAAACAATAAATTTGGATTTATATTAAAATTTGGAAACTTTTCTTCACTCTATAAATTGTTTTGCCAAATTAAAATAATTGAATTTTATAAGTAAATTACTTGATTTATTTGATTACGCATTAATAAAGTTTGTTTCTTCATTCGTTTCAGTGCAAAGCGTTGTCGGCTTTCTTTATGCCGTACCAAATAAACGGCGCCATATGCTCCATTGCTTATTAACTTAATAATTCAAACAATGAAATTAATTATAATAAAACACTGGCAATAAGAAAATGAAGAATCTTCTAGTAAAGAAGACCTTCTAGATGCTTTATACGAATTTTATTTTATAGAAAGAATAGCTGATTTACGATACAGATAAATATGAATTTTAAACATAGGATTAAATTTAAATATACGATTAAATTTGACCTCTTTTAATATAATTTTTGTCATCAAGAAATGTAAACTTATATTGCTCAATAATAATAAATCAATTTTAATCCATTCATATCTAACAGAATTGGAATTCAAAAATAATACTTCCACTCACCCGAATGGTCTCATAATTATCTTCAGATGGTGGGCGTCTCTCACATAATTCGCGTTCATATTCTATAGCCAAATGAGATTCATCACTGAACAGTAAGATTTGCTTCCCCTAAAGGAAATTTTTTTTTCAGGGCAGAAGAAATATAGCATATGTACGAAACTATATCCCTTCAATAAAAAAATCATTGACAGATATGCAAAATTTTCTTAGATTTACCAAATGATCACATTCAGAAAGAATTTCACATCTTTTGAATTAAGAATTCATAATTAGATAAAAATAAGCAAAAACAAAAGATTAATTTATTACTAACACATTTTTTATCTCCAAAAATTACACTGCCAAAAAAAAAACTAGAGATCTAGGATATAAAACATACCTCTGAAAAATCAACTGTCGACTCGGACATCAAATTTTTATTCAAACCAAGTTTGCTAATGATGTACTGTGGTAAATCTGGAACTTTAGCATTACCTGCACCGAGCTGCTCACGAACTGCTCCTTCCGTTTCTTGCAACAAGTGATAGAATTGATCTGGATCAAACTCCTTTAATTATGAGAAATTAGGGAAAAGTAACAAACGTTGTTTTCGTGGATTGCTTAAAGATTCTAAAAATTATCCTTCAAATTCTTGTTCTCCTTTTTCATAAAGCTATTCACGTTATATTTTAACTTATAGAAACTGATTACCAAACATTCCAAAATACGAGCCGGTCGAGAAATAATCATTAGTACATGCTTCACTATCTTAGATAAAAAAGCAAAGCTTTCAGGTGAAGTTTTCTCATGTGCTTCAGCAATAACCGCTTCAAGTCTTTGCGATATTTCTGAGAAGTAAGAAGCATTAGCGAGATCATCTTTTGACTTTGATAGACAATCTGAAATTTCCTTCATACTCATAACGAAAGTTTTTCTTCAATTAAGTGCACCCATAAAGTTTAAGAATATTTTTCTAAAATGAAAAAGCTTTTTACTTCACGCATAAATTATTAATGGATTCTTTCGGGAGTATACATATTTTTTGCGTTTTGAATGTTTACATTCCAATTTTCTATATGAAAATTTCCATGAAATATTTAGTAATTTTCCACACCCCAGTTTGTCACTGAATTCGATAAAATCAAATTTATATAAGCTAATCTATTGCAAATCACAATTTATGTAATTTTTAAATGAATTTTTTTTTCTACAATTCCAGACAATTTATTACTTAAAACTTTATAAGCGTCGTGTAAAAATACCATTAGCAATTTCGACAATCTGATGATGAAGAAAACGCGTAGCACCATCTGAGATTAGTCGCATTTTGGAATCGATATCCAGATTGTCAGTGATCATTGACCGACGATTAATCAACGAGCTAAGCGATGTATTTGGTGAACTGTCCCAAGTATCCTCCAAGCATATATTTTCTGGTCTTACTGTCGTATCCAAAGATGCAAAACCAGATAGTGAGACATTTTCATCGATTAACCGATTGAGTTGTTCTTCCATTTGTTTCTTTGCCTAAAAATCAGGAATAGCAATTTCAAACATTGTCTTCTTTTTAACTGATGATAGTTCTTAATTTAATTATGATGAAAATATTCGCAAAGTATGACAATTAGTAAAGCCTACAAAAAAAAAGGCTGATCAAATAATTATGTTGGATTATCAAAATTTATGATTAATTATAATCAAATTATAAATTCGTTCAAATTTTAAAATGCACCTTTGGAAAGCGTTCTTTGTAAATAGTTTTGTGAACAACGACATTACAGATCGAATCAGAACCGAAATTTGCAGAATTCCTTCAAAATATGAAACCAGAATAACTTTAAATAGATTTATGGATAATCCAGAAATTTTTAAAGCTTATTATTCTAAAAAATATCAGAATTGTTCATCGTCCAAAAACACGACTACATAAGCATATTAGATGAGTTTTCATTAAGTGACTCATAGCACCGGCATTTAACCTACTTTAATCCATCTCAAGTATTAACACAGAACCTAAGAACTGTTGACCAAACCTTCAGTCATTCATAGAAACAAATTCAGTTTTCCATAATTCAAAATAATTTAGGGATTAAATAACAAAGGAAAATGCAATACAAATTTTCTTAGGCTGAAAAAAATTTTAACGTAAAACTTACGTTAGACTGCGAGAACGAGGACGATTTTGTCCTGGAAAATCTTCATTCGAACCCTCAGCACTGCTAAGTCGCAAGTCGGTGAGGGTATCACAAATTTGTTCTTGTGATGAATATTCACTCTAGAACGATTTTTTCATAAAGACTTATAATTTTCTGGATTGTCATGATAAAACTTGCAGCAAAATGGTAAATTATTTTCCAAAAAAATAAAATCTTTAAAGCGTAACTTCAATTTCATTATTCTTTGAAGGCGTAATAAATTCAGAAAAAAGCAAATTTTGTCACAAGTGAATCTGTTTATTTCATTTTAGATGAAAATCGCTTTAATTTGTTCGAATATACTTGCACAATTTCATCATAATAATGTGATATAAATTCAGTGAATTATTCACAAATTTCAAATGCACTAATATTCGTTCGGTAAAAACTTTTGTTGAGTTTTTTCCCTGGACAAGGAAACATAGGCAAAACAAATTGCCTACTTCTTGGCATGTAAAAGCATCGTCTAAGTTAACATTAAAGTACCATTTAGCTACCATTTTTTTTTGTTATGAATTGCTTCAGGAATATCACTGAATAACTCCTTCATTTCCATTACAGACTTAAAATAATGCTCAGTGGTTGTTTTTTTCCTATTACCCTTGAGAGAATAACTTCCTTCTGATATGCACGTTAATATATCATAAACTTCATAGTCAGATCTATTTAAAAAAAAAAAAAAAACACGTCATTCATTGCAACAAGTGGTATATTGTGCTGGTAAACAAAGCTTATCAAGATTTCTTCAAGTGCCAATTTTTTACTAAGTCCATGACGTTGTAATTCAACATATAAATGACCATTGAATACTGAAAGCAGCCTTTCTAATGCTTCTCTATCTTGCCTCAATAACAGTCGAACTAATATCCATCTGATATTCCGTTATGCAAGAAAAAACACTGAATATTCTAGAAAAATTTTTTCTTTTTCTTTGTATAAATTAATCTTATGGAGAAAATCCTCAAAATCAAATAACCGAGAATGCTGAATTGCTTCCAGGTGTCCCGTAACCACTTGATGACGGAAGAGATGCAAGCGACCAACGTCTACTATCTTGCACTGATGCTAACGGAGTTGTACGCGAAACATTTGTTCTGAAAGAGTATTATCCAATACATGTTTTTAGCCATTCTTTATTTCTCGTTTCTAAAGCTGTAAATCTCCCTAACAGTAAGAATCGAGAAAGAGAATCTGAAGAAATCAAAGGATACAAACCTAACGGGCACAATTATTGGATTTGTTTTTCCATGAGGAAAGGGACATGACACAACACGACTAGGTGATAAGCACCTTCGCGCAAGAATAGGCGATGCTGAAGCATTCAGACTTCGACGACACCCAAGATTACTTGCCGATGCATACGAAAGATGATTCCTATCTTTTCGCTAAAAATTATGAGTAATTTGTACAAAATCGGTTTAATATATCAGAAAAAAAGTTATACAAAGACGACTATGTTTCAACGATAATGACATTATCATATATTAAATTCTTTTTTTTTCTTAAGAAAGGAAAAAAAGAAAAATCAACTATTAGTAAAGATAAAAAAAAAAAAACGAAACGAAAGAAAACTAGTCCATGTTAAGTTTAAGTACAACAAACATGCAGCTGAATTAACCTTTTCAATATAATCTAAAAAACATAACATACTCGAAGACGAACGGAAGATGATTGGACTGATGCAGAAATTTGTGGATCGGAATGACCTAGCGAAGCGTTACGAATTTGCACCAAGTTTCCCGATGCTGCAGTATGATTTAGACACGAAGAATCCATTGATTTTTGACTAAGCATACCTAAAATTTAAAAATTTAAAATTCTAACGGATACAAGTTTTGCGACAACAACAATACTAAACTTCAGTAATTTATTATTAGATGATTGTAATTTCGACAATATCACTATTTATATCTTGAAATTAAATTTTTAGAAAATGTTTGGTAATTCGAAGTTGAAATTTTCATCAAATTAAAATTAGTTAGTGAGACCAATAAGGAGTTAAATATCACAAATTAAAAAAAAGAGAGAAATAAAATTAACGGAACTACTTAAAACTAATGTATATGGGCAAAAGACATATAATGAGATAAAAAATGAGAAAATGAAACAGAAATGTGAAAACAGAAATAGAAATATAGACTTGAACAGATTGTTACAGATATTAACTGATTTCAATGAGAGCGAGACATAAGCCAATTTAAGAGAATTTTGTTTATAATTGATATTACAAGGTAAAAATTCTACCGATACTCAAATAAGTCAAGAGACAAAATGTCTCCTCTTCCTTTATCATTCTCTCAATCACTACGCTCATAAATTACATGTAAAAATGAGTTTCTTAAATAGAAAATGAAATTACCAACATGAAGTTTGATGGAATTTCATTTGAATAAAGATACAGTTCTGAAATATTTTTTGAAAATGCGAACATATTTGAATAAGATAAGACTAATTTAATATTATCAGCTGATCGAAGTATTAACAGTTCAATGGGAATTAACGATAATGTTTCTGCTATCTATGAATACCTTTCATAAAAACGTTTTGAAAATAAAATACAAAACTAAAAACTAAGAATCGAGAATATTTTATGTTCGTGATTCTCTAAACAAATGAAATGAAAAAATGAGAATAAGAGTATCTGATGCTGACCCTCTTAGAAGTATACCGTAAATTTCCTGGCGATATCAAAAGACAGTGATAGAAAAAAACTATAACTCGAAGCACGCGACATTAGCCATTTAAATAGTCAATTTTACTTTGAAATCTAAGTTATCCACAAGTAGTAAGTCATTGTACTTCATTTTAAAAAGCATCTACAGCAGTAGAAATTTTAATGAGCATAGATTGGAAGAGGAAAAAGCAAGAATTAATGAGACACATCAGAAAAATACAGGTAAATTCAGGCATGCTCCGATAAATTTAAAACATTCATCGAGGGTTTATTAAGAGATGAGACTTTTGCTACTTCTACAGATTTGAATCAACATTCTGCATCATCTGAACATCCTTCACAATTGATGGGATAGATGAAATGATTTGGTCACCATGTTCATGCTTCTTTCTAAGACCCATACGTATCATGTTTGCTGTAATTTCGAGTTATTATCAACAGCTGCTTTGAAGTTAACGATCACTGCTAACGGCCAGAGATTCACAATTTCGCCAAGCAAGAAAATCACAGAAAGCAACTCATAAATGAATATAAGGCTATGAAAATAAAAATTAATCAATCTATTTAATGTGATTTGGATGTTTTCTTCAGGCTGAATGTTTTACAAAAATAATCAGAAAACAAATCGCTGGTTCAATCCATAATAAGCATAGATCTGCAGCGATCTTTTTTACCGATGAAAACTTTGTTATAAATATGACCATCGGATATGAAATGATGATGCATGCCTACAATGCAAAATTGTTCCGCTTATATTTGCTATCTACTTAAGTATAAATATCCACTTTAAATTCAGTACCCCCACACTGTTAATTTATTTTAAATTACAATTAAGATGGTAAAGTCATGAATAAATGACTGAGCATTACAGCGAAATCCCAAAACCTTGCTTTTCAATGATTATCTAGCTTTACAGCAAAACTTTGACATGTTATTTAAAATAAAACATATTGCTCTATCCTTTCCATTTAATAAACAAATTTTCTCAATTGTCAGAAACTGAATGCAAATTTACTAAGCAGAACTTATTTTAAATCAATATCAGTCATCACTAGTTTCCAAATCTGCAATGTATAACTCACTAAAATGTACTGACTCAATT
Source organism: Dirofilaria repens (assembly GCA_008729115.1). NCBI lineage: Eukaryota > Metazoa > Nematoda > Chromadorea > Rhabditida > Onchocercidae > Dirofilaria > Dirofilaria repens. The sequence goes on along the minus strand of SNRZ01000001.1, from coordinate 1,284,666 downwards.
TACTGACTTTTACTGACTCAATATGAAATTTGTGATATCTTCAAAATAGATCCGCATGAGTTTAAAACGTCCATTTTTTTAAATTAGTGGCAGCTGTGATGAACGCTCTAATCCTGCAATCATAAACAAGGGCACAGTAAAATATGAAATGAAAAATATTTCGAATTATTGCCATTCAATCTGATGGCAAAATACAAATTCAATTTCAGTCATAATTTAAATAATATGATAATAATATAAGCGTTCATTTCTTACCAGGTAAACGCCTTCCCTGCTTGTGTGACATTTGTATCAGGGAACGGCACTCTGAATTATCGACACTGCCTCTGTCGATGGCAGTCCTTGTGCTGAGAACTGTGGAAGCTAGAATTCTTGTGATATGAAATCAGTGAATTGAATTTCGTAGTAATATTTGTAGTTCTACTATTTATGATTTATTAAAATGATATAATTAACTTAAAAAAAGGGAAAAATTAAGTTTTAGATGAATCTGATCACATCATTCACTAAAAAAGAAGGCATACCTTTCGAAGCTGTAACTGCCCAAGGCAATTGGTAGGATGCAGCTATTTTTTGTCGTGAAAAACGATGCTCTTCATCAAATTCTGACGGCAATCCGTGAAAATTATTTTGTGTTGAAAGTGAGCGAACAGGACGGAGTAATATTGGTGAAATCAACAAAGAAGACGACGAATCAACTGGTGACGACTAAAAATCCTTTGGAAATATTATTCGAACTCTAGTATTTTGATTACTCAATGGTAAACTTTCGCAGGGAAAACTTTTCTTAGTGACGCATTTATATTTTCAATTTAAACAAATTGTAAAACTGAAAATAAATGACGACAAATGGTCAAGAAAAAACAGATAAAATCAGATATAGAAAAGTGATTTTTGTGAATGCAAAAACATAACGAGATGACACTTCAACTTAATTTAACTAACTGATACTTATACTAGCATATGTATCTCTGAGAAAGTTTGTTACTTCCAGTTCTCAAAAATGTTGAAGGAAGCAGAAGTTTAAAATTACTTCCTTCAACAACCACGTATTCTCTATTAATTTTGCTTCAGATTTTCTTCACTCTTTAACTTTTAAAACAGTTCGTCCACCTTTTCATTATCTTTGTTACTAAAGAGTTATGTAGTAAAGATATAAACTGCTTAATAAATTACACTATATCATCATTAAAAACTGATAATCATTAGATAAAAAGCAACCATGAGAGGCATAGCAGCAGGCATCTTCTTTCGAAAAGTGATCTGAGTATCGGTGAATCCAGAAGACTGCGATGAGAATAGTTGCGAATTCTTCTCTGGCCAACTTTTTTCGCGCTCCCCATGTGTATCTTCTTCATGCGATTCATCCGAATTACTACCATTCATTTCATCAACATTAGCATTTTATTTTAAACAAACTCTCTTCACTTCATCAACTGTTATCTGAAAAATGTGCATCTATTCAAGAGCTTGCAATCAATATTACTATGAACGCAGAAAAGAAGAACATATTTTCTTTTTTTTTAATATTCGAATAATCCCTAATACACTGTGCCGATTCATTAGCTCCAATCAACAACTAGTAGCATACGGTGATATGTCGAACTTAACAATAAATCAATTTCATCAAAGTTAGGCAAAAGTTAACGAACATTTCGGAATCATGACATAATAAATGGTCTAATCTATTCGTTGCATGTTAAGTTGTGTGCAAGTGTACTAAAATGTCAAAACAACAGAAGAGAATATCGAAAAAATAGTAACTTTTCTTCTGATAACAACTTATATTTAACTTTTATCGTTAGAATTATTATTAATAAATTGGATAGCGCATAAATTGAGTTGGTAGAATTAAGTGAGTGGAAAATTATGCTTCTCTTTCTCCGCACGCTCTATATCGTATTTTTTTAATAATTTGATGAAATTTGAGATAAACTTTCATCAATAATAGCTTTCACTTTGAATCAATATAACCCATAGTATATTTAAGAAAGGATATTGAGAAGTTTTCAACATGACAGTTATATTTCCTGTGAAAACTTCATTAATACTAGCCAGATATCTTATACTGATTTGCTTTATTTTCGTCCATTTTGTTCTTTTTGTTTCCATTTAATTAATATTTTTTAATGTAAAAAAAGATGAAATTAAGAGGACCAATTTCACCACAATGATAGAATAAAGCAAAAATCATCACTTAATGGATCAGAAACTCATGGGATAAATCAAAATTTATGATATTCTTCACTTAATGATTTACATGACTTCGTAAATTGAAGTAAGAATTCCTGCAGGCTAGTATTTTTGCCACATATATTCTGAATTAATCTTTTCTTGGATCGAAAAGATGATATGTTACTGTTTTAGATGGGAAGGAAAGCTGGAAACGATAGGAGGAGCGGAAAAGAAAGTGAAATTACCCGATTTCTAATTAGGAGAGAATGGGAAGAATATGTCAAAGTTTCAGTACTGCAGTGTTTCATCCAGCCAAATGTTATATGAAAGTTTTCATATAACAAGAATATCAATATTTTCTCTTGCGATAACTCTGCATATCTATTCTATTGTCGTTACTTATTGATAGAAAAACATATGCATTGAAAATGCAATATTAGTAAATGGAGAAGAGAAATTCAATCAGTAATATATGGCGATGGAACGGAAGAAATACATGAAAGTTAAATATTGTCAAGATTCTTTTTGTGACAGAGGGAAGCAAAGAGAGAAAAAGAGGGGGAGAAGGATAAAGAGAAGAAGCACAAGATGTATATTATTAAATTGGGAAGGTATTTGAAAGAAACGAACAAATGAGTACTAATTTAACTATCTTTACGAAACTGAGCGTCTAATGGTATTGGTATTCACTATCATGACGAGCTTAATGTAATGGATAGAAGCAAAACGACAGCTACGACTAATGATATTGTGCAATATGCAACACTGCAATTTATATTCGCCCATCTCTTACAAACATACAACTATTCCCATATTCTAACATGGAATGATCCCCTTCCGATAAAAGAATCTTTTCATTTTCATTCTGTTTCAGCAAATCATCATTATGCTATTGTAACCAGACCAAGCCAAGGGGATTTGCAGAAGAAACCGAGAGAGACATGGTCACGGCCTTCATTACTGTGACGCTTTGAAATAATGTATTAGATGTGGTAAATATGGGGAATTTCAGTGTGTAAAGTATAGGCCTCTCTAATTCCAAATTTCTTTACTGTTGTTGAAATCTATAGTTAAGGGGAGTGCGGCTATTGTTTTTATAGTTGTCAAAATTTTTTTATAGGCTACAGTTGTGAGAAATAAATAGAACATTTGCAGCGATTAGAGTGGTGAAGAATCAATTGGAAGGATAATGGCGCATGAAGTAATATTCAGGGAGGCTGACGATCATCGCTACGCTACTTTAATAAGGGTCTGATTTTAATTCATTTCGACTAAAATCTAATCCTTTATTGCTTACAATATTTCGAGATCTACAGTTCTGTACTAATAATTTAGCAAGGAAAGAGACAGGGCGTTTTCTTGACAACATTTTGAAATTTCTATCGTTTTATCAGTGTATTATAAAACGTTTTTATTACAGGGCGTTATTTACGGCGGTGGAATTTGGACCATTATCTTATTTGTTAGGAAAACAAGAATGGTACTTTCTTAGCTTTTGGCACAAACGTAATTTTAAGCTATTGTGATATATTGAATTGTTTTATTTTCTAGCAGTTCTCTTTAATTGGAATTATCGATGTCAAAAATATTGCACTTTAGAATAAGTGCGTATTTTTTTCACGGCGCTATTTCAGTTCTAAAACAACGCTTTCCGTTAATCATCGATGGAAATGTTGTGCATATTTTGATTGATTTTATAAATTTCAGTTTTCGAGATATGAAAAAGTATCAGAGATACCGTTTGAGGTATACAAAAAGCAGATTGAACTGAAAGGGATTGTTCGTGCTGTTCATTCAAATGGTTATATAAAAGTTGAACATATACCAACATTTAAAATGCCAAAATTCCTTACTAAAAAGAAATCCATTAAGGTAATGCGTAATTTTAAGTTTTGAATTTATAAACATATTAGAGCAGATATTTGTAAATAATTATACATCTGAGCAATAATTTCTGTAAAAAATTGCTGAAAACAAAGGAAGGCATGTACAGATAAGACAGTTATTCATTGGATGAAGTATTTTCGGATTACTTTAGAAAATGTGTAGCCAGGATTGCTGGATGTACGACTTGCGGGTATTGATGTTTCGGACGCTGGTTCTGAATATCTTGCGAAAGATATACGTTTACGTAGTAGTCGGATATTTTTCTCTGTCATCAAAACTGTTGAGAACAATACATGTATCGATGCAGAAATTTACTTGAAAAAGGTCATTTTTTACTTTTTTAATTTTTAAGTTCTCAAAATGTAATTTGATTTTAAAGCTAACATATTGCACAGTAAATTTATATATTACAATAAATTTATACTGTTACTCAAAAGTTTTATTTCATCTATTTCATGTGAATATGCAGAAGGGATTTCTGCAAACAAATTTAAATGTGGATTTGGTACGTCGAGGTTTTGCACGTGTGATATCATTGAGTAATTCAGAGCATGTGGATGCATTGAAAACTAATCCCTCGTATTCTAGACTGGTATCAAAATTGATAATGTCTGAAAAGGTTTTTTTTTGAACTAGCTAAAAAATGGCGTTTTGAGATTCAAACACGGAAATATTGAATATATTTTCAATTCAAATTTTCTGCAGGATTCTTGATCTTAATATTTATCTAATTTTATCATTTGTATAGAAATAATTTAGATCGCTGATCGTCGAGGATTAGGATTATGGACTTATGATACATGGGCAGAAATTTTATTTTCATATCCTGCTATTTTGAATCAGGTCATTCGTTCAGCAGCAATAACAAGATTCTTGGTAATTTTATGTATATAAGAAAAAATTAAAATATATTTAAATGTATGATATTTTTTTTGTTATTATCTAAACTAGATAATATTTTTGAAAAATTATGTAGTTTTAGTTTTCTGGAAGATTAGTTGAATGATGGAAGATTCAATTAATTTTAGTATTTCATCTTCCATTTATTCAATAAAATGTATAAAATGATAATAGTGCTATTGGCATTGGTGATTTTTTTTAGTAATTATTTTCGTTATAAAGAACACAACATCACCATTTTGCTATTGATTTTATGATAAAATGTTCTTTTACTGGGGGATTATAAATTTCGTTTAATTTACTACATAAAATATTCGTAATGTTTAGATAGCAACTGCAGTTGTCGGCAAAGAAATTTTTATCAATGGAAGTCGCATATCGAAACAAGCAGTTGAAGTCATCATTGCTTTAATCCAGAAAACATGTAAAATAATGCAACAACTAGCGAATGCATCAATGAGATTGAATAGTGTGATGAAAATGAGAATTGATAAGTTTTCTAGAAGTAAATCCGATGAATGAAATTGTCATGAACCCCTATTTTAACTGGCGAATATTTTAAGTTATTTGCGTTAGTTGCATTAAAATATGCTTATATCCGTCTATTTTTTCAATTTCTCAGATGTCAATTTTATTAAATTAGAGTTTGGAGAATGTTGATTGTATGTTAGGAAATGTTTAATTTTTCTGTAAATACTAGATGGTTTACATGAAAATTATGTAAAATTACACTGATAAAAATTCAATACAGTAACTTTTTTCGCCACTGAATAATTGTATGTAGCAATTTATGTATTTGCATTTAATCGTATATTTTTTCGGAATTTTTCCTTTTTAAAACCTCTAATGCCATAAACATATAGAATAATGGAAGCTCTGTAATGTCACAAACATATGGAATATTGGAAGCATTGTTTAGGACTTTTTTTGTTTTTTTGTGTATTCATTATAACTGTCGTTCGAATTTCAGAAATTCGAATTTGATCGTTTCTCTTTGTTACGAAAATCTTTTTGCGTTTAGATGGCTAATTTCGAGAAATTATTGATGGATGTTGGTCCAAAGGGTCTTGCTCTTATAGCTGGAACTGTAGCCACTGGATTCGGCATAAAGGAATCACTTTTTTCCGGTACTTTCTTTCTTTCTAGTTGTTCTGGCACCGTAATTAAATAAAAAGGTTTTGTAAATTCTTGAGTCCATGCTTGCTGAAAATTTTGTTGATCTTTTCCTTTACACATGCACTTTTATTAACAAGAACTTTGTCCTTTTTGAAATTTATTTGATTGTTTTATCTCAGCAATTTCTTGAATCAGATTATACATATATGACACGGAAAATTTTTTGTGACTGAGAACTAGAGCATTAATCCTAGTTAAACTCTAGCTGTGGTTGATGTTTAAAAACGAACTTGTAGTTGATGCCGGACACAGAGCAATAATGTTCAACCGAGTTGGTGGTGTTGGTGATGCTGTCTATAAAGAAGGGCTACACTTCCGGGTGCCATGGTTCCAATATCCAATTATATATGATATTCGTGCTCGCCCCAATCAGATACGTTCGCCAACTGGAAGCAAGGATTTGCAGGTTATTTTTCATTGCCTAACGGCATATTTCTTTGTATGTCATATCTGCTTCAGCAACATCTTTCTGAGAAATATATTTGCTCTCCAGCTCCATGTAATAATAGTATTGCGTAGCGCTGTATTCTAAGATATTGCAATTTTCAAAAAGCAGATGCTTCAGTTGGTAATTATCTGTTTTGAACATTTAGATGGTGAACATTGGTCTGCGTGTTCTTTCACGTCCCGATCCTTCATCATTACCAAAAATATATCGGATGCTGGGACAGAACTGGGAAGAAAGAATTTTACCTTCAATCTGTAACGAGGTTTGTAAACCAGATTCCTAGCATTATAACATTTTAAAATATGATTTGAAAACTGTTAGAGTCAAGAGAGCAAGAACGGTTTTACATTTAATTCGATACGATGTTTCAAAATGTTAAAGAACACTCGTTTTTACATTGAGAAAAACATTTTCATACTTATAATAATGCTTATATAGGAGAATAATCATTACTCTGATGCTCTCTTAAAAGAGAGTCATAATTATATATAGAAACTATATTGGAACCTTTGAAGGCTGAGCAAAATATGTCTTTACTTACATTTCATAAAAGTGATGTTTTGAATGGCTAGCGAAATCAAACGCATTTATATAATCTTCGAAGCATTCATGGAACTCTTTAAAAAAAAAAAGAAATTTGCGTAATAATCACCATTTCTTTGCATATTGTTTGTAAAATCTCCATATTTATTCTATATGTTTGCATTGCTTCGTTTTATAGGTGCTTAAAAGTGTTGTGGCAAAATTTAACGCTTCCCAGTTGATAACGCAACGACAACAAGTTTCATTACTTGTTCGTAAGGGTCTCATCGGTGAATTCCCATTTGATTATCCCTTCATTTGATAGCATCAGTACTTTTTGTTAGCTCTAACTTTTTTTTTCAATCCGATATTGCTTATATCAAAATTCAAAGTGTATTTTATAAAGGTTGTGATTATTTATTCGGTAATTCATTTATCGAAAATTTTTAAGAGAGAGCACTGGATTTTAACATTATTTTGGATGATGTAGCAATTACGGAATTAGCTTTTTCACCGCAGTATTCTGCTGCTGTAGAAGCGAAACAAGTTGCTGCCCAAGAAGCTCAACGTGCATCATTTCTAGTTGAAAGAGCAAAACAGCAGAGACAAGAAAAAATCGTCCAAGCTGAAGGTGAAGCGCAGTCTGCTAAACTTGTAAGTTGATTATATCATTATCTTTTTAATTTTGTTGAAATTTTATTTTTTTTTTTTTGGCTTTTTTCGTCTGTTTTGTATAAACGTCGTTGATCTTGGCGAAACTCGAAAGCTCAAAAGTTTTCGCTGTAAAAGACGACGAAAATTATGAATTACAGCTACGAAGACATCACATAAAAGAGCGACAAAACGTAGGTGTTTTTTCGGAACCTGTGCACATCTGTCTTATCTTTGCTACATGTATACAAAGTAGATTTTGTGTTCAATCATATCTCATCAGTCAGGAAGTGTTTTTTAGATAGGCGAAGCGATTAAACGAGATCCAGGCTTTTTAAAGTTGCGTAAAATTCGTGCAGCGCAAAAGATCTCAAAAATCATATCGGAAACAGCGAACAATAAAGTTAGTTTTTTTAAGAGAAATCCTCCAAAATTATCAGATTTGTAAAACTTGTTTTCCAAATCATTAATAATATCTCTTGATTATTTGATTTAAAAATATTGTTTTGCTAGTTTCAAGCTATTTTATGTGGTTATATTGGATTTTAATTTGAATAATTCACATATTATTTTAACTTCTAGGTTTATCTACCATCCGGTGGTCTCATGCTAAATATTGCCGATGAAGATTACCTTAGTGTTGACAGTAAAGACAAACTGAAGCGGTAAAGTTATTGTCAGAAAGTTGTATTGTCAATTGTAGTTTGAAAAAGTTATTGAATTTCATTTTTCTCCGTTTTGGATAAAAGTATTAAAATCCTTTTAGTTACATACATCATAAAATATTTTTCCTGGTGTAACAGGGGCGATCTATAAAAAGAGTTCGAAATAGCAAAAATAGAAGTCTTAAGGATTTTATAATACAGTAATAGAATTCGTTGTGATTTGTTGTATCATAATTTGAGATGATAATTTGCAATTACTGAAGCAGAATTTAGGGGAGAGATTTTGATACAAGTCGCATTTTATTTATATAAAATCAGAATCGAAAACATTTAATGTTGAATTTGTCGCTTTACACATTAAGTGATCTTAATGGTGTTGCTTTTGAATAAGTGCAAGACGAAAGCATTGTTTAATTTCGTGAAGTACACCCCAACATGGCGTCATACTTATATCTGCCTGAAAAATTCCTTTTTCTTGAAAATGTTTTCAGAAAATACATCTTGAAATTGTTAAGACTAACTGTAAGTTAATTTCTAAAATTTAAAACTGTAAAAGAAAAAAAAATGTTAATTTTTAATTTTTAAAATATATCGTGATAGTGTGAATTAAATATAGAATCGATCATGAAACCTGGAAGTTGGATTCGAGAGACATTTGACAAAATAGTAGACACTTGTCACCAGCAGTTGTCCGCTGTACGCCGTTTGCACGGCAGCAATTGGTATGATCAGAATCCTGAGCAGCGCATGACAATAATTTTCGTCCGTTACTACCGGGACATGGATCCAAACCAATAAACATTGCTGTCAACTGCAATTTGTATAAATAAATTCATTTCGCACGCTAGTTGAAGAATTTTTAGAAAGTGAAAAATAATTTCAAATGACACTGTTGCAACAACTATTTCTTAAAATAAATGGTGATTATTGATGTTCAAAGCATTTGCAAACTACACGTCTTCAACTTTAGTGGAGTAGCTGAGTGGCGCATTTTAGCCTTCATATATCACAATTATTTTTGAAATTTGTAATATCTCATATTCTTTAAATACCCTTATCTCTAACATAGAGTGAGGACAGTGCTTATTTTGAAAATACCATGATATTATCAAATATTTACTATGATTTCCCTCTGGCAACTACTAGATGTAATCTGTCTCATGTCTAATTAACATAAATGAAGTCTTTATTATTTGTTTAAAATAATTCGTCAGGTGATTAAAATTTTATATGAAAAATTTACTATCCTCTGATTAAGTATAATAATAATAAGTAAAATTTAATTACAATATTTACATACTGAAATAAATAATTAATCTTTCGTAATATATACATTTATATATTTTTTCAACGCTATATATATATATATATATCATTTATTGCTTGCTAATTATTATTTGCTTCTTTTAATATTTATAGAAATAAAAAAATAATGCAATAAATGAATTAGCAATGAATGAATATTCAGTATGTAATGAAATTAATTCGTTTTTGACCTTAACTCAGTCGAATGATTGTCCGTTGAAGAAGTCCTTTTTAATGAAAACTGAAAAAAAGAGAAACATTATGAAAAAGGTCAATTTTTACCACTCTGCGATTTAAAATATCGAAGTTGCATCGCGATTCACATTGAGCATTAACATTTTTCTCCTTGCAGCATTCCAAGAAGACATCATTGGTGTTCTGTAACACTCTCTCAATGATATTATTGATATTTGCATAAATGAGAATGATCATCATAGTGCTTAATTATCAAAATCTTTAAATATGTTATCATAATAAAAACTGACAAATGGAATTTTTCCTATATCATGCGCATCCGTTCGAAGTTGACCTTGTCGTGCTAAGGATGCCCGCACTGATTGTCGTGTTGTTTGAGATGCTCTATTGATATTACGATTGTTCGATGATGACTTTTGCGGCTCAAATACAGCAATTGTTAGCATTGGTGGCTGTGACGTTTCAGGCCATTTTGGCTGAGATGACTGTTCCCTCAAAAGTTTGTCACAATAAGTAAGACGATATCGACGTGATCTTAAGCAGTAGTTGTGGAATTGAAATAATTTTTATGATTATAAAAACTTACGAGACGAGAGTTCGTTGTCGAAAATGTGATGGGTAATTAGGCCTTGAAGTATTCTGTGACTGTTCATTCGATATGATTGAAATTGGAGCTTTTGTATGTACAAATTGTAACTTAAGGCTGGTTAATTGCTGTAATTTCTGTAACCGTTCTTGTCTTTGTTTTACATTTGGTCTTGTATTGCCGTTCTGCAGATCGTTCATCTAATTGAGATTCTGAGAATAGAAAATAATAATTACTTACTCGAGGAGGAATTCTTGGATTTAGTAAAGTTTTGTATCGATTCATTGATAAATTTTGATTAAATAGATAGGAAAATTACTATTTTGAAATGACATATGCTCGAAAACATCCATTTTGCCATCTTTGTTTAACGTCTTCTGATGCACTATGGATGTAATAGGCAAATCTCGATGTCGCATATCATTTTTGCGTCGTAATATTTGCTCATTATTCTGCAAAAGATAGTTACTTCTGTACTATATCAAGGTCATTTAATACTTCTTAAATCATATATTCTGTCTTTATTTCATTATCTTTTACCTTTCATCTTCCTTTTTTTACTTCTAAGTCCTCTACTTATTTTATCAATAGCACCAAAAATTATAAAAAAACAGTTATGTCATGTAGTATATTTTGTTACACTCTCTCTGGTGAACTATAATCTCTAAGGTATCGTTTTTTTCCTTATTTGTTTAGTAAAGCCCCATAGCAAATATAGCTTCAACACTTGTTACTTTCATATTTGGTCCATAAGGATCCTTTTCTTCAACTCTATTTGGACATTGGCCAAACGGCAGAAATTTTATTAGTCTAATCTCAAAAATTGCAAAAATTTGGGAAAGAATAGTGGAAAAAATATTTTAAAATTATTCCTGATACTTTCCAATATAATCAAATTGCAGCTAAAATTAAAGCTCAAGTTAATTATAATATTATACCTATTGAATTTACGTAAGATAATTTATTATCATGCTCTTATAATAAAAATATCAATACATTTTGTGAATTTTTCGTTCAACTCAAAGTGCCAAATGCATCTACATTGCTTCTTCTGCTTCTGCTTTTACTTTCTTCTTCAACCGATAATTTTCCTATTTTATCAACTGTCCAAGTATTTCAGTGCTTGAAAAAGTAGACATCTGTAAATGGCACCAACCACATGTGAAATTAATTCTGACGATGTCGATGTTGATCCTTGAATGATACTCATATTTGTCAAAATTTGCTTTTTCTGTTGAGATCTATGAATAGCTAACAATAAATTTTCTCTCAAATTTCTTAAACGATTTCGCATTTGCAGTTGTGCAGAGACGAATGCTTTTTGAGAGTGCAACGGAAAAAGTGAAGCGTTTCGTAACTGTTGATTTTGAAACGATAACGGCAACAAGGACCAAGTTTGCTGGCCCAACACACCTAAAATAAGTTTCATACTTCGTTATCATTTTTATTCTTCATTTATTATTCCTTTGCATTGTTTCAGTATGAACGAATTCAAATTATTTATTTGATATTGTTGATATTTTGCTTGTTTTGAAATAAGACAAAGATGCGTGCAAGATCTAAAGGATACGTCATTCACGAGAAATCAAGGAGATAATGATGAAGACGAAACTTGAAGGCGAAAGTACTCTTCCTATTATTTTATTTTCCACATTTTCCTTAGTTTAAAAATAATCAAACAAAATAATCATTTCTACTGAAATGCTTTTTAAGAGAGTGAACTATCTCTTCATCAATCTACTGGTAAGATATTTTATCACAAAACAGCACTTCTCCGAAAACATGATAATTTTCTAAAAGGAATTCTCGAATTTGATGGAATCTAAGTTGTTTATCTAAATAATTGGTATAATAAATTTTCAATGATAAAAATTACCTGATAGCATTGCAGTAAACAGTAGAAACATTCGTGTATCAGTTTCCTGCTTTTTCGTTACCACACTTATGATAACAATCAGTCAAGCCTTAACTCTTTATTTAAATTTCTACTGGGTGAAATGAAAGTATTAAAAATATATTAGTGGCACAGGATTATTATTGCTCAGCAATATATAGCAGTGATATGCTTAAAAGCTCATCCCTTATCAAAAGAATGCCTTCCAAACTATTGAAGAGGAATTAAGAAGAACAACTTGTTTTGTCAATGACAGAGAACGGCAAAATACATCCAACTTGATTCGCCTTTCTCTTCTGCATTTACGTCTGCTAGACTTCATGATGCTAGTGCCGTAATTTTGCTCTATCGCCGAAATTGCCGTGAAGGTAGATTTAAGTAGATTACCAGTCTTTTCATCTCCTTCTAATAAATTCGAATGGAACGTGTTTTTGTGATATAAATTTAATTGCTTACAAATATATCTTCATGCTTATCAATAAACATCTAACGAAAGTAGGCATTTGCTACTGTTTACCGCTGTTAGCATCTTGCTATTTCATACCTCATCTCTCTGATCAAAATTAAGTGTATTTTGATTTCCGAAAAAGGATCTACTTCTAAGCTTATATATACTCGAATCTGCTTCCTCTCTTTCATCAGCGCCTTCCGTTCGTAGCACTTTTAAATTGGTTTGACAAATGATGTAAATGTTATGTTAGAAATAGGAGGAAACAGGTTGTATCTTTCCATTCGTCGCTAGCATATTTTACAATCAGTTTCTGATATTGAGATTTGCAACGACAGTATGTCATGGTTGCTAAATTTCAAAATTTCGAAAAACGATGGGACCATCGCATACACAATTTATAGTATTAAAAATTGCAGTATAATTCTATTTCTTTAATCTGCGTCCTTTTTGTTTAATATGAAAATCAATCGCATTTTTATAAAATTCCGATTTTAATAATTTGATTGCAGAATACGAGAATTGACTTGAAAGCATTTGTAAAACGAAGTGTCTTTTCATTTGCATAATTTCACTGATTTAACTTATTAAATTATTGGACAAGTTTATATTCAATGCTGATCATACAGTAAATTGTTAAATATAATGTAATAAATTGATGTCAAAAAATAATTTGTGACTAAGTTTCTTCTTGAGTTCTGCGCACGCATTCAGCAACCTTCTTTTTAAATGCCGGATAATTTTCACGGAGCATTTTCTGGAATATTCTGGAAAAACTGCTTGCAAAATGCTCTATTGTTTAGCCACTGTTATTGTTACCAGTGTAGTAAAGGGAATTTATTAATAAGTTAATGCGTCGGAAAAGGAAATATTGGAGCAGAATCGGAAAGCTGGAAAGTCAAAGTGAAATTGAAAAACGAATAATCGCAAGGCGAAATAGTTTAATGTTTCGTTTTAATCATCTAATGAACATAATACACACTGTACTGAATTTTGAAGTATCATTTGTTAATTCTTTATGAAGGGTCGATATACATATAATTTTATAAATTGCATTTCCTTTATTATAAAAGTAACATACGGCAGCATCAACATTAGCAGGTGATTCGTAATTCGGATCTGCAAGCATAGATATAACAGATAGCAAAATTGTTTCGACTGTATGAACCGGCAACCAGCGTTCTTCCGGTTTCTCATAGCCGAAACGATCATCGCCTGGCTCATGAAGGATTGATATACAAACATTACCATCGACATCTACTAAAACTCTTAAAATAAGCTAAATAATTCATTTAGTTATTTTTCTGATAATGATTCAGATGGCAAGAAGTGCCTTTCCAATTTTTATTGGAAATTTAACTTTTGGAATATGTAATGAATAGAAGAATACTGTTTGGATGCCAGATTTTTGATATAAATCGCATTTTTGGCGGCCGTTGCGGATAATCAGCTGGAAAATCTAATGTAGCACGAAATACTCCACCTTCGCTGAAAATTTTTGGGATATTTCAGAAACTAAGAATTTTCTCTTTAATCATCTGATAGATATAATACATTGCATTCAGTTTATCAAAACGCCAAGCTTTATTCATTGGATATTTTCGGAAAAAAATTGAATTATCAATGTTTGAAGGAAAGCTGAAAACATTCACAGGAAATTAAGCATAATTTACTATGGGGTATCTGCTGGTCCCAATACAACCACTTCCCATTTATAAATATCTTCAACATCGCCACGAAGACCAGCTGAGAATCCTTCCGCTGGTGATTGTTTTAAATCTGCAAAACAAAATTTTCAATTTCGTTTCAGACGAATTTTTCGATTCATTTCCAATATATCTTCCATTCTTCTTAACAATGGAACAAAATCTAATATACAATGATTATTATGCTGAACTATTATCATGCTCAAGACTTATAAAGAAATAGAGATTATCGACTATCGATACTATTCAAGTTTATTCCGCAGAGTAGAGTGTTTATGGGAAAAATCAAATAAATACTGAAAACGAACCAACAGGCAATAGCGATTGTTCTAAACTTGATGGTTTCTTGCTAAAGTTAAACGATACATGCGTTTGAAATTGAAGTCATATACATCCGGAAAATCTAAGGATTGTGGGATTTCTAATTTTAAAATTTGGAGTCAAAGGTAGAGTTTAGAATTTGCACTCTTTTAACATGATCACCTATCTCATTAAGTGATACCTCGAAGTTGTCTCTTCAACAACAACGCTGATTGCGATATCGAATTAGCGGTACTCATCAATCGTGCAACCGTTGCACACGTTATCTTCTTAATAAATGTTACAATGTCACAAATATGTATATCTTATATTGCAAAAGTAATCAAATTTGAATCTGCCACCATACTTCGGAATTGCAGTGATTGCATGCAATAATGACATGCTGTTTACAATGAGTAGCAGTGCCATGCCATCATTAACATTATCTATTTTCATCTTCTAGTGAGAAAGTTTTGATCATCCACTCGACAGAGGCCATATATGAATATAGAAAAGCTTAAAGGTCGCAGATCTGGTCGCTTATATGCGACAAAATATACACTCCAACGATGCTATGTAATGAGGGAAAAGGCAAAAGAGAGAGAATGAATGAAATGACAATGATGAAAGAGAGAGAAGAGGAAGCAGATAAGGAAAAGAGATTGTCGTACATACAACAAGCATTCATCATTCATGATTTTATCAAATCAAGTATTAGCATGTCTATCTGTGCGCGGATGTGTCGCTTCTGGATTCTTCCATCATAATAATGTCAATAATAATGGAGTGTATATCATCTATGCGTATCTCGAAGTTATCGATTTCGAGAAAACAGTTGACCCAATGATGATGATATTCATTCCTCGCAATGTGGACGTCACAGATTCACTGCTTCACAATTACAGTAACATTCCATCATTACAATATTTATTAAACACCTGCTACATAGCAATTCGTTCTCTCTGTTAACAGACTTCTCTATCAATCTTTCTCTGTGTTTTAACACTCATTTAAATTCCTTTTTCGACCAGCCCTTGTATCTTTGATCAGATAAGAGGCCAAGTAATCTGTAAACTTTGAACTGTCAAACTAATCATTCTTATCTACTCTCTTCATTTCCTTCTTTTTTTCCATTGGAGATTCTTATCTACTCTATTCATTTCCTTCTTTTTTTCTATGTATCCAGATAGCACATTTTCACTTGCATGTTGGCTTATTACAATTCTTTAACTTGTAATTTCTTCCTAATTTGCATGACTGATTAGGAATGAGATACCGGTTCACTTATTTGTGATTGGAATTATCATATACTCTACTTACTTGACTGCATTTTACTAGATGGAATGATTTTTTTATTTGTCTTCGGAAGGAACATCAATGCTTCTAAAATTTGCTGCTGCTTTTCTTTCGATAGCAGAGAAGTGACAATCACATGGAAATTGTATTTTATGGTGATTGTCGGACAGTTTGATATTATTATTCTCATGATCATTAATAAAGCAGAATTAGTTGCAGCAGCAACTCAGTACAATATGCACTTTCACTGCACTCATGCCATCACACTTCGCTATTACCATCGCTGCTTTTAAAATTATTTTGAAAACAAATGAAACGCATTATGCAGAAATATTTGGCAACCATCAATTCATTGCTGGCACGCACTTTTGCAGTACCTCTCTTCGCTAGCAGTATGGATGGATCTGTTGCAACGTATCAATCGTTATACAATAGTACTTTAGCAGCGCAAGTTCAGACTAACGACAATTCGAGTAAAGTTGAGGTTTGTTATTTTTCATTTAACAAAGAATGTTAACAGAATGAAAGAAAATTGATAAGTGATCAATTTCTAAAAAAGCTTAAAATTTCTAATCTTTTTAATGGTTGAGCTTTACTGCTACTGTCAGTTTCATTTTCATGTCCTCTTTTAAGTAATCTCAGTGATATTTTTTGGCCGTGTGCATCGTATGAATTAGTTCAGCTGCTTTCTCTTGGATTCTTTTATATTTATTGTCAAAATACGATTTATAAAAGTTTACAATATTTCAGAAGTGTGTTTTTAAGCCTAAAAAAATTTTGATTTTGTCCAAGTTAACACGATTGGAATATGAGAGACGAACTCATCCGTTTCTTGACGAAACTCAGCTGAAAAAGGAAGTGAAATTTTCTAAATTTACCTATGCATTCATCTTTTTCTTTTTCTTCGTTGCATTTTACCAACTGTGCAATTATTTTTTGCTTATCATCTGGAGTGAGTTTATTCCTTATAATCACATTTTTTCAAGTTGGCACGGCGAGGATCTAACTATGAAAGGTCTTCGAAGGCGATATGACGAACATTATCAATTTTTGAATGTCATGATAGATGAACTAAGGTCTGTAAATTGTTTTTTACTATAGTTTAATATTCATATAATTCTTATACTATTGTAACTTTGTGCTTATAAAAAAAATTGTGAATTTTTTTCTTTAATTTTTTTTAGAGAAATTTAGCATAAATGTGAATATTGAGCATAAATTGTTTGATTGCTTTGTTAGTTACAATTCAATATTTAATTTCAGAGCTTGTGATATTGAAACTCGAACAGTGCAGAAATTCGATTACAATAATGCTGCAGTTTCATGGGCTGATGCTATATTTTCTGCAGGTGGTGATGGAACGTTCCTGCACGCAGCCTCAAGAATTTCATCAACGGAAAAACCCGTGATAGGGATAAATACCGATCCTAAGGGGTAAAACCTTTATAATTTTTTGAATAATTCAAATTTATAGTGTTTTTATTTTTTATATTAATATTTCGGAATTTGTGCAGATTGAAATTTGGAATGAAGTCTTGCACTTTAATAAACAAAAATCGTGTACATGAAATAATCTTGTACTTGCATACTAAGTGCATAAAATTTGAATACATGATTTATTTGCATAATAGTAATTAACACTTTATTTCCTTTACATCTTCAAGTCGAACACTGTGATTCTAATTTTAGCTCGGAGGGCTATCTTTGTTTGTTAAAGAAACTGTCACACGAGTATTTCAGAGGTGCTTTAAAGCAATTACTAGCTGGTGATTTCAGGTACGTTAAAAACATTATTTTTGAAGCTAAGTCCATTAAACTTTCTTATATCTAAAATTTAATATGGACATAAGTTAGTAATTGTCCTATCCTTTTTTGTCAACAGTCAACTTTTTATTCATATTTTAAAAATCTTTTTCGAAACATTTTGTTATATCTACATAGTTTGCCATTTTCAAGATCTTGGTATTATTTGATAAACATGATGCAATTTGAAAATTTTTCTGTTGTTTCCTTTTGTTCTGCTCATATTTCATTATTTTCTGTTTATTTAAAGTAGTGAAGAAAATTCTTTTTTACTTTTTACCAATGACTGGCATTTACCAATTACAGTTGAACAATAATATGGTATAAGTTAGGTTGTAATTCATTCAAATTATAATTTCGCTTTAATCATAAATACTGAGCATCAGTTTTATTTCATATAAATTTTAATTTTTTTTAACAGGTGGTTATATCGACAACGTATACGCATACATCTAGAAGGTGATGTTGGAAATATTAAACCATTTTATTTGCATGATGAGCAACTCCCTTTTCATATATCAGAGAAGAAGTATGATTTATTTATGCAGATTTTGTTAACTTTTGCTGATTTTCCAACTAGATTTTTATTCGTAGAACATCTTCATTTATGTCCGCATATTACAATCCCAGTAAAACTTGGTAATTAGAACTTATCCTTTTTTTGGCTTTCAGATCATTTGTTTCCTTATTATGCAAAAATCGTTTTTATATTCAAAGCTTCTTTAATAAATTGCAAAGTTCGCATTTCACTAAGTTTATCTAATTCTCCCACATTTTTCTTTTTTTTTTTTGCTTTTCCCTTACTATGTATGATGAGAAGCAGTTGAAACATAAAACTTCTCTGGAATCTTTGCTCGCAGTCGTTTACGTATTCCATTCAGTGTTTCATTGCACCATCGATGTTTTTTATTAAACTTGTTAACTTTTATCTTAGGAAAATGTTGAAAACAAAGAGAAAATCAGTAAATACTGCTGAAGGATATGTGAATGTGCTATCCGATTTGGCTTTAAATGATGTTTTTATTGGAGAGAGCTTGTCATCACGTGTTTCTTATTATGAAATTCAGTGTGATGACGGCGAAATGGTAAAACAAAAAAGCAGTGGTGTTGTTATATGCACAGGTTCGATTTTTACAGGTTCGATATCTCTAAAGTCTTTCCAACAATCCCAGATAACTAGTAAATATATTTGTGTAATATATTTGACTTTTCAAAATTAAGCAGTTTGAAACTCGAAGCATGAAGAGAAAGAACTACGTATATTTCAAATTTTAAAAAATTGATTTTTAGATTCAAAAATTTCAGAAAAAACTAAATTTAAATTAGAAAAAAATTTCTATGGTAGATGAATAGCGATTGTGAAGAGAGTCATATGCAGAATAATATATATTGAGCAAAAACAGTGCTTATTGTTTTCTCGTCTTTTCAATTTTTTTATGTTTTGTTACAGTAACAGTAAGACAATGCAATACGTCTTCTGCTGGTAAGACATTAATTTTTGTTTTTTAAGAATCATATAAAAAACAAACAATTCAGGATCTGGTTCTACTTCTTGGTATTTCAATATAAATAAAATAACTGATCACTGTGTGTCTGATATTTTGGATATTGTTTCACAAGAGACCGATAAGATGACATTAGAAAAGGACAAATTATTAATCCGAAGGATTCGTGATATTTATAATAATCGTTTATTGTTCACTCCGGATTGTGAAAGTAATTTTTTTCCTTCATCAGTGTTTTCCTAATTTGCTAACAAAACAATGTGCTAATTTTGATGGATTTTCTAGATGAGGATTTATTCTAACTTTATTTTATATTATATCTGCTCCAACACTCCCTGCAGATATGGCTTACTGTGTTCGCAATCCAATATATAATGCAACGTATCCAGAATTCCCATTGCGTGGATTTGTGAAGCGTTTGCGATTGCATTCACGTTGTTATGATGCTCATTTAGTCATTGATGGTCGAGTTGCCTACAAATTTAACGATGGTGCTGAAGCAGTTCTTGAGGTTCTATTTTCTGTTACACTTAGTTCATGAATTGCCGTAAAAATATGTCTGCGTGAAATCAACTCTTGAAATATGAACCTCGTTTTTAATAAATTTAAACTGTCTGCATCATATAAACACTTGCACCATAACGATAGTTAAACTTCGAATTTCCATTTATGTACAGATTCAATTATCACTTGAAGAAACAATACTGAAAAAATTGAAAGCTGAAGTTGTCAGAATCCGTGTCTTTAAAAGAAAGGCTATTTGAATATGTTTAGCATTATGTATCTTTTATTTAGAAATATATTTGGAATATTAAGCCTCTCTTCCATATCGCAGTGAACGACATTGTAGCAGCATTAAAACACAAACATTAAAAATAGGTGACGTATTTCGTAATACTGCTAATATAAAAGAAAGCATTAAAAGTCAGCAAACATATTCTCCAATCAATGTCTCTGTTTCATTCAAAAATATTAAGGATTGTTACAAGTAATAGAAAGCTTACGGTAGTTTCTCTTATTTACAAAAATTTCAAGTCTATATTTAACAACAAATTTACAGATTCATCCCGAAGATGCGCTGAAAACAGTCATATTTCGCTGACGGGCCCTGCGATTATATTCATGGCATGTAATAGTATTCTGTAAGTTGTTGACGCATATTAAAGTTTATTCAGGTTCTCGTAGGCAATATTTTGGTAAAACTTGTCATTCTACACAAGTACAAAATTTTCCTGACTTCATTATTTTTGCTTTGCTTCTATTACTCAAGAATTATACAGTGTTACACTATAACTGCTCTGTATATTTTATATACAAATATTCTTTAATATTCTTTCAGTCACATTTGTCACATCAATCAGAGAGATGTAATCAATCCAGCACTATTGGAGCTACGTAGCACCGTAAATCATAGTCATTTTTTGCATTTTTTGTTTTGTTTTTACTGTTATTGAATTAAAGAAAAAAAACAGTTGAACCGTCTGGACTGCCAATAAAATGTTAATAGAGCATCAGTCCTAAAGCGCTTCTTCTTCACTTCCCTTCCCCCATATAAAGGCTTTTTTGCTTTAGAAAACATGTTCGTGGAACTCTTTGATAGTCTTCAAATAACCAAAAACAACGCTGTAAAAAATCTGTCCCAGATGTATTTGTCATTCACACAATTATGCGGAAAAGAAATTACATTTCCATTGTACAATGCATTTCATTCTTTATGAATTATGAATTTCATTGAAACAAAATATATTTATAACAAATATGAAATTACTGATTGAATTGTATACATTATGAAATATAATAATATAAGTTGATATAAACAATGCATAAGACCAAACACCATAAATAGAGCAAATGGGAATTTCCTAAATTAAAATGGCTTCGCTCGTCTCATATTTGAGGTTGATTGTTGGTTCCAGAATAAAACGGCTTCAAACTCATACCAATAGGTATTAACAAGTCACGATTAGCAATCAGTTTCGGAATTAATATCAAAAAATGTACCGCCATCTGAATCATTATCAGCTGGAAGGACATCTGGGGGTGATTCCTGTATGGAGAATATCTGAAAACAAATCTAAGATTTAACAGATAGAAAATACATGCATATTTGAATACAGTATATTTCTTCAAATTTACATTTTGGTTTATCGTAGAAGGATTAACAATAAGAGTTGCAGCATTTGTCGAAATGCTACTGCGTGGAAAACATAAACCTAAACATACAACTCATGAATTCGTGTGAATTGTGGTGGTAATGTAATAATTACTAATGCAGAGAAGGTGAAGCTTAAAGAGAAAATTTACTATAAGTATACAGATTATTTTTCCTTTGAAATACAGGATAAAATACCTCATCAGGATCTAGAAGATCAGGTGGTACTTCCTGCATTTGCACTGAAGGAGCATGACGAATTTGCCTCAAATGATCTAATACTTCTTGTTTCAGAGCAGCGATATACTAAAAATTATTAATACTGCACGAACATTATATATATAAATGAAATGATGCATAGAGGTATTTAATTTCTAATAAGACTTCAACCAGCATTTTTATAAAAAGTGACGACTATAAGAAAAAGTTGAAATGATACTATGCAAATATGAACAGATTCCCGCATCACCGTAATAATTTTTTTATCATAAAATTCTTAAAAAACCCGAAGTACTTGATTGGACAGACTTCTTTAGTATTTTGATTCTCTTGCCTCTTCGCCAAAGTTGGTCTTAGTGTAAATTCTGGAGCAAAAAACTGCAGATATTCTGAAACAAACACTTCAAATATAATAAATTCTCTCTAAATATTTAGATATCGACTGATCGTTAAGAATATAAAATTGGTATTTTGAAAGCCAATAAAAATATACCAGTATTATTTGGAATTTCGTCTGGTATTTCATCCTTTTTACCAACTAAAATTGCAGTTTCGTACGTCCAACACCGTGCAACGTTACGTAATGTATAACCACCACCGCCAACTGCAAGCATTGGGATTCCCAAACTACGAACAAAATCTACACACTCTCTAAAAATAATTTTTAGTAACTAGAGAAATTGCATCATCTATAAATTCTATAAATTGTATCAATGGAAACTAAAGACTGAAATTTTTTGATAATTGATGCAGCAAGAATCATTACGATTTCCACAGTAAACAAAAACAAAATCATTACGACTTCCACAAAAAACAATTATTTAAAACAATGTAAGACATAATACGACATATAATAGTTCTTATGTTTTTGTGAACATATTGAACACCAAAGATAACGAACCCATGACCTGAAAAGCTCAGGTTAAAACATCCCAGACGATCACATCCTAATGAATCAGCTCCACATTGCAATACAATAACTGATGGATTGAAACAATCGATAACAGCTCGTACGACTGGCTTGAATAAGGAATGATAATCTAAAGTGAATTTAATCCCTAAACTAAAGCAATCAATTTCAATTTAAATTTCCACAAGATTTCTCAGAAAATGAATATAGATGCATAATATTAACAAACTTCAAATAAGCTAATGAAAAGAATAAAAAATAAGTAAATTTAATCATCGACATTTGTTCTGTAAATCTATTAAGATTATATCTGTGTTAGAAAGATGAATAAATGTACTTTCATCATCCATTCCCTCTTTCATGGGAATATTCACAGCATAATAACGACCACTGTCCTGTCCAATATCATACATGTCCCCAGTTCCCGGGAAAAAATAATTGCCGTATTTGTGAAACGAAACAGTCATTACTCGATCAGTCAAATAAAATGCTTCCTGTAAATGTTTTTTCAGAGATAAATGAAGTCTCGAAAAGAGCAAATTAATCGACTAAAATACCATACATCGCGTTATTGATAATGATACTAAATTTCGCAATCATTGATTCGTTAACAAAGATCACCTGAACTCCATCGCCATGATGTATATCTATATCAATATAAAGTACTCGAGGATGATATTTGAGTAATTCTAGGATTCCTATAACAATATCATTTACGTAACAAAATCCCGAAGCTTCACGTTTTTTAGCATGATGAAGACCACCACTCCAATTAATAGCAATATCACTTAAGCCATGATTCAGACGAGCAACACCTGCAAAATGTTACTTTTATTTTACAAAGGTGAAATATTCTCTAGAATCAGCATAATATGTTTTCAACTTAATTGGAAGAAAAATAATTAAGATGATGCTCGTTTTTTTTTATGGAATTTGAAACATACCGCTAAGAGTAGCGCCTGTATAAATGGAACAAAATTCAAAAATCCCATCGAAAATTGGACAGTCTTCACCGATATTGTATTGTGAGAAAAGATTTTCATACTGATCAGCCGTACGCGGTGATACTCGCTGAAGGAAATCTACATAGTCCCTGCAAATCATAAAATTTTAAATTTCACATAATTCTTTTGCAAACCACTACAGCTTCTAAAGCAGGTAAGTTGTAAATGACCTTTTCCTTGTCTAAACTCATTTTATTTATATAAATTTAAAATACAATAGGAAATTAAGGGCAGAATCAATAATTTCCAACAATAAGATCGCGATGTAAATCTGTATCAAACTAATGAAAGAAAATAGTCATGCCATTTTCATTATTGCAAACGTTCATACAGAATGCTTGTAGTATTGTCGACAATACAAATTAGTATAAGATAATTTGTCAAAAGAAATATCAGCGTATAAACGAAAACGAAGAGAAGGAAAAGTATTAGCTTTATATGATCTCGAGCTGCTCTGCAAAATTTGGTTTTGCATCACAACACATGTGAAAAAGAAAATGCTTTTTTATATGTAAAAGGCCGGAATGCAATCAAACAGCTTACTGACAAGAAACAATCCTACACGCATGAGCTCGATGCTAAATTTGTCTTGAACTTAAATGAGTAGACGTTTGAAAATTGAGTCAATAAACTACATACAAACACCTAAATTATAGAATATCGGGAATGATTTTAGGACGTGCAAATAACTTACTTTGAATGGAATCGTTCAATCTCAATTGCAGTTGCACGAGGCGGTGTCAGCACAAGCATTTCTTTGTGCAAACCGTAATTAACAATCAGACTATGTAAAGCAGCTAAGCGTTGCGGCTTCATAGGATGCCTCGAACCATAATGAAAATTCGGTACATCGTGATGAAAATAATAGCATACCTCTCGTTTCGTTGTCATTTCTTTCCACTTCTCTTCATTATATCTTCAACCATAGAACGTAGAAAGTAAGCTAGTTCTCACATTTATAAGGATTCCAGTAGAAAGTAAGCTAGTTCTCACATTTATAAGGATTCCAGAAGTCTAAGCTAGATTCGCTATTTGTTCAAAGAAAACCACCACTACAACGTATATGATATTTAAATTAAACACTAGCCTGTAATCTCAATCACTTCCAAAATCACATGCCTCCAGACGATAATTTCAACTTTCAATTACTGACATAATCAGTCATTGATCCAATTTGTTTATTAGAAATTCATGTGTTTCAATAGCACTATTACTAATCTTAAATATCGGAATAATTTCTTTAATGAAAAAATATTCGAATTAGATTTTCAACGACACAATCTTATCACAAAAAAAAAAATGTAGCACGACACACATATGAACATACACAATTCGAACAGCTTAATTTTACAAAGCATCATAAATGGTCCATAAAACAAAACATTTCGAAAAAAAGAGCATTTATACAAACGTATCACTTTTTCTTTTTTCTTTTTCTGGAAGCATATGCATTTTATAAAATATCGAAATAAAATGCTTTTCCAATGCAGGAAAAACAATATCTTATCTGTAAAATTTCTTTCTTATAAGTAAAGTCTCAGACGTAAAAACGCAGGTAACGATTCATTCATCCGCTCATAACTCTTGACCAGATTCTTTACTCAGTAATGAATTCTAGAATTGAAATCAGAAATGCATTTCTAATACCCAAATTCAAATTCAATTAGTTATGGTAAAAGTAATAACTACTAAATGAAGAAATTTTCAACTCAAAAATATAATTAACAAGGAGAAGTGAGGCAACGATTTTTTTGATAATAATACATTCATGTGTTTGCAAGCATAAACACATTGATTAGATGATACCGAGGTTGTCATCTTACTAATAATTAATTCTGAAAAGCGACAATATGTCCTTTGTGATATATATTACATTGGTCATAAGGCTTTTGCAACTGTTCTAGCATTTGACGAAGTGGGCACATAAGTATGATGAGGTGATGAGGATGAATAGGAAGAGGAAGGCGAAGAAGTGGGATGAGAATATAGTTCAGCAAGAAGTTGTGCTAAGGCTGAGCTACTTTCTACACGCGATAACGATAACCAACTAAGCAAACGTTCGTGTCGACGAAGATGTCTGAAAAGTGAACAATATCTAACTTTTAGTTCATTTATATGTTACAAATAAGATGACTAAAGTTTTATACAGATAAAAATAATTTACAGGCAATTATTTATTCATATCATAGACAAGTGAGAAAATTAATGAAAATACTGTTTTTCAATTTTCACAAAAACTCGTAAAAAGTCGAAATAAAATCATTCGTTAAGAAAAATTAACCGTCTTCCATCGTTTGAATAACGCGCCAAATTTCTGAGAATGAGACAACTGGTCAAACGAATGCTTTTTGTTACAGGTCCCTCAGGATCATCCTATAATTTTCAGCAGATTTATATATTTGCGTTAAAAGTTTTAATTTTTAATTATAATTTGACCTTTATATTACAAACAAAAATCACACATTTTGAAAGTAAAACAACATACATTATTGTGAAATTCAAAAAAATATATACTGTAATATCACGAGGAAGATAATTGAAGGCATGCCGTCGAATGGCTTCAACAGCTGCATTTTTTGAATATCCCGGATGCTGCACAATTTCTCGTGGTCTTTCCGGATTAACTGGCCCTAAAGGCAAGCCGAGACCTGCAAATAATAAGAAAATTAATCCTGAACAAATCTAACTCTTAATCAATGTCGATTCTTCTTCAAACTGATTTCACCTTATCATTTCATTTAAAAATTATATTATAGAAAACACTTTATTCTATTAATGAATTCTGATAACCATAAACCTTCTTTTCGTCTTTTAGCTGCAGCTTTTAAAGCAACTTCATTACAATGATGATCTTGCAAATGTGTCACCATTGACCATTTGGCGCGCACTGTTGAATCACATCGTGGCCAGTGACATTGTATGTTATGGTCATCGCCAACATGTTCTTTGGTGCAGTGATAAAGAACGAAAGACGCAGACGAAAAGTGCCTTTAAGATGAAATTCGAAAAAATTCAGAAATAAAGAGTGAGAAATATGCAAATCCTTTACACTTTATATTAATAAAGTAACTTTTATACGGCCAAATATCTTTCAAAAATAACTGCAAACGGCAAAATTTTCAGTTAAAAAACATTACGCACAACTATAACAAAAAAATCCCCTACTTACTTTCCGCATCCGTTCCATTCACATAAATAATCGTCATTATCAGTTGAAGATGTAGTTGGCTTGCTGTTGGAACAGGCTGATATTCGGCGTCGCTTCGTAGAAACTGGAGAACAGGATGTAGATGCAGAAGATTTCAATAAATCACAGTCATCATCACGAACGCTTCCTACAGCAGATGTTGAGGGATGTATCATTTGAGTATCATGACTCGCGTTTGCCTACATTCATTACCGGCTTCGCCTTAAAATAAATCCTGATTTACATTTTATATTTTGGATTTGATTAAAATTAATTCAACCAGTAAAGATCCGCCGCTACAAATGGTAGAAAATAACAATGTAATCAGGATTCAAAACGAGAAAGCTAGAATATCGATAATGATATAGAAGATTTTGGATTATATATAATGTCTCATTGAGTCATATTCATGATTCACCGCTATTTGGACGAAACATATAAATTTTGGTGAATATTTTAAAAAGAATTACGGTTTCGGCAGCTCATATAAAAAATATAGAATCCTTCATTGTTTGACTTTTCTCATTAATAAAAAGACAGCTTTCACCAAACTGCCCAGCATTAAAATGTTTGAGATTGTTCCATTTATTTCTTCCTTACATATTCATAAAGATTAAGAAAATCTTGCATCTTTCGAGCATGAAGATGTTAGATCTCCATTCAGTGTTTGACTAATCGTATTTCCGCAAGACTGCGTAAGCTCATTATCAAAGCCATTTACGACACTTTCATTATTTATAGTTCGACTATCACAAATCCCATTCAAATGCCTTGCAACAGCACTTTTTGTTTGTACTTGATTATGTACCTACAATTTTCAATTACTGACACAATTCTGTTAAGAGCAAATCGCTTCCATCTTACAAGAATGACTATATGTTTAAGATGACAGACGCAGAATCTTAAAAATAACAATTAGAAAAAGTGCATTAAAAGTCCTACAACCACTGATGATATTCTAGTTATGAAAAATAATTAGAATATTCAACTATATATTTTTAATATTAACTGGACTTAAATCTATAATAGAATAATAGAAAACGATTTACTTGCGAAACACTACGTTTTTCATCCATAGTATTTACAATTGTTCGAGAGGCATTCTCTATACGCAAAATCTTTGTCTCATGTCGCTGCTCCGGTATGAAATCACGGGCTTCAATCGCCATACGACAAATCTCAAATTATATTGTTATATCAGTAACCCATGGAATGATTATTCTTTCTCCTCATTTTTACAAAATTTTATCACAATTCAATAAATTCGGAAAGATCAAGGTACTATTCTATTTCGTCCTAATGAACTGTATACATTTAGCAATTTCCATTGCACATTTCTGCAAAGAAATTAGGATATAATTTTTGTTGCGAAACTAGGACATAATTACTATTAATTATTACTACAATTACCTGTTGGCCAATTGATAAGCTGGTTGAGGGTTGAACGTTCGCTACATGAGAGGAACAGGAACGCGTCACGTCTTCTGAGAGATATGAAGTTGGTAAAATTGCTGGTGCACCACTCGCTGTTTCACTTATTGGTCTATAAAGCAAAAAATACTACAGTCAGCATAGAGAAAAGAAATCCTTCCTCAATTTACGAAAACTGGCACTCCAAGGGAATTCGAAAGACATTTCAGGCATATTATCAAAATTAAGTGTACACTAAAAAATACAAGCGATAGGTTCAAGAAGTTTAAAATTTTAAATGCTTTGTATAGAAGAGAATACTTCTCAATGGCAGCAGTGGCAGCAACTACAGTAACCGTAGTATGACCATTCAAAATCGTCGGTGCATTTGTGTTGTCTGTTAACATTTTCTGCACCAGTGGATGATTCGCCACCAGAGATGTATGAGAATCTGTATTTATAGCTGCAAGCATTTGATAGAATAATTTAGTTAATCTGAATAAAGCTTAGTATAACTAAACTTAAAGTTCAATAATCAGAACTATTTCCAAAACAAACCTAGTACTTAAGAAGATCAAAGTATAAACTTGCCACTAAAATTTTCATGGTTATTTATATTCGGATTCAATCGACACATCCTTATATTTTCAAAAACTGGCATGTTGCTGCCAGATGATGACTGAACTCGAAGTATAACATTTGGATACATCGCTCTGAATAAAAAAAATTCTAACTGAATATAGTTAAAACAAATCTGATCTCAAGAATTATATTTCTTACAAGTAATTTTTCACTTGTTTAATTCTAGGTTATCTCCAGAATATTTTCAGACAAATATAGAAGAAGCACTGCAAAATAAACCTCATGATGTTTGTGAAAGTCTGGACAGAACCCGAGAGGGCACCATACCGATGCCGAAGATCATCAACATAGCTAGCATATAATTCTCCCCGAGGCACTATACTGCCCATCTCGAAGACACAGTTCATTCGAATCCATTTTGAAGTCAATTGCTCAACCTACAAAAACTATGCGTATGAACCAAACCATATTTAGTTATAAAATTAATACACTTCTGAAGAAAATGAAAAATTTGCTACACGAAGCGGAGAGCCAGAATTTAAAAAAAAAAAAAATTACTTTGGAATCTCCAATTATTGGCGCTGAAGTGTTGGAAGTACCACGTTGAGTCATCAATTTTGACGGATAATTTGTGGAATGAGTATTTACAAACGAACCTTGTCTGACTGCCTGAAATATTTATCGTCAAATTTTTATTCTTGAAATAAAGGAAAATTTGTTAAACTAAGTTCCTCTAAAACTATACCTGATTTTGAGTTATCGGTATATTTTGAGGGGGTGGAGGGGCAAGCTGTGAAGGCCCATGAAACTCAACTACTTTCATTCCAATTAGTCCGGATGGACCAAAAGAAACCGCTTCAACTGTTGCCAAAGACACCAATGTATCAATTGCATGAGGGAAACGAGATAACTGGTAGCAAGCAGTTGCTCCCAGTTCGGAGATCTATAAAAATTACTAACTAAATAACGAACGATTAAAAAATCACATTCAAAAAAGGAACACTTCGGAACACAAATACATTTAATAAGCTGCAAACTTTGATGACTCTGGTCAGTTCCATACTAAGTAATATAAATAAGAAAAAAAAACTATTATATGTCATAACTAGAATATACCTGATATAGAGATTCCAATGTATAAACACACATCATGATATCCTTGACAGAAATAACGGTGAATATTTTATTTAAAATACGATGATCGAGAAATTCACAAATAAGAGATTCATTACGCTCGTTATTGCACAACCCAGAGAGAATTTCGAGAGCTCGAATTACCTGTAAATTATATAACTGCTTACCTAACGATGTGATTATTTCGAATCTTTTCTCAAGGTCATAATTATTACGAATTCTTTTTTTTAAGCAAGATAATATGATAAAAATTAACAGTAGAATCACCAAAAAATATTCTGAATATTATATAAATAAAAGAATATATCATTCCCCGTTGAAAGACGTATGTACTACGTAAGATATTTTCATTTTTTTTTTTTTTTAAATATTTCCTACGAATAAGATTAACTCACTAGATTTAACATCTTAATAAACTTACTCGAAATTTATCATCAGAATGAAGACAGCATGAAACCGTTTTCAATAACAAATGATTGGTTGAAGATGATTCTTCTGCCAAAAGATCAATCTGAAATTCAATGTAATAGTCACAGCCTTTAATGACTGAAACTTTTTCTATAATAACAGTCAGCACATACATACTGAGTTTTAAAAATCAGATAAAAATCCTGCCAAAACATCGGAAAAGTCTATCAGAAAAATAAATTAATAACAAAATAAATGCCTACTTCACAAGCAATATTACTTAGCGCATCAAGTGCAGCTGTTCTCAACATACTCCATTTACAATTCGAGCAAATAAAAAGAAATCTGCAAAAAAAAAAAAACAATGAGAATGAGATAAAAATCATAACAGCAATATGCCGCTATGGTTTATCAATTCATTCCAAACAATTCTTATATATTCTATTTTAATTATTAAAAAACAAAGTTATTCAAAAAATCAAAAAGAAAGAGAGAATAAATATGTAATTCGACCGAAGCAGAAAGTGATCCGTATTTAATGATAAACCCTATTGATAATATCAGTAAACGATTAAATAATCCGTATTTTGACTTAAATCTCCAAAAATATACTTAAGTAAAGGCCAGCTTGCTGCCAGTACAGCTTTATTAATCACTTCGAAGGAAAGATTCCTTATAATTGATAAAACTTGCTGTACTCTCCATGATACAACATTTCGTGGTTGAAATTCAGTATCCAAACCACAAAATATGTTACTTTCGTCTTCCGAAACCTGAAAATGAAACGGAAAGATAAAATACTTTCTCATCACTATCCATTCCAAAGGTGACTTTAAATGACCTTAGAATCCATGAATTTAAAATACTAAAGCAATATTAAGTAAAGAGATTTTAACAACGCTTACATAATTAAAGATTGAAACAAAAACTATACTCTAGAGGGTCTAATATGAGGAATAAGCTTGAGGACTTCGTCATCAGTGATACCAGCTCCACTCCAAAATGCAATAAAATTGTGACCGGAAACCAATTCCCAACTTCTATACAAATCATAAAATGCTTGATCACCTACAATGAAAATTCTTCCAGCATTTACGATGATAATCCTTAAGTATTTATAAAAAATCAACTAGCTAAGCGATATACAACTTAAAAATGCATTTACTAAAGGCTAATTAAAAAGAATATTATTGCTTTATAGCAAAGTTTTTCATTTTTTTGTAAAATTTACTTCCAAAAAATTCTCATAATTTAAGATTCACTTCATCTTTTAAACAGCATGTTACAAACCGTCTGGGAATATAGCAAGATGGGCGACCAGAAGTGTGATAATTTGTGGAGCAGCAACAAGTCGAAGAACACGGGGTCCAGGATGGGACAAAAGTGTGCATACGTTAACAGCAAAATCCACCTCAAATACACAAAAATCAAACGTATCTCTTTGAAAAAATCATCAAAAAACAAGAATCTATCACATTGTATAAAGAACAGATGAAAAAATTACTTCATTTGGTAATCCAGAAAGGAGACTTTTAATAATACGATCATACTCTGCTTCCTTCTTTTCTGGCCGCAATCGAAAATATTCTGCAAGTTAAATACAAGAAAATAACATCCTTACGTACGTAAGGCTTACAAATGACTTTTATAGAGAACAACCTGAGAGAATATACGTATAAATGCATTTCATACACACCGTACATGGAATATTGATGCATTATCAAGAATAAAGAAGCGCAAAGAAAAACAAAAATCCCATAAGACATGGCATTCACAACTTTTCACAGAATAAAAGTTTTGAATTAAGTCCAAGTTTGTCAAACTAACTTCAATCTTCATAAAATCTAGTCTAACTTTACAAATTAATTGTAGTTGTACCTGAAGCTTGTCTCTGTCCCATACTTATCGGACAATCGGCAGTGGCCAGTGATGAAAATCCTTTACTTCGGCTTCTCGAACTTAACATGTCTGAATCTGCATCATCTACTTCACCAACCAACTCATTCTGCTCATACTTCGAAAGATATCTAAAAAGGATGTTTGAAATTAAAAAAAAATATATGTGAGAAGAAATTTTAATTAAAATAAAATTTCAAAATTTTAATCAACGAAATAAGAGAAGCAGCTGCGTGAATTTAACAATTAAGGTTTCAAAATCCAAAAGTTTACCGCATGTAAAGTACTTTGACTGCATGTTCAGCAACTGCCACGCCGTTCGTAAGACCGATTGCACGAGCAATATCACCCCATTTTTCATTAAATGATACCTAAGAATGAAAACAAAGAAAAGTTTAATGCACCACATACTAGAAAAGTCAACTCTATAAATAGAAAGTAGTCTGACTTATGTGTAGCTAGATGCAAACGAAATTTTTGCTTAGGACAATCAAATAAAAAGAATGGGATCCAATTTTTGAATATAGATGCAACTAATAAGTTTTTGACCACATTCATTGCTAAGGAAAACTTGAATATTTTGCAACTATGTTTAGAAATGAACTACTTCACAAAGAAACTTCATATTTAAACATCGAGCAATTTAAGTGGATGAAAAATTTTATGAAGACGCTGTAATAAGAGAAAAAGATCTCTTTGGAACCGAACGAAAAGTAAATCATAAGATAATGGAGTTTTACCTTCAGTCATTGTACGTCAATTTGCAAGTACAAAAAATGCTGCAATAAGATGTGAACATTTTGAATTATTTTAAACTATGTAAGGTAATAACAAAAAGCGTAACAATGAGAGGATGTAAAACTACTAGAGAGAGAAATATTTCAATGATTATTCAGAATTTTTTGGAAAGATAATTCCGCATAAACCGAAGCATTTTCAATGTAATAATTCAAATAATCTAATATTTATAATTTGTAAATCCTTTTTTGTTATCATTGTATATTTATTTTGTTTTGCACTTTTTTGTCACTAATATTTATAATTTGCAAAAAATTATAAAACATTTAAATTTCTTGCAAAATATATTCAGTCATAATTTGGAATAAAACAATGAAACCTTTTGCCAACCACCCATCGAGATGACAGCGTCATACAAACGAAAAAGATCCACTTCAACACCTTGAATATGTGGAGATTTTAACCGACAATTCCTGCAATATGCTGATTTGTATGTAAAATAAATCTTTAGTTTTGTGATTTCTCTAAAAAAAGTAGATGTATAATTACAGAGAACGCGTATTTTGTTTTCCAATGAGAAATGCACTATCTCGAATGACTGAATATACTTTCTTTTACTTTAGCAAATTAAATTATATCATGAAAACGCTAAAATATGAATTAAAAAAATGATTCAATAACCCATAACCAATGAAAAAGATTATTACAATTCTATTCTAACTATTACAGACCGAAAATTTAAATATTAAAAATTCGTATGTGAACAAAACTGACCATCGCTTTTTGTAAAAAGTCCGTAAACTCATATGAAACTCCGAACATCGCTGCACTTTATCGGGATTTTCCATCAATTTGACGAGATACTCCCCATCGACGATTTTCGTTTTCGTCGCTCCATTTTTCTGAGATCTGAAATTACTGGTAAAATCTAAAAAAACAAAAACAATAAGTTCCTATGTGAACCAAGCACTAGCTAATTATGAATTTTTTCTTTTATACAAACACTAGATGCGACGTTTCGTAAACATTTAAAAATAAAACATGTTTTAGAATGCATAGTGAAATACATCTCAATATCAACAATAAGACCATTACATTTGCAAGATTAGCATTTTATATCTTGATAGTAACAATTTATTCTGATATGCCAAGAAAGTTAATATTTGATCCTTTTCATGCTTCGCTGAACAAGACATCCACAGTGATATTTCAAAAGTTTGCTGGATGGTAATAAAAAATTTTGGGATGTATGATGTGCTTGAATATCATAAATGTGCTAATTTTATCTCACTTTAGACAAGTACTTCTTAGGATACAATCCTAGATCCGACAAATAATCTAAACAGTCTAAAAATTACGGCAAAAATGTATTTCGGAACAATAACAAAACAATTTTTATTCTTAAACTGAGTACAGTGGAAAGATAAGAGGGAAGAAATAGCACTTCAAGTGCATTTTCTAGTTGCATGGATGCATAAGAAACGTTTGAAACTGCTAGATTTTCAAAAGTTTTATACAAATTTAGATCATTCACATGTATTCACCGTTAGTTATATCTAAAAACAGTTTAAGGATTTTGCATGATTTCAAGATGCAATTATTAGATTTCAGCCCAACATTTCCCTTATATCTACATATACTTTAATGTTTTGTAACCCTTCTATAATCATGACCAGGAGAGCAACACAATGAGAAAAATTATCATGAAAAAATGAACGCATATTTACATTTAAAATGATGTTAACTTCAGATAGCTAAGCTGCTGTAGAAATTTCTACTAAACCAGTTTATCCAATTTGTCCATCTTATTCGATATGCTATTTTTATGAGATACATATAAAAGCTTTCACACATGCACATTATGGTGTATACTCTTCCAGGGATTCTATAAACTGATTTAATGAATTAAAATTTTACCAAAAAATTATCCATAACATGCAGTTACACTCGGATAAAACAAAAACTAAAAGAGTATTTCATCGCATAAAAAACGAAGTCGTGATGAGATTATAAATGCTAACAATAATTAATGACATTAATTAATTCTACACTCGCTGTGTAATGTCAAGAATTAATATACAAATTCCGGGATACTTCACGCAATTCAAAGTTGGTATCTCAAAATGATCGATTAAGAATAATTCCATTTCGAAGACGTTAATTTCTCCAACAAAGGCTCTATACGATCTTTCTCTAAACTAGTACATATTAAATCAACAATTCATAGAATGAAGAAAGAAGTTCAATCATAACCTGTATGTGTAATTCCTATGTAGAAATTAAGTACCAAAGAAAACTGAAAATTTCCGGAACATTTGAATTTCAATGAGTTGGTACCATTAGCACATAGTTTTTATTGTTTCCGAAATGGCTTATATAATCCGGAACTTATCTATTATGTACATGTAATAGAAGCATGCACTATGTATGGCTGCTGCTGGATAAGCAGACAGTTTCAAATTCAAAAGATTAAAGATTAATGAAAAATATCACAGCACGTACGTCAATTAATCGAACATTTTGCGACAATTTATTTTGCTACTATACTCCTTTTACTGTTTTACTACTTCAAATGCAATTTGCACTGGAATCCAAAGCACTTTGGTACCATTATTATCTCCTGTACTCGCGTTCCATGCAAACAACGAAAATACATACTCAAAGATTGAATGCAAATATTACAAACATAGCTATCACATAGATGCAATAGAATCGTCAGTGTAAAGAATGAGACACTGCCGAATGTGTCGCAAAACATAGTAGCAGCTTTGTCGCAGCAGCACCTACGTAACAATGCTGGAACGATATGCTTTAGAAATAGGAGCACGCAGGAAAGTAACGTATACATAACGTATACGAGAGGTATTAGAAATCACGTGTACGATTAATATACAAACAGAGAAAACTGAGCAGCAACACTGATACAGAGACACATCATTTCGAACAAAACCAACAAAAAGATGGCTGTCAGAAAATCTTTCCTATTTGTACGTACTACACGTACGTCTCGTGTTTCCGATAGATCTTGCAGGAACACGTGCAAACATACAGATATATACACGCACGCAATCCATATCGAAAAGTTCAGCGATAAATGCTCCTACCATTCCTTGTTCCTATTGCTTGCTCTGTTTCTTTGTACGTCTGTGCGTGTGTGCTAGCAACAGCAGTGCCATTGGTTGATTGTTCTGGTGGGAAAGCTCACTGTCTGATCATCTCACTAATAGATCGATTTCTACGCAATTCTATTTCATCAGCATACTCGCCGCCTGGATATCTCATGTTAGAAACGATATTTCAGTATCTCTATTCTTTCTTATCTTCGATTATTATTGAAGACTATTCAATAATCCGTGTCAATCACTTTCCACAAACATTATCTCCTCTTTCCTCGTACTCTATGAGTACTCTCTTATCATCTCACCAAATTACCGCTTTCAAAGAACTCACTTGCACCAACATACTATTTCATACATTGTATCGTCATTTGCTACTCTTATCCACTCGCCGATGGCATCGATGAATCCGATCGATAAGTTGCAGAGAGGTATCACTGGCGGATGGATATAGTAGGGAAAAGAGAAGCAGACTGCCAGACAACACTCGAGAGATTATAAAGGCAAAAGAAAATACAGAGGTGGTGGAGATCATTTCAGGAGCGTGTGGTACTTTGCATACAGCGGGAATTCTGTCATGTTGTGTGTCCTTAAACATTTGGTCGATATTATTCTACGGGAATCCATATGTTGTCGCTTTGGGGGACACGTGATTTCTGAAATGGGTTCTAGTGAGGACAGATATTTCAGAATTGAATATTGGCAGTTGGCGATATTTTAAAATAAGCCAAACGAAGTATAGTTTAGAGAATGAAGAAGAGGTAGACTTGACTTGTTTCCTTTGAATGGATGAGTATCTGTCGCTGGTGTCCATTTTCCTTGCGATAAAAATAGCCAAATGGGGGATTTCATGATGGTGTGACGTTGAATGCGCTAAGCATTCTTTATAGTAATGGACTTGGTCTTTGTAATTGAATTTGGCTTATTTGGTATCAGAAGTGATCTCGTTTTTCGGATGTTAATCTTACTTTTTATCTTGTTAATAAGTACAAGAAGATTAAATAATTCTTGGAAACATAATATTAAGCATACTAAATATAATTTAAAATCTAATAATATTTACAGCGATTCAATTCGCATCTTCTGGTCTTTAGATTGATACTGACTGTCAAATCATAAAATAGTAAAAAAATTTATACAATTATAAATGTTGAACTATGATTGGATGTATGCAAAAAATTTCTAACAGAGGCTAAAATTTACCGGTTTAATGTCTTGAGTACACTTTCATAATATTGGCGAATAATTGATATAACTTTGTCTTAAGCTCAACGATTTGCGATTACCTAGTTAGGATTCATGTGTAATTTCTCTTAAGATTACACACGATGCATATACTTCTGTAAATATTTAAAGTGCTGAAGTAAGCAATAAAAGACGATGTTTATCGTCCCGATTTGCAGGTTCTCCGTCGAAGATATCGTCGACTTGTCTTGGCTTCTGATCGCAAATAACATTCTAAGCTTAAAAGACAGTTAATCATTTCAAACAATTGTTGCATAATTGTTTTTTTTTTTTATTTTGGAATTAATGATTTATGAAACATTAAATGAAGCATGTTGAACGAAATACAATGGTAAAGTTAATTGAAATTAAATAAATGAAATGATTAAGAAGTCGCACTGATGATTGCATTATTCATTCGTAAACAACTTTTTTGTCTTACCCAGTGCTTGCTTAAAAGAAAGGACCGAAGAAGTTTTTTTTTTATTGCTTTCAACTGTTTAGATATTTACCTAAAATTAAGGAGGATATCTGTTCTAGAGAATGGTTATTTACATACGTTTGCCCTTCTTTGGTCTTTTTATTTGTGAAACTTTTGCAGGACTTTTTCCATATATGCAAACAGCTGGCATGTTTTGTAACAAAGAAATTATAAATAAATTTTTCAAAGTTTTATAATCTTTTTTTTTAGAAAAAAGGATAATCTAGAAATTCAAATGAGGAAAAATTGCAAAATTTCAAAGAAATTTTGTAATCATTAATTTTTTGATATGAAAACAGTATGTTATATTCCCCAAAAGATATTGTCGATATGGGATGCAGAAGATGCGTTGAGAATTTCTATTCAGCCAGCATGATCTTCGATAGTATATTGGTCATGAAAATTGCATTTATTGTTTCAGATATCAATTTTCAACTTCTACATGATTTGATGATATTCATATGGAATGAAGAAACCAGCTTCTCCTTCCAATTCAAATTATGATTTGAAATTTTTCCGCTGTTCTTAATTATAGGGTTATTTAATGTTTAGATAAGAAGACATTCTGATCAGGAGCGATGAAAAGTGGTCATTTAGAAAATGTGGTGTAGAAAAAGCTTCTTTCTTATTTCTTTAATAAGTTTTTTTTTTTTTTTTGAGATATGAAAGCAATTTGGTTATTTATTTGAAACAGTTAAAAAAAGTTGCAAAAATAATGCTCTTCTCTTTTAGAATAATGTTATCTGATGATAGATAAATGAACTTTCTTAGAAGGAGTTAAAAGAAATTAAGGTGATTATCATCACGTTACGTATATGAATGCTTAACATATCACATGAATGCTCTGTAGAGATGTTATTAACGTGAAAAATACGTTTTGTTTTATTATTCATATGAAAATTGTTTTTTTTTTTTTTTTTTGTTTTCTGTTCGTATCTAAATTGGTAATAAATTGGAACATTTTTTTGCGAAGAAAATCGAAAAGTGGAGTGAATCAATGGCGTATAATTTCTAGAAAGTTAACCCTAGAGAATAGTGTCTATTGCTTCTTGATAATTTGACCAAATATGATGCTGAAAAAAATTTTGAAGGTTCAATTCAATCATCCTACTCAAAAGTATGTTTTATTTTCTTATTGTAATAACTAAATAGTTTAACGACTGAAAATACTTTGATTCGAAAAGTATTAA
The DNA here is from genome assembly GCA_008729115.1 of Dirofilaria repens. Classification (NCBI taxonomy): domain Eukaryota; kingdom Metazoa; phylum Nematoda; class Chromadorea; order Rhabditida; family Onchocercidae; genus Dirofilaria; species Dirofilaria repens. The sequence continues at coordinate 1,245,553 of SNRZ01000001.1, read as the reverse complement.
GATTTCCTCTTTATTCATTCGTCATAGTAATTGGCGTTTTTCGCTAATTAGAACTATGTTTATATTGTAGTACTTAGAATATAATTGGTTTTTGAAAATGCTGAATAGAATAAATACTCTTACTCTGAGTAACAATAATTTCGATAGGATTCACTTATAGTGGCAACAAAAATCAAATAATTGCAACAATCTCTGCATAATTTCAATTTGGTCTTTCTTTTCTTCCCAATACAATAAGTCATTGATAAAGTATGAGACTTTTTTCCTCATCGCATATTACGTTAGAACTGAGAAATGATTGACAGTTTTCGATTTCAATGAATCCAATATTTAATTTAAGCCACTACATTAAGTTTTAATGATTCATTATTGACTTTAAGTTTAATATTAAAAAAAATAAGACTCAAATAATATTGCCATAATAAAAATAAGACATAAAAAAAAGTAATGTATTTTTATTATCCCGTAGATCCCTTCCCACTTTTTTATTATATGTCTTCCAGTTATTAAAAAACTTCATAATGTATGGTCATATTGGCATAATCTTATTAAAAAAATCATCGGAATAACAATTTTTTTAACAATACAATTATAACCAAATGTGAGAAATTAAACAAGTGAAAAAATTTTGAAAAACTAATTATATTTGCTATAAGTGGCAAAATAATTATCTATTATTTCATATACTTCTTTTATCTGTTTATCTTATCTTTTTCCTTCCCTTTACAACTTAGACTAAACCTTTAAACTTTCGTAGTTTTCCGAGTATCACTCTGCATTTATGCATTAAACTTAATTTCGAGAAAGTCAATAATTACTGCTAGATTATTCCAAAAACGAATGATGTGAAGCATTATAAAAGCATTGTAAAAGTCAACCATCAATATATCATTCATACGAATAAACTATTATTATTATATTGGAACAAATCATAGTATATGGTCGGCATATCATCTAATAATAGGAGATCCAGGTATCGGAAAAACCACGTTCGCAACCAGCTTATATCGATTTGATTTATTAAACTCACTTGCCTAATTTTCTTAAAGACGCCACACTATGTAGAAAAAATGACATTGAATTTTTCATCAACTTCGATTGTTTTCAATTGTTCATTATACTATACTTATTTCCAACGAAAATTTATTGCTTATTTCTTTTTTTAATGGTTACTGTAATCTACTGGTTTTGCGTGAACTGAATCCCTGTTGAGCTGAATAAAAATAGAAAACAACATCTAATAATTTTAAGAAGATGTAGCTTTGCAGTAGTCATAGAATCCTAGTTTTTCGATTATACAAAATGTTTGAAGAATTTTAAATATATTTCAAAGTTCATTCAAGATATTTCAAAAGTCAGTGAACGAACTTTTATTACCAAAAGATTTTATGTTTCCATTTATTCAAATGTGATGCTTCGTTATGAACATATAAATAAAGCTTCATAAAAAATTAAACGCACCATATTTAATCGGAAAAATTTTCCAGGAACATAGATTTTTTACTCTTGAAACAAATTAGAATATATTAATAACGGCTTAATGATAAATAATTGTTGTGATAAGTTCCTGATAAATAATTTTTGAAACAGCAAGATTGCTTGTTTAATTAAAGTTTCATGCAAATTTCATTATTGCGAATATTTTGCATCAGTGGAGAAAAATATGAAACTATGATTAAAAAATTCTCATTCCTTCTATTCAAAAGCATGTTTTCAACACAAAACCTTTGTGCAGTTATTATCTATTACTCATTTCTTTTATAGTATATTCAAATCAATCCGAAAATAGAATTCTTATGGGCAGATGTTTGGAAGAAAACGAAAAGAGAAAGAAGGAAAAAGGAAGGAGTAGTGGAGATATAACGATGAAATAATCAAAGCGATGAAGTATATAGATAAGTCCGAGTAATTTTTCATGCATTAAAATTCTGAAAAAGGAGCTGGAGCTTTCTCTATCTTTATAATTGCTAATATTGGATTGCAAAAAATGAGATATCGAAATTATGAAATTCTCCTCCTCAAATCTTCCTTCTCTTTTCTATGACCGGTACTATTATTATTATTACATGATCATTTGTCTCTAATTTTTAGCATTATTCTTACTGGGAGGGCACAAAATTTCTCATTCCGTTTCTTACCAGAATCTATTCTTCGCATTCATAACTTTGCGATGTCTAACTGCTTATTGCAATCTTATCCATCGCTGCATTTCTTACGGGAAATGAAATATGACATAAAACATTCTGTTATTTGTATAATAAAGATAAAAAAATGGATATAACGAAAGAATATGGAAATTAGTTAATTACAGTACTTCGGAAATAAATTTATTACAACGAAAATTTCAAACGTTGTGCATTGCTCGATGAAAAGGAAAATGCGGTTTCTTGTTTCATCTTTTCCATAGTCTTGAATGCAACTGTCCTACCAACATCTACTTGCTTATCATCAACGACACTAAAATTTTTAATTTCTTTTTATTTGAAGATTTAATAATTTATTCTGAAATCCATTTTTAGCCCAATATTCGATATGAAATAGGTTACATCGTCACGACCGGATATAAAACCAGAAAAAAAAATTCTGACCTCTGTGCTCGAATGAATTATGATTGTTGAGACATTTCCTTTCTTTTATGGTAAATATTGTAAATCTTATCAATCTATGTACCTTTCTTGATAAAGGTCTATTCTTTTTAAAGAAGTGATTATTAGAATAACACTAAACTTGAAATATTCTTCATTCATAGTTAAATCACCTTAAGGTTATCCTTTTTGTTAGCACTTTTGATTTTAAGTATTTTGTTATTTTTTTGTATTTCAGTTTCAATTAGCAATTAGCAGTTGCTCCATCTCCTCATTCTATTACTACGAATGATTACAGTTGTCTCGCATTCAGTTTCTTCTTTCAATTAACATCTTTGCGAAAATGAGGAATTGAGAAGTGCAAGAGATTTTCGGAGTGTGAAGTATTACGTAAATCAGCAAGTTCATTGACCTGTAAAATAGAAGAGACTATTCTATGTCGAACATTTTATTCTATTTGTTCATAAGTTGTAGATGTATCATGTGCATCAATAATTTCATTAATTACGTCTTTTAAGAAACATTTATGAACCACTGCTTCTATCTTTTAAACAAAAATGAACAAAAAAAATCCATGACATCTTGAATCAGTATTATCACAATATTCAGAAGACGATCCAGCACTTCCGTTAAATCTCAGATTTATTGAAAACAATGTCATCCTGAAAAACCATTGCATATGCGATTAGTTCAAATGTAAATCAAATTATTATCGCATTTGAACAGAATAGTAGCACATACATTTGATATGGAATATTTTTGATATCAGAGCATTCTGTTAGAACGAATCATTCTGCTCCATACTTACCCACACTTTTTTATATCACCAAATTTTATTATCGATTTATAATACAATAAGCTTATTGTGCATAAATGAGAAAAGTTGGGAAACATGAAAAAAATGATCTTTTTGAGGCCATAACATAACATCGATTATTAGATGCAAAATATTTTAAGAAAGAATTGCTAGTACGACATTATTTGTTGCAAGAAACTATAAATGGCTATGTCACTGATGTATCGTCGATACTGTTTCATGTGCAATTTTGAATATCCATTGTGAACATTTCTAAGATGAATTATTAAATGGCAAATTATTCGATTTTTTAAATCGAAACAATTTCGATAAATTATTGAAGAATTTCTCCGCGATTCCTATTTGTATCGATGTATTGCTCCCATCCCAACAAGCTATGATATTCATCATCAATGTAATGCATAGAATACATATATTCTTCATGACGGTTGAAACTTCACTACAGTAATACGTCAGAGAATATGGTAAATAGACATAGTAACCTTATGAAATGTTTGAATGAAGAGTTATCATTGAAGCTATTTAATCTCTTCTATTTTCGTGAATCCTCTCGTATCCGTCTTTGTATATTCCTTCGCAGTGGACTTGCATCAATAGGTGTGAATATTTGTAACCTTAATCTTCCATCATCCTTATTCTTTGTAACTAACTATTCGTCGCTTCTTTACTGTCGGTAAACAATCGCAGTAAGATCATTTCTTTTTTTCAAAATTCAAATTACATTTAAAAAAATGTATATTCTGATTACTGTATCGCTTTTGGATTGATTATGAACACTCGACTTATTCTCTTGTCTTTTAATTTGTTCCTACTGAAAGTGAGCAGACACTTATCGGTTGTATGTAATGAATATTAATATGAATGGAATCTTCAATATGTTAGTAATCGCAATGATAACTTAAACTTAATCATTGGCGATTATTTGGGAAAGTTATTTGTTATCAAAGATATCAGGAACCTTCAGTTATTCAATTATTTGGAACTGTTTCAGAATCAAACTGGTTTTAAATATAAAGACTTGTTTCAATCTCTTCTTGCGTCAATCTATAAAATCAATCTATAAAATCTATATATATTCTTGCGTCAATCTATAAAATCAAATATTGAGATCTTCCATTAAATCTGAAAAAAAATTAATTCTAATAATATAGATAGCGGCTTTTGATTATATTCGATTTTCTCAAAAGGTATGATGATGGAAAGTAACGGAAGGGAAAGAATAAATAAGACAGAGAGACATTCATCGACGAGAAAAGAGAATAAAAGAAAAAAGAAAGGTAATAACTGAAAAAAGATGAATGTTCAAAAATTACTTCCGGTTAATCTTTAAATTTCTATATGTTCAGAAAAGATAATAAGGCTTCTTTCAATCTCTTCACTCCTAGATCACAAAATAATGGTAACTGAAAAAAGACGAAAGGCCAAATTTGATCTTAAAAAGCCATACGTAGTTTTTTGGTCGATTAGCCTATTTGCCATTTGCCATTTGCCATTAGGGTATCTACTTTCCGCACCTCTCTCTCCCGTCTTTTGTTCATCTTACCCATCATTAGGGTATTCCTCTCCTGCACCATCTTTCCCATCTTTTTCATCTTACCCACCAAACTGATTTTTTAATGCAATTACAGCGATGATCGTTATCGAAGATGAGCGTTATTATCATTCGGCGAGTGATCATTCTCATGTTTAATTTGACCTTGTTATTCCGGGTTATATCTTACTATTTTGATTTCTTTTCTTTTTATAAGTTTCACTGATGGTAGCTTGTTTGTCGTATTAGTATTAGAAAATATATTGCCGAATTGGAAATTTCTCGAACTCTGTTTGAAAATTTGCAGAGAATTTCAAAAAATCTCTGTTATAGAAAGCTATTTCTTTCCTAAGTGATGGTCGTTATCTCGATAATAACTTGTTCCCAGGTCTGAAAATCTGCATAAATTTATTTCCTTTCCTATTGCCAAGAATATTCTGTAAGTTAATTTATCAAAATGTGAAATCTTCATGATAAGTAAGAACTTGCTTTTTCATCTCATAAAAAATATTAATGGTTCTTTTATCGGTCTAAACTTCATTAATTTCACACTTTCAGTATCATAAATATCTCTCATATTATCACAGTGTCATTATGAACTTAATCATCATCACCATTATTAAATACCGAAAATTGTAATCATAAGCAATCGAAGCAGTTTAATGCAAAGAGACATAAGTTTGAGTCATTTCATATATTATGCGAAGAAGTTTCCTCAGTCTTGTCTCCTTATGATTGTTTAATCATTGCAGACAATGGAGCGGTGATAATTATTAATACGAGTTAAAGTTGTTGGAATTCTTAAATTCACTATTCTTAAAAAAGAGACATGAATAATATTCTAGAGAAAGTCGACCAATTTTTCCTTTTATTTGTAAGAGGAAGTATAAAAACTGCCCAACTTTACACCTCTGGTCGAAGTTAAGTTGGAAAATAAATTATTAATTTTTATTCCATTTTTATTTAATCGATATAATCACCGATATACATGATATATGCGTACATATGTATTATATCAAATTATTCTATTATAAAATAATCTCTATACATATCTAATCGCATTCTAACCGAAATTGGAAAAATCAATCAAATGTGCTTAGCACTATGGAAATTTCAATGTTTCAAGAAATTTGAGTCAATTTCTTGGCTGCGAATAATCCATCTCTCAGTTCTCCTAAATAAATATAATTGAATTATTCAGATCCATTTCTCTGATTATATGATAATCCTAATACCATGCAAAGTTTAAAAAATAAAATTCCTTTCATTAGTATATAGCCCGTACCTCAATGAGCAGATCATCTCGTGCTTCCTCAGTTTCGGTGGATGGCATGAATAAAAATTTGAATAAATTTCATTTTCTCAATTCCAAATAAAAGTTATTATTAATGATTGAAACAGTGAAAAGTTCAAGAGAACATCAATCTAATTCATTGTCAGGCCATTCCACTGAAACACAGAAATCGTTCATTTTTTATTTCGGAATATTTCTCAATGCGATCAATGACGTTGTATTGTAAGAGAATAACTTAATATGCTACACATGTATATATTTCTGTATATTTCAATTGAAAAGATATGGAAACAAAAAAATCAATACATGAATTTATCTTTTAAAAATTTAAAGAAAATTCAAAAATTTTAACAATGAAATTTCTCTCATTTGGTGAAAGCTTGGTTAAAGTATAAATTCATCGAAGACACTTTGTATTAAAATTGAGCTATTTCAGCATTCTCTATTGTAAGCATAAATCTAAAGCAATTAATTGAATTAGAAGCTAAAGATAATTAACAGTAGTTGTCGGACAGGCAAAAATTAAAAGGTGGGTACATAAAGAGCTGATAATTTATGATTGATAAAAGAATTAGAGGTAATATTTTTTAAACTCACTCCAATTTCTTGCATTACTAAAGTAAGCGAGTGAGCGGTTGGACGACTTTCAGCAGTGACAATTTAAAATAGAAAATTATTTCCTGCTTATCAACGAAATGTCGGAACTAGATTATTTTTGAAGATTCTCTTGGTCTATCCTTTCATTGCAAATCTTCAAAATTTTTTAAAATTTCATAAAATAATTTGGTTTCAAGATTTCCAGTCTATGGAATCATTATCATACATTAAAGATCTAAAAATTATTGAAAAAGTTCTATTTTTATTATACATATTCTATCAGACTTTTTTTATAGAATGGATCAGTGGGATCAGTGATCAACTGTGTTTCAATTTTGCTTTCAGTAGAAATAATATTATAACACTGAATCATTTCGTCCTTTCTTAGAGAAATCGATCGGAATCAATTTCGAATCAAAATTATTTTTCGAAATTAATTCCAGCCAGATTTCCGAATTAATTAAATTTTAATTACTTATTCTAAAAAGTAGTTTTTTGCTATTATGAAAATGTATTTTTCACACTTTATTTCGTCTCGCCACCTTTTCTTTTCATTATCTTTTATATCAATGTGATATAATCGAGAGCAAAAGTTTATTTATTTCTTTTCCTTTTCCATTTTTGTTTTTCATAATTTTTTGAATTTGAATACTGATTTGATTGCCTCATTTAGAATTGGAATGACGGTAATTACAGTAAGCATAATCACAATATGATTGATATTTAGATTTAATTGAATTAGATGAAGAGCAAGAAGTTGCGTCAATGTATTGATTCATCAAAACTATTCGTGGATCAGTAACACTGATTCCTTTGGGAGAAATTGCGTTCAGAATCCTTGTCTGCTCAACAAACAATAATAAATATTTCTTTTATAAACAGTTAAGATTTCTTTCCTTAAGTTATAATTTGAATTATCATCACTTTTCACATTTCATTTCAGAACTTATATTTCCACTTATCATTTTAGCGCCAAATTAAACGAATGATCATTTCTCTGATTATGGAAAGTTTACTTTTTTCTGCTGCGTAATGAAATCAAACAACGTAAATTTGTTAGCAATAATTTGCAATTTCAATGTTTAGATTAGGCCACTTATAAATTTCAAATTGAAAGAAAGTTTTCGATTTTAACTGATTATAATCACTTCAAAAATAGCATCATATAATCAGTGCCCAAGTTTCAGTGTGCAAATATGAATTTTTCCATCCAAGTAATTTGATTCAATACTTCTTTTCTCCCTCTGATCTAACTGGAAGTCTTAAAAATCATTTACTAAATTTTTATTCTGTGCAGTAATTTTTAGTTTGTCTAAAATTTCGAGACAAATGAATAAATTAAAAAAAAATATTTCCAGAAGTAAAGTTCATATTTTTGACCTTCACGATTTCAATTTCACAGTTTAATTTCTTACTAAAAGCGGTAATAAATGCTCTCTATATATTAGTATTATTCTTACATAGAATAAGAGATGCTAAGGAATGTGTTACCGGTTTCCAGAAAATAAATCACCAATTCAAAAAATTTCTGTCTCAAGACTTGTCATTAAACATAGTACTGTCGTGAAAAAGAAAAGCTATCTGATACGGTAGAGCCAGATTTATTGAAATGTTGTAAAATGACTAACTCTTCAATTTTACGGCTAATTTCATAAAATAATTTATTTTTTTTCTTCGTGTTTCACTAGTTCATCCTCCTCTTCCCTCATTGCAAATGTTTACTTAAACATTTATCATTCATCCTAATTTACTCTAATTTTCTTTCCAATTTACTTTTGTATATTTAGACCAAAAAATATACAGAACATCATCCATTTCATATGCATAAAGCATTACATCTTAATGTGAACTTTAGTTATCAAAAAAATCGTAGGCAAACTTTAAATTAGCGAAAGAGCATGATTGATTATCTGATACGAAATATAATAAAGCTAGGGTATCAAAAAAAAATAGTTCAAAATTAATTGGATTATCAGTCTCTTATCATATGTCACAATTTATTATGTATGTAAAAGCTTCGAAATAAATAGATAATATGAACAAAAAGTCGCTTCGTATTATTCTATGCAAAAAAATATTGATTGGAAAAAGTTGTGCAGTATTTTTCAATCAATATTTGCCGAGAAATTGCATACAAACATAATTAGCAAAATATGAAAAACATACGGTTTTAGATGCCTTTTGTATTAAATAAACAATAATTTTACAATTAATGTAAAACTATGGAATGTAAAAGTGAATATTTGATATTTCATTTCAATTTCGCATTGTTTTATAGTGAAAAGATCACGAAGGAAAGTGTCAATCATTTCAAAATCGCTGGTTATAAATATCGCAAATAATCATAATGGGAATGATCGAAGCACTGGAAAAGATGACTGCTAAGAGTTTTAGAAATTTGGGTGCTTATATTGGGAAAAAGCCAACTCGAGTGATCATGATTATGCTGATGATATCAAGCTTAATGAGTTTAGGCATTCTGCAACTCAATGAAGTTAATAATGTTAGGAGTGAATATTCACCCAATAATGCGCCTAGCAGAATTGAACATGCCATTGCGATGAATTTTCTCGGACAGGTAATATTATCGAAACTTCAGTATGGCCAACTTTTACAATACTATAGAGAGCGTTTCAAGTTTTCACATACATAACGCTTGGGAATGGGTTTTTTTTTTTTATTTTTTGTTCTATATGTGTTATATGCTAATAATGAGATATATTTTCACTTATTCCATTCTGCAGTTTTATCCTTCCTTCCTCACTTCAGAAATATCTGAGAGTTTTGGATCGATATGTAGATTTCCGTTTGCTTTTTACTCGGAATACCCAAAAAGCAGATTCATTGAATTGAATTACTATGAAATATATATCACTCAGATTATAACTATTATTTATCAAATAACTAAAAGCGTTCAGTAAGATTTATTCTAGTTTTTTAATTATGAATTTCCAACATGCAAAACGAAGTTAGAATTCAAGATTTCTAAAAGCAAATAAAATTGACAAAAATGGTTCTAGTGATTTCAGAATGGTACGCTGGATCCAACGTATGTCTTGATCAAAGCACGTGATGCTGGATCGTTGCTGCGTGACGAATATCGGAAAGCATTGATACAATATATTAGTTATATTCAGTCTAATATTACAGTTCAGTATAAAGGTCGAGAGTACGGATTCAAGGAGTTATGCGAACCGTACTGCGAGTTGAATAGCGCTTTCATGGCATTTCTGAAACTTTATGATCCGAACAACCAAATTACATATACTTATCCAAGCATCGATCTTTTCGGATCACAGATTTTTATTGGTCGGACTTTCGCATTATTCTGATTTCAAAATGTGTCGCATTGAACAGATTCTGTTTTAAATTCGATTGCTGTGAAATCATGGATTTACGGATGTTCTTGAGAGAAAGCAATGAATAATGAAGAATAATGATAATCCCACACAACAGTACTTTACATTGAAATAGTTTCAGAGAAACAGCACTGTTTAACAGTGGTAGAAGAGGAATTAAAAAAGATTTAGGAAAGAAAAGCAAACTGAAAAAAGCACTTATAGAAAGCGAAAAAATCGGCTGTGACCGAAAAAAATTTTCCTATTAGGCGAAACGATGTGAAACGACGGAAAATTCATTTTATAACGAAGACGCAATTTCTATTTCTATCATTCGCCAATGGCTCTCATTGTTTATTCTTTTATTTTCATACAATGTCAAAAATTTATTTAATTATAATTTTTCTGATTCTGCGTATGTTGAAATTTTCAATGGACAATTTTTTATAATTATACAGGTATAGTGAAATTGTATTATTTTTATTTCAAATTCAATATTTGAATTCAATATTTGTAAGAAAATCTTCCCAGGTAATAATGTTACTTTCCAGGTAATAATGCTTACGATGTAGTTCTTGAGGAAGGCAGTAATTTGATCAAATCATTCTCGATTGCAATTATTGAGCTATTCATTAGTGCGCAGGAGGATGAAATCTTATCTGAATGGCAATTAGAAATACAACGACAATTCAAAGGGAAAGATTTCGAATTACTTAATGTAAATAAATTTACCTGGTCTAATTAGCAGCTATTTCATTACCAAAAATAATAAACTTTTGAAATTTTCTCAGATTGACTGCTTAGATGTCGAAATACAAATACGTTTCTAAAAAATTAAAAATTTCTGCTCGAAATAGCACACAAATATGGGATACAGCTTAATGCTTAAAATATTAAACACTTTATTCTGTATTTTAACATATTGTGATTTTTTTGTTGTAGTTTGAAATTGAATCATAAAAATATTTTTAATTTTATGGAACAATAATATTGGGTATATTGCCATTGAGGAAAAAGCTGAAGTTATTAAATCAAGATACTGATAATTCATTTCTGACTATTTTACATTTAGTTTCAACATGATTAAATTTATCTTCGTAATCATTAACATGATTATGCACGAAATATGCATAACATTTTCATTTATCAGCGATCATAATCCTGCGAATAATTTTTATTTAAATAATACCAGCAATAACTATTTGGATATTAGAATGGCACAGTACAAATATTTGTCAAGAAATTAATGTTTGTTATTGTTTATTTATGAATCTAGATAATTTGAGATTTCAGTGCAATTATTTTTGATCGAGAGTGATAAACTTTTTAATTATCATGCATAACTTATTTCAGCTTGGTATAACAAGCGATTGCCTGGTTTCACTAGAAGTTCGCCGAATGGGTTTAGAAACTGCTCCAGTCCTTTTTGGATCTGTTTCTGCTATGATATTTTTCGTTGTGATCAGTTCATTCAGGTAAATCCTGAAATTTTAGTTCCCTCTCTTAATAAACTCTAACTTTATTGATAATTACTGCCTATTACCTAATACTTGTTGTTTATTTGGTGATATCAAAATCGGAAAAATGGATTTACTCCTCGAGAATGAGAGATATTTATGCAAGGCTGATTTTATAAACTGAAATATAAGAAATTTTCTCTTCTTTCGTCATGTTTTCAATAGATTATATTTCTGTAGCGATACTGATTACATGGGATGAAATCCCTGAATAAATCGATCTAAAATTCCAATAGAAATATAATTCAAAAAAAAGATGCAGTCAGTATAATGTTGCATGACATTTGAAATTTGCATATTTGTTTCCAAACAAATTTTGATTCAAATTTAAAATGCAGAAGAAATCCGGTGAAAAGCAAACCCTGGGAATCACTTATTGGTAGCTTAATACCGATTCTCGCCATATTGACATCAACAGGAATATTGTCTTTGTGTGGACTCCAGTATCAATCAATTGTCATCGTAACATATTTTTTGGTTTTGGCTGTTGGTGTCGATGATATATTTATTATATTACGTGCATGGGACCGGACAAGTATTGCAATATCAATACCGGATCGGCTGATGAAAACATTAGAAAATTCTGGACCTTCGATCACAATTAGGTAGTTTCTACTTTTTTTAAATGTCACCAAAACAACGGAAAAAAATATTTTTCTATTATATACATTTTGAACTAATTTATGATAATATAATGATAATGATACATTTGAGCCAGTCTACATAATATCTAACTCTATTGTGATAGTATGCGTTTATAGTTTATCCAATCGCTCTAAATTGTTTGCCTTTGTAAACTTTATTTTTGCGATGGTATATGTATGTATATGTGTATATAAAAATGTATTAAATTACTAAGCAGAAATTAGTTTTTAGAATTCAAAAATTTCAGCTCACTTACTAATGCCTTGTCATTTGGCATCGGTATCTTCTCATCAACGCCAGCAGTACGTACATTTTCAATATATTCATGCCTTGCGATCATTGTTTGCTATTTTTTTCAGTTGATTTTATTTACCGCAGTGTTAGCCTTAAGTGGACAACGTGAACGGAGTAACTATCAGGCCTCTATTTTGCTGTTTTAAAGCTGACCCTAGCGTGAGTTTTTATTTACAGTTTTACTTTGATTGATAATATCAGCTGTAGTCTTATCAATTACTTGGTTGCATAATAAGCTATTCACAATTGAAACCAATTTTTTAAGGCACGGAATAGATTTACTGAAAAAATGTTTCATTTTCAAATTTGGATTATCAAATCATGGTCATCTATAATAACAGCTTGGTATGTTAGGTAATATTTTTATTATAAAAGTTTTCTTCCAAAGGAAAAGAATGATATACCTTTCACTTGCTAGATCAGTTGTTCTGTTTCAATATAAAATAAAAAATTATGAGGAAAATGTGACTGAATCGTTATTACAGTCAATCATTTCTTGATGAATTACCAAATTATAAATTAATTTGACATCACTGACTGGTAATTTAACTTGCAGAACATTGCTTCTGATGATATTGGTGCTGTATTATAACATATCCTATCAAGGTATTCTGAAAATGGAGATTAAAATTTCAGTGGATAAAATGGTTCTTCCAGATTCATACCTTCATGATTTTCAATTTCTTCTTGACAGTGCTCTTCGCAACATGCAGCCAGTAACTGTCTTTGTCATGAATCCCGGTGATCTAAGAGATCCCAATCGATTGAATGGTAACAACCTTTTATCGATTTATTTTTGATGTAGAGTTTTATTCTAAAACTGTTGCTTCCAAGAAGTAATAAAAATAGAAAAATGATAGGAAAACTGTAAGATGAACAAGAATCACTATTTTACCAATTGAATTACTTTGATTAACATCAAATTCATAGAATACAGAACTTAGAATCATGAACTAGCTATCTAAAGTCCTTTTTTTCATCTTTTAAACTTCGTCCTTTAAATTTTCGTAATACAGAAGGAAACAATTTAAAATTGTTAATTCGGATAAAATTAGACGAACGTGAATTTTTGCCTTTCAAAATATGTATAAAGGAACAGCTACTTAGTGTTTAAACTCTTCAAAAATAATTTCACTGATTTTTATCTCTTAGATCAAATTCTACATTTAAATTTTAAAATATTTGATAAGGCTTCAAATAACTCACGACATGTTAGCCATTCCTTTCACAATAGCAGCTTGGTTTGTTTCGTTTCTCAATTTATTTGCATATTTTGCAATTTTTAGAAAATTTTAAAAATAAATTGCGGAAGATGAGAGTTTCAGAATATCATTTTTCATGTTGAAAAACAATTTATTATTATTATGAGAAAAATTTAGGTATTAAATCACTGTGTCAGAATATGAGCACAGTTTGTTTAGCTACGGCAATGAATCGACTGTTTTTTGGCTTCAACAATATGAAAAATTCTTATCGTAAGTTCAGTGAACTTTATTTTTGGATTCAACTATTTGTTAGATAAAGAAATAAGAAAGGCAAGAAGCGAGATGAAGTGAATTAATTAATCGATAATGCTATACAATTTCTTCATTTGAACTTATCATTCTAGATTTTATGGCGATTCAGAAGATTTCACATATGTTGAAGTACCTGCATTTTTAAAATCGACAGCCTATTTCTCTCTTAATTCATTTGTGCATATGAATGAAACTGCTTGTAATGACAATCAACCGGAATGCATTTCTTCTTTCTTCTTTATCACTAATTTTCATGGGGTTTGTGCTTTGATTAAAATCAATGGCTTTGTTCTGATTTGTTGTAGACTGTTGCAGATAATCATAACCCAAAGCCTTTACAAATATTGACATCACTTGCACACTTTATGAATAAATTGCTATTTAATTAGTTCTCCTATATATTTCACCGCAACTTTCAACATTTATATTCAAAATAATTTGTTGAATGCTTTGAAATTTTCAAATTATCATGTATGACGAAATGATACCAGCAGTTGCTGATTGGAGACGTATAGCGGCTAAATATTCCGATTATGCAGTATATCCATATAGTGACCACACTCCTTTTGTTGACCAGGTATCATTTCTCTAATATCGAACTTTTATATCACTGACGATGACCTAACACTAAAAGTATTTCTAAACCTATTTATTAAAATAATTTGATCATCATAATTTATTGCACAATTGCTTTATAACTGCTTAGTAATTCATCTAAAAAATGTTAGCTTTTTATTAAGCTCAAATTTTCGCATAAAATTTGAGGAATTTAATGAAGACACTTTTCAAGGAATTAACCAATTACAAAAGCAACATTAAATTTTATTTTTTAGTTCAATTTTAATGTTTAATGTCACACTCGTATTTTACTTATTAAATTTCAATCGTTCATCAATTTTCTACAGACTGCAGCAATCAAAGATACTATATTATGGAGTGTAGTAGCAGCACTGTGCTGTACGGCAATAGCCTGCTTTATTTTTATTCCACATCTAATTAGCATTGGATGTGCAGTTTTTTCGATATTCAGCATCAGCTTCGGCATATTTGGATTGTTATCACATTTGGGGGTAGATCTGAATCCGATCACTATGGCTGCACTTCTAATGGCCATTGGATTTTCAGTCGATTTTACGACTCATATTAGCTATCATTATTGTAAAATAACAGCTAAGGTCCATTCTATTCATTTCAGTTGCCAAGAAATTTATTTGAGTATTCTATTTCAATGAAGCCTAAGCCATTTTTGAAGTTAGAATCACATGAAGTTAGAACTTAGAAATGATTTCATTCAGAATGCATTCTTGAATGAAATTATTTCTTCAATCGAAAGAAAGTTATGGTATCACAGACTATTTTATAGATCGCAAGCTATCTTATCTTAGAATGTAATAAAAGTGTTAATTCTAAGCCACTCTTATGAACTAAGAATTCTAGCAATTATTTCAAATTTGAGAATTGTTTTGAGAATTTGCTTAATTTTGTTGAAGAAGAGTCGAGATCGCCTTGAAGAAGTATTGACAATTATCGGTTGGCCGATATTACAAGCAGCTCTTTCCTCTATTATCGCATTGTTACCTTTGCTGTTGAAACAGTCATATTTGGTATGGTATTCATGAAAACTGTTATTATCACCGCAGTGCTCGCTATTTTCCATAGTCTCATAGTACTTCCAGTCTTGCTTACTACCATCGATTCTCTTATGCAAGGTATACTTCTCACCTGTCCTTTAAATGAAGTATCATTATCATTTGATAATAAAGCCGTTTCTTATTATTGATAATGTAGAGTCACTCTAATGTAAAAGTATTTATTGTTTGTGTAATCAATGCTTTTAAATTCTGAATCAGGTTGTATTTTAGAATATTGTTTTTAAGGATTATCCGAAGAAAAGCAAAGTTATCATCACTGGTTGCAAAAACTAGTCGGCAGAATTAAAAACAAGGTATAGTATGCAAAAATCTTCTGTATGTTCTTTATGAATCTTAAAAAATTTGCATAAATTTCTTTTCGAATAAAAGATGAAATGTTTTTGGATGATACCGGATATAAATAGATACAATCAATCATCGCTTGTTTATATTTTTAAATTTTGCAGTAATTCCCAGTAAAGAATACAGGGATAATCAAAGTATGATTAAAATTATCAAATGAAAATAATCATAAAACCTTAAAATGATTTCGATGAATAGATAAAAAAAATGCTTTTTTTAAAAAAAAATAATGTGATTGATTTATTCTGACTTACAGGTTAAGAAAAACCAATGTAAAACCGAAGCAATGCAGATAGATGCAAAAATAACACGATGTCAAAACTAGATATTATCAGCATTGCTGCGCAATTATATATCTATAAAATACAACTTGTAAAGTTATCAACCGGTGATAAAATTAGCTCATAAATGTCCCATAGAATTTTATAGTTTATACAATTTTAATACAGAAGCGTTCATCTATTACTTCAGATCAAATCGCTCTCTTATAATCAAAAATTTGACTTCCACACGAGCCCAGTCTTTATCATTCATTTATTTTTTAAATTTTAGTAAGTATTAATTTTATTATCAAAATTTTAAAGTGTTTTAAAAAGGATCTAGCGAAAAGAATACTTATGCAATTTATCACTTATATTTTTTTAATTCTATTGTGCAAATATTTCTTTTTCATATGATCGAATACTTTGGAGATTTCTGCTGCATTTTGCATTAAATAGCAACTTATAAGTTTCAGTTCTAATTATTGCTAATTAAATGTTTGCCTCATCTCGCTAATTGAGAAGTTTGAGAATATAATTGAACAGTTCTTAAAATTTTCCGAATTCTAAAATTTCTTGAAATTTTCTTTAAATTTTGTGTCCATTTAAATTTATGGAAATACCTAACAGAACGCGAAAAAAATTTAGTAACTGAAGTTTTGATGTTTCTTTCATATCTAGACGATTTGCAGTTTTTAGTTACAATTAATCCTGATGCATTTGGGCTGACAAAGATTTCCTTCAGAGCTTTTTAAAAATTCAGGTATGCTTCCCGGTAAAAACAGCAACTGAATTTTTCTATTCGCTATGAGTGAGATCTCTAGGAATTTCTACTGTAAATCAACTAGAAACATGGTAGTTTATTGTAAGTAAAAATATCAGATAATCTCGAGCGGATTCGTTCATTTAATGATGAAAAATAGCATATCAAATGCATCTATAAGCTACGACAGATTGATGATCTCTGCCTGAATTCAATCTATTAGAAAATTTTTTTACTGCAGAAACAGTTTTACAAAATGTGATGATAGGTGATATAAAACATGATTTATTTTAAGGTGTCATGTAAATCGATAATTTCTATTGGGCATTGAAATAGATTAAATGCGCTATATCGATGTTCTTTTCCATAAATATCATGCATTTGATCGTCATCTGAATTACAGTTACGTATATTTGTGTTAAGAAATTTAATTTCTATTTTTGAAAACTTTTTCCACTGCAATAAGATCATTGCTTGTGCAAATGAAAAACTGTTGTTATTGTTGCATTCATTGAAGACTTATAACGAATATCTGTCTGTATATACTTGCTCACTTACAATCATTTCATTTTTGAATTTCGTTAAGTAAAACTTTTTCTATGCTTCCTTTTTAACATTTCGATTTCCGAAATATTTCGATGGTAATTTGAAGTGATCAAACATTTGAAATGATCAAAATTCTATTCAACAATCGATGAGAACAGAAGATAGAATTCAGATTCAATCGTTACATATCTGCCATGAAAAATCGCAGAAATGTAATCAGTTGTAAAACTGAACAACTAATCAATATGATGAATTATGTAGGATCCGGTAATTTCATAAAGGGTTGATTACGATGAGACGTGTAGATGATCAGTGAATCAGGAAGAGATTATTGCTGTGGTGGGTGGAGGTCTTTCTGAGTGGTCAGAGGGCATAAAGTTAAAATAAGTTCAAAAGTCCGGTTAGATCATAGATTAAAAATTTTATTGCATTAAATGAACTGAATTCATTTACTATCGCAGTTGCCACAAACGTAACAAAATAAGCGCAAATCTGCAATTCATCGATCTCTACAATATTATGATTTAGCGCTGAAAAAAATGCGATTGGAATTGTTCAGAAATGTTTTCTGAATTAATCATTTCCTCTACTTTGCTATTAAACGCTTTCACCGTTATAAATTTCAAACTGTAAGAATTTCTGATTATATGAACAAATATATATACTTTTATTTTTATTGTCCAATATGAAAACTTTTTTGATGGAACAGTTTAATGCTTCTTTTCTGTTTTCTGAAGTTTATATCATTGCGAAAATCTTGCATTCTCTTTCAATTTCTAATTTACTGTAGTCTTTTCAATTTATTTTTTATTACTAGCTATAGATCTGTTTCAGATCTAAAGCAAATCATTTCGATTCCTTTGTGATTATCGAAGGTGAAGATCGTTCAGCCGCGGATCGTATACGAGATTTTCTTCGGTCGTTACGTTGTTTCCGGGTATTCATCGCTTTATGGAATATTTTCATCATTTGTCTGATGTTTGTGTAAGTTCTTCATTAAATTATATAAAGTTACCATTTCTTTGTTCATTTTTCCAACAAAGTATAAAAATCTTCGAAAAAAAAAATATTGACGTCCTACATATTTGTTCTTAGCATTTATTTTTAGGTTTTTTTCGCATTGAAAAAGTTTATCAAATATGCAGTCGGTAAGTCGTTACAGTGCTATTTCTATGAATTCAACAACTGATACATGGAACAAACGGAGCGAAATGAAGACATTTAGCAGTCAGTAACTTAATTTTTGATCGCTGAGTTACCTCTGTTTAATGATTTTGGAATGACTCTAATTCTGAATTGACTCAGTTCTTTTTACATTGTCTTTTCAAGTTAATAGGTTAATGGAAATATTTGACAAATGTACATCAGAATCTGCGGAAAATATCATGAGAGTAATACATTAATTTATATTTCAAAAACTAGAAAGTTCATTATGGTTTTAGTCGATGTTCCGAACGGTTCATTGCGATCGAAACCAAAACGATTGGAAGATCTTCAGTTTGATTTCGATGCTATGCTAGCAACTTTGAGGTAAATTGTTATTAAATTTTTTATTAATTTTTTTCACTTTAATTTAAGCAATCATCTGTTATGTATTTTTTACAGAAAACAAATGGTAGCAAGAGTAGAAGAAGAAAAAACACTAATTGGGAGCTTAGATGAAATGCTGCATAAGACTTCCGTTAATGCAGGTAATAGTTTTGATTTAATATTATTTTTCTTGCTTATACAAAAAAAATTTTTTTAATAAATTTTGTTTTTACTTCTATAGGATATATGGCAAGTTCGGATATTTTCTTACCATTTAATTTGGCAGTTACACGTCTTAAGAATGAAATGACTTTGGTTGAGTCGGATACCAAGCAACTCGCTTGTAAATTGAAAATGATTTCTGGTTTAGCAGACAGTATTTCAAGCAAGGTAATTTAAGCTTTGTAATCATGATCATGTCATACTTATTTCAATAAATTTCTTGCTCTGGCGAAATGATTTTTATTCGGTTTATAGCATTTTCGAACATTAACATTTCCAGGTTTTGGCATTAGATGTAGCTAAGGGTCGAGTAGTCGAATGTTTGCAGCGGGTCAGTGATTTAATGGATTTACGTACTTGCGCTGATGGTTTGCGTTCTGCTATAGAACAAGAGGATTATGAACTGGCTGCTAGACACATATATAAATTTTTGACGTTGGATACAACAATTTTCCAAATGGGTGGTCATGAGGAAGGAAAAGGTGAGTAATCACAGGAATAGAAATAAATGAAGTCAAAATTTGGTGTTTGCTGAAATTAATCGCTTTTTTATCAGATGTGGGACAATCAATGGGAAAAAGTTACGAGATTTTATGCGAAGCAACCGCTGAAATGAAATTAATAATCGAAAAACGCTTCGATCAAGTGACTTCTATCCTTATTTCTTTTGTTTTGTTTTCAACATTGATCAATACTATATATACAAACTAATGAATTATTGCTGAAATAATAAAGTAGAATTTGAAGCCTGGTTATATATCTTTTGAAATTATTTTATTATTGAAAATTTCTTTTTGCGTCAGATGTTTTCTCGTACTTTAATTTTATAATTTTTTTATTAATTGTTTCAGGCTGTTGAAGATAATGATGTTGCTTCGATTCAAAGATTTTTCAAATTGTTCCCGCTGCTTAATGAGCATGCAAAAGGTATCGAACGGATTGGCAGTTATCTTTGTACTAAAATTTATGAATTTGCAGAGCGAAATTATAAAGTGAGTTCATAATTTTCAATTTATTGCAATTTAAGGTTTTTAGATTGTTTGGGTTTATATTCTGGTGTGTAATAATGTCAAGATTGATGATTCTATTTGTCAAAGTTTATTAGCATGTCTATTATTGTCTGACAAAGAATATTTTAATTTATCATTACTTATTTCGGAATTTGATGCAATGTCTTCAAGTATGAATGAGCAAAAATTGCATTTCATCCTTAGTTAAAAGACGCATTATTTCTTCGTTTCCATCTATTTTTTTTAATTATGGATTTTTTTTTTTTTGTTTTTGAAGGTGATGCTGGCCGGTGGTATTGATGATAAAAGAATAAGTGTGCTTTATGCGGATACACTGACAATGCTTTTCGAAGGTAAATTCAAAATTTGGATGTGCTTAGATCAAATTGTCTATGAGAGAGTATAATGGTCAATTAAATTTCAGGAATAGCTCGTGAGATACAAGTGTATGAGCCACTGATTGGTAGCTCATATGGTCCGGATAAATTGTTATCATTAATTGAAATATTGCAGGTTGATAGAAGTTTTCTGTTCGTCTATTTTTATTTTTTTTATTTTTTAAATTATTTGCAGAATTATACAGTTTTTTGAGCTTAAAAAAATCTATTAAAGACGAGAATAATATAAAAAGACTTGCAGGATAATAAAGGAATTGGTTTTGGATTTATTAAAAGGTTTGCTCCTTTTTAGAAGGCATGCGACAAAGAAGCTGAGCGAATCATTGATGCATTTATTAAGAATAGACAGTTTGATAGTAAAGCAAAAATGATTGAAAAAATAACGAGAAACTCAAGTAATTACGTACTGGGTTAATATGTTACTTGTATTATTCACATTGAATCTTCTTGAGAATTTGATTTATTTGCGCCACAACTTATTTATGAATTCGTTTAAAACAAATCATAAAAATAAGATCAGTCCATTTTCTCTTTTTCTCTTTTTTTTTCGTAAAGCTTCGATAACTTTTTTAATCTTTTAGATAAAATCGATGCCTTAGAATTGGATGTCCTGTTGTCCGAAGTAACACTGATGCATACTAGGACTCATCTTTATTGGCGCTATCTTAAGAGACGACTGAATATGGCAAATACAAAAACTGATGACCAGGTATACTAATTGTAAAATGAATGAGAAACTGTCTTTTTACTTTAGAATAATGTTTTCTTCTTAGATTTTGGGCAACTTTTGTTCCATGTCAGAGCAATTTCAAAAGTGCATTCAATTCTTATTTTAGAGAATTTGTCTGAAAGTAATTCATAAATGTCGATATATACGATGTTAGGAAGCAGAAATTATTTCAATAAATTTTTTAAAACACGTGAATCTTTCTTTTTGATAGAGAGAATTGAATGAAAATCATGTGTCTGATGAAAATAAGCGATTATCCGAAGAAGCTATAGCGAAACAAAAGCATGAAAGAAGTGATAAATTGGATGATGTAGTTCTGCGGTCGATTCTTGGAACAAGAATACAGGTATTTGTAATATTTATGACACCTTTTGATTTCATGATATTTGCCTGTCCAAATTGTTATTTGATTGTGGTAAAATCTCATAGTAATTAATATTCAAATATTTGAATTTTTCCAAAGTTTTTAATCTTAGGAGTTATTGGGTCAGTATGTTCTTATGGAGCAATTTTATATGACGGAGTCGGTTGCAAAAGCAATGACCATGGATTTAAAAGAAGTCGATAGCTTAACAAGGTTCTGAACTATGCTCAAAATTTTTATCAAATTTTTCCATTTTCATTATTATAAACGATCGACTTGATTTGTTATTACTTTATGCTTTGTGATTTTTAAATGTTTATAATATTCGTCGCAATATTTTCATTTTTCTAATCTTTATACTAGCTGTGTTGTTTCATGCAAGAGATTTTTAATTATGTTCTTCATATATATCAAATAATGGAATGGGAATTTTGAAAAAAATTTGGAAATTTTAACTAAAAAATAATTTCAGTTCTATGCTTGATGATGTGTTTTTCATTGTCCGCAAATGTGTAAGGCGTTCTCTCAGTTCATCATCAGTGGATTGCACATGTGCTGTATTAAATAATGGTGTGACTGCATTAGAAGCAGATTTTCTGAAATACATATTTCAGGGTATCAAGGCTGGTGTTCATGAAAGTCGAAATAATTTTATCTATATTTATTTTACTTCCTAATGTTTCGGAATTCGTTGATTTGATTTGATTTGATTTGATTTGATTTATCGTTATTTATTGAGAAGTTATGAGTTTCCAGCCGAATTTTCCAGTCGGAACTGTCTTATGAGTTCGTAATTTTGAGAAGCAATATCATGTCCTTTAACTGATTATAGAGCTGCTCCTCTTTTTACATACTTTGATTTTAAGAATTTTATATAACTGCGATATTTAGAATGGTTATCCGGAGTGTAGGCTGGACCGCTGAAGCATATCAAACGGCGCAGACAGCATATAATGTTATACAACATGGAAAAATGATTGCAGATTCTGGACCCGAGAAACTAAAAGAAGTAAGCATTTATCAAATTCCGATGAAATAAATATTTTTGATAACTAATAATGTTTCTCTCTGAATCTCATAGATTAGCTTGCACTGGTCTTTCTCACTTTAAAATTTAAAAGTAATTATTGTATATGATGTCCAAACGATTAACCAAATTTGAGCTAGTGCATTGCTATCCGTTGAATTTGATGCATTTGAGATAAAAGGAATTTTTTTTGCACATGATGAGAATAGACAAACATACAACATAGTTCGAATTTGAAGGGTACAGCGTGTCAGTAATAGATTGCTTTTAATGCTTTTTGTATTTTCAGATTTTCTTGACTGCATTAAATAATGTTCGAGCATCTGTTGAATGTACGAAAACATTAAAAAAAGGATTATTAGAAGATTTTGAAAAGTACTTAGCTGAGGTATAGAACTTTCGCTTTGCTTGCTATAGTTTTCAAATTTTTTTTTAGAGAAGAAAAAGAAAGTAAAGGGATTAAAATTTTATAGGTGCACAGCAGTTTCATGAAGAGATATATTGGGCAGTTGTGGAAGAAGTTAAGTGGAAACAAATTTTTGTTTATTAGTTTTTTCTTAATATCTTTTTTTAGGTAAGCGAAATTGAAAAAGGCAAATTGGAAAATGCAATCAGCCAACTGGATGATTTAGTACGTAAATTTGATAGCTCTGCAAATATTGGTGTTGATAAATTGTGTATAGCTGCATTTCGACCTAAATTGAAACCTGTGTATGTTTTTTCTTCATGTCGTGTTTTTGCACGAGGCAGACGGATAGTTTTTCCATTTAGTTAATTTGGATTTTAATATTTTGATGAAAATTAAAAAAAATTTTTTTTTCCTGTTGAATTTCCAAATTTATTTAAGAAGAGTCAAATAAAAAATAAGCCAAATTTGTTTAGCATGGAACTTTATCTGAATGTTACTCATACACCTTCTGAGAATGAATTCTCTGATTTTGAAGCGGAAGATCTGTTCATGAATAATTTCATTGCAACACTTGACCGTCAATTAGCAACTTTCGAGCCATTACTTATTCCTGTTAATTATCAGGTAATGTTCTAATAATCTAAGCAAATGAAGCTATGATTTTTTAAGCTTGGAAGCTTGAAATTTGTGAAACGTTTCCCTGGAATTTCAGTCAAAAAAAGTAATGATTGAAGGAATTGTTAGTAGCAGTTTGTGCTGAAGTTTCTATGCAGTTTGAACGTGTGATAATGAAAAGTGTTTATAATCGACTTGGTGGCTTACAACTGGACAAAGATTTTCGTTCTTTGAGTTCATATCTGACGAACATTGCTGGTTGGATTGTGCATGAGAAATGTGCGAGACTATCTCAGGTATCCTCTTCATCAGTTTCGCTTTATATAATCGCTATGTTTTTTAAAATCCGTATTACTGAACTAAATTTCCATGTTAAAATCCGGACATTGTAGAATTACATTTGTGTACTTTTTTTTAGATATAATTCAGATCGAAAAACTGCTTAAAACCTTTCAGATTTTTATAATTTATTTTTTTGAGGTTTCGCAAAACTTCATAAAACAGAGAAATTTTAATTTATTCATTTCAGATAGTGTCCTTAATAAATGTAGACAGTGTTAGAGAGGCAGAAGAGTGCTTCCACCAATTACAACATCATAACCTTATGCTAACAAGCGATGAAGCGCTGAAAGTACTCGTGTTGCGAATTGATTTGCCGTCGGATGCCATAAAAAATGCCTCGTTTTGATATTCCGTCATTTTGATTTTGACAGTCAAAATTCATATATATTCTATTTATTTTATTTTTGAAGGGTTTTGATTTTGAATAATTAAGGTTCTCCATCATCATTATACTTTATATTCTTATTTGCTATTTATTCTGGTATAGTGTAGTGCATGCTGGATAATTTAATTATAAGTAGAAGATTTAACCAGAATTTATTGTTTTTCTTTTTTATTATTGTTGCTTTTTATTATTTTGTGTATGATTACATTATGCATGTGTATGAGGTGCTTAGACAAAATCAGACTTTAAAAATTAACATTGTATTTGCAAATAATCAAAGATTCTAATGAATATAAAGTTGATATATGATCATTTTTTCAAATGATTATTACAACTGATTTACAGAATTCATGAAAACAAAAAATATAAAGCAGTTTATGGAAATTGAAGTTTATTATTGACTGATTTTTTTCACAAATGTACCATCTACAAAATAATGAAAGTATGTTTTTTTGTTTAAACTTAAACGAAATGCAAAATCCAAAATGGTTCGATTCATCAGGAGAACAAAAAAAAATTAGGTGAAATTGTCGAATAAAGAATGCAAGAGAATTCCTGTGAAATTGGAGCTGGGATAGAAGAAAATAGAAATTGGTGAATTGAATATTAAAATAGTAGCAGTTTTCAGAATATAATATGATGACGTGTCTTTGCTAGAAAGCATTATTTCTTTGTTAAAGAGCGAAAATTGGAATCTGAAGCAAATATCGATAGAAATCGAGTATAAATGAAGAAACTATTCTAATAAGAATAGGGGATACAATTGAGTCGTGCATTACATGACTGCATTATATATGAAAAGAAAAGAGCGAAGGAATTGGACGACTGTTAAGATTTCACAAAATAATTCATAGGAACAACGGAAATCCTGGTAGTGATTCAGATTCATGAATTCAATAGCAGTAAGAATAGATAATTAATAGAATAAGAATGTGTAGAATACAAATAGAAAATAGGAATAGCAGCGCCGTCTGATATGCTTCAGCGCTGTATTAAATAATGGTGTGACTGCATTAGAAGCAGATTTTCTGAAATACATATTTCAGGGTATCAAGGCCGGTGTTCATGAAAGTCGAAATAATTTTATCTATATTTATTTTACTTCCTAATATTTCGGAATTCGTTGATTTGATTTGATTTGATTTATCGTTATTTATTGGGAAGTTATGAGAGATTTGCCGAATTTTCCAGTCGGAACTGTCTTATGAGTTCGTAATTTTGAGAAGCAATGTCATGTCCTTTAACTGATTATAGGGCTGCTCCTCTTTTTACATACTTTGATTTTAAGAATTTTAAGAAATTTTTTTTTTTTTTTTTTTTAAGAAACTTTTTACATACTTTGATTTTAAGAATTTTTCTACATACTTTGATTTTTTAAGAAGTATTTAGAATGGTTATCCGAGTGTAGGCTGGACCGCTGAAGCATATCAGATGCCGCAACTATTTCTATTTTCTATTTTTCTGCACATGTGCAATCCACTGATGATGAACTGAGAGAACGCCTTGCACATTTGCGGACAATGAAAACACATCATCAAGCATAGAACTGAAATTATTTTTTAGTTAGAAGTTTAACGTGATAACAGTAGCAGCAGCTCGATTATGTGGAATTCCTATAAAGATCCAAGGAGTAGGAATATTAGAAGGTTGAAAAGATGGATCACAAATTACTTAGTAAACAAAACAGAATCCACATTTAACAATGGGCTATGAAAATAAAATCGGTTCTATTTTGAATAAGATGAATGTGATCCGTAGGACAAATCATGTGATGGATGCTAAAAAAACATCATAATAATTTGGTTCTGGCCGAAATGATTTAAAAAAAATTAATAGCCAGCTTAATTCTGTAAAATCAACAAACACTTCTATCCGTATTTTTTGATTAAGTTGCCTATCCAAAAATTTGAAATGTGAACAAAGTAATTTTAATAAATAGTGGCAAACAGAAATATGTTAATAATCTAGTAATAAAACTAGAAGACAATCATTGTTACATAGAAATATAGATGCTTACTATTCTCTGGATTTTAAAAGGAAGTGATTTAAATTAAGTAACATTGGGAAGAATTGATATTTTTATATGCAAATGAAATTAAATTTATAGCACTCAGGACATACCACAAAAAATTACTGGAAGCGATTAAGTCTGTAGTTAATTTTCCGAATCGACCGATTCTTTCAAATCATCTAATCACAGTTTGGTTCATTTATCTTTTAAAGTGTTAATAGAATTTGATAATGCTCGTAATATTACTGTTAAGATAAATAAGTTACAAATAATGTCGAGAATTAATTCGTTACATAACGTTTCCAATATTTTGTAGTATGTCCTTAGCAAATAGTTAAGAAAATGAAGTGATAGGTTCATTCCAAAAAAATCCGCAGACGTTCCATTCTTTTCTCGAGAATAGAATTATTTACAATGAATTAAATGTGAACAATTTCTGTTGTGTGAAGGAATGCTTTTTCGATATATTGCAATAAAATATAGCACATGATTGTATAGAAAAACTTCTCAACTGAAAGAGACGAAATTTTGGAATTTTATTCATAATATTTCTTATATCCGAAACCAATTTAGTTAGATGAATTCACCTAATCATTTTCATTATATATCTGATTTGAAGACGATTGCAACGATGAAAGATGCGAGATTGATCATCATGTTTAGTTTACTAGATGGTTGCACAAACCATCAAGGAATAATTCTTCATCTATGCTGCATCTTGTGATTCCGCCATTCTACCATCATGCAAATAGAAATAAGTAAATAAATCAACTTGAAATTTTAATCGATTATTTTAAAATTATCAGAAGTTAGTCTTTACATTGTTAATTTCATCTAGAGAAAAGATGAATACTATATTCCGAATATTCTCTACTATCAGTTCTGCACTTCTGAATTTTTCTAAGATGCCCTTTGTTATTATAGATGATATGCTCTTTTTTCATAAGATTCTGCTTTTTAAAATATCTTGGCCAAGTTTTCTGTTTTGGTATTATCCGAGTGCATGATTTTGGAATCTGCACCATTTTTTCCTTCTACTCTAGGTATTGATTGATTGCTTGGATAGTAGATGTTTTTGTGTCGCTACACCAACTACAGATATTATACCGTAACTTTGCTTCCTTTTACTGCTCTTGCTTAATATATCAATTGTCCTTTCCATACACTCAGTCATTTCAGTTCCTAGGTGATAAATTTCATCAGGATACTCAGATTATCTTTGATGTATTCCAAGTCCATCAGGATACTCAGATTATCTTTGATGTATTCCAAGTCAGGTGCTGATGTTTCATTATAGTAAATTATTTCATTATAATAAATTTTAGGACTGCGAGTTTTTTACCATTTCAAAACAGAACTTTTACATTTCATTTGGATTCAGATCAGATAATCTCTATTTATATTACACCTTTTGTTTATACTATATTTTGTCATTTAATCATTTTGCAAATAGAAATAAAAATGTAATGAAATAATCACTTTATTTCAGTATTCTCGGGTTTAATTTCATTTCCGTTTTATGATAATTTTTATCCGCTCAATTTTTATGATAATTTTTATATGTTCAATTTTGTATTTGCAGAATTTTTTTATTTTTGATAAAACGATTTGATTTTTTTTTGATATTAAGCCAGAGACCCTTTAACTAAAATGTAGCAAGAGGACTGCATTGCTTTGAAAATTCGAAGGATTTTTTTTAGGAATTCAAATATTTTTAAAGATAATTCTTTTCAACAATTTAAATATTTTTAAATATCTTTACCAGAACATTTTGATTTCTTCTAAGTGGTTTAATCTGGATTTGAATATTTTCTTTCAATACCGAACAAACTTATTATTATTTTCAGATTTTATTTGTTTGAAAATAAAAAGATTTTACCAAGAAATTTGAAAAACCATGAGGTCAACCTAAAAGCTACGGTTTTTATCGGGATATGAATAGAATAGGAGAAAGAAAATATTTTGTTGAAGATATCTATGATAGATATTTTCAATAAAAATGAATTATAAAAATAGAGAATTAAAAAATGTTCCTGCAGAAAAAGTTATCCTTATTTGACCTTGACTTTCCAGATATTAACATATTACTTCTTTATCTAATTATTCTGCATAAACTTCACTTACTCTCCTTATCTTTAAAGGTCATCCATCCTTTCCAGCTTTTCTTCATCTTCCCCAGTTTTTCATTTGTCTCCATGAATTTAATTTGACCCGTTCTGAATATATTGTATCTTTTCCAAGCAAAATTTTATTTAATTGTGAGGTACAGCTTTTACAACTTATTTACAACGGCTTGTGATCTTTCATTGTAGTAAACCATATGGTTTAAAGTTGAAGCAATTGGATAATTCAGATTACAGAAATCAGTGCATAATTTCGAATCGCTGTACAAGACCGGAATTCCATTCTGTCCATTCTATGCCATTAAAATTGAATTGAATTAAACTTTTCATTTGCCGAACTGTTGCTGCATCATTCTGGAATATTTCGTTCTTACATGAACAATAATTTCCTTTAAATTTCAAAAATTCAAGAAAAAAAATTGCTGAATGAATGGTTCACTCTTCTTGCTTTTAATCATAATATCAACAACCATTAGTTTAGTTTTATGTATCAACCGCTCTTTTGATTTCTCCCAGTCATTTTGCTTCTTCCTTCAGCACATCATTTGTGCCATCCCAGTTATCTAATTTTATACATTGCAAATTTTTCATTTATTTAAATACTTTCAATTCACTATCATGCTATCGTAATCGTAAATGATAAACGAAGTTTTAAACCATGGAGACTTAAAAGATAGATAATCATGCATATTAATTATCGCTTCTACACTTTAAACCATGTAGATCATGATTCGATGCCTAATATCGCGAACGCAAACTGCGAGAGCTCCTATAGTTGGATTGATAATAGAGATATTCAAATTTATTTATTTCATTTTATTATTTGATTTTTCAAAGCAGATCAATTTGTAGACGTCATTTTAAAATTAGAAAGAAGTCAGTCGAAAAGGATGAAGATTCAGTTTTTTAGAATTAATTATTCGTTCGGTATTTTTTCATAATATCCAGCTCCTAATTTGTGAACTGCAATATTTTATCATGTACTTCCTCTGTTTTTTAGGCAGATAGATGATAGATGAATTTTCATTTTAAACAAACTTTGAAATAAATTTGAAACAAATCTTTCTAGCAAAAATATTGCTAACAAAAATACGACTCATCCATTTTATCATATATGCATCTGATAACATGTGATAACATATTAGCGCATTTGTTAACAGAATAGAAAATGGAATGAGAAAAAATTCAATTTTTGCATGAAAGATATCTACAACATAATGTTAATGTTAAAAAGATTTACTGTCCCCTGCAGTTCTAGAATTAATTTGACTTGCTAAATAGGTTTCATTTTCCTGATAAAAACCAATTTCAATCAAACAACAATTTCCTGATTTACTCCTATTATCAATGATTTTCATAGGTAATATTTACGTGATTTATAAAGATAAAATATTCTATTTCCGATATATCAATTCGCTATCTGTTGTAGAAGTCAATGTCCTAACCAGATTTATGTGGAATTCATTTTTTAGTAAGAACAATAGGTTGGTCATTTGTAGAAAAATTGTTCGATAACAAAAGGTAGAAAAATAAGTTCTGTATTATATGCAGTTAATTGCGAATGGAAAATTAAAATGAATGATTCGTCTAACTTTTATCAGCCTTGAAAAATCGACGCATTTTGACGAAATTCTGTAAATAGAACCAACAAAATATTAAATTCATCCATCACATTGAGAATGAAAAAAAAAATTAACTGCTTTTGATTACTCGAACTTTTGCACTTTTTCACTATCAAAGCAACCTATTTATTGCATCTAAATTAATTACTTTTTGCAGCTAATAAAGCTTCTCTCGAAAAAACTTCAGCCAGAAAATTGTAAGGAATAAAATATGAATGGAGTAAATATAAATGGAGTGATGGAATAACTAATGGTTTTATTATTTAGAATTTAAGGTAAAATAAAAGATCCGAAAGAAAACACAAAACTTACTTGTCTTAAGTTTCAATTTTGCCCTAACATTTATCAAAAAATGAAATTTTCAAAGAGTCAGAAGATAAAACAAAAGATGATCGCCAAAAATGATAATAGAGAATATCCAGATGTATGAAATACAATAAAAAGATACTGTACCTCAGTTGTTGTTGTTAACCTGTGAAGTTTTCCAGCTGGAATTATTAATAAATCGCCAAACTCGCATAAGATCCTCAGCCAATTACCATAGTCATCTTCGATATCGTAGTATGCAGAACCGTCGATAATAAGGCACAGCTGTTTCACTGCTTAGTTTGGTTTCTTCAAATAGCTCCTCAATCTATATATGAAATGAAATCTACAAATCATATCTGGCAAAGTAAGATTTTATGGCAAAATAAAAAGTTATAGTTATTAATAATTGCAACAAGATAAACTTAATACTTATGAATTGATAAACAAAACATTTGACTTCAAACGAATCAAGAAAAAGTAAAACTTCTTTTTACTGTTAAAGTAATCAAAAATTTCGTATTATTGTAGTTACTTGCAACCTTATCTTCGAAATCCACTGTGGTTCTAGCGTTCAACATATAGATGTCCTCCTTTATTAGTTTCCTTCCTTTTTTAAGTAAAGCAATTCGTTTTGACATGGATACTTGATTTGTTGTGTCAACCTTCAAAAGACAATAATTCGCCAAATTTAATAATAAATAATGAATTCAGTTAAATTACATCTGTTCAAAACAATTCAAAACTTAATAGAAGTAACGTAGGTAAAGCAATGTTCTCTCAGTGAATAAAATAAAATCTATAACTTTAAAAACGATGACAAATAAAAATTATTGTCGGCAAGAATATGAATTTAAAAAAAAATTCCAAAAATTATCTTAAAATAAAGTGTTCCAGTTCGTTTCGTCAATTCGTCGGGTGTGATTTTTTTAGGAGGAAATAAATGATGCGGTAGTCGCGGATCACCGAACGGATATGACTCCATATACCAGATCTGCACCATTTCTGCGTAGTAGAATTGTATTTTCAAGTGCAACTGATTGATAATAAACTCATAAAAACGCGTAGGTGAAAAATATGACATAATAATTTGCATTCAAATAGAAATTTGTGTTTTATTTCTTTTCTATAACAAAAATAGATTGCAGTTGTTTGTATCAATGATAAGGAGATATGTATAAGACATGGTTTCACTTATATTTTAAGTGATCGATGAATTAAGCATATCTTAGAAAAATTTTAAATAATGTTTGCCAAATTTAAATGATAAAAATTTGTTTGACAACAAATTTATTAAGACCATTTTTCATGCTTGATTTATTCCCTTTATGTACATTGCTTCACAGATAAGACATCTATCATGTATTTAATTTTAGGCTTCGTTACGCGTCGAAAATTCAAATCCATCTGTTCGTCTTCATCTCTCTTAATTATGCTTTACTTTTTTGAATAATCTAGTTTTAAGGAGAAAATATGAATTTTGCATTCTTCCGAATAAAATTTACATCATTTTTTCTATAAGATATTTCAACTTTTAACTAATTCCAAATAGTTAACTGTAGTACCACACAGTGATAATTTAAAACTGCGATAACTTAAAATTACGATAACTTAAAACTACGATAATTTAAAACTACGATAAATAAACAAAAACTATGCAACGAGTAATAATTATTCATATTAATAAATATATAACAATAAATGGTGATAGAAAGGCATTTGCATAAAAAATTTATTATTGGATATTTTCAAAATAAGAATAAGAGGACTGAATCAAACCCTGTCAAGTACTCATATGCGATCGCAGCATTGTTTGAAAGAATGGTCTTTCAAATCCTTCGTAAATTTGATGAGAGAAGTTTAACGAAGAGAAATAAACAAGTTGATATGATAGCTATTTCTCGCTTACGTATATCAAGATGATAATCTGATCTATTCGCAGTCAAGTTGTTCAGATTTAAAATCGAACAAAGTTATTTTTAAAGTTACATTACCTTTCTTAAAGAGTTTTAAGAGTAACTGTGAAAAAATTTTTTCAACAAATCATTGTGACGGGTAATAACTTGAATTAAATTAAAAATAAGAGAAAAAAACTTGTAACTAATCGAAATTTTTTACTGTTTTCACTTTTTTTAGTTGAGCAAAAGTTTTTGTACTATTTTTTTCCTTACTAATTATATAAATTAGGATGTTCAAAATGAAATAAACAATGTTTTACAAAAGAACGAAGATCGAAAATCGAAATAATTTTCTTTATTTATGAAACGAGCATTTTACAATTATGAACATGAAGAAATTAGTTGTTTGATATGAATGAATTATTACATAACTAACCTTTGACACTGCGACATCCACTTCACTTCGCATATTGCCTCGCATATTAAATTATAATCAAATTCTAAATGAAAAATTTGAAAATTAATGAATGAAAAGACAACGATAGAATTTAAACCATACGTTTTTATTATTCGTATAAATTTTTAAAATATTTTCAAACAAAATCTATCGGTGAAGGAGATGGCTATTTAATTTCAGCAGAAAAAATTATATTTGTGTATACAATCATAGAAACAATGGAAAAATCAGGTTTGTCCTAAAACGACTGAATATTGCTCGATGAAGTATCTGAAGCTATATATTTGAGAGAGAAAAAGGAAGAATAAGAAAGAAGGAAAAGAGAAAATTTTAGAAGGAGTAATTAAACAGTTCGTTTTGTGAAATCACCAATTCATTACTCATTACACAAGCACGAGCAAGAGCTAATTTTTCCTGTCAATATTTATGTCTAATGCTTCAATCAGCTGTTTGGTGCAGATGACGGAATTACATAGTTATCTATACGGAACGTAAAAGTGAGAAACTGGTTTGATGGGCCAGTAATTTGATGAATGGTAGATGAAATTTACTAACTCCTTTCTCGTTTCCCGCTGATATCTCGAAGTGCTATGTGACTGCAATAAAAACTCCTAAATTTCTATTTTGAAATAATATGTTGTGTTATCAAAAATCTCTATTTGTATCACATTGATCCCGAATTCAATAACTTTTGCTAATTATTGTGTCGAAAATTCCAACCTCTGAATTAAGCTGAAACTTTATCTTTACACAATAATTAATTTGCTTTCTTATAGGATCACAATAAAATATGTATATAAATGAGAAAGTCAGAACAGCTAGATTCATTTTTCATATCTTTGTTAGTAAGTTATTATTAGCTATGACTGGACTGAATTTTAATTGGGCTAGGCCCCTAAGATGCTTCTTTTTTATTTTCTTCAAATAGATTTAAATTTTCATACAACAGCATATAATCATGCTACATTAAATTTAATTAGAAGTAGCATAATTATAGTTAGCATATCTATATGATTCACATTCTCCAGAAAATTCTTGATTTTTTCCAACTAATGTCAATTGCATGAATTCTTGTTTCTTTTTCATTTCATTTTAAACTTGCAAAAGAATGTTTTTTTTTAGAAGAAAAATTTCCATAATCCGTGTTGTATCATCAACACTATACCATCAACACTATTATTACGACATCAGAAAACAATAGACAATTCGCAGTTTACATAAAACATTAGAGAAGTGTATTACTAAGTTATATGATAATTTCTTTAACAGATATTCCGAAAAATTGCTTATTTTTCTCTATTCGTCGCAATAGTTCGTTTTTTTAAGTAAAAAGCCAAACTGGAGAATATAAAATTTCAAATCGATAAGAGAATTTTCGTCTGTCCCATTTTCAATTTTATGTCTCAATTCTTTATATATTATTATTATTTAATTCATAATAGCACATTACATAAATCAGCTAGACATATCATTTCAAATTCAAATCTTGGACATTTGTTGAATTTAAGCGCAGTAAACCTAACAATTGCAATAGTAATGGCAAATAGGATAGTGAAATGATAATTGAACGCTTCCGTAGAATAATTTCACTTCTCGAGATAATGTTTATTTAGAAACACAATATCGGTGGTATATCAAAAAAGTATTGATCACTTCAAACATGATCAGAAGGTATATAAAAAATTGAAAAAAAATGAAATTAAATAAGAGAAACATGGAATGATGGTGACACACTACATTACTGTTTTCATTACGATCTGTCGAATATACTATTTTTTGATTAAATTTTATACTAAAAAATAGGCTTTATAAAAATTTTCAATAGTATCAATTATCAAAAAATCTCTGTAAAATATTATCAGTATACGAATATCCATGAGGAGTTTTGTTATTTTATAAAAATTTCCATTCAGAGTACCAATTTATTTCTCAAATTTTTTTTTAAATTCAATGTTGACCATTAAGGATAGTGCAAAAAATGGTGACAATTGGAAAAGAAATATAGTAGATGACCAGTAATGCAACTGTGTTTTGGAGTGTTCAGTATTTGTTATAAGTTGTAAATTGAGCATAGAAGCAACTTATCGATAATGTAAGTAATAATAATAATAATAACAACAATCATAATGGCAGAACATGCACGATTAATTAAGTTATTGAAGTGATCGTTTGCTGCGACAAATATTTCACTCCTAATTTGATATTGTTTACAGGTGTAGTGCTGAAAAAATGAAACCTTTATGCTGTTATACTCAGCATTTCAAATCATATCAGTGTTAGGTATTGTAAGATTAGGTAATTAAGGAAACCTTTATGCTGTTATACTCAGCATTTCAAATCATATCAGTGTTAGGTATTGTAAGATTAGGTAATTAAGGAAACCTTTATGCTGTTATACTCAGCATTTCAAATCATATCAGTGTTAGGTATTGTAAGATTAGGTAATTAAGCTTTATTTTTTTCAGTTAGTTTTTCGGATTTGAGATTTCATCTTAGAAAAGAATGCAATAATATTGGCGTTAACTTCAAACAAAACAAACCAACTCATTCCAAGAGTGCTGTTAATAGGATGTAAATAATCTTAAAATTTATGTCAGAATGGAAATTTTTCTATAATAATAATAATAATACAATGGATTTGCTCCTATGAATGTTGGCTATGTTATAATATTTAAGTGAGACACTGCGAGAAGTTAATGAATATAATATAAGAAATGATAGTAATCATTTCGAATCACACCTCATCGATAATGGAATCTTGAAAAGAATCTAAATAAGATGACGAACTATGCGGTCTTCTATGAAGATATCAATAGTACAGGATGAGACAATTTTAATATTGGCTACGCGGTAAAAATCAGTATTATTTTATAAAATGATCCTCATTTATTGATTGCTTCAATTAAATTAACTGATTGAAAAAATATTCAGTTGAAAAAAGAAGCGACTAAACATAAGAAAATATCATAATTTTGATAACAAATTTAATTAGGAAGCAGGATG
The DNA here is from genome assembly GCA_008729115.1 of Dirofilaria repens. Classification (NCBI taxonomy): domain Eukaryota; kingdom Metazoa; phylum Nematoda; class Chromadorea; order Rhabditida; family Onchocercidae; genus Dirofilaria; species Dirofilaria repens. The sequence continues at coordinate 1,209,403 of SNRZ01000001.1, read as the reverse complement.
ATAAGCTACTATACTTTGAAAGATCAATTACCTACAAGGGTCTCGCGATATCTTGTTGTTTCTCGCTCTCGTAAAAAGATATTGGAATATTTGAAGTTTTGAAAATATCATCAAATGAAAATGAATATAGCATCAAACGAATATATAAGTGAAAACCAAATGAGGAAATAAATTGATTGTTCAAAATAATCGCGTGATGGTAAATGAAAGATTTTCATTTGCTGGATTTAGGGAACCAATACGGCGAGAATATAATAAATTAGTAGTATCTGAAGGATAGGAAACCAGGTAAGACTACAAACATAATTCTTTTAGCGGTACCTGAAGAATAGGAAACCTGGTAAAAATACAAATGCATTCTTTTAATGGTACCGAAGGATAATTGATCGTTTTGGAAAATCTCAAATATATTTACATTAGTTTAAGTGTTTTGAAGCAGAATCATATCATTTTATTTTTTAATATTCATTCTACACTAGTTACTATATTTTCAAATCTGCTTTTCCGTTCACTGAAAATATTTTATTCTGAATTGTAAGTGAAGCTTTCTTCCCGATCTTTTTAAAATCTGCTATTACTTCATTCATGCAAATGCATAAGATAAGAAACAACAATCTATTACAAATTGAAATAAATCTTTCACTCTCCGATTTGCTACAATAATTTTAATTGTTCATGCAATTTATTGACATATTATCGGTATAAATGATTTCTTCATAGAATAAAATAGTAATGTTGTAAATAACTGATATAGATCAGGTCATGATACATGTACTAACGATTCCTGCAGTTCTTTTGATTCGCAAATTCAGGAAGTATGTTGACTGATAGCTGCAGAGAGCATTTGAACCATTCCATTGTTCATTCAGAATGATTCAAACTAAATTTCAATTTTTCATTAAAATGAAAAAGTTAAATGGTCAAACAAATTAATTAAGTAGTAATGAACGAATTAAAAAGTCAGTATAAATAATTATGCAAAAATAGAGCTAATAACTTCCAGAACGGAATTTTTTTAAATTAAATTTAAACGAAGTAAACAATTACAGTTCAAAATGACCTACTTAGATCACTGGTCCGGCGTATGCATAATCGATATCCTCCTTCTGTATCATTTAGATCATGAATCAGTAAATTATAAGATCGAATTCATAAAAATGCGTGAAAAGTCAACTAATTTTTCGTTTTATAATTTAACAAATTTCACCGGCAATTTCTCTTAGTTATTCATAATTATAAGAATTATATTCGTTCATCTGTTTCTCAATCATTTATACTGTAAGCAGTAATATCAACACGGAACATTTTTTAACAATAGCATGGTGTTTATCGTTTTAATTGACACTTGATTGAAATTTATGAATATACAAATAAAATCAAATGTTTCATTTAAAAGATCTGAAAGAAAATGTTATCATAAAGATTTCGTTCTGTGAATTTTTTATAAATGCCGCTGAAGATATGAATGTTGTAGTTATTCATTATCAGTTAACAGTTATTATACGCAATTATATATTGATATAACGATATCCATATACACTTATGCTTAGACACTTAGAATGGGAAAATGAGCATTTTCAGTTAACAAATTTAAACAGTTTGCATAAATTGTTGCTGAATGAATGTTATTTCTTCCATGAATTCGCCAACATATCTCTCAATGAAAATTAAAAATGCTTCAAAATGTCTCATACTAAATTCGCTGTGAAATTTCGCTAATGAATGAATTTCTCTCTCACACCTTTTTTCAGTTTGCTTTCAATCAAAACTACTTCTTTACAAAATATTTCTCTCGCTTTTTTTGTTCTATTAATTCAATATCTTCGAATAATTATTTCGTCATCATTTAAAATATTATTCAAATCTCCAAGCAATCAATATATACATATATATAACATGGTTCCTGGAGAATACTGCATAACATAATTCCCCGAGATACATCGTACAATATGATTACATGACATATATAATTTTCATTTCCTTTTTTTCCCATCACAACAATTACCCTTTGTATTAAATTTGTGATGATTGAGTCATAACTAGTTATCAGTCCCGTCGAAGAATAAATTTTTTACATCAGTTGTTCTGTTTTTCAAGTTATCATTCTGCTGCATGTTTATAAACGAGAGATTTAATTTTAATGTTTAGAATCTTACGTAAAGAATGCTCTATAATCTATTTTTCTAAAGTGGAAGATCAAAAATAATAACACCAAAACAACTAAACATACCTGTATTCCCGACAATACCAGCAAGATGTACATTTCCGACAGTAGCGTACATCATCTCACCGGTTTATCATTTCCAAATTTTCTCGAGAATTGTTTTAAATTTTGTATTCGAAAATCTTCCACATGTCATCCATACTAGCTGAAATCCATTAGGTAAATTATTGCATAAGGATCTGCTTATGAATAATACTGGTCACGAGAGCTTCTCTTTTCACTGATTTCAGGTAAATTCTCTGTGAACTTAACATTTGATTTTTGAGATCAAATGCATTTTTCTCTTTTTTGCTTCGATATATTTTCTACTCTAAGAATTCCATTAAATCCGATAAGCGAAACTAACTGAATCGAAATTGTCGGCTTACTGAGATATTATTTATTAGTTTTTATGCATGAAATGCATACTTCCCGTTCCAGAAGAGTAATATCGTACCACTTAGACGAAAAATATATAGATGTTCGAGACGTTCCGTATTCACTGATAAAAATTTCACTTACATAACTATTATCGTATTCACTGATAAAAATTTCACTTACATAACTATTATCACTATGATCTGAATAAGGCAATCGACAAAAGCACGTGCTGAAAAATTATTGTTGGTAAAAAATTCTGATAACATTTAGTTGTAAAAAAATTTAATTACATTGTGAATATTCAAGAGATTCTAATAATAATCACTTTATATCGCCATTATTTCTCGTTATGACTGAGATTGATGCTATAAAAAAGTGGATTTTCTTATGGATTAGTTATTTAGAAATAGAATGGTTTATGATAGAAGTTAGAGAAAATGCCAAACAGCTTTATCTAATTCATGGTATCAAAGAATTTGATACAATTTGTTTTGAGATAATTTCATTTTAAAAAAGCAACTGCGAAATCGAATATTGTAATTATAACAAAAAAAGATCTTTTACGCGTCGCGATTTTTCAAATTTTAGGATTTTTATTGACCGTAGAACTGAAAAATTGTTTGAAAATAATAAAAGTTTTCGTATGAGCCAATATCACTATAAATCTGTTGTAAGGATTAGTATGGGAATGATGTAATAGAGGCATATAATTACTCATATAATTATGTCTCGTAATATTGAGTGAAAGTTGATATGTCGTAGAAACAGTGAATGATTGTCTCTTAAACACTCAAACTTTTTTTCTTACCGAATTAAGGAAAAAGCACGAAGAGATTGAAGATTATTTAGAATGAAAAAAAAAAGTTCTGATAAATAATTCGTTATGGTTCTGCAAAAAAAAAAATCTTGGAATCAGGACAATAATCATGATATGTATTTGCTCACGAGATAAGGAAAAAACTGGAACAACTTGATTAAATTTTCAACTATTCTTGGAACTAAGAATAACTGATGTCTGCAAATCAAAATCGTTGCATAGATATATGAAAAAAAACTGATCAAATGAACATGTTATCGCTTATCAATTCTAATAAAGTTATGCATTTTATCAAAATTATCAGTAATATAGAAAAGATGTAAATCGTAAATACTAAGAGATGACAACTTAAATGATTCATGTGCGCTAAAAAAGAATCACTACTCATAAACATGCTTTTTTAGATAGCACTTGGTCAAATAATAAATTTGTTGTATGAATTAAAAAATTTTTTCCAATATGTTGTGGAAGAGAAAAGTGATCATTCATGTTGAATAATTGCTAATTATTGTTGTTCAATCACTTATATTTAATTTTACAATCCAAAATAAGTTTGTTGTTCTCACATCTATTTTATAGATAAGAAATAATCAGTATAAGGAACAATACAGTGCAATGAACGAACGACTACATCAGAATCCCTGATACAAATTAGATTAATTATTCCATTTCTTCTTCTTTTCGATGCGATTATGAGGAGGCTCAAATTAAAGGCAGGGAGAAAGATGGAGATATGATATATAATAATGATAATTATAGTGTGCTTTCCTGGTCGTGATTTTTCATTTTCAGTTAACCACAAATAAAGCAGAAGTTGAAAATAGAAAAAGGTCGAAACTTGTAAAAATAACGAAATGAGACGTCATTGTGGCCAAAGTTATTTCAATGCCATTCACAAATGGAATGTAAATAGATGACACCTATAAAATCAACGATTCAAGGGTATTCCTCCCTGAACTGAAATCTTTCAAAATATTTTTATACATCCTCATTTCATCATCAATAAAACTTTTGCAATTGATGACAAAGTTGGAAATTCGCCTTAGAATTTGAAAAATGGTGATAAACGAAAAGAAACTTGTTTCCTATTTAATATGATGAATCGCTCAAATATCAATCCAATTACGCACCGTATCTATAATCTCTTTTCTTAGTAAGGGATTTGGACGCTCTGATTGCAATTTGAAACAAAAAATATTAATCGTCGGAAACTAACAATTATTTTAGTAACAAAGCTGATTCATCCATGATTTTATTATTTTCGCTATTAAAGTGAAAAAAGCATGGCTCGTAATGTGACCAAGAATTGAACATGGAATTTGTTGAATAATATATATCTTGAAATAGCTAATTATTTTTGACTCATCAACAACTTTATAACATAAGATCAAATTTAATTTAATATCATAATAATAACAAAGACTGAAATAAAAATTAACATTTTATTAATATATATTTGATGTTGAGAACAAGCAGTTATTTGTCCTTTGTCGGTTCATCGACAGAGAAATGAATGCTTAGATTTGAAACTTATATAAATGATGTAGGATTCATGCATTCATAATCTATTTCAATGTTGATAAATTTTCGTTTGATAAGACGATAAATTAAGAGCTGAAATGAAGCGAGCAAGCAGATGAAAGCATAAATGATTGATCGTCGTAGCCACAAAGCATCAATTGTTTCCATATTGGAACGAATGGTTTTATATTTAAAGTCTGATTAAGTTAGAATAGAATCATGATTCTTTTGGACCAATTTTATTTAATAAAGAATGAATCATATGAATAATAAGATAATTTCAGATTTCAGTACGCTCTGATATACTTCTTTTATTCGTAAGAAAACCAAGGAACTCAAAAAATAGAAATCAAACTATTTTGGAAAAGCAGCATAAATTAACTAATTCATGAATGATGGTTTAATCTAAACCGAATATTCGAAGTACTATAAATAATATAACAGTAAATCAAATGGATTTCATAAACTATAAGAAGAAGCTCTTAATACCAACTGATCCGAGAGAAATCAATCGAACAGCAGTAATTCAAGTGATAAACTGATAAATTTCGTAACATTTCGAAACAATTAATATGATTGTTTGAGCAAAAAGAAATAAGAAGACTACTGAAAGTATCATGCATAAAATAATCTTTCTCTTGCATTTGTGTCACTTTTGGTAAACAAACTATAATGTAAATCTAGAAGATAATACATGTTATATTTATGTTTTAAATGGTAGAAATCTTTTTTTCATCGGTCATACTTTTATTATGCAACTCTTTAAAATATCTATCAACATTATCAATTCATCATTTATGCTAAGGATTCATTACATCTTCAAACTAATTCCTTTTAGTATGCATAACTAAACTGCCTAGTGTTCTTTCAAAGTTACAAACGAAAATATTGAATAAGATAAACTTGAATTCTTATTAAGTAATAAATTGAATAGCTCTCATAGCTTGATAGCTATCAAGAAAAATGACGTAAATGTCTATTTATTGAGAAGAATAAGAGAGATGCGAAAATATCAGAATTATTTACAGAATTCAAAATTATTTACTAATTCTTTTCCACCATTTAATCATTCAAATCAAGCACTGTTAGAATAACAAGTATGTGATATATCAATTATCGAAAAAACAGCATCTGAGAAAGACAATACAATTTTTAATCAGATGTTTAAATTTGCGAAAATTTTACTATTAATTAAAAACCCACAAGAAAGAAGAAAGCTTTCAAAAATATGCTTCCATTATTCCATTGAATCGTAAGCTATAATGTGAAGCTCTAATGAAGAATAAATGATAATAGAAATTAAGAACCAAATCGAATGCTACTCAGGTCATCGGCATCGATTTCACAAACAATAGTAATCGTATTTCCAATGAGATGCTAAAGTTTACTTTAATTGCCACTTTGAAGTTCATTTTTCTAATGTAACTGATTTACTTGGAAAATGATTAAAAAGACGTATATTTAAGTAGCAAAAGCGTGCGTCTCATAATTGTCTTTCCCCACATCAAACGTAGATATCAAAAAATTCAACAGTAATCGAGCCATTATTTTTCCATTTTTCAGGCTAGTTTATTTCCTAAGCGTTCCAAACTATCCACCAATCAATTAAAAACTGTCCCAAACGACTTGTCCCGAAACTGTATCAGTTCTGTAATCAACTGGTTGGAACCGGTTAACTAACGGATTATCAACCAATAGCATAAAATTCACTTAACTACAGAAGGATAGATATATATATGATTATATATATTTTCTATTTCCTATACATAAACTTATCAAAGAAAGTGAAAAAATAATTCATCTCAAAATGTTTTTTTTGAAATCATTCACATTGCCGTTCCTCCGATTTTCTGTTGTCCTAAATAACCACTTGAGTAACAGATAACCTTTCATATGCTTCTTGCACACCTTTATTATTTTTAAATATTCTTGCTTTTTCTGTAATACATCAATTAGAACAATGCAACTTGGATTTAAAACTGCAATTATTGAAAAAGAAAGGAATTTAAGTGGCGTGTGCTTAAATTGGGGATGTACATCAATTTTGAACATCAACAAAATTGCTATTTAGGGCGTCTATGGACTCGTAAAGAGATCGGAGAAGTTTGGTATAAAAGTAAAAGATGTAAGCTTTGATATACAATCGATAGTGAATATTGCTGATAAATTGTCAAGTAGTGTTACATACTTAATATATTTAAATTCAACTTAATTCTTGATTCCAATAAGTTTAAGGCCTGTTATATCAGTTCAGGCTCAATCTATCAGAAAAATATAATAGAATTTTTATAAATCTAAAAGATCTTAGTGAATAACTAGACATACAGCTCTGATAGATTTTAAGAGTGTAAAACAAAACGAAGATTAATTTTACTGAATAAAAATAATGGCTTAATGATTCTTCAATAAGAGTAGTCGAATTGGCTACGCTTTAAAAACTAAATTAAATTTAAGGAGAATCTTGAATCATATATGGGTAAAACACGTAAAAATATTTTTTACAACATTTCATTACATTCCTCTAGATAATGGATGATCACCCCAGTATTCTGGATCTGGTGCATCGTCCGGTGGAATTCCAAGTTCTTCATCCGAAAATTCTTCTGGAGCAGGAATATAATACTCACCCTACAACATTTTGTATTCATACATTTTATAATAAGGCTTAACTTTAATGAATATTAAACTTGAGGACTTCAAAACTGTTTTCAGTAAGTTCAAATTAGACATCCAAATATTTCGAATTTGATTTGTCAATCTCTTCGCCATCCCTGACCGTTCAACTGCACGCCATATTTTTTAGCGAAAAAAAAACGTATTAAACTTTAAGCATAAGAAGATAATGAACTCTTCTGCATGATCATTTTCGGTCAATTTTTTCCAAGATAAGTGTGGAAAATAGTTTTAGAAAAGATTAATTAAATTTCAAATAATTTCTAATTCGAAACTCTAAAAAAAAAAAATGAAACTAACGATCAATTCACCATAGTTGTAATACAAATGATATACGAACCAGCCCCAAAGCAGAGCACTCGTTAAAGTAATCATCAAATTTTCCAGTCTCATGGTATTTTGAGGTGGTGCTTCTCGATAATACCACCTACAATTTAGTGAATAAAGATAAAGCTGACAGTTACTGTATAACATTAAGATAATAAAATGATCGCAGAAATAGGTGCGAAATTAAGAAGAAACATTTTAGAAAAATACAACAGCATGACCCGCCAATTTTTTTTCAGATGAATACCATAAATACACGATAAAAATGACAGCAAATCTGACAATTCTGACAACATAACAAGCTACAAAATTAAGAACTAGCTAGATACGAAATCATAAGGAAAAATTGGAGATTTTTTACTCAATTCTATATAATTTCCGTACATCTGTATCGGTGGATCATCTGGTTCACCAAGATATGGTTTATCCGACGTATTTGTGATCGGATCATCAGCTGCTCCACTTTTTGGACCAACGGCTACTTCTGGACCTGCTGCATCCTGAAAGAGATAACTATTTTTCAAAATTATTAGCGGAAATTTGCATAAAAATTCGAATAAAAACCGGGTTCTACAGAAAAACTAACCTTTCCTGACAACCATTTTGTCCTGAAGGTTCCATTAAATGGTAAGGTGAAAGGTATACGAAGCGAAGGTGTAAGTTTCGTTATAGGTCGCAAAATTTTTGAACATCGAGCAACACGTACTAACAACATTCTTTAGTTGCGACGCATAGTAAACACTAAAATTGAACTACTCCTGATTATTTCTATACAATCCTTATGAGCACTAGCATCAAAATGTCACACTTGAAGAACGAATGATGGCGACAATTCTTGCTTGATATGTTTCGCAAATCTTATAACTTCTCTCGCTTCTTCATGAGCTTTGCTATTTCTCTTACCCTCAATCTATCTCATCGAGAAAAACTAATTATTTCTTGATTCAGTGAATTCCTGCACCACTTGGTTTTACCAACACACCAACCAATGCAATTTCTCATGTTCTCATATACTATCTCATTTCTTTCAATATTTCTCCAATGCAATATGCAATCATCTCATCTGCTTCAAAAATTGTTGAGCATCGTGATATGTCTCATTGTGAACCAGTGAATGTTTCGTTCATTCTTAGACTCGTCGTTGAGATCAGCGAGGGATAAGCCAAATATGAGAGATGAGCCAAGTATGGAGACAAGCTTTTGTGGTGCGTATTGAGATGAATTGATGCATACTTCACAATTGCAAGTGATTATATGTAAATGACAAGATTGAATTCATCGAAATGAAAGTTATCGAAGGATGGACCTTTGTAGAGTCACACACAAATATACCAAGCAATCAATTCAATTTTAATAAATTTCCCCAAAATTTACATCAATTAAGAAAGTAGTTGTTTGTGTGAAAGTATTTCAATTAATCTCTGATGCTTCTATTTCATGAACGATTCAATCAAAATTATAATTATTACATTTAATAAATATCAAATGTCTGAATACCAGACAGACACTTATTTTTTTCATAATTCATGAGTATTAATGATTGTATCTTTTTCATATAAGAGCTTGTTGATAGTAAATTGCTCATGATACCAGCTGCTTTCTCGTCGAATAATTAACCTTACCTTCTTCTTCCATCATTATTAAGCATTTAGCCATGCTTAACGAGAAATATGTTTCTTATTAATTACGGAATAATTCTTCTCTGTTAAAAAAAAGTGAACTGTCGGTGAGAATATAACTTGTAAGAACGCTGGGTGGTTGCAAAAATAAGAAGATCCTTAAAGTGATGGATGAAATAGGAAATTTGTTCTTCAAAGATTTTCCTCCTTTCATGAGTTTATTTTATATATATTATATGTTATATTATTATTTTAATTATATTATAGTCTTACTATAAAATATTATTTTTAAGCATAGAATAGCTCGGAAATTTGCAACGTGTGGAATAATTGTGGAAATGTATACTTCCCGAACTGTGGCAACTAGCATAACGTTAATTTACATCTGATTTGTGAATCAGTTTTCCTATTACTGGGAGATTTGTGGGTTGTTATGCTTATCCGACAGATAAATCAAGAGCACATTATAATATATATATTATCCAAGATAACATAACTTGTAAGCCAGTATTATTCTAATCTTCACAAAGTCAGAAAGTATGTCAATAAATACTGTATTTTCTTTTACACTTAATGACCGCGGGTATAATTTAATAGAATTAATTGAAAATTGTCAATAAAAAGCATGTTTAATTCCTGAAAAGATTATGATCGGTGTCCTAAAGTGTATATTTAAAACATGCGAGATCTGGCTGACTTCATCAACTTACGTCATTATCAGCGCCGTGGATCTTTTTGATACATCCCTGCTCTCGCCGGACATTTCGATGAATACATTAGCTACACCATTCTTTCATATTTTCTATCAACTTTTATTCTTGTTATCTTTAAAGATCGATACTGTTCTTTAATTTTACTAAAAATTTCTGTGAAAGCTTAGAAGAATTCCAAATTAAAAGATCAAATAACTTCCCCAACTTTTCTTCATGATAATACTAACCAAATATAAATTTTTTGATTTTATTTTTCGTTTTTGATCTCTTCATTCTTTTATCCCTAACTTTGCAATAAAAATCCATGTAGCTTTAATTTATTAATTATCATTTTGGGAAATTGTCTCTAGAAACAATTAATCCGAAGTTTAAAATTAAATTGGATTGATGGACAGTCACTAAACTGTAAATGCTTAGTAGCAGGAAGAAACTCAGCTTTGACGACGCTTGAAAAACTTTAAAAAATTCTGAAAAAATAACAGGCTTCATCGCGTCGAATTATGAAAAGTTCCACTATTACTTTATTCCAGGTGTCTCACTTAAAATCATTTAATTAAATAATTCCTGAAAATGCTCGAGAAATCTTAAGGTTTTGTATTACTGATTTTGCAATTGTTTTTATGTCACATTTATTAGCATTAATTTTGGACAAGATAATGCTTCACTTATTAAAACAATTTTTGTCCTACTCAATTGCATTTTCTGACTTAAGTGTTTTTCGGATTTCTTCTTTGAAGAATTAAGTGAAATACAGATGAGATAACGCACATCATTTAAAAATACACCCTGCTGAAAAGATATATCCTATTTCAGAATTTAAGAATGAATACAGTAATATCGGCGTCTACTCCTTCTATATGGTTGTTATCATCATTTTTAACATTCACTTCTGCTTCCATTATTTGCATGTCTTGTGCAACAAAGCATGCTGTTACTGTAAAATTTAATTTTTTTTCAAATTTATTTTTTTCAAAAAAAATGTAAACTGAAATTTGCTTGTTGAAACTAAATATTATTAATTCAAATACACATCATGCAATACCTAATATTGCAGCACTGGAATAAATTCATGAATTATCGAATAATGACTTCTCACACTGGCACATTAATGGATGACCATCCTTGCGAGAGTCCACAAAATAAAACTTGTATTGGTTTATGCTATATTTTTCAAATTAACGGTATCAGTAAGATAGATGGAAAAAACAGCTTTTTGGTACATCTTCGTTCTCATTCATTGCAATTTTATATTCATTACACTTGATATCTGCAGCAATTGCTCGATTTATTTTCCATTGCATTTCTCTACAGAAGCAGCTCTGAGTACTTCTTCGCAGTGGGGAAATGAAAATGGTTTATTTGAAAATGGGAAAATGCAATTATTTTAGAACTTCACAGAAGGCATCGTTTTCTTACTAATCATTTCCTTACAATAAATTGAACAATTTCACGTTTCACACCTGAATTCATTATTTATCATTCTTCTGCTAACTAAGCGATAACAGATACTTATTTATTCATTGCCTTATTTAAGTTAAGTTGGCAATAACTTTTATAGATGTGAGATTTAAATTAATATTGTTGAAAGTTTAAAATTTATTAATTTACAATTTATTAATTTACAAGTAAACGTTTTTTATTAAATCAAAAGCTCAGGATTGAATACTTTGAAAATCGTTCTGCAGCAATGGCGCAAGGTTGCTCAGTTGGACTTTTTGACAATGAGGCACGGTGTTTCAATAGGCCTATCATATGGCGTGGCCGAGGTGGTAACTTTAACTTGGATGGTCACTACTGTCTCTGTGACAGTGATTTGTGCAACCGAAATCCGGAAAAATTGGTGCAATACGGTCCAAAGAACTCCCATGTACAAGAACAAAAAGCTGGTAGCAGATTTTATATTGGCACCATCAATTTCCATATCCTTAAATCCAATCTTTTAAGTCCAATAAATTGGAAGGGTTTTTTTGCAGCAGAAAAATTGTTCAAAAACGATAGCAAAATGACTTTTTATTTCGGGTTTTAATAATTTCCAAGTTGATATTTTGCGAAAATTTTAATTATTTCCTTTATTTAATGGATTTACATGACTTATTTTCCTGACCTTTAAATTTATCAGATAAATGAACTTCGGAAGAATAATTTACGCGATTCGATCGTATTTCATTATTCTTTAATCAAATAATGCTTAATGGAGAGCAAATAGTTTTTTAATTTTTAAATTTTCGTTTCTATTATCTAATATAAAACAAGATCTTTCTTTTTTGAAGTGTCAATATTATATTTGATTTGTTTCAATTCAGTGAGTAAAGATATTTGGATGATATTGGGTATACTTCTGAATTTATCTTACTTCTTATTATAAAAACAATTGATAAATGTATTTTCTATTATTATGCAGGACATTTAATACAAATTCATGATATATCATGCCTTAATTATAAATATCATTACTATGTGAGTAAGACAAGTTGCAGTAACATAAAAAGAGATTTTTTTAAGTTTAGGATTACTTTAAAATGATGGTTTCAATCAGCATTAGTTTCAGGATCAATGAATAGAAGAAGTTCGATAAGCATCATGATAATCTCAATTATTTATTTGGTAACAGCAACAAGTGGGTTAATTTGACAAGTTTTATCATTATCGCTATCGGAGTTCAAATCTCACAATTGCTCAAAAGCTTTTTTTAGTATTCTGTGATTGTTATTGTTATATCAATTTCGATAAAATCAAACTGATTTTTCTTCTGTGCATTTATCTATTTTACTAAAATAAATCTTAAAATAAATCTGATTTGTTTCGATTCAGTGAGTGAAAATATTTGGATGATATTGGGTATACTTCTGAATTTATCTTACGTAATAGAAAGAAGTAAAGTAAAATAAATAAAAGTAAGTAAAAAATAAATGTAAGATTGTTGATGTGGAAGTCAATAAATACAGGGGAATTAAAATTTGAAATAATAAAGGAAGAATCGTTGATTTTGCCTAGACTGATATTTGATTTACCTTGCTCATTAATATAAGGGCTTTATAAGATGTTGCTTAATGCAATATGAATGTTCTTCAGGATGAGGACTTTGACTTTATTAATCTTCTTTTCTCTTTATCATATTGTTGATTTTATGAATCTTATTTTTTTCGCTATGATAATACTTTAACATAGTGCTGCTTATAATACTTGTACAATTATGAATTGCTTCTCATCAAAAAATAAATCAGGGAATTTTGAGATCAAGCAGCATAATTTGTCATAAATTCAAAGACGATCGAAGTATCGCAAAGGAGGGAAGTATTTTAAATGAAAATCATGTGTCTTTGGCACCTTTTAATTGCCTAGCTTTTAGATCTAAAGTTTAATGAGAGATACATTTAACCTTTACTATCCAAAGTTCATACAAATTTTACTTCTTACCTTCATCTGATCACTTACTTCATTTCTTTGATACATTTATTTTACTTCTTTCTATACAGTTTAGATTTAATAATTTTTTAAATTTCCTTAATGAAGTAATTGTTAAAATGCAATAACAATGGGAATGCAGTACTCTTAGTTTACTTTGCAAATTCCAGGATATTTCTTTTCTTTGAAAGCTTTCATTTCAGTTAATATCCGTTATGAACAGAGAAAAAAAAAGTTATGCTTTTTTCATCGAAAACATTACTATCTTAGTTATATTGTCTCGTAAATGACGTAAAAAAATAAACGTGGGAAGACGGAAATGTGAGATAGAGGAAGGAGAAGGAGGAAACAGAAGATTAAAGAAAGCATTTAATAATTAACGAGCTTTATTAGACATTAAAGAAAGCATGGTAATGTTAAACGAAATCAATGGGTTTAGATTATTATTTAAGAAAGATTTATTATTATTTATCTATTTAGGAAAGAGTGAAACAATTTCACCACCTTAAAGAGCTAGAAAAAAAGTAAGCGTAAGGACGGAATACTGAATGTTACTCTGTTGTACTATAATATTATGTTGTCGTTAAATAATTTTAGCATTTAATATAAAAAAATGGCGGAAGCGAAGAGAAGATTTGGAAATATTTAGAGCGACTAAACAACTGCTAGTAGTGATAATTGAATAAAATATTCCGGTGGCTGTTGGCTAGCAAACATTTTTCATCATCGATTATGGAAAATAGAGCAAATTATTAACTTTTATTTAACTATAAAATGAGGGAAGGAATTTGCGCTCTATTTCTGTATTCCCTCTTCGCTTATACAAAATATTTCAGATCGATAAAGCAAGCTTGATGAAGAATAATTCATAAAAGAAATTAGAGACTAGGATGCAAACACTGAATATTGCAAACAAATTTAGTCACTTTTTATTTGTCATAGAATGCTTCATAACAAAAATCTCCAAATTATTAAGCTACTCAAATAAAAGCAGAGAAATCGAAATGAGAAGTGATGTCTGATAATGTCAGCATTTTAAATAAGAATGCTTTTCGTCGAAATCCTGAATTAATCTAAAGGACGAAAAAGTTTGCGCCTACTTGAAGTTGGTATAATTTTAGTTGAAGTAATCCGAAGGAAAAGTTTCTTACTTCATCATAACAGAGGATCGCTGCATATTTTTCTACAATTTCTATCTCTCAATCCTTCAATCTCTCCCAAATCGTCATTAATAATCGCAAAACTTGATATCTGTTAGAGGGAGGAAAGGGACTGTTGATTAGATCGGAGCAAAATATAAAACAGAAACGTTGGAACAAATCCTCTGCGAATTAACTTCCGTTAAAATAATAGTTAATGAAACATTGCGATGTCAAGACAGAGCAAGTTAACATGAATAGGCAATACCGCTCATACGAACAATAGATGGTGGCCGATATACTGAGAGAGAAAGACCGACAGTTCTTAATTTCACAAATTTCCCCGTTGACCAGGATGTGCATCCTGATGATACCCGTAGAATCGTGGATTGTCGGACTGATTTTAGTCACTTTAGCATTTCATGTTTTATTCACGCAAGTTTTTTCGCGAATGAATCTTTACTTGTTGAATAAACAGTATTGAAATAAAGATAAATACAACTGCGAGAACTGAAATTGCTCTCTCATTTTCGTGATGGTTATGATAATAAAATTGAATTAATTTCTATGATGAAAATACTTCAACGAATATACGCACTGTAAGGTTGAAAAACTTTTGAAATACTTCTCAAGAACACTTCTTGTTGATATGAGTAATTGTAATGTATCAATCTTTCCCCTTTACTTTTGGGATTATATTTGTACTTTTATAGAACTTTGTTTCATATATATAACTAAACGCTCAGTATTAAATAATTCTGAACTACCGAAAGGGTATGAGTACAGGAAATTCTTAGTGTTATGAAATTTTCACGTTGTAAATGCACTTATGTTTACGTATCGAAATAATCATGTTTTGATTTTAACGTTGAAATTAAAAATATTCCAAAATTACTATACAAATTACTCTTTCTAAGTGCTACAGAAAACGTCTTCACTTCTCTTCGCTTTTCTCTAAATAGATAATCATCATCACTGTAATAAATATATACGTTAATAATCAAATCATGATTAGACTATTAATAACATCACAATACTATCTTAACTATTTTCTTTAATTAATCATTTTTTTTTTTTTCCGAAAATTGAGGAAATATTTTTATATGCGTTACTGTCATCATATCGCATCTGAACCACATCTGATTTTTGGATTCTATTGTTCTGATTAAATTGATGACTTCACGAATTCATTCAAAAAAATAGTAATTTGTTTCAATGTTTAATATTGTTGTTACTGTTTAAAAATTAGCTGAATAGGATACAATTTTCTGTATCAATCGCACTTCTACTTAAGATTCGCTACGACAATATTTTTTCCTCAGAAATCGTAAAAAAAGAAATTGTAGTTTGTTTAAGATTTGATAGAGCTGTTCGATACTTTTAATTCAACTTTATTGAAATTCAAACTGAATTGTTCGTTATCGTATTGTAAAAAATAGCCATGTCTTTTTCTTGCAGTTGTTTCTCTAATTTGTTTTTGTAATATTACTTAACTTTTGAATAATTTTGAATCCAAAATTTTTGGCAAATTCACGCGATTCAATGAAAGTATAAAGAGCACTTCAATCAAAGATTATAATAATTTGAAACAAAGACAAAGAGTTTAAATGGTTGTAGTATGATAAATTTTCATCTCTTTTATAGTAGGATGGATATCGAATGATGATAGTAGTTTAGAAGATAATAAATCTAATTTGATAATTTAATATCTCCCCTTTATGTTTCGTAATAGCAAGTGGAACATCGAATTGGAAAATTAATGAAAAAAATGAGAACTCGTACAAAGAAAATATTTTTCCATAGAATATGCCGCCTTAATCAGTTATTTTTTTTTTTTAATGAAAATCAAATTTTCCAAAGTGTAAATGTTCAAAGATTGAACAAATATGAAAGATCATAATCGATGAACCATTTGCTTGAATAATTCTGATTCCACAGATTGTTGTTATCTTTGTTTGATATATATTTTTCTCGTAATTACGAAATTTAAATATTTTTGAATTGATTCGTTTGTTTTGGTCACGCGATTTTCAAAAGTCCAATTTTTAAACTAATACTTTAAATTACGATAAGAATTTTGATTGATTCACTGCCGTATTATACTAATAAGATAATACAATTCCTCTCATCAGATTTTCTTGCTTAAATTGTTGCTGCTTTATGAATTATGGGTAACTTGATATTACTGAATAAATGAAATTCGGGTAATAGAAAAAATTGTTATTCGGAGCAGAATTATCAGAATTTTCAAATTTGAGAACAACCTGAATGAAAAATACAAACATGAACATAATGGTTAATTTATTGGCTGCAGAAATTTATTTAAAAAAAGAAAAAAACTAGACACTATTGTCGAATATTCGTATTAATCATTATCATTTCTTATAGGAAATGTTAGAATTTAAGTCAACATCTATATGAGCAAAACATTATTAAATTTAAGGCCTTCCAGTAAGTGCCAATAATAGACGAATGGTTTAAACGATTTACTTCTGCATATGTTCGATAATTTTGCTATAAATATTGAGAAAAAAGCCAAAATTTAAATATTTAATTCGATAGTTAAATTAATCGGACAACAACTGCTTTCAACGATTTTCAATTGAGGTTCGCTTCTACAAACAGGCAAGCAATGAAAATTTCAGATATGATAAAACTAATGCTTTTGATAATACTGTGGAACGTTGTAAGTCTTTCGGCAACTGATGCTAATTCTTGCGGAAAACTTATTCGTTGCACTATCAAAAAATGCTTCTCTACAGGTTATCATTTTCAAAGAAAAAAGTTATCAAGATAGCCAATTGAACATTTCAGAGTTTAGAGATGGTAGTAAATGAAAAATGTCTAATCCCAATGACTTATAGAGCTAACAATAAACTAAACAATGTTTCAGTATGCTGGTCAGGTAAGCTAAAAGGAAATTAAGCTAAATTGAAATGATCTTACATTCTTTACAACTTGAAACATTTCATCCTATACTTTTAGCAAAGATCACTGAAGCAATACGTTCTTTGAATGCAAGTGGAATGTTTTCCGCTATAATTGATCAGTTCAGTTTTGTTTGTATTGCAACAAAATGTCGTGATCCATGTATTATATGTGATCGATGCAACTATGCTTTGGATCAGATATCCAGAATTGTTGCTGGTCTTAAGACAGGTGATGTTTTAATATGCAACGATTGATGTTTAATCAATCAGCAATTATGATATTCGAATACATATTTCCAAGTATTTTGAATAGCCAGCCACTTCTTGACTGATAAATTATAGTTATTCTCGAACTTTCGACAAATGTCAGTGCTAATAGCATCATTAATTTCATCGATTCAATATCATTCATTTTTTTCTCTTATAATCTGGTCATTGAACATAACTTAATTTTTTTACATATGCCACTATTCAAGTTCTTTAGTATCACATCGCTAATGAATTTCTAATCTTCAAACTATTGTGCTGTTAATTTTTTTGTTGGAAGACTGATTACATCAGTAATTCAAGATGTATCTAATTCAGCTCTACGCAAGTAATTTTAAATAAAAATATTAATTCCCTAACGTTCTTTATTTTTTTGGTTTAATAAAAGCTAGGCCCATAATTTATTAAACTTTGCTAACTAGCATGAATGTGTAAATTATGCAACTGTAACACTCTGAAATACGGAATTTAGAAAATTCAAGAATATGAAAACTATGAGAAAAACAGAAACAAAACATTGTTTTTCAAAGAATGGCGTAGGAAAAATATAATAATAGACGGGAAAGTCTCGACGACAAGAAATTTTCAATGCTTACATATATTTTTGAGGGATTAAATTTTGATCAAAAGGCACAAAATTTGAATTTTATCATCCTCATTAGCTCGTATAATGAAGTCCATATTCTATGTAATCTTTTACTGTATTGCAGAAATGATGTGTCCCAAAATGGAAACTTGTTTGAAGAAGTGCTTCCAGGAAGATGCGTTTCGTATCGGTCTATGCGTCAGAAAACAATGTAATACCCACTGTTTCGACGATGAATGTTCACACTGCACTTACATTGCAAAAAGAGTATTCTTAAGATTTTGTCGAGAAAATAACATTCCCAATTTGCCAAATGTGAAATTTGATGGTAATTGTATGGATTTGATTAACCATATCTTTGAAAAGCTTGTTGCAAATCGCATATCATGAATCAACTTGTAAATGTTATTATTATCAATAAAAAGAGCATCACGAGATTTTTGTAAAAATTTTCGGGAAAAAACAACAGCGATAAATATTTGTCACAAGACTTTTATACTCAGTTTATTTGGAATGAAGTCAAAGAAGAGAATCATCTAGTAATTCGGCCGAAAAAAGGAAATTTTTGGGAAGAGTCATTCTGCACATTAAATGTAGAGATTTTATAATGAAGTAAGAAGACATACAATGAAACATATCTTTCTTCCAAAGAGAGAGAGATGAATTTTGAAATGATTCAACAAGAACGATGACCTTAAATTCTCTCTGAACTTTTTAGAAATCAGTGATTTCAGCATAATTTTCTTACTTTACGCAATGAAAAACAAATAGATTTACCTCTCGTTGTTTATATATTCTTATCTATTTGTGTTCTTTTAATTTTTTGTTTCATTGCAAGTTGTGTCCAATATCCTGACAAAGTTTCTGAAACCGTCATAAATAAATTTTAAACGAAATTCTGAAATAGAATTTTATACATACTATTTATTCTTGACGCGACAAATAAGCAGGTAATTGATATTTTGTAAATATTGCGGATATTTTTGGAATTTATATCAAAGGCACTGATCTAGCACAGTTGGTATACTACTTGAACGATAAGCCACCGCAATACATATAAAAGCTTTCATTTCGTTTAAAAAATACATTGGACAAAAAAGTAAATATCTTTTCCCTGAACTGAAGTTTTTCGAAATTTACATTAACGAATTATTTAGTAAATGATAACAACCGGATTTAGAGAATTTTTTACACAATAAATATCTGATCAACTTTGAATATTGCTTAGTAAAGCAAAAGTTCAAAAAGTTTGATATGCCACTTCTCGCAGGCAATGACTCCATCTATTTTTTCATTACTATCTATCAAAACAGAAGTTACTAAAATTTTTTTTTTTGATTTTTGCAAATATTTTACATAAAATTATCGAAAACATGGAAGATTAATTTATCAGAATAAGAAATGCAGTTGAAATGCGTAGAAAAAGTCTAACAATTGACCTGTTGTAGAAATTCCATGAAGTGCAAATTGGTTCAGGCCACAGATATTAACTTATTCGATAGAAGTGCTAACGATATAACATAGATGAATTTTCATAGAAAACGAGATCGTACACATGCCAAACAGCAAAAAATAAATCAATTGAAAATGAAAACTTCGCTTAAATTTTCATTTTTAGATATTTCACTTCGAATATGCCATCATCCTGCGGATATTTTATATTATATATGAGAAAAAAAAATTTTTAAAAAAATAATATATGAAATTTGTGAACTATTACAAATAGTTGGTAAAATTGGAAAAAAAGTAAGTTTCAAAGGCATTATTTTATTCATGTAAGAAATTGAAAAATCGAAGAAATTTTTCGATTTCTTCAACAGTTAATCATAGCTCTTTCAGGAACATTTAAAATCACAAAGTCAAAAATTAGGATGAAATGGAATTTTTAAAACTGATCATTAGACAATGGCTTATATGTGAGAAATATCAAGCTATGGGTAGGTATATATTATGATTCAATTTAAACAATCCCCCAGTAAGAAAAAAATAATGTCAAACAAAATATGCGATCTCAGAAAAATAACTATATTCTGAAAAGAGAATTAATAGATTACCGAGAATTTGATGGAAACTCTCTCACAATTTTTTTTTTCCGCGATTTGCATTTCAATGTATGATTGCTTTTTGTTTTAGCTAGAAACATGAAAAATTAGACAGAATATTTTTGAATTGTTCAAATTATTCTCCAAGAGTCGTTTTGGAAAATATAGATCTAAACAAAATGTCTAGAATAGTGATATGATGATTTTATGTCACCATTAGGATATAGCTTTAATGCATCTCAGTTTCTTTATGTCTTTTTCACGGATAAGTCAAAGTGGATATTTAACATTTAAAATAAGTTAGCATCTGTTCTGTAGATTGCATTAATCTAAATAAGATGAGATTAAAACATTTAATAGTTAAAAACAATCCAACAGTAAGGAACAGAGAAGTTAAAGACATCGTCGAAACTTTTCATAAATTCGTTAATAGTTGCCTTCAAACTGGTTGTAACAGGGAATTTGAATCTTGGCCTGACTGGGATTTAGCAATTATAAATTGGAAATCAAATGATGCTCATAGCAATACTTTCCATGCGATAAAATGTTTCTTAGATGTTCAAATGTTCAGAAAAGAACAGATAGATTCTAGAGCAGTCACATTGTTAATAAGAAAAATTTTTAATCATTACAGACAAAAATGAATATAAGAAGTTTTCCAACAAAAGAATATTTGAAGGAGAGAAAAGTATTGAGCTGGGAAAGTTTTTTCAAATACTTGATCAATTTTCGTAATATATGGATATGTCATAATGATTGATCAATCGCTGTGGGTATGTGAAATGATTGATCAATCGCCGCAATATATGAAAAGTGAAAAATTAGTTCAAATGGGCAAACATAGATATTTCATTGTTTTAAATTGAGAGAAAACTCTGAAGGAAGTTGCTCAGATAATTGTTTTAACCGATCGAAGAACGTCGAATAAAAAAGCTGTAATTTATCGCTTTTTCCAATTTCATTTAGTCCATTGCGACATTCCGATTTTCTCAAGTCCCTACACGGTGCAAACGCCACTATTTACTTATCAGCACATATTGTTCATAACTATTATCACGGTTTCAGTGAAATTAATAATTCAAGACAATTCAATGTTTTAAAAGAATACATCAAATAAGCAAGCAAAATAAGAATATGAAAAAACTTTAATATGCAAAATTTGAATTCCACTCTAATCAAAATTTTTTGTTAAATCTTAATTTGATTAATTTTTGTATCACAGAGAAGTTTGATATGAAATAGCAATTTGGAGCTTGCAGCATGATTAGCTTTGCAGAACTGTTAATCTGAAGGAAGTCATTTAAAGAATCCGAAGGAAATCATTCAGTAAGTTTCGATTTCAGTGATAGTTTATAGAAATGTGTATTTTCACAGTTTATTGCTTATTCCTACATAATGAAAGTTGAAATTTTACATAATAAAAGCTGAGATTTGCAAGTGATTACGAGAAGAGTCACCTAACAAAAATGAATGAAAATGGTCCCGTGATCGGACAAGTATACTGAAAATTAACTATTTCATTATTCAGTATACTCTATAAAGGTAGCTAAGAGATGTAGAGAGAAGGTTCAAACAATAATTAATACCCGAGTTAATTTCTATCGAAGTTTCTTTTTATCGAAAGTTTCTTTTTAATTTCTATCGAAATTTCTAATCGCTGACAAAAAATGGAATGCAGGAATTATTTGTACTTGCCGAAAAACCATAATAATTTATAGTAGATATTGTCAGGGAACCCGAAGAAATTGTGCGATCGTAATTGACACTCAGATTTAGGAAATTGCTTCTCATAGTCTTTGGTTGATATTAAATTTAATTTTTGTCAAATACCTGTTGTCGGAGTATTATCGATTATCATTACCCACAAACAGTTTTTACCGCCATTATATGTTTGTTTGCTTCATGTTATGAATGTCATCAACAAATGTAGCTAAATGTGGGAAAAATGGGTCCATCAGTTCACTCTTTTCTATATGATATGATATGATATGATATAATACCGTTGATCTATTTCAATGTATGTCTAGATAGTCTTGTTTCTTTATCTCATTTACCTCATATGAATTACTTTTTACCTATATTCTGCCGCACGAAGGAAATATAGAAAATGAAAATATGTATAATCAAAGGATATTTTGGACATTGCGTCAGAATCAAAGGAATTTACTACTAAGTTATCAGTAGTAAATGGTCGGCTTATAGTCGAGTTCTCACAATCAGTAGAAACGAAATCTTCCCGTCCTTCTGGAATGAAGCGACTCTAAAAAGCCTTAACAATTAGCAACCTCCGACCCAATAAATCTTTTCAAACCTAATTGTCTGTGAAACACCAATTCGTTCTTCCAATTAATTAAATTATTGTTTGTATATCAAATCATTATTGACATAAAAAGTGCTAGGATGTCTGTTATAGCGAATCATTTGTTTAATAAATTCTCTTCTTTGTTTTCTACACCAAAGTTTATGTGCAATGTTTAAAATGTTGTCTTTCTTATTCTTTCTGATTTCTGATAAAATCCTTCGTATAACAAATTCGTGATAAGCTACTATCAACTACAAAGACCAAGGATTACAAAATAGCAAAATGAGCTTCTTACGGTTTAATTGGTATGTTTGAAGAAGTGGTGGTACTCAGTCAAGCAAATTCGGCAGTTATCCGTTTTTTCCTCTTACATTATTTGATTGCTAATCTTATTTTCATCTTTTATTTTAGTATTTCTTTACTCGCTTTATAAAGTTTTCTACCGCTTACTTTTTTTGGACAAATGATGTATTATCGAATAGAAATGATCACCATCGACGCATTACATTCGGAGACTTAATTACTCAAGTCTGAGACCACAACAAAAAAATTTATACTTTGACAATCTCCCAGCAAGAAGAGAAAATAATTTTTCTACAGCGTATATGGGGACATTTGCTGAAAAAGTTGAAACAATATTATGAATGAATTTTTATTTAACATCCTTATCACAAAAGAGACTCCAAAAAGTTTCATATATAGTGTATTTTATGATAATCGAAGTGCTAGACATAAGTATTTGACAAAGTATGCTAATATTTTCATAAGCTTATTTTGTATGATACTTGCAGATAAAAATATTCCAAGGAGATTTCTATTTGTTCCTTCTTTTCTTTTTTTAATGCGATAATTGCCGTTTTTGGCGAATCATTAAAACCTAGTCTTTGCTATACTGATAACTGTCTTTCCCTTTGCTATAAAAATCCTGAAATTTATATCAGCAATTAAATAGTGATAATGTTATGTGATATAAAATTTGACTTGAGCTATTTGTAGGGCGATACTGAACTTCTCAAATTATTTCACCCAAAACAAAAAATCGGGTTGGTAAGCTTTTAATGAGTTAAATTTCTAAATAAGTAAATGTTAACCTCTTCCATTTTCTTTTGTCCTTCATTTTCTAGAAATCAAAAAAACATTAGTTTAGGCAAAATAATGATTATTTTCAGTTTGAGTTCTTCCACGAGATACAATATCATTAGAACACGGAAGAACACTACCAAAATTGCCAAGAACAATGATTAGGGGTTGCGAATATCAAATCATCAAGGATACTAATGTACCAAGATTAAAAATTAACAATTATAAGAATTAAATATACTAACGGAAGTGATGCTAAATAATGCATACCAAAGATCGTACGAAAGAAGTTGGCAAACAATCCAATTTTTTTTTAATTGGCGATTATTCAGACAATGCGGTTTGAGTCGTATGATTCAAACCACAAAATCTCGATTTGTTTCACTTTTTTCAATTCAACGAGATATTTTAGTGTATCATTTCTGAAAAGGATTGTCAAAATGGTTCAGACTAACGTTTTTTGACGAGCCGAGCCGTTACATTCACGATCACTTCACGTCCATCAGCACTCTCTAAAAAGCGTGTAACGTTTTCACGTAACATTTGCTTTATATTTCTTACTGATCGTTCCATTATCTGCAAAATGATTTATAAATACACCGCAGATAACATAAATTGTTAATAAGAATGGATGGGTTTTTAAATAGAATTCGAAAGGTGTTAAAATGAAATATTTGCATTTATGCAAACTCTTCGTAATGGAAGCCGTCTTTAGACACCCCATGTGAAATTTCTCATTCAGAAAAATTCAGGTTTTGACCGATGAATAGGAAAATTGTCCAATTAAAACATATTAAAATGAGCACAGATCAAAGCTACAAACAAATCCATCGGAAATTAAAACTTCTAAATTTTTCAAATATAATAATCAATCTTTTTTTAAAATTTTACGGGAATCTGTGAAAACTTAAAAATTTATGTGAAAAGTGTATTTTAAATGAAGAAAAAAAAATAACAATGAAAATGATAATTTCCATTAGAACCAATACGTAGATACCAGCAATTTAAAAGTCTTACTGTATTTCGGTAATGGATTAATAATTACCAAATCAAAAAACAAAAATGATTTTGACAAAAAGGACTATTTAGTTTACGATGTAACTCGTCATGCTAATACCACTGAATTTGAAAATTTATATCGTTTATTATGAAAAGTTATTAGTTATACTATCGCTTTCTAAACTAACTTCAATTCCGTTTAAAATGTCATGGAGAGTTCTGAAAATTAATGATTTTTTTACGTCAGCATTATATCGAATCATGACAAAAAAGTGAATCATGGTAAAGCCAATATAAGACCAAATGAATTTGGAAAGTTTTGACAAACTTATCAGTGAAGGAAATTTTGAGAACGGTTGCATGATGGGCAGTATAAATACCAAAAACTGAAAAAAATACTGATAAATGTCAAGAAATGCTTCAAAAATTTGAGCAGTGATGTAAGGACTAAATAGAAGAAATGAAAATTTGCCTGATTTTTATAGCACTTAAGAATATGCCGGTAATATTTTTGGATCAAATGATCATTTGAACAATATGCTTGACCTTTTCGCATCTTCTGAAAATTTTTATGTGACCTACAATGCTTAAAAGATCGCATTGATGGATAACATAGTTCGTGCATAACAAATCGAAGTATAAATAAGAATTCTACTCATTTTCCGGATTTGCGTAACTTAATTAATGAAGAAGTTAAATAAAAAATCAATTGATACCTCGTTATCAATTGAGTGAGAAGTAATTCACATTTGATAAGGACTGAAAACTCACTTAAACTGATTGTGTCTTTTAACGTGACAAGTTCATATTAAATTGCCTATACCTGGATTATGTTAATTGATGTAGGTAAACAAGTTGGGAAGGGAAAGGAAGCAAATCCAAAGTTAAGTCCGTCTGGTCACATTTTGATCGTGTAATACAACACATATGGCAATGATGCTTAAACTACAACTCTTCAAATACATGCTGTGTGATTCATTAATACCGCTCTCATTCATTGTAAGCTTGCTTACGGATCACACAGATCACAGATTCAAAAATGTAGTTGAGAAGGCCGACGACGTGATCTAAGAAAAGTGCCTATACGTTCTCTAGTTATCTAGGTTGCCAGGAAAAATAAATTATTTCGTTGATGAACTGCCTAATTTATAAGTAGTTTGACATCAAATTGATATGTTTAAATTGGTTCCTTGATTTACCTGAATTCACCTGCAATGATATCCTGTTGTGTTCATATTAATTAATCGTTAGCGTATCAGAAGAAATTCATTAGCGAATAAAGAATCATCATATAGCCGGGAAAAACATAAACATCAAATGTTACGTAAAGTGATGCCAATTAATCCGAGGCGAAATTGTATACAAGTAGTTCCGTTTGTATTTTATGAGAATAATTTGCTTGCATTCTAAAGCGATAAAAGTTCAGCTGGAAATTTTATTCTATAAATTTTGTAGCTTTGAAGAAAGATCGCTTTTTGTCTTCAACAATTAAAAATCTGGTTTGAAGAGTGCAGAACAATTAGAAGAGATTTAGACGTTTTTTCAAAGTGTATATGTAGTATTACCTTAGATAATAAAAGTATTAGTGGAACTTGTGATGTTTGATTATTCGGATTTGACAAGTATTTTTTCATTTTGCATAAGTTTCAAAGTTTTGTATTGAAATTACGCATTCTGCAGAATTGGCACTTTGACAGAGTTAGTTGAAATCTAACCATCGTACAAGATCCATTTTTTTTTGCTTATCGCAATCGATTCTGTAGGATGTTCTGCATTCAATTACAAACTCTTAAATGCTTTCTTTCCTTTTTGAAATTTATAATTTTAGCGACATAAATTTTCGGAACTACCCTCTGATACGTTCTGGAAATTAATAGAGCTTTAATATTTTATAGTACTAATTGTTTTTCTTCGATTATGTCCCTCAACCGTCCCAAAATATTTTCATGCATATTGGATTATGGTCAGGAAAAGCAGAAAGTTCTTGAATCCAGTCGAGCAAACACAGATTTATCTATATAAACGATGCGATTTGAATATCATCATATCGATCACTACAGTATCAACTCATTTATTCCTCGAAAATTAAAAAGTTTACGTTTAACTTTTCAAATTATTTTATTCCCGTGAATTATCAAACAGAAAAATCTGGAAATACAATTATATTTTCACACATTGCTAATATTAAGTATCGTTGGAATCTGATGAAGGATCATGTTATCAAATTGTACAAACAACTACTGATTCCTATTTTTGATGAATCGAAAACTTACACGCAGAATTCTCGGATTTTTTTTTGTCCATTTTTTTCAAAAATTTCAGTAATTTCCTAATGAAAAGACTGTTTGCCAATGAAAAAAAAAAATTCAGAAGTAGAAACACAATAATAATTTCGTGAATTTCTTAGTTCTTTATTCCATTTGATTTTTATTTCCAGACCTCCGAGATAAATCTATTTTACAGAATTCAAGCTGCCTCCTGGTGCCAAAATGGGATATGACAAGAAAGTGTGCTCAATTTGAAAGAGCATAAATGGAAGCAATACATCGCAATGAACATTAAATAAATTTCGAAACTTTCAGCTAAAGAAAAAATAGCCTGAGCTAAATAGACTGCTTTCCATCAGGTAACTTCAATTCATCGCTCTGTGAAATGAATTAACCTTCAAGTCTGGATTCTCCTCCAATACACCTAACCATTCGAAAATTTTGTCCAAACTCATAAACATATACACTGATAGGTTGAGACGTAAGTGGTGACATATTAGGAGCAGGAGGAAAAGTGGAAGATAAGCGGATGTGTCGGAGAATTGGGTTGGTATTTGGCGTCGATGTAGGGTCAATAGATTATTATTATTATTTCATTTTTGCCTTTTATCACTTCAGCAAAGGTTATGGAGCAGCAGGAATTACGCTTTGAAGGATGCAACTTCTTTAGACAACGGCTTGCGTATTCATTGCTAAGTGGTCGCTCGGTAACCATCGCCGAGATACGTCCTTATGATGACGATCCTGGAATAAAAGGTATGTGCGTACTCATCTTATTGTTTGTCTCTAGTGCGTCTTACTCTTTTGAAAAAATTGACGTTTCAGATTTCGAATCAAAACTTTTGTTGTTACTGGAAAAGATGACTAACGGCACGCGAATCAAAATCAGCCAAACAGGTTTTATTAGTTCTGTTTGCATGTTCATTAAATTGCAGCCAATTGTTATCTTAAACATCTTCTTTTTTTCTAGGTACTAAGGTTGAATTCTCGCCTGGTGTGATTACAGGCGGCCAACTCACTTTCGATTGTGGTAATGATCGATGCATAAGGCATATTTTTTTTGTTCTCTGATATTCTTAGATTTAAATTTATTCATATTTAATAAACATTTTTCGATAATTTTGATGGATAATTTTAATTCCTAAATATTTTTGGATAATATATTCATTTATTTAACCTATTAACAAATGGATTTCTACGACTATCAACTTTGGAAAAGTAGATTGTTCCTATAGGATTGGAGATTGTCATAATCTTTTTAACTATTTTTACTATCCCTATTATTGCTATCCGATATCGCTAATCTCCTATAATTCCTTTTGGAACTATTGTTTCAATTTGCAGTTACTACTTGGAACCTTTGTTGATGATCGCTCCCTTTTGCAAGCATTCACTGAACTTGA
The DNA here is from genome assembly GCA_008729115.1 of Dirofilaria repens. NCBI lineage: Eukaryota > Metazoa > Nematoda > Chromadorea > Rhabditida > Onchocercidae > Dirofilaria > Dirofilaria repens. The sequence goes on along the minus strand of SNRZ01000001.1, from coordinate 1,180,729 downwards.
AGCTGCAGGGAATAACCAATGCTCCGTGTGAGCTGAGCGTTGACGCTATTCGTGCAACATGGCTTCCAGTTTTCAATAAATTTGTGGTTGCATCTAATTTGCCAGAAATTAAGGTTTATTTGATTATTTTCATATAATTTAATTACTTCCGATAATGTTACGTCGTATAAAATCTTAATATATTGTATTATAGTACATTATAATTTATGAGAGAAATGAAATATTTAAATTTAGATTATTGCTCGAGGTTACAAGCCGAATGGTAATGGATGTGTACTGCTGACAGCACCAACAATAAGAATTTTTCGTCCTGTACAGGTGTCATTTTTTACAGTTTTTGTTATGTCTTTTTCAAGTTTTTTGATATCTTATTCTGGAATATTCTTTGGTCTTACTTCTTCATAAGAAGCAGTTACCACATATTGTGTAACATAATTTTCATTAGTTTATATTTTCTCAGTTTTGCTTTTACAGATCTTTAGTCAGAGAATTTTTAGATCTATATTTTTTACTACAATTTAGTGTAAAATAATGGGAAAAATATGTAAAATACGTGGAATCGCTTCTGTTTCCAAAGTCTCTCCATCTATAGCACACCGTATGATTAACGCATCAAAAGAAACACTTCGTGATTATATTGCCGATATTTATATCACTGTTGATCAAAGAAAAGGAACATCTGGTGGAAGGTACTAATATTTTGCTATTTTTCTGTATTTCTTCTTTTTATGTGAGCTTGTGAAGTTCTATATTATATGCATATTATATGGTCGGTATTATATGTGGCAAGATTACTTTCAGCTGTTGTAAATGAACTAGTACTTGCTACTATATAATTTCTTTTTAATGAATTTTGCAATTGTGCAAATGGATAACAATACTTTAATAGAGGTTTGAGAGTCAAATGAATAAATGTGAATAGAAACATTGTAAACACTGCCAATAAATCTCCATCCAAGTGTCTCCTGCAAAAGGAAAAATGACATTTTGAAAGTCTTTTTCTCTTTATTTAAATAATACATAATGATCAGTTCTTTAGTTCACCTGGTTTTGGTCTTTTTCTAACTGCCGAAACTACGGAAGGAATCGTTTATCATGGTGAAGCCATATCAAAACCAAAGGGTGAACAAGGCAACCCAATTTTGCCGGAAGATGTTGGTCACACCGCTGCTTGCAAGTTGTTAGATCAGATTTTTGCAGTTAGTTTCATCCTTTTCGCTGATAAAAAGTGTATTGTTCTTCTATTTTTTTCAAAATAGAAAAATTACTAAGTTACTTTTCATGATTTGTTCAATAATTATAATATTTGTAGGGAGGATGTGTTGATACAACAGCCCAAGCCTTAGCCGTAACTTTCATGACACTTTGTGAAAAGGATATCAGCACATATTTATTCGGTCCGCTGTCTGCATACTGGTAATATGTTTTCCTGCAATTGATTACTTCCTTATTTTTTCCAAATGACGGATATATCCATATTTTTGATGTTTTCTGCAATGTAAATCTATTACGAATATTTTTCAGTAAATTTTTAATATTATTTATTATCCCTGTATCAATTTACATGATTTATTCTTATGGAAATTCAACAAACAATTGAGCAAGTGTAAACTGATTAGTCAATTATTTTAATAAAATCTGCTCCCCATTTTTAGTAATTTTTTTATATTTTTCAGTGTGCACACGTTGCGGCATTTGAAGAAGTATTTTGAAATAACGTTTAAAATAGATTATTGGAACGAGCTGAACAAGGATGATGAGCAGAGATTAGGCTCTAATGAAAAGCTTTTGATAACTTGCATGGGTATTGGATTCAGCAATTTAAATAAAATAATACTGTGATTTCAACCCAAATATGTATTTTGGACTTGTCTCATTTGCAGCTTCCTCTAATATATAAATATAAAAAGATATCATTTTTTTTTCATTTGGAATTGTATATTGCGATAAGAAATTTCTACTGTAATTGAATTTGTTACAGTTGAGTACATATTGTCCAGTACTTAGCTTAGCGTTATTTTTATTTTGTTGCTTATGTGGATTGTTGTTTGAATAAATGTTTGCATATTTAAAATTTGTTCTCTGTTGCATTGTTTCAATCAATGATTTGCTTTGCTTATTCATTCAGAGAAGGGTTATAAAAGCATTTAATGATATCTGCTGATGTCAACAGAAAAACTTTGCTTCAAGTTTTGGTAGTTTCTTGTGCAGTACTGTGTATTTATCGAAATGTTTATCATTTCGTGATATATTGAAATAAATTCCTTAGCAGGTTGATGGAAATACCAGTGGTACCATGGGATGACTTCTTGATAAAATGTTCAGATATAAATGGGGATGCTGATGCATCTGGATTATTCGAATCTGAGTGGGAATGGCTGGAACAGCTGTGCGGACTGGCTGGTGAGGATTGTTGTTCAAAAGTTGATGATTCATTTCAACGAATAATACTTACTCTAAGGTTACCTAGATCTTCTGTGGGCTTAACAATAAGTAGCTACCATTTATTGAGGATCAAAAGCTTGCAATTTTTAACAATAAGTTGCTTGCAATTTTTGAAACAGATGATTATCAAAAAGTTTCACGCAACAGCAGTGACAGCTCCGATAAATCTTCCAAATTTGTTTTCGTGTACATAGCTATGGTTTTTGAATTATACAATCACAAAATAATTAATTTATTCCGTAGATTGGATGCTAGCAATTATTTTCTCAAATTACGTAGAACTGAATCCTTTTCTATAATTGGTCCCGAAGTGGTGACCAGTTTGGGTTCTGCATTTCAATATTCATGGCAAAATAGTGATACGCTTTGTTCATTGTACCATCGCTTCATTGAATGCTGTTTACGGTATGCTACATTTCTGCTATTGACGCTTCTTAGTTCTTCTTAGCTTTAAATGGAAAATATGGGAAAGGAAACTAATTATTTGAGATAGTTGTATTGTTGCTAATTAATTAATTGGTAATGATTTTGCTTCTTTAGTTGCTGGATGTTATAAATTAATTTTAGGATTGATATGGCAATAAAGCTTTGCTCGGATGTTAGACATCCATTTACATTTATGGAGTGGGCAATCGATGAAGATGACCCTACCTGCGTAAACATTTTTCTTTTCTGATTTTAGCCCAAAATTTTCAAATTGTAATTTTTGTCCATAACTTTTGTATTCATTCTTCTTTATTATTGTCTTATAATTAAAGCTTATATTTCATTCTTTTTTATTACTGTCTATTAATTAAAGCGTATATTTCATTACCAGTATTGATATATTTCATTACCAGTATTGACTGGAATCATCCACCCTTAATATAATTGCACATCTCCCATGGCTTTATGAAGATTTCATGGCTTCAACTATGAAATTTGATTCTAATCTCTCGTTCTTGTTAAAATATAATTCGTTGTATCTCCAATATTCATAAATTGCAGATAACTATCACATTGTTATGCGAAGAAAGAAATACAAGAAAAAGCTTTCAGCTGTTTTTGGTGATTGATTGGTCAGAGCCAAATACTTTTCCCCGTGCATTCACTTCGTCTGCTCCAGAATATCTTCAAGACTTACGACTTGATGAGTGGGACTCATCAAATATATTTGCTGATAATTTGAATCGCATTTTCCATAATTTAATCTCATCGGACTTTGTTTATTAAAGTCATGTGATTGTAATGATTTTAAAAAAAGTCAATAAAACATTTAAAAATATTTCAACATTGGATGATGACGGCGTATGTTTCACTAAATAATGAATTTTACTTGTTTTTTTTTTTCAAATAAATTAATTGATATGAATACCTTTAGTTGTAGGGAAATTGGGCAAAATAAGATATTAAGGAAATGAGAGCGGAAGTTTTATTGCACATCGGTTTGAAATACAGGAGTTTATTCTATGTTGAAATATTTCGTTAAGTTAAAAAGTAGTTAATGTGCAGTCCTCTTCCGTGTGATTTTTTCTGGTTTGCTGACTTTTAGCTTTTAGAATTAATCAAGAGAATATTTTATATTAACCGTTTGTTCTATACTAGAAACAAGATTCTATATAAAAACTATTCATGTTGAAAAGAAAGAAAAATTTGACATTGGATGTACATGAGAATATAGCGGAACATCCCAATGAAGCGAAAAAAATTATTTTCGAAAATGGTCCAATAAGTGACGATTTTACCAACAAATTTCATTCATTGCCATGCAAAATTGAATACGATGGACCAGCAAGAGTATCACAATATTTTATTACTGAAGAATTGGAAGGTGGTTTTTATTGTTTGTATAAGATAAAAGAACTGTAGGGAATCAGGTTTATTGTGATTGTTATGATATTGTCAGTAAAGCTAAAAAACTGCGAAGCATAGAATGAGATATGAGAGGAACAAGAGAAAAAGGAAGCATTGGCAGTTAAAATTTCCTCGTTTCCTTTAAACAGAAAAATAACGATAAAGACCCTTTGAAATATAAGATTTTGATATAAAAATAGAAGTATATGGAAGTTTTAGTAGCATCGAATTTCCAAGAGTCCATCTGATTTTCGCTGAATTTTTAATTGAAAGACATAGTAATATTTTGTAGATGAGAAAATAGCAACATTTCGAGGACGTATTTTTGAATGGAATGCAGCAACAGTTTCCAGAGGGATACCGTTTATATGTTGCTGTAGAAAAAGGAAGCAAAGGTTTGCAATTAATTTTAGCTTTTACCTTAAACTTCTAGATCAATTATCCGATTGTACTTTTCTTAATGTTCGATCGCTCAAGTCGCAGAATTGCATCTCTAGAAATTTGAATATGAATTCAAGAAATTGCAGATAACAGTCGTGTTTTCGAAATCAGTGGTTCAGCAACATCATTTATGCGATGGGAATATGATCGCAGTGCCACTTATCAGTCGTCTCTCGCTCAAGCAATCGGTTATCTCAGTATTGCAGAAACATTTGCAAAAGATGATGATTGACTAAGAATTTTGAAAATAGTTTCATTGATTTTCATTGTAAGAATGTTCAGTCAGTTCTACATATTATGATATTAAAATTAGACTTATGAGAGAAGTTCAAGTTGTTTGGAATTTTACTTATTGTATCTTTCATTTGTTGTGTTTAAAGAGTTATGATGAAGCTTTGATGAAACCTTGTTCATCGTTAAATCCAAACAATCTATTTCTATAGTTTCGGCGAAAATTTTTTTAAAAAAGTTCAAATTTTTGTTCAAATTCGTACTCTCACATACCGCATGAAAATTTATCCAGCCAATCAATTTAGCTATCGTGATGGATAGCATGACTACGCTGAATAAATCCTCTATATCTCTCTATTAGCCAGTAGATAATCTAAACTTACCTGAACACCTAATATTTTTTATGAAGTACAAAAGTAGTGGTTTTGATCTTACATTAGCCAGTAGATAATCTAAACTTACCTGAACACCTAATATTTATGAAGTACAAAAGTAGTGGTTTTGATCTTACAGGAATTTAAATTATTTGTAATTTCATCTGAAATGTGCAAATGAATGTGATTACTGAAATTTATTCCATAAGACAAAATGTCATCCATATAAAAAATCTACAGGCTTTTTCGAATGCTGCCCATATTTACTCTTATGTGATGTTAATAAAAAAGTATCATATGGCGTAAGCACTAGCAGCTGACTATGATCACGAATGTCCTAAGGAGCATTATTTTGTTTCTGCTATACCTTTCTATCCAAGATTTGGTATGTTGCCAGAAACATTTATAACTTGGTATTAAATTAAATAAGGTTTCACACTTTTGTTTTTAAGAAGAAAGTAAAAAGATGAGATAAGGTTTGAAAATGATGCTGAATTTGATGTTATATGCAGGTGTACGGAGAACCTTTGAGTTTTCTAGTGGGAGCTGGTTCAGCAATCGCTGCTTCTCTAGGAATTTTCAATTATTATGCTCGATGCAAAATTTTTGAATGCTGCGACAATTATTGGATACGAGGAGATTATACAGGTAATGTTTACTATCCCTTATTTCTGCATTTTATTTTGCTTATATTTTACATTTAAGTTTTTGTTATTGGGAGATAGTGAGTTTAAATGCTTCATTCATTTTATATTTATATAAATTTATCAATAGTCAATACATATTATATGTTCTATAGTAATGAGATATATCTACAGTACAAGCGTTATTCTTAAGAACAAAATTCATCGATGTCAAGTAATGTACCATTGGGCAGTAACGAAGTGAAGAAGAAAATTCATCATTTAAGCATATTAGAATTTCTGAATTCTATAATAAGATAGTTACATGATTCTATTTGAAAACTTATATTAAATTACAAAGAAAAATATTAAAAAATAGATTTAAAAAAATTCTTTTTACTTATATTAAATATAAGCTATAATACGTGCTATGTAGAAAATACAACATCTCTAGGAAAATAATTTTATTATAAGATTAGAATGACGAATAAATTTGGCATATATGTTTTAAAAAAAACAAGCAAAAATAATAACTTAAAAATTATAGGCTTGCAGCATTCTATGCGTACTCGATTATATGGTCAGCATTTGGCCAAAGAAACTATAATAACAGCTGCAATTGCGCACTGGGAAAATCCGTAAGTTTCTCAACTTATTGTCGATATATATAAATATCGTCTATTTTCTGATGATTTTTTGACAGAAAATTTCTGCCACAGTTAACAAATTTGAAATGCATATTAAATCATCAGTTAGCAAATTTGAGATGCATATTTATTTCTTGTAATTCCAGAAATCCCAAAAAGGCTTTGGTGATGTCATTTCATGGATGGACTGGTTGTGGTAAAAATTACCTTAGCTCTATGATTATCGACAATTTATACAGGTAAGTTTATTTTTAGAAAAATTTTCAAAATTTAAGATCTAAGAGAATTTTGTTTACGGTCAATTAGCGTGACTTTTTGCAGGAAGGGCATGAAAAGTGATTATGTTCATATTTATGTTTCGACGCTACATTTTTCAAACTATTTAGAAATACCACTTTATCAGGTAGAATATATTTTATACTTTAACTATTTGCTTTTCATTTGCCTGTTATGTATAATGATTTGAGTAGATCTTTAGTAGGTATTTAAATTTATTTGAACCAGAAGTACAGGTACAGTTACGCTCATGGATACAGGGAAATGTATCGAAGTGCGAACGAAGTTTGTTTGTTTTTGACGAAGTGGACAAAATGCCTGCTAGAGTAATTGACGTACTAAAACCTTTTATCGATCATTATGAATATTTGGAAGGTGTTGATTTTCGGAAAAGTATTTTTATTTTTTTGAGGTAAATTTTCCGCCTTGTTTTATATTAATTTTTCATTACATAGTTTCACTCCCAGTTATTTGAAATACCAGAATGATTTTATTCTTTATCTAGCGAAGAAATCACATCTGAGAAACTTGGAATTTGTATAGTTGGAAAGATTAACATCACTTCGCACTGACTAGTTTATGTTGAGCTCAAAAATTTTTTTTTCGAAGATTTTTATTAGTGTAATATACATTGTCTTCGAGTTAAGTTCTGTAATCCAGTGTTCCTTGACCGTAACAGTTGAAATGCACAGTTTTTGCCAAATGTTTAAAGTTGTGAGTCTAACGTATCTTTAAATAAAAAATAGATCTTCTAGCATATAAGTTTTCAATAAATTATCAAAGTTTTATATATGTCAGGGATTTGTATTTCAAGTAGCATTTGCAGTAATTCTGGAAGTAATGAAATAGCGCAAAAAGCACTTCAGCATTATGAAAATGGGAAAATAAGAGAAACTATAACATTGAAAGAGATGGAAGATGTTGTTATGACAAGCGCATTTAATATTGAAGGTAAGTTTTGTTTTTCATTTCTTCTCCTATGAAGCAAATATATACAAAGGAATTAAGGGTATTCATTATAGAAAACGTCAAATTTAATAAAGAAAAACAGAACTTTGCTGAAATGTTCAAGAAACTGCCATCAAAATAATTAGATAATTCGTTTTAATGACAAATGGAGTTTTAGTCAAGAAAATTCAAAAGTATTAAAGTATATTGAGGATTTATCTCTAAAACGGCAAATATTATTTAATGCGTTAATCAACGCTGAGAATAGTAGGATGACAACATCTTCTATCTTCCATCTTCCATCTCTTTTTTCTATCTCCATCTTTCTTCCATTTTTTTCATCTTTCATCTTCCCAATTTTTTCCTGAATCTGCAGTACTTTGAAAATCACTATGCAGAATAGGTAGCCGTTTAAAAAGTGCAGAATGCATGAGTTGAGTCAAGACTACTTTTATCCACTGTTGGTTTTGATTTTTCAAACGTCCCACTAAGAAAAATTTACTCAGTCTTCTAGCTAATCAGAATCTTTTAAAATTTCAGGTGGGCTAAAAATGAGTGAATTGATCTCAGCGCAATTAATTGATCATTTTGTTCCTTTTTTACCCTTAGAAAGGAAACACATATTGCTTTGTATCAAAGATTATATGCTTTCTCACGAATTCACGCCGACAGATGAACGCATAACTGCTATCGCTGATTCTTTACAGGTAATTTTGCTATTATGCTATAAAAAATTTAGTTTTCAAAATCAAGATATTAACAATATAAGAGCTGTAATAACCGGTTCCATCGGCTGATTATCATTAATTAGTGAAATTTTTCTTTGGTTGAGTTTAATCTTTAAATGCTGAGATGAAAAACATTGAAGTGTAGAAAATATTCTAGTTGTTCAATGGAGCATTAGATGTTTTATTGAAACCATCTTTCAGTACTTTCCTAAAACAAATCCAATATACTCTTCATCTGGATGTAAACGGGTTGCTCAAAAGACTGAGCTGTTTATGTCTGCAGAGCGTGAAAGAGATCGGCAGCGTTTTGAAAGCTTTCACGATGATGATGTGCTATAAAACATTTGATCATTTTTGCGCTGTTTCTTTTTTCAAAATACTTATAACAAAATTCGTGACAAATTTAAATAAGTTCATAAAAGAATGTTAGTTTTAGTGGAAATAATGCATTGAATATGGAAGGTATTTCTTATATCATTTTCTCAAATTTGTAGTCTTTTAAAGGGAAAGAAGCTAATATTCTCAGTTGTGTTCCCAAACTATCAATAACTGTCTTGAGAGTTAAGATAAAGCACAATGGCTAAGAGTGATGATCTAAAACCACATTTTCATAAGTCCTACAAGCATTTTAATGAAGGATAATGGTCAAACTTCGTCTAATTTCTCCATTAAGATAGGCAATCAGAAATTATTCTTCATAAGAGTATGATAGTCAGTGAGATATTCCTAATCTTTTAGAATATGATTTAAATAGCACATTCCATATTATTTTCTCATTTTTGAATATAAAATCATCCTATAGATCAAATTTCTAATGATAACTGGAAAACCTTTTAAATTTATTTTCATATCAGCGTATTCAAATAAAACGTGGAAAAATGGAAAAAATAAGTGAAAAATGAAAAATGAACTATCAGAACATCTCAATAATTTATTCACTTAGTGAAAGTCGCTAGAAATGAAGTCATGCAAATATACATTCACAGTAAAAGTAGAACTGAAAATCCATTAAAAAAGACAAGAATTCGCCAAAACGGCTCATTATATTTCATAAACTATTTATAAATGAGATTCTGACTATATTTAAGAATGTAGAGAAAAAAACTGAGTTACCAAGCCGCTAAGAATAGCATACTTCCCAGCTTTCAATATACTCTGGCGAGTTATTCAGTTATGTTCAACTTTGAAGGTCATGAAAAATAAAGGATAAGACACAAATTTAAAACCGTCGTCTTTCCAATAACATCTATTTCTATTGAACATTCTACCACCAATGGATAAATTTCATTCATTAATCGGAAATCTAGTGTTCTTCATTGTATGAACCAAGTTTGCCGCAAATTCCAATAATTCCAAAAATCTAAATATTCAGATTATGGAATAGGTGCGGCATGAGCAGCAAGCGCTCGAATTGCCCGTAATCGCTCAACAACAAGTCCGATATAAGGAGGTCCCTTTTCCTCTTCTTCACGCCTCCAAACATTTACCGATAGTTGTGCCCGCAAAATTAGTTTCCGTACAAGAACAGCAGCCTGTTGATCCGGCAAAAAGCCCGTGAGATTGCAAGCCATGATGCAATTTCTTTACGCGCATGAACAGTTACCAATAAATGTTCATTATCTGTGGTACCACCTAAGAATACAAGTCTACAGTAGCAGCATTTTATTCTAACACTAAACTCAGTTTTCTATAAAAGCAAAAAATCGATCACATCCTAAGCATTTAAAAACTACTGCATTTAAAATTTGGAACATTATTTTTTCTTCCCAGAGTAGTCGAACTGATTAGAAAATAGGAAGAGAAATTGGGAAAAAATTCAACTACCTCCAAAGCGACATGCGCAAATTTTCCACTAATTGTTCCAAGGACATATGGAGAGCCACTATCATTGAAGACGACCGAAACAAAAAATCATTCCAATAAACTTTTCTTGCAATTGCAAAGCGGATCAATTTCACTTTTTGGCATTAATGTGTGCTAAAAGCAACCACTTTATATATGATTAGAAAATTACGCAGGAGTCATAGGATATTTTTCTACGACATTTCAAATTCAAATTTATTTTTTTCTTGATATTTCAAATTCCGTTGGCAAAAACATAATCCACTTTATAATTTAACTGCAACATACCCACATGGAAAACAGTTTTCGAGATTCATCTGTGTATACATATGTAAACGTGCCACAAAATCCAGCGGAAAGACCGCCTGGGCAATCTTCCAGAGATATCGGATCACCCAGAAGGCTAAAATTTTCAAAATATAGCTAATGGATTTAATACCTGAGTTGTAGATTTTTTCTTCTCGATATTTCAAATTCCGTTTTTCGTAACATCTCTGGCAAACAATTTATTCAATACATAGTATGTTTTTTATTCAATACCGTAAGAAACTAGCATAACGTGCCGAACCATAAACATTCCCCAAAATTTCGGATTCTTTAGTCTGGCCATGTGCAATGTAGACAACACCAACCGTGTGCAATTCAAGTGATGATATCCGATCGATATTGCGCAGAGATCTCAATCTGTAAAAATATCTACAGACGATTACTATTATTTGTCACAAGATTTTTTTTAGCTTTGCGAGGGAACAGAACTAACGAAATTTTGAAAACAGAAAGAATATACATTTTATTTTTATCACCAGCTGGTATTTGCACAGCTCTGTTTTCATTTGCGAGAAGATCGACATTCTCTCATCAATGCCATAAAAATTGTCTGCTAAAATAGTGAAAATAATTTTTATTAAAAATATGTAATGCTCAAGTCATAATTTTTATCAGAAATTATTGTGATATTTAGCCTAAATATTACATTTCTATAATTTATCAATAAAACAATTATGAATTTTCGACTCAAAAAAAGTTAGAAACGATGGCATTATGAAATGAGAATTTGTTAATTTGTTAAAAAGTTCAATTTTCTTTGAGAAGTTTACATCAAAAACTGCGAGAAGAATACATTAATTGATTGTACACAATAGTCCATGAATGGTGAAAACACAAATTAATACGAACAAAATTTCACTTTCATTTCAATTTCTTTTATTACCTACAAAATTGATGCTGAGTAAACAGCTGCAAACCTGTCCCAAAATCCTCAGGGAAATCTTTCAAAGATCGCATGTACCACGAATGTTTCCCAAGGATGTGCCGTACAACAATCTGAATCCACTTCACTACCGGAACATGAATTATTTTTGATTCATATTTTGGCACTGTATAAAAAATCATCCAGAACTGGGCGGTAAGGGACTACATATTTCCTTAAAGATAAAAATGTATTTGTATGATGATTTAAAAAATATTCCCGAGTTAAAAATTAAATAGCGAAAAACGAATAAATTAAGACTCTTTTGGGCGATGGACTGCTGACTGATGGCGTCGTCTTCTATCAAAATTTGATATTTCCACATCTGATGTGTAGGTTGATGGATTTTCTTCACCAGTATCTAAAACCAATCTTCATTTGTTCGACAATGACCTAATATCTAACAAATAAAATTAAAAAGCACTCAACAAAAATTGCCCTGCGTGCAATAGAATATCAATAAAAAAAAAATCTAAAAAACTGTTGAAAAAAATAGCTACTTCATTAAAATTTTCAGCGCGTAATGTAAAATGGTTTCAAAAAATATATTTTTCATGTTCTAATAAACTTGCAAAATAAATAGTGGCATTTACTATTTTCGATTCTCCTATTCATTCCATTCGATGGATTTTCAGTAAAAGTGATGACAGAAATGACCATATCGTTAATGACCCAATGATTTGACCATCGCTCCACTAACTTAGTATTTGGCATGGATTGAGCGAGTACTGCTTCACCAATCTTACTATGTTTCATGAATGTTTTCAATGCTTTAATTGTTTCTTCAGCCAACTACAACATAAACAGTAAATTAAATAATGAAAAAATTAATACATTTCATATCATATATACTTTGCATTTTCAAATTACTCAGAAACAACGCCGGACTTGTAGAGTGGTTCCATAATTGCAGAAACAAAAATACCAAACATTAGGAAACAAAAACCTCATCTCTCCGATTAACATCCTCATTTTTAATTATGTCTTTTCGACTAACGGAATTGAATGAAAAAGTAGCAGTTGATGATGTTTCAAAATCAGATGAATGTCGTTCATCTGAATACTCTTTTGCATTTATAACATTCCGTAAACAAGTTTTTGCCTCTTCCTCAATCTGCAAAACATTTCAAAACAACATATATAAGAATACGAAAAAAAAATTTATTCTAATTTGTCATATTTTCCATTGGTCTGAAACTTTATTTTAATTTCCAGCCAAAACTGTACCTTATTCATTATATAATTATATATCGTTGGTTTCACTGCATCTGGCATTTTGGTGCACCATCTCATTAGGGAACGAAATGCAGCAGCAACAATAAAAGTATTATAACGGTAAACGCTTGTATATGGTGTCAATATATCAATAATAAATTTAAAGTGTTTAATCTGTAATTTCAATTGATTAGAAAATGCATGAAAATACTTTGCTTTTCAATTCCCTATGAGTTTTCATATTACATCCATATTACTTTTTCAATTCCAAGGATTTATTTTCTTAATATGTCTAATGAAAAAGAAATTTATTGCTTCAGAGCTCATTACAATGAAATATCTTTCAGCCAATTTGCAATTTGACAAAATTTAATAAAAAACAAATTAAAACTAGAACATTCCAAACTGTGCTTAATTTCATGAAGTGCAAATAAATTACAAATAAACAACAAAAATAGGAAAAAAGATAACTCTATACTAATAAAAACCTCAAAAAATTGGTAAAACTCTGGCACAGAAGAACAGTCCGAAGCTAATTCGATAACAGGGATAGCAAGGACAGCGCTTGGTTGAAGATCAGCCAAATATGTTATTAACTGTCGAGCTAATGGTGCCATACTATTAGGCAGCATCTGCACTGCCAAATCACAAGCCATTATTGCCTGGAAAAAATTGTGCTTTTAATATTTCGAAGAAATCTCAAAAATCAAAATCTCCAAGACTACGAGATTTTCTTCATCTAATGCTCACTGACACTAAAAATTCAATTTCTTATGAATAAGAAATTCATTTATAAAAGCGGAAAGAAATAAAGACCTTAGAGTGAAGCATATAAACTTCGAATTATGAACAAACCTGCTGGCATCCGGTTGGAATAGAAAGGACGCAGTCCACCATAATTTTACAAATACTTTCATCCTGATAATAATTAAGTAAGCGACTAAAAATGGGACAAATATATTTCGGTAGATCGACTTCACCTTTATTTTAACGAGGATACAGCTAAATCAGCATCAGAAATTAAAGTACTGCGTCTGCAATATGAGGAAACGTGCTTTCATAATATCATCATTCAGTATTATCTATTAACCTCTATTAACCTAAGAGAAAACAGAAACGACAAAATATGAAAATGAATCTATATAGTGAGTAGGAGATGTGTAACTTTGCTATTCATCAGATTTAATAAGTTAAAAAAACATACTTGTAATATAATGCAATTATAGCATTTTTTAGTTTTTTTATGTTTTCAACACCTGCTGTGAAAATTAAATCTCGTACTTCTACTATCCGACATAAACGTTGCAAAATTATTTTTATAATAGGAAACCTGAAATAATTCCTTCAAATAAAAGTTCCGAAAATAAGTTTTGAACACATTTAAATACTTTTCACTATTTCGGAAATCATATGAAATTACTAACTCAGATTTGTATGAAGAGCTTTGGTTGTCTCAACCAGCAATTCCAAAAAGTATGTATCAGTAAACAGCTACTAAATTTAAAATCGTTTAATTTGAAATCATTTAATGAAATGTACAAATAAGTGAACCGAAATTTCATTAAAATAATTAAAAATACCAGAGCTCCTCTTCAATCGCTTTTGTCACTATACACATATTTCTTTCCATTCAAAATCGCCACTAGTATTACCTCCAGCACGACATATTCGCACATTAGTTATGTTACCAAATTCACCAATCCAAACTGCAATAAAGTAATCGATGAATATATAACAAATTATCTTCGAAGATTTTAACAGCTATAAACAATAATTTGCATTAAAGAAATAACCAAAAAATTTCTCGATTATTATTTTATAATTTTCAGGAAAGCAAGTTCCGATAATATCTGTCCTTTTATAAGACTTCTGATAAATGAATGATAGTATTACAGTATAATACCCAATTGTTCTGAAGGTGGATTACAAATAAGGGTTAACAATGCGGAAAATATGCGTTCCCGTATTTCACAACCAATTTCGCGAACGAATCCATGCTGATAATGTGAATGAAGATGTTCGCAAAGCATATGTATTATGTAACGAAGTTGAGCGCTCCGCAAATCAGGAAAACGTTCAGCTAAAACTTCACACACATCGCCTACCACTATTTCCATGTTTTCAAAAGCTTCTGAAATGAAGGAAATAAAGAGTCACAAAATTTCCTAGAAAATTAACAAGATAGAAAGACGAAATGCTTTTTATCGTTTTATTTGCATGAACCTGGAAGAATGTATTATAGATCTAATTAGTCTTTTGAGACAAACCTGCAGTATCGAGATCAAGGGCAAGGAACGAACTGGCGATCTTCATTATCATCAAAAAGAGGTCATCCGCATCAGATTCACGTAAAGACACTGTTTTTGCAATATCGAATAACACATTTAACATTTGGTACTAAAGTTTTAAATAACTTTTCCAAATATCTATAGAGTGCGCATCAATTCTTGCGCAAGTTATTTGAACGAACAAGCAAATTCTATAGCTGACAATTTTAAAACAAATATCGTAAAAACATATATTAAATTAAGTATTGTTAGTAGGTCAACAAACCTGAATTTTGGCATTATTTTCATGAACACAACCTTCAAGTATAG
Source organism: Dirofilaria repens (assembly GCA_008729115.1). NCBI lineage: Eukaryota > Metazoa > Nematoda > Chromadorea > Rhabditida > Onchocercidae > Dirofilaria > Dirofilaria repens. The sequence goes on along the minus strand of SNRZ01000001.1, from coordinate 1,165,280 downwards.
GACAAATAAAATCCGTAATGACTGCTCTCTCCTGTAGCCAGTGATATTTCATATAAACCGTGTGCAGGATACTAACTGCCTTCTCTCTTGAATTAACATAAAAAAACTATATACAGCTCAATAATTACATAATTCTACATTTTAATAAATTAAGATAACACAGAAGAACAAATAACGATATCATTTTCATAGGTGTTAACTTTTTCATAATTTTTTTTTACAAAACAAAACTTTGCAACAAACCTAACTGCAGCAGGATGAAAATCTTGAAGATGTTGTTGAACAAGCCGTTGAAGAGTAGGAAGCCAATTCGATATGAAGGGATCCAAACACTTCAAAAATTGATTTATAAATGACAACAGTTGATGATTTATTATACACTCTATCTAGTTTCAAGACATATTTATAGTGAATAAATAAAAACAGTCAACTGATTATATTAATATATTATTAAGTGTACTACAAAAATTATCGGAATTCAAAAACAAAAAACTTACAGATATCCTATAATCAAACAATGCTATGACGCTTGCGACAGGACGCTCATCTATACAACTTTCTATCAGTGAATACAGCATTTCAGGGGAACCGGCATAATCACCATCATGATATAGATTCTCAATAACGCTGAGTAAGTGATGAATACGCAACCGTTGCTCTTCAACTTTTTCTTTCCATGATATCTATCAACAAAAATAAAAAATAACAAGAAAGCGATCCGATTTATCTTTTCCCCTCAGATTTAAAATTAAATTATTTAGTCCAAACGAAACTTCAATTTTTCGTCCCTTTAATTTAAAACTGATCTTTTTTTTTTAAATATAAAAACATTATAACAAAGCCAGGAAAAATTTTCCTATAGTTAATATAAATTTTAGGAGAATTTTCTGTTTTCCAAACTGAAATATAAAAAAGCATACTTGTTCACAAAGCTTTAAAGCCTGTTTAAGAAGTTGTAAAATATAATGCCAACTCAGTTGCTGCAGATTTTTCCCGCCGGAATTCAACAACCGTCTGATAGCAATCAAAACTTCATTTACAACTTGAGGACTTGCTTCCATTGCCAGCAACATATTTGGAAGAATGACACTTGGATGACAACGCAAATTATCAATATGCTGTAAAGAAACAAAATATTTCCAAAATTGTTTATATTTTAAGTCTTGTGAAATTCTTTTTTATGAATTTGTTAACTTAGAAAATTTAGTTGCTTTTCCCATTTCATGCCTACTAATTATCAGAATCATAGTTACAAAAAAAACTGCAATATTATTATGTACTAAAATCATTTGCATCTAAACTGTATCATTTTTCACTAAGCAAAAACTTAAATACATTTGCATCTAAACTGTATCATTTTCACTAAGCAAAAACTTCCAATTTACAAGACACATCTTTCCAGCGGCAGAACAAAAAAAAATGTTCCAAACAGTAATGCTCCAATCAATATATTTTTATCTTTTATAAAAAAGCGTTCTATGACTCTCGTATATTACACGACATGAATGGAAAGAGAGCTTACTTGTCGACTCCAAAGAGCAGTATGTATACAGTATATAGCGCCCACAAGGACCTGTATTTTTGGGCAGTTGGCACTATCTTTTAATAAATCAAGCATCAGTTTTATAACATTATGACCATAATGAGATCCCAGTAAATCTCTCATTACATTCCATGCAGTGGAACCCCATTTCTCTTCATTCACCACTGAACATAATGTTGTTATTAATATAAGCAACTTCGTATCTGGGATGCGTCTGAAACATTAGATGAACTTACGAATAATTTTAAGGAATACATCTAAAACGTGTATTAGTTGCAATCTTCAATCAATGACATCAAACTATAAAAAAAAATCGAATTTCCACACATAATTTTTTTCTGTTAATAACATATCAATATAAAAACCAAAAATTGGACCAGAAACGAAATTCTACCCATATTTTAAAATTATTCCTAGAAGAAATAAACATTCGTAAGTCAAATGATCTGCTTTACGACATATCCTTAAGCAAACATTATGAATGACATCATCAATCTCGTTATTTGTGACAAAACCAGCATTTGTTCTGAAAATATGTAATAAAAATTTTTTTGAAAAATAATTGGCAAAAATTAAGGATATTGAATATTTCTTTAAAATTTTTTTAAATATGAAACTTATTTGAGAGGATATATTTCACAAAAAGGAACGCAATTCCATTTGAATGAATGACACTTTACAAATTTCATAATCCTGAATTATAAATAAAAGTCAAGTGCACTTTATGGATTGCTGAGTGAGTTGAAGTACTCGAACAGCATGGCGATGATCCATCATATTTAGGTCTAGAACTTCTCGTAACCAACTAAGCTGAAGACTCATGAAATCATATTCGAAACCTGTTACTTTATCGCCATTCATGGACAAAGCTGCGAACCATTCCAGAGACAAATCACTGAGACCCATAGAGCGAATTAACTAAAAAGAAATGTTCTAAAAAGAAATCAACTTTTATAATTGTTCATAAGATTTGTAAGTGTTAAGTTTATTAAAAATCTTGACATTAGAAAAGTATGGAATTTAAGGAATAAAATCACACAGAAAAAAATGTGTCACGCATTGCTAAACCAAGCTGATCCAATTGATATTCAGTGAGGGCAATAAATGTTTTCAAAAATGAGTCCTTTGCTTCATCTATTTCGTACAAATCTCTGGTCTCGTGGTATAATGCTTCAACGGTGCTTATTTGTAATCGTTTGCTTTTAACAATCTGATAATTCAATAACGATTTAAGTTTTACGCAACCTTTTCCTTTTTCAAGCTTTTCATAATTCAAAGCAAATCATAGACTTGATTACAAATTTTTGAGGCAACGTTTCTTATGTACTAAAAAATTAATCTCTGTCCCATAAAACTTGAAAGACCTCAAATTTAAATTCTTCAGAATAACTTTAAAACCTAAGAAGATTAGAATAATCAAAAACTCAGAATTATCGAAATATAATACTGTAGGATCTAGAGAAATCAAATGCAGTTAATTGGTTGAAAATAAAAAAAAGAAAAATAAAAAAAGCTTAACTTAAATGAAATCTAACATTTAAACTATCTCATCTCTCTCTCTAAATGATTAGTTCCATAGATCTATAGATATAAATAAGCAATCTCGTACCGATTCCAACTGTTTCATTGCTTTTATTCGAGTCGATAGCGAACTATTAGATCCTAATTCAAGCCATGCTGCATGACTGATTGAACCTTCACTAAAACCGTATTAATAAAGATATGCTATTTAAGGAATAACTGCTTAATGATAAAACTGACTTATTTTATTTTCTTTCGCTTTCATTATAATATCTTTCTGATTAAAGATCATATTTCTAATCCTTTTGACAAAGAGAAAATTGATTACTAAGGTAAACAGAAATGTGTTATTAATGTGCTATTCCGCCGCTGAAAATGATTTCAGAAGAGAATGAATGGATTATTCAGCAATTCTAACAAAGAATGAAGAATAATACAATACCTATTGAAGAAATGCTGAATATCGTCGCTGTCTTTTCGCATGAATATTGATGGAAGAAAACCCCGCTTCGAAAACGGCATTTTTACCGATTTGGACTTGGGAATGCATGCGTATCTCTGAATATCACACTAATAATTCCTCAATGAAAAGGATGATATTGAATTCATCAGTAAAAAGAATGATGTTATCCTACTTTATCAATATTTTTCGTCTTTCCAGGAACAAATTTAGTAATATTTTCTATCTGAAAGCAGCAAATTACAATAAATAATAAAACCAGAACAACATGACCAAATAAATCACTGAAAATGTTAAAATATTACTCAGTGACAAATTCGGAGTCCGCCACAAATCGACTTCTTTCGTTAATTCCTAGTGAATTATGATTCAGCCATGAATAAGTCTACAATAAAAATTAGTGAGGAAGTAGCATCGAGTATTATGGGCAAATGAATAAGTAAAATGAGGTAAAAGCATAATGAAAAGTTCTATATCATCATAAGCAATCACTGATCAGATATGTCGACTTCCGACGATTTTATTTTTCCGTAATACACGAGACTGCGCAAACGAACGAATCAAATGAGACGCTAAATGTCCTATTTCATCTACTTTATAATCGTCAGGCAATTTTTGAGTTCTTCTTTCGTAACATTTAGATAAGGCGATGTGCAATCATCAATCTCATTCGTTTATTTTTAAAACTACCGTACTCTCCTGACAAGAAGAGTTAAATTCCTGAGGTCATTTAGGAAAGTAATAAGTATTATGTTATTATTTGTAAAGGATTTTAGGAATCGTCAAATTACATGTGAATGATGTTGACAATGATGGAAGACATTAATTTTTATTGTTGGAAATATTTTGATAACCTTATTTTCGGAATAATGATGATAATGAAAATTCATGTACTTCATTTACTGGTCTTTAATTCCGTCTAGGATTGACCTTTGAATTTTTGTTTATTACTCTGTAAAGCACCAGTCATTTAAACTTGCGACTGAATGAACTGTGCAGGATATTAGGATGAATTAATAGAAAATTTAATAAATTATTCAAACCAGAGTTTTTCCATACAAAAAAAAGCAAATTTGTTAACTTCTAGTAAATAGCGTGATTGAAATTTAGAAAGTAGAAACTATCAAATAAGCAGTTGTATTTGCTGAGATTGCGACCTGGAAAGCAGTTCCGTTGTAGAAAAGATTTCATTTCCTTTAGTCCTTACTTTCTACCGTAGATATTAATCATTTACCTATTGTTTGATTTGAAAGTTTTATTCACTTAAATTAGGACACACAGGACATAGTAATTTAACTAAATACTTTGGCTAATGATTGTAAGTCAGTAATTAGTTCAACAAAAACTGTTTAAAATGAGCAGAGGAATAAGAAAGTAAAAAGTTAGAAAGGAAGATTCAATTTCGTTTAATATATTTCCTACTTTTAAAAATTTCAATTTCTTGATAAATATGTATGTATCTTCGACCTAACTGTCGAGTAATGAGAATGATGAAGGAATTACTAATCTTGAGAGTTGATCGATATGATACTGACTTCATGGCGAGATAGATACCACTCCGAAAATATTTTCTGAATCGCTGTAAAACTCAGAAATCTATGAAACTTGAATAGTTTTCATACTGCGAAACTTTGACGCATTTCTTTCTTTTACGATATTTGTTGTTATCGGTTGTATCACTCGTGATAACAACATTTGCAAAGTTAATATTAAACTAATATTGCTTCCATTAATTCGTCGCATAGTCATTATTTCTGCTACGACTAACAATCATAAATCATCCTTGCTGAAAAGATTAAGAAATGAAACGAATTTCGAGAGAAACAGACTACCTAATGAATAACAACATATATACCACACAAATTCTCGATTAGAAAGTAACTTCAAGTAGCAGCTGTGGCTTCTCTACTCCTCAAGTGTTGAGCTTTATCGCATCTTATCACTTCTTAACGCTATGCCCATTTGGTTTAAAGTAATCCGTGAAAGACTGTTTAATTTAAAATTTATTATTTATTGCTATACTCTCTATGTCTACTTACTTTTCAAAGTAATCATTCTCATCACAGTTCCCTAGTAATTCAATATGACAGTATCATTAAATCAGTCTGGGCATCCGTTTATCAAGTTTGCTACTGTCATGGTTGGCAAATGAGGAAGAACGATGTTGAAGCTTGGAATATATTATTATTAATCAAGAAACTATCGCTTTAATAAGTGCGTCAATCTGATCAACTTTACATTTCATCACTTTACTAGCATTATCAATTTTGTAGATATATTTGCATATCAAATTGCGCACAGTTTTATATGACGCATAGAAGTAAAAAATAAAAGAAGTTGGTAGGGAATTGCAAGAAGTCAAAGCAAGCCAAATAGTTGATATCAGTAGTTGACATTCAGTTGAATTAATCCTATAGCAGTTGATCTATCGAATGACTGTCATTCGCTAATATTTAAAATTATTTCATCATTGTTATGGATTAGGTAATTCCACCGTACTTATTCTCCACCATCATGATATTGCAATATTTGTTGATTTCTTAGTTTATAATTTATCTAACTATTTTCAGTAAAAACGAATTCGTTTGATGTGACATATTACCACAATGTCATACATTGAATGGTGATAATAAATGATAATAACAATCAGATGTTTCTTGAAGTGTGTTTCATTTATATCCGTATATTGAAACCTTCACTCTCTTCCTATCCTGTGCTTCACCTTTCATTTATCTTTAATTCGTTCTTTCTTTTGAAAATTTCTTCCCTCAAAATATAAACGACCGTAATCCGAGTTACATTTTCTTGTTTTACGTAAATTGCTAAACATACAAGGATTTCTATACTTGTATGAAATAAATACCTGCAAAACTATTTGATGTAATGTAACGTGATTTCATCTGTTTTATTTTTCGAATCATACAAATCTCTCTTTTGCTTCTTCTTCGGTCATCTCTCCTCTTCTTCCTTCCTCCTTCACTTTTGTTACAACTTGCGATTTCGTTAGTCGATATTGTTTCACTGTAATTTGTAATATAGTTTGAGGTAAGCAGAAAAAAAGTGAGAATTAGAAGACGATCTTCAAGCAGATCATTTCAAATGCCAGCCGCTGATGTTTACTTAAACCGGATACACAAAAACATATAGCTTCGGTTTGAAAAGTACTTTACTAATTTTATTTATTATCATCTTATATTTTAATCTTTTTTTTGTCTTATTCGATTCACTTGTTTTTGATTCTGATTACCAGCTTATACTGTCTTCTTATTGTGCTTGTTATCGAAGGTAAACATAACGAAGAGCATTTATTTCATATCTTATCATAAGTGATATAAATTATAAACAGTGAAAAATAGTTTTGCAATTTCGAATCATTCTTCTAAAGAAAGCTTCGATTAATGTTATCACTTATTAGTCTCGCATTTTGCTTATTCTAATTTCTGCTTTTGTACCTTTGAGAAAATATAGAAAATATTTTCTAATAAAAGAAGTTGGAATGGTCGAAACAGCTATGTTATTAATATTTTTTAATTCGCTCTTAAGTTTTTTTCTTGTAAATCTTAAGAATTTTCAGAATTACTGAAAATCACAGAAATGATTTTCTCACTACTCGACAATCGAATATAAAAAACTTAGCAAAAATGAATCCAATTAATTCAAATTTTAATTTATAGATTATCACTCTCTGAATGACTGATTGAAAAGCGATTTAAACTGAACAAAATGAGTAGTGCAGAAGTTGAGAAAGATGAAGAAACTCAACGATGCGAAAAAACGATTGACTGGGAATCGTTACTACATGCAACAAATGATCCGGATCTTGCCGATCTACTTCAATCACCAGTCGATGATGCAGTCAATATTCTCAAGTGTTACAATTTTCTCGTAATTCAAGGCCTAATGTTTACTCTACTTTTGACAATTTTCCAAATAATTTCTGGATTATTTTGTTTAGTGGACAAATCCATTAAAATTTTTGAATTTTTTAAAAAAAGTCTGAACTTTATTTAGATCATCAGTTATTTTAAAATTCACTTCATTCTCTTTGCTCTGGTTTCCACCAGAAATACTTCTGAAACTTCTGAAATATTTTTAACTGAATGATTTAACTGAATGAATGATTTGACAAGATGCATTACTTTTTTTCTCACCTTCACAAGATATAAATATTACAGAGAATTTGCATTCTGATCGAATTTCAGAACAGGGCGAGAAATACAGAAACTATCGGTAATTCGAATGCTAAATGATTTGCTAGAGACCAATGGAAACGAAGTAGTCGAAAGGGTCATGCCAGTCGTTCAGGTTAGCTTCAATTTCCACTGGATTCTAGAAATTCATGGGTTTTATCTACTTGCATTCGTGTTTCTAGATAATAATTGTCGATCTATTCAAGGTCACTTTTAGTATCAAAAGTCCTAGAAAGCTGTTTTATATTACATAATAATTAGCTTTCATTTTTGATGATATGTTTTAATTTCAGACTCATAGTTTGACGAAATTATGAGAATACACTATTTATTGAGGAAACAGACTGATAGAACTACACATATTCCAATTACTAGCTTTATTACCTAGAAGAACGGCTTATTTTTAATTGGTATAATTTATGTGGAACAATCTATAAGTTCAGTGGTCTTTTAAAATGGGAAAAAGACTGGAGAGTAATTCGAAATGGGCGGAGAACATTTGATTTCTGTAATTTATAGTAACTTGAAAGTTATATATATTCATAATACTTACTATACAGCAAGTACTGGATGAGGAATGCTCGAACTTGGATGTACAATGCGAAGCAGCTGTCACCTATAAAAATATATATCGAAATAGCAAACTCACAACTCATATTCCGTGAGCTCTTTTGCAAATATTTCCAAATATTATAAAATTTTATAAGCCATTTTTAGCCATTCCTCACTCAAGTCAGAATATAACTGTAGAATTAATTTTTATGAGAAATGAAGGACGAAAGCAGTCACATTTTATGATATTTAAGCGTTTTTTTCTATTCTAGTTTTAATCTTTCATTAATGTTCCATTTCATTCTTTTCTCTTTTTCCATTCCAAAATATTAACTCCCATTTTTTATTCCTTCTACAAAAAATAAAAAGTAAATTAATAGAGCGGTTATTTCAATAACAAAAAATAAATTTGGCGAAGAGTAAAATTTTAGAGGTATTAGTGACGTAATTCTCAACGGTATATTGCAGAATGCGGCACAACAAAAAGACAATTGCAAGTTTCATTCATTCTATTTAATCATTTTCGAATTGACTTTCTTTTCATAGTATTATTAGTTTATTGATACGATTTCCTTCTTCATACTTCTATTACATGATGTCATTGATGATTTATTGCAGAATGTTTAGATTTTTTTTAAATCAAAGCTTACAAAACGTGAATTACGTGATGAAGATTAATACACTAATTGATATCCATCTTCATTATCTACAACTACAACTATTTTGTAAATGAATGATTGATAAGCGAATAAAGTGAAGTTAATATGAATGAACAAATTAGTCGTCCACGTCACACAAAAACTTTTATCACCAAATTTGATTTCGTATAACGTGGTTAGCGTCAAAGATTATTTTGTTGTTCAGTAACGGCAGCAGCCTGGTTAGAAACGCTTGTTGAAGTGATCGATCAGACACCTGTATCGCAACTTAAACAGCTTGTAAGTTTCTTTATTGTTTTGTCTGCCCTCTCGCAACTGTCAATATTCTGCATGAATTTCACTTTTTTTGATAATTTTATCTGTAAACAATTTTCTTTTTTTGATTATATCATGGTCATGATAATGAGATGATAAGAAACATATTACAAATAATGAGAATATCGGAAAATGAACAAATTGTGATTAATTAGGTTATTAATTTTGAAATTCAGAAAAAAAATTTAGATATATTATGAAAATATTGTTTTACAGTAGCGGTAATGACTATTTACAAGGAATAAAATTCCCTTAATAATAGTTAAATGTTTAATAAAAATCAAAGTGATAATTTTTGCTGTTATAAATTTGATTAAAAAGTTATTTCTGTCCTTAAAAACCATAAATTAAATTACAAAAATTCTAAATTTAATTACTCTTAAAAAATTTTTTGAATAAGTACAATATTTTTATTCGAATTATAGGTTATACCACTAACTATTTCACAAGCTGAAACGTCACAACGAGCACAACGACGTGTGTTGGCGACCAAATTAATTGATAAATTATGCGCAAATTTAGAACCTTCTGAGTGAGTCCTTTTTTCATATTTTTGGATAGAAAAAAAATTTTTTCTTCTTTATTGATAAAAATTTTCATCAATATGGAAAAAGAGTGAAAGCTTCAGACATGCCAATTAGTTGACTATTTAATGCAATTATAAGAAACAGAATTATTCGTTTCCAATTATTTAAGATAGATTTTTTCGAGAGAAGTGCTAATTGCACAAAAGAAAAATTGCTAGTAAAATATAAATATACATCTAAAAAATAAGAATAAATTTATTTTTAATATCCTTTTCTGTGGATAATTTTCTATTAAGATATACTTATCATTCATCTGTTGAAAGGTGAAATTTTTCTTAATTTTCAACTTTTCAACCTATTTTCCTTGCAATAGAAACATTTATTTTAAAGTTAATTACAACCAAGAAATTGAAAGTTGATCCATATCACTGGTTTATCATTAAACTCCAAATAGCTGTATTGTGCTAATCCAAATGATGCTACATCCTATATTTTTCCCTTATCTGTTTAGTGATATTTTTGCAGTATTCGACATGAAATCATACCTTGTGTTCAAATGCTTTGTAATGATCCCAATTCAAATGTTCGAAGCTCGATGGCTCATCATTTAGCAGTTGTCGCCGAATCGTTAAGGTAGTCTATATTTTTTCCAAATTCCAGGTGTTGAGATCTATTACTTGCATAAAATTTATACTGTTTATCTTTGTAATCATAATTGATTTGAAAACAGTTAACCGGAATTAGAATTTACAAATATTGAATTTCCAAATCGTTTGTGTAAATATCTTAAATTCCTACATATTAAACAATCTTATGTGCAAGAGAAAAAATATCTAGGCTTCTTAGGTGAAGAATCTAGGCTCTAGATTAGTATAAAAAACGATAAACGAAATTAATCCAGAACTGTTAAGAAATCCGAATGATTGTACATCAACGTTAGTGCCGTGTTTGATGCAACTATGCAAGGACACTGAAATTGGAACACGTGAGGCGGCACTAAATACTGTCGCTTTTTGCATCCCATTCATATCAAAAGGTCAGTGAGATTCTCTTCATGCTGAGAAATTAATTTTGCATCCAAATATAACTATTACCGCCATTATGAAAGCAATGTAACGGACAATTAATTGCAGATATTTCGGTTCATGATTTGTGATAAAATTATTGCAGTGCTTTTTAATCAAATTTTTTAAATTACTAAAAAATCATTGAATTTGATGCCGAGTTACTTAGCCTAATAATGAGTGGTTGTAAATGATTTCTTAACGAAGAGATATTCGATCTCGGATATTCTTTAGTCATTGATTCAATTTACTGCAGAATGGACAAGAATGAACTCATTTTGAACTTCATTGAATGCCATTTTTTTTTCTCAATTTGTCAAAATTTTTATTCTTTGCTAAATTTCAGTAAATTTTGCACTTTTGCAGATCAACGCAAATATTCGATCGTTCCACTCTTGCGACATTCCGTAGAGCAAGCGATAACTGCTCAAGATGAAACACTCAGTGTGGTAGCTAAAAATCTTGGCCAATGGATAGATTTATTGCAGGTATTTATGCAAGAAGGGAAGTGATGATTCAAGCAAAGATATTTATCATCTTCAACTTAATATAAATATGCATTTTATGATGTTATTTCAAAAAAATATAAGCTTATGTGATGAAAAAAAAACAACGTCAAAATCGTTTACTAAATAACTTTAATTTCTTGAATTCAAGGTCTTTTAATCTTGGATTCAAGAAATTGCAGTTATTAAATAAGTGATTCTTTTGCTTTTTAGGAAGTCTTCAAACCACATTCGAAAACTCTAAATCTCAGAATCATAGGAAATCTTTTTCAGGATGTGTTGACAATACGGGACCACAACTGGTTTTTAGACATTTATACTGAAATCGCCAATCGGTCACGATGTTTCTTATCCAATGATAATAACGGCACTTCATCAAATATACAAACATCCGTCAGGCGTATGTGTGCCTATAATTTCCCTGTATGTATATTATTTTCCAGTTTATATATTATTAAAAAAAAAAAAAATGAAGCTTACTGCCAATACTATCGCTTCTTTTCACATTTGCACGACAATAGTATGACTTTCGTTCGATTCTGAAGGCCTAACAAGAAGACGACCAAATAAGCTAATTGTTACCTCTGTTCTTCCTCTCCTTCTTCAGCTTTTCTATTCGCTTTTCGCATTATTTTTAATTGCTTTATTTTTTAAGACACAATTGAACTTTGATGTTTCCGAGATTTAGTGGATGCTTATAAAAGATTTAGGATGTAAAATACTTTTTCCATAATTTTGGAAGCGATCATTATTTTATTTTGCAGTACATGGTATTGAAATACGGTGAAAATTTCAAGCATCGCTTGTTATTAATTTTGGAAAGTTTTTGTTCTGATCCAGATGATGATATACGATCTGCGACGGCTGCAGGATTTCATGAGGTTTGAATTCGTTTTATTTAAGGAACGGAAAATTTTGTCCATTGAATTTGATTTGTCCGAATAATTTTAAAAATTAAAAACGTTTTTTCACTAATTATTCACAAATTTCAGATTGTAAAGCTGATGCCGAATGAACCTGCTTTATTACCACCATTTTTTGAACTGATTCGTGGAAGCTGTGCGGAAGTCGTCGGGCATTTGACTGGTAGTCTTGATCGGATTCTTCCAGCACTCTATAGATGTATTTCCGAACAAAATAATTGTGTAAAAATTTTATGATGTTCTAAGACCAGAAAATTATAAACTTCCACAAATTTTATTTCATTTTAAAGTTCCCAGGAATTGGTGAAATTATGTTATGGATTAATATTCAAGTAATATTTGCTAACATCGTTTCTATATCATTCGAATTGTTCAAAAGGTCGTATGTTAATTTGAACGAAATGAATTTTGAATATTTGTCATGAGAAAGTAATGGAACTAATTTCAGAAGATCAGCAGACTACAACTGGATCATATATTAATAGGATGCAACCGGTTGATACGTAGGACCAGCTCCTGGCGAGCTCATCACTCTTACTTACAAAATATTGCCGTACTACGACATTTGATTCCCGTTAACGATCTTTTCATCTCCTTTGTTCCAATGCTCAAACAAGAAGTTCTAACGACGGTAAAATTTTGTATAAATTATTGATTTTCTAAAAACCTGGTTGAGCTTAATTTTTTTTGATACAAAATTTTGTTTTACATCATAATTACTAAATTTGCGCTAGACTTCTTAAAATGGTAGATATTGCTGAATTAAAATTGAAACAGGAATGTAAGCTTTGATTGAAACGGTATTACGAAACATATTAAAATTTGATAAGCATCTTTTTTCCCTTCCCAATGTTGTGCTTATATGTCTATGAGATTCGACAGTTTCAAAAATTTTCAGATGTTCTGGAGTTCTACAGCATCAAAGAAATTTAAATTATTTTAGTTTTGCTGTCATAATTTTAATAATTTTCAGCGGGCGATTCCATGTCGTGTTGCTGCTTCACTTACACTTCTTCTATTTATGCGAGAAAATCCAAGCAAAATTGATCGCCAGTCTATTATCAACTTTTTCGTTCATTGTAATTCAATTCATTAATTTGAAATTTGTGTAAAAAGCTATCGCTCCAATCCTATTTCGCATTAAAAACAAAGTGTGCTAAGTTTTAGAAATTTAATTCAGGTTGCATACAATTAGCTGATTGTTCATGAAGAAAAAATTAGAAACTTATTGCAGCAATCGCAAAGCATCAAAATTGTCATCGACGCCGGTTACTTTTGGACATGATTCCGGAAATTATTGCCAATTTCAGTCGCAAATTTTTTCATGAGCATTTTTTGGTTCCGATTTTAGATATGGCAAATGACAAAGTGATAAGCATTAGGTAATTATTTGATTTTTAACTTTAAAATATGAAATTTTTGCATACTGAATTGATATACTTATGCCAACTTTAATTTGCAAGATTTTGACTGATTTTTAAAAAAAACTGTCTTAAATTTCGTAAAATTCTATGACGCATTAGAGCTATTTTTCGTTTGCTTTTATTCATCAATTTTTGATAAAATAAAACGATTCTATAATACAATATTTGATATAGTAAGTGTAAGTAAGTTAGTGCGAAATATCTAAAGTGGAGATTAACTCAGTCCCTTTATTAGTTGTAATTTTCATATTCATATTCTTTTTGAAAAACTGGAATGTTAGAATTAGTTAGGATGAATATTTTTGCTTCTGCTTTCCAGAATCTTGAAAAATAAGGATTTCAAAGAGTTTCGAAGATATCAAAATCATATTTTAAAGTACTTTTCAGACTGCAATTATGTCACATGCTTCCAAAAATAAAGGCAAATTTGTATTTGCCTCAAGATGAAGAGATTTTGAGACGGGTAGAAGGTATCATTCGAGAATTGCTTTCCAAGGAGCAAAATTCATCAACACGACAATTAATTCAAAAAGTGAGTATTTGCAATAAATATATGGCGTATTTTGTCAGATTTCAATTATAATTTTTCTTCATATTATTGATTTTTTGAAATTTATTTTCGTTATCAAACTTTAGCTGACTGGGACGATCACTTATGCGAATGCATAGTTCTGTACAAGTGCCATAATAGCTGAATTTTTTTTTGAATTTTTAGTATGCATGTGAATTATCCAGAATTGAGACCCGAATTAAGAGTGATAAATCAGATGAATTGAAACAGAAAGCGGAGAATGAGATTTGGAGTCAGAAGGAATCAATTGCAGAAGCTGTCGAAGAAACAAGCAACAGTATAACTAATGAGCGTCTTGCTGAAAAAGTGATCAGGTATATATTATTGCAACTGATATATTGCCTAATAGTTAATTATTTCCTAATAAGAAAATAATTCATTCATAAATTTATCCGCTTCCCTTTCATTTACAAAATATGATTCTGCATTACTAAAAATTTACATTTCCAGTGACAAAGACACCTGCTATCTGGATAACGGTTCCTGGCGTTCATATATTCAACATCCCAAAACTGCTGTTGTTCGGCCACAACCACAGGTTGTTGTCACACAACGTAGTCCAAGCCCGATGCCACGTAATTTCGACTACAAATGAAGAACGAAAATCACGACTTCCGATGGCTACTTCACAAAATAGCAAATATTGTTACTATTTTCGTTTACTTTATTATTTGATCAAGTGTTCGGTTGATAAGCTACGGCAGCAATTTCTATTCTTTTTTTTCAGAAGTTCAACACTTTGATTGTACTATTGATTTGTCATTTAAAAGTAATCTACCTCAAATTTCTTTTTTTTTTCAAAATTTCAGTAGATATAAAAGATAAGACAACAACAGAAGCAATAAAGATATCTCTACCATCAATAAATCGCAGAGGCAGTACTGAAATGACGGTTAAATCTCGTCTCCCATCAAATCGCAGAAATTCAGCAACTTTGGCTGCAAAGCCTCCCACTGGTTTAGTTACTTCAAAGACTCCCGCTGCTTCAGATAAATCAAGTGGTTTGCATTTTTGTCTATAATAATAATTTTTTTAATTGTATTGAACTTTTTTGAACTAAAACCTCAAGGCTGAAACATTTACATGAACTTCATAAAATGACTCAATTTTAGCATCATCATCATCATCATCATCATCATCATCATTGAAATTGCGCCGTTCCTCAGCATTGTGCTCGATGTCCCGTTCAGCACCATTGTCAAACAGAACAGGTGGATTAATGCCATCACGATCCACTGATTCAATCCCTGTGCTTAACCAAGGACTGATCAAAGTCCGCAGTTTTTCAAATATTGCTAGAACACCGACTCATCTGACCATGAAAGTGAAAAGCATTAATTGAGTGATATGTTTAAGGATGATCAGTACTTCTATATTTTCCTTTTGTCTTTGAAAAATCAACATTTCTTCTTGGGTCTCTTTAGAGACTAAATTTTAACTTTTTTTTATAAAGTCGAATTTTTAAATTAGAAATTTGTAAAATAAATTTTAATAAATTTTTAAAATAAATTTCAAATTAAAATTTTATAAGATTTAGAAATGCTTTAATGATTATTCTTTTCTAATTATTATATCATTTTTTGCTGATGGTTTTTATAAAAAAAAAGCATTTTGATTACTTCAAATGAATTGACTTGATTTCTGATATTTCTGCAAACTGAAGAATCAGTTCTTGTGCATATCGAATTGTTAATTTGCTTTAAGATTTAATTTTTTTGGAGTTTAAATAGATCTGATCAGAATGGATTCTCTTTCTGATTTTGCAATCATTAATTGTGCTTTCAATTATGCACTTCATCAATTATTAATTGTTTTATACTTATATTCAGATACTTTGAACTTCTAAAAAATTCTGAATTTAACTGAAATGAGAAGACACTATTTTTTAAGCTAGTTTTTTTCAAGAATTAAATCTTCGTGAAATAGTAATAATTGAGATTGAAGCAGTAAGTCTATGAAACATCAACACTCACCTTTGATATACGTGTTAATTATTACCTTTTGACGTAAAAATATTCATACACGGTACTATTTGAAATACGTATCCCATTAGAAGTTGAATCTCAACACATCATTGACCTCCTTCAATGATGAATTCACTCTTCTAGTTTATGCGAACATTTTCAGTGTTGTTTTGATATATTTTTAGATAAAAGAATGTAATTCTGTCCGAGAATATTTAGATATGTTTGCTTCATTCAATTCTACACTCAAAAATAGGATTTTGATCGTTCTTAAAGCTGATTAATTAGTCCGAAACCAAGATATTAAAAATATGAGGTCAATAAGCCGTTTCTAATTGTATAATTCTCAAAAATTTGACCCATCATTTTGATGATCAAGCCTCATTATCCGATCCTAATGAATGCATGTATTACAGGATAAGTTAGCCAATTATAATTTGTTTCTTCAGCAATAATTTACATCGACGGTCATCAATTATCGTTAGTGAATTTTTATCGCATCTCATACCAATCATGATAAATGAGCGAGTTAAAAATTTCGTCTTGATTTCCCTATTGATTTTTAGGCAATTTCCTTATTTTGTAAGCTCTGAAATAGTTAGGATAAAGATTGAAACAATAATGATCCATAGATTTGATTTTACTTCCTTATTAATTATTACGATTTTTAACGAATCGTAGTTTCCTATTGCTGTATCACTAGATTTCACATAACAAGTATTAGAATAGACCATTGTGTTTCATTTCCGGAAATATATTATTGCTTTCTTGATGATGTGATTCGAATATTTTGAATTTTGTAAACCGTACCACGACCATCATTTAACTGCTGTAGAAAATGCAAAAAAAAAAAATTCATAGGAACGCAAAATTTGTAAAAACATTCGATCGTCCAAATAATACCAACTTGTAAGAACAATTGAATTCTTCGAAAGTATGGGATCATAAATTGAAGTCGCTATAGAATAGGTGGAATAAACTATGAAATAACTATGTAAATAATATCAAAATAAACAATTAATAAGAGGATGTACCATAATTAATATTGGACAAATAAGAAATCACGTGTATAAATACAGTAGTACTTCTTTATTTAGAATAGAAGAAACAAAAACTAATGTTTGCTATCTTTTTCAAAAAAAAACACTTCCACCCCGGTTTTTATTGTACATGCAAAAACAAAATGAAGTGGGATCCACAAAATATGATGAAAGATTTCAACTTTTCGACCGGATATATGTATTTTAAATATATGAACTGATCAGTTTATTGCTTGAGTTTGATTTGAACAGTTTTGATTAACAAATGTCATTGTTGATATGCCGCAACAAACTGCACTTCTGAAAAATTTCAAAGTTTCTTCTCATCCGAAGATGTTCAATAAATGGAGAGCCGTAGAGCAAGCGAAATTTGTTTCAAATTTTTGAAATGAAGAATTTATGCATGAATTTTAAATAAATTACATGTTGTTAACAAATAAATGTGAGAATTCCAAAATATCAAGTATTTTAAAATATCGACTACTACGAAAAAAAACTCTATTTCAAAATTGAGCATTGGAAGAATTCTTCCCAGAAGGCACCAAAAACTCTTCCCACTGCCTACGATTGAAATATCAGAATTACCCGTAGAAACGAAACTCTGGAAAGGAAAAAAATGGGTCATTAAATTTAAGAATTATTTTGAGAATTCTAAAACGAACAAGCATCCACTGCTTCGTCATCTCTTTTTTCAGATTCTTCCTCCTTGTTGTCGATGGCTGAAAATAAATTTTAAACAATAAAGTTTTAAAATTGTTTCTTTAATTTTCAGAAGCATAGTAAGGAGATATGAACGATAGAATTGCACTAAGCAAATGGAAGCAAATAAAAACAAAAGAAATAACCATCAATGCCTTCAATGAAGACATAAGGATTCTCTAAATCCTGAAACATATACCAAGCCAACGCTAAGCTAACAGCAAATCGCTTCCCAATGTATGACATCTGCCATGCATCATGCATACTGCAATAAAATGAAATATTAGAAAATATCATCAGATGAGGATATCGAAAAAAACGAAATGATTCTCTTTCAAAAAATCTTTCATTTTTTACAATTTTGCATGATACTATTGCAATCATTTTATTATAGTTAAACGATATTGCAGTTTCCTGTTTAGGTAACTTTTTTTCATATGTTTTATAGGTTTTTCACTTCTTTATTTGCAAGCAGATGAAAAAGAAGAATTAAGTAGTACTAATAAAA
Source organism: Dirofilaria repens (assembly GCA_008729115.1). Classification (NCBI taxonomy): domain Eukaryota; kingdom Metazoa; phylum Nematoda; class Chromadorea; order Rhabditida; family Onchocercidae; genus Dirofilaria; species Dirofilaria repens. The sequence goes on along the minus strand of SNRZ01000001.1, from coordinate 1,146,814 downwards.
GTCAATGAAAGCTTCATACCATACAGCATGTCATTCTCATCAGGCTCTACTTGATACTATTACTGATAGCACCTCTTCCACTAAAACCGGAAGACTTCCACCAAAACCGGAAGACTTTGTTCATTACATTAATGTTTTTTTTTGTAAAACATTTCTTAATGATACCATTTAAGATAAGAATTTCTTCAAACAAACTATTTCATTACTAGTTCTTTATTCATCCACTAGATAATTCAACTATTGACGGTTCGAACCTTAGAATATTTCTGTCTTGTTTCAGTCCTTCTAAAACTTTTGTTTTGTTACATTTCACTTTCCTTTCTAAACCGCATTACTAGGTGACATTATTTCTAACATCAATTTATGTCAAAATGATTGGCTTTAGAGTGTAATCTGCATATAACTACTGAGATATTACAGAAGAACATCATTAGTAAACCTTAAGCAATTCCAATTTTTATCTTTAACCTGATCTATCTCAGCATATGATATCAATAATTTGCTATTTCCCTACTTTGAAAATCAAAAATGATTTTAACAAACACTGAAAATTCAAAATTAATGTAGAAGAGATTTGAATGTGAATTTTAGTGGAATTAGTATTAAAACATTCAGAAAAGGAGATACCGGCCGAAAATTCTTCTCCATAATGAACTCTGTTCCCAATCATGTTTTCTGAAACGTGGTCTGTACATTGGTTCCTCGATGAATGTGGTACATTTGGATCTTAGTGGTACCACCAGCTGTTTCACTGGTAACTTGTTGCAGAGCGAGCGATGAGCTACTGTTGTCGTTGTCTTTGCGATACACATCTTTGACTTCAAAAAACGGATTTTACGGAAATATTTTTCTGTTAGAGTTGAATTCCCATTATGTCCTACGCCTGTTTCAACTCAGAACAAGACACAAGACGTTCTGAGCTGAAAAAGGCGAAAGCTTACTTCTGAACGAGACTTTTAACGAGTCCATCAAAGACTGAATTTCCCGTATAAGATATGAATGGCCAATCTAATCGATACCCGATAAAGCGAAGAACAAAAAAGAAAGGAGGATATAAAAGTGGCAGTATAATACTCACCTTCGTGCAGGTTTAAATCCTGCCTAACTGTCCAATGAAACTCTGAAAGGGGTCAAATTTCAGAACAGACAAAAACAATCTCAATCGAATATATTAAAGAGAGAAAAGAATGTCAAAGCATGGAGCAAACACTCATCAAAATAACTTCTTCAAGTCTTTCATGCAATCTTTGAACAAAGTACAAAAAAGAAAAAAACAAAAAGAGACTTTTCTTTTTAAAATCATAAACAAAGAAGTAATTGGTAAATAATGACAAACTGATAAAATAGAAACAATCAAGAGAAAATAGGATGTCAAAATGGTATTAGATAAGGCATTAGGAATTAATTATCCAGTTCTATTCCTGGTGTAGAAAGTATAAAATGAATTTAAAAGTCTCATATTAATTGACTCCTCTAATATCCAGTCAACTAGCAAAAAAAACAAACAAAAGGCTAAAATAAAATTTCACTCGTTGATAGTTTTAAAACAGTACTGTATATAATTTCAAAAACATAAGTTACAATGGAAACTCACTGTTATTTATGCAACCTAAAAAGCAGAATCAATAATTAGATGATGAAGAGGTAAAAAACAGAATATGTACTGCAAATCGATAGGAATGATTTTGATTGCAACATACAGTTGTACATACCACTTTATGGACAGAGTAAATGGTACTCGTCAATGTCATGTATTTAAATATAACAGTATTGAAGAGGTGCCAGATGAAACAAACCAGAAGGCTACTACTGTAAGGCTGCATTGTAACAGAATAATTGCAAACTGCTCATCCAAAGTGAATTTTGGATGAAAATGTGAGAAGTGAAGAAATGACTGCCTTTAAGAAGTGCAACAGGTGGTACCTGACATTTGTTCGAAAAAAGTGTTAACAAATTTCTAATGCTAGTAATTAAGGGGTTTTAATGGAAAAATCGTCCAACAGAGAAAATGAACCTAAGCGGAACATTCAAAAACTATAGATTCCAAGCAGACTGATAAAAAAGTTTACAGAAATGGCTGCAGCATTAGTGCCGAAATAATGACTGTAGATGCAGCTGTTCCGCAACATCAATGCACGTGAATTATCTCGACGTTTCTATATTTCGATAAAGAAATAAATAACCATATGAAAGGAGGAAATAACGATTTATTGTTTTAGTACGATGTCTTTTCCTAGGAAAAATAAACATGCAGTATTCAGGAGAAGCAATTCTTGCAATCATAATAGAGAGAGAGGGAGAGAGAGGGAGAGAGAGAGAGAGAGAGAGGAGAAAGAAAGAGAAGGAGAGAAAGAGATGTATTTACTTCATTTAATCAGTATTATTCCATTAGATAAACTTCTGTCCTCTTTTCAATTAAGAATGATTATTACTGAGCATCAAAATATGTTTCTTTACATTAAACAATATTATTTTAAAAATTTTCTACGGAAGTGACATGCGTGTACTGCTTCTGGCGAAATTAATAGCATAGAAGAAGTTTCATTTGAAATAGTCGCTCATATGAGGAAATGATTATTAGAGAAGTAGTTTAAAAAATTGAAAACTTCAAAATTACAACTGATATACTGAATTTCCGGGAAACAATTCTCGAAATTAAAAGATGAAGACTTCTTCGAACTACCAATTCAAAGTAATGGCTCAGAAGGCAAAAACTTTGAAAATGATCAATCAGAAGATCAAACAAAACATATTCAACATTGTACTGTATTTATTGAAGTTTAGTCAAAAAGGCTATTCGAAAGAAGGATTCAAAAGAAGCAATAAAGCAGAGATTACTGGTTTCATTCCATCTACTGTCAACACCTCTCACCCTCTTCCTCCTCTTATTTCACGAAACTTTTGATTTTGTAGATGCAATTCATCTTATAAATAAATGTTCTTCCGACATAATACCATATTTTCTTATCTGATTTCTCGATGAAAATAAAGACTTCTGCCCATCCATCCATTTTCTCCTCAATTTATTAACAAATATTTGCACTTTACTGGCTGCTATAAATATTGCTGTTGCAACTGAGACAACAGATACTTAAATGCCTATAAATTCAATGTCATCTTGAGAGATGATAAAAGAAATAATCGAAAAACACATAAAACCAATCAAAAAAAGAAAACAAAAATGCCAACTGAAATTAATCTAAGATGCAGTAAGTTTGACGAACATTATAAGTTTAAGTAATTATTGCATCAGTTTTCCTTTCTGCATATAATTTGCATATACCTATTCCGCTGATCGCTGACTGTTAAATCCAATTTTGATTATTGTTAATCATAAAAATAATTATAATCATATGCTATGAAGTAAACATTATCCTTCATTATTTTCTACCTGAAGAGCTGAGAAAAAATAGGACTCGCCGATACAATTTCATGGAACGATGAAAACTGTGAAAACTGAAATAAGAGCAGTGAGGTTTTTCATATTTTCTTATAATTCTGATAAATATTTTATTTTTATCTGATAAATACATGATAAATATTTTAATAAATGAAATTCTAAATGAATTGGTAAGGGGAAGTAAGCACCAAAACAAATAAAAAAAATTTTAATCATTCTATACTTCAGAAAAGTCAATCATCTTATTTACCAAAATATGATGCTTGGATAAGTTTCGAAAGAAAAGAATCCAACTCAGAAAGCTCTTATGAATCTCTGTATATAGAATCGAATCCATTATAAATTTATGTTTAAATAAAATGTTTCGATATTAATTTAAAATAGCTAAATGGAAGGGTAAAAAGAATCTTCAGCGATACGATAGATGAATATGCAAAATTAGCTAATTATAACTTTCGCTGTTTTTATCACGCTATGTTGCTGTTTTTTTACTGAAAGAATCAAGAAACATCGTTTTGATAGGTGCCAAAACTATCCAACTGAACAGGCAGAAGGAAATAGAAGTTGTAAATTTCTTGATGATACAGTATATTTCTGTTACAAAAACGATAAACGATCAGTCGCTCATGTGAACGACAGGTGCACCATCCTAAATGCCTACAACATTTCCGGATCTCTATATCACGACAGTTTTCCACTGAAAATATATATAACTGCCATGAATTGCGGTATGCAATAAAGACATGATTCATTTCCAGGTTTCATTTCATTTTTATCACAACTTCTCATTTAGAGGTGCGTAAATACTTTTGTTTAAAATTCTAAACAAAGTCTTCGATTCATAAGTGGTGCAGTGTAACGCATGAGAGCATACCGAAAGAAAAGAATTCGCTACCATACAAAAAGCAACGGAAAATATGCATCCGTCGTACGTCTCATTTTCCACCACTAGTTGGTTATTCAGTGTTACCTACGCCCGTTTCTCATTCATGGTTTTTTAAGTTCTCCGTTCGGATTACAATATGTTGCAAGGACAGATTAAGTGATTAGATTGATTAATAAGTTCGAGATGATTATGATAAATTCAAAACATATTTGAATACGGAAGAAGTGTACAGATGCTACTCATCTGATTTTCGAATTATCGAGAATCTTGGAAAAATGAGAAGACCGAACGGACTCCACCAACACTTTTTTTAATTTCAAATTTATCGCAACTAACATTTGAAGTAGTGAAAACTTCTTGATCATCAAAGCGTTTTGATGCGCTGTGCCCGAAGGGGCATGCACTTCGTTACATATTCTCTTCTTCACGAAAACAGCAACATGCAAAATAAGTGCTACGGTACTATTACAGATGGATACGGTAAACAATTGCCTGAATAAACACATATTCACACTAAACAACAGACAACACTCCACCGAATGAGCAAGCTGTAAACAAACAAAAGTATCCTTCTTTGCGACTTGTTAATACGCCAATTTCTCATCTACAACGAAGAGTAGACTGGAGTGAAGGAGACAGGTAGAGGGAAGGGTGCTTCATGAAATCTCTCCTCCTTCTGCATATTACTTCTGCCGATACATCGCTCCAATCGATAGTGCATATTGACAAGATGCACTTGTTTACTGCAAATTCTTCCTTGTTCCATTTTCCACCCATCTTCCTACTTATTTTCGACCTCTTCTTCTCTCAACCTTCATCATTCTTTTCATTCTTCACTGGTAGAGGTGATCGATTGTTTCAGATAAAATGAAAACTCTGATAAAGGGTCGATGTGATACATACAATTGAGAATAATTTCTTAAACATATTCCACTGATAAGTCCCGAAATTGTGGCAATATTTTGTAACATATGGAAGTAGGCCGATCCACTTGTTAGCCACCACACAATTTGCATATAAATGTTTAAAAAAGGAATGTTAGCAACCTGAAAATGTCATTATAAAGTTTATAATTGCAATTGCATTTATATTGTTTTCATGGTCGCTGATACTGCTTCACAGCCCTCTCGAGAGAAATGGACTGATGTAAAAAGTCCGAAATGTAAATCATTCCTATGATTCTTTGCTTCCTGTTTGCAGATCTTCACATGCGAAATATCACCGTTTTCACGTGCGAAGCAGTTTGAAACGGAACAAGGATTCGTACATTTTATCATCACTTATTTCTTCAAGCATTAGCTGCTCTAGGGTCTCGAGAAAATAACGCTTCAACCTTTATGAAGTACCATCCTCTTGATCTAATCAAATCCGAGATTCTGATCTTAGTGATTGCAGATACAGGAAATACAGTAGAATATTTTTATCACAACAACATTTTCACAGTCCTATTATTGCTTACTATAATATATTTATTGAGTGGCAATTACTCACTCATTTTATGCAATGTATTATGTACCTTACCACCAGGAATTTTAACCTATTTCGAGATGGCCAACAAAAGTGGTATTACCAAGGCTTGTTTTTATTTACTCGATCATTAATACTGAGTTGAACTAAGTAAAATTGATTTAAAGAAGATCAAACTAACGAATGTGTTAGCAGTGGAAAAATTGTCCCATTAAAATACAACTATAAAATCTATGAATCGTTAACCTGCTAACGATAATGGCTTAAAATTTAGAAATCGATCATAATTTATTGGATATCTTTCGCTTGCGATATCATTTATGCTTCCATCAGCAGTTATCCTTATATTAAAATAATGACATTAATATCTTTATTCCATTATTGTACGATGAGAAATATTGACAGAAAGGTAGAATCAGTTCTGCTGCTTCTTGACAGCTTCTGACTCTAGTACGCTCGTATATATTTTCATTCGGTTCCATATTTTCGTTATATGTCTTCTACTCTTTAGCATATTGTTGTCGATGATGTATTTTCCGGTCGATTTAAACGATATGCTAGAGAATGGATTGCAAATAAACATTCTCGACATAAACGACCATCCGAAGATGTGATATTCAATACATTGGAATATGATGAAACCACGCTTAAAAGTATTAAAACAGTACCAAAAGAGGGTGTAAGTTCATGACACCCTGGAAGCTTTCACGTGATATGGGAGCTATGCAAGTGCTGATGGAAAACGAAAAAGTTTCAGAAGATGATATTATTAAAAAAAAATAAAAGCAATTATTAATATTTCATACATAATCATTTCGTAATTACAGTTCATTGACGACGGTTTGAGTTTTATAAAAGCGAATCATACAACACATTCAACAGCACGACCATGCTCTTCAAGAAGAGAAGTTGGAAATGATAAAACCAAAGCTGTGAAACGCAGTTGTACATTAACTACAGCAACCGGAAAAATATTCACTGATGTTGGCAAAGCCTAATTTATGACAATTTTAGACATCAGAGCCATAGCTCATTCATAGGCTATCCTAATTATTTAGTGTGCCTACATCTAGTATATAAAAGTGCATAAGATCAATCCAGTCATTGAACTATTCTTCTGATGATTTATATTCTGATTTCTCATGTCAGGTCTTGTATTAATGATAACAATACTGTGTTTACTTAATTAACTGATTGTAATGAAAATCCAGTAAGTAATATCGAAGGAGTTGTTTCATTCCCTAATTCACAGGTAGATTTTTTCATGACATATTTCTTATAACGATTCGGCTCTAACAGATTATTATGTCTGTATTGTTATCAAACCAGTATGTGGTTATGCTTTGTTATTTGAAAAGTTTAACAGGTGATGATCCGAAGAGGTCACACTGGACCAGCAATACTCTCATTCACCAATAATTATAAAAAGTCAGTGGTATGGGCACTGAAAACAAATGCTATAAGGCGTCTTGCCGCATTTCCAACTGTTGGCATAATTCCGCCCTCAGAAACAGTACAGGTCAGTCACCCTTTTGTTTGATTTTTTTAAGTTTTGAATTTTACAAGAATTTTCTGGATTCTACAAATATTTGATTGTTGTCAGCATTTTATCCAATAATGATGGATGATTCAAAAAAAAATATTGGACATAATAAATATTTTCTAGATAAAAATTGATTTGCTCGAACAAATACCAAAAAAAATTTCGAAGGATCGACTTTCGCTAGAGTATTTTGTTATTGATCAAAAAATTATAAATGATAATAATTATTACAATTTCTTCTTCGGCAGTCAATCGACTCGAATGAAGAAAAGTTTAGAAGTCGTTTACGTCCAATGATTACTTATCAGTCTATGCATTATGATGCACTGATAACTTATATCATACGTTGTATAATCATTTCTTTTCATCAAATGCTTTTTCGGATGTTCAATTTACCGACGTGAAATACTATATTATGAGGATTCTTATAAATTCGTTTTATATATATATTTTTTAATATTTTACTATAGCTTGATTTTAATTTCAAAATAGCCGAATTCAGGTAAATCACGTTGAAGTTCATTTAACATTCATATCTGCATTTGCGTCTTGATCAACATATCATAAAATAAAAAAGAGAATTTCCGTGCTTTTCTTCTCTTTTTTCAGTAATTTCCTAAAGCAAGAAATCTCTGGTGATTGAAGAAATTAATGATTGAAGATTATTTCCTAAATCATTCTTTATTTGTTTCCCTTTTTTTTCGCGAATCCTGAACGACGTATCATTCGACTCTATGGGAATCTCTTCTCGTGTCCTTCAATCCTTCCAATTCTTCGTTCTATTTTGTAATCTAATTGAGAAAAGGAAAAAGATAGCGAATACATTAAGAAGTTATCATCTAAAGAATGCAGCCATTTCTTTACGATCCGCAAATGATCGCATGATTGATGCTTTTCGCAGTTCGCTATTCGCAAAAGAGCGCTCGCTTTTCACCATGTCACCAACCGTTTCTCGCTTTCGTATTATTTGTTGTACAAATAAGAGGAAAGCTTAAACGAGTTGATGAATGATATCAACGCACCGCTGACAAAAATTTTTTGTACAAATTGCTAAATGTCACCAAGCAATTGCTGCATTTGTGTACTTCTCTTGTGAATATTTTTTATTGAACTTTGTACCATTCATTTCCAAGCTTTTGAATAATTCATCTGCACTGCTTGTGTTGTACTTGCTGGAATCATTAGTGTGTTGAAATGAAATATTTGAGATGGCATCTGGTGGGAGCATCTTATGCAATCAAAGCCGAAATCATTAATTAATTTATTCGAATGATATCCATAATCAATATGATAATCTCCTATGGATTCAAAGAAATCATAAAAGGAAACAAAAGAAATTCAATTCTGTTCATGTTGAAAATGATCTTTGGAATAAAAATTATCATTACGACAGTTTTTGCTATACTTATAAGAATGATTTTTTTATTGCATAAAAGTTTTATTCAGCAATTTCGGATTCTTGATAACGATATGCTTACACAGAATTGTTCCGTTCACATTAAAGATTACTTACACAACTTCAAACTTAGAGCAGATTTAGAGCGCTTGACGTTTTTCCATCATTTCCTCGACGAGTGTAATGACTCTATCGAGGCTGATAGCAGCATTTCTGTTACTATCTTTGCTCGAGCGCAGTGCTTGCGCTATTTGTATTAATTCCGCATATAAATTATTCATTTCTCTTAGGCAATTATCGCGACTGCCCATTGAAGCACCTATATTTTGAGCAATTCTTTTCTGGCTGCTGAAATTCTCGAGTTTTCGTGCTAGATTGGACACACGAGTATGCAAAGGGCCATTACCAAGATTGTTCGCTGTTCTACTAGAGCACTGATTAACGATCTGATACCTTGTTGACATCCATTCTGAAACACTTCCATTGATTAATATCCAGGTTATGCAATGAGGTCAATGATATACACACTTCTGACAAAGTCCGAATCTTGATGGATCAAGTGAAATGAATTAAAACTTACCGGTACTGACTGCACGTGGATAATGAGTAGGATGCTGCTGATTAAAGTCAATGCCAAATGCATATTCTACTGTATAATTATTTGCAATATTATTGAACACTACTGTAATCATTACTGAGAATTATTACCAGCGCTGAACGTCTCACACTTTTCCATAGGCTTATAGTATCGTGCTTACTATTATCAAAAGAAATGTGCTAACTCGATTCGAGCTACTATATCGTTCTGGCTTATTACTCATTCATATGTTCCGAAGGGCCTAAATTAGAGATGCCATAGCTTATTATATTCATGCTTAGGATTTAAACGGTCTCAGGTGATGAATCTTCAGGATAATCAATACACTACACTGGAATAAAGTATCGAAGAGCATTTGGGAAGAACCTTTGTAGTTAGACTGAGCTATCAATTAATTTTGCTTGCTCTAATAGAACAGTATTTATAGCCAGTGTGATAGTCTTTTGTGAAATTATGACAACAAGAATTAAAGTTCAATTCTATTCATGCGAAAATGACTTTTGGAATAATAATTATTGTTATAGCAATTTATCATATGCTTAGAATTATATGAATAATTCTTTTATTTGTGTAAAAAACTTATTCACGCAATTTCGGATTTAATTGTATATTTGCATTAAACCTAAATAATTCATGTCGCTATACTTTATAATAAATATTTCGATGATATATGAATTCGACTAAACTGAATATTGATTTTCATTTGTTGGATTCAAATTTTCAAATTGAAACATCATCAAATCTATGGAAAGAATAACCAATAAATACATGTAATAGTTGATAGTTCCTCTGTGCATTATGCATTATCTTGTTATATATATGAAATATATGAGGTGATTTATGTATATATCAGACTATATTGATCGCATTCACATATTTCATTCATTGTAGAAATATATGAGATAAATTAATTACATATCTTGAAAAAATTTATTCCAACGAGATGATCACGAGAATCATTGAGAATGGATAGATCAAAGGGATTAAGATGAAGTCAAACGAGAAAAAAAAACACTAATAGCATAATAATATTATTAGCATCAGTCAAATCGATTGTGTCTAATAAAAGATAAATAGACACTAAATCTGAATTAATGGTGCGAAAACTGATGATTCTGAATTTTGCAGTGATGATATATGGATTGATGATATCAAAACTGATAATAAATGAATTATGTATCAAAAATTAATGGATTAGCAGCACTGAAAAATGGCTGTAATAGTGAGGCAGTTATCTTACACGAATCTTTTCCATACGTCAGCTAAGACTTCCATAAAACCGGTTTATTGGCATATTTAATAATGAGAGAATAGACATGTGAATGAAGGCTTTTTTCGTTAGTGTTTACTGAAATTGGTGCTCTCGTAGTCATGTATCTACAGATATCAGTCATTCTTGGGTACTTGTATTTTTGATGTGTTTAATATTATTTGGTTTAATCAATCCAGAGTTCGAAACATTTTTACTTCAATTATCTAGTCATTCATATGAACGAATCAGTCGATGAGTTTTTCTAACATTTTTCAGGAAAATTCAGTAAATTTAATTTTTATGAATGCTTCAAATATGAGCGCTTTTTTCTTTTATCACTAGCTAGTAATCGGAAAGAAAAGTTTACATTTGGATGCTGTCGAGATTTAGCATGGATCGGATATAAGCATTTCTTTTTCTAATTTTATATCTTCGTTGCTGTTTCAGGATAGAGGAGTATACTGGAAAATTTAGTAATTCGCTTGTTCTTGATTTGGGCGTTAATATGTTAAATACTGATTCAATTTAAAATCCAGTTTTTGATCGTTTTAAAATTTCGATACTTTTCATGAATTTAGTCAAGCTTTCATCATACTATATATTTCATGATTTGATATAAGAATCTTATTCTGCTAAGCTTGGATACTAATTTATGAAAAAAAAGTGATTCAAGTAATGCTTCAAAGGAGTTGAATTGTATATATAATGTGCCTTTTCTCCATAAGCTGATCAAATAAGTAATTCAGCATTTTCTTTCATTAATAATTCAGTGATTTAAATAAAGTTCCTATTCAAATGACGCGAAAGAAAAGCGGAAAATGCATAAATAAGTTTGCTCATTTTTTTAAGCCTGAACATACTTCATAGTGTTTTATATTATCAGTGTCCAATTATTAGCAGGGTAGCTGAAACATTCTTGAATCGATTTTCTGGTAATTTGCTCGCTTGCAGATATCATCACGGTATGTACTTCTTGGGCATTGGTGGCTAATCGAAACCTTTACAATACTATGAATTTGCCGTCATTCCAGGAATGCAACAAACTGAGATAAAGGTTTGAAATTTGATCTGAGCTGCATTTTGATCGATCAATTAAATATCACATAATAAAAAAATATTTGGTTTCAAGGTTATTGATAGTTAATTACCGAAGTCTGTGGTTTCATATCTTCACATTCAATTTTTTTAATATATTTTTTCTTTTATTTTTTCACATCAGTAACGCAACAGTTTACAAGAGGTTCCACTGTTATAAAGGAAGTAAATTATTAATATTTGAATTTACCACGAATGCCCCGATATTTTCGATCTCTTTTATATGCCTTATTAAAACAATTATATTCTTATGGTGTGATTTCTATTTTATGTGTTCATCATGTAGAATGGTGATCGCCAATATCGGTTTTCCATTTGTTTATATTTGCTGGTGAACTAAGAATGCACTCAATTCTCACGCTTTCGCTTTTCCGTTTTCTCGAAGAAATATTACATGCTTATATTGCTACACTTACATCAACTTATTGATTGTTTTCAGTGCGCTTTTATAGTTATAAAAAAAAATGTGCAGACATGCAACAGTCCATTCGAAATGCTTTAGTTTTTAAATTTTTCTTCACACTGCCACTTCATCAGTATCAGACGTCTTCCCATATTAAAAACATTCAGAAAATAATGATAATTGCAAAGCGATGGAAGTAATATGAATGGCGGAGCTTTCATAACGTTAATGGTAGTAGCATTGATGTCACTTATATTTTCGAGTATTTGAGCAAAATTTATAGTTTAATAGTAAGACTATAAATCTTCATTATATGGAATAAAATAATGACTATCATTTGATTCTGCATCTTATGTCGTATGCATACATATATATATTTTATGCAAATGAAAATTTTAAAATTAATTTGGAACTAAATAATGTTCAAAACTGATGATTACAATATTGCTAAACTATAAGAAAATGATCTAAATAGTACTGTAAATTTTTTTTGAATTTTTTTTTTCAATTAATTGAAAAGAAGATATTCATTGTCATTTATAATGATTAATCATTTTTTCTGGCAATGACATTCCGTGTCATGCCGCCATTTTTTCATTAGTATTCGTGATTTTCATCAGTATTCATTAATATCTGCCATTTTTTTTCATTAGTGTAGAAGATATCACGAATCGATATCATAAAGAATACCTTCTATGGTATTGATTTTAATGAATTTATTTCCGAGAAATTGTTGATATTTTAGTCAGCATGTTTCACTTAAAAACTGTTGCAAGTCTTTAAAATTTTAAAAGAAATAATGAGTAATATCAATGAGTGTCCTTCTGCGAGATGCGATTTTAATAGATTTTTTAAAATTGAATTGCATTCATCATGGAAACTGATAGAACTTAGCCAAGATTATTCACTGCTTGCTACTATCAAAAGATCTTTGATAATGAACATTTGGAACAAGAAAGCTTTGACCAACAAGCAGGTTTGGTTAGACAAATTAATGATCAGAATTATCAAACAAATATTTTTCTTTTCATTTTTGTAAAGCGACACAATATATGTGTTACAATATATATATATATATACAATATATATATCGACACATATTTTTTTTTTCTCAAATTTTTTTCATGACTTGATTATTATTACATATATAGCGACACAATATATACACAGTATATATCGACACATATTTCTCAAATTTTCATGATTTGATTATTACATATAGATGATGTTTTTGTTGCTGTGATTTATATCATGTTTGTTGCGATAGTTGAATGAATGTTGATCAGTTTCAAAATGTAGTGATTAATTCTTTAGGCAGTAATCGCATGTTATCTTATAGCTGCAACTGCCGATTTCCTCATTTCTCTTTTTGCTGATAATTATTAACATATTAGGATGTGTTCTTGTAATTGTCAAACGAATTTATTATTTTCATTTTGTTGGTATTGTAAGAGGATTAAAGTTTTTTCCAGTAACTGAATAGGTAAAGGAACTTTTGCTGTGATGTTTTCTTCCGTTTTCTTTGTCAAAAATAATAAAGTAAAGCCGAACCCAGTGCAAAAAAGAATATTGAAGACTGATAAACCGTAAAACCGTAGAAGGATTTTTATTCTCTGTTTGTAAGGTTTCTGGTGGTAAGTAGTCAACTGTGAGAACTCCGCGGTCTTGTATTTCCTGCCGTTTTGGAGGTTAAAATATTAGTAAGGGAAGACTTTCAACTTATTGAATGATTTTTGACGTAGTATTCTGTTTAACTTGTTTCATTAGCTTAATTCAATTTCATTTGTTCACGATCATATTTAAGTGCCTAGCCAATCCGGCAATGTTTTCAATTTGAACGTTTTCTGAAAATTTCTCATATTTATCATTTTTTTGAATCGCTGTGTACGAACTCATTTTGTATTGTCTTTTTATCAGCAAAAATTCATTCCTTTTTGCAATTTCAGGATGAATTTATTGGTTCAATTTTTTAGTATCATTTTGTTATACATCCAAAGAAATTCATGTATCGCTGCGCAGGTTAGTTGCAAATAGTAATAGAATTCTGAACGTGGAGGAGTAGTGATTGTATCTTGCAAAGCGACTCATACGATAGCAAACTGTCGCGTATAGTGATTCACGTAAAAGTAAATAAAGATAGCAGAAAAATAAAGATAGCGAAAAAAATCGAGACTAATAAGTATGGTATAAGAGTTGCATTCTACATTGATCCATTTTGTCTTCAGCTACTGTAAATATTGTCCATTAGCTAAATTTTTTTATGAAGTAGAAATTGTAACAAAAATTTTTTTTTTCAAATTTCAGTATAGCAGTTTTTTGTTAAATAATTTCGAAAGGCAATCATTGAAAAATTATTCGTTTCTAAAGCAGCACAAAATTTACTTCTGTTTCAGATACAAGAAAATCCCGATGGCGCACAAGTTGATCAAGAGGGTATATTATTTCAACAGTATATATTATTTTTATACAAGATTTAAGTATATATCTTCTCAGTTTGATTTCTTTTTTAAATTTTGTTCATATTTTTAGTGCTTGCACCTCAACAGATACGACCACAAGCATCAGTGCTCCAACAAACTGCTGCTCAGGCAGTACGACAACAGCTGTATGTTTATGCCTTGATTTCTTCAGCTTCCTTTTCGATCTGTTTTTCTGAGGTTTCATTTCTTCCCAAAACTGTAATATTTAAAAACAATATAAAATAGAAATTTCTTTTCGGTAGGGGATGCATCTTTGATAACTTGTTTAATAAGTTTTTTTCTCTCTTATTTCCATTGATTCTGTCACGACACCACGCACATGAATCATGTCAAATGTTATCTTGTTTTGAAAAGAAATGGCAGTCATATATTAAGTGGTTGCAAATTCCATAGACGAGTGTTTAGATATATATTGGATGAAATTATTTAATTTTTTTCCCAAAAAAATATATATTTCCCATTATTTAATTTTGTTTTATAGACCAGTGATTTCACCTAGCGATCAGCAATTAGAACTGGATGCATACAGGAAACATCTGACAGATTATGAAGAATGTAAAGAAGATATACATAAATACTGCATTCGCCCTGGAGTTGAACTCAAAAGTGATATGTCGATATTGGAATGTCTTCAAGATGTTAAATTAAGCGAAACGGAACTTCTTACTGCTCCCTGTGAACATCTGATTTGGAATTTTAAAGTAGGTTTGGTTTTCAAAGTCATTATCAAGAACTGCGTGTAATGAGTAAAAACACTTGTCACTTTATTAAATCGTAAAATTTCTGTTGGAACTTAGCAGATCAAATAGAACTTCAGGTTAATCTGACCCAAGATGATCAATTTCGACAAGCATCGAAACTTTTTTGCAAGGATGAAATGGTAGCTAATCCATCTTTGACTCGATGTGGTGAAAAAACAGAACCCGGCCATGCTCTCTCGTGTTTCATTGATTTTATATTAAATTTGCCAAAAGAATCGAGATGTTTTCAATTTCTGGGTAAGTTTTCTTTTTTCTCTTTGATTCTACAGCAAACTAATTTTTTAATTTTTATAATTATCGGACCTTAAATTCGTGCTTGAATATTTTAAATTTGAATCGTTTTATTGATTTATCTTTCTGAATTCAAAGGTTTTTTGCAGTAGAAAATTCTTAGTTTTTTGTATTTCAGTATATGATTTGAATGAGAAGTGGAATAGTAGGAATGAAACATATTACTTCGGTGCGATCTTGATAAAGGCGCTTATTTATATTATATTCATTTTAGATCGTTCTGCTAGACTAGCGTTCTCCGATTTTCGTGTTGTTGGTCCATTTGTGGCAGTATGTAAAAATGCAATCCAAAAACTTCAATGTGGGACATTAACGCCACCATCTGCTCATGCTAAAGTTCGAGTGCCACATTCCCAAGGCATGTCTTTCCTTTCGTAATCATTATTTCTTTCCTTTCGTAATCATTATTCAATCTATAAGAATATATTCCAATAAATGTCATTAGGATATCATTTGTTTTGTTTATAGTAGTATTGAATTGATAATTTGCAGGACATACATTGGAATGCTTGATAAGTAAACTGTATCAAGCGCAGCAAAAAAACCCTAAGGCAGCACCAATTATTGACGAAGTATGTCAACATGAAATCATGCGAATAGCTGAATTACAGACGGAAGATTTTCACCTCGATAGACCACTATATTTTGCTTGTCGGGAAGATCGAGAGGTAGAATAAATTTTTTCAGTTTTTACTTGTTTTATTCAATCCATTTAGTATTGCTGCATTATTCAATGCAATTTTATAAGACAATAGTTTTCCAGAAATTTTGCAAAACTGTTCAGTCAGGACAAGGAAAAGTACTCGAATGTTTGCTTACTCATCGAACGGATCCAATGATGGAACCAGAAGTATATTTCTTTGATTGTTTTTCAAGAAAGCGAATCTTCAGATATTTTATACTTTAGCAACTTGGTTTTTTATATCCATAGCATGAAATTTTAAAACAAGTTAACTGTGTTCGACGAAATATTTTATTACAGTGTTCAAGGCTTTTGGCAGAACGAGCGAACATGATGGGACAAAACTACCGATTATCGCATCCACTCCTCAATGGTTGTGCAGCAGAATTAAAGAAATTTAGTTGTGCACCATCGGCATTGTTTTCCGGCTCTCCGAATTTTCATCTAAGTTGGGTGCTTTTGTGTTTGGAGAATGCGGCACATGCAAATCCGAATGAAATATCCAAGAAATGT
The DNA here is from genome assembly GCA_008729115.1 of Dirofilaria repens. Lineage (NCBI taxonomy): Eukaryota > Metazoa > Nematoda > Chromadorea > Rhabditida > Onchocercidae > Dirofilaria > Dirofilaria repens. The sequence goes on along the minus strand of SNRZ01000001.1, from coordinate 1,130,047 downwards.
CAGCATGAAGTGGTTTCACATCGTAAAATGATGATGAGCGAATTCCGATTAAGTCCGGAAGTTGTTCTAACTTGTGGCAGAGTATGTTGTGAAGTTTTATTCTTTTTTTTCTTGAGAGTATCGTAAATTTATTTCAAAACTTATCAATCTGACATATCTTTTCTAAAATTATTAGTTTCACTTCACAACCATTATAATTTTGGGAATCTTCGCATTATATAATTTGTCCACTGTACAGGAAATCGATTTGTTCTGCAGTCCGAAAGGAGATATTGAGGCGGAAGGTCGAACTCTGCATTGTTTATTAAATCATGCGCAAGAGCGTAATGAAAACCAGAAACTTGGTCCGCAATGCATGCAAGCTTTGCAAACTATCATGAAGGTTTTTGTTGTCTTTTTTTTAATCTCTTCTTAGTTTTGACATGCCTAATAAGTCTTTATTTTGAGATCAGTGACATGTCATTAAATAAATGCCTAATAAGTCTTTGTTTTGAGATCAGTGACTTCAGTTTACTTGCTGATTTGTACTAATTTGTATCTTGACCTAATTTTATAATTGACAGGTGGCCGATGTTGGTTCGAATTATAAAGTAGATGAAGTTTTGTATGCCAGCTGCAAAACTCTGATTGATGGTAAGCTTATTAATATACCTATTAATATATAACTTTTTTCAGAAAGGTTTTGTGCTGAATGTATTACTAAATTGCTAATAAAACGTTACCATTCTTCATAAAAAAAAAAAAAAAATGATGATAAGTGACTTTTTCTTTTTCAAAACTAAATTTATTTAAAAGCTAAGTTACTGTTGCTTCTAACTATTCATCCCATTGGAAATTGTTTATAATTAATGGCTAATATTAGCAGTGTAGAAATTCTTCAATTACTATATAATTTCAGATTAAAATATTATGCATCTAACGTGTAAGTATAAGTTGTAATATAGGTCCATGTTGCAATGAATGCACAATCAGAAGCGAACACTTTGAGTTGTCTGATGAAACATATGGATTTTGACATGTCAAAAGAATGTGAACAACGACTACTGGAAGTGCAGTATTTTATTTCTCGTGACTGGACACTTGATCCACAACTTTATTTAGCTTGTCATGAAGATGCTATTTCCAAGTAACATTTAAATTTGTGATGTGCACTTTCCAATTTCTGATTTATTATTCGATAATTATTACACAGCGAAAAGTCTAGTGATTACTTCTAAGTTTGGTTTTTAGGCTTTAGTTTTTTTAATTATTTTTAAGGTGTTCAGCCAATGCTAACTGGCATCAACAACCGATTCAACAACAAGGACCAGATCCCGGTCCAATGGTGCTTGCGTGCCTCTATCGTGCAGCTTATAACGATCAGAATCCGGTAATTTTTTTTGATATTTTCGTTTGTTTCAGCATTTTATTAATTATGTGTTATATGAATCTTTGAATCATATTCTTATTACTTTTAGATACCAACTGTTTTTTTATTCATTGCAGCTTAAGCCTGAATGCGCTACAAATGTGCGTCGTGCATTGCGTACTCGTGCGGTTCGTGTAAATTTGATGCCAGATATCGAATCTTCTTGTCGTGAAGCGTTATCAGAGTATTGTTCCATCGATGTGAAACCCACGCAAGTAAGCATTATGAAAATCTTTTTTTGAAAAGAGTCCTGCAGTTTGAGATAAGGATGAAAAATTGGATCTATTATATGAATGTTGTAGCTATTAAAGGTATAGGCTACTGATAACGAAAGTGTTGCAAATATAATGAAATCACTAGATATTTTTTGTTGTTATTGAGAATTCTAGTCAATAGTTTTGTTAGATGGAACAACTTCAAAGCCAGTATCATAAAATTGGTGCATGGTGCTGCCTGTTTTCGAGTTAGAATTATAAAATTAATTGGGAATCTTGTTCATCCGGGTCATAATCAATTGTGGAAATAAAGCACATTTTCTTCTGCAGGAAATGAGATGTTTGCAAGAATATTTCCAACAAGATAAATTCAAAAAAAAGTACAGTGAATGCTCTGCTGCTGTTAGCGATTATACAAAAATGATGGCTAAAGACACTGCTCTGAATCAAGCACTTACAAAAGCTTGCAAACCTATCATCTCAAAATATTGCCAGGTTTTATTTTTCTGATAAAAGAAGATTATCGGATGTTTCTCTAATCTGTTATCCATCTCTGAGTCACGAATCATTTGATGCCGAGTTCTATATATAATCTATCATTATGAAACATAAGATTAAATACACATCCATGTCGGAGCAGTTAAGTATTTACGTAATATTTTACAGAAATGAATCATATTACATTCGAATCAAATATTTTTCAGTGAATTCATTGTAGTAATAATATTTCAGCAATATATTAATGAAGAGATTGATCATGGCGATGTGTTGGAATGTTTGCTAGATAACAAAGACAAACCAGAGATGACTTCCAAATGTCGTTCATATGTTAATCATTTTGAGCTTATTACTCTGCGCGACTTCAAATTCGATGAACGTTTTGCGCAGTATTGCTCGAATGATATAAAAAAGTACTGCACAGAAGTCAGCACCGATAAGTAATTATTTCGTTTTTTTTTTTTTTTTTATAAAATTCATTCAATTACAATAAGAGTTTTCAAATCCTATGTAAAAATTTTTAATTTTTCTCACTTTTTCAATTTACATTTTAAATAGTTTAAAGTCCTAATCGAAGTTCAAAACAGCGAAATTCAAAGTAAAAAAATATACTCCGCTTTTATATAAAAACTATATACTATATATTTGATTCATTTGTTCTTTTTAGTCATTTTCTTTTAAAAAAAATACATTTTTATTATGGACACAAAAGATTTTCCGTTGCTTTACGGCACATTGTGTTTGAAATTTGAAATAGATTACATTCATAAACAGTATCATTCTTCACCAAACGATAATGATATTGATAAGGAAATAGTATATAAAATTGATGTAAATGCAGAATAAATTTTAATGTTGAATTTTTAGAGCTGAAATAATTCGTTGTTTATCAACAGTTACATTTGAACATAAAGTGCTTGGAATACCGGATGACTTAGAAAAAGATTGTAAAAAATATTTGAAGGCTGCATATCTTCATCAAGAACAGGTGAATGTGAGTTTTTGATTTTTGTTTTTATCATTTTTCATACATTTTTACATTTTTTTTTTGATGCGCGTACGTCTTTATTAGATTTATAAAGGCTCGTTAATGGGAAGTGAGATCGTGTTGGTATTTGTTGCTCTGTGCTTTTTATTTTGAGCAGTTCAGGAAATGAGCAGTGAAGCATATATTTCTGAAGTTCTTTCAAGTTTATATACTCCTTCAATATTTCTTTTATTCAAAAATAATTATATTTAAATATTTTGAAGGCAAAATAAATCTCTATTAAATTATAAATCACTTAATAGATTATCATTAATAGTGTTAAAAAAAATACTAGACGGGCTTTTTTAAAAAGCTTGTATTGTTTAACTTCTTAGTGATCTTTTTTTTTAATTTCATAAATCGATTTTTTAAGCACAATTCAATTTTCAGATTTTAGTATAATTAATGATACGTCATACACTAGTGTAAGTTATAAAAACCAGTTTTGTGCACTCACATTAAATAATTACTGGAATAAAATTATGAGAAATTTAAATTCATTTTTACTGCTGCCACTGTTCTAAGTTCTATGCTGTTTTCCTGTACTAAAATGCATGGAAAGTGGATGTTTGCATGGTCCATTTTTGCTTGCTTCAAGTTTTAAGAGTAATGCTAATTATTAACTTTCTTCTAGTTCGACGATAAGTCGCATATGTTGGATGCTGATCCTACGTTGATGAAGAAATGTAGTCAAGAATTGGATCGATTAGGTTGCCGACAAGAAAAATATTTTGAAGATGTAGTAGAATGTCTACGTTTAAAATATGATGAGCTAGGTAAAACTTTCTTTTAGTGTTTATAGTGAATGGAATCATTATTCGCATGATTTCTTTGATGGCGAATAACTTAGTTTGAGGTTTTTGTATATCTTGCGCTCTTATTAGTTTCTCTGTTTTTCTAAGGTTGGAAGTTTTTTTCTGGAATTTTATAATAATTGATAGACTTTTATTAGACGTGTAGTGACAATGCATAAGTGAGAAATGTGATTCTAAGATTAATGATTCGATAGCAAAGGTGAAAATTTCAGAAAATTCAGTATTCACTTCTTTATAGTTGTAAATACCTTACACAAATAAAATGATGGGAAAGAAAAATTTTGCTATTAGTGTTTCTAATTGTTACGAAGCATTATTTGGGTAGCTTTGCAGGCCTAGAATGTAAAGCAATTATTTTCACACGAGAGAAAATCGAAGCAGTGGATAATCAGTTTGATGATGAGCTTCAGGTCAGATATTATTTGGGATTGATTACTGAGAAGTATATTGTCATAAACTTATTCTTAACAGTTGTATATTATAAAAAATATTATTATTTATTTTTATTATCATTGATTATTATTATTGATTGTTAATTATTATTGCTGTTATTACTATTATCATTCTTGTTATTATTATTATTGTTATTATTTTATTTTTTTATTATTATCATTAATCATTATTATTATTATCGTTGATTATTAATTTAATTTTAGCCGTTTATATTATATTTTCATTAAATTTTTCTGATGCATTTGAGCTAGAAAAAATCTTTTCAGCATCACTGTCGCGTTGACATAAACAAATACTGTCATGCAGAAGAAGGTGATAGAGTGCTGGAATGTTTAAAAAATATGAAGATCCTGCGTTCTCTCTCATCGAAATGTCAAAAAGTAAGTGATTAGAAACGTGATTTGGAAACTTCCACAGTGACAGTTTTTTTTAGATTGTGCTTGAAAGGATGCAGGAACAAGCTAAAGATGTGCGTTTGAATATTGGTCTTCTGGAAGCTTGTAGAGAGGAGGCCGAGCAATAGTAAGTTTTCTTTATTGGTCAAGTTTTGCGTTCCAAGTTCTTTTTTTCAACTTTCTTGCCTATTTATTTAGTTAATTGATCCTATATTTTTCGTGGATTTCTCTCAATGATTAGGGTTCTATTTCAGTTTTATAATAGGGCTCGATTTGGTTTCGTTTTCTCTTGTTTGCTCAATTTGATTTCATTTTTTCTTGTTTTTTATCTTCTGAGTCATGTATAATCTGCTTCTTAGTTGTCCGGAGGACTATAAGAAAATAAATGATCCACAATATGCAAAGAAAACATTGGAGGGAGTTTTTATTATGTGTTTACGATCGCAGTACGCTGATCCCCAAAAATCAATACGTCTTAACACTAAATGCAAGGATGAGGTCTTTTTTTCAATAAACTTATATCCGTAAGAGATTTTTTTTATTCAATTTATATGTGCGGGAAATTTTTTTCTGCTACTATTATAAATATTTCTATCTTGTTTGAAACTTTTGCATATTCGATTGTTACTTCAACAACCTGAGAATTCTCAGGTTGCTAACGAATAATGCGTTAGAATAAGATCATCATGTTTGAGGACATTTATTCAAATTAACCAGTGCAATTGTTTGCATTAACTTCCATTAACTGAATGGGAAAATTATTGCTTGAAGATTGGCTTGCAGGAGAAGACCAATAGATTATTGAAATTAGTAACAAATTTTCAACTGAATCGGAATTTTTCGATTCGAGTTTTTTAAATACTTTGGCATGAATGAACAGTTTTTGAATCAGTTTTAGATAGCGAGCATTATTCTGGAAAGCGAATTTGATGTTCGATTAGATCCACAGCTGTACAAAGCTTGCAAGAACGTCATTTCGAAGCATTGCTCTAATGAAGTTATAAAACGTGGTGGAACGTTTGATTCAGTTTTGGAATGTCTCAAAGCTGATTTTAAACTTAGTGTCATTGGAGATGCCGATTGCACACGACAGGTTTTACTTTTTTATTGAGTATGAGCTATATTTGTTGTTCCCAAATCAGGTTGCTAGAGTTTTCTGATACAGTCAAAAAAAAAAATTTTTTTTTTCTGATACAGTCTAAGGATTCATTTGAAAATCCATAAATTGTTTATTTTTTAATTAAAAAACTAATCCATAGAAAGCTACAGATTGCTAGGCGCTTGCAAGAATCATTAGTCGATATCCATCTCGATCCAGTGTTGCATGAAGCTTGCGCTAACGATATTCAGCGATTGTGCTATAATGTGCCACCAGGACAAAGTCGATGTAAGTAGCACACTTTGAATTCTTACATTAGATATGTTTTCGATAAGAATTCATTAACGTATAATGGTTTTGTGGAATCTTTTTTAATTTTCAGTTTTTTTGCTTAATTTTAATACACTGTTGCATCTAAACAGCATTTTTTTATATATTTACAGTAGTTGTGTGTTTATTGGATTCGTTGAAAAGTGAAAGAGTCAAACTTTCATCAACTTGCAGAGACAAACTTACAGAACGAAATAGTTTGTGGAATAAAGCTCACAAAGTTTGTTTAATAAAATTCTATCATACGAATAAAAATTATTTCAAATTATTTTTAATGATGTAGGATGTCTTTAAATTAATTTGCTACTAAGAATATATTTTTATCTCCACGAAATATTCTCGTTATTCAAAGTCGAGCTTCTCGCTTATTTCCAATAACTGGTTTTGACCGATGATTTAAATGTTTTTACAGGAACAACAGATAGTACTTCCGGAATCATTTGCCGAAATGGTTAACATTGTAGTAAGCCATCCACAGCGAAATTCATTACTTATGTGGTTTGGTGCCTTTATCTTAATACTGTTCTTCGTTGGATGTTGTTGCGGTCGGGCAACAAAACGTATAAAACGTGAATTGAAGAATCGTTGAAAAGATAAAATTTAAGCATAGGTAGCAGGAAATGAATTAGATCTTTGAAATATGTCCTCTTTATATAAAAAATGTCGTAATTTTATATGGACAAACGGGTTTTATATGATCAATTCTGTACGAAGATCATTCTATTATATACTGATTTTTTTTTTGCAAATAGGTGAATAGGGGGATTCAGGCCAAGGGTGATTACTGGGTTGTTAGCTTTAGCCACTGCTGACTTTTGGAAACATACAGATGCTTAGGTTTACTGTAAATTATATTTCCAATAGTAATTTTACCGTATTAGCAATTAACGTCGGGTCGGTGAAAGTTTAATGTATTGTGTAATGCATGTACTGGACATGCTAGAAACTTCTTTTTTGTGAAGAGAATATTATTTTATGAGAATCATAAAATATGTGTCAAAAAGAAAAAATCTATCCATTTTACTTTTATTTTATGCAAGCTGGAATTTAGTTATAAAAATCATATTACTAAACTAACGAGTGCATTCTTTTCACGTTTTCAGAAAAGTATGTTTCGTTATTCCATATATTCTTTTCCCATTTTCATTATTATGAAAATGGAAATATCCTATGGAATCCATTGTTACTAATCGAGAAATTATTAAAGTCTCAAACGAAAATTTAAGATCACTAAGGATTTCAGTTTTTATAAAACAGACTTTTTTTCGAGACCTCCCGGATTCAAGAATACAAATTGGAAGTGTATTGGCATGAGAGAAAAGAGAATTTAGTCACATTTTAAATGCAGCATAATTTATCTAACTCAGTACTTGCTGAGGAACCAACTTTTTTGCTATAGGAAGATAGATCTTGTAATTAATTAATCAATGATAACTACACAACCTTGGTAATCACTAGGTTCTTTTATGTTAATGGATTATCCTTACTGTGAGATAGGCTCGGTGTACTGTTTTATACAAAATACATGCCTGTTTAATTGTTGGAAGAAAATTGAAGATCGTTATTTGATTTTCTATGTTGTTTTTCGTTCGAAATATACTGTTTCATCGTGTATGTTTACCAGTTTTGTTAGTATTTTCCCAAATATTCGTTTTGAGGTACTACTACGTCAACTTATGTTTCAGACTTTCCATTGTTGACTGACTATTGTTTCCATTAATTTCTCATTTTTTAATGTCGTGGGTTATATATAAATTTGGCGTACCTATTTTATGCGCCCAAAATAGATCTGATGTTATCTTAGTCATCTCGGAATATTGTAAAATTTTAAACTTTCATCACATATCAATTTGTAATGTCATTTCAATGTCCCTTGGTTCTTATTAACAACGCACATTGTGGAGAATCTTTCGATTTGTTTTCAAAGTAAATGATTTACCTTTTCGGGTTTTCTTTGCATGAGATTTGGAAAAATTAGTTTGGATGTGTTCTGGAGTAGCAAATATTTTGAAATATGGAAGCTGCAATGGACAGACAATTATTTGCGTTCTGCAACATAATTCCTCTTGACTGAACTTTAATTTCGGACTATTTTAAGTTCGCTGGGATTCATTCCCCAATCGTTTTGAATGAATCTGGTCGTATAACATGAAGTTTCGTGTAATTCTCACATTCAATTTGTAATCTGAAAGCAAAAATCATTTCTGGAATTGCAGTTTATGCAAAATTCTATCCGTCACCAATCATATTTTTGGAAGTAAAATCATGTGATGTCCGTTTCTCACGTAGTTCATCGGCTGCTATGTTTCCATTTATATTGTAGCTCTATTCTCACCAATTGTTATCACTAAACTCTTATAATATTTAAATAAATTCTTTTTACACATCAAATTCTTCTATTAATAGACACAGATCGGTTTGTTATCAATAAACTCTTCTATTAATTGATAATACAGCTCTCGTTTTCAAGCTTTCGAAACCATATTTAGACACTCTAAGCAAAAAGACCATTCAATTCAAATAATGGAATTAACTTGATACTCAAAATTCCAGTATAAAACCATTGTGTATAAGTCTTCTGCAATATGTATCAAATTGACTACCAAACAATTGAATAGAAAGTCTGGAAATCAAGACTTGTATCAATAAAAATGAATACTGGAGATGAAGTTTGCTTAATACGTTGAAAACAAAGAATCACTGTAATCGATTAATTTGCATTTGAAAAAGAAAAAAGTCATACATTTCCGTTGAACTATTTCAAGTAAAAGTACTACTCACCGCACATATAAAATTAAGCGAAAAAAAATATATAAATCATAAAGAAAGTAAATAATCATTATCCCAAATGTAATTTAAGTGAATCCCTTCGGATTTGTCACTCTAATAAAAAGTAATCATACTGAACTTAATCCTAAAACATTATATCGCTCATGGACATGATACTAAATCTAATTACAATCGTTATGAACACTGCGACGCGTCACTAAGATGCACTTGAGAGATTTTTTTTCCATTATATTTTTAAATGAATAATGGCACTCAACAAGATGAAAGAATATTGTACAAGTGATAAATAAGTGAATGTTAATCAGTGCTAAAATTTTACGGATGATAAAACACTAGCCTGTATTTTATTGTAAAATATAATAATCTCACAAATAGAAGTGTTGATCGTTATTTTGAAAGGCTAAGAAATATTATAAATGATATGTACTTCATGAAATAAGTAAAAACATAATGTAGAAACAATCAGTTCGTTTCGAAATCCTATACGGGCTCTTAGAAAGGTTTTAATTTTTAATCATATGTATAATGAAACTCGATGGATAAAATGCTTATTTCTATTAAATTATAATGAATTCATGAAAAATTTTTCTCGAAAAAAATTGTAAAGAAATTGAGTGTTAAAACAAAGATTATGCTTACGTTTTTAACAAATCCATAAGTAAAGCACTGTTGTCAGAAGAATAATATCATGGTAACTCTACGATACTTATCAACAATGTAACATCCACGAGTCGTTACCCCACTCTACTTTATCATTATTGGATTTATCATCCTTCACAACTTCATTACCAATTCGATTCAAAACCAACGAATCCAGTTCAGCATTCATTAAATCTTGCATTTCCATCTTCGATAAGTCATTTACTAAATCAGTATGCGGGTATTTTGTTCCACTATTCAAATGTTTTTGCTTCTTTTGCTTTAGCAACTGATTTCTAAAACTTTCTAGATCTTTATTTCGCATTTCCAAGACTTTGATTCGTTCCCGCAGTTTACGTCCTTCTTCCATTTGCGCTTCACATTTGATATCAGCAAGGATCTTTTGTTCGCGTAATTCGCTGTTCTGTTTCATGAGCAAATTGCAACGATTTACTGTTGAATTGCTTGATAAACTGTCCAGTTCGGATCTTAACTGGTGCAAGGTTTGACGAAGACGACAGTTTTCTCGATGAAGGTTATTTAGATGGTGGGCAATTTTCTCACGCAATTCGCCATAATTTTCATCGGTAATGAGAGCTAAGGCCTTGCTTATTTCAATTAATAGTTCTTCCACGTCTTTTTTACTAACGTAATCTTTGGTCATTGATGAAGATGACTGAACACAAAGAGCTTGATTTCTTGCAGGCCTATATGAATACAAAGCTGATGGAACTTCCATACTGCTGTGAACTTGACGATTACTTGCAATGGATGACAAAGACAAATTTCTTGATGTAGTTTCCATGCTTAATCGCGTTTTTAGAACGCTTACTGGTTTCTTTCTTGAGTTCTTACATTTATACTTTTGAACTTTAACATGTGCCTCTTCTACTTTTGATTCTGAAATAATTAAGAGTTATGATTTGCATATCTAATATATAACAGTTAAAAAATTCGAATTATACTCCTTCCCGCTTTCAAATTAAACTGGAAAATTTTAAACTCAACAACTAACATATGAATTATTTTACTCAATAAATTCCCATAATTTCAACTGAACTATACTCCTTTCAAAAATTAACATATGCAACTTGAGCAATACATATTAGTTGAACATAGGATATATGATTTAGTGTACAAATTAAGAATTTGTCAAATAAATGAAGTTGAAGAATATTGAAGAATGAAACAAACAGGAAAAAGAGTAAGAAAGGATTCAACAGTAAATTGAGTGCGATTTTCTTTAAAAACTTTTCAAACGTTATATTTCTTGTATAATTTTTGTAACTTGGTACGTTTATTAAGCACTTCCTTGGAAAATTTGGATATTTCAAGACTTTTTAAACATAATATTTAAGTAACATCTGATTTTTTTAATGCCATAAAATATCAATTGATGCTTACGTGCGAAAAAATCAAATTGTACGAACGGTGCAAATGTTGAAATCCCAAACCAATTTAAGTCAATTTATTCTTAAATCCGAATTCCTACTGAATTCATGAAATTAGAAAAAAATTCTAATCCAACCAAAAATAGGTGAAGAGAAAACTAACTTTTCTTATTAGATTTTTTCTGTATTCGGATGACAGGATAAATATTTGGAAAACAAAATCGCTTGCTTGGAACATGTTGTCGTTCAGAATGACGTATTCTGATTGATATATCAGATTTCCTACACATTATCTTCGAATTTTGTGCAATAATTTTTTCGTCTGATATCAATGACAACGTGCTCTCTTTTTTATCTAAATAAGAATAAAACTACATATTTATTAGTGAATTAACTTTTAGTTTTTTGTGCTAAAAGTTTTCTATGAAGATTTTTTTTATCTTGGTAGTTTTCAACCACTCACTTGAGGAAAGCTTTAAAAAGAATTTTAATTTGACAGAAAAATATATTGATTGCTGTGTGGATATAAGTTTAATGAATAGTTTAGGAATAATAAACTTAAAAATATAGTGCAAGAGAATTCAAATGAAAATCTTGAATTATTTTGCATTCTTTACTTTTGCCACTTTCCATGCTATTTCTTCTTTTTCCATTTCCTGACTGTTCCACAAAACCAGGTAGCAAATAATCAAAACGTGAATTAGGAATACGAATACGAGAAGAATGTCGACTCTTCGAAGACATAATATCCAAACGTTTATTTAAAATATGTTTTTTTTCATTTTTTGAATTTCGGGGTACCTCAATTCTCTTCGATTTGTTCAAATCAAATGCTGATTTTTCTTCCACTGTTTCTAGAAATAGAAAACACTGCAATTTTTTTTTACTATTTATAGAAATATATTACAGACGGAAAATGAACCACAAAACAGTCAACCAAAACCGAACAAATATTTAAAACTGCTGTCTCTTCTTTCAACGAGAGCACTAACACAAAATTCAAATTGGATGTCAACTGGCATATAAAGAAATGTCCACCTATAGGTAAGTATTCGGATAAAGCTGCAAAAACACCGCAACAAATAATGGATATCACATAAATTAGTCACATATTCTAAATAACAAAGTTCATATATTCGACAATCACAAACCATTTGAAGCGCTTTTCGAAGAATATCCAGGTTTAAACACTTCTTCAAACGGTGAGGAATATCGTTTACTTGAATTGCATTGTTTAATATTCCGATAGTTAAGTTTAGCATCTGACACTTGGGTAATAATGTTCGATGACTTGGAATTTTGTTTGCTTGGAATTTCTGCTGCCTCCTGTGAAACATTTTCTGAAAATAACGATTTAATAGCTATCCTGCTCTGACTCAGTAATTGAAATGAATTAACCTTACATAAGTCTGCTATACCCTAAAAAATTTTCTAAAGAAAAGATTTTTTTCCAAGTAAAACAGCTGACAATTTTTCCAAGAAAACCTAATATCCAATGTATCACACTTACCTTTTCTTTCCACACTGGCTACTGCAGGAAGTGATTTTTTAACAACAGATGATGAATGATCCCCAAGCATATTCAGCAAAATTTTTGGTGGAGTACCTAAACGGATATTTAAAACGCGAATTCGATGCGACTGACGCACTGGTTGTTTGGTACTCTGTTTTTGCAATTTTTTTACCATCTCTGCAATTAAGGAATATGCCATTTTTTAAACAACAAAACAACAGTCATAGATAACAACGTCAAATTCGAAAACTCATACGAATTTAAGAAATAATGCTCATTTATAATTTTGCAGAAACTAAATTACTGTTATAGTAAACCAATGATTAAAAATCTATAAGATTTCCAAAAGAGAAAGAACGGGAGATAAATAAGAGCGGATTATAATCACAAGATAAGTGCTCAGAGTTATTATAGAAAGAATTACATAATCGATGATTGGGTTTTTAAGTGATTTCCTGGAATTTTCCGCAAAGTTTGCATAGTTTTAATCATATGCTTCTCTTATCTTAAGAAAATGAGAAAATCTCAGAAATGTAGAAATATTTCATAGAAATTATTGGAAATTTCCAATAATTATTGAAGAAAAAAAAATTCCTTTATTCTGACTTGAAAATTTCCAGGTTAGAATAAATGCGACAAAAGGGAAAAAGTTTGAAGCGAAAACATTAGAATTTCTTCTTCGATATTTATGTGGGTATAATATCAAAAAAAAAAAAAAAAAAAAAAAAAATGAATACAAAAGCGTCTTCTGCTTATTTAAAGAATCTCACCTGTTCTCTTTTCGTCTTCTCCAATCAAAATTAACGTAATACTGTCAAATCCTAATGTTTTCTTGCTTTTGAATTCCTAGAAGCTCGTTATATGTTTATTTCTTTCGCATAATCTTTTTCTTTTTCTGAAATAAATTATTTATAAACATGACCATGCCAAAAAGATTAAATCCGAAGAGAAAGAACCTTCGTCCAAAGAAAACAGTCAATTTCAGATTTTCACCTTTTGTGTGTGTGTTTCAGAAATCTCATGGATATTTCTTATTAAGTTTGTCGTCTTATCATCATCCACTGCCAAATAAACCCAGCCATATTGAATTCTCGAACTGTACCGAATAATCTACTTCATGCTTCAAAGATACTTTGATTATATTTTACGGAGCATTAATTTCGGATCAAACATGTTATTCATTCTGTCTTATATCTCATATCATGCATCTCATAAGTTTTTATAAATGTTAATTTTCGTAGAAAACTGTTAGCATTTTTCTGTGGCAAATACTCTTTGTACGTGCGATCTGCTGTGTAAATGATTCCATTCCATAACTTTTCCTTTTTTAACTAATTTAATCAATATAAACATGACTTTAAATTTATCAAACGTATTTTATGTTACAAGGCTTAAACTATAATACGGCACAACAGAGACGATTCCTTTTAGAAATGTGAACACATAACATAACATTCTCAAATACTAACTCTGATAGTGTGACTGAATTCATTAACTCAACTCAAGATGGGAAAAAATATCGCGACCTAAACCCCCCCCCCCCATTTCCTCTTCCAGCCATTTCCGTCCTAATCATCATCAATTGCAATGACTATTACACGGCCCATAAAATTATAACAATTTTCCCAGCGTGAAATAGGCTTTCCCAATGTGAGAGGTAGATATTTCGACGTGACGAGCGTGGAGACTTCTGCCGAGTCTCTGAGGGATAATGGCATCATTCATTTGACAGTTTGTTCTTAACTGTCATGGTTGTTTCAGTATTCTTTATAATAACTGTCACTTTTTACTTCATGTTGCTTTATTACCATTAGATTAATACCTGCTTACACGATGACCATCCATAATTTGTCACAGAAATCTGTAAAAGATTACTGGCAGGAAGTAAATCATCTTTGAATCGATTTTGAATTTTTGCTAATAAAACAATTCAAATCCTGTTAAGTGGGGATTTTATCATCATTATATATCCACTTCGGACTACAACCATAAATTAATGCGAAGTCTCCCCGTCTCGTGATATAACACTCCCACCTCTTTTTGTATGCTTCTTGTACATGTCGACATCCACTATATTCATTAAGCACAACAATATTTCTGAGATTTACAATCTTTTCACTTTGTAAGAAATCTATATTTCGGCAATAAATAATAATTTAGAGCATATTTTTTAAATCGAACATATCATGAAACAAAAATATCTCAGTATTAAAATAAGTATCATGTTACATCCGAACTACGAGTAAAGTTCTCATCCTAGCATAACAGAAAAATGAATTTGTACGAAAAACGTAATCGTTACAGAATGTATATTCTTTGCGTAAATATGAAGTTACTTCCAAAAGTCATTCATAAAAAAGGTATGCATAGAACATAAACGCTTTTCAAATGTTTTTTTATATAAAATAGTAATCATTAAGATTTATTTCATTTAATGAAACATTCAGCGAACACAACAACGAGAACAAGCAAAGTTCGAATTTATTCTTCATTCATTATGTCAAAATCGTAATCTTCTTGTTTTTCAGTGAGTGATGTTGATGTCATCGTATTAATCATTTCTTCAGTACGCTTCTCTGAAAAAAAAGCGATTTTTAGTTTCTATACAAAGATTTATTGAAGGACATTAAAAACTTGTGAATAAGAAACGAATCCGTCTTCACTATATCTTCCATTACCAATACTTTAAAAAATTTACCGAATTTCTTGTTCTTCTTTTTGTGTTTTTTCATCGCTAACTTAATCGCTCGATTTATCCGAGAATTTCCATCGATAGTGAAAGAATCAGGGAAACTACTTCCATTTGTCACTATATCGTCTCGTGCGTTTTTCTGAAATAACAAAACAATGATGTCTTCGTCGATTGAAATTCAGAGAGTCTGTAACGACAAGAAAAAGACAAATTTACACATAATTACACTCTGTTACTTTTAAGTAATACTAAAACTTTAATATGTAGCTTTGCGCAGATATCAGATTATCCAACTAAAAGATTATCAAAAAAGTTTAACAATTGAAAGCAATGGCAAAACAACAAGTGGAACAAATCTACCTTTTTTTCACGGTAGATAAATGTCTGTCCTGAAATGTTTTCAACTTCCATTTGCGTCTCATCATCATTTCTTTCTTGTTTTTCTGCTGTTGCTGCCACATCATATTTCACTCCTATTTTCATCGCACCACTAGTCGGCAGTTCTTAAATTTAACAACAGTTAGTTTGTATGACGAATAATTCACATTTAAATGAATGATTTAATGCTGCAGTTGGAAGTTTACCTTCCACCAAAACTTTTTGCTCATTGTCCAATGCATCCAAATCAAATTCTTTTGACATTTCACTTAACAGTTCTCTGGTATCCAAATTAGAATTACTGCCCGCCGTAATCTCTGGCGGTTCTGTAAAATACCGTAACTTCCCGGAATTCCAATCAATCAGTACCTAAAACAAGAGAACATAAAATTTTTTCTCAAGCCAATAATGTCGCAGCTTGATTAATATGTAAAATTAAAAACTAGAATTATAGGATAAAATCATGCTTCAAGCTTTAAAACGAGCCTTTCGAGCAGCAGCATTCAAATCAGGACGGCCTCCTTTCTTCAACCGACCTCCTTTTCGGGCAATGTAGGTTAAAAATTCATCACAAGTTTTAAATTCTGGTATTTCATAATGAAGTACTAACTGCAAATATGATATTTTTCAAAGTAAATTAAGTCTATAACATTACGAAACTTTCTTTTTAACACCTTCATACTCAGACTGAACAATGAATTTCCGCTAATAAAAAATACTAGATGTATTTTTTTTTGAGCTAACACTATCTCGAGAACATCGCTTCAAAATGGCTTGCACTGGAGCGGTAGGATCAGCTAGACTTTCCACTCGTATTGCATTTTTTAGTGCAATTTCACTGTTGTCCAAAGACCCTTTTCGCTCTAATATTATACCAGGAGAATCCAGCAGCCGAATGTGTTTGTCCAGATGAACTTCTTGCACTCGTCTGGAAAAACATTTTGAAAAAAAATGACAATTTAAAACATGCAGTTTATATACAGTTTTTTCTTTTTCTTTCTTTTTTTTGTAGTAATTACAAGTGCATAACAAAACTATGTAAAAAAATAATTGTATTCAATGTTTGACATAAAATGAACAAAAACATAAATTTAGTTCCTTTCATCATTTAGTCAAGGCTTTTTTACAAGTACCTCGTGATTCCTGGCACGGCGCCAACATCACAAACACGCTTCCTTTTCATGCTGTTGATAAAACTACTTTTACCGACATTAGGATAACCTAAACAAGTTATGCTAATACTGGTTTTGACGAGGAAAATTATTTTATTTTACACTTTTACGTATTTGGAACTAACTCTCAATTTAGTCAATTGTTACCAATTGTTTTAGAGAATAATTTTTGGAACTCTCTAGTGAAATAACAACCCCAAATTTCTTGATTTTAATTGTTTAAGAAATCCACTTTTTCAACGACTGTCTCTCTCCCAAGATGGCCTCAAATGTAAAAAAAAGCATCAAAAAACTATAGCAATGTTCAACAACGAAGACAAAATATACAATGTATTCGAGTTACTCAAATTTTGGATATTAATTTTGCAATCGAGATGCGCATAAATAGTTTTTCTCAGCATCTTTCGTAAGTGCTTGTAGTACAGAATTAAAATCAACGATTTGAAAAAGATATTCACAAACTAAACTACATC
Organism: Dirofilaria repens; assembly: GCA_008729115.1. Classification (NCBI taxonomy): domain Eukaryota; kingdom Metazoa; phylum Nematoda; class Chromadorea; order Rhabditida; family Onchocercidae; genus Dirofilaria; species Dirofilaria repens. The sequence continues at coordinate 1,112,759 of SNRZ01000001.1, read as the reverse complement.
TTTACTATAAAAATAGCCAATTATATTGAAAATATTCACCTATTACTCCCACTCGAATCGATGTCTTGATATCCTTGTTTCTGCAGTAATTTAACAAAAGTTTCATCATAAGATCAGCTCCAACACATTTTGAAGTTGAAAAATGCAAATTTGATGAACTGAAACGTCCCTAAAAATTGATTTTTTAGAAAAAACAATTCTTCAACAATTATATTTGGGATTCAGCTTTATTTTTTCCTGAACTTTAGGTAAAAAATTACCAAATTGTGATTCTGTTCCTGGGTTGAAGCTTTAAAAGCTACAGTTGGCGACTGTTGGCGTAAATACATAAGCCACTTCCTAACATTTTCTTTCGGTACAAGATCAATCTTATTTAGCAGCAAAACAAGTCGCTTTCCCGCACTTAAAACACTTTCTTCGACACTTTTATTTCTACTCCCTAAAGGATCTCGAGCATCAAGTACCTGAAAATATATGCCAACTCTTTTAAAATCCATAATTTTCATAGAATACTTTGTAATACCTCCCGAGACTAATTATTACATTGATATCTTTAATTATAAATGATTCGATATACATGACTGTTATATTTATAAAAAATCTCACAATGCCAAACAATAAACATTTCATTTAACTCTCTATTTATTAAACTGCTCTGATCTGGAATATCTTAATTCGATTCTTTCACTTTTCCAGCCACTGTGTTATAAATGCGCATTGTTTTACGTTGTACAATCATACAGCATAACAGACCTCAATAATAATATCTGCAGATTCAATAGTTTTCCGAACTTCATTAGCATATTGTTTCTGCTTTTTCTCCTGCACTTCTTCCAAATTTCCCGTATTTTGGTTTTCCAAATGCTGTATTTTTTTCATCTCCAAAATGCAAATTTCAATATAAAAGGAATCAATTATAAATTCAGAAGAATATGCTTTCATCTGCATAACAAAAAATACAGCTTTATAAAAACATAAATAAAACTAAATACCATTTCAGAACAAATTTTTATGTCGCTTATTTTTTAATTGAAATCGATAACAGCACCACAACTTTAAATTTTCGGTAATTATTTTAACTCATGGTCTGCTCTTCCCGATCTTGTATAAATGAAATTCATAAGAGATGAACCTGTTTAAAAAATAACCTGTTCTGTAACTTTCGAAGCTGATATCAGCAAATCATCCGAAAGACATTTGCGTTTCACACCAATCTTTGTAACATCGGGATATTTCTGTTTTGTAGTTTTCTTTTTCTCACATTTCTCATACTCAATGCGCTCTCGTTCCTTCTCTGCTTGCAACAGTATTTCTTCTTTGAAAGGACACTTGTTCGGCACGTTTATTGGCTTGTTTTTAGCTTTCCACATTTTTACTTCTAAACATATTTAGAAAAACGATTGGTAACAATCTCTCAACTTTCTAAAACTAAAAAATCTATTTGAAAACAAATAATCAAAAATACTGACATTCTAACTCATAAAATTTCATCAAAAATATAAGGATAATAAGGAGTAAGCGAATAATTTATCGTCAAAGAATGCAAAGTGCTAAAATCATTCCACATATCTAACTGAAGACCAAAATAGATTTGATGTTCTAATTTCAAAAAGAAAGATTCTGAAAACAAGAAAAAAAAAACGAAATATTACTGTCTCTTTTCGCTTCTTTATGAAGTTTCCTGTTATGCTCCTTGACTTTCTTTGCTATTTTATACCGTTTCGCACATGTCTGTCGCTTACTTGGTTTCTCTGCAAAACGGGAAAAAAAAACGCATAAAAATAAATGCTAAATATATAATTAATAAAACTAGAAATACTTACTTAAGCAATACTTGGCCATAAAACGCAACCTTATACAACTTGATATATTTCTCCAGGAAAAATGGAAGCCTGAAAGGAATAAAATAATATTAATGTATGGCACAATGTACAGCCACGAACAATCAATAACGTTAATAATCCCACCCCAAGTCCAATAAACCAATTTTTGTCTCCTACCAAAAATAACTTTAAAACTCGAATTATCGCAACCCTCTGTGCAACAACTTCATCCATCAATAAAATTCTTTTTTAAATTTATCGCTTTTAGAATGTTGGAGAGTTCTGTCAAAGAAGGATTTCTGCACTTGCTCGAATTACTAATCCTTTAACAAAAGCAAAAAAAAAAATCAAATTTCGTTTGATTGCTAATATTTGGATAGCCTAATAAAAAAAAAAGTAAAAAAAGATAAGATTTCCTTGTATAGAGTGTAGAGTAAATAAGTCTTAAAATGAGCTATGTTTGCCTGCGTTAACTCACTCTAATAAGCTTTTTTAGAAGCCTCGTGATCACGATCATAGCTGCAGAGTTATCAAAATAAAGTTTTTTGCTGAAAATATGCTATCTTCTTTTTATCTTCATATATGATACTTCTCTTATCCAAGACATTTCTTCCAAATCAGTCATCCTTTGTTATGGAATGACTTCTGAGCCAAAGTCTTTTATTTTTTCAAATGTTTAATTGATGAAAAATGTGAAATATGAGAGATTTTTTCTTGCACAGCCTTATTGCTTTAGTTAAGTTAGTGATTTGTTTTCTGATTACCGAATAGACTGTTTCAAAAATTAGTTTTAAACTAAGAAAAATCGAGAATGTGAATCAAACAAACTAGCATTATATGATATAGGATATAATTATTTAGTTCATATTCGGAACTATCGAAGATATTCTATAAATACGACTAATTAAGAAATGCATCTTAAAATACTAATATGCTTGAGAATTTTCGAAGGAATGGATACTTTTGCCCAAAGGCACCAATAGTCATTCTCTAAATTCGGTTCAAGCGTAAATTTGAGAATGTTAATTGCGCTTCCTAAGTTATTTGTTTTTATTACAAAAAATTGAGATTACATCTAAAATCGCAAAAATGGTAGCAAGTGTTCACTTGAGGAATTATATTTCATGATAGGATTAGCAGAAGTCTTGCTAACAAAGTGGCAGTGAAATTAAATATTTTGATATTTATTTGTATTTGATAGAATGACTTCAAGTACTTCAGTACAATAGTTGTCGTCAAAATTTATCGTCAAAGATTGCAAAGTGCTAAAATCATTCCACATACCTAACTGAAGACCAAAATAGATTTGATGTTCTAATTTGGTATTCCGAAATTAACGAGAAAATAAAATTTTTTCTATTTAACTAGACATATTCAAATACTCAATTCTATATCGCTTATTTGAACTATATTCTTATTAAATATTATGTAATTAACTTTCATGACAGTTTAAGATTGCAAGCTTGAACAGAATAATTATTAATTTTCAAATAAGTTTAATTAATAGAAAAAATAGTAGCAATCATTTGCCATTCCACATGAACACAAATTAACTGTCCAAAACTTTTCTATTTTGCCAAGATTCGACTTCATATCTAGAAAATTCCAGATCAAATCAATCATTATTGCTGCTGTTACAAAGTGTAGACTGCATTATAACTGGTTGTTTTAGTTAATACTTATTTTTTATGTGTAACAGTACATTAAACAAAAAAATTGTGCTTTCAATCGACTGTGTAAGATTGAATCATCATACTTTCACAATAATAACCGGTTAAAAATTAAATTAGTAGAATTTGAGTAATTAAAATGGCTGCCCAATGAACATTTGAGTAAACTGATTCTTGATGCAAATAAATGAATTTTATTCATGTTTCATTTATATTGAGGAATATAGGAAGAGTAGGAGAACTTTTGGCTCAAATGTGTTGATATAATAAACATTACCTTATCATCTTTTACTCTTAAAACTCAAGAATATTAATCTTTCATCGGTATGAATTGGTTCAACTGCTGGTTCAACTGCCACGCTTTAAAAAAAATTTTTGAAAAATAAGCGGGAAATTTTATTGATTAAAATTTGTTTCGTTAACTTATGATGATATGTTAAATGTATGCATTGATGATGCTGTTGTTATAGTATGAAAATTAATAGAATATTTGGAAAATTATCGAAGTCTTTTAAGAATGCTGTCGATGTGATAAGCACATTCTCGACTATATTCTCCATCGTTTCATCATTTTTTATTTATCTTAAATGCACTGTCATCAATAGTAGTGTAAGCGCTAATGAATGATAATGCTTTTTCGACGCAAATAGTATGGATGAATTTACTGCGGAAAGTGTAACATAGTATTTAGCTCAACTATTCCTCATTTTGCGACGTTGTTGGTAGGAAGCAGTCGTCGTAGAAGTTGTAAGACTTGCTCTGAATTTATTCTTTTTATAATTAAGAAAGAAGTATGTCTCATCGGGTTATGACAATTCACATGCATATATTTCATTAATAGTGTAAGGTAACTAAACTTATTGTTGAAAAATTTTATGTCGATTAAAGTTCAATCTTTGGAAGCATGAATCAAGTTGTAAAAGTTCACATTTCTGAAAATGGTAAATAAAAACAGAGAGAGAGTGTACGACTATATCATGTGCAATATTTAGTATTTATTGAACTGCTGCTTATTGATTTCAATCAGGTAATGAAATGCTGAATTTAGCATCATAAATAAGCTTATTTTAGGTAATCTAGAAATCAGCAAGGCTTCTTAGATAAGCGAAGATAGAAGCGAATTGCTCGATGTAATGATATGTGGCAATCTTAGTGAGTGGTAGAAAGTTGGTTGTTTGGGAAGGGTAAGAGGGGAAAATCATTTGTCATTTGTAGAAGATACATTTCTCTTGAAACAGGCTTCCAATCATTCAATTTATAAATAATTTATTTAATCTTTTACTTTCGTTCGACAAACTTCTTCAATTTTTTGATCTTTTCTTGATATACTGAATTGATTTGAACAAGTTTTAAGCTCCTCTAACAATACTTAATTATCTTTCTCTGTTCTTTCTTGATTATACTTCACAATTATGAGAATATAGTTGATTGTTGTAAAAAAAAAATTTATAAGAATATAGCTGATTACTGAATACATTTATTAATTGCTGTAATAAAGAATGAAACGATGGATTCAAGAAACCCTTTTATTTTCAGAAGAATGACAGAAATACTTCCGATGGTTACATTATGGCTTCTATTGGCTGCACTTTATGTGCACGCAGATTTCCAGAAAATTAAATATAAAAATTGCAGTAAATATCAAGCTACTATTGATTTTTGAGGCGTATTTCTGAGCATCTGATAAAATAAGAAGCTTGAAGTTTAAAACATATATTTCAAAATTATTACCATTCATCTGATAGCAGAAAACTCAGTCCATCCGATGAATTTGTGTACTGGAGAAATGAAGTTTCATTCCATTTACAGGCATAACTCGACAATCTTCAGTTTTTGAATTAGGATCTTGGTCAATAAGATGTTTTCATATTTTGTAAAGATACTGGATTATTTCCTAAAGTGTTATTCATTTAGAATCAATATTCGATATCAAGAATGTAGAAGTAGATGGATGCGTGGGCCCATCGCAAAATTATTGTGCTTTCAAAAAAGGTACAACACCCAATTTACGGATCGAATTCGTGCCCAGTAAGAGCTTTTACATCAATTTTTAATTTATATAAACTTGAATGATTTTCTAATGAATAGATCAAATTTCAAATTTACTTAAACGACTGCTTGTAATGGACTAAAGATTCGAAAATATTCACTATAGATCTGAATAGAATGTAACTGAGTATCATTAGTTATTATCTTCTACGTAAAACTCCAACATTACAGCAACAATGGATCAAAATTTACTTATAATTTGGGTAAATTCATTGAATTTTTGAATTTTAAAATGCAAAAATCAATCAGATTCTCAATGAATAGTTTCTGACATCTTAGATTTAATTACTGTTAGATATTCATTCTTGTACATATAAAGATGGGAAATAAAATTTTGACTATGAAATTAAAATATATTTTCCAAGTTGTGCTTAGCTATCCCTAGTTAGTTACTTTACTGAATACGAAATGTCTACTGATGCATCGACAAATTGCAATTAATAGTATAATTATCATTTAATTTGACGATGATATATTTTTCTCTAGTCCATTTCAGCAACAGCAACGAAAACTCTTGAAACTGCAGTTCGGGCAAAACTTGCAGGTGGCGTTATCGTATCATTTAATTTGGACGAAAAAGATCCCTGTAAGGGTGGTAATCTGACGTGTCCACTTAAAGAAGGCGAGACCTACTTTTATCAGCAAGGTGTCACCATACTACAAGAATATCCAAAGGCATGTTATATTATTTTTTTCTGAAATTCTATACTACATGAGAAAGTAAAAATCAAGATAACGGTTGCAAACTGTTATGTATGACTTTTATTTATATTGTATCAAAGAAGATATACGAGTGCCGTGAAAATGATTAGTAACGAGATGTTAATTAGTCTCCAAATGAAAGAATAGAATTTCACTTAATTACATGCAATAAGCATTAGATACAAGCAGTTAATCAAATGCAATTAGACTAAAATTACTTCTTCAGTAATTAAATTAGAAAAAATATTACAATAAATATATTTTTGCAAATGGAAAAGAAATCACTGAGACTGTTTCCATGCTTCAACATTTAGTGAATCATTGGAAAGCATCTTCCGCATTTTGCTGATTATGCAGTTTAAAAAAATCGAGATGAACGAAAGTGCAGATGAAAAATCAATGGAACGCGAAGAATTAGAAGAAACTTCATAGCTCGATTTGTTCATGTAATATGTGTGCGAAAGAAGATTATTATGAACAAAAAAAAATAGAATTTTTACTGATGGCAGCCATAGGATTTTAATTTTCGATACATTTTATTATTTCTCAGTATAATTCTTAGGACAATAATGGTTTTGACGGATTTACAAAACTAGAAAAGTGACCAGACATAATTTTTCTCGGCAAAATTTAACTGAAGCGAAATTTGCTGCATCTGATCACTCATTAGGATGAATCAATGCAACTATTAAAAGTCTAATTCTAGTAGCGCTTCACAATTCAATTAAAAAAAATACCTGCAAATAGCGATTTGTTTTGAATATCGGTCAGGAGATATCCTCTCTCCTTTTCACTTCCTTCGAATGCCGAATAGCTATAACATAATTTTGAGCTCTTCGGCAATATAATTTCCGATCATATGTTTCTTTCTTTCAAAATTTTCCTCTTCGCAAAATTTCTCGGACCAGTATTTCACTGCGCATTCGTTAATAATTTTCAGATTAAATACATGCTGATATTGCGAGATACCTTCGCTAATGATACAATGCTATCTATTTCGTAGCATTCTTTCAGCAACTAACAAATTATTTGATATGTCAAGAATTCAGTAATACAGTCTTTGCAATCAACTTAATGCATTATAAAGCCCATTATTTCCAATATTAACTACCCGCTATCATCTTATTTCAGGTGAATAATGTGCAAATCAATTGGCTTATCAATGACAAAAGTAATGATAAAGCTCCCAATGATACCGACAAGCGTGAAATATGTATCATATTTTTAAACGAAAATTTTTTAAATTTTTAATAATAGGCTCCTATACATATACAGCTCAATCTATCGCAAAACTTTTTGAGAAATATACCTGTGTTACGTAGCTGGAAAGTGGATATCTTCAACGCTGCTTGATAAATCACAAGAAAAATGATTTTATCCGCGTATAATTTCGAAGCAAACAAAATGCATCAAATTCCGAATTAAATGAAGAATCAAACTTGAAGATGAAGTTATAATCTAGGTATTCTCACTATGATTACGCACTACATATTATCTTCTCCAAACGAACCCTGGTTTCCACACATCATGCGCAGCGTATGATCGTCGTATAATCATCTGTATCACGTGGCACGACAATTTCATAGCGAGGTATGTCATGTCCGTGTAATCTCCAATACGACATTTTGCTTTTGAGATTTTTGTAGCTGACGAGGAGTTTGAATGTGCATTGTATGTTTTGTCTAATTGCTAAACATTATCTCACCCATTCTAGGTTTTTTCCGAATTAAGGGCACTTCCACGCTTTCAATTTTTACAAAAAACATAAAGCATCATCAGTGCCTGAATTGATTCTCAAAAGAAAAAGTCGTCATAATTTAAATTCGTGCGTCCTGCCCCTCATCACTTTATTTAAGCAGTGGATCCAATCTAACTATTTCGTTTTCTCCATCTGATACGATCGCTAAGTGCGAATCTCTTCAACGCAATTTGGATACAGTTTTTGCATCATATATTTTGGAGTTTAAATAAGAAATAAAATTGAACATATTTTTAGAATGAATTCTAAAAGCTAAATTACCATTATTTAGAAAAAACCGCATGAAGATTGACTGAGGAGGAATGCTGGAAAATTTGGTCGCTTGGGTTCTTAACAATTATGTAGGAGAATATTTGGAGAATTTGAATACTGACCAATTAAGCATAGCTTTATTACAAGGTATATTACTATTTCATCATTATCATTTCTTTTCAAACATATGATTTGAAGAAATGAATGAATTTCAGGTCAGGTTGAACTGGAAAATGTTCCATTGAAGAAATCGGCATTGCGTAAGTTTGATGTTCCATTGAAGGTAATTCAAGACTTGAATTTCACAGTGTTTTTTAATTAATTAATTTTAAAAATGCGGAGTGTACTAAAAAATTTTAGCACGGGCATCGATTTTCTAACATATTACTTTAATTCTCTTTTCGCTTTCGTTAGTAATTCATACTAAAAAATTTTTCTGCATACGCGCATATTCTGAACTATACACTGTTGTCACTATGAAAACAGTGTCGCGAGTCCAGTTAGTTCCAGAAAAAAAGAATTTATCCATTAAAATTCATTTCGTTTTTCAGTTGACTTTTCAAGTATCAGTTCTCCCAAATATTTGATCAGTTCAGATCATTATTTAAAATTGTCATGTTAATGCTAATAATAACAATATTTGCGATAAAATTATATTTTAGGTAAAATCTGGATTGCTTGGGAAGCTTACTTTATCGGTACCATTAACGCGATTGCGAAGTGAGCCATGGGTTATCAGAATGACGATTTATTAGTACTTCTAGAGCCATGTGAATCGATTCGATATGATGTTGAGAATGTTGAAATCTATGAGCAAGCTAGAAAGGAGCAGCAACTAGATGAGCTAGAAAAATATCATAAAGTTTTTGATTCGTTTTTCTCTTTATTTTTTCTTCAATGTTTTGTTAACCAGAAGTCTTGATTTTTAAACTGCAAGGTTTGACTAATGTCCGAAATTATAAGCAGATTTAGTAAAATGACTGAATTTTTATCGAGAAATTTATTTGTATTTAAGGCCCGTGTTTGACATATATCATTCTATGACAAATTATAAAATAGTTTATATTTATGAAAATGAAAAGCAAAAATTAAAAATAGTGACTATATATGTGATATTTGTTTAATTAGGAATCTTTCGACTGCCGATTTCAGTCGAATATTTAATTAAAATTCCAGTCAGACAATAAAGTTCTGAACGATTATAAATAAGTTGACCTTGCCTACTCTAGAAATTTCAACTAAAAATCAAATATATTTCAATCGCTAGATATTCTAGAACAAAAGCCAATTTTTTGATCATTAAATATCCTATAACAAAAAGTAATATAAAAATTTTAGCAGTTTTAATGACCTTAACTGGATGTAGACTAGAAGTATTAGTAAAGATTGAGTGAAGTTACTATATATTGAAATATACTGAATGTAAGAGTCTAGATATTGTGAGAATCACAAGTTCTAGCCAGTATTGCGTACAAGTATGCAAAAACAAAGGTGATGGTAAAGCAGGGAACTTAATCAGTTGCTATCGAGAAATGATTCTGTCGGATAGAATGTATAAGAAAAAATTGGAGATATTGAGATTTGCACATCAAAAGAAATTTTTTTTAATGATACAATACATTGCAGAATAGAAATTTGAAAACGCTGCAAATAATAGCGCTATAAAGAATAAAAAAATTTTGTTATTGTAAATAATAGTTATAAATAGTCATATTGTCGCTGAACTTATCGGTAATCTAAGTCACTAAATTTTTCTACAACTTGGCAAAATTTTTATAAATCAGAACACATTTGAATAGAGAATAAAATTCAGTTAATTGAAGATTCCTTTAAATAAATTAGTTGTAGAGACAACTGCTAAATTATTGGGGTTACCCTAGTGACAATGCTTCGGAACAGAATTGGTGGGGAGCTTCATTGGTTTCAGCCATCGTTAATAATATTCAGGTATTTCGAAATTTTTTAATGAACTCTTTAGTCATATTTTGGCCATTTAACCATTTTCTTTCAGTTTTATAGTTTTCAACTTTTGAAATTTAGAAGTAATAGTTGTCGCACCGTGATAATTTAAAAGTAATACTTTTGGAATTCACAAGCAGTAGTTGCTGAGTTGTAATTATAATACTATAATGATAGTATAAATTTTATTAAATTACAATCTTTAGAATATCCTAAGCAAAAAAATTCAAAATAACTGTAATAATATTCTGCTTATTTTTCTTAATTTTCAGTTAGTTCTAACTAACGTTCATATAAGATATGAAGATGATATAACGTTACCGAATCGTACACCATTTATATGTGGTATGCGTATACACAATGTTAGCATGCAAACTACAGATTCACACTGGGTATGTTATGTTAATGTAATATAAATAATTACCTTTTGTTACAAGTACATGTCCAAAGTTTTATGTTTTTTTGCTTGTAATTTGTATCATTTATTATGGTAATAATAGTATTTATTAGATACTTGAGCAGATAATTTTGAAGAGTCATTGATTTTTTCATTTGTATCCATTGCTTTCTTTAAATTATGTGAACTCAACAAGCGGTTGAAATGTGTCATAAGCAGTTACAAAATTTAAGAAGTGAAGTGATATATTATCATATGGTATTGTCGTCATTTATTGTAATTTGCAATTACTAATATTTTTTGATATTCTTTAATAAGACAATTTATATGTTTATGATTACGAATAAAGTATGTCATTTAAATTATTTTTTTAGGGAATTGAATACATGCGGCCAGAAGATGGTGTAAATATGTTTAAAAAACTACAGATAGAAGCTTTATCGGTGTACTGGAATTGTGGGCAGCAAATTACTGGAGAAATCAAAAACTACATGGATCTGCAGGTAGGTATTGATTTTTTTTTATTTTGAAAGACTTTAAAAAAAATTCGAAGAATTTTAGCCTTCTCACCTTACTCAGTGAAAAATAATTTTTGTCAACTCTTGAGGTTTTACTGCTTTTACCAAAAATTTGTTAAGCACACGATGGCACCAGAAACTAACAATGATAATATGTGCATTCTTCAACCATTCAGTGCGCATTTATACATGGAAAGAAATATGAACAAATTTCCTTTAAAAACATATCCTTATATTCCTAGATTTAAAGTAAGTTCGTAAATTTTTTGTTTAAACCGTGTAAATGATATGATTTCATCAATAATATGAAGGCTTATTTTGGACTTTGTTTTGCTGTTTTGTTCTTGAGGACGTTAAAATTTTTTTATTTTCTAGTAAAGAAAGCATAAATTATTGTTTGAAAATATTAGAAAAAAAATTTTCCAGTGTTATTTGATTGAATTTTTATTATATATTTTTTACTTTATCTGGAATAATGCTGAATTTTATATTTTCGTTTTCCTTAATATCTCTTTACAGTTTAATTTATGTCCTGAGAAGATTGTAATCGAATTGACGAAACGACAACTATTGGAAATGGGTTCATTAGGAAAAGAATGGGCTCGATTTGACAGAGCACGACAGCACCGAAAATGGCGACCTTTAACTACTGTTGGTGAGAAGTAAGCATACTTTTCAATAAAATTTCAACACTTGTTGGAATATTATATTTCCATAAGTCGATGCTGATGAAAAAATATAGAACAATAATGATGTAAATGCATCTGAAGAAATGCATTCATCTAGAAGAAGCCAAAATTTTTATGTTCATAATATTTTTTGTAGTGCAAAAGAATGGTGGAATTTTGCATATAATCGTGTACAAGATCAAGAAAGGCAACGAAAAACAAGACGCACTTGGAATTTCGCTTACAACCGTGCAAAGCAATTGAATTCATATTGTCGAGCCTATCGACGGAGGTTATTATCTTACTTGGAGGCAGCTGCAATTTCTGTATGTCCTGTTTTATGTATTTTTTTCTTAGATCATTCTATTTATGTCCTGTTTTATGTATTTTTTTTCTTAGATCACTCTATTTATGTCCTGTTTTATGTATTTTTTTTCCTTAGATTGCTCTATTTAAAATTCAGGTCAAACTATTTTGTAGCAAAAGCATGATGAAATTTTGCATATAATACTATAGAGGTTCAAAAAAGACAACGAAAACTTAGAGGCACTTGGAGTTTTGCTCGTCTTAGTATATATTGTTCTCATATTGGATTTAAATCACAGGATTGGCTTGAAATTTAATCTAGTATAATTTTATCTAATTGTATGATCATTACTTAAAATTATTTTTTCCAGACTACCAGTCAATCCAATAAATTTAGTGAAAAATATGAAATCTCACGTCTTAAAAGTGTTTCTGATCAAAACTATGATGCGGAATCCACAGAAGAAGTGATAACAACTATAAGTCCATCAAATTTATCAACCACTTCTTTAAGAAAAACTGCAAATTCTGAGGATTTAATTTTGATGAAACAGATTGAAAGAGATATCAATTACACCTATCATGTAAGTTTCGAATTTTCTGTTGCAGTTAAAATTTTGATTTTGTAGTGTTTCCAAAATGGTTCCATACTAATTTTCAGGTTTACACTATACTAATGTTATTGATGCATTGTTTTAAATAGATATTAATAATGTGTTCTTTTCAACAGTGCACTCATATCATTGAAATCTATTACCATTATTAATGACTTATTTTCATTGTTTAAACAACAGCAAAACATTCAGTTTTATATCCGATGAAATTTTTTTTTCTAGGAATTGCAATTATTTCGAGAAACAGTGTTTCGACGGATTCTTGCTGAAAAAGAAGTAGAGTATTCTTCATCTAACGAAAATGCATTGCAGTCGGATGATGAAAGTTTTGAAAAGATCGATTTTCGTTAGTTTTTGGTTTAGAAATAATGAGATATTATTATCGAATTATTTTAATTCGCTTACTTTATATTATATTTGCAGAATGTTTAAATATTGCTTTTAAGGCTATATGCAAATCAGATATTTGCATTGCTATTCCAGATGTTCTTCGTCATAACTCAGATGCTGAGAAAATAGCCAGCAGTAATCATTTATCTTCCGAGGAAACAGCAAAAAGTTTTGGTGGTGGATTATACAATTGGTTGAGCAGTTGGGTATATGGTTCACGAAAAGGTTCTTAGTATTTCTCAGCCATAATTATTTTAGCATACGATTATTAGTTGAATTTAATCATTATTATTTCTAATATCCAGTTAGTACTAGTTATGCTAAGAAATTGTCAGTTTGCTGTTAGTTAAATGAAAAACATTAGATAGAATTTGCTTGAAATTAAGAAAAGTTAGTATTGGATTAAAATAAAAATTCAGAAATTTGAGCTCAAATTTTTGTAGAAGAAGCACAATCAGAAAAAAACGATCGTGATAAATCTGTGTTCGATTTATTATCTACTAGTAAACAAGAGAATTCTTTACCCGCCGATTTCAAGCTACTCGAAAAACAAGTAGAGCATTTTACCCATCATTTTTCTCTTGCTTTTTTTGAAATGATTTTTTGATTTTAAAAAATTTTTATTAGAAATATTCAAGGTCGAGGATGAAATTTTGGATGTGTTGAACGAGAGCAAGGATGATTCAACCGTTTTACATCGTGATACTTTACTAGCAGAAGTAAAATTAAAACTTGAAAGAATGACAATACGTTTTGTAGATGATTTTGAGGTAATTTGTTACAATTTTTCTTAATTTTTGAAACAGAATGGATCAGTGTAACATTGATGCGAAGTATTAAATTTCTACCAATCTATCTTTTTTCGAATTTCTATCAAAAGTCAATCAATCAATACTGAAATATTTCATTTTTTAATAATTCACTTTTAAATAATAATTTCCTTGTTGATTATTTAACTTTCTGTTGCAAGTACAATAAACTTCTAACATCATCAAACATAAAAAGACAAAACAAAATCTAAAATAGATTTGCTTTATCAATGTTCATACCATAGACAAAGCTAAATTATTTATATGTTCAAACAAAAAAGTTTATAAACTTATTTTTTTCCGAAATTTTTACATTTGGCAGTGGTGCACAAAAACTATGGAAATTTTCAAAGCGATATCATGAAAAGTTCCAAGCTAATTTGATAAAACTCATTGCTTTAATATAATATCAATGAAAATTACATCTAAGTTAGAGTATGTAGAGTACAATTTCAAATGTTCAGAATCAAAAAGATGGAATTTCACGAGTACTGGCTATGGATCTGTGGCAGCTAACCAGCTGTATCCATCTAAGCCCACGTCGTCATAGTACAGCTATGTCACTTACTGTTGCTGATTTGAGCCTACAAAGGTTGTGCACTTTCCCTGCGGACGATATATCAATCGAAAACACGCAGAATGGTTAAGAATTTTTTCTTGTTTATTATAATTCACTGAGAAAAGAGAAAGATGAAGCCATTGCAAGCCAATCTTTGTTAGTTTAATATTTTTAGATGGAGTCAAACAGGAGAGCGAATCGCTGATGTTCGGATGTTCCAAAGAAACGACTCAAATCTTATTTGCAGTTGGGAAAGCTAGAAAGCCTAGTTGTCCAAACATTTCAGATATTGTCAAAAATAATGGTTTAAATAATGCTCTGTTTCGGTTAAGTTTCTTATCAAATATATAAAATTTTATCAGATGTAAGTCTATTTATTAATTGTTGCTGTTATTGATGAAATGCTTTGTAAGAAGCAAATGAATTTTTTTTACTAAATGAAACAGTGAGAAATTTTTCAGAAAACTTATTAGCTTTATTTATATTTGTTAAAGAATATTTCTTTAAGTAACCTTTTTTTTGAAGATTAACATACCGTCGTCGTGCTCCAAAGATGGTGATTACACATACACTTGATATAAGATGTAGTGAATTATCAGTACTATATAATGAAGGTGCTTTTGATGATTTGGCTACTTTTTTCAGCGACAGAAGCACTGTGAAACAGGTTTCATTTTTTCTTGAAAGTTCATGGATAATTTAAAAAGACCAAAGCATTAGATTATAATGAAATTTTTGGATTTTTGATTCCGTCAATGGAAAAAGAATAAATAGCGATTTGCAACAGAAATAAAATTTAATAGAGCGTATTTTTGCAAATGATAATCAAAGTAATAAATTTTTTCAGTAACAAAAAGATTTGTTACAGAATGAGAATTTTGACCCTCTGTCGATGGATGTTATTAGTGTTATTGATTTCGCTATTCAATGTCCCCAGGTATAGTTTGTGTTTATAATGATTTTTTTTTGTTTTTTTAAATGAAAATTCAATATTTAAATGAAAATTCAACAATATCTTTTATTATTCTGGTTTTTAATTACATTGTATTAAAGTCCGGAATACTCGGATTTTTTATATATATGTCATATTGATAAATGATGTCAGATTCTATAACGAACACCATGTAGAACTTAAATATTTCATAAGTTATAAATTAGTTGTGACAAGAAATAGCTTGCCGGCAATATTTGTTGTATATGCGTTCAAGAAGGAAGTTTGGAATTTTTCTTTAAAAGTTCCAATTGATATCTCTAAATTATAGTTGGAGGTGGAGTTGCGTAGCAAACGAGGGAATTTATTGGATCGAAAAAAAAAATCAGCAGCGTCGACACCATTTGCCTTAGCAATTGTGAGGCATTTAGTAGTTGGGATATCAAACAGAGAACGATTTGTTACAACGGTATAGATTTGGAAGCTTTCAACTAACCTTTTAAGAAACATAATTTTCAGATAACTATATTTGTAGTATAAGCTTTTGTCTTTAATGCCGAAATTGAAAAATCAGTTAGTAATTCTCAATAATTGTTATAATATTTAAGATTGAAATTGAGTTTGATTCCATGGAAGTTAAAGATTTGTTCGAATCGACAACCGATTTATTACTATGCATAAGAAGTCAAGTTTCTTCACATAAGGTCTTTGTAAATTTTATGTTTCATATGTAAATTTTATTTATTTTTTGTAAATTCATAAAGTGCAGCATTAATTTCAAGTATTTATTTAGTTACAATGGTTTAGCGATCTTATTTAATATTCAGAAACAGATGTCTACATCATGTCCAAATTTGAATGCTGATGATTTACGGTTCGGATCTCTATCATCTCAGCGACGTACACGTGGCTTCAGTAATTTTTATGTTATCAGAAAGTTAATTGCAAACTGTTTTAATATTAATTCATTGAATGAGTTGTGAATAGTTCCTACTTCAGTAAAGCTATTCATAAGGACAATACATAATTATTTATCTACGGATGCGTTCAAAGGTAATGTTTATCATTGAAAAACTATATCTGAACAATTATAGTTTTGTTTTTAAGATGTGCGAGATGAATTTAAATTCAGGCCTGAATTCGTATTCAAGCACGATGGATACCACTAAAGATGAAAGATTGAAAAGTTCGCAAGAGAATGCTGCTTTCAGCTGGTATAATAAGAATATGAACTTGCTGGTGCATCTCATTTACGTTTCTTTTAATTGATAAAAAACATCCATCATTCGAATCCGTTTACAAAAAAGTGAGTATTTTATTCTTTTGTTGTTGCAACTCATTCATGATTAAATGTATTCAGAATATTCAGAAAAATGTTAAAAAATATTTTTTTGATTTCTGATAATTTAGATTCCGCAAAATATTGTTAATTAAATTAGTGACATCAAAGCTTGCTTGAAGCTAGAAGGCTTTGTTATGTAATTCTATCCACCTCTACCGTGCTATATTTTCATCCTAATTGCAAATGCATAATGGTTTCTTTTGTAGGATTGGTTGAAAGAAATCAATTTAAAATAAGCTTAGATATTGTTCTGTTAAATGCTTGTTGTAATCCATTAGTTCCATAGATAAGCTGCTTGATCAACGTGGACATACCGAAAATAGAAATATGTGTGAATCGACGAAGTCACACACTTTTACTCGACTTCTTTGGCCTGTTAGAGCCAAAAGTGGAACTTCATGAGAATTGTATCGAAAATTTACCCTGTTCATCTGCAGCTAATCCAAATATAGCATTACAAACTTTAGGTTACTTTCAAATATTTTTCCACGTTATTAATTAATTCTTTTTGAAGTTATGCACTGAAAGTTCTTGAAAAAATAAATCTGTATATTAATAATCATAGGAGCAGTTCTGTTTTATCAGATCCTTGTTGTTTAAAATAAATTAATTGTTTAATGATTCAAGAAAAATATTCAAGAAACATTTCATTGTTCATAATCTTGTTTTTATTTCTATAGAGCCATATAATATGAAAGTGAATATCAGTGCCAGCTTCGTACAAATATTGATGAATTATCCAACAAGTAAATGCCATTTGGGTATAATTCGAGGAGAGGAAATATTCATTACTACGCAGGTGAAGCATAAAAATCACTGCAAAATTAGATAATGCAAAAATTCAAGTGTAATTTATCTGTTTCAGCCAGTCTTATTTGAATCCCATCATTAATCTCAGATTTTTTTAAATTTTTCTTTGCTGTTTCCAATTCGATTTTACACGAACTTTATTAGTTTTTTTTTCCACAAATAATTCTCACGTCATATTTTCTTTATCTAATCAAATTGTTTAATTTCAGTGTTACTAGTATTGTTTGTTTTTCATGAGTAATGGAAAAAAATTTTCAAATCTTAATTCCTTTCCATAATTTAAAAAAAATAAATATTATAGTATGAAAGATAATTTGTAGGCAAGAATCAACGATGATGAAGTACCACTAAAATTATCACTATCTCTACGAAATTGTTCACTATCGGATAGTACACCCTTTTATTCAGAATTGTACAGCGAGCGTATCAGCTTGCGAGCATTGTCAAGCGAGAACAAAGTGCTGGAACGATCTCGTGCAATTCTTGAAATTACAAAGTAATCTTTATCTAATGAAAATTTTTTTTAAAAAATGTAAAAAAAACCAAATCTTTACTCGACAACTTTTTTTTTATTAAAATCGCTAATTAGTATCAGAATTATCCAATATTTTTCAGGTTTGAATGAAATGTGGCTGAACGGTGATATAGGAAATTTAATATTTTTAAAATAATGTGGAAATGTCAAGATAGCAAATTAATTCCGAGGAAATTTTAGTTAAGATTAAAATTAAAAACTGTAGGTGTCTGTGCTCAAAATCAGCTGCAATTAGAGGATATAATGTAAATATTATGCTACGAATACCATCAACAATGAGTATTGCGTATATTCATACACAACGTTATTTCAATGCATTATTGGATTTCTGGCAGCATTTTATTGAACTACAGGATATTGTTCTGCGAACTTCATTGACAAATATTCAAGCAAGTTATTCTACTTGTATTGCTGTTCACGATTCTGAGGTTAATACAGCAGTAAATTGAATAATAGAATTTCAAATTATCTTTTTTATCCGTATCCGATATGATTTGGATAATTTTTTTAATTCCTTCAGATGAACAGTGACGTTCGAAGCAGGATAAAACTAAGTGTGAAATTGAATGCCCGTGTACCATTATCCTTCCACTCAATCAGTTGTCTGATCAAGTGATTCTCAGTGAAATTGCTCATATTCGTATTACCAATCGATTCCAGTTAGCATCTCTCATTTCCAACTTCCAGGATTTCAAAATTGGCAATATTTTTGGTCCGTTGTTTTTCTAAAAATTTTTTTCAGTTCTTCAAGTTTTTAAAAATTCATTTTTCTCGAAAATTTCATTCCTTCCAGTTAATTAGCTATTTTTTTTTGTGCAAAATTTTCATTATTTTTTCATTTGCAACATAATCGAAGAAAGACAAGGATGGTAACTTAAAACTTAGGATATATATAGAACATAACGAGGATAAAATTAAGATGACGATGATCATGATTGCTGCGTCGATTGGATAACAATTGTTTGCACTGGAACATCAGTTTTCGAAGGCATAAGAATACCGAATAGCAAAGTTGTAGCACGCGAAGTACCTGGTAATTTTTTTAACTTATTGTTGGGATTCCAAAAATATGATCAAAATAATATTAAAACGATTAAAACGATGAAAATAAAAAAGAATTATAAGTAAAAAAGTGCAATATTTATATATGAGTTCAACAGTCAATTTTCCATAACTGTTGAAAAACAAGGAGGAAATTCCAGGATATGAAAAAGTATGTGGCAATATGTTCCAGCATTTTCATTTTTTAAGTTCGCGAAAAAATGTGTTTTCCAAGCCTTGTAATTTGTTCATAGACATTTTTCGAAATCTGGATATTTCTATTTCACACAGAGGTAGCAGTTTCATTTGCTTCCACAAGATATTATTTGGCCTATATAAAATGAAAACTTTTATCTATTTTGAGATATTCAGTTTTAAAAGTAACTGCAAATAATAAGTGCTGAGATTACCAGATTACTTTCAGGACTTCTACTCTTAACTTGAAATGATTAACATTTCGAGAAAAAATTTGTTTGAAAAAAAGAGAATAAATTTCAGAGAAAAAAGAAAAAATTTTAAACATATGCCGAACTTTTGTTCACTTTGATCTTCTTTTACTTTATCTTTTCATTGCTTTTTTTTCATTCTAAATTTTTTTCTTATCATTACCATACTGATCATAACTTCCAATATTTTTTAGTACCAGATGTAGTAATTACTACATCATTCGCCAATCTAAACATCAAGTTAACTACCGACTTTTATCGATTATTTCGCGGTTTTCTTTCGATGAATCTAGGCGATCGTTTAGTTTTGGCATCGGAAACGATTCCGGTTGAGGTTTTGCAAAAACCTGCGAAGCTTTATGCAAGTTTTCAATTAAAATTTTTTAGCTACTTTTGAAGTACGTCTTTTCTCATTTATTGCTTTATTTGTGAAAATTTTCTTGGCTTATTAGAAAAATTTAAGATTTCACCGTATCTAATTATTGGAAGCCACTTTTTGTTGCTTTTTTTCATATTTAAAGTGTATTCTACCGGTATAAATTCAAAAAATTCAGCGGAAACTTCATACTAATTTTCACACAGCAATAATAATATTTTTTTAGGAGGTCGTTGGAGCGAGCAGTAAATATGCATACTTTTCATTTCGGATGACACTTACGAATGTTGAGGTAAGTGCATTGTTTCTCAATTTGAGTATACTGATGAGAAATATTTTAGGGACTGGAATTTTTATGCCGTTTCTAAGAACTAAATATATTTTTTATAGTTTAATTGTTTTATAAAATGCGAGAATCCTTCTCAAGGATTTGTATCATTTGCTGGAGTGAAATTAAATTCTTCATGCATATTTTGATGTTTATATCGACAGTCAGTCAGAACTGGATTTAATTAGCGAAAGTATTGAACTGATCGATGCGAGATTTATTGGTAAATATTAGAAAATTGATACTTTATGAAAGGAATCATAAGAGTTTCATTAATATTCAAATAAATAGAATGTTTAATATGATTAATCTGACTTATTAATAAACAAACATATTTTTTGAAATCAACTTTTTAGATGAAATTATCAAATATCCGATGGATTGCAAAATGAAATTACGAAATTAAATTCCTTCCATGATCCTTGAATACTGCGATAATTTCCTAGTAGCTCAAGAAGGATTTATTTGATTTCGATTTATTTGTAACATGTTTTTTGCAGATGTGGAATTTGATAAGAGACCGAATGTTTTCCATTCAGTTCTGTTTCCCTTATTCAAAGGGGATTTGAATAGGTGCGTTTTATGTCCTGCGTTCAAGTTTGCCAGCATTAATACGCAAAATTGTGATGAGTTAGCTGCGTCAACTAAGATGTCATCATATTAGATTTTGTTTTTAATTTAACTCATATTTTTTCTTTTTTTAATAACTGTTGTTGCAAAGAAACTTTACATGAAAATGATAAATAGTGCTTAATCAAAATTAGGTCCACAGTAATTAGTGCAATGAATATGGTTACGAATTTTGAGTTTTTTGATTTATTAGCTAATGATCTGATTTTCGATTAAAATTTTATTGCTAAATGTATTTCAAATCAAATTAATATAATAATTTATGATCTTTTCCTTAAATTTAGTTACACATGTGGTACTTTATTACAGAAATAAACTTATGTTTGAAGCTCATATAATTTTTAAATGCGATGAAGCACCAGTAATCACATTGGTCTTGTTAAATACACGAATACTTTTGTTATTGGATTGGCTTAACGATATGAAAAATTTTATCCTTCTTCATTCCGATTTCATACCGCCAGGTTATCTGAGAATCAAAATTTTGAAGCATTAAAAAACGCAAAATAAAAATTATTTTTTAAGGATACAAGCATCACAAATGAAATTATAGCTTAACATTTTTTGCAGTGAAGGATGCATTCCGAAGCCATTGCACATACAATGAAAGCAGGAATTATTCAACGAGATCCACAAATTTGTGAGTCTGTGGAACAAACCTTTTCGTTAAAAATCACATTGAAAGAATGTGATTTGATACTTCTAGAAAGACCAGATTCTTTGTACAGTTTAGCTCTAGTTGCTCTACTACTGCTGTCTTAAATATGAATGATGCACATGAATTGCTGAATGTTAACTTAGAGATACAGGTGAGTTTAATGCTTTGGGTTTTTTACAATTACCAAAATTAGCAATAATTAATCTTCAATGTCTTCAATATATACATAAGTTAATGTCAATATATACATAAGTAATTATTAATGTGTATATGTATATATACTATATATACATATACATTAATATGATTTTGTAGCGAGTGAATGTAGACTGGTTTATGATGGCATCTGAAAGTGAAAGCAGATGTCAATTAACAAACGATTTCTCAATGACACTCAGTCTCTCAATCGAAAATGACGCAGAAGTCGCAGGGCAGCTTCCAAGGCTTGGACTTTCTTCAGTTATTCCCATTAAACATCAAGTAATTGTAAGTTTTCCATTGAGAGTAAGAAATAATATCTTTGCTTCCACTTTATTTAAAATCTTGAAGCGAGATTTCAAAAATATACACTCATATGTTAATTTGTTTCTCTAAATTAATATAGTTTTTAAAGGTTGAAATCACTGATATGGTGGCTAGAGTGTCATATCGAGATCTTCATATAATGCGAAATATTCTCGTTTCGTCACTAAATAGACTAAATAAATCGATTGAAAAAAGTTTTATTCCAAAACATAGTCCTGAATTGGATAAAAAAGGTAAATTCATATGAACACTTATCGGTTTTGATAAAAATTTTGTGGTTTTCACCGTAATTAACATCAATTCTGTTTCGTATTCAGCCCTATTTTTTTTTTTGCAGAGAGTGAATTAGTTAATGTTATCCGCATAATCGTTAAAGGCAGCCAGATTTCTTTTTGGTTGATGGATGACTTTCAAGGCACATTTTTTCCGCTTATTCGATGCAAATTCAGAAGTTTGTTTCATATTTCCATGAGTTGTTTTGTTCCTAGCTTTCACACTTGTTGATAACAGTGAAGTTTTCGTTTTTTCTTAACTGATTCGGAGTTCCATAGATTTGGTTTGTTTGTTATTGATGATTTAAAAAAAAAAAATAATTTTCTAATTTCAAAAGAATTTTATCGTTTTAGAATTTTATTTCAATCGATATCTGGAGAAGATTAATGGCTTTTTCACATTTGTCGCAGACTATTTTAATCAAAATGTTTTTGGTTGGGAACCATTAATTGAAGATTGGGATTTGAAACAGTTAATAATAGTTATAAAAAACAATACCGTATTTATGGATCTTTTTGCTGGTAAATATCAACGCTTAAATTTCGTAGTCATCACAGCACAACAGTTGAATAATTTCTTTATGTGTATTTGTTTGCGCAGTTACACATTTGATCATTCATTTTTATTGATGACAACATCCTCATTAAAATTTATGGAAAAATGACTCATGCATGCCATGATTATTTGTTCGTATTTCATTTTTTATTCCTACAAATCCAGTTTTTCATAATTTTTTAATAGAATTGGGTGATAGCAAATAATCACTGTTAACTTAACAAAAATGACTTTAATCTTTTTTCATTTATTACAGGCGAACATAATACTTTTAACATCAATATCACTCAAGCTTTTTTGCGACAGGCAATGCGTTTGAATTTGCAGTTATCTGAAATGAAACATTCTCTAAATGAAGATTTTCGGTGAATTTTAAATAGTGTTGGTTATGTGAAGTGAATTCACTTCACATAACCAACACTTTTTTTATGAGGCTGATCATAAAGCTTTCGAAATTGGCTAATACTGTGATTAAGTTCAGCAGTTTAGATTATATTGTCCTAAGGCAATCTTATAAATGCAACGTTGCTTAAGGAAATGTTGGTAAACAAAATTATACTTGGCATTAAGTACATCGTAATGTAAACAAAAGTTTTTAGTGGACTATCTGCGCGGTCAAGGTCGGATTATCTTCCTTATATTTTGCATAATGAAACGGGTTCCAAATTATGTTTCACAACAGCTGTGGATGAAGTTTTAAAAGCTAAATCTATGCAAAGAAAGTCCACAGCCAAATGGTATGAAACAGCGCCAGATTCTTCAACTACCTTCGAATTTCCCACAAAGCAGCTTACCATCGCAGTTTGTTTTCAGCTGTAAATAACTTTATTTTTTCATTTCGTTTTTGCTTATAAAATGAGAGATTCTGAATTAATCATATTTTCAAGGAAAATTCAGAAGAGATCCATCAGCTTATAGTTCATGTTGATGGTTGGGATGAAATATCTCCGGTAAACGTAGATGCAGTTGGTACATATTTTCGGTTGGCTAGATCTTCAGCTTCCACAGCTATGAATGTAAGTTGTTCCAAACTTCGTAAGATTGAAGAGCTTATTTTTCTGACATGAGCTTTATTATGACTTAGTTCATGTTTAATATTTCTTATTGCTAGAAAATGTTTATATCAATTTTTGAGAATAATTTTGGAACAAATGTCCGTTTGGTGATTGTGGTTACAATGGATAAGAATGGTCGAAAAGTGGTGACAATACGATCCGCATTAACAGTTATCAATCATCTTCCTAACTCCACTTTATTGTTTCTTAAATGTGGAAATTCGAAAGTTCCAGGTCTGTTAGGAATTTTTTAAATATGCTAAAACTATTCAATAATTTATGGGGTTATAATGTATTTTCTTAAAGTAATTTAGGATAATCAAGGAATTTTTTTTTTGAAGAAACATCAATTATTCGAATTGATCCGAAGAAAACACTGCATGTTCCGCTCAAATTTGCAAGCGCTTCAATGGCTGTCAAACCAGATAATTGGAATTATTCAAAGGCCCATGAGGTTATTTTAAAAAATAATTGAGAGCAATTTATTCAGTTTTCAAGACGAAAATGTTTTTTTTCATTTCAGATAAAATGGCAAGAAGCAAAAAGTGCAGGCGAAAGAATCAATAAATTGTTGAAATTTGAAAAGTTTGATGCGTGCTATTGGTAGTTTATAATTTTTTCAGAATTTTAATTTAACTTGATAGTTTAGATTTGAAATTATTTACTGTCTTTTCAAGTGAGTTATTATGTCTCATCTCTTTCAGGATGTGCTTATCGATAAAACGAGAACATTATCCGGAATGCGAAATGCTTTCTGGACATACAATAAGTTTCTCATCTCCTCTTTCTGTTCTCAATCTATTACCAGTTGATGCAGAATTTCGAATTGTTAATAGGAAGTATGCTATTTTTGCAAGTAAACAAATACAAATTACATCTGTGAGTTTTTTTTCATATTCTTAGTTTTATTTCTATATAATCTAAAGTACTCTTGACTATGTTTCCAAATTTTATTTGTGCGAAAGTAATTTTCATCAGTTAGGCTTAATAAATTCTGTAGGCAGAAGTATTGCTTTTTCCATTTTATCGTATTGAAGTTGCTAAGTTGCAGGTTAATACTGCTGAAAATATCAGTTTTGAGGTTGCTACTGATCGATTTGTTTCAGTTCGCGAAATTACAATCACAAAGTACATAATTCAATAAGAGATTGATTTTATTTGAATACTTTCTTTTATTAACTTGATACTGGCTAAATTGGAGTTTTTTAATTTAGAAATTTTTTTGGCTTAATTTTGCTTATAAATTTGAAATATTTTGAGAAAATTTGATATCATGATTTATCAGATCTTCATTGATGCAGCAAGCCGGTGATGTAGATCGTTTACATTTGCGCATGAAAGATTCGAAAAAACGATATTTGGATATGTATTGTAGTCTAAGCATTGCTAGCAGTGGAGCTATTTTGCTGGCTTTATGGGTAAGTTTCGCTTTCACTATTTTATTTTTCATCTCGTAGAAATTATACGATGAATTGATTTATCGCTCATTTTCATATGTAAGGAATCTTGTACTTCCCTCTGTTGTAATTTCGCTTTCTTTGTTAAGGTTCGAATATTTTACATTGTTTCAATCAGTTAAATGCTAGAAATTTCTAGTCTTTTATTTCAGGTACCATACTGGATCGTTAATAAATCCGGTATTCCACTCATTATCAAGCAGGAAGCAACAAATGATGTAGCTGCTGGACAAATGGAAGAGCATGAAAGTGCAAAGGATCGAAATCCATTAATGTTTTCATTTGCTAACGACAACTGCCCAAAACAGTATATCTTAAATTTGTTAATATTCTCATTTACTGATGACAGCGCCCTAAACATATCTGAAATTTGAAATTAGATCAAAAAATTCAGTTGCCTAAGAACTAACTGTGGAAATATTGGTAAATTTATAAAATTTATTTTTTGTAGATGTATTGTAAGAATCGGCCAGAATCATGCAAGTAATCAAAACTACAAGCCGCTGTTTGGGCCCAAGTTTCCACTTACAGTTGGACTACACTCCATGAAATTACGACTAGTTCACGATCAATATCCGACACAGTTTGTTTTTTTATCTCAAGATTTCTAATGTTTGAATATTTGAAAATAAGATCTTTTTTATTTATTAGTATGTTAGCATTAACTTTTGGTTTTATTCCTTGTAGGATCTACAATATCGGTGTAGAAGTACGGCAAGGAACTGGTAGATACAAAGATACTCAAGTTGTTATGCTTACGCCACGTTATGTACTCAATAATCAGACTTCCTTCGGACTTTCACTATGCCACATCGATCACATTGATGTACGTGATTTTGTCGTAATCGACAGACAGGTTCTTTTTAATGAAGAGATTAATAACATGAATTGATGAGTTAATAATTGCATCGTTCTTCTTATGAAGCAGCAATAGGAAGATATAAAAAGATTTTTAGTTCCGTACTGCATAACGCAAATGAAGAGTTTTTTCACATTTTATATTACTAAGAAATTAAAGAAATTTTTTTAGCAGCCAAGTCACTACATAAAAGTCGCTAGCAAATGCAACCTAATTTGGAATGAAAATTTTGAAGACAATCGAATGATATGTGTAAAACGTGATGATGTTAAATATTGGAGTCGTCCATTTAGAATCGATCTTATCAGCTCCTTTCACGTTACTATGAGGTTTTAAATTTTATTGTGGAAAATATAGAGCGAACATTGATCATTAAATTATGTATCAGAATTTGAATTATAAGACTTTTCTGGATTCGAACAGATATACAGTTTTAAAGATCTCTTATCATAAATACTATTATTACTAGTTATTTGATTACTTTATCGAAATGAAGCCTGCAACATATAACAATAACGCATCGATTTTTTAATTAAGTAATCAAACATTTTCCATTTAATATTATTTGAATTTTGGTAGTCGAGTTGTCTAATTTAGTATTTCCTAAAAACAAATATCTCTCTTAATTATGCAAAAATTATTTTTTTTTAATGTTTCATATTTATTTTAAAGAGATGCAGATGAAACACCTCAGTTTTGAGAGTTGAAGTGATACTTAATAGTGCCATATTCTACATTACTTTCACTGATGTTCGTTATTATCCACCACCAATTCAGCTAGAAAATCTATCTGATGTTCCTGTATTATATCAGCAAAAAATTGAAGGGTAAGGTGATAGTACACTATTGTTCCAGCATTAAAATATGCATTTGCAAAATTAAAGAGTTTAATATCTCTATTAATTTCTATTAAGTAAAATATTTAAGATCATTTCAGTATCTGAAAATTTCAATCTTTCATTTCTCATTATCTAATTTCTTGGCTCGATTCTTTCTTTTGCAGGATTTTCTTTTTCAGATCTTTCAGTTCTCATTTACGTACGATCTGCAAAGCAAGAAGTGCAGTAGATTATGCTTGGGATGATAATTATGCGGCAAAATTATTGATACTTCAAGTTTTCGAAAATAAATCCAATTTTTATGATCCGCAAAAACCAGGAATGGGACCGCCGTTGGTGTATACTAACGATGTTTTTATTAAATTCGTGCATTCTTTTGACAGGCAACTTATTTGTTATTTTTTCCTGAGATGGAGAATTTCATTTTTTTAATTTATTTATTTATACTACGATTTTTAATTACTTTTTTTTAAATTACTTTTTAACTTCTAAGCATATGTATTTAGCTGCATTCCTTTTTGTTTTTTTTTGTTAAATGTGATTAAATTTCATTCCTCGATCTATTTCGAATTTACGTAATTAATAAATATTTATTTCTTATATAACCAACTAATTTCAAAAAAATTGCAGGAAACCAAAAGACGGCTTCACAGATGAATTTGAGCTAGCATTGGAAGTGCTACATAAAGGAAAAGTAATACTTAATAAACTAAATCCCAACGACAGTAGCCGTAATCAATTATGGCGTTTCACAGAAGATGGTTGTCTTGAAAATATTGGAATGAATAATCGTGCAAACACGGGTGAGCGCTATGTGCTTGATGTGCTGGATAATGGTGGTTTTGTATTAATGATGCTAAAACGAAACTCGGCAAGGGATCGTTTTCAGAAATGGCAGTTTACACCGGCAAGAATTTAGATATTTATTTACCATACTGCAGAACAAGTTTTACGACTATAATTATAAAGTAAAAAATTTAAGCATATAAGTATGACACTATAAAATTGTAGTGCGTAATTAAGTGGATATAAAATTAGTTTTGAAATTCTAGAAAAATTTGTTTCGATAATTTATTTTATATTTCTATTATTGAATAAAATTTTCAGAATAGACAGTTACGTTGTAAAGTAGAAGGGATGTTTGTTGAAGCTCGCAAAACAGAAGTGGTACTTTCCGTTCCGAATAAAAAATCAGTACTAAATGAGAAAGGAGTTCCACTTGAACAGATATGGGAATTGCAGTCGCAACTTCCAGGAAGTGGCATTTTAGACGTTGAATGCTTTCACAGAGGACCTACTTCGGTTTCTTGCTTTCACTTTTTGTTGTTAATTTTTTGTGCTCGAAAATTTTTAATAAGTTTTGATCGTGATTCAGTCTCTTTCTCTATAGCATAACTTTGACTTATGTGGTTTTATAATTTTTGACAAAATAGCATAATTTATGGGTATTTTGTTATGGCGAAAATTTTTTTCTGTATTCAAGCTGTTTTGTTTTATTGGAACTTTGAATAAAATGTTAGGAAGCAAAATTATCAATGATTTCTATTATAACAAATAAACAATGACATTGCATTTAAAGGTAATCCGTATAACGGATCGAGAGAAACCATATGAAGCACACGCATTATATCGTTCTGATCAACTATTTCATTTGAAGCCATCATCTAATGCTTTTGAAACAAACTTTATCAATGTTTGGAATTTCGAAGTAAATGTTTCTATGCGAAATGGTAAGTTCTTACGGATTTTCACAGCCTTTAACATGCTACTTTTCAGAATTGTTAAAAAAATTGGTATTTACTCTATTTCATTGTAAAGACATCTAAAATATAATAAATTTAATTTCGAAGTAACTCGTTTTTTTCAAAAATCCAATTCAAATCATGCAGTTTGATTTTATCTTTTTAATTCAAATGACAAGGAATATCTGATGTTTATTTTGTCGGCGTTGCATATGATGTACAGTATCTTTTTAAAGATGTTACAATATTGTGGATTTTTTCAAATATTATTTTATTATGTTTTATTATAGTATTTTCATATTTCAATCCTATGTTGGATCGATATTGAATGTGATTGTTATAGGTATTGGACTATCTTTCATCAACGGCTATCATGAAGAATTGATTTATGCACGATTTCAAGGAATAGTATTGCATATGAATCGTCAGGGTCCAACATATCAAATAACCGGTAGCATTGAAGTAATTCAGGTAATTTTCTGAATTCGAACATTCCGTTTTTTAAAGAATTTATGAAGTTTTAATGTTTTACAAATTTCAGGCTGATAATCAATTGTTGACACGGATCGATGGCAGGTTTTGTATTGTCAACAAGACGTAACAAGTATGGAATCTGATCCTCTTGAGTCGCGTGTTTCGGTTCCTGCTTTGAAATTGGAAATGAGCTACACGCCGTTGGAACATTACGATGCATTTGACGTGCGTTATTTTCAAACTTTTTTGTATTTACATATTTAATTGTTATGTTTCTCTTACTTGCATATGTATATAAGCGAATAAAATAAAAATTCTTCATGAAAACGAAAAATTTTTAGAAAATATCCAAAACTTTATTTTCTGTTAGTATTTTTCGTTTCCAGTGTTTTCGATTGAAAATGTGTGATTTGTCAATGCAGCTCGATGAAACATTATTGTGGAAAATTGTCCAATTTGTGCAAAGTATATTAGCATACATTTTAAATTTCAATTTCTAATACAACAGTGCTCAGTTACTAGAGTAAAAAATATGTCTTTATTTTGGTTAACTGGCTGTTGAAAAGAAATTCGATGAATATTTAATTTTATTCGAAGTAAGTCTTCGGTATGGTTCAGATCTTAATCCTTCAAGATTTTTAATTTTTTAGAAGCAGAAGCTGCTGAATGCATGAAGCCTAATGCATTATTAAAACCACCAAACACAGAGCTTGATAAATTAAATCGGATGCAAACTCGTAGATGTTATTTTGGAACATTTGATTTGGAACTTGGTTCTGTTGTGCTTTCAGGTTGATTTTTTTTTTTTAATAATATGATGTTCCAAATTTTATTAATATTAGCGCTACTATTTAGTTGTAACAGTTGGAACGAATGGCCTGCTACCTGAATTGAGGAAGTTAAAACGACAATTCAACTTGAAATTAGTCAGTTTTGAAAATGCAATGATTTCTCTTCCACCGTTTCGACAGTTTCGGTATTTTGAAACGTTTTCGTTTCTAATTGAAACACTCAGCAAATTCTATCTCGGTTAGTTGAAAAACTTAAACAGTGAGTTATTTGTTGGTTTTAATTGGATCATTTTGCTCGTATATCTTTCTAGTCTTTCTAAAAATGAGATGGATTTATTTTTGTGACTGCGATGTATTTTGAAAGTAAACTTATATTATTTAACATTAACTATTTGTTTGGAAGAATTAAACAAAAGAGATGATAGGTTTACAGAAAATCAAAACTTGGTTTTTCAGAAGAGTTAAAGAACCAGACATTCAATATCATAGTAACGATGGATGCCTTCGGTAATCCTTTGGGTCTTGCTTCTGATTTGAAAGAAAGTTTTGAAGGTTTATTGTTCGAAGGGAATTTGGGTGGTTTTGTTACTGGTCTAGGATATTGTTTCACCAACAGTATATCAAAGGTACTTGCGAATATTACCATTTATTTTAAGAGATATACTCTTTATAAAATTTGATGAAAACACTTTTAGAGTCAGTAGAAAGAAGCATTTAAAGTCCCGTTATCACTTGGTAATTACCTGCCTTATAGTTCAGGTTACAGATATAAATATCTATAGTGCGGGCTAAAGATATAAAATCTATCATTTTATATTATTATTTATTAGATATTAGCTGATGATGATAATGGAACTCTTAAAATTCTTAAGTAATAGCTAGTAGATAAGCTAGTAGATATCTTTGCAAGGAAACACTAGATATCCTTGAATTTATTATGCAACTAAAATATACCTTTCAGGTAGCATCGTCAATGGCTACTGGTGTCGGTGCACTAACATTCGATGAGCGACATGAAATGTTGAGGCGACGAATGTTGCGTTGTCAACCGCAGACCGACAGTAATGCTGCTCTCACTCATCTTTATTGTGGTGTGAAAGTTAGTCGTTTTCTAGTACTAGATTTTGTATTTTTCAGTACGGAATATTTTGGAAATTTTATGGAATCACAGTCAAATGTATTCAGATTTTCATTGTCTTTCATTGCTTTTATAACATTTTCAGATTTCACAAAATTTTTTTGCGAAATTTCATAAATGATGGAAAAATGTTATTGAAAAAATCATTTAAGTTGAAATTCTCATTTTTTCAGGGTTTAGGTGTTGGTGTTTTGGGTGGCTTAACCGCTATTTTAACTAACACGTATAACGAAAGTCGTAAAGGCGGGCTCACTGTGAGTTGATTTTTGAAATAAAATTTTTTAGAATAGCTGAAGAATTTTGGTTACTTGATTCAGTTTCTTCTCATGTTCTTTCGAAGGGTGAGTCAGAAGGTAAATTTACATTAATCTGAAAATTGCATGAATTATTGAATGATTTATTGTAATGCAGGGTGCTATGCGTGGGATTACAACTGGTGCTGTGGACACGGTTACAAAACCTATACAAGGAATTTTCGATTTGGTTGAAGGAACAGCTTCAGCTGTTAAAGAAATAGTTGGCGGTCCATCAAGTATATGTTAACTCATTTTAATATGCACAAATTGCTAATGTTTTCAAAGACTTCATTTACGCGACTAGTTTTTTTGCCTGATTTCATTCAATTTCCAGCCAGAAAATCTCACTTTCCACCACATCGTATCCGATTACCACGAGTTACAATGAATTTACAATCGCTTTTACCGTGCTATTCCGAAGGGCTTGCCTACGCACAGCTAGAGCTTTTAAGAATCAATGGATTCGCTGCAAATGAAATGTAATCTTTAAATCAGAAATAATATGTGAAAAATTTTGAAATTTATCTCTGAAAAAGCATTGTAACGTTTGAAAGACCTATATGGGTGCATATCAACTTTATTTCAATTCATACTGCTTAATTTTAGGATTTTTAATTCATGTGATTTGCAGGTTATTTGATGTGGAAATGTTATTAGATCATAAAACAATCAGAAATCGAATAAAACAATATGCTTTGGTTTGTTCCGAACAATGTTATATTATTCGACAAATTGATTTGGAGCCTAGCAGTGTGGTGCAAAGGATACCTTATAAACAACTTAAATTAATTCAGGCAGTCCCTGTCAGTGAAAAAAATATCTTTTTTGGAATTATAGGTATGTCTTCCCTCTTTTCCATTTTGGATGAATCAGTTTCAAGTTGTTATAACTTCCCTTCAATCCTATAAAAATTAATTGAATCATAACTAATCTTGCATTGCTGTGTAGAATTTTATTAAATGAAAACATTGTTTTATTAATTTGACATTCGACCCTTACTAAAACAGCTTTTTGAAAATCCGTTGAAATTTTTCTTCAAAAATAAATGTTTTTTTTATCTTTATGAATGGTTTTTCTTAACGAAAATCGAAAAGTTTCATGCATTTTGAAAATTCAATCATTCTTTTCAGCAAGTTACTTCTGCAATTTCATCCCAGCAAATAAAAGTCACAAGAAATTTTATTAGATAAATTATTTTTTTTCCAGAAGTGGTGCTAGAAATTTCATCTGGCCGAAGGCAACATTTGCCGCATATATGGTGTAATCGTTTCGAAGTTGCGAAAAGACTTTGTGAAAAAGTGGATCGGGCTAAGCAATTGCACGATCATGGAAAAAGAACATTAAATACTGTAGATGACTTCGATATTCTTTGAAAACATATCTTTGAATGATACTTTTGCATTTTTTTGTTAAAATTTAAAAATTAGATTGTTGGTTCTTTGAATAGATCCTTGGCGCTTTTATTTCCTATCACAATTTTCTCATTGTTTATCCAGTAGTTTTTTTTTTTTATGAAGCATTCGAAAATTTTTAAGGTTTGAGTCACTTGTTATTTCTTCATGTTGAACAGTATGTAAAATTAGCAGTGCCATAGATTGGGCAAGTAGTATTTAGGGTTACGTTCAGCTGTCGAAGCTTGAAACATTTTTGAAGATTCAATGATAATATGTGGTGAATGAATTTCACTGAAAATTTCAATTTTTTACCCCCATTTTATGATATTGCATGTTTTATGAAATTCTTCGCTTGTACAAAATGCCTCTTTCTTATTTCTGAATTATTCTTTTTTCTATGTACTCAATAACATACATTATGATCTCAAACATGCTTAATGTCAGTGTTTGAAATCTGCAGCGCTTCTTAATTTGGTGGTATTATAATCTTAAACATTTGATTGTGTATTTCACCTCTTCTGTCATTGGTTTTGTATTTCCATATAAGTTTGATGTCGAGAGGGGAATGAATCGTTTCTAATTCGAAATCGGATAAGGAGGATGAAAAAAGACAGGACGAACTTATAATGTTTCATTTTGGATGTTTATTTCATTTTGATGAATATGCAAGGGATTTTTGGCGAGAGGAGGGAGGAAAAACATTTATAAAATTTTGGATTTAGATCCTCATTCATTTT
This sequence comes from Dirofilaria repens, assembly GCA_008729115.1. NCBI lineage: Eukaryota > Metazoa > Nematoda > Chromadorea > Rhabditida > Onchocercidae > Dirofilaria > Dirofilaria repens. The sequence continues at coordinate 1,079,052 of SNRZ01000001.1, read as the reverse complement.
GCAAAATATTTTTTCAAATTATTGTTTATAATCAGTATTAAAAATTCTTCTTGTTTTATATGAATGATTATCAGATGGATTGAAAACTATCGTGAATTCTTGCTAGATTTTTGTGATTTGATCGTTTCTACTCTACGTGTGTTTTTTGCTCAAAGTATTCGTGTTTAATTACAGCTATCGAGTCTTGTTTTTGAATTCTTGTCTCAAGCAAGAACTGAGATTTTCAACAATTCTCGTGAATTCTCCATGTTTTTGAAATTATGCTTCTGCATTTGAAATTCTTCAAAATATCGTTAAAAGAAATGGTTTTTATCGCTTCACTGACATTAAACAAGCATCGGTCATGTGAACTGTTCATTGTACTGATTTATGTGCCTATTATATGGTGCGCTTTGAGAAATTATAATATTTGTTGTGTTTATTTGTAAATGGGAAATCTTTTACATTCATTCATGGTTACTGCAAACTGTAATAAAAATTTTGAAATTAAATTTTGTCTTGTTGTTGTTAACGTTAGCAAGTGCATTACATCTTTGTAATAAATATATGTTTTTCTGGAAGTTAGCTATTTATTATAAACATTAATCTGTTAAATTTAGAATTATTCGAGCTGTTCTTTCTTGATGGTGCACAAATCTCAAGTAAATCAAATAAGTGTTGGTGACGTTTGTTTCATAGTATTTTCGATTCTCTTGCATCTTACCGCTATCGTATAAATGCATAACTTGCAATCCATCAACCCCAAATTTTACTAAGAAGATTAAGCGCTGTACAAACTTCGTTCATTTTTACTCTTGCAGAGGCTCCAAAATCAGCGAGGGATTCAAGTAAATCGCAATACCAATCACTACTATCTTTGATTATATCTATTCCACTTATCACCAGCCCAGCTTTATGACAATATTCTGCTTGAATGTCATGAACCATAGCACGTTACTTCAACACTGGTATATCAAAACTGCGCTCATTAAATGAGACTTGTATTGAGGATTATTTATTTGCAAAATGACTTCTAAATTCTATCTTGAAACAGTTATGGAATGAAAGGAGACTGATTTCCGTTGTAGTCAATGAAATATGATTTTTCTTGTCGTGATTAATTTTTCAGGAAATAGCTAGGAAGTGTTTGCTGTGAATTTATAATTTTTTCTTTATGCGGTTGTTGAATAAGTTCTTCGAGAAGCGGTCGAAAGAAGGTTATGGTAGGACAACTTTTATAATCTCATTATTCTTCACCGCTTTTTCCACTGGTTAGTTATCTGTTTTCTTAGAATTAAATTGTACCTGGGCAGCTACGTCATCAATTTTCTATCAGTTTCATGAGCTAACAATAAACACTTCTTGTCGTAATGCAAAAAACAGGATTTTTAGGCTCGTTATGAATTTAAATGTTTGTCCATTCTCGTATTTCGATATTTGCTACAGAAAGTTTTACTTGCAGTATTTATGATTTGGACAGAACAAGAACAGAAAAAGCGTCGTCAAGCTGGCGTTAAAGAATATATTCGAAAACTCCAAGAATAAAAATGAAAATTGAGAAATTAACCGGAATTATGTACTTATATATAAATTGTTTCGTGTCCAGTTTCTGTATGGTTTTTTTCCATATCAATGTTGGAATAATTCTTTTGTCCTTTTGATGTATTTATTTGAATAATATCAAGATAAGTGATGTTTGCAATTATAAATAGCTTGATCGGAACATCATTTTTGAACTCTACTTTAATTGTTTGCTTCTAAACAGATATAATTGATATAACATGTCAAGCAATTATTGTCTTTGCTTTATATCTTTGTTATAAAATAACTTTAAATATATATTTTTATAAATTTAAATATATTTTTAATTGCTTTTCCAGATATTCGGATTTTCCTTCACTGCTTTCTATACTTTCAGTAAGCTACTGCACAGAATATAAATATTTTACCAGTCATCTCTGGATTTTTATCAAAAAAATGGAGTCATCAGATAATTTCAAAAGATCACTGTTTTAATGGAAGAAGAACACTTCATTATCAAATATTAGTTGGCATTATAGATATGGTGTATCGGTTTTATTTGATCTATAAATAGATTAAAAATAAAGCTGAAATGCAAGTGGTAAGACCTAGTTTATACAAAATGGCCACTTCAGCCAGAATAAACGCAGCCTTAGTTTCAACTGACACTACGAAAGTGGCTGCTGCAGTCCCAGCAATTCTATTACAATCTGATCATGGAAATAGGTAATTATTTATTCTTATAAGGAATATTGCGATAATTCATTTTTTATTCAGATAACTTGTAACCGTTTTAATTTTATTTTTTAAACTTAGATTAATTAATAGTCTTCAAATTCAGCATATTTTTCTGTTCCGGTTTTAATTTAATTTAGATATGATAATTGCTCAAAATTTGAGATACGTTTCGGAGATATTTACTGATTTACTAATACATATTGAATATTTATGTAAATAACAAACTTCTTTCTTCTTAATATTGTCGTGAAACTTATTGTATGAGTACTTCTTAGTGTGCATTTTATAATCCATGTTTTCATTTAATGTGACATGTTTTCATCATTCAATTCTATCACTTTAATTAACAGTTTAAATCAATACTTATTTATCAATTTTATCTTGCATACGATATCAAGAATTTCTAAGATCAAATAAGTTTTTTGTTTGTGATGTATTCCAGAAAAGGAAGTAGATGTTAAATTTAGTTAGTTGTTGCCTTTTGGATTTTGTATTTAGCACTTTTTAGCATTTCCAAAATTCATAATAAGAAATGGAAAAAAGATGTCGTATATCTTTACCAGCTAAGTCGAGCATCATCATCTCCTAATATTTCACCATTCTGTTTCAAAGTTGAAACCTGGCTACGAGCAAGCGAACTGAAATATGAGGTAGAATACACTTACATAAAATTTTTTTCTTTGGCAGTCAAAATGTTTATTTATTTTGCAGTAAAGAAGAAAGAAATGCAATAAAATTAAGTTGTCATTTTTTATTGTTATACTTATCATATTTCCTTGCTCTCGAAATTTAAATTTTATAGTTAATTCAGTTCAGACCATCAGCGATGTATTAGCAGATTGATTTGATTTGAAGAATATATATCATTTTCAAATCATGAAGCAGTTCATATCGAGAGGATGCTGAAAAATAGTCTATTACTTAAAAAATTTCTCTGTTAGGCTTCTTGTCTTTAAAAAAAACTCTTCAGCTTCGTGTTACTGGAATTTTCAACCATGGGAAAAATATTTCCCGTTTGTGGAGTTGAATGAGAAAGAAAATTGCTGATTCACAACTCATAATAGAGCAACTGCAAAACATTTCAATCTAAAGGTGAAAGAGATTTTAACTGCTATATTCTCTCATAATTGCAGAATTATTAGATCGTGGTTATCTGAAATATTATGACGCATATTTCGAATATTGCCAATTATTTCAGCAATGATACTGTCATTAACAGAGAATGTTGAAGCATTTTAGTTTTAATTGACTTTTATTTTTAGGATGGGTTGGAAGAAAGGGAAGTTGGTGTTGCACGAGCTATCGATCGAATGATTGAACGCAATACCTATTAGTAAGTCTTAATTTTTACTAAAATTAGAAAACATATGAAAAAAATACATATAATGATAATATGGGAATATTATATTTAAAGTTACATAGAATGTTTGCATGCTGCTACACTCATTTTTGACTGAGTTTTTCTAGTTTTAGCTTGTTGCTTTATTTCATACTCGTAGAAAATTTGTCTAAATTTCTACAAGAGTTAGAATCGTCGTTTATCAAGCGGTGGTTTATTCGTGGTATGATGTCTTCTTTCCATAGCAAGGTCATATTTGCAGTTATTTTTTTAATCAATATAAAGGTTTATTTTATACTTTCTTGATTTTTCTGGATTTCTTTTTTGCATGAGAGTTCTGCTTAACTTATTGAACTATGTAGTTCTTCAAAATCGATGTATTTCGAAATGTTTGATTTAACAGCTTTTCCTTTTTTTATTTTGTCAACATCTCTTTAGAAGATTTATGGCTCATAAAATAGGTAAAATTAATTCAGATACATCGGTCATTCATAGATATGGGCATCAATAAATATTCGCGAAATGAATCTTATTGATATGCTACTGAAGGATATTGCTGCGATTGATGTAATTTTAGACGATAAAAAATTCTTATTTGGTGTGAAACCTACTACGGTATTTATGTTACTCTTTTCAATAAATTTGTTGCATTCATAAAAGATTGTTTATTGAAGTAAATATTTTTGCCAATATTTAGAAGTTGTGAGTGCCCAAAATTTAATCTCTTCAAATCCTTATTGTTCAATTAAATAATTTAATTTTACTTGAATTATGAGATTGAAATTAATATGTAACTAGCAATTAATGTTACTTCTTCATTACTTAAGCAAATGCAATAACATCAAAACTTTGCTCCTTTGCAAAACAAAGCTAGTTAGAATGTAAGTGTTAGATCATTTATATAAATATGATACTTAAACTGCATCAATTTAATTTTGAAATACAAAATGTAAACTTTGTCTGATCTTATAGTCCGATTTCACAGTCTTTGGACACTTGGCTACTTCATATTATTTACCATTTCATCAGCCGATAACAGATATATTAGATGATAAATATCCGCGAGTCAAAAGATTGATTGAACGAATGCGGCAACATTATTACCCAGAATGGGAATTTAACACGTAAAGCGATGAACAAATTTTTTGTTAAATTTATGATACGATTTAATGGGAATTTTATGTGGAATTCTTTGTTCATTTTAATATCGTATAAAATGAACTTTCCTAATTAATCTGTGTTGTAGTTTCCAGTGAGTTTTCAATGTCATTTCATATTTGTTAGAATTTATTATTTATTTTGTAGAATCATTAGAATAATATTTCTACGTATTCAAAGAAAAGTATTATAGTAGCGGGCACTTTTGAGGTTTTTCTTAAAGTTAGGTCTGCATAATATTGACAGCATTTAGGCTATTATATTTGGACATTGTTATGGAACGTGAATATCGAAAATAATAAAAGTGATTTACAAATGATTTAAAAAATAATAGTTTACGATATTAAAAATAACATCATTTATCAATCAAATAGCAAAGAATGAAAATAAGAACTAAACAGAAGTATTTTTTTGGTAATGATTTTCACGATAATCCAAGAAGCCATATTTATTAATGTATTATTTAAAAATTTTTCGTCTTGGAATTTGAAAGTTTCCGAATTAAAGAATTTCATTAAGCTAAGATTCCTGGTAATTTGGAATTTTTATGAAACATTACTTAATTACAGACTCAGTAAGATTTCCGGAGAATCTAAATGAAATTTAATCTGTTAACATAATAGCTAATAAGATCTGCTTTTCTGTTGAGCAGACCATGGATTTGAATACATAAATTGAATCTTCTGGAAATAAAAAAATTATATGAATACATAAAAATGAATCTTCCTAACGATTCCACACCATTATAGGAATTTTCATCTATAAATTTCAGTCATAAAATAGGATCATCTCGTACTTTATTCTTCCATAATGAACTCAATGATGAAGCTGCTTTTTTATTTATTTTTTCTCTTTTCTTGATGCTGTTCGGGGTCCCACTAAAGCTAAGTTTTCGTTTATACCGAAGTTAAGTGTTTAGATATGGGACAAAAGCACTAAAAAGAAAAAACAAATAAATTGCTTTCCTGCTGATAAAGACTAGAAGAAATGAAAAATTTCATTAGTGAATTTTAAGGGTTCTTTCTATATATGTTAGGTAGTATTATTCATCTTCAAAAAGCATAAATTGTGAGAAAAAAATTGAAATACATTAAAATCTAGAACGATGGAGAAGAATTTAACAATGGTAGAGATGTAAGGGATTTTTGACTATTATTCACATATTGACCATCTGTCCTTTGAAGAAGTCATTATCGAAAACATTTGAAACAAACACTTTTTTCAATAATCAATCATTTGAAGCTTGTCTATTTGATATGCTTTTTTTTCAGCATGAATTATCTGTTTAAGTCAAGTCCAGGGAAGATATGATGGTAAGAAGTTTCAATTTCCCATATCTTTTATAATTAATTGTGGCCTCTCGAAGATAACTCAATTTATTAACTGTGTCAATTCATTGATATAAAATGCGCTTCATTATCTCAATTTCTCAAAAAATATCAGAATGCCTGTTAAGCCTGCTTACATAAGCATTCACACATCGAGAATTAAGAGAATTAAGTGCCATTCGATAACCCAGCAGTTGGCATCATCTTTTTGAGATTTCCTCATACCCTATCATTGATAGGATATAAAAATTAGCCTTATCATAAATTTTAAATTAAGCCAATATAGATAGATGGTTGAAACGACCTTTATATCATAGCACATGCTTGCCATGCTTTTTTGTTAGCCATTCAATTTTCATAGCATTAAAAGTATGCCTTGGCAAAACACATGTATATGTGCCATTCAGTATCGTGCAATTGAAAAAAATGCTGTCGTTATTGTCCCATAAAGCATATTCATTTTACTTGCAATTTAAAATTCCTTTTCAATAGCAGCAGAAGTAGCAAATGACATTCGTTTTCTCTTCAACTTTATTTCATCAAATTTTCTAATCTTATTTTTTATAAAGTGCCTTAAAAAAATAATTGCGTCCCACTCTTACCCATATATTTCATCTTTTACCCCTGGTTCTTGAAATTCTTCTTACTCTGTCCCATCTACTTCTTGGATTTTCAATCATCTGGCAGCTTATCAAGTTTAACAAAAAGATAGAGTTAGCAACTTTCACTTCATTTTCATTTTCTACAGCTTCCCTTTCAGCTCTCTCGGATATATCTCCTCATTCTTCCTACTATTATAGCTGCTTGTCCTTAATTTTTTTATAAGTCTATGATTTCGAAAGAAAACTTTTCATCTTTGACTGTAGTTGACTTGACTATGAGATACGCATATGCTCCTTGTTTGATCTTTTCGTTCTTTTCTTAGCTCGAAGAAAGACTAATTCCTTTTATTATTAATTTACTTTCTCTCTTCTTATTATCAAATCATTCAAATAAGTAAAAAAAAGAAAAAAAAACGGGTGAAAGAATATAAGGAGAAAGAAAGGGTTTATCTTGCAACTCATAATTTTTACGATCAGAGATAATTCAACTTTGGTTTTTTTAAGATCTATTTATTAGAAAAGCTGCAGTTGCGATATTGATAATGTATTAGAAATTCACCGGTAGAATTAAATTAACTACTGAATATTTTTTTTAAAAATGAAAATCCGAACGATCTTTTCAAAAGATCTTTTTTTTTCAAAAGAATTTTTTCCAAAAATTTAAATTTCCAGCTGTGCATATTTTTTGCAATTAAAACTTATAGATTTCGCAAAAATAATCAAAGACCTGTTTTTAAAGACATTTCGCTTCCACTATTTCAAGAGAGTTCTGCAAATTTTCTCCGTGTAAGATGTCAGCAGTATTTGAAAATATAAGGAATTAATTTTCTGATCTTTATGCTTGCTGCTTGTAAGCTTTATCATTTTATCTTCACATCATTTTATGGTAGTACAGCAGTTTTTTTCCAGATTATTATTGGACTCATTATTTTAATATATACATCTTTAGAATTCTCGTAAAACATCTGAGAAGTGAAATTGTTTGAGTAATTGAAAATTCAAGGCGAAGATAATTTTTAGAAAAATTCTTTGAAACTAATCAAAATTAAGTTTTCATAGGTCCATATTTTTGCAGGAAATAATTGACAAAAGTTTTTCTTTAACAAAATCTTTTACCGAGAACCTGTGCAAAATTCAGCAAAGAAGGATGAGGATAATTTTACTCGAGAAAACATGAATCAGAAGTCATTTATGCACTAATTAGAAATAAAAGTAAAAACTTAAATCCGTAACTTATCCAAGAAGAGTTTATGAAATAATTTATATAGTATTATTAAAAAATAATGTATAGTAATGTATATAGTATTAAATATAGTATTTACATGAAACGTCAGCTCATTATGAAAAAACCCAAAGTTACTGTTTACCTTTATTGATAGGAAAAGTTTCATGCAAAAGACTTGTCTGTCTTTGATGAGCATATTTCAAATGCTCGCAGCAGAATGACTACTTAGACATGCCAGATGTTTAATGTCATCAATTTTTTTGAATTATTTCTGCTTGAGAATAATATGTAAGTTGTTTGATTACACCTGCAACAAGGCAGTCATGGCTTTCCTTATTTCCATTTTATGTAAACTCAAATACCGAATATTTCATGAATTGTCTTTGATATACTCGGAACGAATTGTCATTTAAATTCTAATCAATTTTGAATGGATAAAAAAAGACAATTGCACTATGTGTCTATTACGGTAATATCTTCTGCAAGTTATTAATGGCCGACAAATAAAAGTGAAAAATTAATTCGAAAAAATAATCTTCCATCTGACAGGGACTGTTCAATTAATTTATTTTGATATGTTTGTCAGAGTGATAATCTGATAGAATGATGAAAAAATCATGAACCTTTTGGAAAAGATTTAGAATATTATCCACAATTCGCCGAATTTTTAATATAGCCTTCGTTTTTTTTTTCCATAAGAAAAACATATCTTATAAAAATTGGTCAATTGACGCCACCACGATCTACTCATCTGATTAGGCGAGAATAAAATAAATGAATGAATTCATATCCTGCAAATAAATAATGAATGGATAGAAATTCAAAGATTGATTTTTCCTCTCAATGAATGTTGTGCTGTCTTGCATACATCATGCTGAAAGAATTTCCTACTTAAATCTGTTTCAAGTGGCTTGCAGAATGATGAAAATTAAAACAATCATTAACAACACATTCTATCTTGTCATATCATTGAATTTATATAAAATTAATATTTTGTTAATTAGAGAACAATAAGAGCGAATTCATAAAATATAAGCAATCATTTATTAATCTTACATTTATCTTTTACAATAAGCAAGTAACGAAAAACTTCAAGAATATTTTCTTAAACCATAGTTGGACAAATCCATGCTTGTTTGGATTTGTTGAAGAACATTGTTCAGATGTATTTTCAAGATGATCTGGATAAGTAAATTATGATACAAAAACTTTTGCTATTAAGTTTTCATCTATTTGCAAAAATAGCTGCTTCAATGTCAATTTGTCGCACTTCCTATTGAAAGTGGCATTGGTGAAGTGCACTTGTATTTCTTAGGTCGTTCTGATTCACTTTAATTATTTCTTACGTATCATTCTTTCCATGTTATCGACTTTCTTGTCTTTCGTCATTCATTTCATATTAAAATTAAAATTGCCGGACAAAAATTAAAAGCTAAAGTTAAACTTTTGAACTTTACTCACTTTTATTTATGAGCCTATTTTTATAACTGGCATTAATAAAATCATTGATGATTATAAATAGTGATGTGAAAAATGAAAAAAAAAAATTGAAATGATTTATTTGAGGAAATAAGTTAATGACGAATTTCTGTATCATTGATTAGAGAATTTATTGACACTAATTCATTCACTGCCGTTTAAGCCTCAATCGCTTTTAAATGATATGTAATAACGAACAAATATTTTAATAAAAATTACATAGCAGTAAATGACAACTGATTTTTCCTTATTTTTGCATAATATTTTTTCCTATCTTTTGAAGCCGAGAGTTGATGTTAAAAATTTTCGAATTAAGAGATTTTTTTGAATGGTTAGGTAATTTTATTAAAATTAGAAGATTATTTTATCATAACATATTTCGGTATGGGGCTTAGTGGAATGAAGAAAGACTTCTTTTTAATAAAATAATCAATTTCACTTCATTGCCAAAACAACTGCTTGTAATGCCACGGTGATTATCATTAGGAAGTGATATAATCTTTTCCTTCATTTGAATCGCAGTTTTGTACCGTACTATAGTGAAAAATCTTCACTCCTCTTCACTCCTTAGCAACTTTCAGCTAATAGATTTCTGCTTACCTTTTTATTATTTCTAAATAATAGAAGCTTTTGGAAATATTGCATTTCTTAAAAAAGTTCCTTTGGTGAAGTTAGAAATTCAGCTTTTTGCGGCATGTGTAGCATGTAAAATGAAACGAGAGAAAGCGCTTGCTTATGTTCTCGCCCAGATGTCTGGTTTTTAAAAATTTCAAAATTCAATTTAATATTAATTCACTTTATTCCAAATGATGAAATGAAAATAGTTAACTTTTTTCTCATCTCTTCAATCATTTACATAGTACTTATTCACAACATTTCCAAGTCTTAAACAGTATCAAAACACTTCAAACACTTCACCGATACAGTATAGTGCAGCAGCGACTCAAACTTTCATATTATAACATAACAAGAATGAATTGGAGTAACTAAAATCTATCGTATTAAACAAATGTGTTGTGTAATCGAATAAGCCTTGTTTCACTGAATTAAAATTACATGCAATTGAGGGAAAAATAGCTTGTATGCCAAAAATTTTCTTATTCTTCTGTTCCCATCATCTTTTTGTCTTAAAAATTACACTTGAGGCTCTACAACTGAATATTACCTAAAGACTTAATCTAATATAATTTATCAGCTGTCATACCTAGATGATATTTTTTAGTGAATGTTCTAATACTGCTATATTGATAATTATTGGATTTTGTGTATGCATTCAAGAAGTGATCTAAAAAATTAACAGAATGTGAACACTGATAAATAAAATTCATTGGAATATATTCGTTTATTAGTTGCATATAGAATTTGTATTTTTAAAACTCTTGAGATTTGATGAATCTTCAAAATATCATTTAGGGAATAAGAATAGAAAGCTGGTCGATATACGAATCAACTTTAAAGATCATAAGTATTTCTGCTGTTTGTTTTTAGCATTATTTCTTTTCTGATCGTGATAAAATTTGGAATGGGTGATTTTTCTTCCCAATCCTCACAGGTTTTTTCAATTTTCTGTACTTTTTTGTTTTTGTTACTTGGAATAAATCTCATGCTTGGGTAATTAGATCTTTATTACGATAACTTCAGTTAGCATGTTTACGAATGCAACAATTACAATATTAATGATATAGTAAGAATTCTAATAACGATAAATAACTCAAAGAAGAAGATAGCTAAAGATATCCGGTATGTCCCCAATTGGCCTCAGGAACCATCTAACCAAAATGATGTTGATTAGAATTCTTCGTCCCATTGAGACCATGTTGAGGTTATCAGATTATGGAATATTTGGAGCACATAAACATGATAACTAAAATAATTTACAACTTCTTGACTTACATTTCAGTTGTCCCTTTGATAACTGTTATCAAAGGGACTTCTTCGCTCTTTCAGCAAGAAGCATTTCTAAATTTAATTTGCGTTGTTTTTCGACTGAAATAGTAACATTCAATCTTTCTTTGTGTCTAGGCCCCCTAGGCCTGAATGAATGATTGACTTGCTAACTGCTGCTACATATTCCTTCTATAGTGCTAATTAATCGCACTGTATAACAAAATGATTTCTTAAATATGAGTTTTTGTTAAGTATGAGCTAAATAAAAATTTCACAAAGCATAACATAAATGAATTGATAATTCAATCTTTCAAAAATTCGCTTTCGAAAAGATGGAAAACTCATCTGGCCTAGACACCGTGAGAAAATGATAGATTGTGAGCTCTTTCATGATTCGGTAATTTGTGGTGTATGGCCATTCGTAGCTGCTGGAGTAATTTGTCTCGTTTATTCCGTAACGAACGAGACTCTAGCCTACTAAATAATTACTTGATAATTTCGTCGATATAACTTCTTAAAAAGATAAGCAGTGTTTTGGAAAGCGTTCTTGATAAGTTTTTATAAATCGGCAAAAGTGCATAGCTGTCTTTTACTTTGGGCAATTTTGTGGCAATCCATCTCAAAATTATTAATTGAATGTTAGAGATAAGATTGAAGTCTTCTATATTACACAAAATTCAGCTAACGTAACGATTATTATAAAAAGTAGCACACTATGTATTCCGCTTAAATAATTAGACGCTTAAAATTGCAACTGATAAATTAATGCTTTAAAAATTAACAGTTGCTGTTATTCGAACTTCTTACCTCGTACCTTGATTTACTCTTTGCTGTTTCGGTATTGAATTCATCATACTTAGATATATGACCACTTGATATTTAGAATTTGCCTCATCTAGTAAGTCAGCAGCATTACGTAAAGTTCGTGAATTGCTTGAAATCACTTTGTTTATTCATTTTGATAGAAGACTAAATTGAGCATATATAGTTTTCATAATTCTGAGCAGTTCTTTTGATATAGTTAATTGAGAAATAAAAATCCACTCAGTGTCGTCATACTAGCAAATTAGCCGATAGGCGCTATATTTATGAAAAGTTCTTTTTTTCGTTAGCCAGAAGAAAGCACTTTCGATTTGTTATTGAATTTCCTATTCCATATAGATAGACTATTCAGTGGGCAAAAAAATTTGCCATAAATAGGTCTATTTTTGAATTAAAAAATTTTTTTTCATAGCTATTTCGCTTTATAAATTCTTTTTACAATATATTAGCTTTGAGTATAAAATGATAATATTAAGGAGAATAATGAATAGAGTAATATTCTATTATTCAATCTAATTTCCCGGGAATAACACAAGAGTACCTGAGATAGGTAGGGCATATGCAGCAATAAAATAATGCTGCTAATTATGTGAATGAGTTAACTCAGCAATCTATTAAGAGGTAAAGTGTTAATTCCTCTTTTTCTTATCAATGTTAGTCAGGTTGCACCTTCACTTTATAAAATTATCATTCGAAACTAATCATTAGCAGATTGTTGACGTCATTAACAATATTGATGTAATATAATTTAATTATTCATCCTTACATTCAATTCTGCTGTTGCGTTATTCTCGTGAAAAAATAACCTATTAAATAGTAAATTTTGAAATCAATTCCTTTCACAATCATTCACTATTATTTTAGGACAACTACTGAATAAAACGCATTCCATAATAAATAATTGTTGGCGAATAGTGTGAGGCGAATATTGTGATGGCAGCGTCAATAACAATCGGTCATCCATCATTTTCGGCATTCAAACCGTACCTACGATTTTCTAATCAACCTGTTGATAACATAACAAGGTCTTTGTTATTTACCCGAATTATCGTTATTATCTGTTTTAATTTACTTTTATTAATGATACTATCATAACTGTAGTAATTATTCCTAATTATTTTCTTTATTAAACAAATCAAGGAAGGGCACGCATCATTCATCAAATATCTAAATCAAGGCATCGAGATTTCGATATTCACTCTTCATTAAAAATCATTATTAGCGCAATAACATCATTAGTGATTGCATGATAACTGGAAACAGTTTTTTGAAAATTTAAATTAATCACATATCGTTTGTGTGATAAGAAAAGTATATCGTTAAGGCGTTGCTGTTTGAAAAAATTTGCAATGATTGATGTTCCTCGACAAGGTATAATATATTGCTAATTTTATTTGCTATCGACACCTGTCATCTGACGCAATATATGTCTGTCGCATTCTTTTGACTTGCCAAATGAAAGTGACATCTGTCACTTTCATTTGGCATTGGGACCACTTATTCTAATTGCATTCGATGAAAAGCTCTTCAGAGAATATAAAAATTAATTAGTTGCAATAACCAAATGGCGAAGAAAAAAGATGAGAAATGGAATACACGTGAATCTGTTCGGAAATTTTGCCTCTCAGCTGGTCATAGCTTTAAATATTGCACTGTTTTATTATGCACCTACTAAGAAGTGGTTTGTTTAGAAAGTTCAGGACTAATGATTGCTCAGTGTTCGACGACTAGGAATTTTGTAGGGCTTCCTAAACCATCTTTCATCTTGCAGAATTGAAATAATTCTATAGTGATTTATATTCCTTACTTTCTGCAGTGTATATCCTCAGCCGTTTTCGTTTTGGAATATCTATGAAAATACAATGTTGTTTAAATCCTGGGTCTTTTGCTTTAAAGTTTTGCTTCTCAGCACGGCTTTAAACATGTTCAACATAATTGTAGTAATGGCAATACCACATATAAAACAACAAGTCTTGACAAATCGATGGGTTCTGTAAACATGGCTGTAACGACCAGGCGACGACAGCGAACAACTTTTACGTCGTGCAAGCGGATACATTGGAAAAGGTTAATTTGCATATGCTTGATCTCGTCAATAAATTCAGTACTTGATCACATAGTTTTTAATATCTTGATATATATTTAATCACTCTATACATGCGTGCCCGTTTACTATTGCGCTTATCAGTCTAATGATGACGATGCAAAAAAATATCGATAAGCATATGCTCCAAATATCATCCCAAGCATAGGAAGTTTCAAAATTAAAAAAACATGGAGATAATTTTGGAGAACCAAGAACTGCTCTCAACATACTTGAGGCTATGAAATTTCTGCATAATGCTCATTGTTAGTTTAACTGTTCCATTTGAAGTATTATTATGAAACAGATGAAACCTGTTGTATAATAGTCATTTAATAATGCTAATAAATAGCAAAATTATAAGTTTTGCGTTTATCATCGTTTATCATACGTTTGTCGTGGAGAAATCATTATGTGGGCAAAAATTATATTATTGTAATAAATATCATAAATAGCTACATAACAGTGATCTAAAATGCGTCAATAATTTTACCGAACAACTGAAGTTAACTTCTAATTGAATAATCTTATTTGCGCAGACTTGTGTAGCTTTAACTGCTATTGTTTCATCTGGTTTTGCAAAAAGGACCGTGAAAAAAAAAAATTTTTTTTTCAAGACAATTTGTTGAAAATATGGTGTTACATTTGTAAATTTATTGATGAAAATCCTGGAACTTCTATTTACTTCACAGATTTTGATATTTCTCTAGGAATACCTCACAGATCAATACATGCCACGAAGTAGACGTTTGTTGATTGCTCGATCATTATGTTTGAACGAAAGTCAGGTGAAAACGTGGTTTCAGAATCGCCGAGCCAAGGACAAACGCAACGACAAAAATGCTATCTTGCTCAGGTCTATTGCGCTTTCTCTTTTATTGATTTTTTTTTTATCGTTTCAATTCGTAATTAACATTCGGTCAGTATTAATTGTAAAGCAGTTAATTTGTTAAAACTATGAAAAATGCAAAATCATAATTTCAATTGAATGGAATGTGGGAATGAGTCAGAATAATTTCATTATTAATATTACCCATTATTATTTCTATACTTTCAAAGTATCCTTCCTCAAGTACACTGCTTGCTAAGAGGAGGAAAATGGAATTGTGAGAATGAATTCAAATTCTGATCTTCTGAAAAATAATCCAGAAAAATCAAAAAAACAATACATCCCAACAAGTAATTCATGTTTTGTTATATAGGCATACCAATTCAAATACATCTTCACCACCAGGCTCATCACCCGAAGTCAATGAAAATAACGCTGCATTGATCCAGCACTTATGTTCCAAATCATTCAACCATATGCAATTGACTCTTCAATGATGTACCAGATATTTCCCATCTTTGATGTCATCTCGTTTCTCGTATTGCATTGTATTCCAGTATACCTGATCTCATTGTTTATTATATATCGCTTCATATTATCATTTTCATCCCGATTACTGATGCTCACATTGCTGATGCTTATTCCATCTTTTCATCTTACTTTCGTTGTTTTCATTTGCAAAGTGAAGTGGAAATGTAAGCGAACTGGAAGCAGGATATTGGGAAATACCAACTAATATATATATATGGATATACATATATAAAATACTTCTCTTCGCTATTTTTTAACTATTTAAATTCATAAATTTTCTTTTGGAAAGATGTATATATAATTTCACCATTGAATCCATCTACATGTATGCATGAACTATTAAAACAAAATAATTATTCCAATTATTTAATTTATATACATACAATTCTTCAAGAAGCTTTTCATTTCTATCGTTCGATATTTACAAAATCACAAAATATGGATAAAACATTTGGATATGATAATGTCAAAAAATATTCTTGTTTCAAGAGAATAAAATGAATTACTTCTACTCTGTAGTAAAAGAATATAAACAAACAACTGGTATAAAATTTTTGAGAAACCTAAACAGGAATCTAAAAACTTTGGTATTTGAAGTAGACAATGAAGCTTTTTTTCTCTGAATACTCCGAAATGAGAAACAGAAATGGATTCAGGAATATTAGTTTTCTAATTTCCTGCCTTCAAAAACTATTTGGAATTTCTGAAATCCCTTTTCTTCATAAATTTTTCACCAATAGCGAGATATACACAGAGCAATGCTAAAAATTATTCTTGAAGTTTCTCCCATTTAAAATTATAGACTGATAAAGATAAATGACTGTACGAAAGTATGTTGCGCAAAAGTAGAAGTTGAAATGTAACAAACTACAACGTCTCACATATTAAATGATAAATTTAACAGTGCTAGTATAATGCGGTCTATGTGGAAACTTCGCAGAAAACCGCAATTGGATAACAAGACCAAGAAATAGTAAATAAAAAAGATCGATTATAACAACGCACTTAATATGCAAATTGCAGCAGTGAAGAATTCAGTACCGCAATAATAACTACGTGTTCCCAGTAAAACAAAGAAAACTTACAGAAATATCAGAAGCAAATCACAAATAAAACTTTACTTAAATCATTAGTTCCAAACCAGGGTAAAGCGAAACTAAGTGCATAATTCAATAACAACTTGAAAGAACTTGTTGCGAAAAAAAATTCTAAGAATTAAGAAAAAATTACGAAATCTCACATAATTTAATGTACACTCTGTAAGAATTTAACGTACACGGTAAAATGACTAGATTCGAATTTTCAAAATGATATGATTATAAAATTAGCCTCAATGATTTATATCAATCATATAAATCATTTTCAGAAGCGTGCGCATCATCAAATAATTGAACGGTATCATGTTTATTGGAAACGGATGATTCAAAGACTCGTTTCATCAACCGAATTTTCTTAATTGGGACCAATCCCACTTTTTTACTATCTCTCGAGCTGAAAATAAGATAAGTGAAATATTGTCTGCACATTTTTGTAGATAAAACTGAGTTTCCTAATTTTTAAAAATATATCGCAATTTTACATGAGATTCGGTATTTAAATTAACATCTTTCATTGAATAGCAATCGACATAACTAAGAGATTGATGACGAGATGTGAACTTTCTCAAAAATAACTTACTATGCCAAAATATAGCCAAGCTTTTGCGGTTGATATTCTCTAGGTGCAATAAGCAAAACGTCGCCACATTTAAATGACATTTTATCACTTCCTTCAGCGTCATGATTTTCTGTTGCCTAAAATTTATTGCCATCGTTTTAAATGCTGTCATATCATCCTATTATACTTACTAGTGCTTCGTAATAACCATCTTGTCCCGTTGTCCATTTTACTGATTCATCCATATTTCTCCCAATCGACTGATACATCAAATAAGGCACACTTATTGAGATTAGCCAAAACATCAGTGAAGGTAACCAACAAAATAAATTCGAAGAAACCAACTGGGATGGAGTTTCTTGTTTTGAAAGTACATCTGAATTTATTCTTATTGCAATTTCACACGATAAGCTATAGAAAGTTTTATAGGAACGACAATTAAGAATGTTTGAAAAACCAGTGTAAATCTGTTCTAGAACTGAGTGCTTAAAGTACTTGAAAAGACCATTTTGGAAAAATCTGTTATTTTCTTTTATACAGTCATTTAAAATCATAGGCAAAAGATATATTTTACAATCTATAAATACGATTGTACTTGAATTTTTCTGAACTTTTATCCATATTTCTTCCATTTCACCGTCACTACTGTTTCTCAATCTCAAACATTTCAGCAAAAGTCGCCAAATATATCGCAACCAATTCAGCAATGCTGTTGAAGCCAATAAATAATGTATCTAAGACTCAAGTATCATCAAATGAATGTTAAATTGTTGAACTTTCCAATATTAACAATGGCTTCAATTTTAAAACAATCAGCAATAGAAAAATGAAAAAAAGAATAGTTCACTGTAACGATTTTCGGCAAAATCTTTCTAGACAAAATCTTTCTATTTCAAATTGTTAGGAGTTAATTTTATAAGATATATTAAACTAATAAATTTCATTTAAACAATGAAAAAATGGGACAATTTTACGAACCTGCGTTTTCAGCTTTGCAAATTCATCCAATGCACCAATTACAGCTTGAAAGAAACTAAAAACTGCATGATGGGTAACATTGAGCACATCAGTAACAGAATTTACAGCAGTCAGAACGGCTTCGATACTACTGAAGGCACCTAGAAAGAATCCCAAGATTTCTTATACAATTTCTTTAGTTCATTTTATCTAGAGGTATTATTAAATTAAAAGATGTGATCTATTATAACAATGATAGGAAAAACCTCTTGTCGATTCACTAAAAAATCGAGTAATTTTTTCGTCTGTAGTGTAGCTTCTTACACTGGTGCAACTGAAAAAATAAAACAAAACAAAACGTTTAGGCAAAAATTATATATTATATGTTCGGCATTACATCCCCATTTATACCCTTCTAATATTGCAATCATAGCATGTATCGTCTTACTTCTAAAGAAATATAAAAAATAAGGATCAGAAGAACCATCGAATGATGTCCTAGGATCATCCCTTCTTTTCATATTGTCCATTTATATTAAAGGATGTCACTTTTAGATATTAAATGATGAGTAAATACGAACTAACTAACAAAGTACAATGCGTATGTGCAGGAGCTGAATTTTGAATTTGTCCTGTAGGTAAGGTTGAATGATCAACTCGATGTGGACATGTGAAAGATGCCATCCCGATAGACATCGGTCTCTCTGGCCAAGAACATCGATATTCATTGTTATATCCCTTGAATGATGATAAACGAATCAAAACTTATTGAGCAACGCCGAATCCTCAACAGTTCTCAGCATAACTGAGCACTCCGCGACAGGCACCGCCTTAGTATTTAAGAATTAAGACAAATGTCGCTAAAGATGAACAAATTTTAAGAATTATGACAAATTTAATTAAAAATGAGCAAGTTTTAGTGAAGCTAGAGATTTGACAATGATATTAGAGACACTCTGAATTATATATGTAAGCATCACGTTTATTATAGGTCTGAGCAATGTTAAATCTTAACTTTAACTAGCAGATATTATTAATAATGTGTATGGTAATGTTTACAATTGATGTCAGACAATGATCTTCAAATTTCGATAACTATAGAGAATGGATTATTCTTTTGTCGGCATGATAGAAAAATTGGCATGCATTCGTAATGAATAATACGCTTGATAAATTCATGCAACTTTATATTTGTAGTCATTTTGAATTATCTACGACGATGCGTTTAATATAACAATGAGGACTAAATATCTCAGAGATATCTAATGTTGGCTAGTATTATTTTCGGATAGCATTTTACCAGTTTTTTTCATTTTATCAGTTTAGCTGGAGTACGTAATGAAGCAGTTATACTTGATAAAGCGAATGATTGAAGAAATTGCGGAATGAGATGTATGATGTCTCGCTTGATTGAATGAACCATAGATTGATAAATAAAACTGGCGCTAAAGATGCTTAATTTCATGTCTGGAATTTTTGGAGTGATATCAAAAATCATGTAAGCCAAGTAAATGCTTGATTTCATAACGTTGAAGTCATCAATGTGTCATCAGAACTTACTATCCATCCAACACTAAACACTCATCTTATGCTGCACAATAAAGGTGCATATTTTAAAAGATATTTTTGCCAAATGTTTACTTTTGAATACAATTTATTATAGTTTAATTGTCATGACAGTATCATGATTTTTTCAATCATTGACACTTATCAATTGATATAAATCATTTCGTATTTCGAATAACGTAGTAAATCGTTGCTGGCACGAGCGTTGTCCTAAATGATTAAAATCAATTAAGAAACAATTCACTGTTCGCATTAGCGATGCACAAATCCATGGTGCAATGATCACAATGAGCATACTGTAATTAAAATTCTATCTAATAGCACAGTTATTCATGAGGAAACTGGAAATGTTTGGATGACAGGATCAAATCTCTAATTATTATTATTATTATTATTATTATTATTATTATTATTATTATTATTATTATTATTATTATTATGATTTATTAATGAGCAATATACTATCATTCATTCCTAGTATCATCACATAAATTTTCGTATTTTATCTCATTCGTAGAAATCATTTCACTATTGCTGTTCAGAAATACCGAGAGAGGTGATGTCAAATGTGGACAAATGTTACTTATCTCATTCTTCTATACCTTGTTATCCTTCGTTGTTTATGGGCATACATTCCACTTTTTACAGGTCATTCTTTTCATTCGATGCAATAGTTTTGAATTATTGCTTTTAATTGTCAAATTCTACTAGGACTGCATTAGTCGTGATGAATACAAAAGTGATCTAACACTAATATATATTTCTATAGTCCATTGAAAAATTGAACATCTGATATTCTGTGATCCAATAATCAACAGCATCGACGATAAAGGAAGATGAAAATATATTGACAGAAGCACCAAATGTCATATTTCAAGATTTAGCGACACGTATGTGATCCAAAAGAGATTTGATTATGGTCATTCGTCGAGAAAGAATGCTTATTGAGAAAATCATTTTAGTTTATCAGTTTGATAACTACATCTCTTTCTTTCAATCTTATGAAATTTACAGAATATCCCGGACATATTGGTGGCAGATGTATCGCCGGCTTTGATTGTGATCCTAATGGTCCACGAGTTTGTATAACACTCACGGCAGTGAGAGATTGTTTCACTGATTGTCCAAATGCAGCTGATGAAGGTCCTGCTTAATGTTCATGGTCCTAAAAACAAAAAATAATTAATTACGATGATAATTCATACCATAAATTGATTTACTACCAATGTTTCTTTTTACAGAATGTCCACTGAATAAAATATTATGTGATTCAAAAATAAGCCGTGGTTGTGGGAAATGTGTCAATGTAGAGGAGCGTGATACATATTGCGCGATCGTCGATGTTTATTGTTTTATTGCTAATTTCTCTCTCTCACTTTAGCTTGTCATTTTTTTTTTTAAATATATTGATGCTTAGTTTTCTTTGTGAGAGATCAGTTTATGGAAATCTTTTCTTTCCAGGGCGAAATATATGCTCAGAGGTTGAACATTTCAAATGCGTGTCAACAGACAATTGTGTTTTGCCTCATTGGATTGGAGATGGCATTGATGATTGTGCTGATGGCTCTGATGAAGGTAATAAAGTTATAGTAGGATTCGAAATAATTTTCAAGGAAAATTCAGTTTCGAAAAGTCCGAGTTTCCTATATTTAAAGATTTTGTTAAACTAATTAAAAGAAGACAAATACTTATAATTGAAGTTGATTTACTTCATTTTATGTTCACGCAACGAAGAATTACTGAAATTTGAATTCAGATTTCTCGTATATCTCTTGATATTTTTTACTCATATACTGAATTGTAAAATTTTAATAGAGCAATAAAAATGATAAGACATACAATTTCTAATACTATATTTATTTTAGACCTTTGTGCACTTCAATTGCCAGGTTGTAATCAAACCGGAATAAGTCCATCTATAATATCTCCGTTTAGTGTAGATGCTCCTGTTGAAAGTAATAACTAACAATTTTAATATCATTTTTTACTTCAACATCGCATGTTGCTATATGTAATTTTGTAAACGAATATCTATTATTGTCGTCAGTTTTACTCATTTGTCTCGTTTATAATAATCGAGTAATTTTTTGCATGATTTATTCAGGACCAATTGAAGGATGCCTAGAAGGAGAATTTCGGTGTATTACATCACACGAATGCATATCTATTGTCGATGTCTTAGATGGTGTTGAACAATGCAACGATGGAAGTGATGAAAGTATGATTTTTAATTTGAAAAAAGCAATAAAAGTAAAGAACAAAACAAGTTCTTTTTTTATAATATATTGAAATAAAAGTTTTATCTCAATTGTTTTTATCACTCACTCTTCTACTAAATATGGGTATGAATTTAAAGCGAAAACATTACAGATAAACGAAATTATTGATTTACATTTAGATTGCTGAAATAATCATATTTGCTTATTTTATCTCAGTTTTTCTTTGCTTTATTTCTTGTCTTATTTTCATATCAGTATTACCTTTTGAGTATAAGTAATTTTAATCATTGACTCGTTTATAAATTATTTATTGCGCAGGATACTGTAAAGAAATGATTGGAAGTAAAATGTGTCAGAAACCATAAGCAATGCAGTTTCAATCCGGCTGATGGTATATTTACGTGCGATTGTCCGTTAGGCTATTCGCGCACTTCTTCCGGTCTTTGCATCCCTTTTTTAGGTCAGTTTAAATTCCAGAAATGTTTCCTCATTATATTTTCTTAATATTTGATAAACTTTTTGAAAAGAACCTTCCTGAAAAAGAATTAATATTCAATGAAGAATATCTTGCCAAAATATAATGTGATATCAATTGATATTGCTGAAATATGGCAGAATTCAATTTCTGATAACTACGAGACACGAATCTCTTTTTACTCTTAAAAATCGACAACTCTGGCAGTGGATAGCAATTATATTTCAACTGGAGAATAATATTGAAGTGACCGGACAATGAAATAATTTAATAATAGAATCTCCTGTTTAGAGTCACAGAGAAAAATTAAAATAATTTCATTCAAGTGACTTGATTCTTAAAGACATTCTCAACAATATTATCAGCGATTTTAGTTATTGTAAGTTTGCGAAGAAAAATGAAACTTAATGTATTTCAGCCCCAGCTTTCAATAGCGACTGTTCCGATTTGCAGAAACGTTATCATTTTTTGGGATCAGGTTCGTTTAAGCTGAATGACTGGAGTTGCTCGAAGCCTGAAATGTGTCCTTTTATTGCCCGCTGTGAGATGAATCTATTTGGTGGTGGATGGACGGTAAGTTTCTGAAGATATCGACGACTTAATCAAATAAAAAGCTTAATATTTATTTAGTTTGCATATCTTTACTTTAAATGGAAAAATATGCACTTACATACAATATACAATCTCCTAAAATAAAATTATTGTCTGAAATTATATTACTTGGTAAACGACGGTCGAACAGTGCTAGTAGTTGAAGATAAATTTGATAAATTAAATTAGATATGACAAAGAGGAATTAATTTGCGCGCGTAATAATTGAAGACAAAATTGAGCAATTCATTTCCAGATAATCATGCAGCGCTTTAATACGTCACTTAACTTTGACAAAAGTATATTGGAATATGAAAATGGGTTCGATCTCGATAATTCAAATTTCTGGATTGGTTAGTCTTTATCCATGTTTCAATAAAATTTTATTGAGAATTCAGTCCTTTTCTCAATCATGCAGAATTAAAATCACAATATTTTTTAGTAAAAGACAATCCTAGACATCTGCGTAATGGAATCAATCCCATTCCAACTAAAATTTCGAAGTTTATCCACATATTTAATGAAGAATCCACTTCATAGAGCAATGGCAATAATAAATTTTAAACAATTTTATTGCTTTGAATTACGATAATTAACTTAATTGAGGGAGAGATGATAAAAGAATAATTATATGCATAATATTGTTAAATATACCAAATTCCATAAAGTCTCTCAATTTCAGGACTAGAGCGCATACATTACTTGACTAATCGTCCTCAGTGCACAAATGAATTACTTTTAAGATTGCGTACAGCGAACAATGGGCAAATAATTATAGTTTGGTATTCGCATTTTATCGTTTATGAAAGACTTCGTGATTATCGATTAAATATTGGGAATATCATCTATGGGAATGGTATAAATAGTATGTTTCCTTTATTGTCATAAATCAGTAAACTACATCATATTCTTTACATGCTTTCTTACAAACTTTGCTCAGATTCATTGCTTATGAGACATTTTCAGAATTTCGCAAATTTTTTGATAGATATTCAAGAAAGATTGCAGCGAATTCTTCTGTTTTAGCAGCAAACGAATTAGCCCAAAGTCAATTGTGTCCATTCACTACAAGTTCAGAGAAAGAATGCATCGGTGGAGGAGGGTGGTGGAGAAAAGGATGTCAACAAAAAGGTGTCTTAACAGCTACGAATAAAGCTCAAGGTACATATCCTGGACTTAATTGGAATGGAAAACGTCTTTCAGCGGTGCAAATGCTCATTCGACCTCGGGGATACATACCTCCTCTGAAGAAACCATCCTAACGTTGCTACTTCATTTTTTAAGTTATTTCAAAGATAAAATATTGCATATGTTCTTATTGTATATTTCAGTGTAGACTTAAATTTAATAAAATGACAAGCATTAATGTACACATTTTCTATTCATCGGTGAAAATTATTTCAGCGTGGTAAAATAATGAGTTTCTTTTCACACTACACGGATTTTTCTAATATTTGTCAGCAGTTTGTATGCTATTTCGTGAAGCAATATATTCACGCTCAAATGATAGTAACTCAAATGATAGACGCTCAAATGATAGTAACACAGCGCAATCAGGATTCGGTTTATAACGAGGATGATTTTGTGTGAGATTGGTTTTTCATTCGAAATATAAGTATGAAGTACTGGTGGTTTATCGGTAGCGGTATGGGGTGATTGCGGGACGGTTCTTCGATTGTTGCAGTTAGAAGATGGGAAAATAGAGATTAATGGATTCAATATACAATTAATCAAGAATTAAGGAGCAAAATGAAATCAAGAGTCAACTATAAACTGAAGATTAAATTAGTAGGGTTATACTTTTCTTATCAATTTAGTTATGATTTTTTTCCTTGTTCATTCTTGTCTCATTTTCCTATAATTCATTTACTTGTTTTTGTTATTTATATCATGGTGTCCAGTTCATGCGTGATATAAGTTTCGGTGTTTTCTGAGTTATTGATGGGAATATTAAGATTTATAAGGAATAATTGATTATTGTTGTTCACGACTAGTTATTTATCACTTTATAATATATAATTTTTATCACTTCTGTTCATCGCTTTATTCTGATTGTAGTGAATTATATTCATAATGTTTGGTGGGCCACCGGAAGGTGCTGAAGTAACCTGGAGTAATGAACGATTACCTTATCAAATCGTGGTAATCTATTAATGTTTCAGTTTATTATTTATTGACTTATTTTTCTTCATCTCAGTTGGTTTATGACGCTAAACGTCGTCATTCCGATAGATTTCGATTGAGCGGTATACATCGCTAACATTCTCATATGATAATTTGTTGTGTACATTGTTTGCAATCCTAAGTTCATCGATGATTGACAAATAGACATATCTCTTTCACAAATCTGATCTATTATTCAAGAATTATCGCATTAAGCTTAATATATATGTTTCGATATTTATATAGCTTTATTTCTCTAAGCAGATTACGTATATCATTTTTTAAAATTAGTAGGTTGAAAAAAAAAGGCATTTTACATTCATGTTAGATCAAATTAAAATTGAAATAATTTCAGGATGATGACAGCAAGGAGGTAAGTCCAGTTGTTGGACATGCAATGATTAAATACAAAAAAGCATTGATTGTATGGGGTGGTTACTATCATGCAGAAGGAAACGATTTCCGATACCGGTCTTCCACATTTCTATACATATTACCTGCTGGTTTGCTGACGGGATGTAACGATATGAAGTGGTTCGTTTGTCCGCTTACCTTTATATTTTTCGTGGTTTAAGTATTCATTTTCTTTTTTCTAATCAGGAATTTCAAAAAACTATAAATGGTTCACAATTTTAGGATACTTTATCATGTTCCACATGGTGATGTACCTCCATCAACAAGTGGTGCTTGTGCTGTATTATGTGACAGTTATGTTTTTATTTTTGGAGGCTACGTCCGACGCTGTAAGTGTTAATTTCAGTCATTTCGTAAACTTTTATGTGATAAAAGGGATCAGATTACACTGTTTACTGCCACATTTAAATATTATACACCATTAGGAAATTTTGCAGCAGCTCCTAATAATATCCTGGAAGGTTATTCATCAGCAATGTATGTTTTGGATTTGGTACAAGAACAGTGGTCACTGATTGTTACCGACGATGACAGCCTCATACCAACACCTCGAGATAAAATGACTGGATGGTGTTATAGAAGAAAGTCAGAATTCTGTACATGTTTAGCAGTTACTAAATTTCATAGGACTATCATTAATATAGTGATATTGTTTTTTAATAGTGTCATATCATAATGAAGTTTCACTGAACTGTTTTCTCTAAAATGAATTTTTCAGTTTACCTCCGTAAATCAAACAGTATGACAAAGTAATCTTTATAATTATTTTAGATTTTTTCCGAAGATTTGATTAAACTGGATTCTAGAGTTTTTTGAAATTTTTTGAATTATAATTCTGCATTGTTCTATGTGTCAGTATATTATTAATGTTTTGTGGTCTCTTTTCTCTGCTAATATGAAATCATAAGAGATCGTCATCATCAGTATACATGATTTTAGAGGCATCAAACAATATAATCAAAAATTTTTTTTTTAGATGCTACTATTTTGGTGGATATGGACCGCACCCTTCTGATATGCCAAATTCAGCACAGTATTTGAGAGATGTGGGAGAGTTTGTCGCTGATGATGCGGGTCCCTTTTACTGGAATAACCAGTTACTCGTTTTTGATCCTGATCCAAGGAAACAGTTAAACTGGACTCTTGCGAAGTAACTCGATTCTCTTATAAGAAAAGAATATTCATAAACGTAGAGATAGAATCTTTTTATTCATCTTTATTTTGAAACATAGATTATTTTTATAAACCTTTTTATAAAACTCTAAATAGTTTTATTTTTATAAAATTTCTATTGTGTTTCCCAGTCTCACATTTTTAGATTTCAGAACAAAAGTTTCAGTGAAATTTTATTCTATATGGTTTTTTCTTATTGTTACTGATATATATTTTTATTGAAATTGGTTTAATCTTTTTCGGACTGTTGACTTTCAAGCATTTTCAGAGTCGGAGGAATAGCACCTTCAGCCCGTGCAGCATCTGCTTGCACGTTTCTTGAAAATTTTGATAGTATCCTACTTTTCGGTGGACGAAACAAAAATCAGCGATTGAATGATTTGTACTTGCTTGATCTGTCATCTCTCATTTGGACACAAATGTAGTCTCCATTTGTCTCTAAACAGTTTTATGTTTATAGAATTTCCATTATATTTCTTAGACTCATATTTTTAGATTTCAGAATAAAACTTTCAGTGAAGTGACAGGAATAAATGAACCAGAAGGCAGAACATGGTGTTCACTCAATACACTATTTTCAAACCAGGCTTTGCTTTACGGTGGGTATTCGAATGAAGCTCGAGCACTCTCTGATTTTTGGAGGATAGAAATAAAGAACAATGGTGAGTGTTATCTGGGAACGTGGACTGCAGTAAATATTGATGACGAAGTAAAATCATGCAGATTGTGGCACACTGCAGATGTTATTGAAGGACAGTTGTTCGGCGAGTTTTTTTGTCCTTATAGATTTTCATTTTTTCATCGTAAAAATAGCTATGGTTGAATAATCTTAGTATGGAAATATTATCGGAAACTCTTCCAAAAAACTGTGCTCATATTAACTATGCAAAATTGGGTTATCTAAATTATAGACACTTAGTCAACAACTAATTTTAAAAGGCTTTTTAGATATCTGATACTGTGGAATTTCTTTCAATACCTAATTTTTTATTGGGATTAAGAGGTGTGATGCATCAGTTAAGCGCTATAATGTTAAGAATATACACAATCAGAACATATTCTCTCCGTAACTTTAGTAATATGAATGGTCCTGACAATCAGGATGTTATAAAAATAATTACTATATATTATTTGTTTTTCATTTTTAGTATGTGGTGGAACAGATGGATTGTTGGAAGAACACATCAAAATTAGAAATGTCCTGAAAAAACGAATGGAACCACTCCCATTACTGACGATTTGCTTAGATGTTTTATATCCACTAGTCAAAGAAGTTAATATGTTGCCCACTACTTTACAACTGCGTTTTGCATGGGCGCGTTACATTTTATCTCGAGGTTATCAAGCACTTCACATAGATACCGAATACTTCAAGAGATACAAATTATTGAAGATACTCGAAACGTGCTGACAGAAGCCACTCATATATTGTTTTTACTGATAATAATTTTTGTTCAATATTTCATCAATGTTTTGTTCAAATAATTTTACGGAAAAAAGCATAAACGGGTAGAAAAAGTAGTTTTTTTTAAACTTTCGATTTCAAATCATTAATATAACTTCTATATGCATATCTTCTTGTTGTAGTTGACAACCGTAAAGAATAAAAGCTTGTTAAACTGGTTTTTAAAAAACTTTACAGAACTTGTTAGAATCTAACTATTGATTATAAGCATAAGTCGAAATGAGCCAAAAAGATAAGAATCTATTAAAGTACAAAATTTATTTTCCCATATTTAATATGTGAAAATTTGGAATAGCAGTAATTATGATAAATCCTTCTCTTTAAGATCTGAAAGGTAAGATGGAAAGTTTTTTAAAAAACATTTAATTTTATTTGAATTGATTTGAAATAACAGCATCTAGAAAAAGGAAACTTTTCTATTAACTTTATTCTAATTTTGTAATAATTTCGAGGAGAGAATTAGCTGCGGCAGACAATAGCAACTCGCGATGACTTTATATTAGGAAGCCTCGGAATTACAAGGTGATATAATACTATCGGCAAATAATATTAACATCTAGAAAAGATGGGATATGTTCTAAGGAATAAAAGGACAGGAAATCACTGCGAAACCAAAATCAGTAGAATCAGAAGTGGAGTTATAGCTGGTATAACATTTAATTAGTACAGTATAGTTAGATAAGCAAATATAAGAGGCTGCCAACATAAAAGCATGACAAATAAGTTTTGCAAACATACAAACCCATATCAATGAGATCAGTGAATCGATAAAATCTTTATAAGTCGAGAGTATAGTATGAGAAGTAGTTGTGAATGTAGGATGCCTAAAAATCAAACAAACGTCTATTTCAATTTTTTCCATAAATCTCGAGACTTTATTAAATAAAATTATCTCTGCTAACAGAAAACCTGACTGTTTCAAATCTGAAAGGTAAGATGGATAGTGAGAATAATGGAACAATAAATTTGAATAGTCCATGTTTTGTCTCATGGACTATTTGTTAGGATGACTCCGCGTAATTAGCAGTTGAATACCTCCATATTTGGAATCGTAATAAACCTGGACTTTACATTCTTTGAAGAAGAAGTGTTCACTGTTTGAAAATTAGGCATGAAAAGGCTTCGAACGAGGACTTTTTGCATGTAATTGGGGAAAAATTTTTTCAAAATGATTATCTGGAAAAAAACTTGCAAGAAGCCTTTCAAATATGACATAAAGAAGACGTCGATTGAGTCGACTATTTTGAAATGCTTCAGAAACGTTTGCAATCCCTCGATTTGTGGTCTCAGCGCCTATGAAAAGTCGTAATTCATCTGGTAAAGCGCTCAACATCTGGGCTTTTGCCAAAACGCATGTTCTTAATTGTTCACCTTCTGGACGACGTTCAATGTTATTTGCCAGTTTTCCATCGGGCCACAATGTATTTCTGCAAATTTATTATATGCTTGATGGAAAAGAGAAAAAGTGCTGTATAGTGTTGACAGTGATTTCTCATAATTTGCTAAATTTCTTTGTAATAATAACATTAATTTTAGTTTAGAACCACCATATCATAATCCTGAGAAATAAAATGTACAGAAGCATTTATACCTGAATGCAACAAGGTACTGGGCAACTTGTTGCTTTGATGTTAACCATTGAACGATATCAATGATTTTACGATTTAGCGAAGTACCCATCGCTGCATGAACAAATTGATTTAACAGAGCTACCAGTCTTCTTCGGAACCAAGCATTTCGAGAACGTACGCCAAATACTTCGCCAATCAGAAGCACAAGAACTCGTAAGGGTATGCTTTCCATCCATTGCTAAAACACTTTGCTTTTTTATTGGAAAACAATCGATATTATTAATCCAAAGTTTGATGTACTTTGTAAATGTTATTTCAAATATTCCGAACACAGGTAGAAATATTCAAATTTTTTCGTAAAAAGAAGACAGCGTGAACAACATAGTTCAATTATATATCAACATTTATTAGTTGAAGAGATATAACTGATATAACTACCTGATCATTGTAAACGGCCGCCACACGACTCAAATCATCTTTTTTATTTGGTACGCCGTTTAAACCCTGCAAAAAAATCGTATAATGGCATGTGATATTTCCTCAAAAAAGAAATTCCGAAAAAAAGAAATTTCAAATAATTGAAATATTTCGTAATGAGTTATCCTTATGGAATTATTTCAAATTATAAACAAGGCTTTTGTTTACTTAGACAAAAAATGGATCCAACATTATCAAGATGCCGTTCTCCTTCAATTAAATTAAATACCTGTGTCGGTTGAAAATCAATGATCTGTTTTGCAGCTTTATTAATACCATCACCTACACGAGTTACTCCATCATATACTGTATCAGGCATTGCTGTTACAGCATTTCCGAAAGCTCGCACACCACTTTTTAGTGGCTCAAATACAGCACTCATAACCTGTTAAAATAGTTTTAGTTTTGCCATGAATAAAATTTCTTAATTTACTGGAATGTCAATAGCAGTACTTTTTTTGGAAAACTTCTCTCTCGCCGATGTAATCCTTCATGCTGAGAAAATCAAATATGAGTGTTTCCAAATCTGCATTAGCTTCCAAAACTGACGGCTGTAGGATACTCTAAATTCATACTTAAAGATGATGTAAGGTTAACAAAAATAGAAAAGATAAATAACGAAAGATTCCTTCCCAAAACCAACCAACCATCACAAAGTTTTGATTTCAAATTTGGAGTGAATTCAGATTTCTGAATGAAACCAAATGAAAAAAAAAAAAAACCATCATGTAACTGTTGAGTGCTTTCGTTCTTTTTTGAAGAAAACGTGCGTCTAGATTATTGAACGTCTTCTTTCCTGGGAAACACAAATTGCTAAGCTTCGGAAACTAGAAATAATTGGAAAAATTATTCATATTAATTATACGATCAACTTTTATCAAATAAAGCAATGCTGCATTATATAAAATGATAGATGATACCACTATGTATGAACATTGTATGCTTTCGTGTAACCGGATTTTTGGATATTGGTTTTTGGATGGAGGATAAATTTACATCAAAATATGAAGTGAAAGTTAGTAATGTTGCTAGCATTCCGATTTTTTTTTTTGATTCATCATGACGCATTTTCTAAAAAATAGAAATCCTCCATTCTTTATGCCAATTAGTGAACACTGAACAAAAATTCTTTTATAAAAAAAAATCACAAAAATTCTTCAAGAAAAAATCATGATAAAATTAAACCATTGTTAATTATTTAAAACTTCAAGAAATAAAAATTTCCACATACCCGAGATTGTATGAGTGAATTAAGTGTATGAAAATCAGAATATCGCCGAAGAACGTTCCAACTGCTATTCTGTTTTCCAGTTATATCAATTCGTGAAACGCGCACATTGTAAAGCGCAAAAGACTGCTTTCCTTGTTGACCAATACCAAGTGTTTCAACGACGACATGCATTCCTACGTGTGTATGCTTTAATCTCTCGATGTCACTTGGAATCTTAAAGTACGAGACAATTTTCTTTTATAAAAATTTCGAAATCTTCTGGTTTTAATTATAACTAATAATTGGTCAAATTGACAAAGCTATTGATGTCAACTAATTTTAATTTGCTACATAAACTTCTGGTTAATTACTATGCTTTAGTTTAATAAACAATAATAATCCTGAAAATACCAACATTCTTACAAAAGCTGATTCAGATCGAAAAAAGAAAACCTTAGTCTCAGAGCCCGTTTGTATGATAATTGATTTAATATTGCTTTTATCGTTATACTGTGAATTCACAGCTTGACAACTGGTATCTTCATTTAGCCCAAGTTCATTTAACATTTTAATATATTTCGAGCTTTTTTTGAAAGAATTGTAGAAGCGATCGTCCTACAATGCAGTAAAAACAATAAATCCACTACTGAAACTTTTAGGTTAAAAATTTTGCATTAATTCTTTTTTTTTTCGTTACGATTTTAAAACTTGATTATATCTTAATAAAGCTAATAGACAAACATTTTATCAAGCCCAAAAAATTCTATGTTAAAATAATCCTAATATCATATAAATGAATGTCAAGAAATTGATTTCACAATATATTCCAATAAAAAATAACTTAAAAAAAACCGTTCGCAAAATATCAACAATTTTCGTCTGCACTTGTTCGAACCACATATCAGCTGGATCATCATTTCCAATACGTATTAGTAATTTTTTCAGTATAACATCATCCAATGAAACTCGTGTAATTGCCTGAATAAAAGAAAATTTTACTTTGCAAATTTTAACTTCATAAAATATTTACAAAATATGTCGCCTAGTTGAAGTTATGGCCCGCATAGTTAATTTATTTCAATATAATTAAGATTTTAGCACTAAAAACAATTGCAACCATAATTCGATAAAATACTGATTGGTACTTAATAAATTAGAATTATCTAGTAAAGAGACTTACTAACCTCTTGCGACAAATATTGTTGATAAAGAAAGTTGGCAGCTTCCTTAACTGTTTCGTAAGCATCATTTTCAAGAGTCTCACCTGCAGCAAGTCTTCGTAATTGGTGCTCCACCGATATTTTAAAGCCCTCAAAAATTTTAACAAATTATTAGTTAAATTTAGAGCAATTTCAATATAGCATTCATACTTATCATCATCATATTAAAAGCGCTACTTTTAAAGAAAAAAAATTTGAATACATCATCGTTTAGATTTAATTTTACCAATAATTTACCTCAACAGCCAAATAGCAATCAATTAAAGTTTGCCCGCCAACAGAAGCAAGGAAGTCAGCGAAATACGTAACTGCTATATTATTTGACAATACGACGTGAATTGGTAACTGTACAATAGATGAACTACCTACCGGTAATTTTTCTGCTACCTACAATGCAATTTGATCATTTTTTCAAAGTCTTTAATACTTGTAGATATCACATTAAAGCTTAAAAATAAAAAGGAAGGAATAAAAATTCGTACAGAACTGTTATATTATTATAAATACTATACATTACTTTCTAGAGTTGAAGTTTAATAAATAAATTCAAATGATTTGAGACTAAGAATACTTCTCGATATAAAAAAAACCTCATGC
The DNA here is from genome assembly GCA_008729115.1 of Dirofilaria repens. NCBI lineage: Eukaryota > Metazoa > Nematoda > Chromadorea > Rhabditida > Onchocercidae > Dirofilaria > Dirofilaria repens. The sequence goes on along the minus strand of SNRZ01000001.1, from coordinate 1,045,777 downwards.
AGGTCACTTTCAATTTCAGCAGTTGCAAGAATATCCATTCGTCGTTTTATAATATTTATCGCATAATCAATACTGGCTAGTTGCTGCTTCACCAAAAAGCCTGAAGGACTGTTTTGCCAAAATGGAACAAATTTTTAAAAAACTGCGCATAAATAAATATATAAGAGAAAAAGCCAATTATTAAGTGAAATAAACCTAGCAAAAATAAGATTAAAAAAGGTTTAATGTCCTCTTTTTCCTGCTGATCACATCATTTCTAATCAATATTTTGAAAATAAGTACAAAAAGAAAAGTAAATACCTTGTTCACCACCGGAATCTTTTGTTCGTAAATGTGCTGCTTCTATACAAAGTGAATCCAATACTGCATCTAGTATCTTCACACTATCAGTAGTCTCAAGTGTTGAGATAAAATCTTCTGGTTTCAAATTTGTTCCACTAAGCTGCAATGGATGGCAGATCTCTTAAATCATTGATACTATGGAGAAAAATATATATGGTTTTCAAGAAAAATAAGATAGCTTACCAGCCAAATTATGCTATGATTAATAAAATCAGGATCACTAAGTATATCGAAAAGAGGTAATATCACATATTTAACATATACTTCTCGCAGAAGAAAACGAAACGGTCGGGAACGGAAATCTTCAGCGGGCGTTAAAAGATATAATAGAACATCGGCAACGTCATGAAAATATGCTGCAAAATAATATCTACCTCAAAAAAAGAACACTTTTCCTCTGGTTTTAGAACCAGTTTTTAGTCAAAGAGTAATAAATATGATAAATATACCATTTTCATAGTGTGGACAGGTAGAAACAAGATCTCTGCAATAACACTTCTCCATTTCTAATTCTAAATCAAAAAACATCGTTTCTAATTCATCTGTTGTGTAATTTTTACCATGGTGAAGCTGTGCACGTTCCTAAAAAAGATAAAAAAAAAACAAAAGGAAGCACATTTGCAATGATTATGGCTTCCAATTTATTAGTTTGGATACATTCATGAATTCGCTTTACTTTTTAATAAATAATCTTTAAAAAAATATAAAAACCAGGAATGATGTTAACATTCGCATTATATAAATGAGCAACAGATCTTTTGAAATCTTTCGGAATCATTTACAATAAGGAACTTCTAATTTTACTTGATTGATTTATGGCTCTAGTTTTCTGATTTTCCCATTGGTTCCGAAAATGAATGTTTTGAGTATATCTAGGATATAAATGTGAAAAAAAGATGTCGGTTTTAGCATTCAATTCAGTAATTTTAAAACTTACCTTGGCTCTTCGAAACAGGCGGAAATGTGAAGCAATATCATCGACAATATGTTGAGTTAAAAGAGGCACAAAATCTACCTTCTGTACACTGAAATGGAGAATGAAAAGATAAGATCGTATCACACTTAAAAATACTTTTTCATTCACTATCCGATAATCTCAAAAATACTACGATATACAAAATTAGTTCACATGTCACTAATAATTTCCAACCAGATATACTGACTATCTAAGAATATTAATTCATTTTATAATATATAGAGCAAAAAGCAAGGAAAAGAAAAAACAGTAAATCGAAAGAGAACCACTGAGAAAAAGTAGCGATAGTTCGCCTGGCACTTCGTTTTAAACTTTCTTTAAAATGGTGATCCGGTGTTAACCCGCTATACCATGAATTAATGAAATCTCGTATTACATAGGATAGCACCTTGAAAAAATCAGAAATCAACAGTTTAGCAATTTTTATTTGAATTTATTTATTTTTTGATATGCCAAAACATTCCTGCCATTATATGCAATTTCAATTTTCAAAATACGATGCTACCATTGAGATTAATCAAAAAAAAAAGAAAAAAAAAATTGAAAAATCAGTGTATGTGCGAAAGGATTTCTGACAGTTTCTTACCTGTTCAAGTATAGCATCAATAGTATCTGAATTTGTCATCGGTTGCTCCTGTTCACAATAAGTATTCCCGGAGAATCGCCCGTGATTTGCTAAATATCCTTTCTGTCCAGCCAAGAAACGGAAATTCTTAGTAATATCACTCAATTCACATAAATTTTTATTCAATATTTCATGACCATAGTTGAGAATTGTTATAAACAATCTGAAAGAAATCAAATTTCAACTTAATTTTTCTTCAATTATGTTCAGCACAGGGAATTCGTAGAGTTGAAAAGTAGAAAATATGGATGATTACTGATATAACTAAATAAAATCTTTGCAAGCTTCCAAGAGCTGAATATAAGAAACAAGTCGGTACCCGAAGATAAGGCCAAGCAAAAGCGACAGGAATATGCACAAGCCGGAAATGCCGAACGATGTAAAGAATAGTACCGTACCCAGCAATAAGTAGAACACGGAAGAAATTGCAATCTGTCTGCTGCCTTCGTACGTCATACCTGCAGCATGAATGATCCAACAACTGAAATGGTTCTTTCAGAACACTAAATTTAATGGAAAGTTAATCTATGAAAGATACAAAATGCATATGTGTTGACGTTACAACAGTGTGTTTAGATATAATGAATTCTCCAGTCCCCTTTTCCTATTTTCAGTCGAAACTTATGTTTGCTAGTTGTCAATTGTCAGCTTTAATCTATAGCTAGTTGTTACAACGTCCCCGGTCTCTTTCAATTTTTCGCGAAATCTGAACCTGTTATATACTCCATCCAGGCATAATTTGATGTCACAAATCAAAGAAAAAAATTAAATTAATTCCGACAAAGGTATGGCAAAGATAAATGTATCCATTGAAAAAGTTTCATAAACCTAAATAAATTGGTTACTAGGAAGAAATTTAAAAGAGGTGAACGGAGAGAAAGGCGAAGAATTTGATCAGTTTTAATCAAGGAACCGTGAAATACTTAATAGGCCTTAATAGAACAGGATCAATTTTCGTGATTTTTTTTTTATTTTAGTGCCAGTTAATTTCTATAAAACGATTTCTTTATCTAGACAACAGATGGAGAAGGAAAAGAAAACAAAAAAATAAAAGAGGACGCGAGAGGTCATTCTTTTTGAGATATTTAGAAAAGGAACCGTGACCTTATTGAAGCAAAGTATTGAAGAACAGAACATGTTCTTTGCTTCTTGATTTCGAAAAGAATTTTTTTTTAATTTAATGAAATATCTCATCATCATGGATTAAAATGATTTTTTTTTATGAATGATCTTATCTGATAGCTCATTTATTTTTTGGCCTTATTTTTTTGCATTTACTTTTTGGCCTTAATGTTGTCTTAATATTTTGCTTACTGTGGAATTCCTGCAAATATGCAAATCTTAATAATGTTATTAAATATTTGCTAAGAACATTTAAGAATTAGATTAAATTCATTCATTTATAATAATTATTCCACCTGTTATTCTATCTTGGTTGAACAAAAATTTACCTTCTCCCTTTGGAGAAGTTTCATATTTCCAAAATCCAGTATCTTATTTAAAGTTAATGTCAAATTTAGTTATATTGGGACTAACATATAGGTAAATTAGAATTTTATTTTCAATAATTATAGTGAAAAGTGAAGAATATTCTTTTCTCAAATGTTTTGTTGCATAAGATCATTTAGCCTATTACCAATTTATTATTATACGTCTGCAGTTTATCCATCTATTCTTCCTCATAACTTTGCCTTGTCCTGTTTTTTCTAACTTTTACTGAGAAATGTACTGCTCTTTTCTGGATGTGCTAGGACAAAAAATTTCTTTTATTTATTTTAACTCATTTCCTAGAAGCAATCATTATTTATGCCTTTTTTGGTCCAAGAATTCTACTATATATTCAAACGCATTTGAAGCGGAATTCAAACAACGACATGCCATGCATTCTAAAATTTTAAGTTTGAAAAAATATTTGGATTATTCTTCGGCCATAAAGAGTTTTTCTTGATTTCTTACTCAAAATGTATTCATAAATTTATTGATTAAATTTCTGGATATAAAATCAATTGATGACAAAGCCACAGGAAATGGTGCATGTTTAGCCAATTTTTTGTATTGATAATATCATTTCCATATCAGTTTTTTTCTAAATTATTATTATATTATTATTTTCACAAAGGTGAGTGTTAATGGCAATCAGTTAATTCTATACTAATTTATATTTTTTGAAGCTTCATCTCCTTATGTAAGATTTCAAGCTTTTGAAAATTTCATACGTGATTGTTGTTCATGCAGCAAAATTCAAATGGAAACAGTAATACGAAAACAACTGGGACTGAAAACTCTCGAAGCATTCGGTAATGTGGCTAGTGGATGTATCAGTAAAGCAAGTGGTTATCATTCTGATTTGGGTGATCTATTCATCAAATTTAGTGAACGTGAAAATGTGAGTTGTTTTCATCTCATTGATTGATACAAAGAGATTTAAAAAAATATGCGAATATTTTAAGAATTTTGAGCTTTACAGACTTCACTTATCCAAAAGATAACTGTAGTTTGAATTGAACAAATTTTGATAACTAAGTGTAAGCTTATCACTGTTGATCTTTTGCCTTTTTTAAATTGTTCGCTTTCACTTTACTAAAAAAATTTGTAAAAATGTTTGATTAACTTTCAATATTAACTATTATTAACAAATCATGAGCGATGAAATGCATTATTTTGCTTCTAACTCATGTATTTTACGCTTCTATAGCTGTAATATTACAATATTGTATTGAAGGCTAAACGCATGTTCGATGGAGAATTCGCAAGTTTAGAAGCTCTGCGTCATACAGAAGCAATAAAAGTGCCAAAACCAATCAAGGTCTTCAAAAGCTATTCAAAGATTATAAAAATAGATGACATTAGAATGTTTTAAATTAATTATCATTCCTATTTTCCATAGAATATTTGTTTAAATTATTGTATTTTGTCATTATTTTTAAGAGTATATCCGATAACAACCAGCACTGTTTGGTTACAGAATATATTGACTTACGTGGTCCTTCAAAACCGTCACAGCTTGGTCGTGAATTAGCACAGTGGGAATCAAAAATTTAATTTCTTTTTTTACTATATCTGCTATTATTGTTGCACTTCCCTAACTAATTATAGTTTTTTTTGAAAATATAATAAACAAATTAATTAAAAAAATACCGCTAAGTCTTTTCTATCATAGTTAAAAAGCCAGAGTTAAAAGTGTTATCTGTGAACCAAAGTTCCGGAAATTAGAATTAAGAACCATTTGTAAACTTATCTCTTCGCTTATTTTCCCCTTTCGTATTGTACAATTAATTGTGAAAATCATCTGTTAATTCACAGGATGCATATGCACAATGCATATTTGTTGAAAGAAAAAGAACGTGCAAGTAGTTTTGTTGGCGGTCTAGAAAAAGCTGCTGAACCAATTACACAGTTCGGATTTCATCTACCTACTTGTTGTGGTTATTTACCCCAAAATAATGAATGGTGTGATAATTGGATAGTAAGATATTGCTTCTAATCTTCATTTAAATTTTATACACCAATTAATATGTTAATAACATACAGTAGTCTGAAATACTTGACTTTACTTAATCTTTCGCTCTGATCTAATGCATGTTTAGACAATTTTTTAGTATCCGTAGCGACGTATTCATAAGAAAGATTAAGGTTGCAAATGGATGAAGTATTTTTCTAATTTATTTTTTATGAAGTTTGGACAATTTATATATAGAAATTATATCGATTCCATAAATTTTACAAACTGTTTCAGGAATTCTTCGTGCGAAATCGATTGAAGTACCAAATCGACATGTTGTTGGAAGTATGTTTGTTGAATAATTGCTCTGAAAATTTTATCAGCACTTTTATAGTTGAAGAATTGTTGCCAGAAAAAAAGCAATCGGTTGTAAAAACCTTATTTAGAACTGAAAGTTCTCATCATTTCATAATTATTCCCACTGACGCTTTTTGTTACAGAAACATAATGACAGAGATTTGCTCTCAGCATGGCTTCAACTGGAACGAAGAATTCCAACATTATTTAAGGATGTCGGGGACATTGTTCCATCTATTGTTCACGGAGATTTATGGTCTGGAAACTATTCTTATTGTTCGATTGGTCCAGGTGAATAGTTTTGGTTAAGATTTTACTACTTAAAACCATTGAGCATTATCAATATATCTAAGTGTGCTAGCATTTATGTCAACATATTAATTTTGTCAATGCTAGATGCATTAACAGTTTTTGTTATTGCTGCGTTAAAAAGCATTAAAATACTTTTGACCATGACCTTTATCAAAAAAATGACTTTTGGTAAGTAATATATTTAATCTCGGTTCTTCCGAAAGAATTAATTGTAATAAAATCTTCGATATGTTCAACAGTCAATATATTAGTGAAAGACATTACAATTATACATTTTATCGTTGCGCTATATTAATATACTATTAATGCAAATAGGTTACTGATGATATTTTCAGCGATTCTGCTGATATTTTCAGTGATTTTCGACCCTGCTTCATTTTATGCGCACAGTGAATATGAATTCGGTATAATGAAAATGTTCGGAGGCTTTGGTGGCGCTGTTTATTCAGCTTATCATGAAATCATTCCTGAAACGAAAGGCATTCAGAAACGTGTTCAACTGTATGAGCTATTTCATCATTTAAATCATTGGTAAGTTTCGTACATTTTCGTGTTGTTTATTTTATTTTTACCCATCCCTGTCAAGTTTCCGTTAATCAAAGGTCATTTAATATATTTTAATTATTTTATGAATTCCGTTTTATTATCCGTCAGATATTTCCCATGGGTTACCATAAATTTAGACTTAAATTCATTACTAGGATTTAAACTTTTTAAGGACTTTTTAACAGTGGAGTTATAATAAAGTAGGTTTAAACATTTTGGGATTTACTTTTATCACGTTCAGCTTTTATTCAGATGTCTTCAGTTATTTTAGGAATCATTTCGGTAGTGGTTACAAGAATGGCGCCATTTCTATTATGCATTCTTTATCTTGAAAATTGCAAAAATGGTTATTGTACATTTATAATAATAAAGTTGTACTGATGCGTGTTATTGCGTCAAAGTATTATGAATATTAATGTTAGGATACAACTCATTCATGCATCTCTGCACATAATTTGACAGATTAAATAGTAATTTTTTTTATTGACAAATAAGTTTTTTACCACTCCTGCAGCAAGTTAGCTTGATAGATTCTAATTTTAATTGAAAATGAGACTGCATTTGTTGCTTACAATCTGCATCACAGTTATTCTTTGAAGTAGTCTTTTTATAAGCTGAGTTCTGAAAGGGAATCAAAATATTTCGGAAAGTATTTTACAGTGACGTTAAACAGATCACAGCATTTGTTAGGCTTCCAATAAAATTTTAAATAAAAAAGAATTTTTTGAATAATAAACTGAAATTTTTTTATGTAATGTCATTGCTGAGTAAGTGTCTTCGTAAGGTGGCAGTAATGGAATGTTTTTCAAAGAATGATGGGGGTAAACTTGATGAGCTTATTTTCATTCATCGTTCTGCATTTACTATTGCTTATATGGATAGTCGAATCCACTCGGCTGCATTTTCTTCTACTTATGGCAGCCGTTCCATTGACTGGTCAGTTTTCTTGTTTAAATAATATCTCTAGAAGATTGAAAACTCGTTATATGCACATTCTTTTCCTTATCTCTTCAATGAAATAGAATGGAAGATTTTACTTAAAACTTTGTTGAATAATTCTAGTTGTGCATAGAAAACTATAGTAAATAGCAATAGATGATAACTTATCTCTCTATTTGTTTCCTCATCGCTTCGCAGGTTTTTCGATATATCGTGTGATCGCCGAGCACCACAAATCAGACTTGCGCAACGACGTATGAGAATTGATGAAACTTATCCGTCAGGCTTTATTCTTCTCAATATTATGCCGTTTCCAGGAAGTATGATCAAAGTAAGTTATTCCTGTGATTAAAGAATTTGCATCTTTTTTAAAACAAAAATGATAATTAAACGATTGCAATTTCGTGATTTTAAGCTGTTTTTTTTTTCAGTCAGTGAATTAGAAATGCAAGAAAAACCATTCAGCGGCTTATTTGTTGTTCCAGAAGAGAGTGAATTTTTTCGAACAATATTCAGCACCCTCCATTCTCAGACATTTGATGGTGGTGAAGTAGTTCTTACTGTAAGAATTATTTTCAAAGTTGCAAATTTTTTCGGAATGCTGAGGCGTCGCGAAAGGGCTCCATTAACCCATATCTCTGAGAGTGATTCTCGATCAATCGCATTGACACAAATTCTGGATACTCAAAGGTTTTGCTTGATTTCAGAGATTATCGATTCTGTATTTCATGATTTCTAATTTTATGAGGTGCATTTCAGAAAGCTTAGTTAAATTTATAAAAAACATTATTCATTTAACACTTTGTGCGTATTTTTAATAAAAAAGTAGGTATTATTGGACTGTTGTATTGATACTGGATTTTCCCAGATTTTTATATTTATTTCTCTTTTTATTTTATCTCACTTCTCTTTCCAGCTTTTCCTGTTTTTTTCTTAGTTTTAAACGAAGTGACCATCATTAAAATTATTTTTTGAGCTCGAACCTAATTTGATGTCCAGTCAGCTTATTCTCACTTTGTATTTATGTTTTTTATGTTACCTTGTCACTCTTTTCAAATTTAGCAGTTTCTAGCATAAATAATATTCCGAAAAATATATCGAAAGCTAATGAAAATAATTTGTTAGATCAGGGTTGGGGTTGGGTATATAGGAAGGTGATGAAGTCTGCGCAGATTGTTTTGAATTATAATAAATTTGGATTATCAGCTATCGGAAAAAAAACAGTACGGAAGGAAAAGTGTTAGATTCGGCTCATAATACTTATAAGGAGTTGCTTCAATATTTTGAATCAAGTTATGAGAAAGTAGGAATCTTAGTAGGTAATGTATTTTCTGATGATGGAGAGACATTTAAAAAGAATATATGGCCTCAAATAAAAGAGCATTTGTGTAGCATGTGGAATAGATTTTTAAGAGATATAAGCTAATGAGATTTTGCGAGTTAAGAAGAAGCTAAATCAGGTCTTTGAGAAACATACTGGGAATTCATTAAAGAAAATTGAAGAAATGATGGGGAGAGATAAAAAAAATCATGGAGATTTTCTATCAGTTCCAAGTCAATACCTAACTCATATCCTTGATAAGCAACAGTTCGTGACTGGAAAGAAAACAATTGCACTGTTTTCTAGAGATTTCAAAATTATGGCCAATGATGGCGGATTAAAACGTCAAAATATTTGCTCTATTTATCAACAAATTATTTTCACGAACTGATCACAGCAAACCCATGTGCATCTTCTGTTGTTCTTAATTTTGATCGAGAAATTATTGAAAAGGTTTATTGGGATTTTCAATCAAATATATCAGTATATCATCGAGATGAATAACAGTATATTTCAATGATTATTAACGTTTTCAGTATTTATGAGACAACTTTAAGGTTTACATTTAGCAAATTTTGCGAGGTAGACAAATTTCAAACAATAGCAAAATGATGAGAATAACATATCAAAATAATTACTGTAATTCCTAGGAATTTTTAGGTTCTGGATTTTGCATTTAAAGGCATCTTTAATATGGAACCATGGCTAATTGACAAAGTTCGAAAGTTTTTGCAATGCGTCCGCAGGATAAGACCTCTAAAACAGACTGAAATTATCAACCACATATCCGTCAAACTCAATGAAACTCTCTTACAAGTCATTTTTAGTTTTAAATTTGAGCATGAAAGACGGATTTTTGAAAAGGAAAGGGAATTTAACATCGAAATCTCTATCAAATATAAGAATTCAAAAGAAATGAACATATTAATTAATAGAATTGGAAAAATGTCAGTTTGGATGATGCCGTCAAAATATTAGATATCGCCTACGAGCAGCAATTTGCCAATCTTCTCGATTCAGCAATGAATCTTATTGTCGATCAATATTTTATTGATTTCCGGTAAGAACATTATCAACAAATTGTTGAACTCAGGTATAAATTTAGAACAACATCGTATCTCATATCTGTAGAAATTCGAATCTTTTCATGTACCCTTATTTTCGTCAAAAAATTAATAGCATGGAAGGTTACTAAGCTGAATGTTTGGATCTTGCAAGAGCGAAAGTTCACGCACAAAATCTCAAGAAAATTTCTTTTTTGAGACTCAAATATAATGAACATTCGGAAGGTGAAGACGGAGAGTTATTTCAACGTCTAAGCCGCTCGGAGATTGCCGATTTCCTGGCTCCGACAAATGTAATGCTAACTAGTTATCGGAAACGTGGTACCGTGACGCGAATTTTGAAGTATAAAACAAGAATGCCTCCCAAACGGCAATTTATTGAATGAGTGAAAATATGCAAACATAATGAATTAAATTAAATGGATTCAGAATATTGATAATTTGTGCATTTAAATATAGCACCGTATTTCTCTCATCCGTACATAAGATACCAAATAAAAATCCGAATTTAACAAAAATTAATAAATAATGGTATGATGTCCATATAACTAACGAATTGTATAATGTAAAATTAAATTCATTCACTGATACTACCAAATATCTTCAATATATTGATCATTTTTCTGCAGCTCTTTGAGGTATGATTCTGCCTCATATTTATTTTTATCTACAATAATGCTTTTAGTTCCTTTTACGTCAAAATATGAAAAATTACGTAAAGAATATCATAACACAGGATCGTTAAATAATGGTAAAGAGCATCAAACCGTCGTAGAAATGACACAAGCACAAATTAATGGCAAAGAGAATGAGAGCTGGAACTCATATTCCATACTCCTTCAGTGAATCAATAAGTTACAGCGGCAGTTTTTTTTTGAACTAAAGTTTAATAAAATAATGGGAAGAAAGCAACCTACTTAAAAATTTGCTGAATATCTGTAAAAACTCGTCTGCCACGCTTTTTAACATTTTTTTCGAAGAGCCGCACACAAAAATGAGTGCAGAATGACTTTCATCTTCATTCTTCCGCAATAATATATCCGAAATCTAAAAATTGAGATGTAATGAATTTATATTTCATAGAGAATTGCAAATAAGTAAATAATGTTTTCTGGAAGATTAGGATTCAATAAATGGAAAGCTATGGATAAGCGAAGAAACGGACCTCTCGACCACGCTCTTGCAGAACATCTTGTACATATCTTTTATTAGCAGAGCCACTGCATGGTTGCGATTCACACAGAGATACATGTGAAAGAATATTTTCGTCTACAAACCGCATGATATCTCTACTGTAAAATAATGTTTATCAACTGTTTGATTTAGCTGACACTTTTGATACATAATGTACTATCGTTTTTCGACACAAACTTGCTCTAACAGACCTTATTCTTTAAATACTATTAAGGTCATTTTGAAAAAGAATTGTGCTCAAAGCTAAGGGCTTTCCAGATTTCGCTGCAAATTAATTTTTCGGGAAAACAATTCTAATTAAAAAAAAAAAAGAAAAACCATATACGATGCATAACAAGATTTCACAGTGAATGGCTGGGAAGAGAAGTCAACCGAGTTAACTAAGAACGTGATTGCTGTTTTATATATTTAACTTACTAATAAATACAATCGTCATTAATATTTCGAATACCAAAATATAGTTCTCGTCGTACTCTATATTTCCCGGCTTTCAAAAAGTCTCTGGAATCATATATTACAAAGTTGAACAATTTTCAATGTAAAGAAAAATTATATTAAAAGGCGACGAAAAAACTTACAACTTCTGTAGGAAAGATAAAAACGGTGCTAGCCCAGTTCCTGTGCAAATCATAATAAGGGGAATACGTATAAGATCAAAAGAAAAATACAGTGGTGGCGGTAAACGAAAACGAGATGATTCTTTCAGGAACATCTAAAAACAAAACTCTGGATGTTAACTAATATTAAAAAACAATTTTGCACCAATTCTGTCAGATCAGTATCTAGAAATTGGAAAAATGCTTATCGAAAATAATAATGTAACCAACCGAAATTTGTTGCTGTTCTTTTAGCGTTGAAAGCCATCCTGATGATAAGCCAAAACGATTAAAACGGCGACCATCGGTGGCATTGAAATATGTTAATGAAAAAATGAAACGCATGCGTTTTCCCCAAAGTTCTCTGATGCAGCTGACACTGTATGGCCGGGGAAGCAAACGTGGCAATAATTCTTAAAAATGTAAATTAGTACAACATTCGACTAGTAAATTTCGATAAGCAACATTCGATAAGCATGATAAGTATGTAGAAATGAGACTGAAAAATATTTTACTAACCAATCAAACGTCCAGCTGTAGGTCGACATGAAGGAAAGTTTAGTAGGAAATCAACCAGTGAAAGACCAGCCTAAAATCACCTCTTTTTAATTCATAGTAATCATAAAATTTACTTAAATATGTTAATGATCATTTATGAATCAATTTATTTCTTCCCTTTATAAACATACAATAAAACTTAATACTATATTGGTATAACAATTATCAATGACGATTGTTAGATATAATAATAGCAGATAAATCTAAAAATATTTCAAAATTTACCTGACGAACAAATTTTGTAAATTCTTCAACTCCTTGTGCACTACATAATTCCAAAATGCGTCTTTTTTGATACTCATTTTCCGTACATTCCGCAAGTACACGAAGAAGAGGCTAAAAAGGCAAATCAAAAATTGTAATACGAAAATTAATTTCTTTGAAATATAGAGAGTACTATTTTAGAAAAAATAAAACTCTTATGCTCCCAGAAAAAATAATTTACTCGGCCTGGTGATCGCCTGATATCAAGACACCATGTGAAAATATATCTTAAACTAGAAATTTCTGGTATATATGGTGGTAGAGTTGCATTTTTTGTCGTACTTTGAGATTTCACAGTTATAACTAATTTTCGATCCGCTGCCTCCAGAAATCTCATCCTATAAAACCAATCAAGATAATGGCCCTGGACTTTAGAAAAGCGTAAACAGTATATATGAAACAGATGATCTGAAAAGCAATTGTGCAAAATTAAATTATTCATGCTATACGTTAAAGATTGCTGCCGGGTTATATTTTTTAAAGTATTGAAAATTGCCTTAAAAACGGAACTAAATATATAAAGACGACTAGTGCCAACAACCATTCAATTCTTTATTTTGATCCAATCAGAATAATGCCAGAATCTTCTCTATATTTCAGATATTTGAATAACCATAATAGAATATCCACAAAAATAATTACTTTCTGATTTAAAGAACAACAAAAATTTTCGTAAAGGAAAGAAAGTAATCATCCATAAGCAGTAACCATTCACTATATCCAAGTCAAAAATTTTCTACGGCATTTATTTTCAATTAAAGATAATCTGGTCTTCAAAACATGATTTCTATTTATTTCAGTACCATATTGCCATAAAATTTTATCTTTCGGAGAACTGAACTGAACTAGACCACCAGAGATTTTCATATCCTATTCCATCTAAATTGAAAGAAAAGGATCTCAATTACCTATCTAAAATAAAATCCACTTCTTCCCGAACATTCGGTACAATAAAATAGAAAGCGTCGCCTGGTTCATAAAATATTTCAGCATTATGTTCCAAATCCACCACTATTTCTTGTTTTGGTTTTTGGATTGCTAAACTTGTAAGATTAGAAACGCTGACCACATGGCTTGATATTTTTGATTCAAGGCCCCTGCGACATCACATCCATTTTGCCAAGGTATCAGTATTCTAAAAAAAAATTAAATAAGATAAAGAGTGTGGAGTGGAAAACTTTTAAAGAAATCTAAAAAACATATAAATTCATCGGAAGTAATTCTGCAATTCAAATAGGGATCTTTTGCAACTGGCACTCGCAACTGAGAATCATCCTGAAGGTTCTGAGCACCTGAAAATAAACGATAACACAGTATATTTAGCAGTTTATTTCATCAACTATTAAAAATCTGGAATGAAAATATTCAAAAAAAAGTAATTAACAAAACAATATAAATAAATTATCCCGAATTACCTCTGATAAGGCAAACAGCATCTTCGGGCCACTTTGCCGGATATATTTCCAAAGATTTCAGAATTCCATCCGAATCTTCCTAAAATAAATGAATTACTGTGTACACTATGCACAAATATAACTGCAGCTTATTTATCTATTAAATTTTTTCTATTTTACTTCAAACTGCCGAAAAGTTCGGGATTCTTACAATGCAAACAAAATTAGCAAATAATCGGCATTGTTTGCACTCATTATTTTCGGATGCATTTTAATGAGCAACATATTACCTTTGGTAACTTGTTTTTGTAAGCAATGCTCGATAAACTAACTTTGTAACTCTGTTTTTCTTTGAGGCACAATCTCTGAATACTGCAGAGATCCATTACACCACCTTTACTACACAGTACCTATTTCCTTTAGATAGCTAACACGCAACTTATTTCACAATAGGTATCAGCTGGAAATGCTATCAAACGGCCAGCCGTAATTTCTCTCTTTCATTGAATAAGCGCATTTGATTGGCGATACTGCATATGTGTGAATTGAGGGGGAAGGGATGTAGTGTGATCGGTAGTTCCCGACTGATACCAGAAGTTGTAGATGACGGTGAAACTAGAAGTGAATAATCATCGAATTGAGCATTCACTTATTTCCAAAAATCAATTAACTATGGACACGTGCAATGAGAAATTCGAATTCGCAAATGAAATCGATGTTCATGCAGTCTGTTTTAGATGCTATCGGCTAATGGTCGTATTGTATGCGGGAATGTGCGATATATTTATCCTCGCTTGATACAACGATGTATCGGTGGAGGAGTTTCAGAGCGCCCACAGTTTGATCCCATTGTGTAAGTGTTTCCTAAATTTAAGTGTTGCTAGGCAATAGTTAGGTCTTTACAGCTTAATTTTTTTTAACAGTTTGAAGTTATCCCATAGATTCAAATCAGATTCTTTTGTTTCATAGTTTAAATCTTTTTTTCTAAATTCCTTCTTAGTGATAAATATTTTAAGTTTATAAAGATACAAAATATTGCTGAATTCCTTATGTTTGTCGACATTTAATATATGAAGAGATTTGTTAGTTAATTGCTGTTCATGAACGTTCAGACATGTGACTTAATTCATTTGAAATACTAATCTAATTCTCTATTGCAGGGCTCGAAAAACATTCAAACAAACGCATGATCATTCGACAATGTTTAAGATCGAGAAGTACTTTTCGGCTGCAATGCTACCCCTTCTTCCAGCTGCTTATTTCATTCACGGACCTGCTATGGATACTGCTTTGGCGGTTGCAATCACGCTGCATGCCCATTGGGGTCTGCATGGTGTGTTGAGCGTAAGTCTTGTTGTTTCACTTATGCTTTTTTTAAATGTACTTTACCTAGTTTGAATAATGTGTTGAAACAAGTAGTTAAAATAACTGATCAACATGGCTCAAACAAGCATAATAGACATATCTCAGCTATGTGAAGAGTACTCTGTGGGAGATTTTTCGTTGTCACAAACAAATAGTTTGAATGAATGTTTTACTGATTATCAAAAACTTTAATATCAGTGGGCGTTACAGGAGAATTTTAAATAATACGGCAAGCACCAGTAGTTTTTTTTTGATCTGATAAAGTAAGCTAGAAAAATCGTTAAAATTGAATGCATTTGATACGCAGCCTAAATGAATCAATGGTCGCCTTTGTAATAGGTTGTTTTATAATACTGTATTGTTTTATAATACTGTATATAAGCTTAGTTATCGGAGAAAAAAATAAGAATAATTATAATATTAAACATCGTAACAATTTCGATATTTTATTACGAAAATAAAGCTTGGTGTCAAAGACAAAGATAAGAATAATTCATTGCATTGTTTCTTATTTATGAATCATTTAAGAAATATTCTACACTATGACACTTTGATTATTTGAACGTATTTATGCTAGAATTATTGCCATTTTTTTTGACATTAATTATGCAGTGAGATAAAATATCATATGGCAATAAAGTCTCTCATTATATCAAAAGATTAGCAGATGTTCACTAGGTATTTCGACAACAGAGTGCAGTAAAACAAATGTTCTTATTTCATTTCAAACATTGATTAGAAGTTATATCTTATTGTTTATTATTATAGAGTTATCCATTTAGGATTATGGTCGTCCCTTTGTACTTGGACCAACAATGGCAAAAATTGTTCAGGGACCATTTGCCTATATAATTAGTATCTGCCTACTTGCTGGTTTATTACATTTCAATTCTTACGATGTTGGTATAACAAAAGCATTTGAAATGGTCTGGTCTTTGTAAATGCGAATGTTAATTCATGACGAATGATATATTTGTAAATTCTTCATTTATCAAAGAGACTTTCTCAAGTCTTTGATTATTTTAACTATGTCATTTTGAAAACTATTAAAGTCAAACATTATGCAGTTGTATAAATTTTAAAAAATTGATTTCTTTATTATTCCGATTTATTTATCTTACTCTTTCCAGTATATAAATTGAATGATATGATTTGTATGACTTACTGCACAGATTCTTCATTTGTAAAAAATTAATTCAGTGGAAACAATTTCATATCGATTTTGGATAAAATGATTAAATTCAATGTATTGGAATAATCGAAGTATTAAGACTTACCCTCAAATTGCTTTTTTAGATAAATCTAACAAGCACGATTAAAATTGAAGCATTCGGGATAGACATCTTTTATAAGTTTAACAATGTTTCTCTATTAGATAAATCTGGGTATGAAAAAGGGAACTGCCATTCTGTTTAACAAGTGCTTTTAAACTTGATATAAAAAAAGGAAAATTTGCAAGTTGCTCAATGAGTGCATACATTCTGCAATGCATTTACAAAATGTAAATCAACGTAGAACAATGGATTGTTGTTGAATTCTATTTTGCTAGATGCGGTTGTTGCTCTGCTACATCATTTTTATAAATATTAGCGGTAGGGAGATGCTGTGCTATATCTGCCATGTATATTCGCAAGATCTAAATAAACTGCAAAAACAGGGATATCCTATCGCAAGCGTGATCCCAAAAAGTATCATTTTGGTCCGTAGCTTCTCCATAGTTTATTAAAAAAAGAACATTGTTTGATTTATTAAATTCATTAATTAATAAGTTAGGGAAGTATGCAAGTTATTTATTATCTTCAATGAAAAAAAAAAGTACAAATTTCATTTTTCAAAATCATTTCATTGAAAATCAAACGCTTAAGCGGAAATTCGTTTGAAATCTATTCGGCTAATGTAATAATTCATAAAAAATGAAAATTGTTTTGAACTTTCTTTGTTCCAAATTTGAAGTTTATTTCAAGTTTTTTCTAGTATACATTATTAACTGTTAAGCATGATTATTCCTATTTGAATACTCGAATTTCCAGGCAACTAATTGTTCCTTGTGTTTTGGAATTATTCGTTTAAACGTATTAATAACCGGATGTCGTCGTCATGGACCGGCGGAGAGCAAAACTCTGAATGAATTTTACGGTTTCTTCTTCATATCGTCAGAATTTTTTGCCATCTCTTGATGATTTTAATAAATCATGTCTTAGTGAAAGACAAATGAATGTATAATAAAATGAAATAATTCTTCAATATTATCTATTCTGAACTGCGATGGATGAAGTTATAAACTGCTTGAAATAAATTATTCCCTACCGGCAGTTTTGTTAGAACCTATTCATTCAGGAGTGATATGTAGCAGAAGTCCGACCTACTGTGGTTTTAATCTTTGCTGCTGTGCTTCTACCAGTTGTTATGATCAGTTGCGTAATCATTTTCTTCGAAGACTTCTTCAGTCCAAAAAAGGTAGTCAAAAGATTCGCCATGATTCATATAATTCAGAGCGGAAGCATTTGCACAGTTTCTTGTTTGAATATAAATAAAAACTTTGATTTAGATATAATTTGTGATGTATATCGCCAAACATGGATAGGAAGTCGTCGTAAAGGTTTGAATAGATCGTCCTATCCTACATCTGAACAACTATATAAACGCACCGACTGTGATGCTTGTGGTTCGAGAGCTGATGAGGAAGGTGTGGAAATGACCTGTATTGAAGAAGACATTGATACCGCATGTCATGGTATGGATCTGTTCGTTGGTGGCGATGTAGTATGCGGCGGAAATGGTGATTGTTGTTGTCAGGTGGCTATTTATTTAACTTTTTCCAAAATAAATCTGCTATTATGGATATGCCTATATCTAAAGTATAATAACTTCTCCATGTTATTTTTGAACATTATGTTTCGTATAAATATAGCAATTTACTTGCTTACTTTTGAATTCCAGGGAGAAGACTGTTCAGAAGCACTACGGAACTTCTATTCAGGTCATCAGGAAATGTTAGGAACACCACGAATACTTGTAACATTTAGTAGTGGTTACTGTCCTAGTGCCAATGCATTCATTACCATTCCTGTATTTATAATTGTTTTTTTTTTTTAGAATTGTATCATCATCTTCTTCTTCAAATGTATTTCGTTTCAGCCTTCAGAAGGAATAATTTCATCTTAAATTTTTTTATATATTTCAATTATGAAGTGCTGATCCATTCGTTTAATTAATAGGTCAAGACATTGATAAATATTATGAATCGAAATATTTTTCAACTGCAAGTTTAAATAGTGAATCATTCCGCTGGATCTCGGACTTAAATTTTATTCACTTTTACGAAACCCTTCGCTGATTTCAAAATATGTGAGCATGGTATCGAAACTTCTAAAATATTTGAGTTTTGTATCATTTCCGAAAATGTGACTATCATTAATCAAGTAAGTTGGGCAAAGATATGTCAATAGTAGAATACAATAAATATGCAATGTATAGGAAGTAGGAGAAAGATATGTTCAATTGAAATGATGTGAAATAAATTACTAATTTGATTCGAAAATAAGAGACTAACATTTTCTTGTTAGTTCGCAAATAAGGAACTAACATTTTCTCGTTAGTTCGCAAACAAGGAACTAACATTTCCTCATTAGCTTGTTACAATCTACAATTTTCATTGAATAACACAGGATCTGAATTCGACGATAATAATTGACAAAGAAACAAAAGAGAAAAACCAGCTGAATTTATAAGTATGGAGAGAAGGAAAATTTCTGCATCATTCTCGTTCTCGAGTTATCTATTTTAATTATCGACTCTTCAGAGTTGTAGCACATGAACACTAGCTGGTCATTTACATCAAACAAAAAGCAAAAAAAAATGACGAATTATCATATACGAAGTGCAACTAATATAATAATATAGTGCATTTCGCCAGCAATGATTATTTGTGCTTGCAGAATGCTGGAATGCTTTGATTTGAATTTTTGAATTATCCAAGAGGAACATCAAGTATTTGCTGTGTACCATTATGTGTTTCTATCACAGAAAGCTGTAGCTATCGATCTGAAGTGTTTGGATTTAAAATTCGAAAACGACGAAAATTAGAAAAATGAAATATATGCGTCATTATTTGTAATGCACTAACATACCTCTCTCTCTCTCTCTCTCTGCTTCTCACTTTTGAAAATTAATCATACGGTACTGATATGTTCCTGAAAAGAATTCGAAAATATGCCCCCGAATATGAATGAAATAATCTTCAAAAGATATTATTTATTTCATATCTAGATGTATACGAGTTTGATACTAAAATATCTCAAAAAAATGTACTCAAAATCGGTGTATGGTTGCTATATGTTATTGAGCCAACAAGTTAAAATTCAAGTTTACTGCACTACAAGTTTTTTTGTGAAAATGCTAATTTATTTCGAAGAGGTCAATTATGAATATGCAAAATCTTTCTAAAAATTATTCGTAAAGTAAGTGCAATATATATGGCTTGCATAGACAGAAACGAAAATGATTCCATAATTTTCATTTATTCAATATTTTCCAATTTACAAAATCAGATCTCCAGATCTTTGCCTTCAGAATTTAGAGTAGAGAAAGATTTCAACTCTGATATAAATGTACTTCAATTACACTCAGAAAATAAGTGAGTGTTAGGAAAAATGAATTGTTATTAGAATATATGCTTTCTAAGCAAGATTTCGATTGATTCTACCAGCATATGAAATATTCCATTTCTAATTCCATTTCTAATCATTCATGATTTATTGGCAACTGATAACAACACCGCTCATAGTTTAATCAGATTATCGGACAATTGTTCTTATAAGCATATTTAAGTTAGAGGAAGAGTTAAGAGATCATGAAACTTGCATCAAGATAAACCTGAAGCGCGAAAACATCAATGTTCTTTTGATATTATTGTTACCATTTTTAACACTGAGTAAATTGAGCTCCATAACCGCCAACATTATGGATCGGCTACAACGAGTTTGATTAAAATTTAGCAACGTGTAATTTATTATTCGAAATTTTAAATGATCGTTTGTAATACAAGAGAAAATCGACAGAAATTGTGTAAAGTGAGGAGATTAGAATCTCGAGAATTAAGAGAAACCTTACAAATGCAAAAGTGTTGCAATTTATTTGCTTGCTAAGGAAAACTTTTAGACTTTGTTAAAAACTTTAATTTAATTATACCACTGAGCATCACGAGCACTTGCAATGCTATTGTTTCCTACTTCCTTCCATCATTGCAGCCGATTGTACTTATGATATTAGGTTAAGTTATATATGACTAAAATTCTTTTTGATCGTTTTTAGAATCCATATTCGATGTTTTAGTTTTATGCAAGATAGATCTTGCAGATATTTATTTGAAATAAGATAACACAAATTTCGAAATAATTATCATGCACTCTCGTAACTTTAATAATTGTGACAGATTGTGCAGTTAAGCTAACATTCATAAAATATCCCTGCTAAATTGATGATTGCCTCAAAATCAACTTTTGCACCGTCATTGATTTTAAGTTTTCATTTTAATTCCAAAATTTTCGTAGTTTTAAAGATATATTTCGTATCTAAAACAATGGCAATAATAATACTGTTAATGATAGTAATTGTGAATAATTACTGCTGGTGGTGCAATTAGGACAGCAATGGCAATAAGTTAAAATTTGTTTTTTTTTTTTTTAAATCCTTAACTTATTGAAACATCACTGGACATTTTATTTTTGATTTCTTCTAACGACCTACATCGATAAGCACCTGCGGAATTTCTATTTGCTCTTCGAGATCGGTTGCGGGTGATACTGATCTTTTTTTTCCAGCCGCCATCAAATGTTGCATGATCTGAAAGACTTTGCTGATTTTAAGTGCAAAAATTTGAAATTTCAAAGCTAACATCAAATTTGAAAAGGAATGACTATTATATCTACGAAATAAAAAAAAAGTGCAGCATAATTAATTGCACAAAGGTAAAGATTACAAACATCGAATTGTTGAATGAACTGGTCCGCTGGACTTAATGCTGGTCTTTTTCCAATATTTTGCAATGGCAACAGATTGTCCAAATCCATTATTGACAATACACGCGATTGATCGCCAAGCGAACGTTTGAGGTTCTAAAATATTAAGAAAAAGTTGATTTTTTTAGTCAATAATTAATGAGGAAGCTAAAATGTTCAATTAGAATTTACCGGAATTAACCTGTTCGGAAGATGTTCAAAATTAATTGAAGGATCTGCGTAAATTACTAAAACTTATTCCATCTTTTGATTAACGGCTTTCACGTACCAGTTCATTAAGTCGCAGAAGGGAATTTATATTATCTTGAAGTTGCAGCGCTGGTGATAACTGCTTCTTTTGCCGGCTTGCATAACCGCACATCAAGTCACCGAAACATATCACCAGAGCTGTGATGGTGCTCAAATCTATTAGATACATGCTAAAAATATTGCAATTGATATATTTAATGGGACTTTATAGTGATAATATCAAGACAATTTCCGCTCTGCAAAATGATGGCCGCCATATAGATATAGATGGATTTTCGTTAACTATTTCTCGAGAATAATCTCTAATTGAAACGAGTATACCATGAAATGTTAGCACAATCTGTCACAATTATTAAAGTTACGAGAGTGCATGATAATTATTTCGAAATTTGTGTTATCTTATTTCAAATAAATATCTGCAAGATCTATCTTGCATAAAACTAAAACATCGAATATGGATTCTAAAAACGATCAAAAAGAATTTTAGTCATATATAACTTAACCTAATATCATAAGTACAATCGGCTGCAATGATGGAAGGAAGTAGGAAACAATAGCATTGCAAGTGCTCGTGATGCTCAGTGGTATAATTAAATTAAAGTTTTTAACAAAGTCTAAAAGTTTTCCTTAGCAAGCAAATAAATTGCAACACTTTTGCATTTGTAAGGTTTCTCTTAATTCTCGAGATTCTAATCTCCTCGCTTTACACAATTTCTGTCGATTTTCTCTTGTATTACAAACGATCATTTAAAATTTCGAATAATAAATTACACGTTGCTAAATTTTAATGAAGCTCATTGTAACCGATCCATGTTAAGAAGTAATGTTGACAACTATAGATAGATATGACAAACAGAATAGTCAACAAAAGCATCCGAAAGAAAGAGAATAGAACTACAATTTGAATAAGACATGAATAAAACATCAGAATAGTAGGAAGGGCGGGGGAGTTAGGATATAAGAATTGAAGTAGGATATTTATATATGAGGATAGTATGATGAAATATATAAAATGAATAATGACGGATAAGTATCCGCAAATAGAAAATATTTATATTATCTTTGTTCTGCTTCAGTTTTTTCGACAAATTTTCCTTGGCCTCTGAACTGATCTTTCCTAAACAGACGTACATTAGTCACACTTGGACTAGGCTGATTTGGACTGGAAATGTTGCAAACAACATCTTTTGAAGATAGATCAGTTTAATTTCAAGAATAAAAACATTCGTTTTTGTTAACTCTCAAAGACTGGCTAGGATATCTACATTTGTCTTTATTTCATAACACATTACATAAGCATTAATGAGCAGGAATAAACGATCCAAATATGTTTGGAGACACTGAACTTTATTCTATTTTCAAACTATGCAATTAATTTGTCTCCATGATTGATCGAGATTGAGATTATAAATAAGTTTATTAGCAAATCATCAAAAATGCTCATTTCGACAAATTTCCGTAGCAAAACTATCATTAAACCAATCATAGCTGTCAGTTAATTAGTTCGATTATTGAAAACAACCAATTTACTCTTCATTTTTCTCGTAATGATAAATGATGTTTCTCAGGTATTGCTTATGTTTCATCACAATAATTGCTATAAACATTTAACGAAAGGAAAAAGAAAAAAAAACGCAAAAACTTGGCAAAGAAGAATTAATTGTGAGACTAATTTACTTCTAAGAATTCTCTGAGGATGTACAATAACCG
Source organism: Dirofilaria repens (assembly GCA_008729115.1). NCBI lineage: Eukaryota > Metazoa > Nematoda > Chromadorea > Rhabditida > Onchocercidae > Dirofilaria > Dirofilaria repens. Next base: position 1,022,503 of record SNRZ01000001.1, on the reverse strand, counting down.
TTCTTGAAAATTTGTTGCCTTTGGGAGAATTGTTGCAAAAAAATAGCTCTTCCGACGAAGGACAATCAGTCTAAATTACGGTCAGTGTTATCATGAACAAATGCTTTCTGTTTTTTTAAAAAAAGATTAAATTTTAGATCAAAAAGGCAAAGAAAATTAATGTATTTCCTTTTTACTAAATTTGCAATAAATTTTAAAACTCTTTTTTCCCATGAATAAATTTTTATAAATAAAATTTAGCCTATTTTTTCATATTTAATAGTTCGATTTTGTTTCATTTTTGATTGTCATTTTGCAAGCTATTTCAGAAAGATTAATCGAATGTATACATCCAGTACAAGACAGTACTGTCAAAGATTTTAAGTTTGAATAAATAGTATAGACAACTGCATCATCGAATAATTATTTATATTTTGATATAGGTTGCATAATCAATTATCAATTTATTTTTGATTGTTAGCATGTCTATCATTTCTTTTTAAATTACTATTGGTAGTTATAATCAAATTAATTCATTTCATTTTAACCGGAAGGAACTTTTCGTCATAGTAGAATGAGCTTAAATTGGATTATCCGTGATGTTTTTGGAAAATTGATAAGAGATGATAGATTTAAAAAATTAGAAACTTTCAATATCACTTAACTTTTCAACTTAAAAAGTCAGCTAAGAAATATGATAATAATGAGAGAAAATGTAATATAGCAAAAGACACAAAATTATTAATAATAAATTAGATTGGAATATGATATATGAACTGTATGTTAAAAAATTGGAAATTGCATTCCATGTAATTAGTGGATGATTTCATAAAAGCAGAACTGCAAGAAGCAATAAAGTGGAAAAAAATGAAAAAAGCTTTTCATTATAAAGTTTTATTTCTTAAAAAAAAAAGGCTATTAAACTGATTATAAATACAGTTAAGCCGAATAAATTGATTTTGATCACTCTATATGAACCAATTTCTTGATTTAAGAATTTAATTTCTCCGAAAAATGAAGTCAAAAGAAAACAATTTCTTGCCTTCATGATGATAAAAGTGTATAACTTTGATTGAGTGTCAACTTATATTTTTGAGCTATTTTCTAACAAAAAACTTTTTGAAAGATGCACATCATTTTTTGAAAGATCATTCGTATCATTTTTTTGGTACGATTACTGTACACCAAAAGAATTATCAAAAATAAATAATTTGAAGTAAATTTTCACAGCTGGTCCTGTTACAATTTCAACTAATTGGCCATGTTATATTTGAATTGCAATTCCTTTTTTAAAAGCTTTGCTTTTTGCTGATTACTTCATCCATTTTGATGAAGAGACCAACAAGGAATAGAAAATCAGTTATACTGATCTTGAATGTTACGATATTTCTACTGCAAGCCACGGATATTAAATAAAAAAACTAATATCGTTTGAAAGTTCATCTGAAAATAAAACTGTTCCAATTTATTCTGTGATATTTTTATGTATATAATGAACAAAAATGTGATTAATCTTGAAATTTTGGAAACCGAACTGATCACTTTCTAGAACTCCTGAAAATTACTTCGGAATTTACAATACACTTCGGCTTCAGAATTTACAATGCACTTCGAAGGAAACATATGTTATCTAATATCAACATCCCGAGATATTTTCTGAATCTCGTTTTTTACTTTATTTTGTATTTAAGTCATATTTCTACAGCAGCATCAATTTTAATCCACATTTAAATCTAACTTCCTAGTGATAAATGATTAGCGTCAACATTGATGATTGGTTGATTATCCTCTTCAGTGTTGATGAGAAAATACATTATATAAAGTATTTCTGAAATGAAAATAGTCGATGTTAATTAATTTTAATCTGCTAACATAACAAAAACTACAAAAATTATGCTTATACTTCAGCTTATATAAAATTCATTGTCGAACATGATATTTTAAGAGTTTTCTCACTAAAGACTGTAATATTTATTTGAAAAATTTTTGTTCAAATGATAAAAAAAAATTATTTTCTGACAAGAAGGGATTGATCTGTCACTGATAAGGCATAAACAAAAATTAATTTGATTACTCATTGCACTATTTTATTCTATCGCATTTAATTCTCAATTGTTTTAGCAATTTAAAGACATGTAAACTTGAAGGAAAACTAATTAGCTATTAAAAGCAAAATTATTTTGGATTATTCATATTAAACCAAAAGATTAAAACGATCAGAGGGAATTAGACAGTAATGGTTTTTAATGACATTTTCATTAGTCGAGAATATACTAAGTTTGGTAACTGTGGTATTTAAAATGGAATAAATTTCAAACATTCTGTCAATTAAATTTGCTAAAAATAAGTTGCTATGCTTCTATGCAACCAGTTAGTAAGGGATGTCGTCGATTGAAAGCGACATTTCACTTCACAATATCTATTCAATCGAAATAAGACACAGTCTTTCGATGAATTGGTCAATGAGTTTAGCATTACATCTCTAGCAAATGCAAATCTTCTTATTTTAAGGCCAAGATGAGGAAAGCGAAAATTCTAATTGAGAAAAATGTGTAATGCTCAGTGAAGCGGAAATAAGGTTTATAGAAATCTGTCGAATTTGATTTTCTTATATCTGAAAAAAAAAAATTTTTTTTTATATTTTCAACAAAATTTTTCGATCATTTTATACCCAAATTCCAATATCTAAAATTGATTTAACTATCGAATTGTTTACAATTTTATACCGCCTGAATATTTAAAATATGATATTTACAAATAAATCACGAGTAAGACTAATCATTCAGATTCTCTATGTGCTACATTTCCACGAAGCCGTTGAAGATTTAGTACTATCGTGGAAAATACTAAAGACGTAAAAGTCATACTAAAGGCGTGAAAATCAGCAATCTCTGTTTCAAATATATTTCAAAAAAAGCCTCAGAAAAATTCGCTGTCCTACTCATTGCCGACAAAATATTCCTTTTAGGCTCGATACTTTTCCAATTCATATATTTTGAAGTTTTATCTATTACTGATCGATAATTTGATAAATTTAGCAGCATCTAAAAAATTATAATTATAATATGGAAAAAGATTTAAACTGGAGAGAATAAGTGGTATCCTGTTATCATAATATATTAAAAAGTGACAAATAATATGAATATTATTTTAATGAATGTTTCATTAATTAAATTGCATGTATTTATAGGACCTTTTCAGAACAATGTATTGCTAATAAAAGGTAGAAATAATAGCAAGGAATGAGTTAATTAATAAAATGATAAAAATGAACAGGAAAATGATATGACATTAAGCGACATTACATCAATTAATTGATCAAGTGATAAAAAGCGAGCAAGACAAAAGAATTCCTTAGAGAAATAAAAAGCATAAAAACAATATTCGACAGCGGAAATTGAGCAATACATCTCGTTTTATTTGTCATATTTTTAAATTAAAATTGTAATTATCTGAGCCAAAATGAATGGCGATTTTCTCAAAATGATAGCCTGGAAAAGAGCAAATAGAAGATGCAAGCTATAGATTTGATGCAAACTATAGATTTAAGTTATCATTATCACAATTATTCTGAAAGATAGAATCTAATGTTTATTTATTTATTTATAATTAACTAGATAGAAAAGGTATATGCTAGACTGATAAAGGTTTAGATTGGAAGTTAATTATGCATAATGCACTCATTCGATCAGTAACATGCATTCAATATAGAAAAAACTTAATAATAAAATGTTATGTTCTTAAATATGATCTCAAAAAATATTGTGATCATTTTTAAACTTTTAATAATCACGCATTTAGTTAAGCTCTTAATCAATCAGGTACCGTCTACATCTTTGTTAAATAAAGTTTTTCAAAACGAATTTATGGAAACTTGGATATTTTCTAAAAATCGCCGAGAAAAAAAAGTGCTTGCGATGTTTTGTAAATGCTGCATAACTTGCCACAATTTCTTCTGAGAACTTGAAAAGTTTATAAATATGTTCTAAAATAGTAACAGATGTCTGTCTATAAGTGATTCGAAAAAGCTGCATTGTCATATATTTTGCATATTATAAGACGAATGCAAAAGAAAGCAATATTATAAATTTGGATTGACATCAAGGTCGATAATCTCAAAAAATTGAGCCTAGGCAAGCTTTCTGCAATTTGTCATCTTTCATATTTATAATATTGTTCTGTATATGTTTACCAGCCGAATGGAATCTTAAATCTCTCAGCAGTTTCGCCATCCAGGACCGTATTCATCTATACATTTGATAAGAGAAAGATTTGATAAGAGATTATTCTTCTAAAAGAGCAAACTCAAAAAATATATCGCTCAATTTTAATATCATTTGCGTAGAAAATTCATTCAACATTGAATATCAAATAATTTTAAAGTGAATTCATCTATCAATCAAACACACTGAAAGTGTCCAATTATTTAGGATTGCAGTAAATAGGATTTTGATGTTTTCGGATATAATCTGTCTTTTTTTTTCTATAACTTGAAAATGGAAATAATTTTGCGAGCATGGAACAAATAACTCCCGATGTTGTTCCTCTTTCTTCTACTGCAGTAGACTCTTTCTCTTATTCAACAATAAATTTGAATATCGAACATGCTTATATCTTTAAGACAATTCACGATATATCCACTTCGGATACTATCAACATTTTTCGAGATCAAAATTCCAGATTTAGTGGCACGAGTTCAGCTACATGAGAGACCACTATCAAAGACGTACCAATATATTTAACTTAGTTCACAATTAAAAAGCGTTTGATTTGTTTTGCAGTCAATCAGAATCATTTCATGAAAACTCACTTTTCCCGACAACCCAATTTGTAATTCAAATAAAGACGAACAAGTTAAAAGATTAAGCGCTGAATATCTTTTTAACTCAATTTTATTTCATAGTTTAAAAATTTGTTATTAAGTTGTATGTACTTAGCAACAACGACACAAACATTCATTCTGCAATAATAAATATAGCATGAGCACATAAATATCAGTAAAACACATAACTCTATAATTCATTCCGATTCTGCCTTCTGGATTTACATATGGTTTTTTAGGCATCCAATCTAGCCAGATAATTAACATTGCAGCTTAATTTAACTTAATGCAAATATGCATTTAAGTAAGAACCTTATTAGAAATAAGTGATTTCTTGCTTTTTTGAAAATTTTGCAACACAAATAATCTATTAGCAAAAATAACAAGCTGCATTTGTCGCGTAGTCTTTAACAGAAGTTTGAAATTATATCGGAAACCGGATGTAAATAACTACAATCTTTTTTTAGTATCTACTCTTCTTATTACGCTAATTAAAAATATCGAAATCCATAAGAACTCTAGGTTTCAAAAGCTGTCTAACTTGAATGGCTCAAGCTGATGTCAGTTTTTGAGGACGACTCGTTTATATTCTGTTGCTAATATAAATAATTCAAATTTGAAACATCTAACTTATTTCGAAATGCTAAAAACAAAAAACTGATAACAGAAAATTTATTTTGAAAAAAGTACTATTTATTTCGAAAATTATTTAACATTAAATAAAGGAACTCATTTCAAATTTAACCCATCGCAACAGCATTTGTTGGCTGTACTCCTTGACGATTCTTTGGTTTTGCTACACTTCCTTCACGGAAATGATTTCTGAAACAAAATGAACTGATACATTTGAAAAATAATAATTTCTAAACATTATTTAATATTCAAAAATATGAAAAAATATATCAGTTTCAAACTTATTAAACTATAAAACAACTACAAAAGTCCTATTTTTTGGCCAGTCCTACATATTCAGGACTTTCAAATTCGAAGGCAGTAAGAACGTATCAGTTTCTATCAATACTATTAAATTCTTTGAATCAACTCTTCTTCACTTAAAAGATTGCGAAATTATGAACAGCTTACGATCATAACTGAGAAATACCTATCCGAATATTCCGAAACTGAAATTATTATTGAAAAAAATGAACCTGAAACGACGTCTAACAATTTTCATATGACGCATACGACCAGTACCCGTAGTATGTCGTCTAATTGCTTTTACGGACCATTGATATGTACGTTTACGAGCAGATGGATAACCACAGGATGCGCAACGATGCTTTTGAATATGATATGATGAACGACCGCATCGACGACATAGTGTATGTGTCTTATTATGACGTTTTCCAAAAGATGAAGTACCTTTTGTCATTTCTGAATAATCTATAACTAATTTATAGTTAGCTATCTAGTAAAAATATCTACTCTAACAGCGTCTTTAAAACAGAAATAGCATACTGAGGTAAGATGCTATTTCCCCTTTATACCATTGAAAAATATGTAACCGAGCCTAACCTATCTAGACTCGTCGGTGATCTAACCGTCGAACTCCGATAAAGCCCCCAAAAATTGTGAAGTAAACCAGACCGAACAAATCGGGAACGATTTGCTAATTAATCGTCCCACTTGGTTTTTTGGGGTAGTAATAGAAGGATTGATTTCGTTATGGTGCGCTTTTTCGTGCATTAGCTGGGTTTGGAGGGGGATTATAGATAGAATGAAGTAATTATAATCTTCACACTAGTATTCATTAGAATTTAAAATAAAGTAAGAGAGAAGAAGAGCAAAAGAGAGGGTCGGAGTATTCACTTTTTACACTTTCTGCTGCACGTAGTGTTTGTGTTCATGACGTCGCTTATGTGTGCTTTGGTGCTGCATTGCTCTTTCTCAAGATTTGTAACGAAAATGAGATAGGAGGAACAGCTCAGTTAAAAGTAGTTAGATCTTTGTCTTCTCATTATCCACTAAATGATGTTTGTGTTGTTTTAGTTTCGAATATCTCTTCTGAGCTTTGATAGGTTTATAATTCAAATCGAGATATTCTATTATTCTTTTATGAATGTGAGGAACAGTTTTGATATAATTGGAAATTCTTCATCGATATGAAGGGGAATAAGTTAAGTTAAAAGTGATTTTGTGCTAGAAACACAACATGCTGGGAAATCGTTAGGGGAACTATGGTTTATAAGTACAGTTTTTTTCCAGTATTTTAAAATATGTTTGCAGGATGAGCAATCCACTCAAAATAGTAACCGTGAAAACAAAACCCTATGAGGGACAGAAACCAGGTACTAGTGGTTTACGAAAGAGGGTTCGTCCGTTATGGATTACTGTTTTATTTCTGTTCAGCAGTGTATTAAATATAACTCGATGAACTTTTCCTAATTTAGAGAAATAAATCCAAGCCTGCTTTTATGACTTTCAAATTCTAGAAGTTTTATGCACAGTGATGTTCTCTAAGATTAATAAATCATGAGGCATAAGAGACGTATACAACTATGTTTAAGGTCCCAGAATTTCAACAACAAAATTATACAGAAAATTTCATCCAATGCACCTTAGATGCAGGCTTAGGTGATAAAAAAAAAGGTGCAACTCTGGTGGTTGGAGGCGATGGCAGATATTTTTGTCCGGAAACGGTAAATATTATCATACAGATGGCTGCAGCTAATGGAGTATGTTCATTTCTTTTATCTAAATGAATTATGAATTTTGAGTCACTAATTATTGTTTTTCGGGAAAGAAGTGAGAAAAAAAGTAATATTCATGTATAGTGTATTAACTGACAAGCAAACATAAAAATTATTTAATGTTTAGAAAAATACTTGACGTATTCCCCATTATTTGAAAAAGGAAAAAGTGATAGAATAGTAGAAAATGTGCTTGAACGGGGACGGATTACATTTATAATTATTCTGTCTTTAATACACACTACTTTTTTAGTTACGTAAACTTATTGTTGGACAGAATGGTTTTCTCAGTACACCTGCCGCTTCATGCTTAATTAGAAAATGTGAAATAAACGGTTTGTATTTTGTTCATCAAACTTTTTTATTGGACATTGCTTGTTTTCACAAGGATGTTTGCTGTACGAATACCTTATTTGACAGCATGGTGCAATAGCTACTTTGCAATGTCCTGGAGATATTATAATATATGAGATGTAAAATAAAATTCCCCATATCTACTTTAGCTTTTATGAATTATTGTTATCTTCGAATTTGTTCAATGAAAAAAATTTTTTCTTTGATTAGCTTTTTAGATTGGAAGAAATTATTTTATCAAAAACTTTACTTGCAGATGGTAACTTGATCAACGGCGGTATCATTTTAACTGCTAGTCACAATCCTGGTGGTCCTAAAGCAGATTTTGGAATAAAATTTAATTGCGAAAATGGTGGTCCAGCGCCTGAGAAAGTGAGACTTCATTTCTTAGTAGAATAAAAATTTCATATTAGAACGAAACTTTTATTGGTGTATTGTGTGAGATTTTTTAAATCTTGTAACTGAGCAGTTTTATAGTTGACAGAAGCTATTTATGCACTAAGCAAAAGTATTTCGGAATATTATATTTGCGATGATCTGCATGCGGATTACACAAAAATCGGAAAAACTGATTATAATATTGTTGGTCATGGTATTTTTACTGTGCATGTTATTGATTCAGTGAAAGACTATATTCAACTGGTGGAGCAGATATTCGATTTCTCAAAGGTTAGTACTGTTTTTTAAATTTTTAATAGCTTATCTCTTTAAATACATAATATGCGGCAATTCAAACATCAGGTACGTTAATTGTTTAAAGTTGATAAGCATTTCTTATAGATAAAGGAGTTGCTTAGTGGTCAAACAATGGGACAGTTCAATGTGCTAATCGATAGTTTATATGGAGCTACAGGACCATATATAAACACTATTCTAGTAGAGAAATTAGGTGTGAACCCTAAATTCATGTATCATACAACTCCGAAGCCCGATTTCGGTGGTGGTCATCCGGATCCTAATTTAACTTATGCGAAGCAGTTAGTTGATATGATGAAAAAAGGCGAACATGATTTTGGTGCTGCATTTGATGGCGATGGGGTAAGCATTTACTGGCTTTAATTTGAATATTTTGTTAATAATCACAATTCTGAATTAGTTTCAGTTCGAACTTGATTTAGAACTTAATTTATTCCTTTGATTGCATAAAAGATGTAATTACTAATAAAAAGTGCTTGCTTAGATTTGTTACCTCTTTAATTGTTCTCTTTTCTTCTTCAGCATCTTCACAACCAAGTCAAAACTCGGCTATTTTTTTAAAAATTTCTTTTAAAGTTATATTGTTGATATCGTAAAGTCATATTTAAACCTACTTCAGGATCGAAATATGATTCTTGGCAAAAATGGTTTCTTCGTGACGCCTAGTGATTCGCTTGCAGTAATTGCTGCAAACCTGAAATGCATTCCTTATTTCCAGCAATATGGCATCAAAGGTTATTTGATTTGTATTGTATAGCTTCGCTCATTGAAACAAGTTATAAATAATAAATTATAGGGTTTCGTTTGAAATTTTTACTCGCTTTTGTTATACCTACTTTTGATTTATTTTCCTGGCTTCCAGCAGTCGCTTCTAGCATAACAATTTCGTAGGTTATGCAAGAAGTATGCCGACAGCAGGAGCAGTAGATCGAGTGGCTAAACAAACAGGTTTGCCGATGTATGAAACTCCGACTGGATGGAAATTTTTTGGAAATCTTATGGATGTCGGTAAATTATCACTTTGTGGTGAAGAATCATTTGGCACTGGTTCTGATCATATAAGGTGGGTAAGTTGATTAATGATAGAATCAGTGATTAAGGAACAGAACGATGAGTTCCATAGAATTTATGTACTCTAATAATATTTATTAAGTGATTGTGTCTTTTATTCGTAAATTTTTAATATTTTTTTAAAGCGTCTGAAAACTTTTTCTACTTTAATTCCTTTTCTTTAAAATAGAAATGTTTTTGAAGGCATCTGATTGCAAAATAATATTTTGAGATACTTTCTTCATGATCATCCTTTTGATATTGTGAATAAATTGTTTTCAGTTACTATCCTGATTCTTAGTTTTTCTAAACGTAATATAATAAGTCACTAATATTGCAAAACATTCTGAATAAATTACTTATTTAAAAGACTTTTTTAACTTTAAGCAGATTTTGTACGAAAAAGATAGAAAATACATAATTTGGATGACTAATAACTTCGGAATACTACTGTAGGGAAAAAGATGGTATTTGGGCAATGCTTGCATGGCTGCAAATTTTGCAAGAAAAAAAGCAGTCAGTCGAAAATGTTATTAAAGAACACTGGTCGATATATGGTCGAAATGTTTTTACACGGTATCTTAGTTTTTATATTTCATCTTAACCTATTTAACATAAGCAAAGAAAACATTAACTTTTGGCGAAATATTTTATACATTTTTTTGCGGAAAATCAAAACAAACAGTGTTAATGTACTATCTGTACAAGCTGGCTGCTTTTGCGTCAATTTTTCTCTCAACTATATTTTAATGCTTTAGGACAATTTTTTAATTTGCATTTTTGTGTATACATAGAATATGATTCAGTATGCTTATACTAATTCAAGATATGATTATGAGAACTGCGATTTATCTGGAGCAAATCTGATGATGACATTCATTGAATCCCAAATGCAAGCATTCATTGGCCAAAAATTTATTGCAAATGAAAAAAGTTTCGTTATCAAACAAGCCGATAATTTTACTTATACTGATCCTGTGGATGGCTCAGTTTCACAAAAACAGGTAAAAGATTTGAATAAATTTCAAATGCCTATCTATGTTTCAGATTATATGAGCTGATTTCTTTTTATTAAGTCATCTTTAGTCCTGTTTTAGCTTTTATATGAAGCAAAAGTAGGCCAATAAAGCAAAGAATGAATAAAAATTTAAATGCGTCTGCTTGAAAATTAACGAAAAACTTCAATATTTTATTAATGAATAAGGGGATTTTCGAAATTATTTGAATTAGGAATTTTTTATTGGCCATTCATTTATAAAGTATATGTTTCGATTGACTGATACGTAGTCATTGGAATAATCGTATTTTTAATTCCTCAAATTTTAAAAGTTTCACCTACTTGGTTTTTGTGATTCCACTTTTTTAAGCTGAATATTCATTTTATCTCTTCTCAAACGATCAGATAAGATTACAGCGTGCTGCATGGAGGATTCGAACAATAATACTGTTTTTTATTAAGTATGTAGATGGTATTGATAGTCAGTTTAGTTCTAAAAAGTTTGTAGACTATGTTTATTAATTTTTTGGTCTTGAAAAGTATTTACAACTTTTACACTTTTTTTTGAAACAAACTTTATAAACAGGTTTTCAGGGATTACGTATTTTGTTCGAAGATGGCAGCCGTACGGTGTTCCGCTTGAGTGGCACTAGTTCAATAGGTGCAACAGTCCGTTTATATGTTGACTCATTTATTGATGCATCAGATAAACAACGACTTTTCCAAAGTGCAGAGGTAATATTTTGAGGTTTTTATGATATATTACATTTCTGAAGGTCTAGTGTTTGAATAAAACAGTTGAAATGCATAATTTTTTTTCGCAAAAGAAGCTGAAAGCAAAGATCTCACTATTTTTATTGCTATTCAAATGAATTTTGTACTTTTTTCAGAGACTTAAGATATAGGCTTCGAAGTTTTTTTCTTTCTCTTTATTCCAATAATGCAGAAATATTATGAATTAATGGCCGTATAATCTGTTTCTTAAAATTTCAGGAACTTTTGAAGCCTTTGGTTCTTGTAGCTCTGCAAATAAGTAAATTGGAACATTTCACTGGCCGTAATGCTCCTACAGTTATTACATAAATTTCGGGAGATACAAACAAATACTATCATCATGTTGTACATCTATAAAGCATTTCTTTCTCTTATCCCATTATATTATATTGGACAAGCAAATTTTTTTTGAATCTTTTCAATATCGTTTAGTGAATTATGTTAAGATAGACGTAGAGTTAAAGATAAGATTCTTGATAAGTTTTGTTCGAGATTTCAATGTCACTAGTTGGAATTACTTGGTTTTTTCTAAAGACAGTCAACGCTATTAGCTGATATTACTGTACACCAGAATTTTGTTTTTTAGTTTGTCATAATTACGAATAAAACCTGCTATAACCTGATATGTTTTGGTTTTCTAAGGGTTTTTGCCTCGTTCCTAAGTTCAAAATTTTAAATTATTTAATATTTTAAGTAACTTGATGAAAATTCATTTTGCTGTGATGAAGCTAAAAATAAAAATATGCTTTTACAAAAAAACAAATTTTTGTGTGAGATTGAATGTCGAGAATGAACAAAATGAATTTTTGCTTTTTTGTATGTGAGTTTATTTTAAAAAACATTAGACAAGGAATTTGTATGGAATATCTTTGAAGAGAGTTTTTTTGATACTAAGGTATTTGTCTGTTTTAATCGAAATAAAAATACCTGATTAATAGAAATAAGGAGTTTGACGGAAAAACATCACTAAGCTATCTGTATAAATAATGTGAAAGTTAGAAACAGTAAGTAGAAGTATTCTTCTAAAAGATCATATTTTCTAAAAAACTAATTTCTTGATAAAGTGCTTTAAATTTTCAAAACAAAAAGATTTCGAAGATAAAGTATTGCTTTTCTGTGTATTGCTTTTCTGTGGAATATTATTTGCACATATACGATTGAGGATCGCAGTGGCTCAAAAGCGTTAGATTTATTGTAATTGAAAGTGTTGGTTTTTTTTTAAATTGAAGTAGTCGATAGAGTTTTTGTGAACTGAAAAAGAACCTTACGAGAAACATTTTGCAAAATTTGAGGAATCATGGAAGTTAAAGATAAACCAGAAAAATTTTTGTAAAATTCCTCAGAAATCACGTGGTGAGACATGGGCGTTCTAACTGTTAGTTGTTGAAGACTGAAAGGTTTTCCCAGAATTCAAAGGAAGCGGTGACTTCAGCAAAGACTGGAATATTGAACGTATAATGAGATTTTCGAGGATAGATTTAAAAATCTAAAAATTTTTGTAGCTCAGATTCTAAGTTTTGCGATTAAATGGAGTAATTAGTGTTCAATTTATAACAAATGTTTGCAAGATTCTTCGTAAAAAAATCCGTTTTCGAAAAAAGAAAATTAGGTTAAAATTAAGTTTACACAATGGATGAAGCAGTTTTAGTTTGTATAGTGCAAGCAGACTAATTTCCTGTCGTAATTTTATGCAAAATTTTTATTTTTTTCAAGTATTGATATGAGACGCAATTTGGAAAATTATAAGATCATCTGAAGGAAACAATTATTGATTGCTATGTCTTCAAGAGTTCATTTATTATTAAGAAATTTAATTTTCCGTTTTGTATAAATTTCCGAAGCATTATGAATTTTTACATGCTATATGCTTATTGCTTCGCTGGATTTTTTTTTTCTTTTTTTTTGAAGTTCTGGACAAGTTATTATGAGTTTATTGTCGATCAAAGCCAAAATTCCATGTTTACATTGTATGCTTTACATTTTTGCTTTTTAATTTAACATGATCTAATTTTTGGCTCTTAAAGAACAGCGAAAATAATGATGGTGATTTCGTTTGGCTTTAAACATTTGGGAAAAACGAGTTTGAGTAAGGATGCTCGCTAAAATTGTAATAATATAGCTTTATCATTTGAGGATGAGGTCAAATGATATAGTAGATATTTACATTGTTTTAAAAGATTGCTACGAATTTTCTCGAGAACAAATATGATTTTTGAAAATGATCAGATTTAAATTATTCAGGCTCTCACGAACATATCCTTTATAGGTTTGAATAACGCTATCTTTTCTAGGTTTCTAATCGAAGCTTAGAAAGATAAGAGATGCGTATTTAAATATGAAATGAAGGAATGCATTCAGCTAAAATGCGTTAATGCGTTAGAATACAATGGTTTTTATCATATTTGAATCCTTATTTCTAGTGTTTCATTATAAACATTTCAATTACTATGACTTATACGGTTTTAATTTCAGGGAAGGAAATATGATTGGCCGATCAGGATTGTTTGCCGATATCATGTGTCCTTATGATGAGGATTGTACACGACCGCATTGTCATTTTTGGCATTCTAAAGGTTTCATTATCCAGTCTTAAAAATTTTTTAGATCAAATGATATCTCCTTCGAAATTTACGTTTTACGTAAATTTTAAATATTTGTGCTTTGCAGCTTCTATTCTATAGAATTGATAGAAATTTTTCTAGATGATCAACAACAACAATTTTCCCTACCTTCGATGTCGACAACACCACCTGAACAGCCATTTGTTGGCTATGTTGGTTATGTAGAAAACCAGAAAACAGCCATCAAAATAAATACACCTGTTTGCAATCAGTCTATTTATGCTCCTTTGGATCCTGTCGTATACACGCAGCGGCCACCAATATTAACTACACAATATAACGTATCCCAGTTCACTTCCAGTGGTGTGTGCCGATTTATAATTTTTTTGTTCTTTTTTGTTTTGTTCTTGATACTTTTATGCAGGCATCGATTTAGATTATTCATTATGCTATAACGAGGTAATGTATAAATGTAGCAGAAATATTTCGCAAATTTTGAGCAAATCTAACTGCTGCGGAATGACTGATTTTGAGTTGTAGGCATTAAAACTGTTTCATCATACTTCAAGACGGAATATTTCATTTTTTCAAGTTCCTTATGTTCCCACAAAAATTTCTCCGCGGTCGAAGTATAAACGAATGCCTTCGCCAGAAATCCCTAAACCAGCAATGCCAGTGGAATTTTCGGTGGATGACATACTGAATCCCGCTAATGATAAGCCAAAAGATTCTGCTGCTCCATCTGCTATTATTTCAAGTTTGACTGAAGTATATTTTTTTATTGGTAAAAATATATTGATATAAAAATGCTTTTGAAAGTGTGGAAATTTCGGAGACAAATTCATGTAATTTTTTGACTGAGTAAAAGTTTATTTTCTATGGAACTTCAATATTATAGGAAGCAAGTTGTAGCTTTTTTCTTGCTTCTATCTTTGATTTAATTGTGAGCCTTCTCAGAATAATTCAAATAAATATTTTGGAGTCGTAGCTGAATGTTTAATGCATCTTTTTTCACATTCTTAATTTACATAAAGGTGATATATTGATACATCTCTCCGCAGCTTTTTGAGACTTCAGAAATTTCTATCTTTGCTTTTGGACTTTTTCGAATTATGTCTAATGAAAACATTCTTACAGAATGTCAAAGTCTCTGAAATGAGCTTGAATGATTATGCGAAATCAGTAGCTGATATTGATACACGAATTGAAAAATTACAGCGAAAGATTGAAATCGAACGCCAGCAAAAGGAGAAGATAGTTCATGATATTAAAGCACTGGTTAAGTCACCAGTTGCAATCAATTCAGATTCTCTAGTTGCAGAGAAACATTCAGTTAGATGTTTTATAATTGTCCAGTTAATTTGAATTTTATTTGTCATCTAGCTAAAATGAATTCTTACTAGCACAATATCTGCTTTTATGAAATGGCGCAACTCAAATTTTCTTAGTGAAATATATTGTTTGGATAAATTTAAGTAGATTAAACTAGGATGGATAAAGAGAAAAGAATAAATTAAAAGCAAGATGATGAATGTGTAATGCATAGGCCTCAGTGTATGTATTATGTTATTTGCGAGAACAACGTGAATTTCTATATTAAATATCAAAGGATCGATTTTTTCATTTTCGTTTGACTCATCTTTTATTCAGAATATATCTTTCAGTTTCGATCACTAAAATTATTCATTTAGCGTTCGAATTCGAAGTCGACATTAACTTATACAGGTGGCTACACGCCAACACCAATCGCTTTGTTAAAATCAGTGGAGAAAGCCAAAAATGAAGCTCGACAAAAGAAAAAATCAAGAATTGAGGAAAATGGCAGTAAAAAAGAAGATATTTTGAACTTGAAAAACAAGATGAAAAAAGTGAAAATGAAAGATAAAAACAAAACAAAGGGTGTGAAAGTGAAGAAAGTTGCGAATATGGAGGCAACTAAACTGAACATAGCAATAAAACAACAACAGTCAAGTGAAAGGAAATCGCAATCATTAGCAAAAAAGAAACTTGACGAACAACTTTCTATCGATGATCTTTTTGAAACAAATGTATTTTTATCCACATTTACTCTTCATTTGCTTGTTTATGTTGTTAAATTCGACCTAACGCTTCATAACAGTGCAAACTATCAGTATGTTTTGTTTTAAGTTTCAAAATGTTGCATTGTTGACGGATTAAAGTCACATAGTTCAAATTCATGATAAATTTGATTAACATACTCTCAAGTTCTCATTTCTTCAAAAGATTCAGTTTGCTACAAAAGCATTAGTTTCGATTTAGGTACCAACTGGTAAGAAGCGAAAAAATGTCGACAATGATTTGAAATCAAAAGCAGTCAAAGTATCAGAAAAAGTGGAGAAACAAAAAGAAGTGGAAGTTAAAAGGGAAGTGAAAAAGCGCATAACACATACTACTAATCATGTACAGGTATTCGTCATATATAACTGTTTGCAATGGTTGATCAAAATTTATTTTAAGTTTCATTGGTTATTTGTCGTGTATTTTTTATTGTCACAAATACGGAATTAAAATAAGTGAATCATTACTTCAGTCGACTGTACAAATGTGTGTGGCAACAAGCAAAGTCCGTACACCTACGATAGCTCAGCAATTAATGAATCGGTACCAGAAATTGCAGAAGGAAAAGGAAGAATTGTTGAGAAAGTAAAATGTTTAAATTATCTGTTAAACGTAAGATTAGCAACCGAGCTATTAGAAATTAGAAAACATTTGGATTCTATTTTTTTAGTTTGAAACTCAAAGAAGAAATAAAAGTGAAGCAGATCATGACAGCTGAAGAAAAGTATGATTATAAATCAGACGCAGTAGCAGCAACGGTCGGTAAAGGTGAAAAACGAACGGCACATACACCGAAAGTATCCGTTTAATAATATTACCATCAAAATTATTTTCTTTATAATTTTTTGGCAGTGATACAATTGCATATCAAGCAGAGCAATATATGGATTACGATATTATCTGTTCTTTTGATTTAAGATTATGAGAAATCATAGAATAACAAAGTCCAAATATGATTCTCTTTTGTCATTAACATTCCTGTTGTACAACAGGATGTTCAGTATTGTTACATCAATATGAAATTTAATTTATATTATAAATGCACAATATTTAATGGGATAAAAGTTTTTTTTGCGGTAATTACTTTGCTGTTTTATTACTGATTTTGATAGTTTTTTTTTTCAGGTATCGAAATGCACCGAAGTAAATTTAATACCGTTAGATCCATATTCGTGTGGTAAGGTGCCATATGCTTTGCGTACCCGTTATTTGAATTTGTTTTATATCGAATGTCAAAAATTTTGCGATTCATCAAGTGATGCCATAACTCAGGTTAGGAGAATTTTGCTACTTTCTTTTATTATTTCGGTGCAATAAAGTTTGAATTCTATAAAAATATTCATAAGCATATATGTATAGATAGTTTAAAATTTGTATGAAAAGAATTGTTTTTCCAATTGTAGGATAGGTCGACTGTTGTTGTTATTGCAGCTTATGTATTTATGTTAATAAAATTCCAGGCTCAGCAAGAAGAAAAAGCAATAAAAGATCGAGCTGTGACAAAGGGTGGCTATACAAGTGCTGCAGTAAATGTTCTTCGACGTTTGCGGGATGTTAATTCACCGCATACTGCAGGTTATTTCCACGTTTTTTTTTCTCTTAGACTCGATTTATGAGAATATATGTCACTATGCTTTTCAATCATTAATATTTCGACAATAGGCGAAATGGGAAAAATAAACTGTATGGATAAAATAATCTTTCAAATGTTTGAAGAAATGCATTTATTAAATACAACATATTATGCTATTCTTGTAAAATTAGACACTTTAATATTGAGTTCATGGAAATGCAAAATAAATTATTTCAATTATAATTTCTACATAAAACTCATTTCTGTCATTTTGCTTTGTTATGGAATCCTAATAAACGATTCCAGAAATGATTATTTCGTGCTAGTGAGACATAGCATGAGATAGTTTGAGCTCTTCACATTTTTGTCATTGAATGGATTAAAGTAAGCAATTATACGATTAAAAAGCTTTCGCTCAAAAATATTTGTAATTCAACTCAGCTTTGTTGCCAATAAGAGATACAGTGTCCTAAATATCTATAGTATTTAATATTGTTTATTAAAATAAATTATTTCCATTCTTTGTATTATATTAAATTAAATTATTTTTCTTACACAATTTAATTTTTCTTCGAAAGATCATGATGAATGTTAGCACAACTTCACTTCATATCTTTGCATTATTAATTTGGTAAAATTCTTTATAGATAATTAACTGTTAACTGTTGTTCATTTGCAGCATTAAAATCTGTGTCGCATTCGGCCATTCTAGCTGGTCGTCATCATGGATCTATTACAGTTGGTCAGAGAAAGTATTCAGCTTCTGGGAAACAAACGATCAGTGAAAGGTTAAGATTATGCGTTATTTTTCATCTAATTTTGAAGATGTCCATTCAAAATTAGTTAAAATTAAAATGAGGAAATGTTATAAAAACAAACAGATTGCTTGCAGTGGAAAGAATTTTGATAAAATTTTTATATCTCTGATAATCATATAATTACTTTGCAGTGAATTCTACAGATTGCTGCTTTCGAAGTTTGTTTTAGACGAACAGAAGCTAGAAGAGAATGGTTTTCCTTTATGGGAAGGTCCGGATAAAAAAAAAGTGAAGATTAAAACGTCCGAATTAGACAATAAAAAGAAATTGTTTGTTGAAGAAAATGGTAAATTTTCTTTACCCTTATTTAGTTAATTTCTGCTAGTTCGAACCGTTTTTATACTTGTCTACATAATTTTTTCATATTAATCAAATCCCTTGTTTTATGATTTTTGTATTGATATTTTTTTTTTAAAGAATCTATTCTATATTTTCATAACATTTTTCTTTCATCAAAACTACTTTTGTTTTTTAGATCTCAAAAGAATATGTTGTCGTTGTGGTACTGAATTTTCTCTTACACCGAAAGGGGAATATACTGCATTGAAGCAGTGTGTGTATCACTGGGGAAAGGCCTATAAAACAAAAAGTTCGTATAATTATTTTTATTAAATAATGATTTTCAATTAGATTGCAGTGAAGAAAATTATTTACTGCTAATTGTTATTTCTATCACAAATATGGTTCTCTTTTTTGAATTGAAAATTTTCCTTTTTTTATTAGCTCGTGGACTATGGGAATCTCGATATAATTGTTGCCAATCAGACCTTAATGTAGCAGGATGTTGTGTAGCTGATTGTCATGTTACTGATACTTTCCCAAAATCGGTATTGGAATGTTATCAAGAGGTAAATTTCAAATTTTTGAAATCCCATCCCAGATTTTATTGCTTCTTCTTTGATAAATTCTTTACCCGTTATAAATAGCTTTAGTCAGGAACATCCAAGGAAATTTTTCTATGCCATTTGTTCTAAACCTTACTTATCATTCTCTATGGAAAAGTACCTTAAATCACATGTTCTCCGCTGCGTTACAGTCAGTTTTAATAATTTGTATGATTTCTGCAGACCCCACCACCATCGGGACCAAAAGATGAGCGAAGCAGGAAAGTATATGCATTTGATTGTGAGATGGTATATACAGCCTGGGGTACTAATCTAGCACGAATATCTGTAGTCGACGTGAACGATAAATTGGTGATGGATGTTATTGTCCGTCCACAATATGAAGTACGCGATTGCAATACACGATTTAGTGGTTTGACGATAGATCAAATTGAAGGAGCGGAATTTAACCTGGAACAAGTAGGTGTTTTCTTAATTTAAAGCACAAAAAATGGCAATAATAGAAGCAACGAATTGTAGTAGAACGATAATATAATGAACTGGATTAACTAGTAAGATAAGAATGTTTATAATTACATAAATTATCTAAGGTGTCATGCATTGCATTCATTATACAATTAAGTGAAGGAAGTAAATGAAAAGTAGAGTAACAAGAATCAGAAGATGCTACTACAAGTGCATCATGAAAGTAGAATTAGAATTCAAATATAAGACATTGTCACTGATCATGATCTGTTTGGATTCATTTTATGATAGAACTGATTTTTCTAGAAATTTTTCAAAAATATTAATTTGTTGTAGACTCAAAAACGATTTTTCGAATTGGTAAATTCGGAGACAATTTTAATTGGACATAGTCTTGAAAGTGACCTCAAAGCAATGCGTCTGATTCATCGTCGAGTGGTAGACACATCGATTGTATTTCCCCATAGATTAGGACCACCCTACAAACGTGCTTTGAAAACTATTGCTTCGGAAATATTACAGCTTATCATTCAGGAAGATAGTACGTCATTCTAAATTCTTTACAGGAAGATTATGTCATCTTTTCGACATTTCTGATTGATAATTCTGTAGTATTTTGAAAACGAATTTCAAAGATTTAGTTGATATTTATAGAAGCACAGACCCCTTTTTTCAATTGGTTCCGTGAATTGAAATCCCTTGAAATCATTTATTCACCTTTTCTGTTTCATTTTAACAAATCAGAACTCTATAATTGTTTGACCATTTAGTAGAATACTACCATTCGAAGTTTGATTTATTTCTTGAAATCATTTAATTTCCTTAATTTTGCTGTCGGCAATTAAGACTGCACAATTTGGATCTTCCAACTGTATGTTCTGATCAATTCGTTTAAAATTTTGAAGAATATGTTGAGCTCTGCTTATGCAATTTTGCCACTTTGAATTTATTTATATATCAAGTCAACAAAATTCTAAAATCAATTTTTTATTTCAGTTGATGGACATGACTCTAAAGAGGATGCAAGTACTTGTATGCGGTTAATGCTACATAAGGTTGTTCATAATTAGCAATTTTTAATATGTAATATTGCTATTTAGTATGTTAGCCTTTTTCGAACAGATTTGTTTTTTA
This sequence comes from Dirofilaria repens, assembly GCA_008729115.1. Classification (NCBI taxonomy): domain Eukaryota; kingdom Metazoa; phylum Nematoda; class Chromadorea; order Rhabditida; family Onchocercidae; genus Dirofilaria; species Dirofilaria repens. Next base: position 1,001,666 of record SNRZ01000001.1, on the reverse strand, counting down.
GAACTGAAATCCTAAGCATTTCGTCCACTAACCCATTTATTACTCATTTGAAGAATAAGTTATGCATTTCAGTTTTATATTTATATATATGTTTAGTCATTTAAATTATTCGCATTTAGAGAAACTCTACGTTTTAATATAGTTGCTTGCTTACTTTTCTATATTATTATTTTTTATCATCTCGCTGGAAGATATGACCCTATTTCGTTTTTTTCCCATATTGCAGTAAACTTTATTTCGAAAATTGATAGATTCAATTCTTATTATTTCTTATTATTCATCGATAATCTGATTATGGTTTAGAATCATTCATTTTTTCTGGAATTATTTAGATAGTAATAATAAATTGAAAAAATAATCTAGTTCGAAATAGAAAATAAATGTTGCTACGAATTGTGCGATGCTGCTAGTCTGATTCATTTTGGTATGCAGACTTCTCTATATTTGAATATTTGGCAAAACAGTGTTGTAATAATTTCTGGCAGGTATAAATTTTTCGGCCAATGTCTTACGAAACACTGGATGTTTACTATTATTAATTATTAATGGAATAGTTGTTTACTGTAAATAAATTTGTTATCTGTGCGGTCGTGTTTCTTACAGAACTGTTTCTGCAATATGTTTTGCATTTATTTGAAAAAGTTATATCAAAAAGCAGAAGTTTCTTTATTGTTTCGCTTTTTAATGAGAAATGAAATCAGTAAAAACTCACTACGGTATCAAATAATGAGATATTTCTATATAAGATTTTATGTTGGAAAAAACCGTAATTCTAATCTTGCCAAAAAATATCTTTTTAACATTAAGTAAGTAAAAATATTTGTAATATAACCATAATGATGTAAGGTAATAAAGTAAAATAAATAGCCATTTGATTCTCTTTCGATTTAATTTATGTTTTTGTCTGAATAGTGGAATTTCGGGTTCTCTGTAGGATCATGTTAATGAATTGTTGTAGTAAAAATGAAGCTCACAAATATGCCGAGGAAACTTTGGGAGCACAGGAAAAAATCGGCATTTGCATTTGCTGTTTCTTACTTTACGAGTTGGAAGATTTACTGTTGGAAAAGGTCAGTCATTTTAATTGTTATCCTGATATTTTTGTTTTAGTATTATATTCTCGCTGTTTTGCAATTCTTCTAGAATCTTAACGTAAAATTTGAAGGAAGTACGAATCTAAAACTGTTGGAATTTAACAAAAGTAGGAAAGCCATATTCTAAATAATGTATTTATAAAACAAAACTAACAAATTATTCATTTATTTTTCTATGCAAATTATTTGAGTTATATATTTATATGTATAAATTTGGAATGAAAATTTTTCGTTTTAGAGATTGTGATATACGGATTATATATGCTCGAGAAGCGAAGCAATTTGGTGATATACCATTAGCTTCAGCAAGACATTTACGACGTGTCACTGTTTTGGTAGATACGACCTATACTAGTGCTTTCGACAATTTTAAAAAAAATGCTTTGCCATTATTTAATTTAGCTGGTTTACAAGTAGAATAATCAAGGTCAGCTTTTTAATTTTAAAGGATCCAAAGAAAATGAGTGAGAATGTTTATTGTGATCCCGATCTCTATTTTATTTTCCAGTCATCAAACCGCTTTTGAAATTAATGGGATCAAATTTCGAGACGAATAATAATAATGTACCGTTCTAGCCTACTAATATTTCTGAATTCAAAAGTATTGCGGACATATCGATGCAACAGAATGTGACGCTCTGTATGTTGTTGGTGGAGATAATGCTTTAAGCTGTGTTCTAAGTGCACTATATCGTCAAAGGAATAATTCACCAGTACCTATTGGTGTTTTCCCAGGTGACACTGAGAATCGATCGTTAATCGGTTTGGTATCTAATGTATTTGGTTAGTTTTTCCGTATTTTTTTACCCTTAACAGACAATTCATTGTGAATTAATGATAATGTGAATGGTTCACTGCTCTACATCTTGTGTCACAGTGTAATGGTGTTATATATAAGAAATATTTTGTGAGTGAAAATTCCTTGTTGTTATAAACAGCTTTATTTAACGAGATATATATAACTTCATATAAAGAAAAATTGTGTATTGAAGAAAATAAAATAGTTGAAATATACATGCTCTTATTAGAGGATTAAAAAACACGATGAGAACAAATATGATAAGCATAAATTAATCAAGTAAAGTAATGGATAATGATAATAAAGGTACTCAGCTTAGAGCTATAGTTGTAAGTTAAAATACATATCGTTTCCTTGCTTTTTTTAGCAATTCAAAATGACATTCGTCCATATTGTGAAAGTGCTATGGCTCTTATCGAAGAAAAAGTTCGACCTATTTATTTGTCGAGCATAAGATTTGTAATTTTTTTGTTATTAAATCATATTTTCATTCATAAACGGTGATAGTGCTATTGCAATAAATAAATAAAGAAAATTGGCCAATGTGAAACTTGAAATAATTTTAAGGAATCTTTTATAATGGTTTTTAAAGCTAGAGAATTTCGGATATAAAAATATGATGCCGAAATAAAAAAGGAAAAGACAGAAGATTAAAGTTATTTTTTATTTCTTGCATCTTATTTCGTAAGCAGTTAATATTTTACAGATTGCCATTGCAGGAAAATTTAGAAGGCAACATAGATGAAGGAAGACAACCACTTTATGGTATATCAGGTTTGTATGCTGGTTGGTACGATAGAGTTGAGACAAACAAAAATAAACTTTGGTACTGGGGTCGACTGAAACGCTGGATTGCTTATGTCGTGGCTACTTTGCGATCACTAAAGGTTACATTGTAATTATTTCCAGTTTATCTGAATAATTTTCAGCTTCAAATCGATTGATTTTTGAATTTCGAATGGCTTCATCGAAAAGAACACTATTAAAATTTGAAAAAATATCTTTCAGTCTGAAGAAATTTTTATCATTCATTGATATTACTGCTTATTTTAGCAGGAAACCCCATGCAACAACAGGCCAGGTGAGAATTATATTTGATGGTAGTAAAGGTTTGTGCATGGTTTTTTGTTTTTTAGCAATATCCAGAAATAGAGCTTAATATGGTTTGTGAGGAATATTGCGCTGGTTGTTGTAAATGTCGATCACAAACAATAACTGAAGAAACAAAACACCAGACGAATAGGCATTGGTGGCATTATGTTATTGGTTTGCGTAATTATACTGCTGTGGTGGGTTTTCGGAAAATCAGTTCCCTAAAGTCTTGAATTATGTCAGTTAGTAATTTTGAAAAATTGAAGGTTGTAGAGTCAACTAAAATATAGTTGGGAGTGTAGTACTGCTGATAATGTTAATAGCCAATGATGAGAATCTAAGTAAAGTAATGAGTTTTGTCCTTGTTTCAGAAAAATTATTTTAAGTATTATGAAATGAAATATTATTCTGTACAAGCAGTAATGAGTAAGTTGATCGATGCTATTATAGAAATCTAAAAATGAGACACATTGGGATTAATGAATTTGAGTGAATTGATACGCTTCTTTAAAATGTAGAACTTCGGCATTCATAAAAATAATCTAAGGATGGAGAATTTTCACAGAATGATATGAAACCAAAAATGGACTACTCAATAATAAGGAACGACAATTGTGGAATGACTAGAGAAATGAAAGTGAATGCAATCGATATAGCAATTGAAAATATTCAAGATCAAGTAAGTTTGTTTACATTTCAGTCCAATTAGAAATCGAAAACCGTCTCAATTAAATAGTGATGGTGAATTACTACTGAATGATGTTAACTGTAAATCTGACATAATTTTTATGTCAGATTTGTAATTAATTTACTGCTTGATTTATACGAAAAAAAAATAGTGCATATTTTTCAGAATGCATGCGGTATTCGTATTCGTACCGGAGGAGCTGGACGCAGTAGGATTAATTTGTTGGTCGATGGTTGGATGAGATGTCAAACAAAGCAGTTGTCTGCATCTCCCAATACTGATTTCTATCAAAATGATCTCCGTGTTAAATCAGTAGTTTTAACATTCAATTTGTTGCCAAATGCTTTTAGGAAAATTACAGTATTCGGCAGTAATTATGAAATAGACAGTAATTTAAGGACTCGGATAGTCTTTGAATCAACTAATAAATATGTAAACATGTATCTTCCCTCTAAAATACGAGTATTATAATATTCTTATGAAAAATTTTCATGCAAAATTTTAAAATAAACTATAGCTTTTCGAATTTTTTTTTCTTTTGGAAGAAACAAAACATTTGTCGCACATTGAATCTTCTTTGTTTCGAATTTGTCTGCGAGTTTGTAATTGCATTTTCCGTATCAATTATCCAGTAATTTGTACACAGCATTACTATATCACTATTCTTAAGAATAGTGCTAAAGAAATCTAATTTATTTGTCTTTAGCACTAATATAATATCGTGATATGAATATTTCTCTTGAATTTTCTTGAACGGTTTATATATTTTCTTCTGAAATTTGTATGAAATTCTCGTGAGATTCATCCACCAAATTCACAAGATTCATTAAATTCACAAGATCCACTTCTAACAATGTTATAGTAGCTTCATTCTATTAAAATCTATTTTAATTTTTTAAGAGAATTTGCAGAATAAAGTATTGTTTTCTAGTCAAATATAAATTTTTTGATTATCTCTCCTTTTTCGATGTAAATGTTAGTGTCTCGAATTTAATATATTTTGTTAAGTTTCTGCTTGTTAAGTTTTTCTAAGTTTCATGAAATTATTTGCAATTATACGTTAATAAAACCGATGATTTTTCATAAATTAATAACTTTGAAAAACCAGCAAATTTTCGATCTTTTGACGCAGAAATCTATTAAATTGCTTCCAATATTCAACTTCCCATCATCACCTTTCTTCCATCTTTCTTCTTAAAGTTTTTAAATTAATTATTCCCGTGACTAGGATTAGAATTTAAAAAAAAAAAAAGTCGCAAACTACTTCCTCCTGTCTCTCTTGCCGTCATACTTATTTCAAATGGGATTAGCAATTGGCCATTTCCAAGGTTTTAGGAATAATTTTAAAAGGAATTCACTTCTTTTCGATTTGAGGAAATTTATCACGCCTGTGTCAGTTCTTTTCGCTTTGCTCATTTCCGAAGAATCTTATAAAAATTGTATCTGACGAGAGTTATTTATTGTTCTAGTATGTAAAGAAGCAGATCGGTCTTCCAGATCTCGACCAGCTTGAATGAAATATGATTCAGTACAGCCTATTCTACTTTAATGATAACATTAATTAAGAGTTATCTGGATTGTCGGATATAAATGATAAGAAAGCAGAAAATTTAAAATTCACATCAAACAGTTAAAACATTGTCTTGATATCACTCCCTTGAGATGGACATTATTATGTGCTTTCTACCATTTCAATACCTTCAATCGATCTATTAGTTACATTATCAGTGATTTGATTAAAATTCAAAAGAAATATGTAAAAGTAAGAACAATTCGAACAAAATTCTTGCTTTTCTAATAATTGCATATTGTACCTATAAAAAATCAAATCAGTGAGCATCACGCTGTTAGGAAAATGACTGATTGCAATTATTTTTATTTTTCTCATCATTCCCCAATTAAAACTTCAAAAATCCTTCAATCGTCTATGCATAAGTGTTTCTGTTCGTAGCTCTAGCCGTAACGCAAATCTGAATTCTGAACTCATATATCCATTCAATCTCACAAGAATTTAAAATAAAATATATAATTAAATAATAAAAATTAAAATACTTCTATTTCGGATGTAGTATGTCCTACTTCAATTCTTACAAAATATAGAATAAAAGTATTTGGTGACTTTCTTAAATTTTGCAAAGTTTTAGAGACAAAATTTCACCAAGTGGAAGTGCTCATACTCCAGGTAAAGATTATTTCGTCTGGTTTACGGTTCAATAAAAATAAATCTATTATTGATACAGAATCCTTCCTAGTGCTTTCCATTTATTTAACTTAAAGCTTAAATTCATGTTATCAATTTCTTGTAGATTCGAAATCAGCAAAAAAAGAAGCAAAGAGGTAATTGGATAACTTTTTTTTCATTCTGTTGTATTAGAAAATTTTTTTGTCTTTCATTGAAATAATTTTTATAGAAATTAATGCAAATCGTATGACTGATAAAACGCTATATAGTGAATTGGTAATGCTTAGTGTGTATCCACTACTGCATTTGTATCTAAATGCTTTTTCATAATAGTGATAAGAAAAATATGGGTATCATATCATCCTCATATTTTGATTCTCATAAGAGAAAAAGTATGAAAGACGTTGACAAGCGAATAACTAACACTTCCTTGCAAGATTCTTGGAACTCTGGAAAATGCCGAAACTGAACTTTGAACATCTTGAAACTTTTATGCCTAGATTACCGATGGTAGATGAAGAACTTCATGCGAAAACAATTTTCGAACCAGTTTCTGCAGAAGTTCGTCCAGCGAAAACGAAACCAAAGGTACGTAGCAAGTTGAAATGGAAAGAAGGTCTTGAATCAAAGGGAAAAAACGAGGAATCGAAAGATTCTGATATCAATTCTGACCAAGCGATACGCTTGAATGTAAAGATCAAGAAAGAAACCGATCAAATGAAAGTTACAACTAACGACAAGTCAGAAAAGAGTGTAGTTAGTAGTACTAGCGAAATGGACCAATTAATTCTGTGGATAATTGTTCGAAAAATTTTGGAAGAGATACTTGTTTGGTTCATTATCATCATAATACTTATCATTACAAGAATTCGAGGGTAGTCTAAAATTCCCTGAACTCTTAAATTTTTCATGCAGACTAATCAATGCAAGAAATAAACAGTTAATTCATCTTATCATCACTTATAGCAAAAATGCCTATTCTTTTATTCATTGTGCTTGTATCAGGCTCAAAACTACGAAAAGAATGGCCAAGCTGATGAACATCAGAAGGGTTGTAGAGAAATAATGGACAAGGGGGATTAAATTGATATTTGCCAACAGACTATCAACTCTTCCATTGACTTACGTTACGTTGAGTGGTTCTTTATCAGCATTCTGATTTCTAATTTCCTTCAATTGGATGATTGTTCGAAAAATTTTCTAAGAGACTTGTTTAGTTCATTATCATGTTTGGTTCAATTCAGTCCTCTGGTTCTAATCTTCTTGCTAATCGTTGCATTCTGTCATCTGCTTTCATATCTGTCTTCCATTCTATATATACTGATCTACTTTTTGATCATCGCTGCATCTAGAGAAGAATCCTTACCAGCAGGCATTTCAATTGTTATATTTTAACTATTCTTTCTTCTCCTTTCTTTAAAATTCCCGAGACGAAGTTATGTATTCTGTGTATTAATTGTCAGCTGTTCCCTGCAAAGAAGACTGAGATCATCCTTTTGTTTGGTTATATCGGGTGGTTCTGTGCTATGCATCATGATAGTAGAAACTGATCGACTTTTGTGCTACTTGCAACAATTTGATTTATTGATTGGTAGTGTTTGAATATAAGCTTAATTTATAGTATATGAGATATGGATGAGTTTTTATGTATTATAATTGGATTGAGAGTTCTTGGACTGCATTATCTTACCAGATGTTTTAAAGCTGTATAATTATGCATTTCAACTGATGTTTTAAAGTCATATAACTGTGTAGAATGATACTTAAAGATTGGCGGAAATATTTTCTATTTTATTGGAATGGAAATTGTTTCTAGAATGGAAAACTAAATATAAACAACACAAAATTCTAAACTGGCCATCACATTTGACTACTCATTTTAAAGGTAAAATCAGGAGTAGAGCAATGATGAGATTGGTCATCATCTGAGAATACGAAATTGCGGAACATAGATAATTAATTGAAAGAACATTACAATAACGGGCTGTGAAAAATGATGTATGATCGTAAATGACGCTACTAAGTAGAATCCTTTCTGAAAATTTTTGATTTTTGATTTTTATTGGACAGAAAGTTCGGGATAAATTAAGAAGAAGATTTAAAATTGACAGGGAAATTTAGGTTAATAGTCATATTAGGCAGAAAATTAGAAATTTTTGCAAGAGTTAATCGATCTTTTAGACTCATTCGTTAATGTTCCTCTCCACTCGACCATTTGCTTATTTAGCTGTCATAACACATGAGATGATGGCATTGAGCTATGTAATATTAGTGTTTAGCAGTACTCTCAATAATATCTAAAATAGTAAACATCCATTAACTACTTTTTCATCAGTTAATTTAAATTTTCTTATTCCTCCAATTTTTTCCCTATTTAGTCAGCGTTTTCATTTCTGTGAAATGAAAACTAAAGTATTCTCTATGATTGGTTCTAAAATTCTGTTTTATTTATTCGCAGTTTCTCGAATGTTCATTGTTTTTCATTCTTTTTTTTATTTTCTTCTACGTATGTGTATTCATTTTATGTCAGCGTTTTCAGCTGATATATGTCTCCTTATTGTGAATCGTTATCGTTATAGTTGTGCACTGTGAATTGATTTTCTTTCTTCATAACACATAAGATAATAACTGGTCTTTTGATGCTTTTTTTTTGACGGAGAATTTTTACATGTTTAAACATTATAAGAATTATTCATTCTGATTCTATAACTATTATAAATTATCGAGATTGTTTTATGTGCCATAGTTTTTGATGAACTCGTATATATATATATATTTTTTTCTACAGGAAACGAGGTCACAGTTGTGTTACATCATGATTTCTTATAAATAATATGGATACAGAAGCTTTTGTGCATTTTCTTGGAGGAGCTTTGGGTGGTACAGCTGGAACTGCTATTACTTGTCCGCTAGAGGTCCGTTTTGTTAGTCGTCTTGCTAGTCGATTTTAAAGGGGTCAAGCCACTAAAAGGGATTTATTTTGAATTTTATATCCAAAAAATTGTTTTTATGAAGTTTGAAATCTCTGTTCTTTTCGAGCTTGCACTAATAAACAGATACTTTGTCATGTGAATCATGAAATTCAAATATCCAGATGAAATTTGATATCAAAAACTGAAGAATAAAACAAAAATCAGGATTGATTGAGCAACTTATTTGAGGTGGTTAAGACACGATTGCAAAGCACAGAGTATGCGTACAGAACGTTATCTCATTCGCATTCCGAAAAAACTTCTAAATTTCCCATGCGGTTATCTCATCCGCACATTTTTTTATGTCATAGTCGAATGAGAACATGTAAGTGGATTAATTGCTTTTTATTTTGTAGTTCGTAATATCCAATTTATACTAAAAGATTGTTTTTATTAATTTAATGAGCAATAGTTAATATATAATTTAGTAAAGTGATACATTTTATTTTCATTTAAATTTCATCATTTCTTAAATTATTTTTTGTTGTGTTTTATGAATGTTGCAGCTGCCAATACTTTTTCAAACTTGCGATTGTGTTATGTGCCACCGACATGTGCAGTACAACGAAATTTGCAACTTTTTGCAAAGCCTAGTTTATCTATACAGCAGAGCAGAAACTTATATACCTTTTTCAAGTATATTTTTAATCTCGAAGAAGAATATAAAATGATTCGAAGTGATTTCACAAATGAAAAAATAATGTTTGAAGTTATATCAAGCTTGATAAACAATAATTTCAATCCAGGAAAATGCTTTTGCATGATCTCAAGGCTCTATCAGGACTTCAGTATTTTCAAAGGCATTAATGAGGGGAAGGATAGTTAATAGTTTCATTTTTTTCTGTAATATAGTGTTTTAATTTCGTTTTAGACAAATTGTGGTAAATGAAGGATTCTCAGCTCTCTTCAAAGGAATTGGTCCTAACCTTATTGGTGTTGCACCTTCGAAGTGAGTGCTTTAAATTTTTCACGAAATACGATACAGTATCTTTTGAAGATCTTCTCTCTTTGACTGCAGGATACCACTTGCTGTGTTTTTCTTTAAAATTCGATAACAAGTCCTTTGGAATCAATCAGTGAGTAACTTGTTTTATTTTTAATGGTTTTTCATTTACCTTTTCTGCCAACGTTTTTGAAATCCTAGAAACTAATGCAGTCCTTTTTCGATGGAAACGCGTTATTGAATGTTATGTTTCCTTCTTTTTTTTATTTTTCTTCTTGGAATTACTCAAACCAAATTCCTCATTGCGTGGAAAGAAAATAAAAGGTATTTTTTCAGAGCAGTTTACTTTTGCACGTATTCAAGTTGTAAACGATTACTGAATAGTTTGGATATTTTTGTTTCAAATAGCGCTATGATACATATGTCTTCTGCAGCTACAAGTGGTGAGCTTTTGCTGTTTATCAAATCGAATATTTTCAGTAATCAGTTCACTAAATAAATTGATAATGATTTACTTTTAAGGCTTCGTGGCTGCAACTGTCATTAATCCAGTTTGGTTGGTTAAAACACGTTTGCAGCTGCATAAAGGGCCACTCTCAGTAACGGAATGCATTAGAAGAGTGTGGAGAACAGATGGTTTTAAAGGCTTTTATCGGGTGAATATTTCATAAGAAATTTCCGAATGCTATATATTAAGAGAACAGTGTTTGATAGAAAGACAAATTTGGTTGCATGATTTTTGTCCTTATCCAGAAAATATTCGATCGTAATTATTTAAAACGAAATTACCGGAACATTTGGTATTAGTAATATTTTCTTTTATAGATACTTATTTATCTACTATTTCTCATGATAACTTCTTTCTCCTCCATTTCTTATTTGTCACTTGATTTCTCTGGATCATATTGTAATTCCAATCTCATTTGTTTCGAATATTGCATATAATTGTTTTTTTTTAAATAGTTTGTTCAGTAATTTCAGGGAGTAACCGCATCCTACGTTGGGATTTCAGAAACAGTAATTCAATTTGTATTGTATGAAGAAATGCGAGCGTTATTACTGAAGTGGAAATCTTCTTCTCGAGAAGCGAACATAGATGGATTCAAGGATTTAGCAAATTCAGAAACAAATACCAAAAAATGGGATGAAAAATCCTGCCTGAAAGAAGATGAGAGGCAGCTTTCAACAATCCAAATCTCTTTAACTGAAAACGACAATTGTGAAATGATTGATTTCTTGCATTTTATGCTCGCTGGTGGGACGGCAAAATTTTTCGCTTGTTCATTGGCTTATCCACATGGTTCGTTTCTTTAGAATTGCTGTTGCTATTATTTGGTTTTATAACAGAATACTTTATCAAGTTTCTACATTTATACTTCACTTGATTATCCAGGAAAAGAAATCAGATGATTTTAGATTACTGATTTTTGTATTGAAAAACAGGCAGAAAATATAGCTTAAGTGTTAATGAATTTTATTTTATATTCGTTCCTTTCTAAATAAATGTTTATATAGCTTTACCGGTTAATGATTTCCATAATATTAGATGATGAAAAATTGTTTGTGTTCGTTTTTTCGGGAATGATTCTCTTTCAGAATCTATTTAGTCATTTAAATATAGCCTAAGGTTATTGAATCTATTCTTCATCAGATCAGACTTCATAGATAGACTAGAACTTCATAACTAGACTCGTTTACAGATGGGCTTTTTTAGCAGTAATGAAATTTCGGATTAAACATTCTTCATCAACTTATATATGCCAAAAGTTCCGATTTCAGTTTTATGTATTATCATCTTCGTTGATTATAGAAGTAGTGCGTACCCGTATGCGTGAAGAGAATGCTGCAACCAAAGGATTTCTACCTACTCTAAAGTTTTTTTGCAAGGGGAAGGATTTTGGGCACTTTACCGAGGATTGTCCGTACAGGTTTGCTAGGTTTAAATAGTTTACTGCTTTAAACTTGTTATTTTAGTAACAATATGATTACAGCTTTTTTATTCAATTTTGATTTTAAATTGAACTAAATGGTAATTTTAACTTGTAGATAACATCGCTGAGTTTATCCATTTTTAGCTTCTACGAACAGTTCCAAATACAGCAATCACTATGGGTACGTACGAATTGACGGTGCATATATTGCATGGGTAAGTTGTGATTCTGATTAAAATTAAAGTATCAAATAATAATATGTTATTTCTAACCATTATTTTGTATAGCCCAAAGTCACTATAAATTTAAAATAATGGATAGAAACAAAGACTTGAATATTAGTAAAAAATAATCAGATAATATAAAGTATTCCATTTTAGTCTACTGCGCTGAAAAATGAGTGTTCACTGCAAAGTGTCACTATCTTCTCATATCAAGGAATCCATGAAATTTCGAGTATTTATAAATGTGAATACTGGATTGCATTAGTGATGAAAATGCTTTTTTGATAGGAAGCAAGGAAAACTCGACTGTTTATTGGAAACCAATTGCAATTAACAATGTTTTAATTTTCAAACTGGATTTTTAGAAAAATGAAATAGAAATCAGAGAATAAGTTATTTAATAATAATTACCTATGATGATGAATACTAGAATAATTTTTGTGGTAATAGGCAAAAAAAGTGATTCGAGTTTGAGATGAAATCGATGCAAAAAGATATATTTAGTCTTCCTGAAATTCCTGAATTAAATGGAGATCTTTTCTATTTCCCTGAATTTCACTTGTGGTTATATTACTATTATTGATAGTATTTATAGTGATTATTATGAGAATATATGAAAAAATTTACATAGTTGCTTAGTGAAGGAGTGTTGACTTTCCTGTCAACTGAGTATTAAATAATTCATATTCATGTTATTTTAGAGGAAAATGAATTACAATTTTTGTTTTTATTTGTGTATTTTATGTTGATGTTGATATGTCAATTTATTTATACTCAATTCGTTTTTGCGTTGTATTTTCGTAAAAATTCTCATTGCTACATGTCATTTTTCTTTGATATCTTTTACCTTTATATTTTTCATGGATATCAGCCATAATCTAGCTATTTTTTGAAATTCATAAAAACATAATTCTTTTAATGTCAACAAATCTTATCCAATTATCATTTAAAATTGGGCGTGTACTTTTTGCATTATGCAAACATTTGAGGTCTGATAAAGTGATTTGTATCGCGGTCTCAATCGCAAAACTTTTTATTTTATCCATTCTTTAGTTAGGTCATTGGCGATTTTCTGTTTTCCCTCCTTTTTTTTAAATAATATTTGTAAGAGCTTTACGCAAATTTTTGATTAATTCAACTTTTGTTTCGTGCCTTTCTCTTTGTTTCATGCTTCTCTTCTTTTTTATTTGATCCTGCTCCTTGCCAATTTTGGTCGCTTTTTAAAAATGCAGTCATTGAAAATACAGAGCGTTTATTCTTGACTATCGAGCACCAAAAAAAGTAAGTTGAGAAGAACATGCATTAGCAATTTGCTACATGTTTTTTTTTGCGAGATGATCTCTGTTCTAGGATAGACCCGTTGTACATAAGCTTTCTACTTTTTCATTTCATCTTTCTAAACTTGTGCTATAGAATGGATAAATGGATAAATTCAAAATTATCTTATCTGCTCGATGACTGGTAAATGTTATTGTTGATTTAATTCCGAAATTAATTTTACGAATTTTCCAAAGTTACATATATATTTGTATAATTTCTTTCTGTACTTGTGGTTTTCCAGTTTATATTACATTTGTTTTGTATGTAAATAAAATTTAGTTTCGGATATTTCATTGTAAAATAGATTGCTTTATCAAGCAGCTATAACAGCAGCTTTGATGTTATGATTTTATAGAATAATATATTTCAAATATGTTTTGTTATTCTGTTTAGAAAAAAAGTGAAGCGGTTTCAACATGGAATTAAATATTCCTTTTTTTTTTTACTTAAGAGAAAAGATCGTCTATTTTGTCGAATAGCAAAGTCGAACAGACTTGGCTGGATGAAGGATGTAAAATCTAACTCGGCTAACTTCATGGGGCAAGTCATTTTCTCGAGAACTATGATGAGTAACGTAGCTGAAAGTTCACAATTTTTCTGTAAAAATTATAGAAAGGAAAATTTTTACATCCATGTTCTCGATGATATGCATAAAAAGTTACATCTGTTCCGTTAATTCTTGTCTTTACGGCTAGAAATCAAATATTTTTGAGGGAGAAATAAAATAATGGAATTGAAATTACATCTAAGTGAATTGCATAGCCTCTTATATGTCATCATTATTTATAAGCAATGAACAAGTCAATATCACCACTTAGAATGAATCAAGCGTAGACATTAAGATAAACATACAATATAAATAGCATTATAATACTTATTATTTCTGATCTTGCAAATTTGTTGCTGTTGGGAGATTTACCTTTTTACCTCCTCATCAATATTATATATTGATCAGAAAAGTTTGGAGAAGCATGGACTATTTTATGAGACTGCGGTATTGAACGATAGCAAGATTATTGAAAATATGAATATTCATGAAAAATATCTGTTGAGACGGGCTATGAAAAATGAGAGAATTGATAAAAATCGATTTCATTATCAAAACACGATCTTAAGCTGCATAACTGCAAGAAATGGTTAGCAATAAAATAAGTTGCTTACCATTTTTATCTTTTATAAATTCTTAATAAATGAACTAACAATGCATATATATACGTAAATTTTCAATATGAAGATCTTTGATCGATTTACAGTAAATATCATTTAAATTCATTCTTCTGCTATGCTTATCACATTTTCGAAATCATTCCGACAAACGATTTGATATTTCTGAATTTCCTTCAAGACCTCATCTTATTATATGAATCAAAATGACTTACTTTTTCATTTCTCGATGCTTTTCTTGTAGTTGAATTCATTCACAAATGCGCTCAAAATTTCAACGAGCACAAATAATATGGAATTTTTATAAACAGCTTTCAAGAATCTTCCAAGTTTTTGTAATATAAGCTCAATTCGGTACAATACCAATAACATCGATTGTCTTATTTGTTATGATACGATATAGAAATGTTCAACTTCTGTATTGTGCAAAAATGTATTTAATTTATCATACGCAATACTATTTTACAACTCTTTTGTTCATACGAAGAACTTTTGTCCATTGAGAAAACAGAGAGAGTACGAAATGTTTCCATTGCTGGAGATGGAGGAAAAATGAAATGTCAGCAAGTGATTGATCGATCGATATCTCTGTAATACGTACTACCGTTGATCCTAATTGATGTTTTCATTTGTTGCATCTTTGGAAGATGTCGTAAGACAATAATGAATATACGAGACATTCAAAAAGGATGTCATGAGAATTGCTTTACGTCAATGGAATTTATTTAAATGAATTCGAATAATTCAGGAAGTACTCTTCCGCCTAAACAATAAACATAATCAGTGCGGTTCAAGAGTCATTATCTTTTTAACCTTTGTTAACTAACTTGTCTTCCGTTCAATTTCAGGTTTTTCATGGCATTTGGAAAAAGAATTTATAACAATTATCAGTATTTTCGTAGGAAGAATTTTGAAGGAATTTTAAATGAATTGATTGCAAGGAGTTTTTCCATTCCTCCAAAGATTCTTTCAACGGTTAAAAATTTAAAATGTTCGCTTAGCAAAGGTAAAAAGCTAATGTGGATAAACGTTCTGTATTTTTAAATGCTGAAATGAAAAACAGTTCGAAGTTACAATTATTAATTATCATATAGATCATAAGTTTGACATAATCGCATAAATTTCACTTTAGGATTCCTGAGTCTTCGAATCTTAGGAGACCAAAAATCAAAAGGGAATAACACTCCTTTCCTTATATCGTTGATGCTTAGATCATTAGTGGCGCCAGTAGAAGTGAATCAAATTTTTGATGATGGAAGTAAATGAGAAAGTGCTTTCAATAGGATATGCATAGTTTTATTAGCTTAGGCTATAATGACTGTCAGCTAGCAGCTTGGCTCTTGCATTAATCAGTCTGAACAGAACGTTCCTCTGACAATCAATGATTGTTTGAATGCAGACTTTAGATGCTTCTTGTCTTGTAATAAGTTCATTTATGTTCCTAATTTGCCATCGTTGATTCTATTCACCAATTTTCCCATCTTAGTACATATACCAAAAAATAAATTTTGCATTTTTTAGCATTCATTTTTTTTCAGTCGATTCTTCGTAATTTACGGTATTAAAACATTTGCAACGTGAACTAAGCATCGTTCATATTGATCCGTCATCTTCTAACAAAAGCAGAACTTCATACGAAGATTGCAACTTTCTTCTTATGATTCATAATTATCCATTGATCCATCTGGCCGTATCTTAAAATCTGTAAGTGTCGATATTCGACTAACTTCAGCATTTCTTCAAGAAAGTTCAATTCAGATCTCATCTGTCTAAATGCAGTTATACACACCACACATAGCAGCATCATTGAGGGGAATCAGATAAGCAAGTATTAGATGGATGGGATGAATGACGATGCTATTGTCGCTTCACTATCGATGGTATCTATCCCCCTTCCTTTGTCTCCCTTCTACCACTGTGATCTGCCGATACGTACATATTTTTGTGTGGGCAGATATAGTCAAATAAATTTTGATTCTCATTTAGTTTTTTTCCTTTCAAATCAGCTTCTCTCGATGTCTCTTTCTGACTAAAAATAAAATAGACAAATTATGGAAGCCTGAAATTGAAACATGAAGCAAGAAAAGTAACTTTTTGGCTGACATTCAATGAATTCTCCAGAAGTCTCAAGAATTTTTATAATACAGAATTAATTCTGTACCCTGAATGGCACTTGAAGCAACATAGAAATTCAGAAATTTAGCTATTGATCGACTTTGTTTTAATTTTGTGGGAAATCCCCAACAGAGCAAATAAGAGTTGCTCCAAATGAAATTACTGTTAGCATCGTTTGAATAATCAAAAATTCGAGGCAAAAATTTGTTTCACCTTTATTTACTTTCATGAGCTGGTCTACTCTTTTTGTATATTCAAATTGCATGGACAGTTCTATAAAAATATTTTTTAATTTCTGAAAACAAAACGAATAACTTTCGGATGGCATTTAGTGAACTTTCCAAAAGCATGAGAAATTGCTTCTTGCGGATTTAATTTTCAAAATGCCTTTTGAACTTTTTTTTTCATTTGCTCGTATTCATATGTATTTTTACAGCAATCTTTCCAAAGATTTTAATCTCTTCATTTCTCTATTTCATCATATTTCAAATTTTTAAACATTTCTGTATATCTCAAATTTGCATGGAGTTTAATATCTTTAATCGGCACTTTTTCAAGTTCGGCCGGAATTCAGCTTAATGACGACTAAAACGTCTGTAATATTAGTCAATTGGACGCAAAGGAAATGATGGTGGAAATCATGCAATATATTGTATAACAAATTGTTTATTGATGAATGGATGATGTGACAAAATTTGAAGGATTGATCAAAAAGTTAATGCTTTCTTATTATGCAAATTTTCTTCTTATTCACATGCAAAAGTAAGAATTATTCAGCAACCAAACTTGACTTCCGTCATCTAGTCCATCTCATTATGCCATCGAAAATATGTCACCCTTACTGCTTATGATTGTTATTTTATTTTATTTTCCCTACTCCAATATTTAGTTATTTTCATTTTTCAATTTCTCACTAAAATGGTGATCAAAGAAAGGACGGAAAAGAATCGAAATGAATAGATGTCGTCTTGTACGTCCTCTTCCAGCTCTCATCCATCGAAAAACTCATCCCTTCATACAATTTGATCAGCCTAGTTGATTTACGTCATTCGATGGTAACAAATATTTCATGTCGTTGTTCAACAATTCATAATTCATCATTTCCGAGATAAAATACTAGGGGAATTCACAACATATAAGCAAGCACTACCAATGACTGAACTAAAACGTCACTGACCATTGCATTTTTAACTCACTTTTCGTCAAGTCCCGGAAAGTTTCCATTTATCTGCTGAGGATCCAATTTAGGGAATAGAAACATTTTTTCCCTTCGGATAGTATCCGCGGAAAAAAATCGGATTCTGCTATTTGCTCATGCAATTCCGCCTGGTTCTTATTCTAAGAGGGAATGATATGAAAACCTTGCAAGCATACACAACAAATGAGGGGGAAAATAAGTAATCTAAAAATCGGTCAATGAGGAAATCGTAAAGTTATTTACTGATGCGTATATATTGATTACTGATTAGTGTAAGTGCAGTCAATCAATCATCGTATGCGATATCGCATGCATATGCAGACGAAACTGAGGGAAAGAATAGGTCGTCGCTGAAGATGTTTGTTTCTCAGCGAAATGAACACCGCTCGCTCTATATCGGTGACCCATTTCAGCGAACTACACAATCGCGATAATTATGCATATATTTCGGAGGGAAGAGAGGGATCGATGGAAGATTATTGAAATATATGAAGACACAGAACTCGCATTCCCACTTCGTTCGTCTTCTCATCATCTACATCACAAATTCACTACATCATTATGTATCTGTCTGTGTGTGCACATGTTTGTCCATCAATGTGCATGTGCATTTGCATATGCATATTCATGTGCATGTGCATGTGCATATGCATATTCATTGCTCATCTTTTGAAATGCTTTCTTATATTTTATTCAAGAACAACAAACTGTTAAAGCGATAGATTCGTTTAATAGACAAGTCTTTTTTCTACTTTATCAACTTTGCGATGGCATAAAATTGATATAAGAGATGAAAATAGCCTTCGATCATATGAAAGTATGAAAGCCTTAGGGCCCATTTTCCTGACTTTACAGGTCTTTTGATCATGATATTGATATATTGTCTGTATGTTGATTTTATGTCATTTTATATATCAATTTTATACCAATTTTTGATATATTTATATATATAAATTTTAGTCAGAATCACAAACTTATCAAAGTCAGAATCACAAACTATTTCATTTAATAGAATTAAGAAATGTGTAGTTTGTAAACGAATGTAGTTTTCTAGATTAAGTCTGATTTAATATTATCCGAAATATATGAAATGATTAAGAGAGTTGAGGTCATAGATTTTCTCGGAAATAGTAATGAAAATACCTATGCTTATTTGAAAGGAAACGAAATATTTCTGGCTTTGTTGGAAAGTATTCACAAGTAGGTTGGTGATTCTGAATCTGACGTAATGAAATAGGATAAAATAATTTGAGAAAATTTCTAACTTTGCAATTTCCTCTTATGATTTAATATCATGCAAATTTATGTCCACTCATTTTTAATTCAATTTTCATGATATAGGTGTTATAATTGTATGATGGATGCTTTGACGAATTGCTTCTAAAGTTTCGTTAATTTTAAATTAAATATTACTAGTAATTAGATATCCTATCTTATAGTAATTCGATCACGGTGGAGGGTTTTATAATCGACCAGCAGAAGCAACAGGATGGGAAGCAGGCGAATATCACAGTAGCTCATCAACGATGTCTGTTTCCTGTTGCTTCCTCTATTCAAATGCTATCTGCCAAAAGTGTTAGCCAAAGTTTGTGTAATATATTTTTTTATCAGAATCTAATTTCACCCGAGGACAGTAAATATAATGTCACTTCGTAATTGTGGCCGTTTTCGGATTGTCATACCTACTGAACAGAATCCACTGAAAGAAGTTCATTTTGATTACTATTAAATGTAATATGCTTTCAATGTTATTTTATTTTGAACAAATTTTGCGTCGGTAATTTCTTTCCACAATTTCTATTACATTTTTTGGCCATTTAAAGATATTACTGAGCGAAAAAAAACAAAACATTAAAAAAAAAGTATGATATCCAAATTACGGTAACTTTAAGTTTGCCGGCAAATATTTCTAAAGCTATTCTTCATATAATTTATGCAGTAATCTTCATGTTATAAATCAGAAAAAGTAAGTTTATTTTCAGGAAACGGTATTCTGTTCCCCTATTTCCAGCAATTTCTATATTTTTAATTTCCATTATGCGCCGTTTCCGACGTTCATGTCTTCCCTTGGTATAACAATATACGATCTTTTTATGGTCGTTTTAGATTACAGAAACTCAAAATTGTTTTCACATGCAATTTTGCCTTTAATGGATATTCAATAATTTTCTCTTGCATTGTCTTTTATTCGATATGTCTGGTGATCAAAGAGAAAAGAAAAAAATCAAAAAAGAAACTATTTACTATTTCTTATTTGCATGAATTTCAAATGCAGATGCATGAAAACTTGCAAAAAGGCTAGATGTTCTTTTGATTTTTTTTTCATTATCAAGCCGAAGTATGATTACTTCCGATTGTAACTTCGAAATATGTTAAGCATTTCGAATGAATCTTTAAGAACTTATGAAAAAATATATAAAAACCACAAAGAAATACTGGAAAGGAAATGTATGGATTCGAGCTGAAGTATGGTCGAAATACGATGAAATGCACGAGTCCATTTCACGGCCACGAGTTTTCTCTTCTATTCGGCGGGCAATATTTTTCTGGAAGGTGGTTCGGACGAAGCGTCTTCAGTTTTGTTTTTTTTCTAGATGATAGGAAAAATTCGGACTGTAATATCCCTTCGAGTAGTGCATCTGATATATTTGGAATTGGTGTACTGCCGATTGCTTTTTCTACTGCTCTCTTCCATGTAATCAGTGACACGTAGCATTTATCATTGAGTGTTGACGAAACAAGCGTCATATTTAGCATTAAATGTCACCTATTGCTATGCAATTTCCATAGATAATAAATGCAGTATTGTTTATGACGATTTGTAGATATAAGGATAATCTTCCATTGTTGCATTTCTGTCTTATCAGCTATCTCGACGATGATATTTACTGCATCATTCATTTGAAGAAAATTGATGCGGTAGTAAAATGATACCTATCGCATTCTTCATTTGTCGTAGTATTTTCAGTTAATTTTGTTCACCAGATCCATTAATTTCTTTTACATTCGATTTCTCAGCGTTTCATTTATTACGTAAGTATTGTTCATCATAGGTGCAAGTCATCTGTCGAAATTGAACCGTTAAGTTAGTTGTTCTTCATTGAATGCTTCTCTTGCGATTCCCTGTAAAATTCTGAATAATAAAGAACGTATACTCAGTCATATAAATGTAAGTTTGATTATATGACTGGATATAATTATTTCATTTGATTGAGATAATTAGATTTTTTCACATATTCGACTTTGTCTGTTCCTTCTTTCTTGAATTTGGAATGTATCATTCATAAATCTTATGCAGGAAAATCAGCAAGAAAACAATGAAAGGAAATTGATATTACCCTGCTCCAAAAATATAGGTCAGGACGACGAAAAGAAGGTATTCAAGAATGAATTTCTGAAAAAATGTAATCTGCTCGCGCTGTTGTTTCAAAATTCTTCTTATTGATGGCTCCAGTTCTGGGGGATATAGGGGCAGCGGATAATGGATAGAGGAGTTTTTCAAATATTTTTCTCTATTCTTTTGTATAGAAACAATAATCAATAACTTGTTATATAAGAACCATAAACTATAAATCTGCTGTTGCTATCTTTTAATAGGAATAGAGCCTCTAAGGTTTCCAATTCTACTCAATTTTTCTAAAGCTAAATTTTTGCTGTCAAATGAAATTTAAGAAAATAACAAAATGCGGGATAATTTCGAAATTATTTATTTTTAAATTTCTTGATCTTAAAGTTTCCATCAAGATATTTAAACATTAATAAGAATAACAGAATACAGTTAACTGTTACAATAATACTAACGTAATAAGATTGAAATAGAAACTGTCTGACCAAGTTGTCGAACTCAGTAAATGTAATGATTGAAATTTTTCGAATTTTAAATTACAATATTAGCTAATGTGATGGTCAGATAATGTTATATATATAATGAAAACATTTGATGACTGTCTTATTAAAATTAACTATTGTTGGGAAAATCATGACTAAAATTCATTATCTGAGATTGAATGATGTCATTAGCTAATGGATGCTAGTCAATTAATTACATGCGGTTAATTCTTACCAGAACAGATATCTCGAACTGTTGCGATGTTTGATGTACTATCAACGATAATGGTGTCAGACATGTACTTCGTCGTTTGCTAACTTATTTGTTCCAATCTCTAAGGGCTTAAATTTTCGATTAGTGGTTTGCATTACTTATAGTATAGAATTTAACTAATATAATCATCAATTTTTGCTAATCGCAATAGTGATAATAATGATAGGAAAACTTTTTTTATGGTATAATTTTTATTTTATTTGTTAAATTATATATGGGTAAAAAATTGAAAAACTGTTTAAAAGAATGAAAAACTTATTTTTTGGTAAATCTATTCATATAAAGTATACAATTATGTCGTAAGTCAGATCTGATAATGTTATATGATCATCAGTACAATATACAAAAAATTAATATTTTCATTGCTTTTCTTTAAAAATTTCTGTATTCATCTAGATACTGCTGGAATTTATAACCTTACTTCTTTTCCTATCTCTCTGTGAATAATGATTTTAAATAGAAAATGAAATTTTTAAAGAAAAAATTGCAGATCGTGCTGATAAATTGTTGGATTGTAATAGTTACAGTCGATTAACTGACACCCGACTCGTGAAAAAATCAAAGAATTATTCATTCTCTGAACAAATATCTTCTATCAAAAACAGGTGTGCATTAATTTTGTTGTCTGGAGTTGATTTTTTCTGTGTTTATTTCAGAAAAAGTTTATAAAAAAAATAGATTATCTACTATGAAGAGAATTTTTTGATAAATTAAAATGGTTGAAACATAATGAAACAGAATTCATGGGTGATCTTCCGCTTATAATCACAAGCTTTGTTTATATATGAGTTACCAAAAATGAAAACATATAATGATTCAATAAATCTGTTCAAAAAATGGAAGAAAAAATTGATAGCATGATGTAAAAAATTGTCGAGAGTAAAAAATTATATGCAGATATAATTTTGAAATAGGTAATGACAGAAGATGTACGACCATTATGTATCAGCAGTTTAATTTAAGCATTTATTTGGAAATGCCATTTTATTAAAATTTTAAAACTGTTGTGATCATTGAACATCATGAATTGATGCATTATTTTTAAGATTTGGTTTTATATCTGCTTTCTCTGATCCAAATTAATTTATTAAATGACCAAATCGAATTTCATGAGAGAATTTTTACTTCGTTCCAAATTATTGTTTATTTGATTTCGAAGTTATTACTTCATTTCGAATGGTTTTTAGTGAACTGTTATTTATTTGAGATCCAGATTTGTAAAAAACGAAAACTATTTGTAAAGAAAAATGAAATAGGGAGATTAAAATTCACATGAAGTGGCACTAATCAAAATGAGAATGAATGAATATCTTTTGTGGTTTATTCAAATAGAAAATGGCAGTCATGTTTTTGGTAGCTAACTAAAAACATTTTAAATAATTAAATCGAAAAACGAAAAGGGTAGAGAAAGGATATTATTTTATCCTTCAGAAAAATATTGAACGTATAATTATTCCTGATATTTTTGACTTTGTTCATTCTTGATTTCATTAGACGCAGTGGCATTAATAGGAATTCATACTAAATTTTAATTAAGTTATGATTGTATTAGAGGAAAAGATTGATTTGTAAAATTCATCACTTTGCCAGTTTTCATTTTCATTGGTTTCACTCGCTATGTATTATTTCCTTTCATTTTTGCGATCCATTTGGATAAATTTTCTTTCTCAATTCTTTTTTTTTTTTTTCAATCAGATTTAGTCGTTCAGTTGATTTCTTTGCTTAGTCGCTTCAAGTTTAGCCAACGTAGAATTTCTTTCTATGCTTTTTCAAATATCTGTCAAATAAGTAGAATTGCAAGTAAGGAAATGGTTTCGAAAAGTCTCTTACCTACTACTGCTTGATTTTTCTTATTTTTCCTTTTTTCTTCGCATGTTCTTGCATTTTTGTTTCACTTTAGCAAAGATATATTACGTGAATTACAGTTTATTTTCAAAGATTTGTTGTTTTCATATTCAGTTGATCGTTCAAATGCTATTTTAATTGATTTAAATTGTTTCGCAGAAATTGCGCAAATTCTTGAATTTATTATTGCATTTAGTGTATTGGTATTCAAATATAGTATATTTCACTTTCAATTCCTTTCTGTAGTTTCATATTCCATAGAGTAATTTATATTGACATATGGAATCCCGTTCTTAATTAATTCGATAAACACTGGCTAATCAATCCTGATAATTTAACTCATATAGAAATTATTTGCTTGCGTTCATTAGATTAATGATTTACGCTATGAAGCAATGAACAGAGAGGATCAGTTTTTTAATGTAATTTTTAATATAAGCTTTAATTAGGGCTTGCGTTCTTTTCATGATTACATATTTTCACTTTATCTCTGGATTTCATGATAAATTCTTTCTATTTTGGAACTAAGATTACTTCATGGGGAAATCATTAGAGCATAAGAATTTATATTAAATCGGTTAAGCTCAGAGAGGGAGCATTATGTGGCACTGCATTCATTTCATCGTATGAATGAATTCCCATCAAATTAACTCAATGAAACGATGAAGGAGGGATGATAAGAATTTTCTTCTATGCGTTCAATTTCTATTCATCTTCTTTTGCATTTTGATTAGTTTTCTTCTATATATTCAATACAAAGTTTTCAAAGTTGAATAATTAAAATTACTTTCTTTTGAAAGAGTTTGAACTGATATTCGTTCCGTTTTTAGACTATTCTCAAAGCATATCCTATTATCTCTATATTGTTGTATATTTAAATAAAATATAAACATGGAAGAAGACATGATTTAAGATCTTTTGCTTTTTTATGTATTCCGATTTATCGATCATGTCATTCCGAAATCTTTTTTTTATAAAAAGTGTAGGAAAAAGAAACAATGTTCAAAATTTTTATCATGATAGCATTGGTTCTACGATAAAAACAATCCAGTATTTAAGATGTAAAACACTTGAAAAAAGCATAGAAAAACATTAATATGAGCAATAACTGAAATTGGTCAATTATGATAATCTTAGGCAATATTGTACAGGGAATAAATCATCTACAAAAATCTAAGTGATACAGTAAAAAAGAAAGTTTAACAGCTCCATGTAATTCGATTCTTTCTATAGACTGATTAATAAACTTTGTTTATTATTTACATTACAGGTAAACCTCTTCATCGAATGATTGAACCGCAGTCATTTTAAATATATTGTTGATTTTTAATTAGGCAATATATCACATCCATAGAGAACGATAATAATAGATGATGAGCCTTTAACTTTGCTATCGGGATTTCGATTTCCGAGGTGAGTATTATTAGCATCTAAGGCCTTTCATAAAGAGATTAACGATCTATATGACATTACCTTAGAACATTATATTAAATGAGCATTTCAATCCACATGTATTTACTGAGTGTGCAAATATTCAATAGCTTCATTCATTTTTCTTGTGCTGCCTTCGCTTCTCACAGTCTTCTTCATTGAAAATTATTGATATATTATTTAAGAGTGAAAGCTTGGTTAAGGCTCATTTTTCCTACAACTCAATTTTATTTCATATTTATGATCCTCATTTTCATTTATTGGCTATTAGTTGGTAAAAGAAAACTGCTCCAAAAAATGTGTAAATCGTATTTTGGTTATACTATAATAATAAGTCATACAAGAATGAATAAAACCGTTTATTCATTATCCTGTACCGACTGCTAGAGCACCATAAACTTACAACGATAAGGAAATGATGGAATTATCATAGTTGGGTAATTTGTTGGCAGGATAGATTATGATTATTATGATTGTATGTATGGGACGAAGGGTAATGCCAATGGTTGTCTCGGTTACGACTAATATATCTGAAATACGTATATTGAGAAGTTACCTTATTCGCACTTATATTGCGGACAGCATAAAGAACCAATTTGAAATTTCGAAGTCTTGGCTCGAAAATATGATTTGTGAAAATTCTGTTTTAAACACAATTATAAACAGAAGTTTAATTAGGGCAGTAATTTAAATTAAGGATGGAAATTCTTTGGAAAATAAACCAAATTTGGAGAACAAATTTTTCTGGTTTTAATATCCGTTACTTTAGAAATAGACCTAGAAAAAAGTGGAAAAGAAGGACAAAGTAGAGAGAGTAGGATGTCATTTCATAGCTGTTCATCATTTTGAATGATTGCTGTTTACACTGAAACAGATGACAAAAATTATCGACTATTTGGAAATAATATTCTGGAAATTATCTTTTTGCATTCTTTATTATTTTGTTAAGTTTTCGTTCTATTCGTTTATCGATTATATAATTGCACATTACTATTTTTCATTTTCAGTATTCTTTTTCATCTTTCAATACAATACATTTTCTTTCTCTTTCTTCTTAAGATATTAATTCTGATTTCAACAGACTTGCTTCTTTCATAGTTCATTGTAATCTGTTGCGTTATAAATTTTTAATATATTAAATAATTTGATTTAATGATTTAATATTAAGTAAATAATTGAATAAAAAATGATTTAATTTAAAAATTAAATAATTTAATTAAAATAATAATAGTGATTTAATAAAAATAATAATATTAAATATTTCAGTCTTTAAAGGAAATCTATTAAATGAATAAATGGAATGAATTATAACCAAAATATTTCACTTTTGAGGCATCTTTTGTCGGTAAATTAGAAGTCTTAAAGTGGATTTACATATAAATAATAAATGGATGTAATGACATCTAACCGTAGTATAATCGACAGATGAAGCTGAAAATTGTTTAACAGAATTGCGCTAAAAAAATTTTAATTCAATGCCTAGCTTGGATTTTTGTAAAATATTATAATAAGGCCACATTTTTCATAATATAAAATTCTTTTTATTTTTTAATATGCAAATTTATTACTTGGCTTTGTATCAAAACCTTTTTATTTCCATTTATTCATTTAATAGATTTCCTTTATATTTAATATTAAATTACTTAATATATTAATATCTTCAATTTTGTCTTTAAGACTTGATTTCTTACTAAGATAACTTGTTTTCTTGCTAAACACAGTCTTTTTTAATTTTTTTTATTAAATGTACTCTTTTTTAATGTACAAACATACATCGTTTCAAGATACTTCTATTCACTTTTAAAATTGTGAAATATGATATCTGAATAGCTATAGTTTTATTTGATGTTATTAATTATTTTCAAAATTTGCGAAATATCCTTAGATCTGAATACGTACATTTTCTGAGCACACATTTGCTGATTTTTTGATTTCTTGTCTACCGTTTTAGAATTGGAGTTTATATGGGTTATCAGCTTACATTAATTTACAGAACAGTTACAAATACTAAGTTTCGGCTGTTGATCAATCCATGTTTTCCTTCTGGAAGCCTTTTTCTCGTTTTTCAATTCCACACTCTATTTGTCTTCTCTACAGATTGATAAGCCCGCCTAAAATACATAGTTTCCACTGTTATCTGCTTCGGACGCATTTATTTCTGTTAATTTTTGTTGTTTTTTATTTGGAAATACTTTGTTTGCCATGGTGTAAAGAAGCACATGAGAATAGTGATAGCAAATATCAAAATGATACATTTTTAAGAAATACCTAATGAAATGATGGGCATCCCATTTTTTCCCAATCGATAACAAAAATTTATTGGAACTTTTTCGATTAGACAGAAAAAATTTTTCTTTGGTGAAACATGAGCAGTTTTGACAGAAAATGATGTTTTACGTCCTGTGCTATTTTTCCAAAGCGCTTCAGAAATGAAGCTTCTGCATCTTGGAGTAACTTCTGGTTTTACTAATGGCAATTTTTAATTTTCATATGCTATACTGTGTTTCGATTTGGGAAAGAAATTATTTTTTTAGTTAGTTTTGATTTGGATGTTTGTCTAGATTTGAAATGAAGCTCCTGGATCCTTTGGCCAAAATGTTGATTTTGTCGAGAAAGTTTTTTTCTCCAGTGTATTTGAAAAGTTTCTTTTAGTCTCTGGCACTTTTTCATCCCTAAATCAAAAGAAATGGTTTAAATTTTTTAAAATGCTGACTATAAATGTTGTGGATATTGAGAATGGTAATAATAGCCACAGATAATACAATAGTAATTATGATTACAATATACATATTTATTAGTAATGCTAAACATGTGATATATTTATTTGGCATCCTCGCTACACTATTTTATTTACTACTTGTATTTTTTTTGGAGAAAAAAGATGACTTTTCATAACTGAACAATTTTAAAGAAATGTCATGATACTTGTATTATATTTTTTTAAAAAAATTCCCAGAATGTCTTTATCAGTTTTAAATGTGTAGTCGTAGTTCGACTGCGCCATCCAGCTATTAAATCCTACTTTCAGTAAATTATGAATCATAAAACTAACCACTTTTAAATGTCAAAATTTTTAAAAACAATTCTTTTATTAGAGTATTTTTTAAGGCTTTTTCTTGATTAAATGCTATAGTTCAATAAATGTCATTATACCACAGTTGAAGAATATAAGCGGAATTGAATATTGCTGGAAAAAAAATCAGTTCATGTTGTATAGTACCTACGTATACATAAATTTAAAGGAAGCATCTGTAATAGCAATTAAAACTGTTTACAGATGAGTAAGCATTTGGTGAAAGAGAGTACCTTTTTCTTTTTCCAAATGCTGCTTTCATTTCCAGAAATGTTCTTTTTTTATCATTATCATCATTTTTATTATTTATGAGCAGTGTCGTCTTGTTCTCAATTTTTTTCAAAAAATTTCGTCTCTTTCCATCTCTCAGAACTAAAAGTTCACCTTTTTTCCCATCCCCAATTTTGAGGATAGTTCTTCATCAGCTTTTTTTTTCATTTTCATATATTCGCTTTATCTTGCTTTTTTCCTGTGTTGTTCGTCATTTAATGTTGTTTTGAATTTATGCCATTATAAAAAAACTCATTAAAATATCGCCGCTCATTTAACGAAACTAGGTGCATAGTTTGAAGAGTAATTCATTATGATGTCGTTGCTATGCATTCATTAATTCACTGAAAATTTCCTGCTGTTCTTGCTGACGATACTTACTAATAAAAGTACCCTGAAGCAGTGCAAGAAAAACTTTATATTTATTTGAAACCCGGTGTTCTATATATCATGTGATATATTGAATAGATTATTAGGAAACAATACAATATAGATAAGAGTATATTTGGAAATGAAACATTTTCATCGATAATAGCTGTCTTTTATTTTCCTCGAGTCATAATAATTGTCTTTTGCTAGAGTCATGCTATATGTTTACAAATAAACATACGATGAGCGTTATATCTGTTTGAGGTTACCTGTCGTTCTCTATTTGTTGAGAATTAGGATGTTTTGATTCATGGGGATATTGGAATAGTTGATATGAGTTTTTTATGAAAAATCAAGATTAATACAACAAAAAAATAATTATTTTCAAAAGTGAAGTTGACCAAACTCTGATAATAATGCTTTTCTGCTGATAATAATGAAGCGGAGCACGATCGATCATTAATTGTTATTCCAAATGACGTAATGTGTGATTACCTTGTTTATTATTATTATTAGGATTATTCACTTATTAAAACGAAATGTAGCCAAAGTACATCAGTTGGCAGTCAGTACTTTTAAATTTACTCGTTTTTAAATTTTAATCATTCTTTTTTAATATTTTATCTTTTTTCTTTTAATTTTTTTAAAATAAAATTTTAGGTCACTGTGCTTTTTGCTGCAGTAAATAAATAAATCAGAATTTCTTGAATTACTGATCTTTTTTTTCAAATAATTTCAACTGTTTTGTGAAACAGGGCAAGTAGTAATGCTCAAATTCTTATACATTTTACTTTTTATGCTTCCCTGAAGTGAAGTTAATCTTCATATCATTTTATTGGTTTTGAATTGAATTTAAGTATAAAGATTTTTCAAGAGTTTGGATGATTTACAACATCTCTCGTATATGAAAAATGCTGGATGTGACCAAGGACAAATAGCCTGCAAGAAAGGAAATATTTTTTAGAAAATTCTATAACTTTTTTTTTTTAACAAATTAAGGGTCAGTTTCGTTTTTGACTATGAAGACGAAAAGTTACATTTTCAATAAATTAAAAATTTTTCGTCAAACTCTAAGTTTCTTTTTAGTTCTAATTAATTAATACGGAACTATAAAACAATTTTTAAAAAGTATAGATTAAACAAAAATTTAAATCATTGTTAGTACTATTATTGATTAGATGTTGACCTCATTTTGGGCAACTTATTAGTTAGATTTCTAATTCATAACATCCATTTCTCTATCATCCCTATGAAAAGGTAAATTTGCGATAAATTCGAGATTTATTTAAACTTTTTTTATTTAAGAGATTCTGCTTAGATATTTTATTAAATGTAATATCGTTTCCGCTCTCTAGTAACTACCAACATTGTTTTAACAGAACTGTATTCATTCTTTGTTGGCGAAGTTTTATTTTTTTCAAAAAAAATTTCTTTTCAAAAAAAATTTCGAAGGGTTTTAGAGTCTTATAATGTTTTAATCATGATAGGAAGATCAATTCATTCCTTTGATTACTTATCTTCTGTTAAAACTAGTTTAAATTTGGGAAGTTAATTTTTAAGATTACCCAATATGAAATAGTCCTTCCTTCTGTAATCACTTTTTCTGCTTCTTTTTTCCACGTATTTACTTTTCCACTTTATAAATTTCATCATTTTT
Organism: Dirofilaria repens; assembly: GCA_008729115.1. Lineage (NCBI taxonomy): Eukaryota > Metazoa > Nematoda > Chromadorea > Rhabditida > Onchocercidae > Dirofilaria > Dirofilaria repens. The sequence goes on along the minus strand of SNRZ01000001.1, from coordinate 971,197 downwards.
CGTTTTTTTATTTGCCGTTTTTAGAAAACCTGTTATAATTTAATGGTAGAATGATTTTCGTTTCTATGATTGAGGCCAAAATACATGACCTCATTGCTGTATTGTGGAGTGTTCCTTGTTAATTTTTTAAAATATTTCTGAAATGTCTTCTGTTCTGCAGAATCAGTGATTTCTGAGAATTAGTGATTTTTTTATTCTGCAAAACAGATCATTGAAATTATTTTGATGCAATTCATTTTATATGGGCAGCTACATGTTGTATTAGAAAATACGCTAATTTCGAAAAATAGTTTCAATTGATTGATGTTGGAAATAGTTAAAGAATAAGTTAGGAATCTTAGTAGAGTAAATGTCTTAATGTGTTTCAGCTCATTTTTGATTGTTTTGATATTTTATATCGGAACTTTTTTACTTTTTTTTTGTTCTTAAGTTTTTTAATTTAACCGTTCTTGGTATCCTGACCATATTATATCATTCAAAATACCTCAGAAACCGTTTTGCTGCTGAAAAATCGGTGAGCTGGATTCATAATTAATTACAATTACCCTTTTCAGTATTAGTTATAATCCGTCTTTTAATTAGATATAAATTGTTAAATCATGTCTGTTATCTTTTGATGTTTCTTAAAATATCCTTTCTAGGAGTCTAGTTATTCAGAATATCATACAAATGATTTGTTTATGATTTGTATGTATATGAATATTCAGAATCACCAAACTCCTGCAGCGATATTTAGAAATCAAATATTTGTCTATATTTGAAGACGCGCTCCATGAGTGATTTATTTAAGTTAATAGCGGAAGTGGTGCAATGATTGATCAATTTTCGTTTTTTTTTTTTTGTATTTTCATAAGACGAAAACTCTTTCTGAGGGAAAATATATTCAAAACAAAACAGTGAGGAGAAGGATGGGACATTAAGATGTCCTTCTTTGAAATTGGTTTATTTTTTTGCTACTACTTTCAAAACTATTTCCAGTAAACATTTACACTCTATAAAAGGTTGCCGTTTTATTTCTTTTCAGCTTGAATAAATCAATATTTAATAAATGTAATCATCCCAAAATGTCAATAATTATGATAATGATAATATTACTATTTCTGTCAGAAATTGCAGATAATTGTTACTTAAATCCTTCTTGACTGCAGTCCTTTTTAATATTTTATAATTGTTTTGCAAAGATTTCTTCAGTCGCTCTTTTTTGATATTACGGTTGAAATGAAAAAAATTAACGTGATTTATTCAAAGTAAATTCCTTAAAATAAGGAAGCGACTTTTCTATTTTTCTGAAGAAATGAATAATTGAATGAACCTTAGGTACGTAATCAGTCTTTCCGAGCAGAACGTTATTAAACATCATAAAATCGGTATGGAAATATCGATAAAATCACGAAAATACATGAGATATAAAAATTAAACATGAGATGTCGTTTTTTTCGCTCTATTTAATTTTGGAAATTTTTAGGCGTTAGAACTAGTTTATCAGTTCTGTCTATTACTAAAACTTTTAAAAAATCTTCTATTCCTAGAATTTCTACATTGAAATCCAAAATTAGAACTGACACTAAAGAATCATTCCAGAAAAAAATTTTAGGAATAAAAAAAAATGAATAGAATGAAGAGAATTATAATTATAAACACAATGTTGCCACAATTTCTCTACTTCTAAATTTATCTCTGATTATGTGAAAGGAAACAAAAAAGTAAAAAGAAACTGTTCATAGGAGAAATCTCAGAAAATCAAATAATTCTTAGTTTAGCATTATAATTCTTAGTTTTTTAAAAGTTTTAGTAATAGACAGAATTGTTTTAGATAACATTCGCAGAGAATAAGGGAAATTTTCAAGTGAATTTTTCAAGATCAAATCAGTTTTTGAAATTATTTAAATTAGATCAGATTTCAATCATTCTGAAATTAGAGAAAAAACGTCAGATTTAATAAAAATGGCAAATGCATTTGAATCCATACTTCATCCTGTTTGTCTTTTTATATTTCTAAATTTAATTGTAAGTTGTAATTTGTTTCAGGTCGTTTTTAGCTCCAGACGTATTACGGCATAATATTTTATCATCTTGCAAAGAAGCTGCAGCTTGCAGTACATACGATATTGGAAGTAGTGGCAAAAGCAGTAGTGATAGCAGCAGTGAAAAACTTTTTACAGTTCCAACAAAACAGTATTATCATAACAACTCTACGGCATCGATTGCCATCCCCAACAATATCAACCACTCAAAAAGGTCTCCAGCAATAGCACTACAGAATGTTCAGAAGGTGCTATAATTTTCAGTTAAATCATGGGGTATATTTGAAATGAACTAATAGCAAAGAACAACATTCTGCAAAATGTTTTTTTTACTTTCTTTCCACAATAAAGTAGCTAAATTAACAGGTATAAATTATATTGGTAACTATAACTATATTTGTAAAATATCTTTCGATTCACAAGTTGTATTCAAGTAATGAATAATAAATGAAAATCCTCACCTGAAAGATTTGATAGGCTCGTGATTGTTATTTCATTATTGTTTTCTTAAAATGTAAGGCTCATGTCGGAATAGTTTAAGCGAGAACATCACAATTTCGCATTTCGTTAGAACCTAATACATATTATGTAAAGTTACAAAAGAGGATATAGTGCTTTTTTAAAAAGCCATTAATAATTAAGCGCAGGATTGTTTGAAGGATTACGGCAATTTGATCTAATTCGTCAGTTCACCTTTTGAGATGGATTAAAATAAGAAAGCAAAATAATATTTGAAATATATACTTTTTCGAACTGGGATACTATTTTATTTAGTAGGTTTATGGAAATGTTCATTTATTTTTTTAGTTTTTCCAGAAAGCTGATAAAGTAGCGGTTGAAGCGGTGGCATTAAAACAACAAAAACATCTCAGTAAAAAATCTCATCCATACGTGATGGCACAACCAACCGACTGCTCTCAAAACGCCTGTCTTTCCCAAAGTTTGCTTTCTCATTATTTTTTTTTTTTTTTTTGCAATTAAAATCCTATAATTCATTCTTTCTATCTTAGTGGAGCTTTTCTTTGATAGCCTTATTTTTTTTGGTAACAAAGTTTCCAATATGCTTCAGAAAGTGAGGGAATATTAGAGAGATTTAAAACATCGTTGAGATTTGGGAATCTGAAAAAGAATTTAAATTTGATTATTCTTCACGAAAGAATGTGAAAAAAGAGAAGTGAATAAAGAAAAAAGGAAGAGATAGGTTGAATCTGCTTTAGGGAGATGTGATTAAGTAGCAAGTATACATATGCAAATAAACAAGAGAGTGCTGAATAAAAAGGCAACTAATTAAACAATCAAAAGTAAAAAAAGTAGGAAATATGAAGAACGGCCATAATAAAAATGTTGCTGTTTTGATTATATATCACAATCGTATCAAAACTTGTTTCATAGCAACATATAAGAATGAACTAGCGTGTTATTTAACTTATTTTTACGAAATTTTCAGAGGAGCTAAAAACCATTGATCAGAATATAAAATTTTTAAGATGTTTCATATTTAAAAAAGGAAAATATTAAACGTTTGTTATGCTCGAGTGCAAAATATTGGAAGAGAAAACAAAAGTGGATAAATACAACGAAATGATAAACGACAAAGAGAAAAAAGAATTTGAAGTTTAAAAGGAAAATATTGTGGCTTGCAAAATAAATTCTAATAATTCTCAATATTTTTGCAAAAAATTTCATTTTTTATCTGCTTTTTGATAACCATTTAAAAGCTGTTTGAATAGATTGTTCCTTTTAAATATTTTTTCCTCATTTCAGCAGCAAAAAAGCTGAAAAACCTCGTTGCAATTTCAATTCTATTAAAAATATATTTATTCCTAAAGCTTTACTCATTTAGCTTGAAATACTCGCAACTAAAAGGGATAGACTAGCTAATCTTTTATTAATGTTCACTTCCATATCTAATCTTTTACTAGTGTTGACTTCTATATATTTTTTTCATCTGCAAACCTTTATCGAAAATAGTTGAATAAAATTGACTGCCACCAAAGTGATTCACTTGTAAATAAATTTCGAGACTTCAAAAATTTTCAAGTATATCATTTTTCAAGTTCAGTTAAAAATTTTTCCTGCATTAGTTAGAATGATCTGAAGTAATTTTGTACCGAGGTGTTTTTCGATGTGTATAAGTTCACAGTTATCTGATTCAAAATTCAATTGTATACTTCTCTGGATGCCAAGTTTTTGTCCAAGCTCAGATTTTGCTTCCTTCTTTTTCCACCCTACCGTATTTTCCTTCTTTATGAATAATGGATCTTTGAGCCAACTAATCAACTAATAAGCATAAATTGAATGAAATGAGCATTGCGATTAATTATTGAACTCGATTTGGAATGGAATTCTGCAGTTTTAAATGTAGAATTAAATTTTGTCGAAAAATCATGTTTCTTCATTATCTTATACTTTCTTTATATTTTTTTTCCTGTCTTTGCAGATCTTCAATCTCCAATACATGAAACGCTAACGTCAGTCGGACAGTCTTCGCCTTTATTGAATGAAACGACAGTTCCTGGAAGCCTTCAGAATCAGATGACATCAATTGATGTGGAACGACCTTCTAATAGTTTCGAGCGAAATCAACGGCAATACCTCACTATGCAACCATCTGCTACATCAAAAAATACTGTCATGCAGAATGTTTGTTCCGATGGTGATAATGATGCTATCAATAGCGACACAATATACACACAGCAGCAGATTACGGCGATAGTATCAAATGTTGACTGTGTGTGCAGTCGACGACAACAATTTGCTACAACAGCACTATGGATGCATATCATCAAGGTTCACATACAATTTTTTGTGCAGTAAATAGAGAAATCTATCTATTTACGATCCTTGCTTAACTATGATATTAATGCAGTAACCTATATTATCAGATCACAGCAAATTTTATTTAAAATATAAGCGACAGCAATATGTGCATACAATGGTTATGGATTGTATATAATTGGAATTTACTATCCATCATGCGAATTTTGCATAGAATATTTATTGAGAAGCTGAATTTTTAAAAACTTACACACTATCCTGATTAAACTGAATATCAAAAGATGTAAACGTTGATTATTTTGAAAGCAAAGAAGAAACTAGATACAACACAATTGACCTTTTTTTTTGGAATTTATTACTTGTTTTTTCAAACATATCTGCTAACATTTAGCGAAGAGAAGGTGATCTGAAGTGATAATACTCATTTTTTTATATTTTTTACTTTGTGATATGTAGTGATCTAAATAAAAGATATATATATGACTCATCGCAACTATGTTACAGATCTAGCAACAGAATTGATGCCAACAACTAACGCTGCCGATGATAATAATAATAATCATTCCGATCAACAGCATTATTATGCAGCAACGACAGCAGAATCGCATTACCAACAACACTTCATTCATAATGATTATACGTCATCCAGTCTTTGTAAGTTCTGATTTCAGAAATTTTCGAAAATTTTATAATAAATTGAATTACAAAGTAAGTAAAGGGACATTATCAGAAACTTTTCTTGATTGTTCAGTCGTTTAACATTGTCCGTATTGTGAATAATACTTATGTGAACGAGAAGAAAATTGTATGAATGTAAAGTATAGTTTAAGGAAAAAGAAAGAAATGCATACTGTTTTGCTTTATTTATTTTAAAGCTCTAAACATTTTATCTTGATGGAAGGAACCATGATAGACATAATTTGTTTCACAAATTGAAATATAAAATTGAAGCTTTTAAAAAATCGGAGTGCAAGTTAACTATGTATTAATAACTTTTAAATACAAAATTAATTACATTATTTCATTTGCCATTCTTATATATTGGTATCTTAAAAAAGTTTTTGCTTTTAAAAATTTATGTTTTATAATTTTCCCGTAATCCAGATTTTTAAAAATTTTTTGGAGTTAGTTGCTGCAAGTACACTGAATTTCGACAGGATCTTATTATTTATTCCATCTTTATGACAAAGAGATGTTAAAACGTGTTATTTTTATACAGTTTTTTTTTTGACTTAATTCCAGCCTTTCCATCGTTGCAAAATCTGGTTTTGTTATTTATATTTGGCTATTACTGCATAAGCTTCACTAAAAATAGGCTGATAATTTGTATCCTCATTTGTTTTTTACCAATTTCTAAATTTTTTATATTTATTCATCTATACATTTAAAAAAAAAACAATTTAATCAGCTAGTGGAATAAAGAAATAGAAAAAAAGAACTAACAGCGTTAACCTTACTTACAAATTAATGGAATATCCGATACGTCCACAGTAAGACAATGAATGTAGACCTAGGATTAGATTTTTATATAAATGATTACTGTTGTCTGTAATATTCTTGAATTCACAATTTAGGTGATAGAAATTTTTCACTTTGATGTATTTAAAATAGAGTCTTAGTTTATATTACTGTGTATTTCAGTTGCTGAATATTTGCAGATATATATAGCGATATAAATATAAAATGATGTGGTGGTTAGAATAACTGATTAGTAATTGGGATGAATAACTGCTGAAATGACAAATCACCATGGTAATAAACAGCCGTTACTATCATTTGGTTGTTACCATCATTTTTTTAATAATTATTATGAACTTTTTCGGCTATTTTCTACATGTTTTATAAATCTATGAATTCTTAAAATGATAATAATATTTGTTCAAAAAAGGTTACTTTGTATCCTCATGCGTCCCATCTTTTTTATCGTCAGTTTAATGTTGTAAAATGTTATATTGAATACAGCATGGCAAAAAATAGAAGTATATATGATTTTATAAATGGCAATTGATTGTAACATGTTAGAAACCATCTTTTACATTGCTACTTTGAATTAATGTTAGAAATATTTTTGCGAAGCGAGAGGGAGTTCATAAGAAAATTCTTGTTTGAAAAAAATAACGGTAAAAATTCTTGTTTTGAAAAGGATAACGGTATAAGTTACTGGATTATTCTTTTAAGTAAATTCCTTCTAAAAAACAAATTCAATTTTAAACTTTTAGAATATTATGATTTTTTGATATTATTTGTATAACCCATGATATTATTGCTGTATTTTCTAACTCATCTGAAAAACAAATATCTGTGATACATGGAATATCGTGCCTATTATTCTTTCTATCCTTACTGCTAATATTGAGAATGCTTTTAGATTGTTGATCCGATTTGTTTATAGAAGAAAATTCATTTTTTATTTCAGCTCAGCAGCAGCACATTCTGATGAATGCACGAAATGCAACAACATTGGCTGAAAAACTACCCGGGTTACAAGGACAGACTTGCCAACTTATCAGTGCTACTGGGACTGGTCGCAGTAGTGGAATAGGTTAATTATTTTGAAACCAATTTGGATTAAATTTTGTGACGAAAAAAATGTTTGCACAAATTATCATTAACAATTACATCTTTTTTGAATGTTTGCATGCACTACTTTGTAGACATTGCACGGTGTAAGCCGCTTATTTATTGCAGGACAATGCATGGTAATAAATCAACAATCTATTGGTACTTGTAATTATCTCGATAGTACTCCAGACACTGATGGAAACAGTGTTGATAATGTTATATCATGCCCGAAAGTTACAAGTCCATCAGTAACAAGCGCAAAAAAACATGAGCGACACCGTGTAACCTGTGTGTTCGATAGCAATATGACTAATGGAATGAACAGCGATGTTGAAGAGGATGGAACAAAACTGCAACGATTCTATTCTAGTTCTCGGGATGCCACTTTACAAGGTCAGTGACTTATCAAAAGATTTATCCGCTCTCTTTATATGAGTTGTTACAAATTAAGGTCGATGGAATGCTGAACAGACTTTATTGATCTGTCTTTACAATAAAATAATCTTCGCAGTCATATATTGTGCTTACTTGACTTTTGCTAAAACTTAGTATGTAATTTATTTTTGAAACTGTAATGAGTTAATTATAATATTAAATTTTTCTTTTTTTTTTGCGCTAAAAAAATTACCAAATGACGTAAAATGTTTAGAAAATTATCAACACTAACTCGAAAATAGAGAGTTGTTGTATTGATTATAACAAATAGAATCAGAAACGACGCATTAACAAAGCGACCTTGCTATCCATAAATTTATTTGGTATTGTGTTCTGCAGCTTTTTTTTCTGCGTTCTTTTTCGTTGTTAACCAGCATCGCTTTCGTAGCTAGTCTCTGCGCTTAGAGCTTTTTGTGAATATTTTATATTTAAATTCTTTCCGAACTATTTTTCTTAATTTTCAGTAATTATCAAACAACTGAAAACTCTGGTTGCTCTTTTTTCTCTTTTTTTTTTCTCGAAAGGGTTCGAATGATGAAAGCTTGAGAATTGGCAATTCTTCATAAATTTTTTATAGTAATTCATTGATGCGATGGTGTTGACTTTTCTATATTTTTTTAAATTTAAAGCAGTGTTCTTTTATTTGTTCAGAATTTATATACTGTTCTAACCTTGCGGTGTAATTTTTGCATACTTACTTAAAAATTCCATTCTTTTTTTGAATAATTTGTTACATTTTTTTCGTTATGTACGAAAATGGCTTCCCAACATACTCGTCATTAGATAATAATTCATTGTAATCTATTTACTGAATTAAACCTAATATTTTCTTTTAACAAAAGCAATATTGTTAAATGATAAATGAATTATGAAAAATACAGAAATCAAAGCTTGGCTGAAGAACAAACACGATGTGCTACTATATGAGTATTCAAGATCGGGTTAATATATAAGAATAGTAAAACATTTTCTAGCATTTCTCTTTGTTCGTTTTCATATATTTCCGAGTGGATTTCGTTTTGTTTTGTCGATTTCTGGAAAATTTTATTATTATAGCTAAATCTTTACTCATCAAATTTATGCCTTACTGGGTTTTTATTTGTTTTAATATATTATATTACAATAGGAATTTGCAGCGCTTCTTGCAATATTGTTGAATCTTTAAAGCATAGTATATTATATGTATGCTGAATATATCTTTATATACATTAGAACACGCTAATTATTGTATATAATAATTTTTGAAGCAATGCAGACATTTTCACGCAGTGATCTTATAATCGACTATAAAGTATACTGAGTTGATTAAGTATATATCAACTCAATACTTTATCGTTCTTATATATTTTTGTGTACAATCCAATTATTTTATAGTGAATTTTATAGTGAGCATTATAAGCGTTTTTGCTAGAATTGGAATAACAAGCAAGAAGTCTTGGATTAATATTTGACGATATTTTTTCCAGCATTTTGTATAATTAAGGAAACAAATAACCAAACTCATATCGGTCTATTTTTTAAGTTGCCTTTTACCGCATGAATTTACGCTTTACCCTTATTTTTTTGTCTTCTCCATTGTTGATGAAGTTTGAGTTTGTTTGTTATATTTTATAAATGATCTTAATTTTTTTTGTTATTAATCTTTTATTCGTCCGTTTTGCCCTCCTCTCCTTCCCTTCTTGTACTTTTTCTATCATATAAAAAAGTTTTGTTTGATGATTAACACGCATAATTGTACTTAAAAAAGTTTTTATTTTTTGATGGGGGATTTATTGTTAATTTTAAGATAGTTATCTGTGAATATCACAGGAAGACTGGATCTCGAATAGTTCTTCTTTATTGTTGATAGTTGGGAGATTTTGCTGGGATTGGAGTTGAGATTAATAAGGATTTGATATAGTAAATCGTAGTATAATTTACACTATGTATGTTAGTCTAATAAAATAAGGAGATTAATTTACAATATATGAGCTTTAGTATAAAAGAAGTTTCTTTTTTACTCGTCAAAGATAGCACAATTTACATCATGATATAGTGGAAGCGGAGTTTGTTTATTCCATGTCAGTCACATTTGAAAAATGTTAGCCATAGTGAAGTCTATCATAGTGAGATTTTTGATTACTTCGTCGTATCCATGTTTTATAGAGAGATAAGACACGAAGAAGATATGGAGAAAACAATGCAAGTTGCAATATGAAAAATAATAGTGTCATATATGTTTTGAGAGTACAAATATCGTTATTGTTGAACGATAAGTAACATTGTAATTCGATAAGATCTCTGGAAACCATGAAAGTAATGTACCCTTCACTTTCAATCTGTAAGCTAATGTACAATTTGAGAAGATGAATGGTTTAAAAATTAGAATATTAAAAATAATTTTTGCTTTCTGTATCCCTTTTGTTGATCTCTGCATGTATTTATAGGCGCTTTTACTATTGGATAAATCTACGTTATGAATTTCTTTCTTGAGTGTAGCTAGTCTTTTTATTTGAAATCTAACTTCAATTAAAATAATAAAACATCGAAACAGGGGGATTATAGAGCTGTAGATATGAATAAGGTTGTTTGAACGAGCCCGTTTTTTAACCGTGGCATACTTGTTCATTTATTGGCAACTTGCAAGAGATTAGCCTCTTCTATTTATTTCTCTTGTATCATTATTGTTTTTGTTGCTTTGATTTCTCGAAATATTCTGTCATTCTAAAGGAATCTATTTTTTATTTATCCTTTGCGAATTTCAAAGATTCATTTTCTATCATTTTCCGACTGAAGTTATCGAATATTTTTTATGAAATTATGTAATATTTTTAGGTGCATTAGAAGCAAGTAGTCCAATAGTAACATGTCAACGAACTTATTTGCTTGGCAGTACCAGTAACAGTAGAAGTAATAGTAGTAATGGCAACGAAAGGCAAATAAATGCAATGAATATGTCAAAAAATTATGATATCTCCAGAGGAAATGGCTATCAACCACAACAGCATTACATTTCTATGCGGTCATCATTCAGGTCAGTGTATTTTTTTCATCTTATTTAAACGTCTTATTTCATGATTGATATAAAATAGAAAATATCGAGGCGTAATCAGGATATTTCCTCAGAAGCATCATATTAATGCTTTAATTTTAATAGGTACTACATTTTTGTTCCACAATGATGGGAAAATTCGATCCTGTTCCTCTAATGTGGTCTTACATTAACCTTTTTTTTTTATTACGTAAAGCTTTGATGTTGCATTGATTATTCTTTCTCATTACGCTTCTTAGAATAATAAATGAAAATGTAATTATGAATTTGTGATAACACTTCAATAAATAATGCTGAGTTCATTTATCGTAAAATTCGAAGATACTAATGCACTAAAATCTCTAAGTACAGAAATGACTAAGCCGTAACATCCATCCATGAGTTGGGAGATGGAGAAAGCACCCTCAAAGGAAGAAATATTTTTATGAGAAAAAAACCAAAAAAAAATATTTGATTTTTTTAAAATTCTTTACTTCCTCTTTGTTGTTTAAATGTTTTTATAAAGTACAACAATCACTGGAAGATGTCTTTTCCCTTTTCTCTCTTTTTCTTTCTCTATTCGACATTACAATATTGTTTATATTTCGATTTATCTTTTTTTACTTACATCCCTTCCTTGCTTATTTCTTCTCAAACTTATATCCTTATTTGTTTAGTAAGATTCCTGATTTTCATTATTTCGATGATTTATTCTTACAAGTATTTTAATGATGGAAGATGCTTGTCTCATTATCTTCATTGTTTCTTTAGAAATTAAGGAACTGATTTTTGTAAAGGCACATGAAAGAAAATAAAAATTCTAGTAATTTAAAAAAGATAGGAAAACTGTTTTGCGGCGTAATTTTTGTTCATGAAAGTGCAGTGTTTTTTGTCTTTTAGATCGTCAAATACAGCTGAACGAAAATCAAATCGTTCATCAACCAAAAAGATACCGATGGATCCGAAGAATGTTGAAGAAGAAGTAGCTAGGTGCGTCCATCCAATTTTTAATTTTATTTCCTTTCGTAAATTAAATTTTCCATGGATCTCATTATTTAAGCGATAACTTATTAGAAGAAGCTCCTCACGATTCTTTTTTTATTTTTTTTTTCTTGTTACGTCTATGATATCGGTAGTTATAAAAAGAGGGATAATGAATTTTTTTTTTCAAAGTAAAAAATTTATTTCAGAAATGTTTCACAGATTCTGAGTGCTTCACTAAATCAAAAGTCATCATCATCAGGTTTGTCGTCCAGCCTTCAGAAACCTCACTTAAATTATTCGTCACAAAAATTTTATACTACAAATTGAACCGTTTTTGTAAATTATTTGTAAATTAGCTTCATTATATCAAAGTTTATTACAATATTTATGATTCTGAGTAATTTATTTCTTCAAATTACATCTAGAAAAAATTTTAAATTTGTTTTGTTTTTAATAAGATAGCTATTTATATAAAACATTGCAATTAAACATTTAAAATGGGGGAAATTTTGGAATTGTGCCAAATTTAAGAAAAAAAGAAAGAGGAAGCTTATAAATAACTGTCAATTGCGAAATACTTGAGAGTTTGCAAGAAAAAAATGAACGAAAGAATGAGAAGACAAATTATAATCAAGTAAAACCAACATAACTGTGTTCATTTGTTCATTTTATTCGTTTATATAAGTAATTCCGTCTCTACACACTGTATTTATTTAACATTGATGCCGATTCATTTATAAAGAGTATAAATATAATTTTTTTTTTCATCGTAATGCCGTATGAATTTCTATGAGAACATTACCCTTGTATTAGAAGATTTGCAATTTTCAGGTTTTGCGTCAACAATAGGAGGATCAGGTTCAAATAAACAATCATTCAGTAGCACTACTGGTGCATCAGCCCCATTGGCAACAACAGCTAAGAAATCATTTACTTGTGTTGATTGCCACAAAACTGTAAGCACTTCTCGCAATTTACAACGTCATCGAATGTCCTGCAAATTGGCTCAGGCGTCACTAAGTCCTGGGAAATCAGTAACTGACGTTGGACAGCTTAAAGCTACAGTTATCACTATGCCTTTAAATTCCACGCAGGTTTTTTTCTTTCTGTTTTTCTAATCAGTAAAAGCATTGAAGACGAATCAAAAAATCAAAATACGAAATGATAATTTGATTCAACCAGTGAGAATTTTGAATCATAAAACATTTAGCGATAAATTAATAGAACAATTAAAATTATATGTTTAATATGCGCTTATGTAGCATTTCAGCTAACAGTGATTCATAATAAAATCATCCTAACAGATAATTATGGCTATATTAATATTTAGAATAGAAAATTGAATTATTAAAGATAAAATTAATTTAAATCAACATAACAAACTTAATCATTTATTTAGAATTTTCTAGATTTTTTATTAATTTTTGTAATTCATTATTTCAAGATTAATGGATTATCAAATACATATTCGATTGATCAGAGGAGTACAAGTAGTGCAACAACTAGTTCGATCTCATCATTAGGAGTAGCACCAGCGATGAACATTGTTCCTGTATCTTATAATAATTTAATTACATCACTTTCTGATGCCATCGATGTATCAGTCAGCAGCGAACAAACTACACAAATTTATAACACTGCATCAGAGATAAATACTTCTGATGAAAGGTTCTATTTTCGGATATTTTTTAGTTTTATATTCATATCCTAAATCTGAATTATCATATTGCAGAGAATAAAATCGTTCTTTTGGAAAGTTTCGAAGGAAATTTTATTTTTTTTCAGTTTTATGCATTAAATACGAGAAATAATATTTGACTAAATGGTATTTTGAAATACAGCGTAGTGAGATTAACTGAAATGACTATGAATACAATTCTGATTGGTGTTAAAGTTCCGTTAATATTGATGTTTGTTTCATGATGCAAATTTGCTTCAAAAGATAAGCAAATGTTTAGGTTGAGACCAGTGTGTGAAGATTCATATTTGGATAAAGCAGTAGCAGAGATGACTCGAAATGGTGATTTAAATACAATGACTGCTGGAAGGTATATTCTTTTCATGCTGTTTTAATTGCATCTTATTCGTAAATTGTTACTGTTTTAGGTAGTGCTTAAATAATAAATTAACTTAGCGTCAAACACCAACCTATATATATCTAGTCCAAGCATATCTCTTTGATAAATTCTGTTCAGTTTTAAACTATTTTCTATCAGAAAAAATTAAAAGTGCTTGAACTTTTGGTTTTAGAAGAATTAGCAAAGAAATTTATTTGTTTGTTATCGAAGTGGTAGTGAATGATATTAGGAAACGAAATCCAAAGCTTTAGAGTAGAAGCGAAAAATGAAAGTAAAGACAATACGGAAAAAAACAAACGCTAATATTTTTTTTCGATGATTTCCGATAACAATGATGATTTCTTTTAATTTTATTTAGTATTTAAATAAAAAAAAATGAATTTTGAAATTTTTTTTTGCATTTTTTTTTCGAGATAAAACAGTTCTCATAAATTTTATATCATTTATTGGAGATTCAGTTTTTTCTCTCGTTCTCAAAATTTGTAATTTCGGTCTGAAAAAGTTTTGAAAATTTAAGGATTTGATAGGTTTCCTGACAATCGTCTTTTTCGGAATCATGTTGTTTCTTAATAAAATTTGAGGAGAATTTTGAATTTTTATTTTTTCTCAAGCCAAATCTGACAAGGTCCAGTTCTAAATCAATGGAAAGAGAATATTAAAAAGTCGAAGAATAATTCTTACTTAATTTTGTTTATGCGTTTTAGGAAGTATTTATAATCTCAACTTTTTTTTAAATTTGATTTTGTTTTGTTATGCCATTGGAACATATTTTAGATTGGCTTCAAGCTTATTAGATGAAGACGATCACTCATTTTCAACGATATCTTTGCCAACAGTACCAACCACAGAGGATGATTCCCATTCGTCCATCCATATGCCTTCGAATAATAGGCCAATTAATCTTCCTACATTTACGCAACAGTCAGCGCAAATCAAAAGATCAGTATGTTTTTTCTTCAAGATTTTTATACATATAGTCACATAGATTGTTATCAATAAAGTAGTCAGTGATACAATAGAACTTTCTCAAGCTTATTAAGTTAGCTAAAATGGAATAGGATTTCATTTTGTAGGATTCCAGATTGTATATCATTTATTGGAGATTCAGTTTTTTCTCTCATTCTCAAAATTTGTAATTTCGGTCTGAAAAAGTTTTGAAAATTTAAGAATTTGATAGGTTTCCGGACAATCGTCTTTTTCGGAACCATGTTGCTTCTTAATAAAATTTGAGGAGAATTTTGAATTTTTATTTTTTCTCAAATCAAATCTGACAAGGTCCAATTCTAAGTCAATGGAAAGAGAATATAGTATTCATGATTATTTACAATAAGTAATCATGAATACTAGCAAAGTGATCCTTTACTTTTTTCAGTTTAATTTGCGTCAATGCATTACTTTTTAAAAAACATAATTTTTTTTTTTTTTTCAGGGAACTTCCATGCAGTTATACCGATGCGAGTCATGCAACAAGACGGTCAGTTCGAGCAGAAGTTTGAAAAGACATCGTAGCACTTGCAAACAATATCAGTTTGATTATGGGCAGTTGAGGGAAAAGATTGGTGAGAGTCTGAATTCCACAGCGGATTCTAAAAGGTTGGATAATTGCAGCTAAAAAAATAATAAGCAGTTCATATGTAAAATCTATTTTGTCGCAGAACTGATAAACCTTAATCCCATGCAAAGCGCAGAAGATTTGTAATTTACTTCTCGGATAAATTATCAAGTTCAAATTTAAGCTACGAATATCACTGATTTCCGGTTTAGATTTCTAAAAATAGAGCAAGTTCCAATTAAATTATGTCTTATTTGTCGTGGTAGCAAGATTTTAACCACAAAAATCGGACTCACTTTCATTAAATTTTTAAAATTTAGCAGCATATAGCAGCAAAATTGCAACATTTTCTTAATGATGCATGTGCTGCTGATACGTTTTTGAAATTTAGATGGAAAATTTTGCACTTTTCACTTCTTCCTCTTAAAAATTTTTTGCGAAGCTTGATTTGAAATTTCTTTTTCCACTCTTAGACCTGTAGGCTAAAATTATTTTTATATGTTGGTTACCAAAATTTGGGAACTAATCGAACTTTCTGACAAATAGATAGATTTAAACAGCATTGGCATAAACGTAAATTCTTCATATATAAGACATGATTTAGTAAATGGAAAATATACTGAAATTTGCAGAGTATGAGAGTTAGCATATCTTTGCTTTTTTTAGTCATTTTTTTGATCTGCTTTATTAATCACTGACTTTCGCACATAATACGAAAGTTTATTTATTTTTTTCAACATTACAATAAATAAATGATATAATTAAGCACAGTAAACACTATAATAAATAAGAATGATACTTTCCTGTAATCAATTTTTTTGATATATCGCTATGTTGCTTGATGATTTTAGTAGTACTATTGTTTTTCAGTGGACAACTTTTATTGAATTCGTCGCTAACTACATTATCATCTCCACATGAGCAGCTATTGCTTCAGCGACAGCCTCGTACCTGTATTGCTACTGAATTACCTATCGTTAATAATGTCGTTTCATCTGATTCCTGTAGAGTGCCGATTCAATCAGAAGTTCAGGTTACCGGGTCTGTCTATTGCATATACTGCATTTTTTTTTGATTCGTTTTTCTTGTTTAGATTATGTTTGTAAATGCATGGTTGATTCCAGTTATTCTAATTAGTATTATAAAAAATTTCGACTAATTTTCGACTGAATTAAATGTTAATAGCATAATAAATGTGTGCTTATTTCGTAAACTCTGTTTTTCCCAATCAATTTTATCTCCGAAAAAAATAGAAATCATAGGAATAATGATTGAAAAGTGGTTAGAACTGCTTAACTATGAGAATAAAAAACTAGAACTTCTACAGTGAGTCGTTCTGGCAGATTCCAGGTTTTTTTTTTTTTCTGGACTTGCTAGAAATTTTGAGTTTTTTTGTATTTAAAGGAAATTGTAATGACATAAAAGTTTATCGGTTTTGCTTAATATATCGACTGATTTAGTATGGAAAGTAGTATAGTGCAGAACCGAACAAGTAGTAATGGTGGAGCTACAGCTGGAACATCTGCTAATGCAAATATATGTGAAGATTGTAACCGAATTTTATGTAGCGCATCGAATTTAAAACGACATCGTGCGACTTGTAAAGCGGCTTCCATGTTCAGGTAATTTTTTACTAGTCTCCGAATTCTTTTAGACTTTTTATTAGACTTGATTAGATTTTCAGTCAGATTTGCAAAAAACTGTGGTTTCTTCAATTTATTTAATGAATCTTTTTTTGCTAATGACTAATGAATTGCATACAAATCATTGCAAATATTTATTTCATCACATTAATTTTCTCCAACTATTTATTAATGATGAGGAATATCTGACATTATAAAAATAAGCTAGCGTAGTTTATCAATAAGTTGGCGTAAAATAATAGAAACAGAGCTTTATATATTTGCTTAAAACTTCAAGGATTAAACTTGGTCTCAAATTATTCTGCTTAGCCATTAGATAACTTTCGGCAGCACGATCGAAACTGTAGTAATAAATTTTGCCACAATTTTATATTCACTGAAAATTTGAAATCATACATAAGAAATTCTGCGATTTAATTATCGTTAATAGTAATCCTTTTTTGCAGACTTGGGAATATTAAGCTTCAGGATCGACATTCAACTTCTATACTTGCAACTTCACTAAATACTCCAGTGGACCAAACACTCAAAGAAGAGCAGCGGTATAAGAACAATCAAAATGATGAACGTGAGCATTCAGTCCTTGATCGTTCATGTGCTACAACGCCTGTTGCGACAAGAGAGACATTATCGCAGAATGTTATTGTAGCTGCTACAACCATCGACACTGCCACATATTCGAACGCTATTATAAATGCAGCGCACCAACGATCGAGTAATAATGCATCAGTTACTTATATCGCATATGATACTTCTAGTGTAACATCACTGCAGCAACAACAACATATAGCAAACGCAGTGCAGCCAATTTCACAGCTGGAATCGCTGAAATTCGGAGCCGCTAAAGTGAAACCATGGGTATTTTTTCTTAATTGTTAAAACTTTAGAAGATTTATCTCCGCATATTTTGTATATTTGGATTTTTTTCTCGTATATTCCAATTTTTTTTATCTTCTGCTAAATTTTTCTCTTCATTATAAAATTTTCAAAATTTATTAACTTATACTGTATATGTGTATTTGAATCTTACATCTTTTTTAGATAACTGTTGGTGAACACTTACGAGCACGACATAATCAACGTATTATCCAGCAAAGACAACAGCGCAACAACAACAACAACAACAACAACAACAACAACAACAACAACAACAACAACAACAACAACAACAACAACAACAACAACAACAGCAGCAACAACAGCAGCAACAACAACAACAACAACAACACAACAACAACAACAACAACAACAACAACAACAACAACAACAACAACAACAACAACAACAACAGCAACAACAGCAGCAACAACAACGGCAACAACAACAGCAACAACAACAACAGCAACAACAACAACAAATAATAGAAATACAGCAACAACGAGAACCAGTTACATCTTACATAACAGAAACACTTGGTGTTTATACGCAAGCAGTAGGAGTGCCAGTTGTCTGTACAGAAGACAATATTTCAGCCAGATTACGGCAACAGTTCCGGACTCTATGTTAACTTATACTGAAAACGAAATCGCTAGTGATGATCAGTCCTCGAATCAGCTAACCTTAAAGCATAAGTTAGTTGATAAAATTAAATCATACAATACTGGAATGGAATTTTTAAAAAGCACATGTTTTTCCCCAATTAATAATCGAAAAAAAGGAAATGGTGAATAATTTAGAAATTATCATCAATTTCTTTTTGATATAGTACAGCTTCTATAGTCGAAATTAAAAAATCAAATAATTGAAAAAAATTAAAGATGAGCTAATTGTAAAAATATAAAATTATTTGTGGTATTCAGTGAGGAATATTATATATATATATACTATTAATAACATTTTTTTTATTTAATGTGACCAGATCCTTTTTAGCACTCCAGTACAGCTGTCTTATTACACAACAAGAGTGCATTATGATGGCGATAATGGTATTATTACTTGTGGTAATTACAGTCAACAGCAGCACAGGAGAAATAGTTTTAAAATAGAAGAATCGTCATTCAGGTAAATTGGGAAATGGAATTTTAAATATTTATCAAGTTTTATAAAAAAGCTTTTGTTGGAAAATGTCCGATTTGTTTTCGAAAGGAAGAAATTTTATGACTAAAATGCAAATTTCTTTTAGTGCGTTGATAATAAGTTATCGAAACGAGTAACATTGCAGTCCTCAAGATACATCTGCACGTGCCTCAGCACCACCAATTCTAACAACTTCCACTACTCCAGTCAGTTATTCTGGTACGAAACAAGCACAGCTATCAAATAATGAAAAATGTGAAGCTCGGCCATTGGCAAGTATTATCACCACTGCACCACTCTCCACGTTTGTTATCACAATTACTGTTTAATTTCGCTAACTAAACCCTTCCTTAAGTTTAAGAGATATTCATGAATTTATTCAGTTAATAAGTACAATAATTAAAATATACATACGAGTTTATTCGAAAGTGGAAAAGAAGTTTAAACATAAAAATAAACTGGAATGCATTGTACATGTAATAAATACGATAGGATATTTTATGTTTCAAAAAATATGTTTTTTTTTTAAATTCAAGATCATGCTGTGCAATTGATGCAAATCAATTTCAACAGCAGCAGAGCACAAACTGTGCAGCGTTCACTACACCTGCTATGTGTGGTACCGCGCAATCGCAACTACCGCCATCATCAGTTTTATCAATAACACCTTATCGGAACAGTGAAAATATGTCATCTGCTGCCACTGATAATTATCGTTATGAATGCCCTGAATGCCAAAAAACGTAAGCCCCAACCGTTTATATGTCGCATCATGATACATCAAGTTATGTAAAGTTGCCTCGTTTCACGCAATTCACTATATACAGCAAACGTTTTAAAATCTCAGTTTAAAATCACAATGACCTGAATATGCATGGAGACCAAATTCGCTTAATTCTTCTACATAATTGTTTGGATATGCATTCAAGAGAAAATGTGACAGTAAAATTTTCATTTGCACTGCATGCTAATATCGTATTACATAGTATTACTTTATTATTATTATCTATGTATCAACTTTTTAATAACCTTAAAATTCCGCTAATTAACATATTTTTATCCATGAACATAGGTGAACGTTGCGAACTGTAGCACCGAGCCATTTTGGAAGTTTGGATTTTTTCTATTAGTCTTAACGTATTGAGCATAAGTTTGGTTATATAATTGGGAATGAACAATGTGCACTGCAGCAATTGCGTCTTTTTCTGTTTTCATTCGAAGAACTGTTTTTTTATAGCTCGAATTTTGAAAATGCGATTAGTCAATCGATTGACTGATCGGACAGTTGCTCGATTGAGCGTGCCAGACGGGTTATTGCTCAATCTGTGTAAAATTTTTGCTACATATCTTCGCATTTCATTTTCCGCGGTCGATGGTATACTGTAGCCTTGCATCTTTTCTCTGCATTCTGAGTTTCAGTATTTAATTCTGATTAATTTTTGGAACTTTTCACACTGCCGTCAAATTTTATATTTAGATTTTAGAAATTATAAAAAAGTATTATAGATATATCAGCAAATAGAAAATTGATTTCAGTCATTGGAAATTGCTAATTGGCAAATGAATTAGGAAAAATAATTTAGCAATTGAAGAAGTCTGTCTGTGCTTGGTCATGTCATCGCAGTGTTAATCGCAGTGTCATTTATATCTTATTTCGTTATGTCGATTTCAGAAACCGAGAGTACAGTCTTTCAGAAATATTACTAAATGTAGATCGAAAAAAATACAAACTTTCCGATCCTTTTTTGCTTTATGTTTTATTGTAAATTATAAGTTTGTCTGCATGCGTATTGATTCTTTATATATTGGATAAGTTCGCTTATCCAAAACATGCAATTCTATTACTCTGGGTTTTCATTATATTTCAATCTTCAAAAGCAGTTTTGCGGTCTTTGTTTTCTTATTTTTGTTCGTTCATGGCTCTATGTTAGTTTTGGATAATAGTTTTCACTTGTATAATTTTTTGTGGAACGGAATAATTTTTTGTGTTGTGTGGTCAAAAATTTTTAAATCTTATGTTAGGAAATATTGTTTTTCCTCTGAAGTTAATTTCCAAGTGATTTTTAATTAATACTTTTTTCTTTCAGCTATTCGTGTCGAAAAAACGTCAAAAGGCATCGTATAGCGGTCCACAAATTAACATCCGAAGAAGTGTCCAAAACTGAACCCATACGAGTACTACTTACAAATAACAGTGAACAGAAACAGCGACAGCTGCAGCAGCAACAACAACGACAACTTCGATTGCTTCAAAGGACTGAATTCAAAAATTTCAAGAGGTGTTTACTTTTCCTAAAATGGCGTCTTATTAGATTACTGTCGATAATTAAATCATCAGAAAAAGAAACCATTTCCCTTTGTCCTGAATTTTTATTTTTGATAGAAATTTTTTCCGAATAGTATGTTCATATTTTCTTGTCATAGATTCCTTCTCTATAATCTAAAATATATCTTTGCAATCTTTTTATCTCATTTCAGTGCAGCATTATGATTAAAACTTTCCAAGGAAACAGTAAAAAGGCGAAGGAATAGTTTTATTTTCTCTTAATTTTTGTTATAATATTCTCGTTAGATTAATCAAATTTATTTTGATACGAGCATTTTTTACTAATTAGTTTGACTTCTTTTTTTTAAAGTTCAAGGCTGTCAGATGAAAAATCAGGTATGCAGCAACAGCAGCAGCATTCTCCCAACTTTGGAAATTGTACAACTCAGTCAGTACCAAATGTTGTGCTATCGCAGCAATTACTTCAATCAGAACAGCAGCAGCAACAACAACAACAACAACAACAACAACAACAACAACTTCATCAGCATCACATGCAGTCGCAACTGCAACTTCAGCAATCACAACTTCAGGAACAGCAGCAGGTTATATCAAGACCTGATCACTGTAGGAGTTCTGCAACAGTAACATCGATAATACCTGCAAGCAGCAATTGGACGTCTTGCATTACAACTATGCCACAGTCAACACCGCAGAATGTTAGTGATTATCGATTGAATGAGGAAGAAGGTGTACAGTTGGCTGAAATTGAAGAGAGTTTGAAGCGATCTGCAGAATACAAACTGGTAAGATTTCTATTATTTTTTGTTCTTATATATCTAGTTTGATAATGTACAATTTAATAATTAAAGGATAAGATATTTTACTTCTTTTGCGAATAAACTCTCGTTCTGTAAAGAATAATCATTCGATTAAGCTTCATTTTCTTATCTCATTAGAAACGTGAAGAATGAGATGTAAGAAGCATAGAGTCTGAAACATAAATACGATGGTATTTAATTGGAATTTTATTTCTCATGAATATTCTAGACTGAAGCAGATAGTGAATCGGATAATAAGAGACCGGTGGCTGAATTAGCAGAGGCTGATACAACTTTTCATGAAGAGTATGAAGACAGCATTGGGTAGGACATATTGCAATAGTTTTTCATTCTTTGGTACAGAATTTTAACAGAACAGCAGCAATGTTCCAACGAAATGATATATCTATTATATAGCTTTTAACTGCTGTATATTTAGAGATATTTAAGACAATAATGAACAATAATGTAAAATAAAGCCGTATTTTAATTCTCAAGCTGCAGCGGATTCGGACTGAAATGTTATAATAGAAATATCATTCATTCTTTTGTGTTCTAGACGATTACATCCATCACACCCACCATCGCTGTCATCAAATGGCGAAATTGTTTCACCGCCATCAAATCCTCCTTCAAATAGTTCCGTTTCATCAAATTATCCCATTACAAGTCCTGTGGTTAGTAACCCCATTCTTTTATTTACTATCGTAATAATTCTCTTTTATTGTTCCATATTCGAGAAAGCATGCCGTTGAAACAAAATTATAGCATATGTATGGAGCTAATCCAAATTGGAAAAAAAATATGCATAGAAAAAATACTTTATTAATAATTTCTTAATAATATCTTCTTTTGCTTTTGATTTTGTTTGCCGTAATTTTAATTAGAATGGGAGTGAATACCCGCGAAGTAATAAATAGTGTTGAAATAATAAATAGTTGTCTAAACAAAATTCTTTACATGTTGAAAGTAATAGTGCGATGATTTTTAATGAAACAATTTTGAGCATTATTTTTTCAATTCTACTGTTCAAATACTAATCAAAATCATTCTCTAAGTTCCTAATTTATTCAAATTTTTGTAAAAAATTTTGTACAAAGAGGAGTCTAAGCATGTTTTATAGAGAAAAACCGCTTAAAATTCAAACGGATATGGCTCAATAAGTTTTATACTAATATATTTTAGTATAAAAAATGATAGTTGGTCATATTTGTCAAAATTTTTCGAATTTTTAGGGCCCTCAGGTATCTTCAATTATATCAGAAAATAGTGGTTTTGCGGCGCAATTGCCGCCTATTAAAGTGCCACCATCTTTGTCATCATCTCATTCATCGCAGCAGATGACGATGATGCAAAATCGGAGAGTGTACAATCAATCGCAGCCACACATCCCATCAAATGAGGGTTAGTTTTGAAGGTGTATGTTACTTGACACTTTATCATTCGAGAAAAAGGATTGAAAGGGACATTTAATTTATTGTGAATTAGTATTTCATTTTCTATATTAAATTTTTTTGAATTTAAGCTAAGCATTTAATAGCTTTCTTTTTCAATAAACTATGTATATGTTGCATTCTATTGCTTTTTGACAAATTCTTGCAGACGAATTTTAAGTTTTTTCTGTTTCTGACTTCAAGTTAGCTCTCGAAATCTATCCAATGTTTACTGGCCCAATTGATAAGCTTGTTTTTATACTTAATAGGTTTTTTACTAATTTAATCTTTCATGTCGAACATTAAATCCTTTATCGATTAATGGTACTGCTACGTTCGTAAGACCAGCGAACATTATTCGTTCGCAGTATCCCCCTTCTACAAAACCTTCTTCAATGCGAAATTATTTCCACCCATCATCAAAGCAAAAGCAACATATCTGCATCGACTGTAATAGGTTGGGTTTTATCTTCATCTTTCTGACTATTTTAAGTATGCGATGAATATTTTTTTTTTTTTTACGAGAGATTTTGACATGAAAGAAATACTCGACGAAATTATTTATAAATTGAAGCTAGGAAAAAAGCAAAATCTCAAGCATCATTGCTGACTCCATAATTTGCATTCCCAATATCTTTTCGGTTTTTATTTTTCATATTCCTTCTAAAAATATTTCGTTAGCATTATTTATTCGTGTTATAAGATTATAAGTCTTATGAGAAATTACTAAAATGTCAATACTCTAAATGCTTGTGCGTGTATTATGTCTTGCTGATAAGGAAACATCAACGTTCAGATTGTTCAAGATGCTAAACAGTTCTATTTAATTCATCTGCTGTTATTGATATAATTTAAATTATCATATTAAAATATCTCCAATTTAAGGGCACTTTCATCAGATTATTCACTTAAACGACATCGTTCGACATGTGTTGAAGCGAAAGCTGCGGCTGCAGCAAAAGCAGCGGATAATGCAATTTCTGGTGCAGATATGCACAATGATGAAGGGTAGGTAATTAATTTCAGGAATTTAAAGGCTCTTAAAATTAATTTAGAAATAGGATATTTGACGTAGAATAATTATTACGAATTGATCTATCGGCATGTGTTGAATTTTTATCCATACCACTTTTCATCGATAATGAAACATTATATTGAAAACATTCTTTTTTTTTTTACGTTGCAGCAAGGTACGTAGAGTTCAAATTCTTATGTTGCGAAAGAGAAAGTCCAAAGACTATTCTCAAACTTGGAAATACGATGACGAACTTAATGATTAAGACTTCGATAAGACAAATTAATGACGAAACATTATGAAAAGACTCATTATGACCTCGATAATAATCTTCCTATTGACGTAGACTCCATTTGGCGAAAATGGTGTTAATGTTAGGGTTCGCGTCATTCCGAGGTGAATTCTGAGGTCACATCAGAATCATCAGAATATGATTTACAACATCTTGATTTAAAAATTAATACATTCATTTATGAATTCTCATATTTTCTCTTGTCACGTAATCTTCGAAATTTATTCGCGACAATAGTCTTAATATTAAAATATTTATCTTTTATCAGTAACTTTCCTTTATCAATATTTCATTGTCATCTTCATACATTTGTTACAAAAATTAAAAGACCAGACCATGAAAATAATTTCCAGCACAAAATCACTATCAGAGCATTATAATGACTCCGGCAGTTCGAAATCTTCCGTATTTTCAAATGAATCAACAATCAAAGAACCTCTGGTAGTTTTTGCTTTTTTTTTTTTTTTTTTCATATTAGTGTTTGACAAACCAATTCATTCTCTCAATATAAAAGTAGAAATCAAATATTTTCCATATTTTTCAAATATTTCTGTGTAAAATAAGTGTAGTGAATAATGTTTCTTCTACTGCTTGGTTTAAATAATATTTTTTGAGCTCAGTTTTGTTTTTCAGATAGGCGATTCAGATCTACGAGTATCACGGCAACTTACACCAGTATCTGCGAAGGTTATTTTCTTATTTCCTCCATTTGCTTTTTCAAATTTTGCATTTTTTCAGATTTTTTCAAACTACTGTCTAAAATTTATAATTGATTGAGTTCATTTTTCAGAATGCCGATGTAATATTACCTCAGACATATTCGTATGACGAAGACGCAGATAATGGTGTGCTCTGTCGTGTTTGTGATTGCTGGTTACCTGGACAACGAGAATTTGATCGCCACTGCGATGAATTGCATCCAGTTGCTGCCGATCCGGATAGTACAACCGTGCCTCAAACGTAATTATCTAGCATTTGTAGGGGTGCATTGTCATGGTCTTCAATAATGCATAAAAACTTACAGTCTTTATTTTCGTTTTACAAATTTGAAGCATTTAGTATATGAAAATTTTAATTTTAGCGAGAAAATAGGTTTTAAACTAATCGCAGCAATATTTTCTTTCAATTAAAGGTTTGAACAGACAGCGTTACCATCCGGATCAATAATGTTGAATACAGCAATGTCATCAGAAGTAAGTCTGAATCCATCGGGTTCTTATTCTGTTACTGCTACAAATCGAAAGCGGATGTCTTCGGATTCTCTTGAGTCCGGAAGCTATTTCATCTCCAAGAATGGACGGCATTTGTGTCAGGTATGAAACAATTTTCTTTTTTTTCACGTAAAAATCATCGAAAATAAAGCAAAAGCAGACATGAAAAAGAGTTAAATAATAGAGTTAGAGAGCTCAAATACTTTCGGTTCTCTAGTATATAATTATATGATACCAGGCATGCGGAAAATATTATTCGTCAGAATGGAATTTGGAAAGACATCGAAGGGAAAGTTGTCCATTGCAAATGAAGCGATTGAAAAGTTTTGTTGATGAGAGAACAAGGTAATGAGAAATTATTAAAAATTTTTTATATAATTAGGTTGAAGAATTATTTCAGCTAGCAATTGGTAGATGGTGTTGGTCTGATTTCATTAAAATTATGGCATTATTTGATGCCATATTTGATGAAATTTCTGGCATTAAACACAACAGTGAACAGTGAAGTCATCGTCCCGTTATATGTGCTGATGTAGTTTGAGGTTTAAATATGTATAAAATCAATAATGAAATGGATTTTCTCGTTGTAGTTACTAGTCTTTTCAGTTATGAGTGAAAGAAGTTTTGATCTTTTTTCATAATTTGGATTAGTGAATAATTATTCAAGATTGGCAAAATTGGAACCGGTGGATTTGTCGCAGTTTCAGACAACTACGAGTACCAGATGGGTGGATGATTGCGCTTTAATTGTTGGTGATTCTCGAATTGGTGTTCCAAGAGCGGTAAATTTCTGAATTCTCTAGTAATATTTGTATGAACAATACCCAGAAGATCAATATCTGTAAGTCTAGGCGAAAAAGTAGTTGATAAGAAGCAATGATCATTGGTAAAATCTGGAAATATGGTGAATTTAAATTAGAATAAAAATAGAAAGGGATATAAAATCTCAAAAATTTTTTTATGGCATTTTTATATCGCTGAAAAGCAACAAAGTAAATTATTACAAAGACTTCTTAAATCCAGATATTCAATATTCTTATTTTAGATGCTTTCAAAGGCTTCAGCGTATTTCTCATCTTTATTTCAATATTATGAAAATCACAGTGATGTTCCATTGCCGGTCTCTGTTGATCCTATAGCGTTTCATCAAGCTATGGAAGCATTCAAGGGTCGATTACAACTTGATCGTAATCTTTTATCGATTTTTTTTAACATTTCTATTGATAAATATATTTGTAATTACCTTTTATAAAATCTTTTTTATCGATTTTATCGATATTTTATTTTTTTTATCGATTTTTTGAACATTTCCTATTGATAATTATATTTGTAATTACCTTTTATAAAATCTTTGTTTACTTTTTCAAATTTTGATGCTGAAGAGAATTTTTTAGGTAAAAATATTGACTGCATATTATTTATGGCTGATAAGTTCAAAATTAAACCTCTTTATGATCGATGCGAGCGTTTTATAGCCGAAAAAGTAAGTTTGAATGTTCGTTCTCTTTCTTTGGTTTTGTGGATTGACGCGTTTGGCACTTGATTGATTTAGTATTAATGCTTAACTCGCATCGAATACTTTTGATCTCCATTCAGAAAAGAATTAGTGGAGAATCTAGACATTTAAAATTAAGAATTCTTAATTGAATCATTAAGTAGCTATATTTATGCGCGTATTTATTTGGATAGATTTAAGAATCATGAGCCATTTGTTTGAATATTGTAATATGTTTGAACAACTTCAGTTGCCTTCATCATCAGTGATGCACGCAATCCGGTTAGCGGAGCAGTATCGAATGTCTGAAATAAAGCAAGCGTTGTTCGATTCAATTTCTATTGATGTATTTCGTAGTCTTGCAGCAGATGAAGATTATCGGCAAATGGGTGCGGAATTGAAAGCTGAACTTTTAGAAAAATGGGGTACTTTCCTATAAGCACTAAAAATTCCTGTTCTCAAGTTTAACTTCTTGTATAATTGCTTTACCATCGTTTTTATAAAACTGTTTTGTATGTAGGTTTTTTTCATCCACTTTTCTTCTCCCAAGATACAGTTGATTTTTTATACCATTCTACAATTCCCGCAAGCTTTTTAAGTTGGAAAATGTATTTTTGGAATTCTTATATTTATAAGGTAATTTTAACTTGCTGAAAACAGATATTATGATTAGTGAATTATATGAACTTCGAAATATGTTTAATCGAAATGATAATGAGAATATTATATAATGATCTCCGAAGCGCAAGTTTTGCTTTTTTTCTACAGCGATCTTTTCAATATATAATTTTTGGAACTTTTAGAAAGAAATTGAATGGAGATATTATCGTCATTGAACTTATGTTTAATTTGCCATAATTAACCTAACTTCTATTTTTCTGAATTAAATGATGCTATATGGATGCTGTGGCAGTTGAATTTGCCTTTTGATTCATGATATCAATCTTAACCAGGGCAATTTTGCACCGCGGCCTTTGTAGTCAGTCACATCAGTTTCAAACTGAATTGTTGATTTATTGGTAAAAATTATATCGTGGCGTCGGTTAGAACTGGTTTCACTTTTTTTTTTTTGATATGATTAATGCAACCTTTGTATAACTTATCATATAATTTGAAATTAATATTTTTGACCCCATCACTTTGTTTTTTGCCAAGGACCTAACAATTAGATACTTTCAGTCATTCAAAGGAAATTAACCAATAGGGAAAGATGAGATAAATGAGAGAAGACGTTCATGAGAGATTAGTATTATCTTATATTTGCACGCCTAGTAAAATTTTAGATTCTTATTTATGAGATTCTAAATTTAAATATGGCTTAGGAATCAATAAGTCTTTTCTCTCTATTCTCTTCAATATGTATTCTAATTATTATTGTTTGTAGTTGTTATGCTACTAGGATCTCAATTAAAGCTATAACGATCTCTTTAAAATAATTCAGTCCGTCCTTTTATTAGTGAACAGATCCTTTCATCATTTGATTTCCTTTTGAATCATCAACAATGTTTTCTTGACCGAGTAATAATGTTTTCGGAATAGTGTTCAGTCTTTGTTTTGTTCTTTCAAACGACTTTTGAGCTCCTTTCTTCTGTCTTCATTTGTAATATTCAAAAAAGCAAGGTCAGTAAAAACTCTTCATTTTTTGTTAATTTTGCCTTTGAGGAAGGAAGCTACTAGGGTTCATTTTATTCGAGATGATGAAAAAAGTGATATTTAGAGTATGCCAAGAAAATTTTTAAATTTGAATTGTACTTATTTCCGAATATATTCGGAATATTTAGAGTTCATTCCGATCGTTTTAAGTACATTTGCTTTGTTCGTTTTTCATCATTGATTATTTTGACGCTTATAACTGGAAAATTTTTTCACTTTACGTAAGGGTATATTTGAAAATATTTCAATATTTTTAATTAAAGTTATGTGAGCTATTAAATTTATAAAGAAAAACTTTCCCATCCACTCTTTGTAATTTAGAAATAGATTTTTTTATTTATATATTATACAAAACAAAATTTCGTTTTTCATCTTAATTTCTTGTAAAGATGCTGAAAAAAACGAGCTTTATTTCTGTCCTTCATTTCTTTTTCGCAAGTTTTTATTGTTTCGATGCCATTGTAAATTTTTGCTAGACAGAAAAGGATAGTTTCTTAAATTGTTAGAAGTGCAGACCTTAAGCAGATTGTATTAATCAGCAAAAAGTTAGATTTCCAAATTACCAGGAATACATATTGGAATGTAATGTATAGTCTAATAAAATTTCGATCGCATGTTTCCTTAATTCTCTGCAACTCATAGAATATTATCTCCTCTGAAAATGATTTTTGCATTGACTGCCTGATCAGGTCCTCTTGGATTTTAGTAGATCAGTTTTAGCACTGTGAAAAAAAATACATTTCACTGCTTCTTCAATTTGTTCAACTGCGAGGAAAAAAACTTGTAAAAGTCTAAGTTTTTTTTTAATGATAGTGGATTTTTGGTTTAATTTGAAACTTCCTACAAATCCATCAAAAGTGCTTGGATATCGTTTGAAGTAATATAAATTATATCTCATTTTATTAATTGGCATGTTCGTTTATGACAGCGGGAAATAGTTTTCAGTATTAAGGCTTCAAGCGGAGAAGTAAGTCAACATGATCTAATGAATGGAAAGCTGTTATGAATTTAAAATATTTTTTATTTTTTAAAAGTTTGTTAGCAATTTATAAAATATATTGTATCAGCTGTTTGGTTTTTCCAAAATTTCATTTCCAGTTTATCGCACCTCTTTTTTACCTTTTACCATTTTATTTTTTTGGAATTTTCTACTGTCTCTCACTTCGATCTGGTATGATCGAACTCACATCAGTTTCTTTTATATAATAAAATTTTGTTATTTGAAGATTTTTTAGCTTGCTTCGATGTCTTCAGAAAAAAGCATTATTGATATAATAACTTAGGGATGTCGCTAGAGCAATGCGTACTAGTAGTTGGACATAAATTATCATCTTCATAGCTATTTCATCTTATCACTCACGGGAAAACCATTTTCATTTACATCATTTCTATATCGTAATGCTGGTATTGTTCATAATTATTCTGTCTTAACCTCAACTCATTTTAAGTTTTTTAGTATATATTTAAATCTTCAAAAAAGGAAAATTTTATCTTTATTATTTTTCCACGGTTTATTTATCTAATTTATTTTCTCTCATTTCTGAAGTTTTTTAAATACAAATATTTCGTGGTTCTCTTTGAATAATTCGATAATATATCTCCTCTTGCTTCTTCCCGCTATTTCCTCAAAATTATGGATAGAAAATAGATTTCGTTTATAAATGGATATGATTCTGTTTTTTTATTGTTTGCGTACTTTTTTTGAAATATATGTTGTATTTTCTATTTTTTATGTTGGACTTATTTTTCTTGTGCAGCTCATCCATGAAATAAAAGTATTTCCTGCTTTTAGAGATGGAATTTTATTGCACTCGTATTTCATAAATTTTCAAAAAAATGAACTGTCCGTCTTGCAAACGAAATAACTACAACAATTCCAAGGAAGATGAGTTGATTCTAGCAAAACTTAAATCATTTTCAGTTGAAATTCATGGTAAGAATTTCCTATTCGGAAATGAGTAGACAAATAACGGTTGGAAATATTTAAATTTAACTTCTCGAAGGAATTATGATTCGAATTTCATAAAAACAAGTCGTAGTTTTGAATAGCATATCGTTCACTATAAATTTTTCGATTTATTCATAAATACTTTTAGCAAGCCTTTTGTACGTAACTGTTTACTACAGTGGCACACCCTCCCGAAAATACGTCAGGTATGAACGGCACAGAAACAAGTTTAGAAGCACATTATGTTGGTGAATAACCATTCTAGAAAAAGTTCTGAAAATCTCCGAAATGGGTAGTGGTGGCAAAATCATTGTCATTCAGATTTGCAAAACGTAGTCAATAATCTTAGCAAAGCGTAGTTTGACTATTGCAAGCCGGGAGTAACGTCTCCGATTTTGCTGCTGTCAATTAATAATTTCTATTTCCTTGTGACACTGACAACAGCTATTTACTTATCTCCCTCAGAAAATTTCTACTGAGGAATTGTATTTTTTCAACGTTGATTCAACTTTAGTAATTGAATCGATATTTACTTCAAGAATAGATGATTAATTTATCAGGTAGAATCTGATGATTTCTTAACTGAAATCATAGGTATTGCCATGAACATTATGTGTATGCAGATAGTCACTATCTAGACTGGAACGACACCATATACTGCAAATTACAGTTAAACTATGACAGTAGACTTAATCATCTTTACTCCTCTAGCAACTAGTGATGAATACTTGTAGAAAAATAACAGAAAGCAAAACCACCTAACAAAATGGACAAATCAATACTGTTACAGTGGACATCAGTAATTATGATTATTGTACCTGATACCTTAGGGTAACAATAAAATAGATTCCTCAACACAATTACATATGATCCCAGCATGTTGAGATTTTGGATTGAAAAGAGTGAAATATGCCGACATAAATAATAAAAATAATTTTATAATATACAAAAGGATATGAATCCAACCCAGATTTTTGTTCGATGCGTTGATATATCCGAATAATAAAGAGAAAACTAACAAATATGAGTAAATATTTCTTCATTTAAAAAATTTTATTTCCTTTGTACTTCTAAATTTTAACATTAATACCTGAATGGCATTTTCCTTCGCCACCAAAGTAGCTAACACCACAATCCAGTTTTCCACAATTTCGTTAAAAATATCTTATTTAAATACATATCCCATAATCGGAAAATCCAACTTACCATTAACTTTCACTCATGTTATCTATCTCCCAATGACATTCTCGTGTCTTTATTAAGTCTCTAAAACTGTTTGCTTGGACATAGCTTCTAATTTTTCTCTCAGTAGCTAATTTCAGATGCAAATAAACACCACGTCAATTCAATCATACAATCAAGTCTGAAATCATATATTTTTTCATATAGACCATATCATCTGCATCATATCTTCCTCAACTACTCGTTCTATTCTTCGGACTTTGGATTTTCAGGACTTAAATAAAAATCATTTTTTAAATTATTTGAATTTAAAAAACTGCTTATTAATATAAACGTTTCAAATCAAACAGATTTCTACCACAAGTAAAGAAAAAACATGTTGATAACACATATCTTAATAATGAATTAAGGTAGAAAGATGTAATAGAACAGAATATTTCTATTCCACTGGAAATTTATCAGTCTTTATGCTCAATTGAATGAATAAAAAATTGATTTATATGAAAATATGAATTTGAAAAGACTGAAAAATAAAATCAAAGTCTCAAAATATAGTACCTCCTTGACTTAGAGATAATATGACGAAATGAAATAGTTTGATGGTTAAATCTTAATTCGATATTTTATTCAATAAACTTGTTCAGAACTCAATATATGATGAGGCATCCAAGGTAAGGAGGATCTTTTCAAGATATATGATGCACATTACTGCAAGAAGGCACATTATAGAATGAAAAGCAATAAACTATAGAGAACTGCAGCCCTACAAGTATTCAAAAATCTAATTAGTCTGGTCATTATCTTATTCTGCTGCCAATAATTAAATCATTAAAATAACTACAATCAAGATGAGAATGAATTAACCATCACACTCAGAGTGCAACAGATCACGTAAATCCTGTTTCAGATATTACACATATATTATTAAATATTTACATACCTCAAGTGATTCGTTGAGACAAATGCAGGTACGATTAAAAATCGAAAGGGATGAAAAATGAACAGTGTGTGAATAATTAAGGCATAAGCATATCTGCATTGTCCATCACAACGCTCAGAAATAAACCGAATCAAGCACAATCAAATTTAACAAACTAGTGATCAGGAAAAATAACAATATCATATAAAATCAAGAATAAAAATATCATATAAAATAAAAACTAAGAAAATATTCAATTTCCAATTCTATCATTAAAATAAATGATACGACTGGAAATTCAAAAATACCGAGTAAATCACGAATTCCGATTTAACCATAAAAATGAAGCAATATTAACTAACTCATATTTATGTCTTATATTAAAAAACTGTGACAAATCGATTATTGCTAATGACACAAAACAACAAACAATTTTTTGCGAGTCATTATATCGCAGATGGAAAAGGAAGGACACGATAACTGACAAACTGATAATTGCTTAACTGATAATTTGATAATTCTAAAATGAATAATAAAGATTTCAATTTTTCTAAGAACATAAAATTCCCTAAAATTTGTGTAAAAACGCCGTCTCGTTTATTTACCTGTATCATTTTCTCTCAAATCGTTTCCTGAATGAGAAACGAAACAACTTAGTAATTTTTCTAATCAACAATAAAAACCGGTAGTGCTTCCAACACAGTTTAAAATGCTACGAAAGTCCTAAATACCGTAATTTGTAAAACGCAACAATTTCCAGAAATGAACAGTAAAAATATGAGGAAATTAAATATCTAATCGATTGATTACATCACATTACATTGTTCACGCCCAACAACAGCCGTATTACTACTACTGAATAGCTATCAATGTCAACATAACCATCATCAACTTCGCCATTTTCTCGTGGTGCAGTAAACGTCTTTTTCACTAAATTCATTGCTGCTGCTGTTGGCAGCTGCTCAGTTGGTATGAAATTGCTTTTTCGAATAATACCATTTTGTTCTGTATAATCATCCGATACAGAATAGCAATCTGAAAGGGAATGAATTCCTGTCAAATTCTATCTTAACCCATTATTTTGAATACAAAATAAAGCAATGTACTGAAATATGAAATGTAGCTTATAAGCTTACATTCATATAAGAAATAAAATTTTTAACAAAATTCCTAAATTTCGTCTTCAATTGGATGAACGGCGTCAATCATGAAATGATGGATGACGACATTCACTTTTAACAAGTCGGTAATTCAGAAAACTGACAGCTGGCTTGTGATATAATTTTTCTTCTCACAATATTGAAAACTTTCAATAAATGGACATTTTTCATAAATTTTTTTAAAGTTAAAAGAAAAATTCACCTGATGTAGGCAACATATGATTTCTGACCGCCAGTATTTCTCCTCCTAATACAGAAATTCCATTCATTTGTATATGCGAATTGTTGACTGATAACAAATTGCTTTTACAATAACCAGGTACAGTAGACAGTGACTTGATAACCATGTGCTCCCCATTTCTCTCTCCTGTTATTAAGAGATGTCTTCTATATACATCGATTAAAGTTCGATATCCGGAACTGCAAATAATTTTTATTGTCACTTTATCTCTTCGCTCCAGTATATGTTAACTTATTAAATAGATCTAAACTATAAACACATTATATTATTATTTTGTTTCAGTAACCAGGAAGCGTCTGCAGTATTTTCTTCTTAAAATTCAAACATAAACTACCAACTAATCGAAGCCCAGTTCTGCAATTGCTCCAATCCTTTATGCAATTCATTCACAATATCTGGACCACAGCTTTGCAAAAATTTCTGCGAGAAATGCTTACTAAAAAATGATACATCACGTCGCAATAAACACAGCTGAAAAAAGTAGAAATTAGCATGTTCCTCATCACATTCTGATTATTCAAATATGCTTCTATCCCCAAAACAGTTATTTCGAATTCATTATTTTATTGCTTATTCCTAACTCCTACCTATATCATATTTACAAATTAAGAAAATCGACAAAAATATTTAATTAATTAACAACAGAAAAATATCATCGTAATTTTATTTAATGCTTTTAAATATGCGATTAACTGTAAATCGATGCTATTACATTGTTGTTATTCAAAGACTATAATGAAGTAATTATTCAAGACTTTAATGGGATCTTTTCCATGATTACTCTCTTTGTGTGCTGTATCAGCAATATCATTTGACTGAAAATCTCATACCAGCAATGTCCAACTTGCACAACTAGATTCGTACATAATATCCAACATGTATTTCAATTCTAATTCACTTTCTTGTGTTCCACGTGCAGTAACTTCACCATATATTTTTTCAAAACCTACAAGTAAATATATCCAAATATATATATGTATATATATTATATATATAATAATTTAAAGTCCTAATAGAATTATTAGAACTAATAGAATTATAATGATTATATTTGATGTCTTTTACGCAATACAGCAAAAGGTAACCTTCCCAATCACTGTATGAATTTGAAATATTTTTTGCTGAAACTGCACTCAATGTAAATTGTCTGAATATTGACGATAATTCTTCTTTATCTAAATAAAATATTGAAATTAGTAACTCCCAGGAAATTTTTTAAAATTGCTAAAATACTTCAATTTAATCAACAGATTAAATCATGAAAATGACGTCACATCTGATGATAAAAACAAAATAATACCTTCCTTATCATCGACGGATACTAAATTTGAGTCCGTAGATACAACTGATGTACTCCGTTGCTGATCTCCAGTACTTATCGAAGTATTACTATTAGCTGTTGATATCGCTGAAAAAAAAAATATAAAAATACAATCCAGCGGGTCGATTCAGGATTTTCAATTAATTAAAATGACAATTCCCGATACTTAGCACATTGAACAACGAATTTAACGAAATCGCTGGATCAAAAAACTATAGAATTCTTTCCCATTGCTGATTCAGATGTCAATGGTATAGTACAGCATAGCTTTAAACTTCTCACAACATAATTGATCAAAACTATTTTTTGTCAAATTCTCAATAACTTACTCCGTAAGCTTTCCAGTGATGCAGTACTGGGGGAAATTTTAATACCTTCAATTTGTTTTGTTAATTGTTCAACAATACTTTGACTGACCAACGGATAGGGCCATTTGAACTGTGCATGCAATCGCATTAAAGCTAATGGAAAATCATTAATCCTTGCTATACTGTGTCGTTGTATTCGGAGCCAGTTTACTAAATTAAAATCCAAATAGGCTGCGAATGCGCCTGAAATGAAAAAATTAAGTATGAATGTACGGTATCACTCCGGAAAGTTTAACTGTAATCAACAAAGATATAAAAAAACATTTCTTTTTTTGTTTATCAAGTAGTTTCACGTTGCAATCCCGTTAACATTTTTATCACTATTTTTCGTTAACATTTTATTATTTAGTGGCTTCAAAAATTGAATTATTTTTTCACTTCGTTGTAAAAAGAATACTGACCTAAATCATGAATACTGCAATTTTCCAATAAATGGACAGCATGCTGATTTAATACATTATCAAGATAAGTCGACATTGAACTGTTGATACATCTCGGACTTAAGGATGTATCAAAAGAGTTTATTTTCAAAATTTTTTTTTCAGTCAATTCTTTTCGTCCAGAAGAGCTGATGCATTCATTATCCTGATGTGACGGCCACGGTCTTTTTATCATACCTTTAAAATGATTACTACCACTCATTTTTTATTTATGTGTTCGACAATCAATTTATCATTTCACTAATCTTTAATTTTCAAAAAAAATAAAAATGAAAAAACTATGCTATTGCTAAATAGTGAACTAGGGAGCATATGATGTTTTTAAGCGCAATTTGAAGTTTACGAAATATCAATAATTTCGACAATATTTATGTCGCAAAACTTTACCAGGCGCGGCATAATTTCCAAAAACAAATGAATCCGTTTCTTCATTTTCATTCGTAGACATACATGTTTGAATCCGTGACACTACATTCACTACATTACGATGTGATTTGTGACAAGATGAAGTTAGCGACAAATCATCAATATCGGATGGATCAATAGCACGAAGAAAGCGAACTATATCGCGTGCTGTCAACCACTGCCGTTTCGAAAGAGCTTCTTCCAGCAATATTGCTGCATGCTTTAAAAATTCGAATAAGTTAATAGATAAAACACGTTTACTTCACTTGAATGAAAACTTTAAATGTATCATAATGAACTACTTTTATCTTTAAATTTGGAAGGGGATATGATACAAATCGTATTTTGTTATTCATAGAGACAAAGCTTATAAACTGAAAATAAAAACTATATGGAACTCTAAAGATTCAAGCCAATAACGAACCTCCTGACTAGCTGAGTTGCTTTCCATATTTTGCAGAATGATGAGAAAGTTGACTGCAGTTTCAAGTTGCCCGTCACTGATGCATTTCTCGAAAAGCTCACCTGGATGACCTGTTACAGCGAACAAAGCAGGCCAAAGCGCTAATTCAGTTTTTCGGGCACAATGAGCAATCGTTTGCAAGTAATTTGGAAATTCCTGGATAAAAGCTATTACACGTGGCAGTAGTGGATCTGTAAAAAATTAATATATTTATTCTACTCATCTTTATTTATACAAATTCTATTTTGTTCAGTGAGGGTTTATTTTTCAAGCGATACATTATTCGTGTAAAAAATTTTTTAAAGTGTTTCAAAACAGATAGTGTTATAGCATTAGCACGCTAGAAATGTGCTATAGAAAAGAGAATGAATTCTATCCTAAGTATTATATGTAGACCGAAAACAGAAGTAAAAAACATGAATATCAGAATATGGTATTTTTATCAAAAACAGTCATAAGTGATTGATAAAGAAATAAAAAAAAAATCATTTCCAAAATATTAGTCCAAAACACAATCTTATTTATCTTAAAAATATAAGTCACGACCAAAAATATAAACTTCATTTGGTCTGAAATAATTTCGATTTTTCAAAACTGATAACCTGGTATTGGTTCTGACGAAGTTGCTTCTTCTTCTAATACAATATGCAATAAGAGCTCCAACACATGGCCGAAGTATGGTAATCCATTACAAGTAGCAGCAATTTCCAATGCATACACACCGAGATTTCGTTTTAAAAGTTGTCGTAATAGATGATGTAGAAAAACCTGGAAAATGCATTTCAAGTTAAAAAAAATTAGTAGGAATTTCAAGATTGATTGAATGTTTTTAAAAATCATCATCGATATTAAACCATTCAAAGGCATTTCAAAAATTTTTTTGGGGTCTTCTTAGACGAATATAATTTCCAGTACACTTCTGGATTATCAATACAAAGACTCTAACCATCATCTTATCAATTTCATGTATTAACTTGCCTCACTTTTACGATGCAAATTATATATTGGTAGATGCTTCATCGAATCCTTTTCGTCGGAATATATTGGACAACTTTCTACACCAATCGCTAAGCAATCTCGACTACATATAACTAGAAACAAAATTTCACATAATGTAAAAGAGATTTCAGATTTACTTAATCATTGTCCCAATAAATTTAATTTTGAAGAAGAATTTTCAAAGCTATATAGAAAAATAATTAATAAAATTATTTGAAAAAAATCTTAAAAAATCTTTTAAATACGTAGAAAAAATCTGATTGATTGAAAAAATTTTTGATTTCAAAAATAAATATCATAAACCAAGTGGAGCGATATCCAATTCGAAAGGCAACATAATACGTTTACTGATAAATGAATGAAAAGAACTGTAATTAGCATCACTGGTCTGTCGGGCTGTGAATAATGGCATCCAAACCTTAATTTAAATAATTTAAAATGAAAATGGATATTATTAATAATAACAAAAATCACAGACTTTAGGTAAAATATAAACATATAACTAACTTTCATTCCTTTAGCTCCACAATTTAGCCATATAGCATGCGTTAGATGTGGCCTGTGATGAAATATATTGTCAGTTTCATCATTAGCATCATGCCAAATTTGTTCCACATACGACGCGATTAGCATAGGATGACTTAACTGAATATAAAGAAAATATTTTCGATTTTCATAGAATCTAATGAAATATGGCAATTATCAGATAGATTATCAATTGAAAGATAATTGCTTAAACTAATTGAAAATAAAACAGCGTTCTAATTACTTGTTTTCATCGCTAAGGAATAATTAAAGACTTTTAAAAAATGTTCAATCAGTGAATTAAATTTATATGGAATATCTTAAATAGCCCCAGACACATGTGACGAAAGCATAAATAGAAGATAGGAAAAAAATCAATGTAATAAGAAGCATAAACTTTGGAAACCCAAAGATAACTCTTTTTCCCTAAGGCCATTATTTTAAAACAAAATTAGAAACCTGAAAAGAGGTTCCGTCATCATCTGATGAATCACTGGCAAAACTTTCTCGTTTCACAGGATTCAACATTATCAATCTCCCGCAGACATTCACGAAAATCGTGTCTATACCATCGCAAAATTTTATTTCTGAAATTAATTGATTTTTAATGCATAAAGAAAAATCCAGCTATTTTCAAAACTATTACATGAAAATTTCCAGTTACGAATCACTAGCATAGTATAAACCGAAAACTACCGATAAACTGTAAAAGCAGTGCTTGAAGCAATAATCAAAAACTAACGAGAATCATGATTCAAAGACGCTGGTTCTACGGACAGAACACAAGCTGCATGCGACGCTATATCTTGAATACGTATTTCCGCATATCTAGAATTTATATATGTCAAAAATTTAATTTTTCTGAATCAGACAATAGTTTTAATGGTAAGTTAATAATCTGCTATAATTACATTGTCCTTATTGTCTAATTCATTATTGAGTAACAATAAAATCTTTCCACAGCTTAATGAGTATAATCACAATATATTGGAACGTAAAGCTAAGCTTTATCTGCAAAAAGTATACAAACTAGTATCATCCGTATAATACAGTATCTAATGTTATAAAAATGGAATCTGAAAATCAATGTAAGAGGACTGGGATAATTAAATGACGATTATTATAACTGTGTGTTTCTATTTCTAGATTAGATGAATAAATAAAATTGCCATTTTCCCAAAAAAACTTACCTAGTTATTCGAATCACTGATTGCTCATTTTTGGCATTCTTTTCAAGGAAAAGAGTGAAAATGAATATACACGAATCCACATCAAAAGTTATCAATTTATTTTGTCTATAAATGCAAAAAATATTTCTAACCGGTCAGATAATACATATGTTTCAGATAAAATACAACACAAAAAACATTTTGAACTTTTAAACAATCACATTATTATAAACAATATTACCTTTGATTGATAAATTTTTCCAATTTCTTTTTTAACTAATGAAATTTTCTTGATCAAACAAATGTAAAAGAAAAAAGAAGGTACAGATTGATATTATTATCTACCGACGATTTAAAAGAAGGACTCTTGAATTAATCGGATGCCTCGTACAGAACTGATTGTTTAACTGGCTTTCCAATGGATAAAATCGTAATTCCTCTTTAGAACGATCAATATCACAGCAGGCAATTAGTACATATCCTCCCCAGATAGTCACGCCACCAGTAACCAGCATATCTCTTTCCTAAATTTCGAATAACATTGAGTTTATTTTTTCGTTATTCCAAAATCTAAATTACTTGCGTGATGCAAAAAATTACTTGAAAGAAAAAATAAAAAAGAAAATAATGAATTAAATCAATTAATTTAAAAATTACTATTCGACATTCTTGTTAACTAACTATTCTGAAATATTCCACCAAATTTCCAACTTTGCGAATTACTTTATTTATCTTAACAATCTCGTAAATTCTTTTTTGGGATAAGTAATATCCAAATTAATTTTTTTAACTGGTAACGGGCAGTTAATAAGTTAACAGAATAACTTTAACGGAAGAGTATGGTTGAACTAATTAAATTTCTTAAAAATTATAAAAAATAAAACTTTAGCTAAAATTCTACTTGTGATTCATTGCCAAACATACGCCATTTCCGTAATGTTAGATTGTAATGAATGAAACCTCGAGCACCCGCAACAACAAGCCATTGTCCGTGGTCATCCATTTCAACTAACTAAACCGATTACATATTAATAACGATTTTTCGATTTCAGTGTAAAAATACCTTCAAATAACGCATTCATTCTATCCAAACTAGAATCAGAAGGAAGTAAAAAATCAATTTTTTACTTAAAATTCGAATCCATCTTCATGTTTTTGTAATTATTAACCATATCATTAATTACGGAGCAAAGTTAATTATAAACTAACATTTTCAATCTTAGCATTATGCGCATATTTGAAACTAATTGATCTGCAACAAGTAATTACTTACTCTAATAGGCCAATTGAATGATAAATAGCTATTTGGTATCGGAAGTACATGCCAAATGCTGTGAGGAGCGTTAACATTTTGCTCCCGTTCTTTTGCAGCACTTAGATATATATGACTGCTTGAAAGAAAGATAATCCTATCCGTACTTCCCTGTAATTAAACCGTAAACTCTTAACATTTTTTAAATATGTAGATTTTATCTATAATTAGTTACAACTTGAGCTAAGCAAATAAGTAAATATATGCAATAGCCAGAATTAAAAAACAAAAAGTTCTATGTTAAAAAACCCAAAGCTAGAAGAATAACTAAGCAATAAGTAAGCTACCGTCAACAAATATCCACTTGTCAACAGATTGAGATTTGAACCATTCTTCAATATAAAAACAGACTTTGCACTTCCGAAAAATCTGGAAGAAAACTCACGACGCCACTTGAATCTACGGAATGAGCAATAGGCAACACGAGCAATCCCATATCGGTAGCTAACCATAAACTAAATCCTTCCGGACCCCAATCAACCCAGTGATACGAATTGGCAACGGAAATACTCCTAAAATTCTTTATATTATTTAAAGTATATTTTAAAAAAAACTAAATCTATACAAACATGTCTAAATACATGTAATAATAAGTGTACGAACAATATACATGACATCTTAATCATTTAATTCATTTACCAATCAAAGCTATTGGTCATGTAATATATACCAACAACCAGGAACATTTTATAAAATGAAAAAAAACCTGTCACTGGAAGATTCGAGTGAACACCATAACTGAGCGCCAAAAGAACTAAATATCGCCACAACGGGTACTCTACTCGAGCTGTTTGCATCTCCAACATCACATAATAATGGTGACCAGACGATTGCAAATGCGGTTTCTTGTGCATAACATTCCACATGTCGTACTTGACCCATTCGATTTAACAATTCTAAATTACATTAATTTTCACAATAAGAAAATGGAAATTAATAACTACGGTGATGAATAACAATGATTTATACTATATTTTCAAATGTAATTTAAATTCTTGCTTATAATTATAGCTGAGACTTTGAAATTGGAGCTTGAACTTGTTTGGAAATATTAAGATTTTTGCACACTAGTATGTTTAAGTAACGACAGTCTAAACCTGGTCCGTTTTTGACCTGAAGCGTTACGCGAAATGTGACTGTTAATGAGCCGTTTGCATCATCCAGATGAAAAGCAGCAATATCACCACTGAAATAAAAATTATTTGAAAGAAACCGAAACATCATCAAAATCTTCAAATTCTCAAATATATTTAACGTTCTAGTAACTCTACTTTCTACATCCATAAACAATTAATCGATATTTGTGATTTGCTGCGGTACAAACAGCATCGTTCAACTGCACTGCCCATACTCCCAACAATTCCTGAAAATGATTTATCAATAGAATCAAACTTGATCACGTATAATAGAAGCTAAATTTACTAGATTTATTATATTCTCATTTCAATATACCTAAAAAACAGAACCAAGCATTAATCCAGGACCAATCTTTCAGTAATAATATGTAACCACATGTCGGACATAGCATTACATATTTATTAAAAAAGAGATTCAAAAAACTGTAGAATTGTTGGTCAAATTGCAGAATTCAAATTCGACTAAATAATTAAAAGAAATGCAATGTCACGAATAACGCGAAAAGATTTCGTGACAAAATAAAATATAAGGATTCATAAATGAATTAGAGATGTATTAATTGTAGGTCAAGATGCTGTAAATCATATCAGTTATCATGCTTATGCGCTCCAAATAGAGGCGGTGACCACTGGA
Organism: Dirofilaria repens; assembly: GCA_008729115.1. Classification (NCBI taxonomy): domain Eukaryota; kingdom Metazoa; phylum Nematoda; class Chromadorea; order Rhabditida; family Onchocercidae; genus Dirofilaria; species Dirofilaria repens. Next base: position 927,707 of record SNRZ01000001.1, on the reverse strand, counting down.
ATCCACGATGTCAGTAGGATAGATAACATCGAGGATTATATTGAGTCTTGTTTTCATATTGTTTCTGTTATTAATTTGTCTTATTTATAGAAATCTTAACTTCCGAGTTTTTTCGTATTAGAATAACTTATGATATTAATGGTTTAATTACCCAAGTTTGAGATTGGTGTTTTCGGACTTTCTCTTTGGCAACGTTTGGAACTTAAATGGAAATAGAGAATTTGCAGCTCTGTGCACCTTGTTGTAACGCAAGAAAAAAAAAGACACATGCAGTTAACTCTTAATGTCACCTTTGGAAGAAACCTAGAAGATCGTGACGTCAACAGAGCAGCATTACCACTGGAAAGAACTATGCAAAATCCACCAACAAGAGGAGCATATGCCATATCAACAACATGTGCACCAAATTCTTGCACATATTCAGCTGAAAAAAAGAGCATGAAAAATATTCACGGATTACAAAAATAATTTCGTTTCTGAAAACAATTAAATCAAAGAATCAAAGAAAAACATGATTATGAATTAAATTTGGAATAATTTCACGAATTAAAACTTGAAAGTTATTAAATTTTTAATTTCATTTGACTATCCATATTAACTTACTTTTAGACTGCAGTTGATCGATAGCGAATGGAACATCAAATAAATGAAACGAGAAATTTTTGTTAGCAATACCTCTCCATGATATGCGATGTAACCAACCATCTTGCAGGCAAACAAATAGGTCATCTCGGAAAGGTACAATACTACAAAAAAATTTAAATCTCCTTGACTTAATACCAATTTCTAATGGGTCTAAAATATTTAAACTGAGAATTTTAAATATTTCGATTGCACTAAGTTTGGAAAAAATGAATGTATTACGTTTACATATATTTCGTAGGTCAGCATATATTTACATATATAATTCCAATGTAATCATTTCAATTTCAGGGATTAGTAATTTAGAAATACTAACCATGTCGCCGGACTGTCAAGTCGTGCAACAACTGATAAATATACTGCAGTTTCTGGACTCTTCTCACGTATAAATAACTCTTGCGAAGTGCGCCTTAAGTGGTCTTCACGTGGTTCAGTTAAACTGAAAGACTGTTTGTCGGATGAAATATCCAATCGATATAACAATAAGCAATTTTTCGAAGTCTGAAAACAAAACGACTAAGGAACAACCTCCACTAAATGGTAATGGTAACTAAAACAAAAAGAAACATGCGAGTTTGGCAAGTAGTAACACGATGTTGGTCCACTTCAAATCAATTATTCATAATCAGATGATATGTGATGATTTTGACAGAACAGATTGATAACTGACATTTTTAGCTTCTTCTGTTTTTTCCAAAAAAAAAACTGGCACTATCCGCATTCAATGTACTATGTCTTCTCTGATAGTATTAATACATTACTAGACATAAACAAACAGCAATCTTCTAAAAAAGTGTTGTTAGGTAACATTGCTTAACTATTTGTAACTTGTATTTCTTAAAATTGAACAAAAATGCAGAAACAAACCGTGAAACAAACTGCAGAGGAATCATGCCGCCAGTAAACTTTCCGATATTCACCTTTCTCTTCTACATCTTTCCCAGATCGTTTGAATGAACAGAGCAATAACTGAGGCTGAATAGAGAAGCAATTTCAGATTTGGCTGTTAAACACACAAGAAAACTTAAAAAATATGAGGATGTACAGTTTATTCCAACAAATTACTAGTGCAAGAGTTAAAGAAGCGTAATTAAGATAGCTAAAAGAAAAAGATCTGGGTTTCCGAAAACAACCAAGAGTAGCAACTGTTAAAAAAATTTTTTTTAGTGACAGTTACTATCCTTTTTATAACAATTATAGACTAGAAACTGTTATTTTTTGGAAGTTTTTTATTATCTTAACAATAAAACAACTTTACCAGATATCATTAACTGTTTTTAGATTAGTCAATTTTTTTCTTTAGGTCTCAGTTTTGATCTCCTGAATTTCAATAAAGTTCGAAAAACTATAAATGAGAATTGAGAAAAACACTGACGTGAGCTAGATATATATAAAAAATTGATGAGGTAACGGCAACAAAGAGTGTCCTATCACGGTTCCCAACAACGCAAAATACATGCGGTTCCTGATTTTTATGACTTCTGCTACATCCTGGTAACCGTAAGTTATGTTCTCTACCATCCTGAAAAACCAAAGAGTATTGTACTATAATTGCAAAGTAAATTCACTGATAAAATTTTGGAAAATCCTTAGACTTTACAGTAGTTCCACAAATATTTTGCAGTGAATAATAATAAGATCGTTTCTCAGCGGTATTGATAATGAGAGATGATCAAGAGAGAAAGATATAAGAGAAAACTATCATAATATATGTAATATCAACCAGAACCAGAAAATAACCAAATATGAAAAAATCATAATACCCAGCTTCAAAACTGAAATCAAAAAAAAATGGTAAATATTCTAAGATATAAAAACACTTTGTTCAAATATCTAAGATTATGGAAAAACATCTGCAACTGATCAAATAAGAATAAAAAGGAAACGAGTGCAAGAACTGTTATTCATAATCAGCAAAAATACTATGAATACATTTTATCACCGAAGGATAAGGAGATAATCAAATTTCGATTTAAATATTTGAGAGGACTGTATATAACTGTAAACAAAGAATAAAACCACACTGCTCATCAAATATATAATCTTGGAATTGACCATAACATGGCGTATATATATATGTATATACATATGTGAGACCCTTCTCTTTGAGGCCGGTTATCGGAATGGGTACAATTTAAACCTGTTAACGAGGATCTATGAGAGGGCAAGTCTGGTGCCAGCAGCCGCGGTAATTCCAGCTCTCAAAGTGTATATCGTCATTGCTGCGGTTAAAAAGCTCGTAGTTGGATCTGCGTTAAAGAAAAACTGGTTCATTGATTTATATGGCTTATCCGAAGATTAAGCAAACCAGCAAAAAAATGAAAACTTCGGCCCGATGATCACTTGATGTATTATTTGAAGATAAACACCAATAATTTTTCGTCACTTTTTCTTCTTTATCACCTGTCTGAGTGCCTTACATATGGAAGACAAAACTCATGTGTACAAGAGAAGCAAAAATTCCACACATGAGATAAAACAATCAAATTTTGATGCATCAAAGAAAAACAATCAACTGGTCCAAAAATCTGGAAAGATGGAGAAAAACAACATAAGATATTAAGCAAAGAAATTATATTATTTAAAAAATTAAGTCATAATAAATACCGGTAGAAACATGTTTTCCTGATAGCAGAATAATATATTCCGATTACCGAATGCTATCCATCACTATAACAAGCATCAATAGAAATCGTCTGAATAATAATCTATAAGCAAATCTCATAATTTATAATATACAAACAGTGCAATGTAGTTAATTAGCCAAAAGGTGAATAATGCTATTGAATCGATGTTAGCGAAAGTTTCCGGCCTATTCAAATAAAGCCAAAATAGCACATGAACTATCTGATAGCTTTAGTTAACATACTGAATGTGATGTTTTGTAAAATACTATAGCTGGAAGCACATAAATTCTTGAAATAATGAAGATTAAGTGTCTATGTACACCAAACAAAATTTTTATAAGCAAAATTTCTACTTAGGTTAGCGGAATCTTAACGTATGAAAACATATTTATAAAATTTAACGAAAATTAAATTTACGACTAAATAAAAGTAAAATTTACGACTAAATAAAAGTAATAGGACAAATCCGACCCAGCTTCACATCAAAATAATTGCTAAAATTGGCAGAAATTTGGAAGAAAGCCAGGAAGGCAATGCTAGGGCTAAGCATCAACATGAAAACTTAGTATCCCAAAAGAATTAGTGTACCATCACGATATTCTCGTGCAGTACGTAATGAAAGTTAAAAATTTTAATTAAAACATTCCAGTTATCGACTAGTACACCCTTGATGAATCATGAAGTTCTGAATATAATTATTAAAAGATTTTGGTGCTTGTGATAACTATCTCCCGCTTTGATGATTTTCTGCGCTCCGTTCTGTTCATTTCTTGTGTTCCTGATCTACCCACATTTTTTGCCAATTTTACTTGAAACTGAGGCATGACTAAGTAATGTGATAAGCATATGCATTAATTTCAATATGGGATTAAATCTTAATACCGAAATTGAAAATTAGTTATCAGTTTTTCAATATAACAAAATTTTGATTAAATCATAAAAGAAGTAAATAGATGATTGTAGTACTGATTATCAATGATTCAGAACAAAAGTCAAATGGTTAAAAATGTATTTGATGGATAATTGTTTGTAATTTTTTTTCAGTGATAATGGAAGCATAGAATACTAATGTTGCTATTGCTTGCTTCTTGCTTTTGACTGATAAAATTATTAGCGCTTTAGCTGATCGTTGATCTTTGTCATTGATAATACCGAAGTTACATTTTTATTTATCATCAAGCCTGTAAAGATGTAATTTTACTCGGAGAGCTCATAGGTGTAATTTTACAACGTACTTCAAAATAATTCAAATTTTGAAATAATTTACAGATTAAATTCAAAAAGAGCATTTCAGATTTCTCCTTTCTACAAGTTTTCCTTCCATAAATTATTTCTAGTTTCATTCCGCATATTGATATATTGAATAAGAAATATTTTGGGGTGAATTAATTTCTTTATATCTGAATTGAAACTTGATTTCTATTGAATCTATTGATCCTAGTATACATTTTGATTTGACTTAATTTCTTATTGATTTATGAGAAAGTGAGACTGAGGGGAAATTTTCTTGTTTTTATAAATTTTGGAATTAAAAAAAATCATTTAAAAAAATTTTTTTTTGCTTAAGTGGAATTAATGCATTTTGGAGCTTCAAGAATGACGGCATTTCTTATATTTTTGCTTATTTTGATTGGAATAACAACTGCGACCGACGAATTAATTTTTGTACAAATTGTAAGTTTTGTTTTGATTCATTTAATTAATTACTATTGGTAATTTAAAAAAAATATTTCGCAAATTGAATAGATTACATTTTTTCTAAATTAAGTTTATCCCTCAATAAGATGGCATAAATTTAGAGATATAAATTCTCATTTAGTATTAATTTTTGGAAACCCAAAATCGCTACTGTCTTGTATTGGTAAGCATCGGTTCTCTATCTCATATATTAGTCTTAGTTAGCTATCAGTCTATAAATTTGTATAAATTCTTAGTTAACTATCAGTCTATAAACTTATTATTCATTGTTCTTCCTCATTTTCTTTTCAAATTTTCAGGTTTGGCGGCATGGTGACCGAGCTCCGATATTTGCATATCCAACTGATTTTCATCAGGAAGAAGCATGGCCATATGGTTGGGGCGAACTTACAGAGGTTATAGAATATATCGAGAAAACTTCCTTAAATTTTTTTAAAAAGCTAATTTCAAATTCAAAGCATTGTGAGAAATGATTAGTAAGCGCTAATTAAATTTAGCTTGGGATGCAGCAACAATTCGCCCTTGGACGTCTCATTCGACATCAATACATTGAAGGAAATTATAATTTCTTGTCGCATAATTATAAACCCAAAGAAGTTTGTTTCATTGATTTTATATCAAATAAGCTTTGATTAGGCCAAAGCCAGTTTCAATATTTTCCATAGTTCGTTTTAATATTATAGAATTAGAATAATCTGCAAATGAGACAACGAAGATAGAAATTCATGAGAAATATGAATCAAAGAGAGCGGTTGATGATTTTAAATCGGGAATTTTAATTGCATTTAACTTTATTTTTTGGAAAGTCAAAAATAAAATACAACGAATTTTATTAGTATTTTATTAGTAAACCATTTCTTATAAATTGCTTAATTAACCTTTGAAGTCTTTCCAGTTGTATATCAGAAGTACCGATGTAAACCGAACGTTAATTAGTGCAATGGCTAATTTGGCTGGGATGTATCATACAGGAATACCTGGGAAAGATTATCCGGAGAGCAAGCAGTGGCCATCGCATTGGACACCTATTCCAATTCATACTGTTGAGAATGAAGGAGATTTTGTAATCTTCAGTTTTTTAAAATAATTTTTCAACTCTATTTTTGTTATTCTCAGATGATTTCGAATACCGATCATAAAAATATGTAATGTCACTGTGATTTAAAATTTTGATAGTGTCTAAAAAACGAGTGTCTAAAAAAAGTCAAATTATTTTCGTTTTAGTTTTGAAATTATGCATCTAGGTTTTGAAAGTTATTCTATTCCGATGCGTAATTTGTAGCTTCAATATTAATTCTCTGATGTAAAAGGTATACAAATTTTCAAAAATTTAAGGAAATAATTTTAAGGTTGGAAATGTTTTTAGTCGATGTCCTCGTGCGGATCAACTAACAGCCATTATTCGTTGCAGTAAACATTATCAAAAAGTGGCTGATGAAAATAAAGTAATTTATTATATATCTTTTATTTGTCAAAAAATAAATGGCTTTCGATGAACTTTTCTTTCTCAGAAGTTTTTCCAAAAATATTAATTTCTTGTTCTTTTATTTAAACAAGTATGATCGGTGAAAACATGAATGGAATTTACATAAAACTCTTAAGCAAGCTGGATCAAAATATGAAAATTTAAGATAAAGTTATTAAAAGAGCAAAAAAGAAAATATCATTAAATTTTCAATCTCTCCACGTCATATTTCATGAATTTCTTAATTATTTTTGGCTCTTGTATATAATTTTTAATTTGTTCTCGAAGTTTAAAGTGCTCCATAATAATTTAAGAGTATAGTTTGAAATAGTTAGTAAGTAAGAAAATAATTTGGAATTGCTATCACATCACTTGATTACTGAGTCATTTAATTTATTGAATATTGCTGAATCATTATTAATTATTTGATTACCGAGAGTAGAAACAAAATACATAGCAGATCATTTTATGCATGTGAGTTCTCCCGAGAATTGATACATGATTTTAGTATATTTTCATTATTTGGTTCCTAAGATTTCTTAATATTAATTTGTTTTTAGGAATTTTTTGATTATGTAAGCAAGGAAAGTGGCATGAAGGTGAACTTAGATAATATACATACTATTAACGACATTCATTATGCTGAGGTTTGGCGTTGGCGTTTTTTAATTCGAACTACTTGCATGCGATATGCATGTCATATATAAAAGATACCAGTATTGGCAAATCCAATATCACAATAAAACTTATCTTTTGAAATTGATTCAAAACGTTCAAATACAACTATGGCGATCTATATATATTTCACTTATTAATTTCAGGGAATTCTAATATGTATATTAATAAGTTTAATTACAGACTATGCATAATATGTCACAACCATCCTGGATTACCGACGAGGTTTCCAAAAAATTGCGCAATTTGTCGATAATTACTAGTAAATTTATGTATGGTATTTCAGTACCATATTTGCCGGAATTGACTAAACTCAGAGGAGGTAAGGCATCTTTGTTATTTCCAAGTTCCAGTGAATCTATTTTTTGCAATTTAGGCTAGAAATGAATTAAAATGGCAAACTTACTAGGCTAGTTTGGCACTTGTTATTCGGATTTTTTTAATATATCCATATTTAACGTTAAGTTATACTATCGGCATTTTATATCTTTAATATAGAGAGTTAATAATGGACTGGACTGTAGATCGCATGGGTATAATATCATAATTCAATTATTTTCTTGTTTTTTTAGCTTAACATTAGGCTTTTTTCAAACCCATTTATAAATTGAATTCAAAATTTTCAGTTTAATTATTGTAAAATTTTGACCGAAATATTATCTAATCTCTGCTAAGATTGGAAAATAACTTGTTCAAGTTAATACAAAGTAGCAATGATCAGGATAGTACAGCGACAATTATAATGCAAATCTATTTTAAAAATTAAATTACGAATGTGATAAAAAAAAGTATTTAGTAGATAATCAGCACCGCTGATAAAAGTCATTAACATTCTTAGAAATTCCTTCAAGATATTATTTCAGGTAGTTTACTGAAACTTCTTCTAGAAAATATAAATCAAAAGAAGAAGTGTTTATCAAATCTGGAAAATCCTAGCTGTTTATGGATTCTACAGCGAAAATATTTCGCTCTTTCAGCCGTGCATATTTTGTCTACGTTACATTTAAAATTATTTAAAAAAAAAAAAAAAAAACCATAGAATTTCCAGCAAAAGATATATATTAGAAAACTTTTCAAATATCATGAAATTATCCAAATTTAAACTGTTTTGAAGGGCTTCAGATACACTTATTGGATAAATTGAGAGAAAAAAAAGTAAACAAAATTGCAAAAATGATCAAACAATTGATGTCCCATATCCTAAACTTATTTTATTTCATTTTCAATCCTTTTTCATTTGTTTTACTTTTTTTTTTATTTAATGCATTTTATAGCATGATACAACAGTTGCCGCCTTATTAGCAACATTTGCTGACACAGAAATTTTGGAGCGAAGCTTGCCGCAATATACCGCTTCTGTTGCAATAGAACTGTGGAATAAAACAGATATAGGATTCGCAATAAAGGTATTGTTTAAGCTGTTTCTGACTTAACTTTCAATAAGTATACTATCTTTTATAATTTTATCACTAGTTTACCTATAAAAACTCTTACTTTGCTCGTTATAATTGCTTCAACTTATTGCTTCTATAATTTTATCATTAACTGATTTGTATTTTTTCACTATTAGATTATTACTCATACGGTAATTTTATTATAGTATTACTAATGCCGTATCACTATTATTCTCTGCAGTAACTAATTTTACACTATCGCCTCACTAAACTGTTTTCAATCCACCACACTGCATAAGTCGAAAAGCGGAACCCCAAGTTAGGATTAAACTTTTTCACAGCATGCATTAAACCCATATTTCCTTCCATAATCAAGTCCATAAGCAGTAGCCCATAATTTTTGAATTTCATTGCAACTTTTACTACTAAATTTAAATGACTAGTAATTAATTTATGAGCAGAAGAAATATTCTTGCATTGGTGCCAGTTTTTTGCTAACCTTATTTCTTCTTCTTGGGAAAGAATAGGAAATCTTTGCACTTCAGCAATATACTGAATTAGACTCGCGCTGCCATTTACACATAAATTCAATGCCGGGATCAACATAACAATTAAAACTAAAATCCCATGTATATAATATCCATATTATAAAAATAGTGGCGAGCTTGCTTGATTTTATTAAATTGTTCCAATTATCGGGCTGTAAATTCTTTTGCTACAATAAGCAGTATTCGCTAAATTCTTTTGCTACAATAAGCAGTATTCGCTAGATGACTTTGAGTATAAATTTTGATACTACAGAAACCAGTTACAATGATCAAGTTGACAGTATTGCGCAACATCTGCTTCCCAGAATATACTTACTTGATAGGAATCTTTCTTAATTATTACCTTTCTTAATGAAGGATTTAATATAAGTTTTTTTAAGCTATTTAATACTATTAACTTATTTAGTTCCGTTCTTATTTCAAAGAATTACAGTATGGAACATCGATTCATCGAAATCTTAAAATCAGTTGCCTTCTCAACTATTATTACAGATACTCTATCACGAAGCATTCCATCATCATTATCATGCGATAACACGTTTTACGAAAGGATGCCCGTCGGATAGCGATTTCTGCCCACTGGATATTTTCTTGAAGCGTTCAATGATTTTTCTACCTGATAACATCAAACGAGAATGCTTAGCAAAGAAAGAAATCAATAGATCATTTCATAAACTATGTGATTTTGTAGTTACTTAATTTTAAAATAACGTCGAATATTTTCATATATATATATAAATGAATTGGTTATTATTTCTCTAAATCTTTGGTTTCAAATAAAAACCAAACTAATTATAGACTGTTTATGTGAACTTTTTTTCCATTGAGATTATTATATGAGTTGTTTGTTATCTTTGTCGTCCCCCTATTATACTATATGTTTCTATTTGCTGGCTGTTTCGTTCGATATTCAATAATTTATAAATCTAATGAAAGATTTTAAGATCTTTTTGTTCTATTTTTCAGGATGGAATAATCGTCGTTTTATTATCAGCTATTGCTCCTTCTTTTATGATTGACAAATATTTTAGCAAAAAAGTTTTTGCACTTATCCGCATTTCTGCTTGTCGAATTTAACTTACAGTAAAAGTATGATCGAAAATGCATTCAAATTTAAATCTGATAATGCAAAACCAAAAAGACAATTTTATGTCCATACTGCGTATATTGCTGTAACAGTAACAAACATCTACTCAATTAACTTGGGCAAAGTAGATAATTCTTTCTTTCATTTAAAATCTAACATTAAGATTATTTTTTAGGAGTCAAGATTTCGAAATTAAAAATGAAGACGTTTTGAAAATTTATTTCCTATCATAAATAATAGATTACCAGTAAGTTACGGTATCATCAATAATATGAGTATCATATTTTTTTTTTAATTAAATGAGAATTTTTAATGAGACCGTGTAAATTATTCGAATTTTGATGAAAAAACTTCAAAAATTTGAATGATGAGTACTATTTTCCAATTGATACTGGGAGACACAAACACAGAATAATGAATGCTAGATACGATTACTGATGTTGAAAATGGTAGTCACTAACATTCATTTGATAAAAGTTTTAAAATAATTGAATTCTACTTGAATAGTAACATCATTAATCAGAGATACTTTCTCATTCAGACATATCTGTGATTTCTGTACGCTTTTCAGACCGAATATTGATCGTTATCAATTGGAAGCTGTTATAAATTGATCCATTTTTTTTGAATTTCATCCCTCAAAAATTATAATTTATGCTAAACAAATTATGATGTAATAGATTGAATTATTTTTTTTCGATTTTTTTTTGATTTTATAAGTTTTTTCAAAATAAGAATATATAGGATTTATGCAGAAAGCAGATGCTTTTGGATAGCTGATAAGAAGAAGCTCTATTTTCTCGGTCAATGATTCCTTTCCCATCACAGTGTCCCATGATTTATCTTGAGCGTTTGTAGCACTTTCCTTGAGATATGCTAATATGATTGCAGAATCATTTTAACAGTTATTCAGAATTGTTAAAAAAGCAAACTATGTAACAATTCATTTTCCCAGCTGAATAATATTATCACGAAATCAATAACACATAAATTGATTGATATACTCCGAATGCTGCGAGAATTATTCTTTCCATCTTTAATCATTCGAGAAGAGAACAACGGACATAATTATTTCTATTATCTTAACATAAGTTTTTTTTTTTATTTTCAGTGAACACGGAAGATATGTAGCGAACTAAAATCAAAAAAGATATATGATCATGCTGACCTCTACTAATCGATTTGTCAACGATATTCAGTATATTTGTTCTGGATTAAAAAAGCAAATAAATCGAATCATATAAGAGAAAAATTATGTTGTTATTTCGAAATCGTATTCAACGTAAACTATGGTGTTGAACCTAATGTAACAAATGTTTTGAAATAAAGATTAGAAATCAATGTTTGATAGTTTCAAAAATTTGTCATCAAATTTTCAGTCATTGATACAATCAAAATTTTCAATCATTGATACAATTGATTAGATAAAATTGATAAAAAATCTAACAGTAATTAATAGACTGATTAGATAAAGCGATTTGATAACTTCCAAAATCAGAATTTCCAAACATAATGCGAATAATCTGTCAATTAAAAAATCATTATACTAAATTGTTCTAATCTTGTGCAATATTATTAGCAACATATTATATTTGATTTTTAATCCGAACTAATATTTTCGACTTTCTAAATAACAACAATAGAGCTGAATTGTGAACTGTTCTCTGTCTTAAAGATTTTTTAATTTAAAGCTATAAAGATGTGCATATGAGCATTATAACATAGTTATTCCTATCGTAGTGTATTGAACTTAACTATGGAAGCAAAATATCTGAGGCATATACAGTCGCTAAAGCAATAACTGCCATTGAAGATTTTCGTTCCATTTTTCCTCTTCTCTTTTTCCAATTTTAATTCGTCGTCAATCTTATCGCAAATATCGTTATCACTCCATAAATATTAGCATTTCTTGTATAATCTCTCAAACAATACAAGGAATAAAAATCCTACGGGTTAAATTTAAATTTGCCCTAGTTCCAGCCGGTCTCGCAGAGAATACTTGTCTGGACATTAATGTTGCTACTTACTTCTGTTAGGTTGTATATCGTTGCTTCCAAATATTCATTGTTCTACCGTTTTTTCGAGTTACATTTTTCGTCACCGCGATTGCTAATTTCGTGCGGACTTTAGGTTTCAAAGTGATACATCTCAAATAAAATTTTGCTTCAATTATTTCGAGCAGAATTTTGGGACATTAGGAACGGTTGTTCGCTACGTAACCGATGAATGGGTTCGCCAATGAGCTCAATTCTTTGTCAGATGACGAGAGCGAGGCTAAGGTTAGCGCTTCATTTCTTCATTTCACTTCACTTTGATTTTGAATTTGTTGGAATTAAAGAAATTATTACATGTGTTATTAAATGTCATTTTCGACTACTTTAATTCTATCGATTTTTATTTTTTGTAGAGAAATCATATTTCGATCATCCAACATATAGAGAAAATCCTGGCTGATATTCTGTGAAAGTTGGGTATATTGTTCAAATGACGTCCTACGTATTTCATATTAAATATTTAATGATATAGCTTTTCAGATTCTTGAGGTAGATATACGAACTGAAATAATTCGTGTAAGATTCCCATCCCTTTCGCTCCATATTAGCATCGCTGATTTATTGTGCTTGGCCGAGGGTGAGCTACTCAATGGTACCATTATTGATTTTTACTTGAATCATATCAGATGTCATTTGATACAAGATTCGTAAGTTTTGTTGTTTTCTTTATCAATGTTTTTTAATATTTATGGTTTGGTTTTACATAACATCGTATTGTAATCTCATTGATTTAAAGGCAACGATTTGTAATTTTTAGCGAAGTAATATTATTCCAGTATATTTCATGTCTTTTTCTTAAATTAAAAGAAATGAAAAGAATAGAAAAAATGTATCAACTATTATTTTAAATTTTGTAGTGAAAGACTCTGAGCTTTTTACGCAGAGATTAAAATGATCTTCATCAGGAGTCTTTCTAAAGAAAGTTGGCTATTCTCATGCAGATGCAGAAGATATAGATACATTGAGTAAACTAGTATTTGAGAAATTACTACTTATTTTAAATATTATTTTGTAGAAATTTACGAATGCACATATTTCCATCGTTGTTTTGGGGCAATTTGAAGTCGTGGTACAGGAATTTAAACGTTGGTGATGTTGAAGAATTTGCAATGACGAGGATTGATGGCACTGATAGAGTAAATATTTGAAAAATTACTACTTATTCGTATGAAATTAACATATTTCTTTGTTATTTTTCTTCTTTCCTTATTTTTGCATTTCATATCATCATTTTTGATTACTTATTTTTAAAAAACTTATGGTCAGTCTGGTACAATTTAACTTAATCGTATCCTTCAGAGGTTAAATTCAGTCGAATAATTAGATATTTTGACTTAAAAATTGTGACTTTACATTAAACGTGATTTCTGTATATGCTTATATTTCCAGGCATTCTAAACATATTTGAAATGTATTTTGCTTTTATATTATCAATATACTAAATACAATTTCAAGACTTTATTGGGAATCGTCCAATCAAATGTGTGATGATTTGTTAAATTCCATGTTTGTTTTAGGTCTCGAGTCCAAGTCTCATTCAATACTGGCTGGAAGATGAAGATATATTTGATGCGGATTTTTTGGTTATTCCTGTTAACGAATACAATCATTGGTTAGAATTAATATTTATTGAATATTCAAAATTAAATTCCGAACTCCACTTTTTTTTTTTTTGATTTGAAAACGAACGGTCGATATCACATACGCGAGATCATCTTATTATATAGGTAAAATTAATATTAATTCATTTGCTGCATTAGGAAGTGCAATATTTTTAAAAATTCTGTACGCTAGGAATAATTTGCAAGCACTTTGTATTTTATTGTTTATATTATATCTCTAAAGAGGTCTGGTGACATCTACATTTATCAGAGTTATAAATTTAATGATAAAATAAATCTTATTTCTTTATTTTGTCACAATTTACAGACAAATAATTCTTAGTACCATTATAAATCAACAATTTCAGGTCTTTAACAATAATATCGATGTCGTATTTAACAGTACAGTTATCCATTTCCGAACCTTTAATAATAATTTTTGATTCACAACAATCCGTTGAACTGCCCTGTACAGAAGATGTTGTAAATATTTTCAAAACTTTCCTTTTGGTAAGTGTATTTTCTTGCTTCTTGTTCTGGTTTTTTTAAAAAATTTGTTATATATAAACTAATTTCTCATTGTGAAGAGGAATTTTTGGTATTCTTGTCAGTTGATTTTAATGACAATTTAATTATCAAAAGAAGAAATTGCTAATTTTGATTGATTACTTGACACCAATTGTTTTGGTGACTTGTCTTCATAATGTTGCCTCATTTCACAGCAAGTATTTGGAATACTCTTTCATGACTTCGTATCTTTACGTAATCTTTTTAATACAGCAAATTTAGTTACACCTTATATTTTGGTAACATATTTTATATTATGTGTGTCAAAATAATTGCATTCACTTCAGCGAGCTTCCGAATTGAGTGCACGAAAGGAAAATTTGCTGACAAAGCAAATTAAAACGGTGATACCGAAGAATTTGCCTCAGCAAGAAAATGACGTTGATTGCGGTTTGTATATACTGGAATATGCACAGCGTTTCCTTCTCCAGCCTCCAATAAAGGTTTTTTTTTAAAGAAAAAAATTGTACGAAATTCTTTTTTCTTTTTCGGAAAGATTCTTTCTTCATTGTAAGAAATTCGAGCCATCCCATTATGTAAATAATATTAATGTTTTGAAGTAAGACATATGCTCATAGCATCATTTTTGTGGCCAATTTTTCTGATATAACTTATTTAATCATATTTTAGTATAACATTTCTGTGAAATTTCTGATTTTATTTATAGCTGAAAAAAATCTTTTTTTCTAGGATCTTATATTATACGGTGATTTTGATTTCACATCACACTATCCGGATTTCAACATAACTTCAAAACGTCGAAGTATCCGTAATGCTTTATCAACACTCTGTGCCGACAGTAGTAAATGGTCACAGTTTTTTGATGTTGAACAGTTAGTTATATTCACATGTATTTTATATATGAAACTTATTATACTATGAACATTTATGTTAGTCTTTCGAAACTAAAAATACAAAATTTTCTATCGAATATGTTTTTGTATCATCATTTTAGCCAAGCTTATTTGAATGCTATTTCAGATACGACACAATTTTGGACTGGAAGTAATGATTTCAGAACGGGTGGTACTTATTCATTGCATTTCTAACGAAAATTTATATCTTTGCAATTCATATGTTTTTTTTGCTGATAAAAATTTGTTTTATATTATTGTAAGTAGTGAATCATGGATATGAACTGGATTATTTCCGGTATAATTCGTTCGAATTTTCATCTATTATGTCTTTATTTTTTTTTTTGATTTTGAGAGGACTTCCTGTTTTTCTAATCTAGTTTCCAAATTATTTAGATGCACTTGAATGCAATATGAAGTTACAAATCTAATCTTGAAGAAGCGAAACAGATAAGAGATCAAAAATTTATTATTTTTGTAATTATGTACCTTACTTAATATCAAAATGGTTATTTATTGGTACGTTGTAAATAAGATATATCTTTTTTTCGTCAAATGTATCTTCAATATTTATAGGTATCGCAGTGATGTATGTGATAACGAACATAATAATAATAATAAATAATAAAGCAGAGAGAAAATGAATAATAAATCATTGTTTCATTAATTCTTAGATCTTGCTTTGGATTAAGATCTGAGCAGTAAAATATATGTTTTGTCTCGGAATTTCTGGCGTACACATAATATTGGTGTTGATAACCTACTCTTTTATTCTTTTCTAAAAACTTTTTGAAATCATAAGTATAGAGTCTCCGAAAAAAAATGCTATCCGAAAACACCCGGCGGAGTGTGCAGACGAGCGTTTAAATGTTACTGTTGACGAAGACCACAATTATCATTAGCAAAATGTTACTAAGCATAGAACGCAAATCAAATTATAATGAACATCCCAATATGTGAATGCTAAGACGGTGTTAGTTCAAAGGAGTTAGACAAGAGAAGATGAAAAATTTGTATGAAATACACAGAACTGATTTAAAAATTCTTGGATGCCATTGCATTACAAGAAATTTTGAGTTATTGAGAATTAAATTTAAAAGACTATTATTATAAACATAAAATATCTTGATGAAAAGTGCGGTCAAACTAAAGATGATTTGAGATCTAGAGTTTTTTTTGAATGATGGTCAGAAATTCAAAAAGAGGGCAGGAAAACCTACCGGGGAAGTCATGAAAGAAAAAATTTTTTATTCTTATGATTTATGAGAACGAATGTCAATAGCAATCATCTAGTGCATCTTGGGAAATATGCACTTTTTTAGAAATGGTTTTGGAAAAGGGAAATTTAATGTAATGAATAGTAAAGAATATATGCTTTTATGTTTTTATAACTAGTTAAAAGATACGATATTTCTAAGCTTTCATATGGGATGTAATATGAAAACTGTAGTCTTACATAGTATGCTAGTCTAACAACCACGATCAAAGGAGCATCTTTCATATGCATGCTTTTACATCTTGAAAGAGAAATATTGCTTGTGCTGGAAAATACATATAATCTTATCATAAGTAGTAAATAAATTGGATAATTATTACCGTTCATTCTGATCTGCTTTAATTTAGGATTAGAACAGGATCAAAACTAATTAAGTTCTTTTGCTTGCGATAGAGATTTTTAAGTTTTCATACAAATTACCAACATATATTTGACAGAAACTTTAATCAGTTGTAGCAGCTTTCATAAATGTCGTTAGAGCAGATGATTCTGTAAATTCAGCATCTACTAGCACATCTGTTTCCTCATGCAGTTCTGTAATATTCGATAATTATCAGAGATTCAAATTAGAGATATTTAATTTCAATGAAACTGTCATTTTAATTCATTCTTATTTATTTCCAAAAAAGAAATAATGTTTTTATCAATTTTTCATTTCCTTCCCAATGTTATATGCTTAAATCACTGGAACAGTTCGGTTTAATATGGATGTGCAAAAGCTAAGTTGTCTTTTAAACTGACTGTGGAATGAAAAGTTTTGACGCCAACTTTTAAAATTATGAACCTATTCTATATATAGCTACCAATCAATAGTTTGCTTTGTTTATTTTTACTATCAAATTTTGTAGCACATATAGCGTTTTGTAATACGCCTAGCACAATGAAAATTATGGTGCAAAAAATCATAATCGATAATAAGAATAATAATAAATAACACTAGTAACTGATAATAATAACAAATAATAATAACAATAATAATAGTAATAATAATAATAATAATTAATAATAATAATAATAACAGTGACATACCGACAGTGGTGCCGTACTGTTTATGAGATGGTGCATACATGGCCAGTAATAGAAGCACATAAATATTCCACATGCCAAAAGTACCCGTAAAAAAGAAACTTGATGAATGGATTAATAAGCTTTCAGATGGATTATCACTATGAATTTGTCCTTCTCCATACTGAAAACAAAGTGAAATGCGAAGGAATATTTGATAATTCTTAAATGGGATCTTATCAGCATTACTAGTACACCAAACTTCTACCAACTTGATACCCATTATTTTATATGCTGAATTTATGCACAAGTCGATAATTATTGCTCTTCTTTTCTGTCAAGAGAAAAGTCATTAATTTTCTCATTCGGGAATTAAAAAGTTCATTTTCCACTTACAAATGTATTTACTTATTGACTTTTCTTTTCTTTATAAGATAAGAATACTATTCTTGCTTGTTTATCCTTAAAAAGAGAAGAAATGAAAAGAACAAAAATTTTTGAGACTGTTCTTTAATGTTAGTAATCTGTCTAAGTGTTTTTACAATATTAATAAAACATATGTTCTGTTCAGTAATATAAACATTATAACATTCAGTAATATAAACATTATAACATGTTCAGTAATATAACATTATCAGTTACCTGTTTCATAATGTAGGTAATGATAGTTGATGCGGCGCATACTAACGTGAAGAACATTAAAAATTTGAAGCGATAAATGATTGCTTCAACCTAAATCGATATGGTTCTTTTAACGAAGCATTCCTTTCAACAATAGTTCGAGATTTCAATTTCATAAACAAAAGTTAAACTAGTAAAGTATTCTTCAATGTAAATCTTAGCCAAAATCGTAAATTTTTATTTTATCTTATGCAGAAAGCTGATAAAAAATAATCTTTCTATAGGAAGCAAAGCAATGTAGAATAAAGCATAAGTGGGTAAAAATAATAGTCATAGATTACATCAATGATAATAAAGCAATGCAAATGTAATAAATGCTATTGCGCATAAGAAAAACATGCTTCATATTCTAGATAAAAAGATTTAAACCAATTAATTCAATCGTATATTCACTTAAAAAAAAAGAAATTTTAAACAAATAATCCCAATATTGAACTTTTTCTTTTCTGCGAAACAAACTGTGCTATTTATACATTTTTATACATTCCATTTTTATTGAAATATTTTTAGTGCATGCCGATCTCTTCTATAATTTCTCATAATCAAATCATAAAATCCAATCCCATGTGCAAAAACTACAGCAATTGCATTAACTACTATAGAAAAATATGAATATCACTTCCAATCACAGAGTGAAATTTTGACAGTGGCTATTTAATTGAAAATTAAATCAGCTACATTAATTAAAGTCGCTCCTGCAATTGCAATATGTTGCTTTTGCCTATTTTGAACAAGTGACTTCTAAGTCTGAGGAAATTCTTCAGCAGTGGATATTTACAACTATATGATTTTATTGTCAGTAACATTTGCTTTGCAAATAGCCAATATTCTCCTCAGAGCCATATAAAAAATTAATAGATCTTGAAAAATCATCCCAACAGTTTTATTTAGAAAATCCGAATTGCACTGCTTATAACTTGTCCGTCAATTCGAATTTCTTCAGGCTTTAAATTATAGCCGTAGATTTAAGTTCAAATCTACTAGCTTAATTAAGAAATAAGTCCTAATTTTTTATCAGGTTTAGTTTTTACGGACTCGCTTTCGCTTGTGATCTGCATTTTTATAATGAGAACAAACTTACCTAAAGTAATTTAATCTTTTTTAATGATTAAGTTTACAGCCTTGGTTGATCTCGAACTATTGGTAAGATGGAATTATAAATTTTTAGATTTAGAAGTTGAAAATTCAAACAGAAAAAAGATAGAAAGCTTCAATTTATGGAAATATTTTTCTGAAAGTGATGCGTACTATTAGCTGTTATTTAAAATTTTCTCATCTATCAAATACACACTTCCGCCTTGCATGGGAAGAAGAAAGTTCGAGAATAAATTACTAAATTTATTGAGAAGGACAACAGTTACTTTCAACCGTCTAATTTCGCTACTGCGGTAAAGTTGGGCGGCTCGTTTCCTTTTCACTGTCATCCATACACAATATATTTTGTAGGCAAGGAAACCAAAATAACAGAGTACGCAAACAGATGCTGTGTAAATTGATGTATACTGAAATAAATGAATAACTGGTATGAGTAATATGAGTAATACTTGTCAAATAGATATATATTTGCAAAATTATCATCTTAAAAACATACCGCTAGACGTGAACCTAATTTAGAAGACCAAATGCTAAAAAACGGATTCAGCAGTTGCATACCACGTTCAGCTATATCGTAAATCAAAAAACACATTGAGCCAACCAAAATTGATGTCAGATTTCGCCAATATGAGCTCTGAAAAAAAAATTAATTTAAAATTCGAAATAATTTTCATTTATCAATTATTATTCTTTCAAGTTCACTTTGACTGTTTGTCGATTTAATTAATTTGAAGATTGAAGAAAGATTTTAATAGTAAGAAAGGTTGACGAAAAATTAATTAAATTTCACTGATAAATATAATTATCTTGCAAATGATTGATCTTATTTACAGGCTATGAATATTGTGAAATCTTAGAATTAAAAGATAAAAAGTGAGTATACTACACTGTAATCAAAACATTGCTTTTTGTGGAGACACAGTCATTGTCCGTTATAAAATAACAGCATTCATTCACTTGTAGCAAAAAAATTAAAAATATTTTCTACATCAAAAATTAAACTTACAAAATTATTTCTTGACGTATCATCAATTAAATGCTCGCCGGTAAAAATAAGCCAAAAACTAAATAATACAGTGTAGAATAAGCCTTGCCTAATATCACCGATAAGAAGCATAAATGGTGCTCGGAACCATAGTGATATCCATTCTAGTGGAACTGAAATCTCAAAATTTCAGATTCTAACATTAGAAATCAGAAATTTCGAAAAAAATGTTCGTTAAAATAGCGTAGCAATTTAATGTTCTCGTAAGCATGTCGAAAACTTTTATAATATAATATCAGAAGCAATGTCTGAATACAATACATATAAAAACGGTCCCGGTGATTTCAAATAAGCTGAGAGTATTATTATCATATATATGGATGATGAGCGATCCTAATCAATATTTTGATGTTTTCATTTTTCTAACATATCAGTGATACAATTCTATATGTATCTCCCCTCTTGAAAGCAATTAAATTTCAAATGTTTGCTTAATATAAGATATACAATCCAAGATTGCCAAGCTAATTCCCAAGGCCATAATAGCTTTTTCCAACAAATACGAATTTCGATTTAGCGCCACAACACGTTTCCAGTACCAAATGACAGCAACTGTAATCAGTGGAGAAACCATAGTTTTCATAAATAGCCAAATAGCTGTGAATCCGCCGTTTTGATGAATGGCCTTTAAATAAAAAAACTGACAAACAAGTGAATGTTAATAATTAGTAAATGAGCAAATAAGCAAATTATTGAAATATTTAGGGATCAATAAATTTTTCAACATTTCAGTAATAAAAGGAATGACTAAAGGAATTATGTCTTACAATAATTCGCAAATCATTGATCCTTCCAATGGCGCAATTGGGTGCCTTTGGCTTTGTTTGACAATAAGTTTGATTAACTGGTAAACGAATATTGATTAGATAGAATGGATATGGATTGGAACCAAGTTCGAATAGATCCAATGATTCACAATTGTAAAGGTGACCTTCAAGTTTCTGAAATTTAATCAATTAAAAGAACTGTCGACCAGATTAGCATAAACAAATAACAAACACTAGTAAGCAAACAATTAGATGGACAAATAAACTGCTCAGCTAATATTTAAAAACATATTAATCTTGAGACTCAACATACTTAAACTTGAATATTTAGGTTATGAACATGCTTATATAAATGTTTGACATCTACAGTAATTTCTTAATTTCTATGTATGATAAGCTATTTTCTTTTCTTATGTTAATTCTCTTATAATAAAGTACTGATAAATTCAAGATCAAATTTTACATTATCGGGTGTGCTGCATTCAAGAATTCTCGTTATATTCGTGGCAATGAGCTCGTGCCATTGATCTGGTGGATCAATTCGTGTTTTATAGCCAAGTTTAACCTCAAGTTGCAATACTGCACTTGTAGCTAAAATATATTTAGAAATAACTGGCCAAATTAAGTTGATCGAAGATTTTATTTGCTGATTAATATGCATCATTTACCACAAATAATGATGAATTAACTTAATTACAAAAAGGGATAAAAGTTGAAAACAAAACAAGAGCGGAGAATCAACTATCCAGAATGAATAGAGACTAAGAAATTATGCTAAGACTATTTGTCGAGTTAACAACAAAATGTTAATAACTTAAAAACTTCCAATTATTTTATAAATTACAGTACCCTCGGATTAATACAGAAAAAGAATAAGATTTTCAGAGAAATAGCTAATAGTAAATTCATCACCCAGATCAAATTAATTAATCTATAATTAGAAATAACCACTTTGAATGGTAATAATACCAGTATTTGGTGACATAAACATGACAGCTAAATAGTAAATTGAGTATTATGCCAAAAAAGAAGAGTAATCAAAAGAGAAATTATCAAAAATTGGATTAAATAAGAAAAATGAAAAATGGGAACAGTTACGATTAGAAATTTTAAAAATTAAAAAAAAGTAAGAAAATACAGCACCAAATTGTTACCAAGTGTAAATTTTGGATCATATTCAATATCTACTTCAAGCAAACCAAGCAAAAATTGAAACCAAGCTGAATATTCCAAACTAATACCGTCACGTTGATGTGCATTTGTGCCACAAATACAATATCACGCATGTCATGATATTGTGGCACATAATAGTCCAAATCATGGATTGGATCGCAATTCTGAATTTGAAAAATTGAAAAGAGGAATGAAAAAATATGTAATTGATATTAATTTTCTTTCCTTTCGAGTGCTTTCGAATCATAAACTCTTATTTTTATGATAAAGGAAGAAGCGAGGAATTTTACGACCCGATATATTGTTTAATGCAACGGATTCGCCGAATTGAACAACGCAAATGAACAAATAAAAATTTCATAAGTTTTATGTTTAACTGACTGATGGTCTTAGATAAAACCATCTATTGGCATTTCTTCCTCCTTCAATATCCTTACATTTTACCATGATGAATTCCATTGAACTAGATGGCTGTGGGCTGAAAAGTTTTGAGATTAAAATATGACGATTTTGATGATTATTATTTCATAATTATTATCCGATTAATTTCTTTCTTAAATTTTCATATATTAAGTATAATAATATGTTTTCCAGAGTAATTACATCCATAATATAATTAGGAATAGAATCATCTGCTGTATTATATCAATGGTAGCTGATAACTAATGAAACTGCAAACTCTGATTACATTTGAAAATTTTCAAATTTATAATTTAATTAAAAAAAACAAAAACATACAACACAAAGCGCCCAGGACGAAAAACATGATAAGCGCGGCAAACAATGACATCAAAATGTAACATAATTTACGGTTACTCAGATTCTCGATCACTGCTCCAGTCATTTTTGACAAATTTACTGGAAATAAAAACTTGATAATTGGAGTCTTAATCATTACCAAGTTTAACATTATTTAATGTATTAGCCATATCAGAACAAATGACATATATAATTAATGGTAATACTGTCTTTAATGAACATTGTGCAACAATCGAGTGAAATAATGCAGCATGAAATAAATTTAAGATATATGAATGCACTTTTTTTTGTCATATTTTATGATAGAGTTCAAGGATCAGGCATCTATCTTATATTTATTAAAACTTTTCAACTCTCGCTTTTACGTAAGATCTTCGCTGTTTCACTCACGTTTTTTCGTAAACTGTCATATTCGGTTGCAACAAACCCCAAAAATCGATCATAGAATTATTTTTTCTCTCTCTTTCGCTCTTTCTGTCATCTAATGATCAATTAATTAATTGATCAGTGACACAATATGAAAAATTTTATTTGAATTTTGCTTCATTTTCTGTATAATAAATAATGGAATTTCAAAATAAATAAAATAAGGAGAAACAAGGAAACGAGATACCATAAAATCTTCCATCAAATTACCCTTTCCTACTCTTCTACATGATTTCAAAACCAGATGTACACAACATCACCATCATACGATTCTCGAAAAAAAAGCATAAAGTATTCACATTCCTCTCGGTTTATTTTCCCATTTTATTGGATAAGGAATAAGGGAAAAAAACAATAAACAATTTACTACAGAAATTGAATAAATGGTATTTACACCTCCTGTCTATGAGTTATTACTATCAAAAATAACCTGAAATATCAGTTATAAATATTTCTACAAAAACTTTCTGAATTCGGTACATTTTCTCTTATCATATATAGTCTCCTATGCTAGTAACAATCTTTCTGATACATACATATATATATATATATATGTATATATATAAATCTGGCTGTAGAAACTTCTAGACAGGCCGCAATTTCTCTTCTCTTATTGCTATCATAAATTACATGTCAATAACAGACAAATGGATATATTGATTGGAACTTTTTTTCTTGCATCGAAATTTGCAATTATTATATTTTGTAAAAATGAAGAGAAAAAAAGAGCAACGAAAAATGAAATACAGAAGTAGACCATTATCAATTGATCTGCCTGATTTATTTATTGATTATTTGCATCTGCTTGAGCAAAATGATAATAACAGTATATCCCGAGGAAAACCCCACAAGAAATGAAATGTCATACAATAAATGGGATATTCCATTTTCATCTTTTTTATAGTTCTTTTATATTTCTTAAATTAAGAATAGTTTTTGCTTGTTCTTCTGCATAAAATTAATTGTTATGTTTGGAACTAAGAGGAGACAAATGAAGCAATCGAATTTATAAAATGATTACTGCTATGAATACTAATATTAGTGTAATGGGAAATTAATTAAATTTCAATATTTTTTTTTTAAATTTTTCCATCCAAGACGATTATGACAATTCCAATTTCAAAAATATTTTTTGAAATCATCTTATTCTTCATTTCATATGAAGATAAAATAATAATAATTAGTACTGCGTAACTATCGAAAACTGATATTATTTGTAAAAGTATTCTGCTAATATATATATATATCTTGTTATATTCTGATAATTTAATCCAATTGCTTGAAAGGTTTTTTTTGTCGAAACTATTTTTGAAATAAGTTTATGAGCAACATTAATAATTAGTTACAATGATTTAGTTCTATTCCTGAATTTCATTGGTAAATCATACTTGCTTGGACGAGGACAGAAAGAAAAAAATTTGCCATAATTTTGAAGAGAAACCAACGGATGAATTGTATTAACTTTTCAGTGGTTTTATATTTCAAACTAAAACTATCATTTGCATGAAGTAAAGGGATTTATAGTTTGAAAATAAAAGTTAAATTACTTCTTGAAATTGCCTTTCTTTTGTTTAATTCCATATTCAAAAAAAGAGGAGAGAAAAAGGATGGTTGTGCTGTTGTCTGCAGGAATAGTTTTTTTTTTTTGATCAGAAAAAATAGAATTTTTCTTTTAAATCATAACGAAAACTTAAAATGCAAAAAATTCAGAAAGAAGAGAAAAATGCTAGGTAATTTTAGACATTTTGACTATTGAAAAACATCGCTG